>CM030007.1:83247163-84497163 GCA_017639485.1 Pluvialis apricaria
ATGTAAGATTAGGGTGTTGGGTTAAACAGTCTAATGATAATCGGGCTGTAATCTACAGGATTAACTACCAATTACACAGTTGTTTCAAGAAGTGGGCAGCATGAACTTGTATTTAAAGATCCAGCCGATCCAGCTACTGAAAACAGTGCTGACTGACCCAAACCTGGCACTCTGCAGACCCCAAGGCAGAATATGATGCCTGTGGTTTCCTCCATCCATAAGAAGGAGTCAGAGTCTCTGCACCTATACAGCAAGATTCAGATTTGCAAACAAACACACAGCACAGACGATAAATGATACAGCCCTGAAGGGAGGAGAGAATACAAATGTCTCTGAAGAAGCGAAGCCTATGTGGGACGCCATTCCAGGAAGAAGGCTGCATCTTTCCCTCTGTGTAGGTGCAAAAACATTTGGGGCCATACAGCAAGCCTGTAGACGGACTTATCAGGGCATGAGAATGCGTTAAAAATATATCCTCATCTTGCTGATGAAAATTTTTCTCCTAAGGCATACAGCTCTTGGGAACCATGGTGGCACCTAGACACCCACAGGTAGATTTCTCAAGTCACCATGTGGGCACAAAGCCAGACTCCCTGAAGAGCTCACCCTCAGATTCTAACAAGACAAAAATGCAGGAGGCAGAGGCACTGAAGGACTTGCCTGGAGTCACAAAGGCTCAAAATCATAAAGAAAAGCAACTCTGCTTCACTTGGATTCCAGGCTAGTTCCCAATGTATGCAGTCCCAGGCTCTGCACAAAATTTAAGCCATAAGGACAAACAATTGGTATAAAACCTGAGACTAATGAAGATAAACCATGGACAATACTGGAAAGAGGCAAGTAAAGTGGATGTACATGGCATAAACTCCACAGGGCCAAGAAAATCACTGAGAATCGTTTCTATTAGCACAAATAGATTACATTGATATATATTTGCACAACTCTTCTCCAAGAACAATTGCTTAAGCACATGCTGTAATGCAAACCAAATGCAAAGGGAAACTAATTGTCAGACAAAAGCCTATAGAAAAAAATATACATACGTATATATATTTAAAGGGATACTCTAGAAGTATCTCCTGGAAATCACATTTGAACTCTTCTTTCCAGGCTAAGCTGCTTTGTTCTGAAGTCAAGACTTTAAAAAAGCTGTGCTTTGAAAAGCAAAGAAAGAACTCACCTGTAATTTTTGATTTCATGGGTAGTTGTAATTTTATTTTCAGTCCTTTCAAACTCCTAGATGGGTGCATTGTCCTCCTAGCATTTTCAACGTCAAAATAGCCTAAAATATCGTTTAGCTAGAAATTGGGTGGAGTGCTCACCACAACTTTTAGCTTAGCTTTCAAATATTTGCAGAAGGAACTACTTGCTTGTATACATGGAAACTAAAAGCCTAACATATATTAGGAGACTGTACAATATGCTCAGCCACAGAGAAGCAGTCTTTGTAGCATGATCCAAGCAATTGCAGGAACCAGCTCGCTTTTCAGAGCACCAAGAGAGGACAGTTTTAAACAGTGTGGATCGCTGCTGCTTACACCTGAGTCTCCTAAGACCACTATCCTTTGCAAGGTTTGGTTTCGATACTGCTGGAGGAAGAAGGAAGACCAAGGTACCAGATTAACTCTTCATTCTGGTGGTTTATCATCAAAGTAATGCCATTGACTTCTCCAGTATGCACCATGAAGAGATACTGCAGACCTAAAATAAATCCATTCAGGATTATGTTGGGAACACCAAATGTCCATCCTAAAGAATAAAATTGCTGATGAAGATGGTCACGAGAGGGCTGACCTTGCATTCTCCCAAGCTTTCCTTCATATCAAAGGATGGCAGGGTGGCAATGCAAGAATGGATCCCAAGTGTAACCGATTATTTTCCAGTGATGGAAACTTTAAGCCTAATCCAAAAAAAGCACAGAGAGAGACACTGGTTTGGAACAAATTCCTGTAGTGCATCGCCCCCCTACATATGAGTTATTGCAATGCCCTCATGGATATTTTTAATTCTCTTGTTATATAAAAACATATACATTCAGGAAAAATGGGAGGAAGATCCTCATTTCAGAGAAAGCATGCTGATTCCCAAATGACTGGAAATGCACTTCAAGAGTAATTTGTCTTAATGCAAATCTAAGCCATGGCTATTTTTGATGCAGTGACTGAACTCATAACTTATAGAACGAAACAGAAACATTTGTCAAGAGCTGCAAACCAATTGTTGAAAGGCGTGCATTTGTCATGGGATGTTAAATATAAATTTACACAAGTGCAGAAGGTTTTGCTGTGATGAGCCCTTTACAGAAATAGTTAATTAATGTTGAATTCAGGCTTCATTCATGGCAATTAGCAAAGCCCATCTTAGTAAAGTGTCTTTAGCAGCCAATATTTGTCATCTGGAGAATGGAACAAATCACACAAAACCAGTTATGAATATGGGAGTGATTTAGAGTTTATTAATAATACAAAGAACAAACCTGTTTTCTATGTCTTCAAGGAATCATTGTAATTTGCAGATTGCAATGCAAATTGAGATGGAGCACAATGATTAATCTGTGCGTTACAGAATAACTACTATACATATAACAGATGTCTGCTGTGACAAGGGGCACATTACCTCCATGTTTATATTAAGAAAGAAGAGGGATTCAACTGTTTTATACGGGAGAGTTGTGGGAAAGATCTCAGAAAGCCCCCTATGAGAAGGTGGGGAATTATAAATATTTGCAAGTGTTTATTCAGGTGCCAAGTACAGTACACTGGTGAAACACGGCCTGAATGCAAAGGGGAGTGAGGGGGAAAACATCTGATCTAAATGTTACTGGATTCGTTTCACTGGTATGGATATTGATTCAGTTCATCTCACTTGGCCGACACCAGCCCTGAGCCAAAACTTGCATGTTGGTTAACATCAGCTGTACAGATGACAGGACTTTTCAAGATAAAATCTTGCCGGAGGAAGAATACTATTAAAGGCAGTTACTTCTGAATAATTAGAAACACAGGAAGAAGCTTATCTTCATCAAGGTGGCTGAATGTCAGGCTCTTCAGAGAGATGGCATCAGCTACCCTTCTGCTTTCCGTGTGCTAAGCTTTGGCTTTGAGCAGCTGATGCCTTTGCTCTTTTTCCACCACCACCACCAGTTTGCACCACTAGCCCAGGTTCTTCGAGACATGAGAAGTCCATCTCTTTTTGCCAGGATGGCAAGAGGAAGGTGGGCAGTACCACTGCCTTTGAACGAGCTGCTGCAAGGATTTGGTGCCAGCTTCTGTTGCATTGTTGGGGTCCTCTTTGATTTCTGATGGGACAATGTAAGTACTGCTGCCCTAAATGAAAAAAAAAAACCAAACCCAACACAACAAAGTAGACAATTGACATAAAGGGCAGGATTCAGCTAAAGTCACCTACATATGACTATATGTAGGTGTGCCCATGTGAGATAGGTGCTTCAGGTCCCACCATGCTCAAATCACCTAATCTAAAAGTGTGGAGCTGTAACTGATTTCCTGAAGAGCTCTCCAATCTCTATTGAGAGCACTTTGCTCACATGGGGACATCTGCATGTAGACATCTAAATGTATATGTCATAATTTACAAACTGAATATACCTAAATTTTGTCTTTTGGAAAGACAGACTATGAAAACTAAGACACAGTGCTGCTGTTCATTGAGATGGGCCCTCCCTTCTCACCTGTACCTCTCAGCATCCAGAGAGACTGAAGTTTTGGGGGTCCTGCCAGTGCTTATATCCAGTGATTACCGTGTAGGACACTCATATCCATTCTCGTCTCTGAAAACTGATCCCATCATATAAAAAACAGGGGAGTCACAACCAGCTGTTTCTCTCCCCTGTTTAACAACTATGAGCAGTCCAAATAACACACACTTCATTCCAAAATCTTGCTGTTTAAGTTTGCCCCCTAATGGGAAATAGCTCCAGTGCCCATCAAATCAGCTCCCTTTTTTCCCAACCATTGCCTGTGGGGAGGGGGGCTGGGACGGGAATGATTTCAGAGCACACCCAGTTCTATTTGCCTCCAGGGACACGGGCAGGAAATGATCCCGATTAATTCGGCCTTAGAAGTGCTGTCATCTGTAGACACAGGAAAATCATGGGACCATCATCAGCTGACAGTTCCTTCGCCCACTGCTGTAGGTGGCTGGTAAGAATGACTTTGCCAAATGATGATAAATAGGGTAAAAAAAAAAAAAAAAGTTGTTGTTCAGCTCCAATTTGATACACCCTGAGGCATCCCAATGCCTGGCAAGAAAGCAGGATAGCAGCTGAGTAGCTGGGTGTGCACAGTGTTGATTAGCTCTGCTTTTCTTACCGTTGATGGCGTCAACTTCCAATTTCATTTTAAACTACTTCCAGAAGGACTCAGAAGAAAAAAAAAAAAAAATCAATTTATGTTACAGTGGCAGAGAAAACTGGAATGGATAATGTCCAACTGGGGGGAAAAAAATAATTAATCAAATCTCCACCTTAGTTGAGCAGAGAGTAACTCATTGACTGACTAGCTAAGCGTGCTGTATATTTGGGCACAAAAGATGTGTTTGTGAAATCCCAACTGACTTCAAAAGGAACAGAATCAGGTCTTTCAGAAAACAACCTATCAAATACACACTCACTAAAACCCATAGGCATAAGCGTAACTGTATTTATTTCACAGTGGTTATTGGTATAAAACTGCAGTATCACCAGGCAGCAAAGCAATGTTTGGCTCATTCTCCATTGAAGAAAACTGAGAAATGCTGTACATGTAAGATTTGTAGTATCTGATGCCTGCCAGTTCTCTCCATGCTTCTAAAATATCATTTTCAACTGAGACCTGGCAATCATGTATATGTAAACAGTCCCAAATTATATGCAGTGCAAAATGGGCCAGGATAAGAAAACAAAGTATTACTGAGGATGGCTTTTTCCTACAAAACAGAAGGTATTTTTGAAGGGTTTTCCTTAAAGAGAAACTGGCAGTGCAACTATAAACTCTGAATCCAATCTCATCTCTAATAAGGAGCCGTTGGTCCTGTACTGTCACAGTAGCACCAATTAAAATTCTCTTTATTAGAGATAATCATCACAGAAGGCAGGAAAAGGGACACATGACACTCCTCTGCTTGAGCCCTGGACTTCCCACATGCATCAGAAGTCAGAATATGAAGCAAAGTGAGAAAATAAAATCTCATACAGGAGATGCAAAATAATATAAATCCAGGTGGAATCCTTTGGAGAGGAAACAAGCACCTCAGGCCAACTGACTTGAGCAGGCAGCCAAAGGGAAAGTGAGCCACGGTACCACAGAACACGCAGAAGCCCTGACAGATGAGCCAAGCCCCCAGGGGATGTATAGGATGTCAGGACTGCCTAGGTTTGTCTACTGCACTGAATTTCATATGATACGATTAACAGAATGACTTGCAGCAAAAACAAGACCGTATTTGCTACAGGAACCACTCAGCATAGTTAAAATAACAGACTAGTCAGAGAATGCAACAATCCCACTAACTCCCTGATTCATCTGCTCTGCCTGAGACTGTGGAGAGGTGAGAGGAAGAAGAGCAAGACTTCCAGTTTGCAAAGCAGGGTATAAGCAAGGATGGAGTACTGTGGTCTCCTGCCGTAGTACTCTAGTGGTCTCCCGTACCCTTTACTGAGAGTGCAGGCACAAAGGTCTACACTTACTTTCCAAAATCCAAAACAAACAACAGATAAACCCGAGGAAAAGAAAAATGAAAAATAAACTTAAGATAAATAACTTGCAAATAAGAAACAAGGAGGAAAAAACCCCAAACTATTCTACAGGAATCCCTTCCTCACGCCCTAACTCCTTTTATTTTTTATAGGAAGAATATAGAAAGCAAGAGGCTGAAAAAAAATGGTGAAAGAAGGAAGCAAATGCAGGTGCCATTTTGCAGCTGCACTTGTCTGGAACAGGCATTTATACTGAAGCTAAAGGCCATTAAGAGCTGTCAGATCAGAAAAATAGCCTCTTCTGCACAGGTGTAAGAAGCTACAGACAATGCAAAGCAATTGGAGGACAATTCACAGGTAATTGGAGACAGGCCTCTAATCATCTACAAAGCAAAGCTATGGAGCAGCCTTGCAAAAAGAGTAGCAGGACTAGAACTCAAGCCCATAAAGACAGATTTCTCAGATGCAGATGATATGGCTGTCTAGGTTAGCAATGAGCTGGACTAGGTGATCCAGGAGGTCTTTTCCAATCCATATCTGTATGTCTCCATGTAATGAACACAATGAAAGATGGCAACCGTGACACAAAGGCCACACATCGCCACCTCTCAGATTTTTCTGCTGAGGGGATGCGTGTAAGTAAACAAAGTAGATCCAGGAGGAAATTCCCACAAACCAGCAGCAAGAGGTTGGTAGGCAACTGAAACATCAAAATTTTGATGAAAAATAATTCCATGGTTAGCAACGTTTAATTTTCATCTATGATTCTATTTTTCCAGAATGCCAAAATTCATCAAGTGCCAAAGTCAAAATTTATCTTCAAAAGTGCTTACTGAGCCACAAATACAGTCCCAGTAGCAGTAGGTTCTGGGTACCCAGCACTGTAATATTGAGCCAGAAGCCTGGGTCTGAATTTTGGTGTTCAGCTTGGTCCTTCAAACCTTGGCACTGTGTGAGAAAGGCACTCCAACTCTAATGCTTGTACCCCTCCAACCGCCTCTATGTCCTTCCCACAGGCACATTCCTCCCTCTGACAAATTGGGGGGTGGTGGTGGTAATATTTGGATTAAACTGATCCATCTGGAAGTGATCCAGTTCTAATCAACACTAGTAAAAGAAAACCCCACTTTCCCCTCCACTGCCAAAAGTAAGCCTTAAGTCTCCCAGATCATCCAGCACTAATGAACCCAGATCCATTTTGTGTAGTTATTCACGTACGGTCAGACAAAATGGAAAAAACAACTGCTGTCTTCCAACGTATTAAAAAGATTCAAAACAGTTCAATCCCAATCATCACATTTGAAAATATGTTCACCACACTTGCAAAAATTTAGGACCACCTTTTATTTAATTATTTCCAGGAAATAATGGAAGATTTCTATTAAAAGTTAAATCCCAGGACCACTGTTAGCAGAATGCACGATGTATGAGATCCTGGTTTAATACAGCTTTCAGGAGTTAGATTTTCACTGTGCTTCAAGATGTAGTTTGAAACAAATGTCTGGTTATTAGTTGAACCCATTACTATAAAAGCAAGCAATACTGCAGCGACAGAACATGTGAACAGCTGAAAGAAATACAGAATCATGAATCCTAAGCAAATAAAAACCTTTCATAACGGAAACATTCCAAAATATATTTCCAAACAATGGTTGACTGCAACCAAGTAATTCACACCCCGTTGTGAAGCAAACATTAATAATTTCTAGCAGACACTACGGCTCAGAAGCAAACAATGATCCCCTCTCCTCTCCCCCTCCTCTTCCAGGCTAGTTTACCAAAAAAGTGTGACTAAAAGTAGCATATATGAAGTCAAAGAGCTGAACTCGCTTGCAGCTCTAAGGGGAGAGTAGCTTAGTCAAGGTATTTTTTCCTCAAGTGCTATTTCTAGCAGAACGCTCTGTTAAAAAAATCAATCCACAGGCTTCAAAGCCAGCTTAACACTTCAAAAAATCACTTTCTATCAAAAGCATTTTTGGCATGAGCTTTGGCTATTGTTTTCAGCACTCCTTCCAAAGGCTGGTATGCCGTAACAGAGCGGCTACGAGCGCAGACCTCACATAGGTGACAGTGACTGTGCATGCTAGTTTTGCAGTTACTTGAACTTGCCAGGAGCTCGAGGAGTTGAGTGTGGACAATGTTGACATACGCTATGTTGTCATGGTTTAACCCCAGCCGGCAACTAGAACCATGCAGCCACTCGCTGCCCCCCCGCCCCCAGAAGGGTGGGGACAAAATGGGGAAAAAGGAGGGGAAAGGGAGAAAAAAAAAAGAAAAAGCTTGGGGTAGAGATAAAGACAGTTTAATAGAAACAATAACAGAAAAGAAAAAAACCAATAATAATAATGGCACGGGTCACTATCACTGAACGTTGAACTGGCACCATCCTGAGCAGTGACCGTGGATTCCCACCCCCCAGTAAACACCCATTTATATACAGAGCGTTCTGTCTATGCTCCTATGGGAAGCAGAAAAAAGTCCTTGAATAGTGTAAACATCACTTAGCAATAAGTAAAAAACAAAATCTATTATTGACATTCCTTGCACAGCAATCACTAAAAAGAAAATTAACTCTTTCCCAGCTGAAACCAGGACATTATGTGTTAAACTAGCCACCACGTTTGTTTAAAATGACTTTGCACTTCAATGCAATTAATATTTTCCTATTGAAACTATAAAGCAGATTTTAGCCTTAGTCAGCCAATGAATGCTTTAAGTTGTATAAGGTATTCTAATAATGCTAATAAAACTCAGAATGTTAAAAGTCAAGGGTTTTTGCTAAAACTAGTGAGTGACAATTTCCGGTACTCTCTTTGACAGGAAGGTATGAGGAACAGCAATTAAACGCAAAGCACAGTAAAGCACAGGTCTGCAGAGATCCCGCAGGCTTCCTTCTGCCTCTTCTCGTTTGTGCAGGAGGGTCATCCTTCTCCCCAGGACCTCTCCATCATTAGACAATTAACCACGTGGCTGTTTTCTCTCTGGCATTATGCCCAGCCAACGGCAAAGGGAGGGAACTCGCTCAAGAGCAAACCTCAAGCAGGTCAAAAGTTTTTTTTAGCTCTAGTCAGTCCCTGAAAAGTTTGGTCAATTTGAAAAATCTGTATCCCCATCTGGAATAAAGACCAATCCACTTATGGGGCCTAAAACCTCAACAAAAGCAGACTCTCCAGAGATTTTTAGCATTCTGAATATCAGAGAAGAATTAAAGTGCAAATGTTTTTTTTCATTTTTAATCATTAACATTTTCTGGTTGATGTTTTACCTTGTTACAAACCCTAAGGCTGTTTTCATTTTACCTAACCCACTCACCTGTGGCTGAGGTACAAACTTCGGCATTTCAGAGGTTTGAGTGCCGTGCAAAGATTGTGTGTATTTTTTATACCACTTACACTGTCATCATCAGTGTGCACATCCTACTGGAAAAAAACACCCATGTTCTGAAGAGTTTAGCTAATGTTGAATTTCTCTGTTCAAAGAACAAAAGAGTTTGTTGAAGCCTGACAAGACTAACCCAATTTTACAGAAATCTCAAGAATCTGTTACTGACCAGTAATAAAAGCGTAACAGAAATCCAATAATAAAAGTACTTTAGCAAGTTACATGTAAATTATTTTGTATTACAAGCTGTTCTAAAATGCCTTTCTGAAACTTTTCCTTGTACAATTTTCTCTGGGGTTTTTTGCCCAAATTAAAACTTAAAGATATGAGAGTTTTTAAAGGTAGAAAATTGAATATTTTTACTCTTGCAAATGGTCTGTAGCACGCTGGATTATTTATGGTTTCTGTATGACCATGTTTGCTGTCTTCTTCACTCCCTCTTGCATTCTATAAATAAAAATAATTCCATTTTAATGCAGCCTATCCTTTGATATAATCTGTATGGAGCAGAGACTTATCTGTCTGTCTGTCTATCTATCTATCTATCTATCTATCTATCTATCTATCTATTTCCATGGTTCTTAGAACAGCAAAAACTCAATTGGACTCTGTGTAGTACAAGTATATACAGCAAGGATGCTACAGAAAGTGAGAGAGAACTGAGAGACACGTTGCTTCTGTTCATTCTAAGCACTGCTTAAATTCTGAGGTTGACGTTGTTGTAGAAAATTGGTGATTCTCTGAAAGAATTGGCCCCGGGAGTTTATTTTGGTTTCGCTTAGGAAGCTGGTAATACAGCCTCCAGGATGCTAAAAAAGGTGTCTCTTGCTTAGAGAAAGCAAATGCTTGCCTGTTAGTGGGTCTGATTAGCATAACGTGGCTCCTCTGCTGTGAGAGGCAATAATGGCTCTCAAGACAGAGGGAATAGTCAGTCAAAGACTGCATTAATATTTTTCCCGTAGATTTTTAGGACTTGTAACATTAGGGCAACACATCTCTGGCTCCTGTGCAAGTCCCCTGAAAGTCACTACCATGGGGCTTCCCTCTCTTCACCACTTTGAACAGGCAAACTGGAAACAATAAAAAGATTTCAGAGAAAAGCCACTCTGGTTCCCACCTCTGTGCATAATTCCACGAGATTTCAGTGCAAGTTCAGCTTCCCTGCAGGAAGGAAGAAGCAGCAGCTTATGTCTGTGAAGGCTCCACAGTGTCCTCCATACTCAGAGTCCCCCGTGACTTCTCCCAGGCTGGATAACTGAATGAACCCCAAATACAATCTTAATAAGAAAATGATTATGGAAACCTGAACCAAAACTGCAAATAGAGGTCTGTGTGACTTAAGCCATAAAGAAGTGTCTGAATGAACCCAAAACTTCATTTTCTACTTTTGTTGCTGAACACACCTAACCATGGCAAGACCTGGCCCACTGTTCAGGTGTGCCAGAACAGCCAAACAGATGTCTATACTCTGCCTGGACCCTACTTGAGGAATCAGAAATAAAAGCTTTAGAAACTCCAACACATAGCAGGGGACAAATGGCATTACATACAAAATTTGCACACCATAGGGAAAAAATAAATCATGGAATCACGGAATTTTCAGAGTTGGAAGGGACCTCTAGAAATCATCTAGTCCAACTCCCCTGCCAAAGCAGGATTGCCGAGAGCACATTACTCAGGACTGCATCCAGGCAGGTCTTGAAAATCTCCAGAGAAGGGGACTCCACAACCTCCCTGGGCAGCCTGTGCCAGTGCTCTGCCACCCTAACTGTAAAGAAGTCTTTCCCTGTGTTAGAATGGAACTTCCTATGTTCCAACTTATGCCTGTAAAGTAAAAAGATGTTTAATTACACACACTTTTTAAGCCTCATTTGGGTCTTTTTCCTTCCTACTTTCCTCAGCATGGAAATCAGGCTCACACAGACCGCTTACATCCTCATTTCATGCCATCCAAAAGTTCAGCTGGATTGAGTGTTTAAGAACATTTTTCTGGGGTGGAGGAGTTAGCACAATCACCACTTGCAAATGGCCTATGGAAAAAAGAGAGAGAAATTAAATGGATCTTAGGCCCACATTTAGTGAATAAAATACTGAAGTTCCCTCACACATGGACGCCAAAGGTAACTTTGGCTTCTTCACCTCCGTGTGTGTATATAGAAATATAAAACCACACAGGCTTACAAAGCAGAAGCTATGCTATGTTTGCTTAACAAATGAAATATAGATACTTAAATTAAAATTAAACAGTCAAGTCTTTGTTATTGTAGTAGAGCCAAACTAGTGTAAAAATCCACAGAATAAATAATCTATATAATCCTCCGGATAAAGTAATTCAACAGAATAACTCATATCAACTCCAAGAATTTGCTTATGCCTGTCTGTATGGCTAGGTCTCCATCTTTAATTTAAACTGCAAATAGAATATGCAGTTATCTTCTGTAGGGCTTTGCAATTGCTCTTCTCTAAATTGCCTGTAGGGTTTGGCTGGCCCTTAATCTGGATGGGATGAGATATGTCATACAGAGAGCCCTGTTCGCAATTTCGGTTTGGGTTTTAGTAATCAATTTCTTAATAGGATTATGTTCAGGGTTCATTCAATTATCTCAGCACAGAGCCTAAAATTTTCCTCGGCACTATGTTTTACAGCAACACTCCTATTCTTGCTGTGACATAGAATAATGTCGTTTACTCCCTATGTATTTGTTGTTGTTGGCACACAACCCAAGCAACATAATGCTGAGCATGTCCTTAAAAAAAAGGAAGATGGAAGAAAAAGGTAGACATCTTTTCCAAGCTAAGTGTACAGCATGAATGAGAGATACTCTGGCTTCTTAGAAAATGTTTAATTCAAAACTCTCAGAAGCATGAAGCGTTAGCCCTCAAAGAAAGGGGAAAACGCAGGAATAAGTAGGATTATACTTCTCTGAAATCTGGAATTTCACTGCTGATTTCCATAAGAACCAGAGGCACTTCTTGGAAAATCCTGATGGCCACTGCTTGTAACTGCATCCTCAGCCTGCGACAAGCTCCAGAGGGCTGCTACAGAAAGTCCTCAGGCAGAAAGCAATCTAAGTTTATTTTTGTATTTTTGTTTCCTTTTCTTTTTTTTTTTTTTTTTTTTTTTTTTACAGGTTCTGTCCAAGTATTTTGAGCCCAAAATTGTAAGGTTTAAAAAACAGTAATGCTGCGGATCGGACTCCTTAGCAGTTCCAACAGGTGCAAGGGTATTAACTTCACCCTGTAAGCCAGCCCAGGACTTTGTCCTATTCCCTCATCTTGATAAAGAACCACAAGGTTTGCAGAGAGGGGGGGTGGGGTGGGTTTTTTGTTAGACACACAGATGCACATAGTAGTGGTAGAGCACCTTGTCAACAGAGAGCTCACCTGCTTGCCTGTCACCACCTCCATGGGTAACCAGGAGGGACGCAGGGCACCAGAGGAAGCACCTCACCGAGTCAGGGGTGGGGGGGAGGCAAAACCGGCACCGATTTTTATGGAAACTTGCCCAAAAATGCAGGTCACAGACTCACAGAATGGTCAGGGTTGGAAGGGACCTCTGGAGATCATCTAGTCCAACCCCCCTGCCACAGCACGGACACCTACAGCAGTTGCACAGGACGGCGTCCAGGCGGGTTTTGAATGTCTCCAGTGTGGGAGACTCCACAACCTCTCTGGGCAGCCTGTGCCAGTGCTCTGCCACCCTCAGAGTAAAGAAGTTCCTCCTCATGTTAAGATGGAACTTCCTATGTTCCAGTGAATCCAGGGCAGCTGGCTCCAGCTCACCACTGCACACCCCTGCTGAACCTTTCGCCTCCCAGAGCCGTCCCACCGCTCATCTGCCCGTCTGTCCGTCCCCACTGTGGGCTCTGCCACCCACCGGGCAGAGCTGGGGCTTCAGGGGCTGCCATTGGGTAAAGGAAGGGACGCTTATGGGGATGGGATGGGGGAGGAAGACCAAAAAAAAGCTGAAACATCCATCTGAAAAAGTCCTCTACCACTGACTAGTCCAGCAGTGAGATAACACACGAAAAATCTGGGAGCACTAACTCATATTTTTTTTTTATTAGAGCCATAGGAAACAAGCACTTGCACCAGTGTTCCCACTCCTAAGTGTGATTTTTTTTTAATTTTATTTATTTCCCTTGAAATTCATTCTTGGAGCAAAGATTTCTCCGTAGGAAAAAAAAAAATTGTAACTGACAGAACTTCTCAAAACGTGTGTTTCAACTAATCATTATTATTAATAATCATATTATTACACAAAACAACATAACACTTTTTTCCTTGTTAACTTTAAAACCCAAATTTAGAGTGGTTTTCATCAGTTTAAAAGCCAGCATACACCTGATCTTGCGTAAGGAGAGAAACCGGACAATACCTCATGAAATCTGTTCAGAGGTATACAGTGGAGTTTGTCTTTCATTGCAGACACCTTCCACCTTGGCAAAGCACACAGGTAGATGGCCCTGACTGTTGTTTTTTTTATTTTATTTTATTATTATTTATTTTCTCCTCCTACCATTATAACCCTCCATAGCACCAGTTCTCAGAGAGAGAAGATTTCCGCAGGGGTTAAGCACACCTCAGGGCACACATCTTTTCTCTGAGCACACTGGAAGATGAGTTCAGCTGTGTCCTAGGACCTAATGTTTCTTACACAAGTATGAAAAGTCTCAGACAAGGGGAGTGAGATAATAGGGTAGCAAGGCAGCCTTACCAAAGAGCAGTCAGAGTTCCAGCCCCGCACTGCTGAGCAGCACACGGGAACAGCTCTGCATTTCTCTAGATCATCCCTGGACATCAACCCTTCTCCATAGCCTCTTCAGGCAACAGTTTAAAAACATAATTTCCTAATAGTCTAAGGCAAGGACTGCACAGAGCTCCTTTAAACGGGAGGTTCACCAACTAATGTGCCAGTCCCACAGGGTCACAAACCAGCTGCCAACAGCTGTGGGGAGCAGCAAGGCCTGGGGGACTCCGGTTCGCTGCCCGAGGAGACAGCCAGCCCTGGGGCAGAGAGCAGCCAGAGGTCTGGGGCTGCAGCGGGAACCCTCTGGGGTTCGGGCTGGAGAGGGGACAGAGGGATGTGGGGAGAGGAGAAGGCATGTTTTGTGGACATGCAGTAAAGGTAGTAGTAACCCACAGTTATTGTGGGTATCAGAGAGGTTAAATCTGGGGACCTGTGCTAAGCCCTTTCTGTGTAAAATTTTGCCAAAACCCTGATGACAGCAGAGAACGAAGGTAAATGAATGGATCCTTCACTAAATGTATGCATTCCTGAAGTTCAAAGTGTTTTCCTAGTTCACTGAACAAATCCTCATTTGCTAGGACAGTTCCAGTCACTTAAATTTAGAGATCTAGTCAATTACTAAAGAGAGGGGAAATGGGATTATTCCTGTATTTATCTTTTAGTAAAGCAAACTCTTGCAGACTATACTTAGTGACCTAAGAGGGGAAAAAAACACACGGCGCTTTAGGATTTTAAGTCCTTGTTGGAGAAAGGACCTAATGCTTACTGCGACAGTATTCTGACAGTATTATAAGAAAAAACAATGCATCTCTAAATTCATCCTATAAATTATGTGTTATACTGATTTATTCACTAGAAAGCATAAGTGAATCATAACACAAGATATGTTATGGGACATGCAGTGTAAAGTATACATTAGCTGGTTAAGGCTCAGGTGTCTCATAAGCCAAAGACAGTGTTCAGTCTAACTAACCACACCATCAGCAGGAGCCAAGGAAAAAGGAGAAAAAAGGCTTTCCCAAGCCTGAAACCCACAGTGGAAGGTGCTCAGAGGAGGAGGATTAAAACTCCTGCCTGACAGATGCCATTCTCCACTGCCGCGAGCAGACACCAGGTCCCTGGGCAAGCAGGGCAACGGGCTCTGGAGCAGCCTCCACTCCTTTCACTGAGCTAAAGAACTGAAATTGATTATTCCAGGTGCAAAGCAGTAGGTTTTTTCCGATGGTTGAGAGTGCGTGCATGCGTGCAGACAGTTTTCACACGAGCACACTTGAAGCTTTGCTCTTCTGGCGAGAAGAGGGTCGAACGGCGCATGCACTACGCTACACAGAGGTAAGAGCAGATGCTCAGGCTAGACACCAAGGCAAAACTCCCAATGCGAAAAGGTGTATTTTGAGATGTTTAACATCCATTTGGTGCAGATAGGGACTGAAGGTGGTCATTTAAACTGAACTTTCATCCTTGACGAAAGAGAGGATGTTTAGTAGGGCTTCCAGAAATGCACGCACACCTGTCTCCAAGGGCTTTAAAATTGGGACAGTAATATTAAAATAAACTGGAACAGCTACAGAACAGGATAAATCTCCTCAGGTTAAAGAACTGACACTTGGGTAATTCCCTCCCTCTTACCTTAGCCTTTATCTACCTACATGCACATATACTCTAGACTATGATTGCATTAATCACATTTGGAAACCTTTCTTTTGCAAATGCCAGTTGTTTCCCCTTCTTGACGGACCAGATTTTTTCTGCTGATGTTACATTTTATAAAGCATCTGTTTTGAAGGACCACTAACAATTTTAATATGACTTCCCTATACATGCAGGTGCCCTTAACTGCATTCACAGGAGTGCTCACAGAGCACGCCACATCTGAAGGTAGACAAGTTCACTGCAGGGACTCAACACACTCAGTGTCTTGTATGCTTTCAGTGAGTATAAATTTTTCATGCTTGCTCTGCTGCTATACTGGAAGAAGCCTGTGAGGGCCAGATTGTAATATTACAATATAAAGACAGGTTAAAGACACACCCGGAAGAAAGTCTCAGTTTTCAGCACAAATTTACATGGCCAACTTTGCAAATAAAAGCCAAGTGTTTCACGTGGCCTTGATTCAAAAATCCTAGAGGGAGTTCAGTTGTTTCCACTCCAAAGAATCAAAACATTTCATTGTCCTCTCAGATTTCCTACATATTATGTATAAACTTTCAGACATCAAAATGAGTGCAATAAGCCAAGCATACAAAGTAAATGACGTTGTATTTTGAATTGTTGTCTGCAGCAAGTGACCATGAGAATGAGTAAGAGGAATATAAGCTCTTCCCTCGCTTATGGTCATGCTTTTCTGCTTTCTTGAAATCTTTCAGATTATTTAGCAAAGAACCAACTCAAAATTTGCTGGAATAGATGGCTACGCCTATAGGAACAAGCCCTACTTCAGCATGGTCCAAAACATCTGAGATGAGGAAAAGAAAGAGATAAAAGATATTTTTTCTTAATTTGCAAGAACTGATTTCTTGTGCAAAGAATACAGAGCATCTCAGTCCTCCTGAAGATACTTGGGAAACCCTGGCAGGGCAACCTGAAGATCTGCACTAATGCTTTTGTCCATCTTGCATCTGAACGAGCACTTTGCTCTTAGGCAGCATCGTGTGCCCTGGAACGGATATTTTTGGTTCAAGAGCTGGCCTAAATAAATAAAGAGCAGATCACTGAAAATTTTGTTTTTGTTTTCTTGGAAATAATCCCGCATTTCATTCCAAATCAAGCAAACACTTGGCAGGACCTAAACCAAACATTTCAGCTAGAACTGGTGCTCCCCCAAACACACCCTCCTTCAGCAGAACGGTGAGGACATTTACCCAAAGCATGGAAAATCTAGATTTGATCCCATTCTCTAGGTAAGGTTATTTAATTTTTATCTTCTGCTTTCTGCATGCCTTGCTCTTCAAGTGATAAGGGTCAGCCAGGCACAGTTCCCTCACTCCCTTGTTCACACCGTAGAGCTTTGTGGAAAACACCGGGCTGTTGCCTTGAGGAGGAATTGGATTGTGTCTCCCACCCCCAGCATGTCTGACCTCTCAGTGCATGTCCTGTCGCATACTTTTTTCCACTGAGTGTCTGCATGTTAATAATGCATGGCATAGCGCTACCGAGTCACCCCAAGGAAGATCTGTCTGCAAATACCCCCTAGCCTTGTAGTCCATACCCTGCCCTTAAGGGAGCTGGGGGGAGAAGGGGTGGGGGGAAAGGAGGTGAAAACCCTGCTCAGGAAGAGAAAGTTTTCAAAACTGGGTCTTCCACATTCCTGCTGGACTGGCTATTGAGTAAGTTACAGAGATGCCTGACTCCCTTCTATTCATCTAGCATAAAACAACAGAATGCAACTACCCAGCAAGTTCAGACAAATAGCTTTAGGATGCCAAATCTGCATTTTTCCTTGAGGAAAATAATCCCTCTCCCCAACCTCGCTTCCAAAGGAATTAAAAAGAATCTGCCAGCCCATCCCTCCAGGCTTGCCTATACAAAAGCAGCACTCCATAAGAGTATTTATCTCTTGAGTCAGAATAGTTTTCCATCTAGTAAATAAAATACTTCTTGGTCCTAATAAAGAACAACAATTCATAGTTAATATCTTTAACAAGAACTTTTGATACAGTTCCAGAAAATAAACCTGCAACTAATATCCTGGGACTGAGAACGTTACCGATCTTGCCAAGTCAATCTAGCACATGGCTTTGGAGAGTAAGGAAGATAATATAGACCCTCTGGGTAGGATTTCTTAACATGGGCTCAGGGAGGTGCAGTTCTAGAGACAGAAGGATGAAGAGGAAAATACCCCTTCTCCTCTCTGGCAAGGCAGTGTCTGCCTGGTCCCCAAGCAAAAAGGTCATTAATGTGATTCCATTCCTGTCCCTCACAGCAGTGACACATACATGCACTGTAGCTCCTGTTTCTGAAAAAAACTCTTACCCTCTGTCTCACCATCCTTATTTCACTTTGCTGAGCACAGGATGGCCCCAAAGGACAAGTCCACTCTGAGCAGTGTGAAAGCTTCTGGGGAGTTCATGGCCAAGAAATGCAGAGGCGTGGAAAGCATGAAGTATACAACAGGACAGAACAGGAAAATAAAGACGTACAGAACAGAGAAAACAAGAAATTGTTCAGAAACTGTTTTGTGAGAAGAACAGATAGATGGAAACAAAGGCTGCAGCAACTGTCCTTACTACAATGTGATGGGGTTGGAGGGAGGGAGGCAGTTGCCTGTCACTCCAGTCCCAGGGAGGGGGTGTTACGCACACCTCCTTGGTGTGTGTAACATCGTTGGGCACAATAGGATGAGAGCGAAGGACATGAACCCCTTGCCCAGCAGCTTCCTGTCCACCCAGGTACTCAAATGAGTGGTTTTCTGGAAGGACTGAGCTTCAGCAGCAAAGCATTTGGATATCATTCCCGTGTCTGGCTACATCAGCGGGTGGTGCTGGGACTACCTGTCATGGACACATGAGCCACCATCAGTCAGGGCAGCAAGAGGTGACTGGATTATCATGTAACCATGCCAGACGAAGCCAGAAAACACAATACAGAAGGCTGCATGATGTTAAGCACTGATACCCAGTTTCTGGGTGGAGGTCCCAGACACTTTGTGGAAAGAAAAAGTTCACAGTATGGTAGAGGGCGAGCAAGCATTCATTTGATAGGGGTGGGCTCTGAAAGAAAATAAAATGGTAATTTGTCCACATAGGTTAAGCGTAGGTATGCCCATGGCACAAAAGGGGATCCAGTGCAAAAATCTCCAACTACTATAGTTGGGTATTGAACTAGAAGCAGTATAGTTACCCCATCACAGTACTGTATGAGCCCAATAGATTTTAGTCAACTGATTAAAAAGACAAAGCTTCTTACATTGTGCCAGACAGTACATCACAATTGTTACCAGCTGGACCTGACCTAGTATTTGCACACAGAGCTGTGCTCTGTCTTGTAGATCTACAAGGTAAACTATTTAGCTTGTGAGTCTTTTCCCAGTTCTCCATTGCATAATCTGAATACACCCTAAGTATCCCTGATGATGTCTTCTGGAAGCACCTCCTCCTTTTCGAGGGTATTGGTATTGGGCATCTACAAGCAGAGGGAAGAATATTCATTTTTGCTCACATGGTTACAAAGACTTGTAGATGTAGAATTTCTGTGACTTGCACCTACCCTCATTTTTGCAGTGGTTCTTCTATGCAGCATCAAGACCCCTCAGGAGGTGGCGTTTCCCCAGACCCAACGCTCAGCTGGGATTCTTGGCACTGCAGGGATACAAATGCTCCCACAGAGCTGGATTCTCCTCAGAGATGCACAGCAACAGGATGAGAATGGTCACAAGCGGCAGCAAGGGAAATCCCAACAAGATGTAAGGAAAAAAACTTTCCCTCATGACAGTGGTCAAGCACTGGAACAGGTTGCCTAGAGAGGTTTTGAAATCCCTGTCCCAAAATGATTGGACACAGCCCTGAGCAAGCTGCTCTAACTGTGAAGCTGGCCCTGCTTTGAGCAGGGGCTTGGACCAGGTGACCTCTGGAGGTCCCTTGCCATTCAACTGTGCTGTGAGAGTGCTCTGTGCTCTCCCCTCTGTCCTCACCAGGCACATCTGATCATGGGTGGAACAGGACGGTGCACTGCTCGGCCAGTTACACGCTGGCCTCTCATACAGCTCCTAATGTTTTAGCATGTAACTCCCAGTCAGCCTGCGGGAGATGAAGCTTAGTTTGCTGAATCTCAAGCACCACCCATGAATGACACAGGTCTGCACAAAGTGAGGGACCTGAAGCTATGTCTTGTGCTTCAGGCACCATGACTTGTAAACCCAGGCACTCAAGGTAACTCTCTACCTTCATTTCTTCCCAGCAGTCCCTCGAGGTCATGGTGTATTCCTTGCTCATTCAACCCTCCCTTTTCATCACCGCAAAACCAGCAAGGTCTGACTGCATCTGCCATGTCACCATCACAGCGCTGCAGCAGCTGTGTGTGGACAGATCGCAACAGCTCTGGCTGGAGACTTCCACACATGCACAGCAACTAATGACCTGCAAGTAGAAGTCCTAAAACTCCTGCTTGCACAACTGATTGCATGCAAGGCACAGCTGAAGCAGCAGAGGCCGTGCCTTGCTCAGCCAGACCTCAGGTGTTACTGAAGAACCGTTTAGATCTGTTCATCCCTCTGTATGCTCAGAAGACTTAATATTGCCTAGGAGCTCCCCTTGAAAATGCCAGGATTTGAGCCACTTACTGGCAATCTCTTTTACTTCCTTCCTTTATCCCTGCTGAAACCTAGCTGTGATTAATATTCACATGTTCTGGTGGATTCTCTCTAAGCAGTACTAACAAACCGCTTAAAAGCCTTCAAGGCTTCATTCCTTTTGATGTGGTTTTGCTGGCCAATACAAAACCTGGATGAAATTACAGCCTGACTGAAAGCCATAGCACATCATCCTCTTTAAAAATCCTAGAGCTTCCTAACATAGTAATGGGTTGCTTTGGAATATTCATCTTAGTGTTTTACATTAAAAATCAGACAGGGTAACATCCTACTTGGGTAAGACAGAAGGTGATGGGATCACTTGCACAAGGTTGCAGCTGAACCTTCAACTCTACCATGTGTGCTCCCATACATGCTCTTGTCTCCCACGACAGCGGAGGTCTCAGGAGCCACTAATGAAGAATAGCAACCATGCCTGCATTTCCAGCCAAAGCCTTCACAAAGGAGAGATCTGGGGAACTGCATGGATGCTTCCCTCATCCCAGTGCTCCAGACACAGTGGCCTCCCCAGACAATGAAAGAACAAGTTGCCAGTGTGTGACTGGGGTCACAACCCTGGGTGGTGCCTGAGACATCATGCTGCTCTTAGGGATAGCAGCAGGACTGCGGTGCTACCAAAGCTGGGGATTTTGCTTGTAAAAAGTCTTGTCTTGTGAGAAAAATAAGGCCAAACCCAAGCATTTTGGGTAACTACTGCAGTGATGTCGGTTAATAATAACTCTGAATGGGGATTTTGTGAATTTTTGTTTCATGTTGCCTGAAACTCCATGGTATAAGAAGTCCTTTCTAAACTACCTCATCATACCACAGGGACTTTATCTGATCCCATCTCATTCACTCCTTTGAGCATCTATCATTCAGTACTAAGGCAAATACTGAGAAATATTTTACAATTGCTCCTGCATCTAAGAACATTAGGAGGGGACCCACCTTGTGCTTGGGATGAGAGAAGAGATGAAAGGAGGGCTCCAGTGCTGCTTTTCCCCAGCCACTCTCCCACAGCACAGCGAAAGCATCCCAGCCACACCTGGCTTTGCAAGGCTTTGCCCTGTAATAATACATGCAATATCCTTACATGTCCCCTAAAATAAATACATGCTTAAAATAAAGTAATTGTCATGGACACAGTTTATGTTAGATGTGAGCTATGAGGACACTTCTGGGGACTTTGTACTTATAAAGCCTTCAAGTGCTTCAGACACTGCCTGAAGAGCACACAAAGGTCTCAGTACTGTTTCTCTCACAACACACAAACACTCGCTTTATATATTTCCTTCCAACAGCTACAATCTCAGTTCTCCCAGTGACAGTTTCTTACATTCAGTCACACGAAATGGTCAATGTTACGTGAGTCAGACCTGGCATGCAATGCCATCCTGTTGACACTAATCTCTAAATGCACCGACTTTCTTTGGCAGCCCAATCATTGAGAGTGGCACTGGTGTTTAACATGTGACAACAACAAGCAGAAAAAATGAAGCAGAACTTAACGCCTTTAGAGAAGGTCCCTCAAACAAAGCTAGTTTTGTCTGTCCTGCTGTATCTACAAGAGTATAATGTTCAGAAAACATGAAAGGCAGCTTAGCACCCAGACTCACAGAGAGAGCTGGGCAACGAGACTCTTTCTCTGGTTAATCCCTTTGTGGGAACATGGCCCAAAACACTCATACTTTAAAGAAAAGGTCCACAAGCTCCGACATGCAACAGATAGTTGAGTTTTCAGTTGGCCTAGCTATGTGACCTGTGTCTTAGTTTACTCAATAAAAAGATATGCACCTAGACCAAAAAGCTGAAAGGCAAGGCCCATATGGATATATTTAAGAAAAGCCTTTTTCCCCTGTCACCCCCCTCACTAAACATCTATTTCACATGGGAGAAGGTTGGCAGGGTTTGGGCTCCGGCCATGAGGAACTCAGCCCAGCAGCCTGTTTGCTGGGTGGAAGAATTGAGGCATTCAGCACGGCTCTTGTTGATCCAATTACAATGGATTTACATTAACACAGTTGTGCGGCGAGCAGAAACTTTCTAAGTGGAAAGGTCTGCTTCAGTTGCCCCGCTAGCGTGTTTGCATATGCCTGCCAAATAAACAACATCTCCTGCTGGGTGATTGGAAACAAGTGTAAGAATTTCTGGGTATACGATGCTAATCCCTACGGTATAATCTCATCTCGGCTCTACAAAGACTTCTCCGATCACCGGATCTGACATGGTTACACAGCAAAGCCTGTGGGTTGGCAGCGAGAGCTGGGCGCGCAGCCGCTCCAAGATCCCTCCTGGAGCCAGGCTGAGGATGGGAAACTCCTGGGGCTCGTACCCTGCCCACCCAGCTCCCCGCGAGCGTGACGCTCCTCATATAGACTCCTGACCTGCACAAAACTTGCAGGTGGTGAGGGATGTTCTGTAGAGGGGTATCAGAGCGGTGCAGAGATGAAGACCCAGGGCGTGGAGATAGCATGGAGCTCCAAGGGCCCGGTGGGAGGGTCAGCACTGATCCTGCTGCTGTGCATGGCTGTGCATGGCTGTGCATGGCTGACATTGAGAGCTGACATCTGGACAAAAGCTAGGTGTGTTCCTCAGGATAGCAGTTACAGTTGAGAGGTCCCTGCTGCCAGGGAGGGCTGTTTCTACAGCTCTTGAGGAGACTACAGCAAATCCACCAAGCTGCCTACAAAGATGTGAAGTGGACATTCATCAAAAGCATCATGATTGCGATGGAAGCATTTCCTCTCTCTCCCTCCTACCAAAGAAACCTCTTAAGATTTGTTCAGAGGTGAACATAAACCTGAGGGTCAGCACAAGTCAGCTTCTGGCTTTGAACACGGAGTCCAAGCCTAGCCCTACACTGGATGTGCAGTAGACTCTGTTATTCTTTTCTAATATGCAACATTGTAGAGAAATTCCCTCCTTACTGTCCCTAGATGAGTTTATAGTAACACTAGGCATTAAAAAAAAAAAAAAGAGGAAAAAAGAAGAGGGTGCATGGAACCCATTATTTAGCTGTAAATGCAAATCATATCCTGAAATCTCTGATATTACCTATCTGCTATTAGCTTTGAGAGGTTCCCAGTTGTTTATGGTGCGTTGTGACATACTTCAGCAACCAGGGAGAAGTCACCCACCTTTCACAATTATGAACTGAGCTCGAGTACAGCAAGAGCACGTCAAACAAACCTACAACCGCAAAGCCGCACTAAATTAATAAGGGAGCTTTATCGTCTTCAGTGTCCACATTTGTTTCCTTGCCTTATACTGCACTCAGTTCTGTCCCATTCCACTGGGTGGGACTGATCAGACTTGACACTGGGTATCGCTCACTTGTTTGAAGGAAGAATGGTGAGAGAAGATATTTTTTAATCTTTCCTTTGAAAAGGGACAGTGGGGCTTTCTGTCTTCCCAGTCTCTTCTGGTTACTTTTGTTCTTTCATTGCCATCTGAGTCTCCAATGTTCCTTATCTGCGTGCTTAGGCTAATCCCTTGTTATCTGAGGAAAGGACAACTCCATGATTTCCCTGCCCACTCCCTAAAACACAGAGAAGAAAATTGCCAGAGGCTAGTATGAATATTAAAGCAAATGGCTTCTGAAGAGCTCTCACACACTTCTGTTCCCTCTATCCTACACAAGGCAGATCCAAACGTCCACGTGCATATGAACATCAGTGGGACCGAGGGACAGCGCAGAGAGAGATTAAATAAAACCAAGACCCTCACAACAACCACAAGTAGGACACGGACCTCGGCAGAGCCCAGGTGGCAGGGGAGTTACTCCATTGCTAGGGGCTTACCTGCAGTGATGATCTGATGTGTCCTTGTGGGCAGCATCAGGAGAGAGGAATTTCCCATACACACACGGGTGTTTTTTCTGGAATCCTTCCTTTCTTTTCAGCCCCTTCCCTTTGTCTTTATGGCACTTTCCCATTATTCCTGCAATCAGAGTGAAACAGAAACTTCTGCTACCAGCTAGCAAGGGCTCATTTTCCAGGGGTAACATCACTGCCTTCCCAAGGCTCCTGGCTCAGCTTGTCTGGCTCTCAGGGCTCTCAGACACCCTTTATTGGTGTCTGAAGGTGGGTCTGAAGGTGTCCAGTGGGCAGCCCCAGAGTCTGAGGCTTCCTATTTACCCCCAGCACAAAATGTGTTGTTGGCACAACATGCTTCAAGCTTTTCCAAGCTCTCTGTGCCTTAAACCACCATGGGCCGTACCCACACCCCTAACCCCTGGGGCTTTGGCTTTTCAGTACAACACAAGCCAAAACTGCTCAGGCAACTTAATCTCCACTCCCGGGCAACCATCCAAGGGTCCCAGGGCAGGGAGGCTTCAGCGTAGATGCTGAGTACTGGGCAGTACCATCTTCAGGTGTGCTTCCCTGTCCTTGGGAAAAGGCACCAGGCTCTCAGCTAACCTCAGCTGTCCAGGCCTGTGGGACAGACGTGCACACACCACCTCCTACCCTCCCTGCAGAAATCAGCCCAGCAGCCAGGCTCCAGGTAGTACAGGACTTCTGCTGCCCTGACCTCCACGCAGGTGCAAACACCGACCCTGACAGGGTTAGCCCTTAGACCAGTCACTGCAGCTGGAGCAAAACCATTAACAACAGCACAGCCTGGCAGCCCCAGAGACACCCACTGCTCCGTAACTCCCTGGGAAGATACAGCCTGCCAGTATGGGCTTCCCCTGCTGCACGATCCAGCCTGAGCATCCCCTTCCCGGATGGATGGATTGAAGAAAATGGGAGAGGGCTGCGGAAGGCAGGACCCAAAAGCTGCGTGTGGTCCATTGAGGAGTGATGCGCAGCTGCTGCACTGCCCTTGGTCCCCTTCCCTAAGCAGGGCAATGGGAGAACTTGAGGATAGACACGCTGAGCTTAAATATGCCTGGTATATCCCAGGAGTATTGTTCAAATCACCAGATGACAGGAAAATACTGTGAAGAAGGAGGGACATACTGAAGGTCACTTTTTGAGTGTTGGCTAGTGCACAAGGAAGAACGCAGGAGACATAAGGCCAGAAGAACAGCAGAACAAAAGGCAGTATGACTCCGTCCCAGCTCTTGTGTAACAATGCTGTTGCAGCAAAGCTCAAATCTCACACACATTCTCATACCTGTCTTCTCACCAGCACCAGGAATAAGACAAAATTTCTTGCACTGGCACAGAGGACAAAACATGCCAGCTAGCAGGGCCTCACCACACCTCCTGGGTTCGCTCTGGTGCTCCCACTCCCAGACCTGCCTCTGCTCCACCACACCAATCCTGGATGTTTCTAGGTGCATATCTTGACTCTTCAAGGATGGGAAGGCCTGAAGATTCAGAAACTGGTCAGTGGCAGTCATGGGAAAACAGCACACATTGCAAACTTTCTCTCTCCCTCTTTCTTTCTTTTCTTTCTTTCTTTTTTTTTATTGGAGGAGTTGTTGCTTTTAAAGGGGAGTCTTCCAGCTCCCCAGGTCCTACCACTCATTTTCCACTGTCAGCTCATAGAGTTAGCAGCAATAGGTTCTTCTGAAGTAGCATTCACCCACCAACAGCCCCAGTAGGATGAGGCTGCTACTCCAGGGCTGTCCCTTCTTTTTTTTTCTTTTTTTTCTTTTCTCTTTTTTCTTTTTACTTTTTTTTTCTTTTTTCTTTTTTTTCCTTTTTTTTTTATTTTTTAAATTTTTTTTGTCCCAACCCCACTGCTCATTTCACAGACCGCAAAGTGGCTGATAACACTGGAGCCAGGGCCTTTTTTTGTTTTTTTAGGAAGATTTCACAAGAGCCTGCTTACAGCTCTGAGCTCTTTCAGGCCTCTGGCTCTCCCTGCTATCAGAAATCAGGCCACAGCTACGCGATGTCAATACCACCCTGGGCAAAAGCATAGCTGGTAACCTTTAGCTGGCTATTGGGAGCTACAGAAATAGCCTGTGGGTGTAAGGAAGAGTTTGTTCAGCATCTCACCCTTTTAAACCTTTTTTTAGGAGAAAAGCCAGATACCGCTTCCATATTCAACACTCAGTCTCCCCAAAGTGATCATATGATTCTTGTCCTTGAGTGAACGGTGTGTTTTTACTTCAGTAACCCTGCTTGGCAGGCTACTCTGTGCATTTGGTATTTTCTGCATAAGAAAGTGCTTTACAGTCCAAACTTATTTCTTTCCTTCTTTCCTTCTTTCTTTTGGGGTGGACACTTGTCTACTCACCTCTGTGAGGCTGAAAATAGTAACCAGGGCTCAGGTGACCTTTTCTCTTCGTGATTGAAGAGTTTTTAAACTCTAAAGGAAGTTTTGATTTTTCGGTAGCCCTTTTTTCAAAGCAGATCAAATTTGGAATTTTATTAAGACGATGCAGTAAGAAATCTTCCTTCCTGACCAGGGAGGCAAAGCGCGCAGGCAGGGACCAGTCTGTCGGTGATTACTGGCTGGGAGTTGTGGTTTCTGTGTCTGAGGTGGCAGAGGTGGTCCGGCTTCACAGGGTCCCATCTGGCCAGAGCAGCGGGGATGTCCCCGTGCCCCGACTGCAAGGGGAGCTTCACCTGCCAGGTGGAGGGAGCTGGGGCTGGTCTCAGCACCTTGCCCCATGTCTGTGTGTCCCTCTGCCTATCCGTGCACACCCTCCTCTCCTCCTGGTGCCTGAGCGTGAAGCCCCGTGGCTGAACACCCGGCCACCGGCTGGACCTGTTCCCTCCTGGCGAGCGTTCAGCCCCCCAGCACATGTGCACAGGGAAGAGGCAGGGGCTGCTCGTTGTTCAGTAGGACAGGGCCAGATGTTTTCTGATCTTTTTCCCAGATATGTTTTGGTTTTCTGTTTTGTTTTTTTCTTTCCACCCCAGATTTTGAAGCAAATGCTTTTGTTTTTCAGGCCCTTTAAAATTTTTTTTTAATTAAAGCTCATAGCTATGGTTGGAAGGGGACACAAGGAAATGGAAAAGAGCAAGCCCAGCAAAAGGAAATGGTGAACTGAGGCATCCCTCCCTGTCCTCTTTGTTTAATACAGACACTGTTAAAAAAATTCTTCTGTTTTATTTAAAAGTCTAAATAATCATTAGAAGAGCATCCAGAGTCTGGGGCTCAAGTCCTCACCCAGAGTGCGGCAACCACCCAGCTGGAGATACTGCTCTCGCCTGCTCCAACATGCTCTTTCACCCCCTCCCAAATGCAACTCTGGAGAGAAGTGGATAAGAGACAGTTCTCCTCTTCCCTCCCTCCCTCTGTGACCCTAAAACTCCAGTGGCAAAATCATTGCTTACTCAGCAGCAGAGGAAAGAGAATTAACCCTGTCTTTCCCAAGGAAGATTTTAACTCCATTTGCCAGTGCCACTTGGGATTCAGCGCAACCCCCCTCTCCCCTATATTTCTAAAATGCTCAAATCAGGTTGCTTTCATAAATCCCACATTCATTTTTTAATTCACTGAATGAACTAATTAAATCCTGGTCCTGTACAGGAACACTTTCAGATCTGCTGGAAATGGAGTTTTCAGTGAACAAACAAATCCCATTAAAAAAAAAAAAAACAAACAAAAAACACAAACACAAAACCAGCAACAAAACCAACCAAACAAAAACCCCCAACAAACAAAAGTGCAATTCCAGACCAGGCAGTGTCTCTCCCTTACTTCCCAAAAGCCTGGATTTCCTACAGCACGCAGCAGAGCTGAGCACGCTGCCTCTTTCTGCCAGCCACCTTCCCAGGCCCCCCGGAGCAGCGCTGCCTCTGCCAGCCACACCAGCCCCGGGTTCGCCCGGGAGCCCAGGGAAGAGCACAACATCGCTGAGGCCTCTCTGGATAAGTTTTGCTTTCCCCAGGAGCTGGAAAGGTGTGCTGAACATATTGCTTTCCTTTCCCCAGGCTGTAGTAATTTTTTGGCATTAGACAACGGCATTCTTAAATGCTCCTTCTTACTGTTGCTGGGATCGTCATCCATTTTCTAGTTTACCAGACCCTTAGGGTGGGAGTCATTCAGCCAAACGCAGAGGGCTACCGTAGAGGGGTCTCTATTTGGGCAACTTATTTAGGCTTCCTTTAGGCAGTGGAAAGAAAAGGGCTTTTCTACTGACCAGCCCTTCAAAGGGGACCATCCTTCAAAGAAAGTCTCAAGCAGACTGTATGGACGGTGGCACAGAAATACCCGTCTCTCTCCACTGAAAGTAGCTTGTGAGTGACTTTTCCAGGTGCAGATACCACCTTTGGAGTTGCTTTAAACTTCAGAAAAATTAGATGAATGCTATTCTCAGAGATGGTGCTTTTTATGACCCAGCACTCTGGGTGTCTACATGCCTTGAATAGCTCTGTGGTCTCTGCAGCACTGTCTGGACGCTGAGATGCCTTCCCCTAAAGCGACTGTAGCACGGCAGTAGTTTGCTGTTGTCAGTGATGTTGTGAAAGGGCTTACGGATGTGAAGATATTCTTTAATGTGACTGAGAACCATTTCCACTGCTTTGCAGTTCTGTGAGGTTATGGCATTGCACAATGGAGCTACTCTTTTTTTTTTTTTTTTTTTTTTTTTAATGAATGCAAAGAGAAGGGAAAGAGAGAGAGAGAAGGAGCAAGGTGAGGCTCAGACACCCCATGTGTTTCCCAGAGGAGAAAGAAGTCCCTGACGCTCTGCCAGACCAGCACCACAGGACAAGATGGTGCTCCAGAAAGGCTGGAATTGAGCTTTTTTGACCTCGACCCATGCAAGTGAAACAAGGTCGGCAACGAAACAGGACCCGCCCTCCTCCCCAGACCATACAACCACAGATTCCAGCTCATTGAACCGAGTCATTTCAACAGCAGAGAAGGCCTGAGTGGCACTAAGCTGTGCCACGGTAGCAGCCTAGGCTCCCGATGTAGACAGCAGAGCACTTGAGAGCTTTCAAGCACCCAAGCCGGTGGTCGGATTGGCTTAGGTTTGTAGCACGGAGCCACTCTCAAGTGCTTGGCCGGGCTCCTGCTGACACGTTGAAGCAGCGAGCCCTGCAGTTGCCTGGGTAGCTTAAACAGGGCTAGCTGGAAGCTGCTGCCAGAGGGGGCGGCCAGTCCCATCCTCCTCCTCCTCTCCTCCACCTCTGACCCTGTCCCTACCACTTGTGAAAGCTGCTGAGCTACCTGGATTTTACATGTTTCTTGTACAGGGGAAGTTTCAGGCAGAGCAACAAGCCCCAGGATTCCTCCCACCCCTGGAAGAGGTGGTGTAAGGGGTGGGATGGGAGGCTGGGGAAGAGGGAGAAGGTGCAACTCACCCCTTAGCAGCGGAGCATGGTCTTGGAATGGGCGAGTCAGCTGTCATCTTGTTTTAAAAGATGGCAGCAACAGTAAATTTTAATATTTTAAAGCCCAAGCTTTTCTTTTTTCCCTTGGCTTCAAGGTTCCCCCCCCTCCTTTGGTTTGTATCTAGAGATGCACTCATTCCTCTCGTTTTGTTTCTGAAACAGAAGAGAGAAGAGCCACCCCTGCCCCGTGGGCAACCCGCAGGCACCTCCATCCTTGGGGCACCCACATCTCACCTCCTTGGGGCTCACCTTGTGCAGCACACCCTTCCTCCCACTGGGAGACACCCCTGAGAGGGGGTACTGCAGACTGTCAGGGCAAAAAAGTGGGGTTTTTTTTCAATCCTACATCCGAACCAGCGTGGTGCGACAGGAAGCGATGGGAGGGAACCGAGCTGCAGGAGTTTGCCCTGAGGCCTTGAGACCTCTGGAAGAAACCTTCTTTACCACACTCTTCACTGAAGCAGAGGCCCGTGACCCTTTCGCTATGGCAGGAATCCTGCTCCCAAGGAAAAGAGTCAGAGAAAAGGCTTCGATATCCCCACGCTACGGACCTTCTCTGTAAGAGGAATATTATGGTCGTACAAGAGCGTGTGTCATAGGAAGAAAAACATTGCAGAGATCGGAAATGGAATAGCCCACACAGATCGATCAGCTAACATAAAACTAGAAACCACCTTTCACAGCTACATTTCTTGAAAAATATTAAAAAAGGCATCAAATGAAATTATGTCACTGATTGCAGCCTGGAAAGAGGTGCAACTAAAAATTAACACATCCTTAACCTGCCTGTGATAATTTTGCTCTGTCCTGTTCAAATGGAAATAAGACAGAAATGATGTAATCCTGGCAAGTGTTAAATTCATCAGAATTTATCCTGTATCTCTTTTCTTCCAAGCAATTTTATACTGAAATGGGTGTAGATAAGGTTGTCCTCCAGCAGTGGTCTTGTTTATTGTTCTCTGTTTTCACATAAACTCCATATAGGTGGTAATCCACGCACATATACAGAGAGAGATACTGGTGAAAAGTAAGCTCTTTATGACCATTAGACATCTTTCACTAACAATGTTAAAAATGTACAGGTGCTTCTGTATTTAGAAAGGGGTTTATGATAAAGAGATGGACCTCTAGTGAATAGAGTATCTTCTGCTGCATGATTTACACTACGCCTGGCTTTGAGGACTATTAGGGAGCTTTAATTCCCTGTAGCAAATCTGTATCAAGCCTGGGATAACAGTGAGACAGGAACAAACTGTGAAGATTGTTTGTCAGAGCTTGGTTTTGCTCTTCTTTATATTCCACTATCTTTTTAATTTGGGGTGAGGGTTTTTTGGTAATAAATTGACACAGAGCTGCTGCAACAAGCTACATGCAAGAACCTTTTTCCTAGCATGTCTCCTGTCAAGATGGTATTTGGAAAAGGCTTGCAACCACCAGAAGAAGAGAGCTGAGATTTATACCGAGTGCAATATTCATAAAAAGAGCTGGTGAGCCTGACAGTGCTACAACAGTCAAAGGACAAATCCTGCCACTTTCTACTTGGGTTGGTGCTTTTATCTTATAATTTTACTTGGGAAATGGAGATATGATGGGCAGACTCTTAAAATGATGGATTTTAAGCCTAAAACTCAAGTAAAACCTTGGATCTTGTATATTTAAGTGGTATTTGAAAGTACTCCTTAAGCTCCTAAGCCTTTTAGATATTTTTGACAGAAATACTCAAGAATGTAATAAAAACACATCAATTTTTACATAAACCTTGCTTCAAAAAAAGGAGCAAAAAATATGCTCATTATTTTGCTTAGCTTTTTATTCCATCATTATGGCACAAGATAGAACTTAAAGACAACATCACTGAATAAGTCTTCAACTTCATTAAAATTAAGACTAATATGTTTTATAAAATTCTTTTGATATGATACACTTTCCCTTATCAAGTGATAAAAAGAATTTTCTCTAGAATACTGAAGTACATTGCCACCTGCTGGCCATAAACAGTTTTGCAATTTAAAAACACCAGAACGTGTATAAAACAGCAACATTTAACAATGCAACATACAGTTATTGAAGAAGTACTATTGACCCAGACTTTGGCACAATATTTATAGAAATGCAGCTGTGAACTTCTCCAAACGTCATGTTCATTTCTGAAACTCTGTGTGACTCCCTTTTCTATGTTTGTCTGTATTTTTTTTTCTTTCTTTCTCTAACTTTCTTAATGCTGAAGCTTTGTCATTTCAAAGGAAAAGCCATATTCTCTCTCAGTTGTTACACACCTCAATTTATTGGGTTTGCTTTTCTAAAATTTGGATTCCAGTTTATTGTTTTAGAACAATACATAAAATCATACATTTATAAATATATATATTATATCCTGTATACATAACATTGGGTTTCCTCTAGAATGGGAGGGCAGACCTTTGCACTACGTCCTTAGTTGGTTTAGGCTCGGCCTTGCTCTTAGTTGATTCTCTGAGCTGCTTCCTACCAGAATCTAAAAAAATATTTTTACAATCTTGTATCAAATTTTAATTTCATTTGCAAATATATTTATAAGAAAAAAATATTTGGTATTTTCCCCCTCTAAGCTCACTACTACCCTTATAAAATATATGGCTTTTCATGTTCCACTCTTTTTTAGTGTTTTTCAATAGGCAGTGAAAAGAAGGACAACTTCCCCCCTTAACAGTTTTTTTTTTATATAAGCACAGAAACCAGCTTGTGCACTTTCTATAGAACTCCAATGCATATCACGGTAATGTAAGTGCAGTGATTTTTAAAAAAAAGCAGTCATGATTGATTGACATCTGTATATGAAAACATAATATATATGATTATCATACAATACCCATTACAGAATATACAATCATCAAAACTGCAGATATATAAATACATTTTTAGCAACATCAAAGCAACAGTTTTATCTTATACACAGAGTACGCATACAGAGTTATTAGACTAAAATTTTCATCTTGTCTTTTTCTCAAAAGCTTGCTGAAAAACAGGAACATACTGTATTTGTAAATGGACTGCTTGACAGTGCTGTTAAGAAATTAAAGTGAACAAAGTTTAAAAAAAAAAGTATATGCAATTCTGTTGGTATAAAACAAACAAGCCCTCCCCATTTTCCAATGTCACCGTTGTTTTCCTATGAGACGGAGGCATAGGTATGAGTGGCAGTTGTGCAGAGTCCGATCATACAAGGGTTTCTGGAAGGGCATCAGGGTTATCAGCTGATAATAGCTCCCAAATTTGCCACCTCTCCCTTTGCCAATCATGCCAGTCCGCCTCTGAAACATTTTTACTGTTCTGACTGTGAGGTGTTGTGGAATAGATGTGACCCGCTTGGGTGTGCGGGGCCGGCCGCTCCTGCCTGGAGGTGGCCTGGTCGGGGGCTTTGGCTGGCGGTCCTCCAGCTGCTCTGGTCCCTGAACTTTTTTCTTGGCGTTGAAGTCTCCACAAAGAGTGCAACGTTGAAGAAACGCTCGACCGCTGTGATGATGCAGAGCTTGTTTTTGCTGGGCCTGGGTAGGGGGGTGGTGGCCGCTCTTTCCTGTAGGAGGGCTTGGCTGTACTTTGCGAACAACCCGCGTTCAAGTCACGCTCACTGAGGTCCTCCACACTGCTTAAAGTCAAGTGCCGCTCCGACTTTGAGTGTGACAGGTCTGAACTCCTACTGCTGACTTCGATTTGTGGGTTACTGCACACGCGAGACACCGTGGGATGGAGCCGACACTCAGGAATGGCAGCAGTCGTCTGGCTCCTTCGCATGACCTGCCTGCCAGTGTCCAATTCGGAGGTGCTGCCCTGCCACCGAGGAGAATACATGGCGAGGTTCCCCTGGGAAAGAGAGCACTGTCCGGGTCGCAGCAAGCTGCTTTCGTAAATGTTCCCGTAAGAACCTGGGGGCCAGAGTCAAGAAAGACGACATCAGTCTGCGTAATCATTTACGTGGCATTAAACAAGTTACTGCTTTTCTCTCGCATCACACTGTAGAAGAGGGAAGGGGGCTTTCGTCACCAGGCTATGCGACTGAGGGTGCATCAGCCTCACCACCGGCTGAACCCGGGGACAGAGAGCAGCAGCAGCATCTATCTGAACCATGCCTAATATATTACCCAGTGACTAATACTTTGCTGTGACATAAAGCCTTGCAGCACTTAACACCTTTCAAATGCTTGAAAAGCAGAGGGGTGTTTTAGTCTCACGGTTCCTCTGTGAGGTGGGCACAGATGGGAGAAAAACAAAGACAGGATGGGCCAGGGACTTGCCGGGACCATGTGGGCCAGCGGCACAGTCAGCAACCGGGGTTGCCAACCTCACAGCCACTGCAGCAGCCGCTCTCAGATCCCCACCGGGTGTCCATTTTCCCATGACTTTTAGAAGAATATAAAACTATTTTTTTGAAGCAATTTCAAAACGACTCTTTAAATTACCTTGGGACAGTTTGAAATGTCACCACATTTGCATAACCACTACGCTTCTCTGTATTTTATTGAACAGTCACCTTTAAAAAGTCCAACTCTGAACAATGTGAATTCTCCTCCTGGTTTCACTGCAATTTCTCAAAACCAATAAATTGTTTAAGTCTTTGCTAGATTTGGGCTTAAAATTTGAAAAATAACTGACCTGTCATTGCTGGATCTTTGCAGCCACTTTTCAGGGTTGAATGCCAGGTGCCCCAGATATCAAAATGATCTTCTGAAACATCTAAAAAGCAGCAAGAGCAGGAAGAAGCCGATGAGTTGAGCCTCTTAAAGCCATTATTTAGAAACACACAAATGGAATGCTAAAACCTTATGTAAGTCGTTAACATATAATAGCATCTGACTTACCCTGCACCTAACACAAACATCTCAAATGAATTTGTTCAGTTACTTGCTGTTTCAGCCTCAGATCCTGTAATGGATTCAGTAAGCTCTGTATGGACAGGATTCCCGAATTTGCCAAGAGAGCAGAATTTCCCTTAAGTCCTCTGCCTTACTGAAGTCAGTCAGAGAATTTGCACAAGAACAGGAGGATTCGGTCACCGGAAGGTAGTTCAGGTGCTTTTTACAGGAAAAAATGGCCAAGCTCCCTCGGGCAGCCCCAGCCCCAGGGGTCACTGTAAGGCTTGCTCTATCAACCCGCAGCATCGCTTGGGTCTTACAGGGAAGATCTGTCACAGAACAGAGATTTAATGAAGTGCATGCATCAGGCATTGTGCTGGATCACAACTGTTTCATGCCTTTTTCTGACTCCATCTAGCAGCAAAGGAATTTCCTAATTTGCCATGGTCCAGTATCGTTGTTATGCATATTGAAGTCCAAAAGATGGTTAATATGGTAAAACTTCATGTAATTTCCTGTTCATAACTTACTAGAAATATGACCAAATTTTGAAACCTATTCAGAGATCTAGATGTTGAATAAGGAAGATAAATGCCCATTGGCATTTATAAAGCATACAACTGAGATAATAGTCTAAATCCCACTAATTCCAAAGTGCCTAACCAGTACCTCTGAAATGAAATGGTTTTAAAAATACTACCAAACAGTAATCTGCATCCCTAAGCATTGAAAGTTCTTAAAGTTTGGCTCACTAAATATGCGTTTCATGAATGTAATTTTAAAAAAATTAATTTTTAAATGAAAAGCATCTTGAAATGCTGGTGAGCTGTCAGTTTAAACCACAGTTCTTTACAGAAGAAATCATTCAGGTGTGCACTCCCTAGATAGCTATGGAAATTATGGATCCCTGCACTAGTATTGCTAGGTGTGTAATTGGTAGCAGATGTAAAGCTGTGCAGCTCAGCTGCGTTCTCCAGTGAGAGGGCGTTAAGGTCATTCTTTTCAATTGGAGAAAATTTGTAGCTTGACATCTTGAAGTCTCAGATTTTTCCAAAGTCCAGACCATAACCTTGCAGGTATTACAGTCCTATGGAGCAGGACTAGAAATTCATCTTTGCCATGCTGTCACAGACAGGCTGAAAAGCAGGACATACACAGTACTATTTTCGTAAATAATAGCTCCAAGTTTTAAGAAATGTGATACCAAGAGCATCCCTGACAGCTGGCTGAGCTAACAAGGAGGACTGAGCACAGACCCATTGGATGTTGGTCAGTCATTTCTTGTCAGGTTATGTACACTATTGCTCCTCAAATCCTGGTAGCTGATAATACAAAAATGACACTTTTCAATGACTTCAGAAACCCCCATCAGTCACTGAGGAGAAGGAACACGAGCAGGATGTACTCTACCTTTTCCAGCCTGTGACGCAGAAGAATTCTCCTTTGTCTTAGGTTGCAAATGTCCAACCAGTGTGTACTGTTCAGGTACCTTGTACAGCTTGTCTGGGCTGCGGGCAACTTCTTCTTGCATTGCCATGAGCGAGCGCTCAGACAGTACCGGGGAATTGTTGTCATAAGGGGAGACATCTCCGCTTGAAGCTTTGTTGGAGTCTGTGGAAGAATGTCTTCCTCCTGTGGAGCAGGAACCTTCTGACCGCAGCATCTCAGGGCTCCTGAGAAATTTTGATAAACAAACTACTGTTAACGAAAAATGCTTGATGTTCACAGCTACAGGTGCACTTCGACATCATACAAATAAAATCAAATACAGGAGTATGATCACAGCTGCTGAAATGAAAACACTTCAGAAGCAGTACAGAGGTGAATTTTCCATGAGTAAAACTTTTGCCATGAAGTGGCCAGCAGAGGCCACTAAAAATCAAAAGATGTTGCTGTCAAGAAAGAAAACAACAAAAAAATCACACAACTGTACAGTTCACCACAGGAAATTAAATAATGAATCAATTCCTTATGTTACCTTGACAATTTAGCTTGTTGCAACAGTAAATCTGAGGACATGATAAGGGAAGATTAGTTTGATGCTAAGCAGTATGCTGAAATTGCTTCTTCTATTCTGAAGTACTACACAGTCAGAGACACCAAAACCTTAGCTCGCCTCGCACGCTGTGAGAAAGATCCTCTTCTAGAGACATCAGAAGGTAAATATTCTACAGGGGACAAGCAGAGGTATCTACTGCACTTCTGATGGGGGCAACAAACAACTGGCTCTGCTGATAACTTCTACAACTTCTTTTACCCTTTCACCTGTACATCACCAACAGCATGGCCTGCATTTAATTTGGGGGGGGGGGAAGGCAATGAAAACACCCACCAAAGTCCAGCCAAGACTCAGAGAGACAACTCTAATTTTTGAAGTGTGTTTGGAACATTGAGGGAGATTTCTTGAACTGTTACAGTTTACTACGCAGATAGGAGGCAGTCTGTGAGTCACTGAACGTCTCAAAGAATAAAAGAATATGTAGAAATACTCTGTAAACAAACAGAACTTTTTTTCTATCGATCCTCCCTAATTTGTATTTCTATTACACATTTTTCATTTCCCTGCACCCTGATCTTTGTTCCTTAGATTCTTATCTTTTGCTTCTCTTGAGTCAAACACTTCTCTTAGTGACCTCACGTTAATATCTGCTCTAACTGCATGTGATATGACAGAGGCTTATTCATGTAAACGTGTACTGAAAACAGTCAGCCCTTCTCAGAGCCGAATCCAAAGACAGCTTGAACCGAGTGAGCAGCCAAAGCACATTACTTGTTATGGAACAATAACCCTCTTTCCAGACAAATGAAATAAAACCGAAGAAAGAAAATAAAGAAAGCACAAGTGGTAAGACAGGCTAGCCACAGCACACTAAATATTAATAAAGCAATAATGATAAAACTTAAAACCACTTTCAAGCTGTTTTTTTTTTCTTCCTGGCTGATTCACATATTGCATGTCCCAAAACATAAAATATATACACTCAACATCATGATTATTATGTTACTCAATATTCCGTATTTTTTTTTTCAAGTATTAAAAGCAACCATAAAGCGTTGGGAATGTATTAACTAAGTTTACTCCGCGGTAACTCCCAGCAAGAAATCCATCATTGAGCTGATCCTGAACCTTAACTTGGGCCAACTCAAAAAACTAGAGCTGCCATTTGGCAAAGAAGCACTGTCCCAGGCTTCCCAGTGTGGCTGGTATGGTAATGCTGGGGAGTCATTAAGGAAAAAAAAGGAAAGCATGCCTAAATTATGTAACTTCCCATCTCCTCATCTGAAGAACGTAAGTCCAACTTAAATTAATGTATAACAGCCACACACTGAAGAATTAGCTTTTTAAGTATGTACAATTCTATCACAAATCTTTTCTTTCTTTTTTTTGCTCCTTACTCCTTTCTTTCTGCCCTCCTAAGTTCTAAACAGGCTTGTGCAGTGAGTGTGAGTTAAGATGAGATTTTTGCAATGTCTTGGGAATTGTAGAAGAACCAGAAAGACCTGAGAGAAATGGGAAGAAATGTTGGTATCTGTAGGAACAGCTTCTAAACCTCACCTTGCTAGCATACAGACATACTTAGCACTAATGGTGACAACAATAAGGCTTATCGCCTGTAAATCTTTGCAGAATCAAAACCTAACTACGTTGCACAGGGCAAAGAGAGAGGTATACCACCACTTAGCCATGGCAAGGTAACACAAGGAACAGGGGGAAGGGAAATGGAAATGAAAGAATGTGGGAACATAAAACTTGAGCTTTGTGAAACACTGATTTCATGTCTTACCTTGCATGATCTGTTATAGTCTATCTCTTCTCAAGACAGAGCTCCTGATAAAAATTTACTTGAATGGAAACTGTCAAGTCTTTGGAAAGACCCAAATGTTCAGGTTTCTAAACTCATTTACAGTTTCTGCTCGTAAGCCCATGCAATTATATATACATATATAATATAACTTTCAAATTTGTTTGCAAAAAAGAGTTTTAAAAATCAAAGAAAATGCCTCTTACTACCAGAGACCATCAAAATGGATTGAACACTTAAGGTTGGAAACTGATCTCATACATTTGCAGCTTTACCATGCTCTTCACGAACAAAATAAAACACATCTTACAAAAGACTTTGGCTTGCATCTTTCCAAATAAAGAACAAATTCTCACATACTCCTTAAAACAAAACTTTTGCATCTGTTTTCATTATGGTTTGAGTCCAGTAGCAAATGGATGTTTACTAAAAATCAAAATTCATCTTCCCTCGGATAGCTGTGAGATTGTCTAGCCACACACTGGGGAAAAACTGAATTGGGAGGCAAATATAAATACGGCACCAGATACCCACTCGCTTATATGCAGTCTATGAGTTAGGGCATATTATGATCTCCACAAAGAACAGTAGAAGATGATGTACTATCAAATGTGAGAAATGGGAAGGCAAGTAAAGTATTTTCTAGTGGTTATGAACTATGTTAAGGAAAAGATTTAAAAAGCGGTTACGTAGAAACTAAAAGATTTTAAAGCTGCAGAAGGAACCTATGCCACACATGTTCAAAAATACTATTTCAGATTCCAAAACAAAAATCAACTATGCTATGAAGGAGTCTTGGGCTTTCCTTTTTAACTGGTATTGTTCTGAATTGATGTTATCCACCACAGTCTACTTGAATGGGCGAACTGCGAAGACGTTAATAATAATAATTACTTCTACTGCGGATATTCCTACTTTTCTACTGCCATCAAGGTCATGAAAACAGGAAATCCCTTTCTGGTTTTGGCAGAAATCCTTTTCTGTTACACCTTATAACTTCTGAATGGGAAAACAATTACGTCCTACAAGAGGCAAACCATACGGAGTGTGAAGGCTTGGCAGCATGCAGTAGTAATTTCCGTACATATTTGAGCAATACAGGTGCCACCAACAAAACAGATTATTAGTGGGATTATCATGTGGTTGCAACTGTAACAGGGTAGAGGACTCAAGATGATTCAGGGAGCCTCTGCCAGCTTTGAAAACTGCATTTACACATACTGTATGGCCTACTGTATGTCTTCATGTTTGTGCCACAGGATAGGATGGATTAAAATCCACCATCACCATCCAAACAATTCTATAACTTTGAAACTCACTTACTCTAGAAGGACTACTAACCATGATAAGCAATAAATAATCATAAGAAACAGATTTTATTTTTGCGTTAGTTCAAAGATGTTTCATCTTACAGCTGGAAACCCCAAATTCCACTGTCATCATGCTGACGTACAAAAAAGTTGGGAAGGTCATCCACAAAAGCACACTTCATAATTGCCGCCAATGATAATTAGTGCTTTACCATTAATGACTTCCATAAACTCCCTGAAACACCATTCACAATGCTCAGCTCTTAAGAGAACTGAAAGACAAGGAACATCTGATTTGTCCTCCTCTGGGGAGGAAAAGAGATTGTGTTTTCTCTGTTAGATAAGAGTCTAGAAAGCATTTCTAATGAGATCAAAAGCAGAGATGTGAGGACAGTTGCAGAAGCAGGACCTTCAGAGCAATTAATATGACATTGAAGTCTTGAAGTTGATTCCATACTCTGTGCTATGCAGCCAACTAGCTTTTCTGATGAAGATTGTCTCAAGCATATGTAAAGTTTTCTGTTCCACAGATCCCAGTTTGGATCTTGAGTTCATGACCAGGATATTTCTGAGAGTAGTAAGGATGTATTTTGGAGGCTTATTTTTATCAAATCAAGACAAACATCTTTTCATTGTCTGCTGCCTCACATTTCTTACAGGAAAAATTTACCACCAAAATATGTAGCCTCAAAATTGAGATTACGTTCTGAAATAGATGAATCTCTTAAGAGCATCACACTCCTAGCAATACACTAAGCAACATTCCCTCTAATTGCCTGGAAATATCTTAACCAAGGAGTTGCAATCCACAGTGAAAAACATATGTCATTAACATTAAGAATAAATCACTTACATGATAGCAGAGTAGAAAGAAAAATGACAGATAGTATGTTTTTCCTATCTCAGTGATACTTCATCTGCCCATTATTGAAAATACAATAAATTGGTACTAGTGTAGCTATATGTTCCTATTTGGGTTTGAAACCTTTTCTTATAAAACACCTTTTGTCAGACGTGACCAGCTTTGCACAAAAGATCCATTTTCTCCTGTAGGTGTGCATGCTGGCTGAAAAGCAAGAAAGCTCAAAGAAAGGTCAATTAACTTAAAGGAAACAGGATCTAACAATAACCTGTTACATCCACAATGATTTGTGAAAAAATTATGCTCAATTGATATGTGTAGCCACATGTGAGACACAATTTTATGTCTTTATATTTATATAGATGGTGAATTCCAGCATGAAGGTTTTTATTAGCTTGAGTTAGAAATAATATCATTCAAACTGAGGGCTTAAAAAAAGAAGTCACTTCAGACTTTACCATGTGTCATGTGATTTGCAGTCTTTCCTAATTGTGGTCTTGGCTCATGGCAAACATGAAACAAGTGTAAAAGACAGTTAAGGTACCTCTAATTATCCTGCATTTATTGTGATCTAAATATACACATGGTTATTTGTTACTCAGACATAAACTAACTGAAATTATTTCATGTCTGTTGTACACTAAGAAAACACACAGAACCAATTACCCACAAATACCTGTGATAATTTGCTACTGCATGTTAGTGTTCACGTCATTAAGTCAAAAAAACGAATAAAATCCTTTACAACATGATATATTCTATGCATATTTATAATTTTTATAATTAAAGAAAGCTTTTTCCTCCACGTGTTAATTATATTATTTCTTTTATACCTCTTTCTTTAAAGCCAGGCACACTATTACATGACCTCCAACTGTACAATGTTCAGAGGGAGAGAAAAAAAATCATAGCTAACTGACTGTACAAATTCAATTTTAGTTATGTTCTGAATGCACTAGGCACTTTCCACATACACAGGAAGACAAAGTCCAATCTGTCCCAGGAGAAGTTAGAGTCTAGGAAACCTCTTAAAAATTACTTAAAGCAAGCTTGTCCAAATTTTGTGATTTGGGGGTCTGACGTATGGGATTCACTAGAATAAAGGCAATGACTGTGTGTCCCATGAGAAAGCCAGGAATCCTGTTAATCCAAACGTACAAGCTCATAGCGTTAAGGCACACGGGTGTAGGCTTACATACACCATACGTAAAGTTTGAATAAGTTATGTATAATAAATGCAATAGTGACTGGTGTGATTTTTTTTCTCTTCAGATCTTCCACAAAGCATAAAATTATATAATATTCCAAAGAATCTCCATAACCCGCTGTTGCGGCAGTCGACTTGTTTACAATGTCCTATGTGTCTACAATACCAAAAGAACAACAAACTGGTCAAACGGCTAGCCGTCATTGTGTTAAGGCACTCTAGGGTGTGTTTCAAGGATAGTGTAATATACACCTCCCGTTACTGAAAGACTACATACAAACCCAAGACATTGAACCCAGCAGATCACGAGAATACATCCTGTCAGATAATAGTGCACTGAATATTTTTATGTACATGTCATCCTGTTCTCTGCAGCAGAATGCAATCTTCCTCCTGATCAGGGGAACCAGATTTGTCTTTTAGAAAACACTGTACAAGAGTCATAACTTCCTTCTTTGGCAGAGTCTGTGTAATGGGAGGAATATTTCTACTCCAACCTGTAGACAGTGCAGAAGAGCTGTGGAAATACTAGATACCTCTTGAACAACTTCCAGTGGGAGATAGAAAGTTCCCAGCAGAAACAGGGTATGCATATAAAACAGATTACTCACGATGTCTGGGAAGCTTCCTTCCTCAACAAATAGTCCACAGAACATTGGGTCAGTCCTCTAAAAGGCTAGATAAGCACTTCATTCTGTAGGTCAGGGGAAACCTGTGAAGACAACAAAAAATCCGTAGCTGGAGATTAATATCCTTTCACATACATTCATTTTGGTACTCTGCTTAATGTAAAAGACCAAGTACAAGTACATTTACAGAGAGTACATAAAATAAATATTCAGAAGCTTCCATTTAAAAGAGAAATTTCATGTAACAACAGACGATGTAGGACTAAAGATCACTTTGTACAATGCCAAATGCTGATTACTGTTGAATAACCTATTGGTATCCAGTTGGGTATTATATCTGATAACAACAGTGGGATTAATCATATATCACAGTCTCAAAAGCTCCAGTTCAAGGTCATCACCTTACCTCACCATTCAAAGATTCACCTTACCTCACCATTCAAAGATCTGGAGACACTTACGAATTTCCACTCCAAGTGACCATAATTCTCTTCTTTTAGAAACAATGTGAAATATAATTACACAGAAATGAGAATGTTTCTCCATATATTCTGTGTCATTTGACTTGTTTATGTCCTCCTTATACAGATATTTTGTAGTAACTCTTCTATCTACAAAGCTCTTCAATTGTTTCATTTCAGTGAAAGCTGCGAAAGGTCAACATTTTTCTAAATGAAGCTTTATAAACATTTAATGTTCGTGTATCCATATGGCCAAATCCTGGGATCTAGAAGTATTTAAATTCCTGCTTATGCTCAACCAGAACTTGAATAATTACAGAGTTCATCTGTCCATAACTCAGGTTTACAATAGGTCCTGTTGGATCTCCAGCCACTCTGGACTTTGGGTAGTAGCAACAGGCTCAGCCAGAATTTGTGTCATCTTCTTTGGAGTTTGGCCTTCTGATTTGCTAATTCTCCCTAGTGCACTTTATATGGAAATGAAACTTCAAAACATTTGAGAGCTTCAGCTGCTGCAGGATGTAGCAAAATCTCCTGGGCAGGTAGCAGGAAAGGCACTCCAAAACCTGCCCAAGTAAACTTTGTCCTTCCAACTGCATTTTACATGAGTCTTATCAATCCTTAAGTGAGTTTGTCCACATCACAGTGGAACATTCAATTCAACCTTCAAAGCACTGAGAAAGATGAAACCGTCTGAGAAACCAGAACTAACAGCACAGGTTCACTCATGACAGATGGAGCCGGAGGCAAGACAATCTCAGTAAGGGTCATCAACTGTGCAATATGCTTCTGGATGCAATTTGTCAGAGCCTGAATCTCTTGACCTTCAGGTCACACTCCATGGGCCATTTGTTCTCCCTGACATTTCCTGGGAAATAGGAATAGAATTACTAATAGATTCCTCAGGGGAATACCTCAGTTTGGGAGGTATTTAGGGAGTCAAGTTACAGAAAAGGAGTATTTCTTTAAAAACGGAAATAATTTGAAAATAAATGAAGATATGCATAATTTAATTCAAATTGATCCAAAATCTCTATGAAAAACTTGTGTGACAACATATGCCTTTTTTAAAAATTGTGTTTAGGCTCTAAGCTGGAAAAGTATCTTACCGATGGTCATTGATATACTAGTCTTTAAATAAATTATCTTTTCTTCATAGGAATACATTTTTGGAAATCTGGTGTGCTGCAACTTCTCCGTTTAGACAGCCTTTCTATACAATAGAATAAACTCCGGATAAAGTCTGAGTGTAAAGCAGAATCCACAGCTTTCCATATGTAACTTCCTATTCAGCTTTACATCACATTGATAAACTTGTAATAATCTACTGAGAGGTCTTTGTCAGAAAAATAAAAATATATTTTCCATTATTTAAAAAAAAAATAAAAATCAGTCTTTCATTCCATCAAAAATGAATCTGAAAGAGTTCCAACAGGAAGTTCAGTTCCAACTGAAAGCATCTGTGAAACACGAACTTAACAGTTCTATTGAGTTATAGGACTTTTATCTGAGTGAATGAGGGGATATTAATCTATGATCCTTCAACTGGATTCATACTGATGATCTCCTTGCTATCTGTCTGCTGGATTTTGGGTTTCTTTCTGTGCAGCAATTTACTTCAGTTTAGTTAACTAACTTGCAAGTGTAGAAATGATATGCATGTAATTATAAATTTACACTTATAGAGAACTACTGTATTGGTATCTCAGGAAGATGTTACAGAGCTGCAATAACTATTACTGAATTAATTGTTTAATTGGCAGTTGTGGCTGAGTAGATGGATGAGAACTTGAAATTCAGGGACAGAAGGGAAGCCAAGGCACTGCTGAAATAACAGCAGTTGAGCACACACTGGGATGGATCAGAGGGCTCTGGGGTTGTCAGGACTACTCAGTAGAGCAGTAGATATTCTGAAATTTTGGGGCTGGGTGCTACATAAGAGTCACAGAAGGGTGGAGGGACCCCTGAAGTGTCTTCTTTGTGCTGTCCCTTGCTACTGATGTGGCACAGAGAGGCATCATGCGACTGTCTCCTCAGTGGGGAAGTCACAGTAGCCTCTAATAGTAAAAATAAAAAATTTCAGACACACTGTTGTGCTTCTGTGCAGCACAGCTGGATTTGAGAGTCAGGAGATGAAAATGCATGACCAAGCTGCTCTTCTCCATCCTCCATGCCAAGTCATAGCCAATGAGACAAAGCGTGGTCAAGTTTTACCTCCCCGCACCCAGCCGCTGGGCATAGTTCAGAGACTGGCAGAGAACAGACCTTTGTACGTTCCTGTAAAATGTTTTAATGCATCCCTAAGACTCACTGAAATGTGTAAGAGTTGGATATGAAAGACTTTAACATCAATGAAGCACAGTCAGAATACATCTTCTATATGAAACCCACATGATCACGTATTACTGATGCTAATGATAAATGGTTAATAAAAACAGTCCCTGGTATCCTGGCTTGTTCTGACAAACAGAACTTTCCTGACCCACCAATATGTCAGAATCATTCTGATATTGTGGTCTGGGCTCCACAACACATCCTGGTTTCCTAGGTTTTATTTCACGAATGATGTTCCAGTTTCAGTGCTGAAGCCAATCAGAGTTTTATAACCTCCTCCTATACAGAAGTAACAGAAAAAAATAATAAACAAACAAACACAAAAACACCTTAGCAGCAATACACTGTATGTTATAGCTGGAGCTGAATGCTTGATTCCAGATGTTTTTCTTTTAGTAAGTAGCATAAATGTCAAGTATAAATAGCAGCCCTGGTTTGGCCCCATTCTTATGGGTTTGGAAAACAAATTGCTGTTGCCTGATTTCAAATGATCAGAGTTTTATTACAATTACATGTACAAGTCTTTTCCTTTCAATGCATCTATTACCAAAGGATGCACCGGGCTAATTATCTTCAGAATACAAAGAGTCTCCCTGTGCTGCTGAAGAACACACGAAAAAGCTGAAAGTAAACCCTGGTAGAAGCTTTACAAAACACAAACTATGAGCAATTGGACACAGTCCTGCACATCAATTATCACATGTGCGTCTAGACATTGCTCCAGAAAACAGGCAGAACTTGCCATGTTGCTTGTTAAACTATGGCAATGGGAAGAGTGAAAGCACCCTGAGATGCTCATCTGTCAGACTTTCTATAAATCTCACATCAATGTATTTCACCTTTCAGGAGACATCTGAGATAGGTTTCTCCTTCTTTCACATGCAGCTAGCCTCTCATTTGGAAAGCTGATTCTAATCTCCCTCCACAATCTGAAAAGCTACTCTGGAAAACAAAAGAAAACTCTTTTTTCCACACTGTGTTTAACCTTCAGCTGCAAATGCAAGCATTGAAGAGATAAAGGAATAAATCCATCCCAATTAAAAGAGACCGTATGTAGGTTAGTCTAACCCTAAGCCCCATCCTTTCCACATTGAAAGTCTGAATATGTGCCTGAAGTATTACATGCTGAGATGTGGCTGTGCTGTACAATGTTTTTAAAGACAAACAACAATAAGAAAACTTAAAGTATAGCAAGTATTCTTATTCAAGTATTACTTTAAACTTGCTAGTGCCAGCCACGCTCTGGGCCAGCAGACCTTTGCACAACAGTGCCATTCTGTCACTTTCTTTTCCCACTGTGGAAGGAAAAATAGCACCTAAAGTTTCCCCAAACTGTGAAAAGCATTTAAAAAAAAAAAAAAAGAAAAAAAAAAAGAAAAGATTGCTGAATGTCTCGCTGGAACAAGAATAAAAATAAAGCAAAGGATGTAATGAAAGGCAATACAGTGTGAGGGAAAAGACAAGAAAACCACAAAGAAGTTCACCTGAGGCTAAGATTGATAGGCAGGGCTCATGACTGCTCTTCTCATGCTCCTCTCCCTGCTGAAACCTGGTAGGCACCTTCCCCTTACAGTACTATATGTCCATCAGTCCCCACGTGCTCAAGTCCAGGCTTGTTCATCTTCTCCCAACAAAGTTGTATCCAGCACCCAGCTTTGCTGGACCACTAAAGGAGTTTTCCAGAGCGTTCTTCCTCTTGCTTTGGGAACCAATCTCCTCAGTATAACACAAAGTGCTGCTTAGTTTCAAGACACAACAAATGAAGCTATTTTCACCTTTTCAACACCTCTGTTTTTGTGAAGATGTGTATGCCTACTAAAATAAAGACAGGATAGTGCCAACCACGAGGTCCGACTGGCCTCTACTACCCCAGAGCAGGGCTCTCAGGCAAAAATCATGCTAAGCTGATCCATAATTTTGTAGACAAAAAGAGAAAAAGGTAGAGCCACAGAATGAACTGTTCAGCTAACTGCTAGGCACAAGGAATGTGATCTATCTAAGCTGCACCTTAAGCAGGCAGTGTGTCCAAGTCCGAAGTCATCATCCCTTATATGAAGGACTTGCTTGCTTCAGCAAAAGAACAGAAAGGTACTCAGGAACAACACATATTTATTCTTTACTATTCCTATCCAACTGACAAACAAGAAAGCTTTGTCCTTCCTCCCCGTCCGACCAACAAGAAAGTCTTTGGTACAGGAGGTTGTTCCTTAACTTAGCCAAGGATCTCTTCTACCTGCAGAAAAACTGGCTCCCTGACTTCCAAAACTGAGAGATGAAAGGTCCTTTTCAGTCTTGTCTTCAAAACTAATGAGCAATGATGGTGCATTGTTTAGTATACAACTGAATAGCCAACCCTGTCATTTCCACAGACAGAAATCTTCTCAGGAAGATACTCTTAACTACACAGAAAGCATTCCAGGCAAGATATAAGTACACATTTTTAGTATTATTGATTACTGCAAAACATTGTCCTTAATAGAAGGCTACTTTTTCTACCAATGATAATTGACCCTCATTTAGTGCAGTTTCCACAGCTTATTTCATCCTCGTCTACTTTAATACCAACCAGGTATCTCCTCATTTAACTTAAAAACGCATAGGAGTAACGTGAAGAAACATCAACCTACCATGAAAAGGGCTTCATAGTTTTCAATCATCTTTTGTACGACAGCTATGATAGCAGTACTCTCTTCAGCTCGAGCTGAGCTCTGAACCGAGAATTCTTTGTCTGTAGATTTCTGCTTGTGCAACAAGTTAGGGCCAAAGATGGTAGCCAGGTTAAGTGATGTCATTTTGTTCCCAGTAATCTAGAAAACAGAATATAAATGAGGTAGGGTCTCCCAGAGTCTAATGTATACAGATACAAACATCTACGCATACTTTCTCTGCCCGCCCCCAATTTGGCAGATGCTTCATTCATCAAAATCAAGTGTTACTCAAATAAAAAATGAACAATTTTTAGAAATGCTGAAACACTTTGCTTGGACATCTCTGCAACAAGCACTGTGAATTTTCTGGATGTATTTTCAAATGGATTGGAGGAGTAGGAGGTGGAAATCCTGCCTGCCCTTAATTCCCTGGAAGCTCGGCAGTGGTATACTTCTGAACTCAAGGAACCTCCCTCCTACTTCACCATCTCAGCATATTACTGTCTCTTAGGACCAAATACTGAAAACTGTTAGCTTTCTCAAGTAGCACTCGAGATCTGAAACAGATATAGTGAGGAAAACCACACTTTTCTGTGTTTAAACAGTTTAGATAATAAAGGAGCACGCTCATTATTTTTATTAGTATTTTCTTGTCTTTTTTGCTTGTCTCCTAGAACACGTCAAATGTTTACTTGTTGGGTGGATTTTTTTTGTTTTGTTTTGTTGTTTTTTTTACTTTTTTCCTACTTTCATAACTGTTCAAAGAAGCAATAGTAACCTGATTTTGGAGGAAGTAGAAGGCTAGGAATACGTACAACTCTAGACAGAAATTATCTGAAAAATATGTCATATACGTTATTAAATCAAAACTTTCATTGTCACATTTGTGATCAGACTACTTTTTTCCCCCCTTCTATTCTTTTAACAGAGCAAAAAGCAGGGCTCATGTGCTTCCTCTCTGTGTCTCCACTTGGTTGCTATTCTGGGAATGCAGAAGAAGATGCCAGCAGTTTGACTATATAAGACTGTAAGTGAATTTCAGCTGTTGACCCAGTATTTCTTGCAGGCTTTTTTTAAAGAACAGGAAAATATCATGAGAGTTATTTTTCATTAGTTTCAGTTACATTTGAACTAATTAATGAAAAAGAAGGACAGGAAGAGGCACCAAAAAGAGGCAGTAAAAATAGCATTTCAAGAAACGAGTGGTGCAAACAATCTTTTCAAAACAATTTTTTTTTTTTTTTTTTTGTAGCAAAGTATTTACTGAATGTTCTAGTTGAACTTAAAACTGTCCACCGACTGCACCAGGTTTATTTTTTACAGAGCTCAACTAGATGGCATAGAGATGGTAGCAAAACGGCCTTTTCTTTTTATTGGTGGGGCCACCGTGTAACCTTGGAAAGACATCTGCACTAAGTAGGTGCATAGGCAGCTGTAACAAACATGTTGGCTCTTTGTTTAGAGACTCATCCCAGCATGACTGTGAGTGCTGCACACTCCCTTATTTGCACCCAGCTGTTTTTCGGGTGACCTGCTTTTTAAATACTGTCAGAGTACTGAGCCACCAAGGATGCACAGGCACGTGGTGCCTCGAGTGTGCCAGGGGCAGCCTCTGGCTGTGCCTGGATCTGCATGTGCAGGCTGTTTGTACAAACAGTGAGTCTTTTCTTAAGGGCAGCCTCAGGGCATCCCTTAAAAAAACATTGTAAACATATCCACTGAAATTAACTGAATGAATAATTTTAATAAAGTTAGTCATCCGTCTTCATCTTCATGAGAGAAGGGCTTTTGAAAGAATTGTGAAGAGGGCCTGTGTGCCAAAGCTTGGGTGTTTTCCTCCCAGTGATAGCAAACAGTCTGATAAAATACTTTCTCTTGCCGTGTATGCCTTTATTCACTTAATTATTAATGAATAGCTTAAATAACTGTGAGCAGAATACTGTATTATCTATAAAAGGTATCCAGTTGCACATAATATTCCCGATGCTTATAATACTGCCAAGATAGCTTACATAAATTTGCATTGCCAAAATACCTGTAGCAGAGCTGATGTACTGTTAAGGGGAATGAAAATGCCTTTAATACAACTGTTGTGCCAAAGCAATTCTCTTAAGCAGCGTCAGCCTCTAGCCCTGCAATAAGATCCTCTTGGGTACATTCCGGAACCAACAGAGAACTCTTCGCAGGACCAGGGGGACCATGACCCCTGGCTGGCTTATACACACTATGTTTTTAGGCACAGTAAAATTGTTACAGGCTGCTCTTTTTAAATGCTTTTCATCATAGTGGTGTAGTTTTTTTATCAACTCCTTGCTGAGGACAAAAATAATACCATTTAAAATAGATTTAAAAGTGAAACAGGCCTTGAAGTCACATACAGCATATTGGAACTTAGGACTTGAGGCAGAAATTTGGCAAAACTCAAGCCTCAGTGCCAATTGTTAAAAGCAGCCAACTGCAAAAAGGTGTCCAAATTTGACAGAAGTCAGCAGGGTTTTCCATGTGGCAGACAAAATTCTCTAAGAATTTCAGAAGAGTCTCAGAAGTAACATCAGAAATAGTCTCTACTGCAGTTCAGAGGACAGAGAAGTCCTTTCCACAGATAAACTTGTACAATTTTGTCAAGCAGTGACAGACTTTATCCATCTCATTCAAGGTTAACAGAGTTGCCACCTTTTGCAGAGCAGCCCACTAGATCAAGCATTTTCCTGGCAGAAAATGGGAAGCCTGGATTTTCAGATGTTCTCTAGTGTGAACAGCTCAGATGTACACGTGTGAATGCTCAGAGGTACAGCTTAGCTACATGGCTGTGCTGTGGGTGTTCTTGTCTCTGTGGGATGGGTGCACTCCAACCTCTCCAATGTATTTGGTCCAGAACACAACAGAAAGAGGCCAGAAAGAAAACAGGCAAAAAGATGGACCCTGACTCCAACCACTGATTGCACAAGTGATTGCACTCCAACAGTTGCAAGGGTGCAAGTGTAATTCCTGTCCTTTATTTTTTCTTATTTACTACCCAGTGCATACAAGGAAGCTAAGGGAACCAAGAAGTGAACTGCTGTGTCCAAAGGTCATATAAGAAAGCAACAGCAGAGAATGAAAAGAGAATGAATGAGCATACTCTTGAATGTCTGGCACTCTCCTATGTGAGTCTTTTTTCCATAGAATATAATAGGATAAAACAAGGGGGGAAAAAGGATGGATAACATGACACATTCTTAACAACAGGGTCGATTATGCTGTGAATCTCCCTAAGGAAGTGGTAGGTTCTTTACTGATTAAGTCATATAAAAATTAAACTCTCACAGCCCTAAGAACATAGTAAACAACTAAATGGCAAATGCGCAGGCAAGAATATGAAACCTCTCCCATCTTTCAGGGGTATGCCACCATTGTGTTTGTTTCACAGCTTTAAAGATCTCTTTTCAGACCATGAATTAAGCAAAGTTAAAGGACACAAGCCACCGGGACTCACCTCTTGGCCATCTTTGTCTGTGGTGTCTTCTGCGTGGCCAGCCACTGTGGAGAGGAACTGCAGCAGCCGGTGTAGGGTATCGCAGTTACAGGGAGGTAGAAGATAAATGAGAAGCTGTAAGGTGCTTAGCTGTTCATCTGGCTCTAATACTAAGAGGGGAAAAAATACATTCTAAGAAAATCACTCCAACTAACCTAAAAGCAGAACAAATATACCATTCCCAGCCCAAGGGAAGGTGTAAGAATAGCTTTGTTTAAGGATCATTTTCCTTATAATGTCAGAAGAAAAAGAGAAAACTCTAAGGAAATATCAAAAGTGTAACAAATACTGTTATGGGCTTTTTGCCTTGGTTCGTCAACTTTTTGCTCACAGGTTCATAGGATCTTTTCTCAGCCTGTAAGAGAGCAAAATCTGTGCTGCACCCTCCATCACTGTCACTGGACACAAAAATTCTGTCTAATTTTCCACTTATTCCATTCATTTAGGTATAGCTACTGGTACATACAGGGCACTGCTGGGAAGCATTCCAGTCAAGTTTATGCTTTAGTCATTTTAAAAGGATCTCCTTACAATTTCACATCTTGCAGAGCTACTAGGAGACTGGGAAAGCAACTAGAGATATAAAGGACGTCCTGCAATCACCATCACTTTAACCATCTAAAACGCAATGGCAGCCAGTGACAAAGGTGGGACAGAGGCAGGATCTCAGACATGAGGCCTAGAAAGAACCTAAAGAACACAGACCAGGCAGCAGCTTAGGTTTGAAGGGTCCAACTTTACTTTTTCCCAAATCTGCGAGAGTCTGCACCCAGGTCTTAGCATAAGGCAACACATTTGGGAGTATTTAATAGGTCAGCTTTAAGGACCATTGATTATGATGAAACTTGAACTTTTGAAGCTAGGTTTTTGAAGCCAGACTGGAATTGTTGGTCAGTGAATAGCTCTAAAATTTAGAAGCATTAATGGTGCTAAGAGACCAGGCTTCAAATGGGGCTCTGTCATCTGCCAATGGTGAACCAATGACAGGGTCAGGATTTAATAGGTAGTATGAATCACATCCTATACACGAATGCAAAAAATAGGCATAATAAGTGAAGTATCTGTTGTTCTAGTTTTCTGGGATATACTTACACAGTATGAAACCAAGGAAAGACTTCAGTAAAGTTATACTATATAAATATTTGGAGCAAATCAAGGCCACAGTATTAAATGCACAGAAAAAAAGAATATAGTTAGTAGAGATTACAGAATTCAAACAGATATGCTTTTGAAAATCAGTAAATCAAAATGCTGCAGAGCTCACAGAGAGTGTTGATGAAAGGTGTATAAAGTTCTCTGGTGAGAAGTGGGTCAGGCATGTCACGCAGAAATTCCTTTAATAAAGCAGCAACATCATGAATGCTGTGCTCTTCGTCTAACACAACATCTATGCCCCGGTCAAACTCTTCACGTAACTGAAAAAGATTATGACACAAAACCACAGTCACTTATCATTGTCCCAATTAGTACATCCCAACACAGAAAATCTTTCAAGATGTAGATTTACTCATTTTCACTTTCCAGATTGCACATGACTAGTTTTTGGTAAGGTCAAAGATATAATTCATGTCTAATTGCTGCTTATTCCATGATACATAACTTAAGGTTTGTACCGGACTGTAATAAAATACAACTCTCTCTTTCCAGCTAATATATGGCACTCTTTTATGAAAAAAATGTGCCCAAGTAAATGTCATTTTAGCAGAAATTTAAGATTAATATCAAAGGCAGAAACCAGGGAGAATAAGGAAAACTGCAAGAAAGGCTTTCCTATAGCACCTTACTGCATTATACCTAGATTTTAGGACAAGAAAGACTAAAATTCCATTTCATAACATATGGTTTTGTACAAAAACATTAATAAGAATAAGAATAAGAATAAGAATAAGAATAAGAATAAGAATAAGAATAAGAATAAGAATAAGAATAAGAATAAGAATAAGTTAAAATCCATGAAACTCATCTCTCTTGTGATCTAAGACTGTATTTAAGCATAAGCAGTAAGTCGACAGGTTCACTAAGACTTCATGGCTTTTGTCCATTCATATCTTTCTCTGCTTTCCTAATTTAGTTATATGCACTAAGTGGTCATCATTAGGGAGTTAACAAACAGCAAGCTAATACCATTACAAGGTATCGGGTTTTTTTTCCAGCTACAGTCCTCAGACAAATTTTGTGTAACTCAAAAGCGTCACGCTTCCCAAAGGCAGAAGAAATCCCTCTCTCACATCCAATATGCCATACGAAAAGATAAAAGCTTGCCTTTCTGGAAAGATTTCCCAACACCACCAGCAGAATACTTTCTTCAGGCTGAGCACTCCACCTTTTATTTTCTTTTCATTTTGAAAATAGTGAAGATGTTTTAAAACTACTTCCTACAAAAATTTCCTATCTTTGCAAATATTACGAGGTATCGTGATCCCACATGATCTTCTCAGAGAGTAATTCTATCTAAATCTTACTAAACAAGAGGAAATTTGAGGAAATTTGAGGCATCAGCTTTCTTTACCAGGATTATCACAGATATATCAAAAAGAAGGTGGTAAGTCACGAGCAAACTATGTGTCTGTGATCATCTGTGGCAAATCTTGATCACAAGCAAATGTATCTTGAGTGTGTATAGTGTGGAGGAATGTAGAAAATCCCATATTTTCAGCTGAAATTGTGCTTTCATAGTAGGTATGAAAGGTATTCTATAAACACTACAGCCTCCCTTCTAATTTATTAAGACTACTTTTAACATTGTTAATATAATTCATTATTAATAATGAATAATTGTGCTATGAAGACCAGAATTTGTTCTTTATCTGGTATTATGCTTCCTCCCACTGATTTGTGCTCAACGATTTTCCAGTGTCAACGTGGGGGATTTCATTCCCAGCTCAATTGTACTCTTCAGACTGGTCACAAATGGGGAACATCCCTATGGAGCACCATAAATTACCTCTATCCAGAAGACTGCTTCTGCACTGACTGCCCAAAAGCAACTGAGGAAACAGATCAGCACTGCATCAGGAATTTGGACTTCCCAAATAGCTGCCTAAATCATAGACTGCTGCTACAGTCTTGAATATGGCACTTCTGATCTGATATCCTGTGACGCCTACAGAGATGTCCTAATATCCTTATTAGATAATCATTGATGAAACATGGCCACATTTCAGGCCCAGGTATCACAGCTCTTAAAACTGTACATTTTTAAATTTAAACTTTAAGTCTCTCAGACTACATTCACAGGGAATACTTTCGGACTTTTGGAAAGTACACCTGGTGAACTACAGCATTCACCCGAGCTTAAGACATGAGAGCTGAGGACACCCTTGCCGGGAGAGGGGATGGGAGAGCAGAGGTGCAGCCGTGGCACTCTTCAACCTCAGGGTCTGGCGGCTGCTTCACCCGCAGAGCTGCCTCCAAGTCACCAGGCCCAGCATAGAGGGCTGCCCACCCTAAGCTGGGCAACGATGCTCTGCTCAAGCATCTGTATAGTTTCCAGGCACAACAAGCTGGTACCTGCCATCCCAATGTACCAGAACCTACCACTGTGAGTCAACACTAGGCTCAGGAATCTTTGTCCTACACCACACTTCATGCGAAGGAGGTGGTTTGTAATAGATGCGCTTGTTCTATATTTTTCTCTTCCTGCTCACCAACCAAATACCCCGCTGGCACATGCATTTACTTGCTTATGAATTTATTGCAACAAACTACAGTTGAAATAGGACATTTTCTAACTGGGGAAGGAAGGGAAACAAAACTATGCCTACTTTCTACACAAGAAAAACTAACAAACAGCTGCAAAAGCACACCAAAATCTGAGCACTGAGTTTGGCTTTCCATGGTTCAGAAAATGAGTGGAATTTTAATTGAATCCAGACTTTCCCATGTGTTCATGTTGACAGCATTTATTATTGTAACTGCAAGGGCCAAGCTGATGCTTCCATGTTGTTTAGGGAAATATATTAGTTCACCTAATTCAATAAATTAGTCCATGTAATAGAATACATAAATACCCAAATCTCTTGATTTCCTCAGCTTTTGAAAACACAGTAAAAGAAAAACTGAAGAAAGTCACTGATGTTCAAAGTAAGGTTTAGTTTACAAGTAAATGATACAGACCCTTCTGCTTTTTCCCCAGAGGCATGATGCAATTGTACTCACCCCTGAATGATAACATACGTTTTGACATTGGAGCTTAAAATGCAAATGACAAGCAACTTATTTTTCAATACTTTACCTAGTTCAGTGTTGATCTAACAACGGTCTCTGCAGACCATGAATGTTTTTAGCATTGTGTTACACCAGCCACTTAGCAACAGAAACTGCTAGAGAATAAACTACAAATCAGTAGGCTGATTGTACCAGCCAGAATCGAGTCAGTTCAGCTATTCAAAGTAACCTTCCAGAGAGCCAACCATTATGTTGTGTAGTTTTGCAACACAGAGCTATTATTTCAGGGATCGGATGCTGTCAAGCTTTCTTATGCTTTTTTCTATTTGGTCTTTTTGGTCTTACACTTCCTGACAGGGGTATTTTCCTGTAACTTTTCATCTTCTCCCCGAGCATCATACAATCATTAAGCACTATTCTGTCCTGCTCTAATTCAACATGTATTCCCAACTTCTGGGAATAACAATGAAATATCTAGGCTGAGGAAACACCCACTTCTGACTTTGTCTCTGGAACCTAGTTGTAGACTATCTTTGCTTTTTCAACATTTGGCTGAGACTAGGACTTGGATGGGTCTGCTTTGACCTTCAAGTTTAACAGGGGTTAAAAAAAAAAAGGTGATATTTGGGAGCAGCGATTTGAGGGTCAAAGAGATTGTTCTGTACTTGCATACTTTCTCATATTGTTAGTTTTCCAAAAAAGATTTACAGTTTGGGTTTACTTTGGGAGCTTCAGCTGTTTCTGAGATGAAACTAGCAGCCAAGATTTTTTTTTTTTCCCCTACAGTGTAACCTTTGGAAAATTTCATCGCTGTAGTCTATTTGGATCTCCCACCCTGTGCTACTTCTGCAGAGCAAAACTTGCAAAGACAGTTAACCTGCTGAGAACCTGACACGAATTTCACCAAATGTAAAAGATGACTGGAAATGGCCTGTTATGAGCCATCAAAAACATAATAAAGTCACTGGCCCAGAAAACCTGACTTTCACCAGGTGATGGATGGGGAGGATATCACCTAACAGAAGGGAATTGGGTTTGTTTGTATCATAGCTGAGGAGGGAAAAATATATCCATATCCACTCACCTGTCTTACTCTCTTTTTTGAGCTTCCAACTCTGAATATTCCTACTGTCTGGAGACCTGCAAGTATAGCACATCAGACAACTGTTTTACTGTTTAATTTTCTGCTGAGAATTGCATTGAACCAAAGCAATCTGGGCTATGTGTGTATCTAGAAGAGTAAAAATAAAGCCCAATGTATTTCTCTACAAACTTGTACTTACCATACTGAGGCGAAACTCAGCTCTCTTGGATTAAGAAGCCATCCAGTGTAGTTCTTAAGGACCTCACATCACCTAACCCACAAAACGGCATCTTTGTGACATTTCTGGAAATGCCATTTTGGTAGTGCTACTATTACTTTGTGAGGGACAGAGGTACGCAGAGAGCGAGGCACTGCTCAGCATTTGGAGGTGGCACTTCCAGGACTGACATCAAAGGAAACAGGCAATAAAATAACTAAATACTTGGACACAGAGCTGTGTCTTTGGATACAGGAAGCAGTTGGTGTTTGGGCTGGCTTTATAGTGCCGGTCAAGACAAAGCTAAGAGTTTCTTTCAAAGGGACGTAAATAGGGCACTCAGGCAGATTGCAAGGGGGAAGAACTCTGCCTAGGAATTGTGTGCAGTTTATAGGGTAGGAGCAGCTATTATATAGAGGGAAAGCTATAAGGAAGTACTGTTGTACTTCAGGCAAAGTGCAGAAGGTGTGCCTCTGTCATTTAGGCTTAGAGTGGTTTGGGAATGTGTGTTGCCTGCTATTCCGTAAGAAATCAGTTCAAAACTTTTTCTATCCCTGTAGATGCTACCAGAATATCAAACAAACAATAATGTGGTTGTTGAATAGACGTGCTTTGCCGAGTAACAGAAACGGAAGAAATTGAGAGTAAATGTCATGTTAGAGGTTAGATGGTCCTTAGCAATGAGAATGTAAGTGAAAAACTTAGAAACTTAAACAGCTGTCTACATAGTATCATTTTGCACAGTTAGACTTTTTTTTTGCAAAAGGGATGAATTATCTATAAGCTTTGAAAAGTTTATGGTCTAACAAAGGCTACTCTGCAACATTCATTTTCTCTGCTGATACACAGGAGATGTAAGAGAACCTTACATAACAAATGCCTTTTGACAGCCATTAGGCTACACTTGCTTGCTAGAGATGTGTAGCTTCACAGTGGTGTTTGGAGTTGCAGATTTTCATCAGAGAAATTCAGATAGCATTACGCCTTTTAGTTTTCAGTCTCAACATGACACTTCTCTTCAAATATTCTTCTGTCTTGGGTAACAGAAAATTAAATTGATGGAATAACATTTAGTAAATCCAGCAACATTGGCAGGGAACCATCTGAGATGGAGCTACTCATATTGGGCGAAAACTGGAGGTTGGTTACCAGCCCCTGCACAAACATACAGTATTTGTTTTACACTGCAGGTTTGCAGGAAGTCAAGCATTTACAACTCTGGGACACGATCCCAGGGAAAACAGAGAAGGTGAAAAATTGGCCAAAAGGCCTTATGCATACAGGTAAATATTTTCAGAATCAGACACTTGGTCCGTCATACACCCTGGAATGATATTACTACAGGATTGTTGCTAGAACAGAAAGTCCTCTATTATCCCAAAAGTCAATGAGCAAACAGTAGTGCCTGTCTTCTGCAATCTTTAGATTTCTCAAAGTCAACCAATCCAAACGACTGTTTTGTGGATGGCAGATTAAATTGAAAACTGAAGAACATCAATATTTGCCCCAAATTATCTCAGATTATTCTGTTGTGGGCTACTACTGTGTGCACCCTTAGAGAATGCACAAAAAAATTTATAAATTTTCTTTAAAAGGAAACTTTAATGTAAAGCAAGTATTTTAGTAAAGAATGTTGTATAGAAAAGAACCTTTTGTATGACAGTGGGTTAAGTGGATTAAAAAAATTTGTCACAGATGTTCAAGTGACATAAAATCACAGTATCCAAACGATACTCAGCTGCATGGCTTTTTTGGCTGACTCAGACACTTTTATGTTCTCCAAACTCAGCTACCCTTGCTTAAAGGAATGAGAGTCATTCTTTTCAAACTTAATCATCCCCACACTTATTTGTCAGCCATGGTATCTAATCTCTGTGAAAGGCTAACAATGACTCTCTTTTGCAGTTTTCCTTTATATATTTGTAAGCAACATGGTTTTCAATTATGTATTGTAAAAGCTTAGCATTGTTGTTTAAATTGCTGTCCCTCATCTGCAAAAGCCTTTCATTCAGAGTCAGTAAATTATTTCTTTCTGGTCAAATTAGGCATCAAATGCATCATTTGGTGTTGCAGTCACCATTACTTAATGGTTTGGTTATTATCTGGCCATGTGATAACTCCATCTTGCTGTGGCCAAGTTATTTCAATTCTCATTAAAAATCTCTACAAGACTAAAATACATTGGGAGAGATGTTGAACAGATACCTTGATTAACTATTGTTTCTGCATTACATAAAGCTGGTGGGAGGTTCGTGTCTGGATGATCATGAAGACATGAAAAGAATATTGGCAAGAGTTTATAATTCCCTTTGGAGAGAGCAGGCCTGAGCCTGAGGCTGGTCAGGAGGACTCAAGCCAGGGACAAACTGAGTAGGCCTGCAAGCCTTGTAGCGAACAGGAAAAAGCTTCTTGGAGCTTAATATAATTTAGCATGGGATTTTTTAATTTCTCTGAACCTCAATTAGAAACAGCATTTGAAGATAAAGTCTTGCACTTTAGGATAATCGGTTAATTTAGCTCTTACACCTTAAGATCCACCAGTTGCGAAGAATGACTCCAGGCTGACTGGCACACTTCAGCCTTTCATTCTCAAGTTATGGGTAAACTTGTGGGGTGTGAAGAGCCGTTCCTGCAGAGCTGAGCACTCTAGTACAAAATGACTGACCTCCAAGAAATGTCTCTTCCCCCATGCTGTATGGGCCAGTTTTCAAGCTTGTAGCATCGATCCTTTGTTTGGGAAGACGTTATCTAAGCAATTACTTGTTACACATTATCTTTAGCAAGAGACAAAATAGGAGGGAAAGCGTCTGACTTTCAAAGATGTCCTTGCAATTGGAAGTATATGCTTGCTTCTCAAAATACGCATTTATTTATATTAAAGTAAAAATATATCTGCCACTCCTGGGAAAACAAAATATTCTTACCATGCTTTTCCAAGTGCTGGCAGCAACTATCTACAAGCCGTGGAACCTGCCTGTAAATCGGGTTCAGGCTTAGTTTCTTATCTCTTGCCTTTTCTTTCTTGCTCTGGGCTTCTGCTGGCAAAGAGAGCTGGAGAGCCTCTAACAATCGTGACTGATTGTCATCAAGATCTGTTATAGAGTCCACAGACATCGCACCCTGTAAAATAAACACACGCGAAAAATCAGTACGGATGGAGAAATCGAAACACCACAGGACCTTATCTGACAAAAACTTTTGCCTCCCTGCATTTTAACCAGACTAATATAGAAATACAACTTGCTACACAGTTTTTGTAAATTTATGAAGTTATAACATCAGTGTAATGAATGGGAAAATCACAACGGTACCAATGCTATTATTACCACACTACAAGGAATACAAATTAGATGTTGAAAAAAATAAATGCTTTCCACTCACTCAGCACACCTTTTTATTGTTGTAAGCCTGCATATACTTGCAGGACAAGGATGAATCATGGTCTGCGTCTCAGCAGTACAATATTTATGTGCATGGAGATATATACACATTTTTAAACTTGATTCCCTACTTTTCTGCAGCTTGGGTCACTGTATCAGTGAAAATGATGCAACTAGATTCACAACCATACACAGTTAACTAATAACACAAATAAATACAACTGCAGAGACTGAAATAATCCCATGTTATCACAGAACAAAGACACACCAGAGAAGTAGAAGGGTAATATTTTTTTAGATAGTTCTACTTCATGTATCTTAATATTTTAAAATCACTAAAATTCCAATGAAAGCTTTGAAAACTATGTTTGGATTACAGCAAGGCATAGACGTTCAGGCAGTCTGTAAAGGATAAAACAGCACAAGCAGCAGGAGGTTTATGGCATGTTTCAATGTTGAAAATTAAGATTATTTTTTTCAAACCACAAGATTATTGTCACTTCAAAATGACCATTTTCCTCAATTTTTATTAAACTTACCAGGCAAAAACATTTTAGGGGACATCTAGGCTTATAAATAATAATAAAACAAAAAGAAAAATTTCAGGTTTAATTTTCATTAGAAGTATCTATTGTAAATTATTTTCTTTCTTTCTCATACAAAGGATACATTTTATTGTACCATAAAATGTATTGTAAAGGGATCAAGCACATCATGCTAAGAAATAATGAAGAAAAATGTAAATTCCTATTCAAAACTTCGCTGAGAACTCTAATTTCTTAAAAGCACACTGTTCTGCTGACAGGTATTTCATACACTGCTGGTGAGATCTCTGTGTCTATTAAATGAGAACTGTATAACTGCTAGGGAATTTCAAGCTATAGAAGTGTTTTTTTTCCATTACCCTAGACAACTGAACTTTACAAAGATTTCCAACTCACAGGCAACTCATACAAAGTCCATTGAGATTTCAAATGAATTTTAAAATTTTTAGTTCATAATATATTTTTAAAAAAAGCATCTAACTTATCAGGTATAGTTCTGTTTCTTATAACTCATGGAAGGCTTATAAATAAAACACAGTAAATTTTTTAGATTTTTTTGGACCCACACCTTTAAACAATTACCAGACCCTTTATAATGCAACTTTGACCTTGATTTCTGATGTCTCTGAGGAATACATTTGCTTGATTCCCTTTACCATTTCCTGCCAAAAAGAAACAAAAAAACCCCAAGCCCAAACCAAAGAAGAATCTCTGGCTATGATCCATACGTGTAAAATTCCAACTGAACAATTTTTCTATTTTGTTTTTAAGAGTTTGGGCTTTCAGACATCAAAATTAATCAACTAACACTGAAAATTCTTCCACCATCCTCACCACTGCAGCTCCCAGGCAGTTCCCGTACAACAGGTGCCCTCCTTTGTACTCTGCCTTTACTGGTCCTTCCCTGTCTGCAAAGCATCCTCACCTCATGAATCATTATTATCACAGAGTCGCTTAAGTCGGATTCAGATCCCTAAAATAGATGTAAATACAGTCAGTTCGCCATTATCCTTGGGCATTTTATCAAAGTTGTGGATTAACTGGGGCACTGAGCTGGCTTTAGGAAGAGTGACCTTGAGTTCAGTGGCTGAAATACAGTACTGCTTGGCAATACCAAGTCCAGGCCAGCTCTAATTTTAAATTTCAAAGTGCAGTACCAACAAAGCAAAGTACCAACATACTCCCTGGATCCAGCTCAAACTCAGCCAGACCTATTAGTTTAGCCTCAGCCAGACCTACGGGACTGCTGAGGAACGATGCAGAAAAACATGCACATTGCTGCCCACTACTCCAGGACTATAACGTAGACACAGTGCCACCTGGACTGCAATGCCCAACAACCGAAGAAAAATCAAGTTCCATCTACTAGGCATTACCTTTGCACACAATGGATACCAGTCCCTGCTCCACCATGACAAGCTCAAAGTCTAAATAAACCAGGCAAGTCTTAAGCTAAGCACAGAGAAAAAAACATGAAGGAAAGTGGAAATTAAAGGGGAAATGGAAAGAGCAAAAAGTACAGAGTACTATACATGGCAGACCAGTTCTGGAGCCCCCAACATAAGTAGTACATTTACCTGCTGGAGCAGGTCCAGAGGAGGGCCACGAAGATAATCAGAGGGCTAGAGCACCTCTCCTATGAGGACAGGCTGAGAGAGTTGGGGTTGTTCAGCCTGGAGAAGAGAAGGCTCCGGGGAGACCTTATTGCAGCCTTCCAGTACCTAAAGGGGGCCTACAGGAGAGCTGGGGAAGGACTTTTTACCAGGGCATGTAGTGATAGGACGAGGGGGAATGGCTTTAAACTGGAAGAGAGGAGATTTAGATTAAATATTAGGAATAAATTTTTCACTTTAAGGGTGGTAAGGCACTGGCACAGGTTGCCCAGAGAAGTTGTTGAGGCCCCATCCCTGGAGGTGTTTCAGGCCGGGCTGGATGGGGCCTTGGGCGACCAGGTCTAGTGGGCGACCTGGGTCTAGAGGTGTCCCTGCCTATAGCAGGGGGGTTGGAACTCGATGATCTTTAAGGTCGCTTCCAACCTAAACCATTCTATGATTATGCTATGTGAGTAGTAATGCAGGATGACTGAGCTCCCAATACTTGAACAATTTTGGCTGCATAATAGAAATATGTAAATAATATATTAACGGAAGATCAGAATATTCTCTATAATAAGCACGCACAAAATGCCTTGCTGGATGACCAGCGTCTCAACTTCCAACTGCTGGGCAAAAATCCTACACAGAAAATGCAGCAACAGTGATTTCTGTCCAGCTCTCAGAGGAAAGATAATCACAGCACTTACACCATGAACTCTGCAGCCAGCATTACCTTATATCCCTTACTGAAAGCCTCAGCTGAGTGTTTAAAGACTCACTGGAACACACAGAAGTTGCAAAGAAGTGACTAGTACAGTGATAAATAATCCCTCCAATTTAAGTTTAAGAGGACTGCACTCCAGGCATCTGTGCAGCATTTGTGTGAGAAACTGGTTGTATCAATTGCATGTACTAACGAATCAATTTCATTTTTAAGCATTTGCCTTGATATAGTTGAAAATAGACAGTGCAACATTGCCCAAGAGATAAAACATAAGTGCAGGCTTCATTACCATCCCCTAAAAAAACTCAGGGGAGTAGAGCAAGTATGCTGATAAGCAGAAGTATAAAGGCCAAGGACAGACAAGATATGGGACATGAGTTGATATTAATGTTAAATAATTGACAATTCATGAAGTACATTACTGAATAACTCAGGTTCGTTCCCGAGAGAAAATGCCAGCTCCCTCCACATCACACTGCCCACCTTAGTCTACTCTTACTTCTCCGTTGGTGAACCATGTGCAACTGCATCCTCATGACTACGGACTAAAGGCTCAAATTCAACACCCTGAAAGCTGCAATCCTCATATTAACGAAAAAACAAACCAAACAAGCAAAACCCCTAGAGGCTTCTAGGAAGTTGATCCTGATGGAACTCTATCCCTTGGATGTAACAAGGATCCAGGTTCCTTCCGCTTGCTCGCTGGTCAAATGCATGTCAGAGATCTTACACACTTTGTGAAAAGAACAGCAGATGACCCATATCTGGACACACGAATTATCTTTCCCTTGTATGTAAACAGCTTCTGAAGCCAATAGGTATATATGGTGAATTTCTATTTTCGGTCACTGCCTATGCCAAATTCTGAAAGAAGCTGGTGGGTTTCCCTTAACGCTTATATTCAAGTGTACTTCGCACTTCTGTGTGAACACAATCGCCTGTTCACATGGTCTGGACAGGCCAATAGATGTGCATTATGTGTAAGAATACAAACATCTTCAAATATCGTGCCCTCAGCTATTTCCGGATAGAATGCAGACACTTCAAGTATAAGCTTCAGCTGGCAGCTAGGGGGAAAGAAGGCAGATCATAGGGCTCTTCAATCTTCTCTTAATTTGCAATTCACTCCAGTTCTACCCCTCTTCGCACCGTGGTTTGAAGAGCCCTACGTAGCATTTCTCTGAAGCAGGTTTCATTCTAGGGATAAGAAGGTGCGGATCCTGAGAAAATATTTTATTTTCCAGGGTCTGTTCTTGTACCCCAAATTCTTTCTCAGATAACAGGGTTTTTTATTAAAATTATTTTATTATGCATTTTTTCTTCCTCCATTGCAAAAGGAATTAAAAAGCAGTAATTTTAGAACCTCTATCCCATGGTAACAAAAAAAATTTTAAAAATTCTAATACTGTTGGTAGCTGCAGTACTAGAAAACTGGAAAGCTCAGAGCATAAAATTTACTTACAAGAAACAGAACCCTGCAAATAAGTGGTCTACCAGGTACCAATTTTACATGCAGGATTAACGTTCAGTCCAAACTACTGCACTATGTTCTGCTGCCAAAGGTATTTTCGTAACCTGTACGCAGAAATTTCCATCTAAGAGCCCAGCAGAAATAGACTTTGACAACTTCTTTCTTACTACCGAGAACATGATCAGAATTAGGCCAGAGGGATTTTTATTAACATTAGGATAGGGATTAATAGTTAGAGTTACTTCTGAGTTTATGGAGCTAAATTAACATGACCATACATATATACCCATCACACAGGTTTAGTCTCCCCCAGGTGAAAAAACGAGGTTGAAGACAGATGGAATTTGTTGAACCTAAAAGACCTAAACAGAAGAAGATAGACAAAGGAAGTGAACAGGAAGACTTCTAAATAATCTCTCTGTCACTTTGGGACTTGCACAGTCCATATGACCTTCTCCTATCAACACCAGAGAAAGAAGATTTCCACTAGAGTTAGAAATTTCTGGTATTGACCAAGACAGCTTTCACCTAAAAACAAAAAATCACTGTTTGAAGACAACAGAAGAAATACTCCACAATCCACAGACACAACAGGGTTTTCTTCTGCTCCAGCTGGACCCTCTGGAGCTACTGGCATGCACCACACTGTGATGGGTCTACTTACACGCCTCCTTGCTCGTGGTGCTGGCTCGGGTGTGTTAGGGGAAGTGGATTCGTTTGGTGTTTCTGAGGTTGAGCTAAGAGATGAGTTACTGCTTGAAAGTTCTTTGTTCTGCCTTTTAGTTCCAAACGGCAAGAGAAAGGCCACAAAATCTGAAACATCTTTTTGCTCTTCTCTCTGAGAGTCTTGCTTGAGCTTGTAGGCCCGGTCATTAGCAATCACTTGGGACAACGGCATTCCAAAAGCCTGGGGAATAAATTCTGCAACAACAACAAAAAAATAATATTTACTGAACATCTGATATTTATTTAGTACAAAAAGAATTAAGTATTAAGCTGCTAAAAAGAAAACCAATCTGAAGTCCCTTTAAATATATAATAATTCCAATGAGGTACTGGACTGCATAATAATAATAACAACAACATTCAAACATTAAAATAATAGTGGAGATGTGCCAGGTAATTGTAGCCCATGGTATCCAAATCCTGTTTCCAGTTGGATCGTGGAAGATATACCACACAGAATTTGGAAAATCAACTGGGAGCAGACCTAATTAACATCTTAACTCCCACTGAAAGCAACTTTAACATTCTGGTAAGATTAAAACAGTTGAATAGTGCTATATCAGTATAAAGGTCCTTTATAACAGTACAAAAATATATATGGCCATATAGAAATACAGGGGAATACAGATTTCTCTCAACTAACAAAAAGAACATAATCCCATGCCACATCAATGTAACTCTAATGTAAAAAACCAGCATATACTTCAGGTCTCAAAGTAAAACGCTCAAATGTTTTACAAACCAGAAAAACGCTCCACAGTGAATCAGACCAACAACTACTAACGCTGAAAGTTAAGTTTCAAATCTAGACCTATCGGAGATTAGTAGACTCAAAACCATTGGGTCAGACTACAAACAAGAACTGTTTTGCGTTCAAATGGAATGAAAACTAGCTACTGACTCTATTCATCCTGGTGAAAATGGGTGCAACTTTTACCAGGTTCCAGCTTCAGACCTGCTTGTATCAGGAATAAATAAAGCACCAGAGATGAAAAGCACATTTTTTTTTTCTTCCTTTTTTTCCTTTTAAGTATGAAAAAATGAAAAAAAAACAACTCCCAAACCAAACCAAACAACAACAAAAAAACCCAATCCAAACAAAAATCCTTATATATTCATCCCCTCTTTAGTCTGACTGAAGGCCAAAGTTTCTCCTGGGACTAAAAGTCTGACTATATCTTTGATGAAACTTTCAAATTTTATCTATGCTTGCATTATCATTAAGATTAAAGTGAGGCATTGAAAAAAAAAGAGTACATTTTATGAATCTTGAATGAGGACAAGACTAGCCTATCATACTAAAGAGACAAGGGTCCATTGTTCTGATTTGGTGAGAAACATTACTGCTCTTTAGAAGTATGAAATGTTAAGACACGAACTAACTTTGGTGGCCAGACAAAACTAAATCAGGAAACAGAGCCTCACATATCAAGCAAGTCTGGAGGTGACCTGTGAGTAGAATGACATCTAAAAGTGTCTGCATTTAATTTAGGACAAGAAAGAACATCATCACATGGGTATCATGCAATGCGGGGATTGCCAGTTCCAGGAGTTCAGAGTTAGACCAGTCCCTCCTGCACCCAGTGGAGTGTGACTATAAAATGATGGGAGTATTAGTATTAAAAATTTTTACTGTTCTGAATCATGTTCCCAATGAACATTTAAGACCAGAAACTTGAAGCACACATCTGCAATGTCTCCCCTTCTGGCTGTGTAACCAGGTACTTTATACTTCCAGCATCCCTCCATCCACATTTCCTGAGAAAAGCCACTGAGCCAAACGGAATCCAGAACAAGAAATATTGCTGGTTGTGGCTAACAGCTACTTGGTGCTTCAAATTGGGATGGGATAGCAGTATGTAGCCCAGTGATGCCCAACAGCATGCTGATGCCATTGATCCTACAGCACTAGGATCAACTAGGACAAGATCAGCACATGAGATCTCAGCACTGCTTCATTAAAAGCATTTTGTTAAAATGACCCTCTCCCTGACTTCATTATGTAAAGGTTGCTATTTTGAGATAAGGTGTTGCTCCTCCTTGAAAACTCTCAGGTGTGGGATGCCAGGTTTTCAGTTGCTCTTGCTCGAGACGCCCGTGGCGCAGGGAAAGGACACTGAGCCTCTGCTCCAGGCTGCTTTGCTGTAGGCCTCCTTCTCAGAGGACATGAACCACTTCCCCGATTTCTCAACGTCTGGCAGAGATGGGGAACTGGATGAAAACCAACTGGCTGATTTTCAGACTAAATACAGATGGAAGTGATGCTGGCTGGCAGTGTAACTACGTTAAAGAATTGGCAAAACCAGTAACTTCTTGTTCATTTGTTGAAATTAAGAGAATTGGTTGCACCCTCCGCAGACTGGCTACAGCCTCAAGTTCCCACCAAAACTACTCTGTGTGTGTGCCATGGGGAGTGGTGGTGGGGAGCATGTTTCGCCCGCCACTCCCACCACTGCAGAAGTATTCAATCCCAACAATTTCCTTGTTGGACAGGTAACGTCACGTCACGTCCATTAGAGTGAATGCTAGCCCTTTTGATATTTCAGACTCATTAGAAAAAAAAGAAGAGTTGTAGTCATGCAAAGTATTTAGCAACCCATTGATGGGGGAGAAAGGGCACTGACTAAGACGCAAGATGTGTAGGTTTGAGGCTTTGGTCTCATGATCAAGGTAAAAGTACCAACTGCCTATTTACTGCTGTATGCTGGGATTCCCCACTGTTGGAGATGTTTCATTTGTTTGAAGAACTGTTCCTTTGAGCAGGGGCTCAAACTTTGGTTTGTTGTATATACACTAAGTGAGTGCCAAAGCTACTAAGTCAGTTACTCTCTGTAAACCCAACAAAAATTTGATCGCTTATTCAATTAGGAGAGTGGGCAGCTTACAAAGAAATTTTGCAGAAGCACCATGTAAAAATGTGAAACAACCTGGCAGACTGGGCAATGAGCTTGGAAACGCATACTTATATCCTTAGCCAACAGCACATAAGGACTTGCCTTTTGATCCATTCTGGTTTTTAGTGTTTACTGGCAAAGGAGACAATTTGCTACTTTGGAGAAGTACATAATTTCTCTTAACAGAAAGTCCATCTTGCAGCTGAGGGAAGTTTCTTAACAAAATTTTAATCGAAACTGGTATGTTCCTAAGAAATCTTTCTGTGGTGGCAAATCAGCATTTTCTAATAAAAGCAGCATGCCATAGAGAAACTCCCAGCCAGATCAAATAAGAGTTTCAGTGACCAGAAATCCTTTTCTTTGGTAATCAAATGATGATATCCAGGATGTTGACCCATATCATTAGCTTACTCGGCCTCATGCCACCCCATCCAAGTGTAGTTTCAAAGACTTCTCTGAAGTTTCAGCTGGTGAAAATTGTGGTTTCCATCCCACAAACCATAACAGTCTATTAAGAACTAGTGAGGTCTATACTCTAGGCCCTAATGAGGCCTTCAATGCTAATAAAATGAACAGCAAACAATATAGCAACTTTGAATAGTCTCCTTATCACTTTGGTTTTTTTTCTTAAGTACAGCTTAAGTGCTGGTTTTGAGCTGCCAAAGCCCTGTGACCAAGATCTACTGAGGTGCTTGTACTACCTCTCTTTAAATGATAGGGATAGAGTGGGAGACCGCTCAGAGAATAATACACTTTAAAAGGTATATTTAAATGGAGAGGGATTGTTAAGTCAACCTCCACAGCTAGCCAGACTGGGTAACTCTGTTTTGCTAACTGAAATTAATTACTTTGGATCCACATGAGAGAGAGAGTGATAGAAGCAGAGAAAATAAGGAGAAATGGAAACCTTGATCAATAATGGGAATGGCAAACTCCTTCCATCTGAAGGTTCATCAAAATTCTGCACTGACTCCAGAAGACTCGAAATAAGACAATGTTCTCATTATCACTTCTGTGACTGAAACTCCCTTCTCCAGCTAGTCGGAGCTAACTGACCTTCAAGGAGTGACCTTCAAGGCCTTTCCAATTACTTGGGGTTATTCTGTGGGTAGGTCTTTGGTTTTTGTTGGTTTTTTTTTAATTAAGAGGTTCTTCAGGTCCTTTAGTTGACTTTGTACAAAATATGACAGTGTTGCTTAAAAAAACCTTTTGTATGCCTAGAGAGCACAAGAAACATTTTCGAAGTTTTTTAAAAAGCACAGTGGGGTGCTGGAAAGGCTTGGAAAAAAACACATTTCTGATAAACTATAATAAAAAAGAAACTTCATCTATTCAGCTCTCTCCTTAGGCTGTGCCAAGGCACACTGACATCATGATAGGTTGAATTACTGAAGAACAAATGTAAACATTGAGAAATACCTCTAAATTTACTGAGTGTGGCTGGAAATTAAACATGGAAGATATTTTCAAGAATTCTGAACTAAACAAAAATCAAACATCTACTGCTGGATCTGCATATGCCACAAGAGTTACCAGGAAGGCCTTTTCTCAGAAACTCCAGCATACAGAGCAGCTCCGCTAAGGCCCCACAGATGAACCTGTCAAGTATTTACATTCCACACAGAAACATCAGCAAAAGGGATGATTCTCAGTTGTTCAACAAATCACATAACAAGTGATTATTATTTCTGAGCAGGTCTCTTAGTTCACCTGTAGGGTTTACTGGAGCCAGGGCAAAATGGAGCTGGTTTATTGATAAAATATTCTAGGAGAAATCCTTTCTGGGAGGCACCTTTCTCAGGAATGCCTGAGTGTACTTTCCAAGCAGGTATGCTTACGCTGAGCCCGTATCACTGGCAGGAGACGGACAAAAGGCTCCGCTTCTGCTGCCATCAAAATTAGCAGTGAATTTGAACAGTACCCAGCCACCAGCATGCAGAGCATCCTGAGAATTTCTTATTCCAAGCAGCACTGACATTTTACTTCTCCTCCAGCCCGAGCACTGTTTGTCAGCAGCTAAAGCAAATGTTTGGAGATATATGTAGACAGCACAATTGAGAGTCATGATGGCCATTAATAACAAGGCGGCTGGGCAGAGGAAAGCAAAGACACTGAATGATGGAAGCTGAAAATATTGCTTAAATATCTGGGTGGAGTGCTGCTCTCCTGTTTAGTCTGTTTACATCTGGCAAGTTTTGCTATATCTTGCTCTGGTGAGTCACTCAGAGATATAAAAACAATTGAAAACACACTTGTTTTAGAATTTTTCCCCTTTTAATGAGATGACAGAGGTACCTGTCAAAAAGGACAAAATAAAGATATGAATCTCCTTTGAAGTGCATTCAATTCTAATTTAGTGTCTTTGTCGGCCTTCAGAAGTATAACACAGTTTGCCGAAACTCTCACTAAACAGATAGACAGGTTGATTGATTGATCCATCTAAGTAAAACGTGATGTTAGGAGAGTAAAAACTCCACAGATTGGACCAAGTCCTAAAATGCGAGTGATTAGATCTCCAAATAGTCCTAGAAGAAATGAGTACTGTGTCCTTTTGGTTATGCTTTCCAAGCACAACCACCTGCTGGGGTGGGGTGGGTAAGAAGAGTCTTGGGCACAAACCGGAGAGAGGTGGCACCTCCTCAGAGATTACAACTCCAGAAGTCTACACCGTGCAGTTCAGTGCACATCAGTGCTAAAGGAGAGGGACTGTCAGGCAAGACCAAGGACACAAGTCCTCCCTGTTCTTTCTCAGGAGCTGCCCATGCACAGACACAACACTGATCACACACACTAGGAGCTGCACAAGGTTCATGCCTCGTGTGCCCTGCAGCAAGGCCTCCATCATGCATCCCTAGTGATCAGCAAGGTGGCCTTTTTTTCCACCTTTGTGGCTTCCTGAGCCAGGCACATCTCAGTGATCTTTGGCTGCAACCCACACACAGGATCACATGGTGGTGCATGACTGTTAGGATTAACCTTCAGGAGCCTATCTAGCAAAAAAAAAAAAGGACTTTCAGGTGGCACGTACTCCAGGCAAGAACTAACAACATGGCCCCCTCAGCTGTTACTTGTCCTGGTATGTGGGGTCTTCCAGGCTGGGATATGGGAAACTCGAAATGTTTAGAATTAATTATATACTCTTCAAATGGCAACTGTGCTTGTAAATGTGATGCTGAAGGGATGGAAATGCTGTTTGCACTAAGGCAGATGCAACTCGTCTGTATAAAGTGTTCTGGAAATCGGCTTCCCTGCTTCACCTCCAACATCCTACGGCCTGGTTTTGCCATTTCCTCCTCACAACGGTGCAGCTGGACTAGTTACCAAAAAAAAACCCAAAAAACACCAACACAAAAACTCAGAAAGAAACAGAAGGGAGGCATTCCTTATGGGCCTGAGGACTAGGGACCTGCCCGCGTGGGTAAGTCTATGCTCCTGGCCTTTTGTGTCAGCACACCCATGTCCACAGTGCGGAGTGTTTGTGTTGGACTGGTTGCCCAGAAATGGAAGGTACTCTCTTTATAAGATAAATGGTACAAATGCTTGTTAAAAATCCACCATGGAACAACCTGGATAATATTTCCAGCTTGCTGTGACACACGCTGAGGGAGGTTAACTCTGACTTTGGGTGACATGGCGACCACTGTTCAGGGAAGGTGATGTGAGCACGGCGGGCTCATCCTTACAGAGATCTGCAGCACCAGGCCTTACACTCTTCTTTCCAAAGCCCAGTTCATCACCTGAAAGCTGGGCGACGCTGTCCCTCCTAACTCCTGAGGCTGGGGGAGATGTTGGTGCTGCTGCTACCTGCAGGGAAACAGCCGCTTTTCATCAACTGTGCCAGGCTAATGGCCAGCCCGGCACAATCGAACACCTTCCTGGTTGCTCACCCCCTCTGCCGTCATGGACTAAGAGTCTGCTCAGCAAGTATCTGTGGGGCAGGTGATCTTTAATAACTCAAAAGGGCAGAGAAGAGTACACCAGAAACAACCATGGATAGAAACCCTGAGAAACAGGGCGCCATATGCTGCTATCTGGGCTATTTTTGCTTAACCTTTGTTGTTGGCAACAAATAAGAACCAACACAGCTTTCTTTTCACTCTGCTGATACAGCCTGGTTGGGAACCTGACTCCTTCCAATTTCCTGGCCCTCTGTACCCTTACTGACCAACCTGACACCCCTGCCAATACAGAAGTCCTCAAGGAAGGAAAGAAATACAGATTCTTCTGTTTGAGTAGTGTTGGGGTATTTTCCCCCTAGGGGGTGCTTCTATAATATTTTATACGTGGAGATAGCCTGTAAGACATCTCTATAAATAATAATAATGCAGTGGAAGGTGGGAGAAAGAGGATAAAAGCGGGGGGGGGGGGGGGGGGGGGGGGGGGGGGGGGGGGGACACATTTGAAATGCCTGAAGTTAAAAGGACAGAAAAAAAAGGAATTAAAATTAAGAGAATCAGCATAGTGATTTTTAAAAATGCTTGGGTATAGTTAACCAGAAGATATGAGCAATGCTTAAAAACAGGAAGTAGATAAATATATACAAGGATGAATAAGTACGAAGTGCTGACCTTTGCTGTGGGCAACTACTAAGCCCTAATTGGCAAAATGCACTCAGAAAATCCATTGAAATAAAAACAGAAAGTATATCCCCAAAGGTACTAACTGAATGGAGTATAAATACTATCATGCAAGGTAGACACACACAAAAAAAATCTCTGAACAGAAATGTAATAGCAGCAAATAATATTATCTGTAAGTGTTCAACCAGTACAGTCATATAATTATCAGAAACAGAGGTCAGCTGAAATAAAACGAGGCTACAAGGAAATCACAAAAGAGCACAAGGCAATGTAAGAAAAATTATTGTTTGAAAGGTCTTTGGCAACAGAGAATTTAGAGGAATAAAGAGCAACTCCGGGTTAAGCATTTGTATGCATCACCAAAGGAAGCTATCATTTCTCAAGGCACTGCACCAAAGAGGCATTGGAGGAGTTCTGGAAGTGCAATTGCAAAGATCCAGCATGGTTTGGGTGACACAGAAAAATTCAGTCTTTGGTGAATTATCGAATCAGTTTATTATTGCTAAATCTGCTATTGCAATAAAAAACGTGAGAAGAAAAAGATAAAATGTATTTAAACTCTCAAAAGAGCTTCTAAATAGAAACTTTCAAAGGAGATTACCAAAGTCACACTACCCATATGGGAGGAAAGATAAAATCTCTCAGTGCATCAAAAATTTGTGAGAGACAGAACGTTTAAAAAAAAAAAAAAAAAAGCAGTGAGTGGTTACCCATTTCCGATGCAGCAAAGCACCCAACAGACTGCTATGAAGATCAGTATCTGACATATGCACTCAAAAGCAAGGAAGGTTTTGCACAGAACTATGTTGCTTTGCACTTTTAACTGCATTGAGAACTATGGGGAAAAAGCCAAGGAAACTAAGCAGCATAATGACTGATTAATTAGACTGCAGCCAAATGTAATGCATTGACAGGAGCAATACAAGATAGATTTTTTCCCCAAAGGTGGCTACAAAATCATTAAACCTCTTCCTTAAAAACTCCTTCTGCATGTGAGCTCAGTCCTACATCAAGTAATTCTCATAACAAATGAAAGATTTGGTACTTGCAATGCAACACAGGAGGCCACCGGATTTATGCAAAACGAATGCGTCAGGGGACTTTCAGTTTTAGAATGATTAATGCAAATATTTTCCACAGCCATTTTTAAACCGAGAAAGTAATAAAGCCATATACGAAGTCACCAAACAAACAAAAATGAGAAGGAAAACAGTTTCTTCCTGACAAATATCTAAAGTAACTTTGAAATGGGGATGTTCATTTTTTAACAGAATTTTAAAGTTCCATCCTTCTGCCAAACTACATTACAAGCAATAACAGAGTAACCAAATCACTCCTCTTATAAATTTGTGTGTTTGTGTGTCTGTTTGTGAAACTGAGGTGTTAATACTGAGTTTTATTACCACTTTTCCAGAACTTCTTTTCCAGGAGGGAACACAAAATTAGATGCACAATTGTCTACACACAGAAAACTGCAATTTCAGAGACACTCTTCAGGTCTCAGCAACGCGACTTAGTTCCAATGGCTGCAAATTACAGGTCAAGTCCAGTGGATTAGGACCCAGCCCATAAAGCTGATTAGTGTCCAAACAAAAGAGTGCAACCATATCTGTAAATCCATGTCACATGGAGTCTATTAAAATCCAACTGATCAGTAGCGCTGAAGCATTTATATATTTTAAACAACAGCTATTTTCCTAAGGTTAAAAAAAGAAAAGCAAACCAACTGACTTGCTTGAGCAGGGCTGGGTTCGTGTGCTTTGCAAATTGAAAGAGGAAAGTGCAAATGCAGGTAAACAACTGGATTATGTTATTCAGACTGCACTCTGCACTGGATGGTGAAAATGGGGAGAAAGAGCAATGAAGAAAAGATGCAGTCCTTTAACACCTCCCTTTCTCCCCGGAAGCAGGCTTTCAGTTGAAGAGATCTGGGTTATACTAATGACAAATAGAAAAGATAAGATGTATTTTTCAACTTGGATATAAATACCTAGGCAGTACATCATGTCAGTAACATTCTCCTACTCCAGAAAGTATATATTTAAGACTAAAGAGATCTCTGCACTGCAAAACTATGACCCAATCAGTAAATATGCACTCATTTTATTTTACCTTTGTCTCTGTTCTTCTCCTTCCCTAACGAATCCAGTTTCTTTCTTAATGATTTCTTCCTCTTTTGTCCATCTGTAAGAGGAAAAAAGAAAAAAAAAAAAAAGAAGGAAGTTAAGTGAATGCTGAACAAACTGCTGCTCAAGCTGTAGGAACACAGAGGGAGATGGCCATGGCACTCGGAGTCAGGAAGGGTGTGGGGTACATTTCACAAAGGCTAGGGACTGTCACTTCAGTGCGAAGGAGTGCTGCTTTGTTCACCCAAATGCCAAGGTTGTACTGGGGAACCAAAATGTATCCCGCTGCACACTGCTGGGAAGATCTACACATGCCTGGTCACACAGCCCATCTGGCAGAATGCAAAGCTAATTTTGAAGACTTAACAATGAAAGTTTCTTGCTGGATGCTCTTGATACCAAGGTACCATAAACCTAAAAGGTACTGGTAAGCCCTTATCCATGGTCACAAGACTGTGATTCAGGTGTGTAGCTGAAGGTAGTATTTGGAGAGGGATTACTAACCTCCAGAATAAATTCTGCATACCAGTCATACCAGTTGGGTGATAGCTGACCACCTTCACATGACCCATCTGATCTGAACTCACACTGGGAGCTTGCAGTTTGGTACAGCATGTCCAGATCAGTTCAGATGGATTAAGAGTCTCAGAGAAATTATTGTTCTGACACCCTATATATCATCCAAGTTTTCACTAAGGTATTAAGGACCAAAGATTTTAAGCAACAGCGTAGGCAGGTTCATTCTTGAAACAATTACGTCAAAAGGTTGGCTATCATTATTTCCTTCAGCAGCATCTTTTATAATGAAAAGTCAACAAAAATGCATTTTATTTATTAGGACTCAACAAATACCAGGGATTAAGATATAGGCCTGCTTTAACTTGTACCTTTTGAATTTTTTGAGTTCCAAAGCAATATAAAGGGTCTAACATAGGGACTAATACTAACGTTAACATAGGCACCACTCTGGCTAAAGGTTAATGAACATGTACCTTTGCCTTACTGGTTTTGTAATACGGTAAAAACTCAAAAATGACCACACTGTACCTGTGTTTCACTTTTATAGTAAGAAGGTCACCAAATAATCTGCCTGAACACATTTTTCTATTTATGTAAGCCAGTGTCTTAAGCGGTCTTTTACAGTATGGAACCTACCACAGAGGAGTGAAGTGGATCTTTGTCAATTAGAGGTCATGAGAGAACACAAGCTGTTTCCCCATAGCTTTCCCTCAACTCCTATTGAAAGCCACGCCCAGAACATATTAGTCAACGGACAGCTGGACAAATTCTGACTTTTTCATACCCAGTTAATATCTTTTTAGTTTAAAATTAACATTTCTTTTTACCTTATGCAGCTATGGTTTGATCGACTCCACTTGCATACTTGTATTCTGCATTTATTTAGAGCATATTTGCTCCCAGCACTCAATTATGATACTCAGCTCCTGCCTCTTGAGGTAGATTGTCATTTGCTGGTTATGTTAATTCCCCTTTTTCCGCACCTGCTCCGGTGAGAATTCATCTCTCTGAAATAAAGCTGACTAGAATGGATAAGGTATTCTGGATGAGAGTTCAGCAATATAATGGTAGTAATTCATTGCCTGATACGGTCTATGATTAGATTTTCCTTTTTCGTAGCCACATGACAGGTTCATAACTCAAAGTCATACTTTGATTGATTAATACACTCAGTCTTTTCACACCTTCTGACATTTCCAGTTGTTAAGATTGAGTTTATTACAGAAATTCTTCTTTCATCTCTTGGCAATATGAATAGTCAGTAGTCTGCTTACGTACACCTGACAGTACTGCTTGTTTTTATAGGGTTCCCTACTACCATTGCGTTCTGGTTTTACGTATATAAAGTAATTTTCAAATTATTTTTCATGTTATAAATTCAAATTACTGCTTCACAGTAGACTTTTGATAGATGACTTAAATTTCTTTGGAATCTTAGAGCCTTATTCTCCAAAGGCCTATTTATTGATATTCTGACATTCTGCTGAACACTACTGGGACGTAAAAATGAAAACAAAAGTCAAAATTGGATGCAAAATATAGTGTTTTGCTATTATATCCACACAACAGCAACTTCTGGAGTGTTTTAGTGCCGCATAGTCAAATACAACAGAAATAGAGGAAAAATGAATGCCATTCAACATTGAGTAGTGCAACAAACGGCACCCATATCCACATGGAAAACAAGCTAATGACTTCTAAAGCCAAACTATCAATGCCTTCTCATGAACCTTGTTCTTAATGGGTGATTCTTTCAACTCCCAACAGTGAAGTAGTTCCTCAGTAAATGACAGGCTGAGACAATATTTGTGCATTTGTCTCTGAAAACCTTTTGGATGCAAGTGACACTCAGGCCCAGAGGAATCTAAGCAGCAGGAAGCAGTTCTGGAGATGGGACAAACCAGAAAATACGGACAAGAGTCCACTCTACGCAATGCTGAACAAAGAAAGAGACCGCAGAGCAACAGAAGAGAGACACTCACCTTGGGGAAATGGGTGCAGTTCCACTGAAGACAGTGGAGCCACGACCCTTTACATTTACAGTTTACCCCATGGCAAGAAAAAGAGTCGCATATGAAAATAAGACTGAGAGGAATCTCAGTGAAAAGCTAAAGCGTAGGGTATCTGCCAAGAGCTCTGAGGTCAGTTCCAGTTCTCCTTCTCCCCAGCAAAAGACGTGATTAATTACAATCTATATTCTGTAAAAATAAATATGTTTTGAAATGATTGTTGATTCAGGTTACATCAGGCATGAACACTGCTAAAATATTCATAACGTGCTAAAAGACTTATGTAACTCTCGAAGTTTTACAACTTAAATGAACCCAATTCATAATAATAATGCATAGTATTTATCTGCAGTGTGTTTTGAGAATATAATTAATATCCAAAGCATTCTTGGGAAAGAGGCAAAGCCTTACTACCTGTGCATAATACCTACCGTACGTTTTAAAATTATTTAGCAAATATTTATGCAAAATTGTATCGTATCAGCACAAAGTCCTATTAAATATGGACTACTATTTTAATTTGCAGTTTGGAAACGTTTAAACCACAAAGTGATAAATGCTGTTGGGCTTTTATCTTGCCTGTTGTGTATGTAATTATCACTTAATGTCTTCTTTCTATAGATCAACAATGTACTGCTCCTCCAACAGATTCCACTCGAGTATCAGCAAGACAAAGACAACAACTGTCAAAGTGTAGGAAGGAAGGATTTTTTTCTTTATTAACCCGTTCTGTTTTTTTCAGAAATGAACTTGGTTTGTTCAGTGCTTACTAATTTATATGTTCACTGCATTTTTCGCTGCAATGCACACATCACTCTGGGCATCTATATATTAAGAGTAGCCTGATGAATATTTAAAAGACCAAGAGTCTAGAATCAAACTCTTCAGTGCATACTACATTGCTACGTGACCCGTTTTTCCAAAGTGGTGAGCACTTCCAGGTTCAGTTAATGCCAAAAAGACTTTTCTATTTGAAAAATTAGGTCACCTTTTTAGGACTCTATCAGTGAACCACAGCCTATGGAATACAAGAGTATTTGCACTGATACAGCAATTTTGGACAAGAATTGAGGAGTTTAACTCCTGTGATTATTATTTTTGAAATTTTGGGCTAAGGTTTAAATTCATCTGCAGTGTCATCACTGACACCATTTATAGCCCATTTCAAAGCATAAATTTCCCTCTGAGTGAGACCACAGTTCTGCAAAGTAGGTAATAAAAAGCCATTTTCACACTGAGGATATATAAATTTCAGCTCTAAAAGTTAAAAAAGGGAAAGAAAGAGAACTTTGTACTTTTTTAATGACAGATTGGTCTGTTGCTTTGCACAAGACCACCTACCAACACCACATATGACTCAAAGAGAGAAAGTGCAGGCTGAATCCTGCTCCTCTTATTTACTTCCCATGCCACTTTACTCATTTAGAGTTGTGGAAATCAACAAGTCTATTTGGTAGGTTCCTCAGCATAAACAAAAGCATCACAAATTAGGTATGGGGAATTTGTTCAAGATGATGCAGTTAGTGGCACACCTGGAGTTAACATTCAGGAACTCTTCACCACCAGTTTCATATTATGCCACTTAATAGTCACTACACCGTGAAGCCCTAATCCAGTATGTTTTTCATAATTAATACGATAAGCAGTAACAAGTACAACAGCACCGGAGCTTTCTACATAATTTTTATGACATTGTTATAGTATTAGGCTTCAGATCACGGAAAGTACCCTGTCAATAAGCTTGAAGTGAACCTGTAACAAAAGTATGACTCTTCAGCACTTTCTTTCCTTATACATGGGCTTGTAGGATTATCTATAAGAATGGATGTTCCTTTTATGTTACTTACATGCAAGTTTTTGTTAATCAAAACCATAATTCATAAATTCCTACACAGATTTTAAACTAATTTAACTCAGTAGGTTTTTGACAAAAGAGATCTGTTGCTTATGAGGTTACTGAGTAAAGAGAACTTCCCTCCCCATCTATTGGCAACTTCCTTTGCTTACAAGAATTGTGTTTCTTGTCCATTTAGGGAAGAAAATTTGTCATGTTCTGCAATTAAGGGTTATTTTCACACAGTATAAAGAGGGGAGTTATGTGAGAGATGAATATCATACCCATAGCTCATTTATGAAAACAGAAACGGATTAAAAAGTTGATATTGTGTGATTTCTAAAATCCTTCTTCACAATAGTTATATTCATGGCCATTTTCCCTTAATAGGCGTTAGTAAATGGATCTAATTGCATTTAAAGAAAAAAAAATAGAATGTGTTTTCTAAAAGTGTAATCCATTCTGTCTTGAAAAATACTACCAATGTCACCACAAAGCACTAAGTTTGACCTCTCTTGAGGACTTGTCGGTTCAGTTCACTCATCAAGAGCGACACATTTCCCACGTCCCAGCCTCCCGCACTCAGCCTGTGAGCTGAACGTCAAGCTACAGTCTCTCTTGCCTGCGCAATACTGCAAGCAATACACGCTCTGCAACCAGAAAACACTGCTAAATTCTGTTGACAGCGCACAATAAAGACGAGATTCCGCTTCATTCATTGACAGTCACACTGTGGTTGTGGTTGAAGTCGCTTCTTTGGGTCACTATACAAAGCAAATTTGCTTCTGAAAGCACACTTGGAGCTGCTCTACCGAAGAAGAGGGTGCTGGTTTTACTTAGCTGTTTCTGTGACTATAAATGTCCATCTTGAAATATTTCTTTAGATTAATTTGTTGTTGAAATGCCCTGTCCCCACGCAGTAACTTCCAAAGCACTGCCAGCTGCAGCACAAATGGAAGGTAAACCATTTCAACCAGAGAACCAGGAGCTACAGATTTTGGCACATAAAGCAATATGAAAACAGAAGGGCTGAGGCTACAGGAGTTTCCCATCACTCTCCTTTTCACCTGTCCTCAGCAGTAGACACACAAGGAGATCTCCATCAGCAATGAAGATTATTATACTCCTTCAGGAGCCTTAGACTACCTCCCTGTTTCTCACACTGCTTCTCCTTATGGCCTGCGCTGCTCTCTTTACTTCACTTTAACTTGAACCAGCACTCCTTTGTGCTTGTCAGCCTGCAGCTGATGGAAGAAAAGCCATATTCGTTCAAGCGCATCCCTCAGCTGCAGCCGTGACCATCCAGGTGGCAGCCGGCTCACACGTGCTCACCTCAGCCCACAGAGCCAGGATTGGGCTGCCCACCACAGGTACCACAAATGTGCCCGGAGGCAGCTTCCCTCTTAGATGCTGCATCCTCTGATGCAGCAAACGAGCTTCAGCATTTCCGTCTCCGGGACGTTCCTGCTGAATGCGTTTACGGCAGAAGAAACAGCGTGAAAAGGGTAAAGCTGACCTCAAAGCCCATTCTTTGGGAGAAGGGCTGCATCTCCCCGTGGGCTGTGCACAGGGGGGACCAGAGCCAGAGTGTTGGCACCCTCTGGGCAGAAGCCTGACCCAAACCTTTCTCAAGGCAACGGTGAGAAACTGGGTGAGACATGGGGAAAGCTGACTGCGCAGGAAACAATGTTCTCAGCAATCCACAGTGTATACAACACCACCACCACTTGAGAAAACCCACATCCGTCAGAGAAACACGTGCTTTTCATGCTCTTCTTCCTTATCCCATCAGACTCTTTGGTAGCCCGCGGTTAGTGCATCTTCTTCAGATACAGGCTTCGATCCCTTGGGGCTAAGGCATTACTGATGATTAAAACTAAACACGGAGGAATTACAAAGTCCAAATGTGCAGGTTTAAGTGATGCAGCTGCTGGAAGTTTAAATCCTGCGTTATACACAATCTCTTTACTGTGGAACAGTAAGAATTCGGTCATACTGGTATATTAATTAAATTATTTATCTAGGAAGTATTCATAAGATGCTGCGGAACCTGCCTAGAAGGCAAAACTGCTAGAAACCTCACCTGCTTCAAAAGAAAGCTGCATCCCTACAAGGGCCTGAGTTTTATTAATCAAATAACACTTTACAATAACTTTTTGTGATTCTGATACAAATTAAAAAAAATAAAAAAAAAACCAACCCTCCTTGCCAGGTATTAATAGATTTTTTTGATGCTGCACATGTATTCTGAAGGCAAAGTTGATATACCAATTTACACCAGCTGAGCATATTATCAGTAGACTGTTCTGTCTTTTAAGAAAACAATCCTAAAAAGTGTAGTTCCAAACTAGAATCAAATTTGATAGAGTCAAAAACGCACCATTTCTATTGAACCTTATTCTCACGGTTTATTTATATCAGAAAGACTTATGTCCCAGCTTTCTGAACAAAAAATGTTACGCATTGGAAAACAGCAGGCTACAGATATGGACTGTAACTGTAACAACACAGGTATGAACCTTCTTCACAAAAAAAAGCTTACTTTGGGCAATGCTCTAATTCAGATAGCAAATACTACTCAATTCCTGTGGACAGAGGAATCATAAGAAAATAAAGACATTTCAGCTCCACTTGCCTACACCTTCCCTAGAGCATATAAGGTTTTAAATAGTCTCCAAGTACGTATGTTGGAAGAAAATAACTACTTTGGTATTTTCAAATATGTTCTTCCATGATTCCAACTGCCAGCTGGGGTTAAACCATGACAGTCCTTTTTGGCACCCAACTTGGGGCTTGAAGGGTTTGAGATAATGACAGGTTTGATTGGAATGTGCTAGATGGAACTTACAGCTGCTATTGATGTTTAGCTATTAACTGGCATGCTCCTGTGCTTACCATGGGGCTTGCTTGCCTTACTGTATATTAGAGTCTAGCGCTCATTAGTGGCCGTTTTTTGCTTTTGCGGCTTGCTGTACTGCTTATCATCTTACTCTATTGTGCCTGGGAACATTTTGAGAACAGCAATGGTGATGCGTCTGGGCTGGCAGACGGCCAGGGCATCATTGCTGTACTGGACAGGCTGGAACTCCAGTGTGAACTCAAGTAGAAGGGACTGTGACCCGTGGATGAGTCTATGTGGGAGCTGGACACCCTGACGCATGTTTCAAAGCATCAAGCCCCAAGCAAATAACAAACAGGAGCCTTGATGCTGCAGTTCAAGATAGGAAAAATATAAATAACGGCTCTAAAACTGCCTTCAGTCCACTGGGGGCAGGGGAAAATTGACTGTCTCCTGGCACCAGTTACCCAAATAAAAAGTCATTTTATAATATGGAGGAGGAGAGTAGTTCGATGCCATTCCTAGTCAAAGTGACTCTTGATTTGATAAGAAGGAGAAGAATTACCTTTAATCCCCACAGTACAGGGTGTGCTGGGGGCAAGACCAGACACTAAATTGCTGGCATTTAGCTGGCATTGAACTTTTTGTGTATTAATAAGCTGGTTTGCACGCCTGTAGTGGGAGGTGAAGCAGCAACCAGGTTTCTTTACATCTCCCTTAGAGCTTTCCCCCAGGTTGCTCTCAGCATGAGCACAGGTTGAGCTCTTCAAACGAAGAGGAAATTCCCCCAACTCTCTGGAATTCAGGGGACCCACTGGTAGTCCCAGAGGTGGTTCAGGGCATCCAGGTCCCCACTGTCTTTCTGACCACTGCTTTATTGTTATGAACTCTTCATACAAGTCTTTCCTTGGACTGTCACCTTACAGAAGTAGCTGTGCAAGAAACGAAAACAGCCTTCATAACTTGCTCCCTCCAGGACTAATTAAACCAGTCCACAATACTCCTGCTCAGAGCCTTGATGAAAAAATGAAATGAGAGAGAAGCCTTTAGTGCAAGGAAGTGAAATCGAGGTGCAGAAGGTCTCTCACTAGACAGGTTGGTGGCCCCAATCATTGAGATGCTATCCCTTTGAAAAATTACTAATGGATCTTCTTTCTAATGATGTTTCATTGTAATAATTATCTGTCCTCTGTATCATCAACCATCTAGCTTACATACTTTATTAATAAAAAGGAACAGGTGTTGAAAATGTAAACCACACTGATAAAAGGCACGATGAGCTCTGCAGAGAACACTTGGGTTGACTTCCTGCACAGAAATAGAGCCACATAGACATTTGTGTAATCTATTCTTAAAAAGCCTTCAGCAGGAGATTAGGTCTCCATTAAATCTCGAGGTAGCCTTTTCAGTGTAAAAGCCTAATAGAAAGACACATACAGTACCACAGCTCTGATAAAATAAATCTATCTGTAGACATCTTATCTTTCCTAACCAGCATTTAGAGACATAACTTAGACTTGTGGCAGCAACCACAGTACCTCCACTGAAACCATGCCTTCGAAGAAACTTTAGCAACTAACTCTTCTACCTAAGGCAACAAGAAATCCTCATCAGAAATACTTCCCTAATTCACTTTTGAGAGGAGCAATACGCATAAGAGAACAGAAATAAATCTGATCTTCACCTGAAATTTTTAAAAGATGTATACCAGAATACACATGTTGCAGCAAAGCTTTGCCAAAGGCAAATAGAACGTGGAAATTAGTAGGCTGCAACATCAGTACTCTTAATAAAGGTTCAAAAGCTTCTCCCACAGGATGTATTTATTAGTATTTATTCTTTGGCTTTGAATTGTAATAAAACAAAAAATCTTAAGTCACTATAGAATCCACCACACACTTAATGTGGATTATTTACAAAGAACAGGACAGCCTAGCCGAGTGTTCAGAAACAAAAGGCCAGTACTACAACAAGTACTAAAGACAGATTTGGCAGAACACAGTCAAGAATACCTCTGTTACACGAGTGTTCTCACAGAGATTTAGAAAACAAACAAAAAGACTCAAATACACCTAATTTTACAAAACACAGTGGTTTAGAGCCTCTGTTAGTGCATTTTGCTTCCTAACATTGGTTCGCTCATGCGATTTGTCTGAACTTTTCAATACAGCCAATGGTCATGAGTCACATTTTAAAACAGAAACTGAGATTTCCATGTGGCACACTAATACAGACAAAATACAGAACATATTTATGCATACTTATAATCAATAGCTATTTCAAGTGTACTATTAAGGAAATTACATTAGAGAGGAATTTTTTTGCATCTCAGAAGTAATTTCTAAGCTCAACGGAACCTCACATCAAATGTATCCACGTAGCAGCCTCTGGATCTGGATTTAGAAGAGTAGTACTCTACAGCCACAACAGTCAACATCTAAATAAGCAACCGCTCTAATAATGAAGACCTCTGGTCATGATTCCATCACCAGTAACTATGTACCATGACATATATGAAATATATACGGAAATGTAGATCGTTATATTTCCCTGTTTATCTTTGGAGGTTCGGCAAGATCTCTTCCCTTCATTGTGATACCCACTGAAAGACTCCTGCCTTTCAGCGCTCCTGCCCAATGAGCTCAGCAGCAAAGCGTTCCATCAACATCCATCCCTGTCCCCATTCCCTTCCTCCGCCTTCCCAAAACACACCTACACAACAGATACATTATCAGAAGCTACACAAATCTTTCCTTAATGGCGTTATATTATGCAGTAATGTTTCCATGTTCACAATAACGGTGCCATTGATTTCACCAAGAATCCTAGCATTCTCTACTTCTGTTCTCTATTCATATAACACTGAAGAAAGTGCATGTTGCTTCTTGATCAAAGCTCCTAGCTGTTTGCCAAAATACAAACTAATTATTAAAAAGACAAACTTTTTTTTTGTAGTGAGTTTTGTAGTGAGTAAAAACATTTGCTTTTAAAACTATTAGCTTATCTTTAACTGACAGAATAGATATGCTGAATAAAGTTTTCCCAACGTAAACACACACGTAAAACCTATGTGATACAAGAAAATCTTGGAAATTAATTTGCTGAGCATTAGTCTTTTATAAAAAAACTGCTTCATAGCAGAATTTAAAAAGGGAACCGATCACTAAAAACTTTCTTGAGTTTTGAAAATAATGAATTATTTCCCCTACCATTAGAAAAATTATGATCTTGCAAGCTTCACGTATTTCCATTTTGTTCTTGTCTCAATGGTGGCAAAAAGTCAAATTTGAAAAAAATTCACAGCAAGACATTTTTGCAAATTTCCATATTGGGAGGAAAAAAATTTAAAAAATATTTTTTTGGCTTGCTTATCTCCCTACCTGGAAAAGCTCCTGTCCCCTGCACTTTGACAAACTCTTGTGCAGCAGAGTGCAAGGCTGTGTGCTCTAACAACCTCTACCCTGCAGCAGCTGGGACTTCTCCTAGCTTAAAACATTGAGTCAATTTTATTTTCTTTTTTCCAGACTGAGAGATATTGTTTTGATTTTCCCAGGAGGAAAAAAAAATCCTCAGAAAAATCCATGTTTCCATGGAAAATTTGAATCAGAGCGGGGGGTACTTCCATCTAAAAATCAGCAACTTATACAGTTTTCACCTCTGACTAAGTCTAATGTAGCAAGCCTGACACAGTAGGTCCAAGATTTACTAACGTAGTGTAAAGGAGCAGAATTTAGCTTACAGTCTTGCTCTTGCTCATATTTAATACAATCTTCATGAACACAGCTCTACTGAAAGAAAATCCATGGACTCACAGGATCATGTTAGAGACAGTATTTATATGAGATGAATTGGCAGAGGTTGGCACTAAGAGGGCTGGTAATAAGCCTCTTCACTTAAAAGATATACTCATGCCAACTCAAAAGCATCCAGTCTGTAATCCCATAGCTCCACAAAGTATAGACTACAGTTTACTTAGATGCTTTCCACTGTTACAAGAGCCTATAAAGTATATAACATGGTCAGTGATTAAAAACAATGGGCAGCTTGGAGCCCTCACAAAAATGCAAGTCCAGATAAAAATCATAGTCACTCTCAGTGTTAAGGAAAATGGATAACGAAATACAATGACGAGTAATGTAAGCAAAAAAACACATCCAAAGAACCAGCCCCTGCCAAAATAAACAAGAAGTTGAGAACGCATAACTCTGAATTCCCATTTTTATGCAGAGCTTAACTGGAATGTATTGGGGGCAAAGTGCACCAATGAACAATAAAAATTCAGAAAGCCCAACTATGTATGTTTTCTTCCACTTCACAGATGGGGTTGTCTCAGTGCTCAGTCTGTAATCACACACTCACCCAGCCCTGCTCCTTCAAATTCGCCTTACTAAAGCAAGTCATACAGGACACTAATGCTCACTTCAAGTGAGCAGATGCTCAGCGTCACACACCTGGTGGAACTGGCTACAAAACTCGCACACAAAAATGTACAGCAGCACATGTTCAAGCAGCATAAGCAGTATCTTTCCTTAAACAACTGGGACTGTGTTTAGGTCTCTAAATCCAACATTAAATCACATTCATTATAACAAATAGATTTGGAAGTAAAATTAAGGATTACCTTCTCTCTTCCCAAATGTCCCAGTAAGTCTAAAAAAATCAGTTCCATCAGAAAGTGAAACACTTGCTGTAATTACTGAAACTACTGTGTATGACCTAGTTTCTGTTAATGGTAAGAAATTGTCTGGATATACATCCTTGTCATGGATGGCATCAACAGAGTAAACAGTCTTCTTAGTAAAGGCAGTTAATCTTTTTTATTACATTTGGTACACTTGTTAAAATACCTGGATAACATGTTTATTGTCAGTTCTGGAAAGTGAAGACAAACTCTGCAGCTCACCTTTGGATTTTCACTCCAAATTATACAAGAAACATTAAAATAATCCCAAAGGTACAAAGTAAACGCATGCAACACTTGTACCAAAGCGTAAGTAATACTTTGGTATGTGGTATATGTTAAAACCAAAACACTACATCAACGTAATGTTAAGGTTGTGACCCAAGCCAACAAAAGTAAGATAATTCCTCAGAGGCGGACGTTCTAGCCTTAGCCCAACCTACTGCATGTACTGCAATCTCTTGCATCTGATCTGTTAGCAGTCCTGGGCTAACTCACAACCTCTGCATTCAGTCTTCAATACATCAGTCTCGTATCTTGAAGTGAGATTGGAACAAAGGTATTTCACCAAGGCGATTTGAAGTTACGAGCCTGAATTCTTGTGCCAATAGTCTTCCTACAAACAATGAGGTTTGATAGCATCCCTGCAATACTCTTCTGAAACATGGGTTAATACTGTGATTCATTATTATTAATTATAAGAAAAGAATGACATACAAAAAATAAAGATACTTCTAGGGTTCTTGCCTAGTAGAACTTCTAAACTGAGTGAGCCCAGGCTTCTGAAATTTGATCTAGTGCACACACGGATAAAAGCTCCCATGTCAGCTTTCTCACATCTGAAATTCTGGCCTGAAATAACTTAGAGGGTTAGAACCAAAAAATGTTTCATATGCAAAACAATGAGATTCTGTGAAGGTCTGTGCAAAACCTATATAATACATTCCCCTTGCCGACTCAAATTCTGCTCCATCCACGCTAAATTAATATTTCCAGACTTTAAAAGGAGAATTCAGCATAAACTTTCATTTCTTTCCCCTTTATTTGGAGAATAAAAGAGAATACTTTTTTTCTAAGTAGTTTTCCTCTACCTCAGTGTATCGTAATTGACTAGGCCTACAACTGTCTTCATCACAAGAACCCCTTCTGATTCCTGGTCCTTCTGAGTCCTTTCAGTGTCTTCTCCTTCCCCATCTTCAAGAGCCACTTTGAAAGTGTAATCTACTTCAGGATGAACATTAGGATACCAACAGGCCTCAGCAATTCTGCAAGCTTAAGCTTATAGGTCTGCTGACGCTACCTTAAGCTGATAGATCTGCTAAACTAAGATTAAACACAGCTATAAAATGATCCACTCTCTGAGCTCATATTCTTCTTACGGGATTCAGAGGACATCTCAACTCGTACATCAGTGCAGCAAGGGGCAGTCCCTCCTAAAAGCAGAAGGTCTTTTGATTTGTTGAACCTTTCTGGAACTGAGGGGCAATGGTCGTATCAGCCAGGCCTCATCCTCCTGGCTGCCACTTCCTCCGTATTGAAAAGCCCCTCAGTGGCTGACCCACCCACCCACACCCTGCGTCTTGCTCACTGTTCCCTTGCCCCCAACCTGTGCCGAGACTAAGTTCTGGTGGCCAAAACCACTGCACAGTTGTCTATAGCAAAACAGAGCCTTGATTCATAGCTGGAGCTCTAATGTATGAATGCAATATAAACACAGGTAGTTGTCCTAGTTGCGACTACTGCAGTGACCACCTTTCAGCAGAAAAATAAAAAAGCCTCTCTATTTTCTATTATCAGCCCATGAAAGGCACTTCTTTCCAGCAGGTAATTTCAAACAGGCAGCTGCAATAATCAGCTGCAGCTGTAAACCAACAGTCTCCAGGCTGATATATATGAAAAAGCATCACAACTTTTGTTTGATGTCTTAATGAATAATCACAGGCTGCCCCAAGCTTGTCAAAAACAAATCAAAGCAAAGCTAACACACAAACAGATATGCGCTCTGTGTCCCTGTTCTCTCTCTTTGGTGTCTGAAGTCAGTTTTGAGTTTGAGTTGTACTGTGTGGGCAACAGCAATGCACACGCCTTTACAACATCTTGCTAATTTAGCCTAGTTACTCTCTGGTAATCACGCACCATTGCGGTCTGACAATTACAAAGGTGGGGATAGAAAAAGGGAGCAGTTTGGTCTATGTGCTCTTGGTTACTACACTTGAACCGTTGCGCAATCGCTGTGTGAGGAAAAACTGGTACCTACTGATACAAATACCTACTGGTTTCTTCTTCCTACAGCAGTGGAGACTGCGAGGCAGGCAGCCTGTGTTCTCGAAGTGGGAGGCAGCATATCAATCAGTAACAAACAATCATCTACCCACAAAGAGCAAAAGAAATAATCACAAGTGGTAACATGTAGCATGATTTTCTAATACAAATATAACGCCTCTGAATAGGGTAAAACAATTTTGCGTAAAAAAAGAAAAACTTCTTACCTACTTCTTCCCCCTTTCTACTAAGAACCCATTCTTCCTCAAGAGACCAATGTCTTCACCCCCTCTTCCTAAGGGGTTCCTACTGATGCCCTATCCCAGCCCTAGCAGCCAGAGTTGGGCAAGAGTGAGTGGAATGTTTTCTTCTAAAAGCCATCTTGGGCAATGCTGTGGTAGCAAGCACTACTGGTGACACGTCTGCTTTATAAAAGTGAAAGCAGTATTAAACAGACATGAGTAGCAATACAGGTGTTTTCTGGTGCTTGCCCAGAAATCCCCCCAGCTTTTTCTATAACTTTTCAAAGAAATGGAATGGAAGAATATCATATACACTTTTGAGTAGTCAACAGCACTTACTAAATTATTTTCCCAGACCCAAATTCAGGCATCAGTGCTTCTCCTTTATCAAGAAGCCCATCTGTATTTGGCTATGGAAGAGGCAAGAAGAAGGACGATGGTGACTCCCTGGGCGAAATTCCTATCCCACAAGACTTCCACGTGCTCATAACTCTAAGTCCTCTGCTAGCCACAACCCTTACCCAGAGCTTTGGAGATTACACTTGGTGTGATAACAGCACGAGTTTTCTATTTTGCTGCACAGACACATACATGACATGCTGCTTTTGCATGCCAGGACAATGCAGGCAGCTGGACTGTAATTGCAGCAATAATGCAGTTTACTTAATTATACTGAGATGCTTACTGTGCAGCAGTGTCGTCTGTGTGGCTACAGCACGGGACAATATTACCAGCGAGAAATAACTCAGCAAGTTCTGGAACTATAAGAGATTTATTCTTGTGAAGACATCAACCGTTTTCCATCATTCTTTGTTGACACTATGAAGAAAACACGTCCCACTTGTGCTGTCACAAGGGACAAAGCAATGACAAATAGGAAAATTCATAAAACACAAAACATTGTTGATACATGGTGATTTGCACGTGGCCTTTTCTTTGCAAAGAGGTTGATCAGTTGTCTCAGAAGTCAAACTTGCTGTCAAGATCGGAAGCAAAGACTTCATTTTTATCTGAGTCACTGGAGATACTGGCCAAATTTGTGCCTGTCTTTGCACAAGAAAACAACTGCATGAGAAAGCATATATTGCTGTTATGCTGCTGCTCTACTAAGATCAACAAAAGTTCACTAGTAGCGCAGTAGCTACCATGAGCATCAATATCAGGAAAGGACAAAACTCAGAGAAAAGCCAGGATTTCACCTAGCCTATAGAAATAACAAAGACAGCTGGACTCAGCAGGCAGTGCTTATCACACCACTTTAACAGCAGCAGTAGTTCAATCTGTACAATTTCCTAGGTCAAAGAAAAAAAAAGAAGCAGACAGACAAAATTACATGCTTCTAAATATTTGCCGAGTATCCAGTTTGGCCCTTATTTTCACTGAAATGCACTGCCATTTAGCATGAGCCGCTGCTTACAAGTCTTTGGTCAGCTTATAGTCTGATGAGCTCAATCACATCCTAAGTCACCTCTAAGCCAATTTCAAATAATACTTTTGGGGACTTTCAATGGGATGGTCAAGCTTTCTATAGCAATTCAGCTACAGCATGTCTACTTCTCTGAACACTGGTACTACTTTTCCCCTCTTCTCTGACAGATATTTCCCCAATTTTCTCAGCAACAAAAAAAGTCAGTCCCTACATATGACTCAGAATACAGGCCATGTAGATCCAACAGTTTACAGATAGTATGTATTTTCTAGTGATTCTCTCATCTTCTCTTTTTCCATGTCTGTATTTATACAAGCTTCAGTATTTCCAAATTACCCATGAATCTCCCCCTTATTTATTTTCTTAATGAGTGACCACAAAAAGCAGCTCAGCCATTTATGTTTGCATGTCCCACTGGCAAATCTACGCCCTACCTAAGCAATATTCAGAATTAGTATCAAACTTTGTTTTTTTTCCCCCCTCATTTATTCTCTCTCTCCACAACTCCTCCAGCCCCATTGCAAAGCCTGGAAGACAGCAGTGCATCCTGTTAGGGGCTGGTGAGAACATGAGCAGTCACTGTCTCTCCTTGAATAAAGGGAGGTGAAAGCTGCAACTATGACCCCTGATTCCCAAATCCTATTTGAGTCACTACTGATAGGTTCACATTGTACCTTAAAACCCAGCCAGATGCTTGAGGAGCTGAATTAGGGTTGGAGCCCTAAGTCCTCGTTTGGTCTTAGTGGTAATGCCCTGCAGTGCCTGCCAGTGCTCCCAAACACAGGCTTAGTGAAGTGGGACAGGACTGTGAAAGACAAGAGAGTTATAACCATGACGTATTTAGGAAACTGATCTAATCAAAGCTCATTCAGTACCTCCTCTGCTCAGGAGATACCTGGAGCCTACGAACAGAAGAAAATGAGCTTCTCTCCTGCTCTGACCCCAATTTTATTTTCAAAAAGCTACCTGACTTGAGTTACCATTTTTTTATGAAGACATGCTGTAAAAGGTTCCTTTTTCTCACTACTTGCATACAAGGACACACAGAACTGGAAAGTCATCAAAATGTAAGCACACCTAAAGAGAATTTCATCATAGGTTTTTTTTTCTCCTATTATAAAGAGAAGATTGACTTCCTGGAAATGAGAAAAACACAGTATATTCTAGACAGCAACTGTAAAGAAGCATCACCAGAATTGTACCGTTGTGCCATTCAGAACATAAGACAGCAAATTAAAAATCTTCCACAGAGTAATTGCATTGGCAGAGAAACTGTGTGATGCTTTGCTCGGAAGTTGCCTCTTGCAACATAACACATTAACCCAGAGAAAGGATAAACGACTCTTGGTCTAGTTTCTGGTGGCAGATGGGGGAGTGACAAGGGAGCTAAGATGTTGATTACAGAATCTGAAAGACAGATATGAGGCAGGAAAAACAAGAGAACAAGAAACCAACCTGAAGCATCTCTGACATACATATAAAAATAATAGCTCTTGATCAATTTGAATTCATTCTAATTGCCTACTCCAGTGCAATCGTAGCATATTTTAAATGACGTACTGGTTAAATAAATTCCTGTGGGAGGTGGTCCCCTCTCTGTGACCACAGGATATTTAACTAAGAGATGTCAGTAATGTGCTTCATTAACGACAATGGCTACAGTACAGTGGAGGAGAGGGATTACATATGAGGTATTACATTCTACGCATTCCTCTGCAAGTGGGGGAATAGCCAGATGTGCCCTAAAAGTGCTATGTAACTGCACTTGCTGTGACAAAGGGGGCTTCTGAGCGTGGGAGGACTGCAGCACTATGAAGGAGTAACCAATAGTGGCATGATTGTGATTGTAAAGATTAGGCAGATGCTTCTGTATGCTAATTTAACTTCTGGGCAAGCATGTTTGGCACAAACACTTGTTACCCAAGAACAATGAATTTTTACGTTCTACAATACCTGTGCCAGTAAATGTAATTACTCAAATGCCTGCAGGAAGCAGGCACAAGCATGTTCTAATGTCAGTCATTTGCAAGTTTTTAAGAACACTCAAAGAACCACAAAGAATCCCAACTTTTAAAACCACTTTCCGTATTTTCTAATACATAGATTATCCCACTAACCTCTGCTGCTGAGTATTTTCATGCAGTACTCTCTGAAACAGAAGCTGTAAAGCACATCTTTCTACGCCTGGATCTCTTCAGGCCTAGAGAGCTCCTGCAGCTCTTTCTTTTTCTTTTTTTTTTTTTGTTAAAAAGATAAAAAATTTAACAGCCTTCAGCCTGTTTTTAACTTGAGGCACAAATGATTGTGATGGAGTTTTATGTTATTTGTATTCCTGCATGCCAAGAGTGATCGAGCCCATTTCACACTGCTAAAACTTGAAATTGTTCATTTACACAGTCCTGCGATGTTAGCAAATCAACTGGATGGTCACCTGCACCCTCTTACCATATGTTTTCATTTCACAGCATTCAAGAGTGATGGGAACATACAGTGGACTTTAGAAGAGTCTCTGCAAAAGGCTTAAACTGTAGTAATTTAAGAATATAGTAGATTCCTATCATCCTACCAAAGTGCTAGCATGATGGAGTGACAGTATGATTATTATTTACACATATTGAGGTACACCAAAATTAGTGCCAGATTTAGAAACAGGATTGACAGTTAAATACTAGATGCACCTTAATTTTAGCTACTACCTCCACTTCCTTCAACAGATGGTACTACAACATTTTAGAACTCAATTGTACCGGCTATTCACTCACCCTGCATACCTTAGAACACAAAAAAAAAATCATGATCTAGTCATTCAGAGCAAGTATGTAGATGTGACATAATACACCTCTTATCAACAGTATCACTGGTAAATCTAATCTGAATAGTAGAACTGAATAGTTAATTTATTTCTCATCTAAACTGAAGACGTGAAATGATGGGGCCAGCCCCAGAGATGAAACTGGAACCTGCAGTTTCTGAGTTTGTGAGTGCCTTTTATTTTAAGAAGCTTCACCAAAGTTTGTATTATTCTAACTTAGTTTTTATGTGTGAAATTATACTTTTCAGACTCAATATATCTAAAATGAATTACACATTATATATTTACCCACATATATATGTGCTGTGGAAATAAAAACCATTACTGTGTGTGATCTGAACCTCAAAGATTCAATAGTTCCTAGTCTGCAAGCCCTGGTGGCACTGTGCCAAGTTGCCTGTGACTCCAGACATCTTCCAGAGGAAGGGTGGGTTGACTCAGAAGAGACCCTGGGTTTCCCAGATGGTTGGCCTTTCATGGCAGTCCCAGGAGGAAACAGCAAGGAGAACACAAAAATAGCATTCACCCTCTGAAGTTCAAAGTTTCTGAATATGTATACTCTTATCATCTTGGACTGTGTTACCTCTATATATGTATACACATCTCCCACTGGAACTGTCAGTAGCAGTTCAGACTGCCAGAAAATACTGTAGTGCCCTTAGTGATCCACTTCCTCACATGAATGTCCTGTAAAATTATTTTCATATTGATGGAGCATTTTTTGAGGAACCACGAGAGCTGTGATGGGGCTTGAAGAAGCTGATTGTATCCATCTCACCACAAACTGATGCCCTGCTGTTAATTGGGAAGTTGGACTTTGCTCTTTTTGGCAGGAGTTTTTTGTAGATCCTAAAAAGTTGACAAATACATAAGCTGATGTCTTTCACATTTGTTCTTCTCCACACTATTATTTTCATTGATTACACAATCTTTTTCTGCTTAACTTTGATTAACTCAAAAACTGTTCCTATGGCATCACTGTGTACGTGCTGCCACACAGTACCTCTGTTCATAGCCAAAGGTGAGAATTCAGTGGTCCCTTGTTATTCCTTAAATAAGTATACAACTTGAAAGAAACATATGCAGATGATTGTATTGTAGCACAACAGCTGTGTTTGCTAGGCTTGATCTCCAGCCTACAGGAAACAATGGAAACCTTCACATTAGTTTTACTGAGGTTTAGATCCCTTCCATAGTAACCTAAGTACAGGTCTACTACATGCACGTATCCTGCATCAGGATTCTGACAGCTGAGCTTCTCCTTTTCAGTGAATCTCCCGTTCCTTAGGAGTTCAACGTTTCATGCTGAAAATTAACTTGTTTCCTAGGAAATAAGCACCACTGTCTTTAGGAAAACTTGGGTAGGATTCATCTTATTTGATGCAGACGTCTTCACTGTCTGTCTGAACTAGCACTACTCGGCCTCCTCCAGAGCCAATACTATACAGAGTGAGAAAGCCACTTCTATGGCATGATCTATCTGCCCTACATAGATGTGTACTTCTGGATGTCAGGAAGTGTAAGAAAAGCCTTTTTCTCCCAACTGAGTATCAAGACATCCTAGCACGAGTAGGTCTGATCTAGGTTATCTACCCTGTAGACATCTGTCCTTGATCAGATGATCCCACCCCAGGTGGTCCAAATTGGAGTCAGTAGCCAAACAACTTTACTCATCTTTTTTACGTAGTCATTATGGTTAACCAAAATGAAATCAAAGACAGTGTCTGTGAAATAAACAACCTAGTGTTTTCTCCCTTTTATTGCTGTGATATGAAGTCAGTGGCTTAGCAATCTAAGCAGAGACGGTTTATCAAGCCCTTACCTTTGGGGATAGTAATCTGACAGCCCAGGTCACAGTCCTGCTGCAACTGATAAAAAGCCACTTCCTGCAGCCGAGCGCGCTCCAGCTCCGAGAGGCTTTGAACGGGAACTGACTTCAGCCGAACACTGCGCCCTGACATGCTGTTCCAAGTGAAATCACCCTACAGGAAATCAAATGGAAAAATATGAAGCATCATATGGTATGCACGGTTTAATAAACAGAACCATTTCTTTTACTACTAGTTAAAACAACACAGGTCCTCTTTTCAAAAAGGCCGTTTTCTTGGACATCCCTAGCCTTTCAAATATCTTTGTTTTCCTAAGAGCAGCGTTCCTTAAAAGGAGCACAGACATGCAAAACAAAAAGTCAATTCTGTCTGAAACCATTTAACCAAGTATTGTTGCAAAAACATTAGGATTCCAGTAACCGAAAGCACAAAGCGGGAAGAAAAAAGCCCTTGTCTGCTTTTCCCGGTTTGCTTTCTTTGTACAGCACTCGGTCGTCACTTCATTCCTTTCCTCACACAGTCAGACGTGCAAACCTCCACAGGTCCGTGGACAACACGCATCTTATCCCCTCAACTCCCTAATCCCACTCCACCAGACTGTTGAGAGAGCACACGGACAGAGCCCCTTCTCTTTTCCGACACATCCCATTCCCTCCTTACAGTGATATTGTATTTAGACCACGATTGACTAAAGGACAAGCTCTTTCGTATTTTTGAAAAGCCATAATAACAATGTATGTGTTAAAATTTAAACAGGAAAACAACATGAGATACGCTACATCTCTGTAAGGTACCAATTATGCTTGGAAAGCAAATCAAAAGCTTTAGCTGTTCTATCTCCCACCTGTGATAACATACACAAAAGGCTATTCTCTTAGCTAGTATTTAGCTTGGGTGAGAGAAGTAATCATCTGTCAAAGAGAAGTGCAAGCACACAGACAAGACTTAAAGGCTGACAATTAACTTCAAGCAAGAATTTCAGAATTCATCAAAGCAGCATCAAAGAGCGCATTTTAGCACTACAGGGAAAGAAAGAAGAACTTGTTTTTCATTCTAACCATGTTAAAAAATAAACATCAAACTTGTCAGTAGGTATAACCTGATGCAGCTGTAGATAATGGAAAAATTGATGTACATCAGCTGAGCTGTAAAGACAAATCCATCAACCTGCCCTTCATCACAACATGGCAAACTTAGAATTAATAAACTTCACTCTCATTTTAAGTGCCCACTTTCAGTTTAAATTTCAACATCTGTACCTTCACTGCATGCTCATTTTTTCACCATTCACTTTTAATTCATCTGTCTTGCACATACGTCTATGGTCAAAGGATGTCCATTGACTTTAAAAGACACTGGCTGAAGCTCCTGATTACGAAAATCAGTAAAATTTGGCTTTACTTGGCAGCTATGCATCATTGCGTGTCAGCATCTTTGTGCACGTTTCCATATATTTTGCCTATATATGTGTATGTTTATATATAAGTGCACACATACAACCTGTATCTACATTTGTGTATACACGCATATACGTACCTACATATGCGTGCCTATATGACTCTGTATGTGTATTCACACATAAACGAGACAAAAAGCATTCATCTAGCAATACAGATCAAAGGAACTACACATTAAACACCATTTCTTGTGATGCATGAAGTATGTTTTGAGTTCATCAAGGAAGCTTTTTTCCATGGTATTTTTTGTAAGTCCTTAGTCAACCATAACAGATAGAGCTGTTACCTCAATGTGAACAACTTCATATCTGTACACTCAATGCATGTACTATGCTCAATATCTTTACGATATTTACATATACATGGGCCAGATAAGCAAACTTCTGCACTAGCCCAGTATCTGACTACTGGAATTTGTTCCTTCTTTATTTGACTCTTCTTCTATTCTTGTTCTAGTGCCTTACTGTTGAGTAGCTAGATTTAGTAATCTCAAACGAAAGGTTTGCACGGTGACACAAGCTGAGCTGAGTAGCTTAACTCAAGCAAAACCAAAGCAGCAAGAGTCACATAAACCTTATTTGCAAAACTGCAAGTAAACATTTACATTTTTTAAGAAGCTGTTGTCATTTATAGATAAAAGTGATCAAGAACAGAATCTACAACCAGACAATGTATACTAAGAAACTAATTCCTTTCCTACCCTGATAATGCAAAAGAAACTTTACAAGTACAGAAGTATGCAATTCAATCCTCATGAACATATAACGTACAAAGCGTTCTACAGTCAAAATGGCAGAGAGAGAGAAATAAAGGTTTTTATGGTAGAGTCTGGGGGGATTTTATCTATTTCTCCGAGATGAGCATTTTCATAAACAAAAAATGTCACTGATATGTCTACCATAAAAAATTTCAAACCAAGATATTTAATTTTGAAACAGGAATGGGAACCAAGAAGGATATCCATTAGAAAATGTTGAGGTAACAGAATATTGAAGACCGTAAACTTTTTAGGATATGTCCTCTTTCCTCTAGAACACAAAAACGAAGGGGTGCGGGGGGCTTTTAGGAATTACTACAAGTAATGTAAGTATTCCTTAACTGAATTTTGCAAAGACACATGAATTATTGCCCTTGTTCGGATAAAAAATACCAAGGGCAAATCTAACTCTGGAGGCAACTCCACATCCTCTGCCTTACCTCTGAGTTAGCTCTGCAACTGCAAGCAAGCAGTGAGCTGTACCGCTGCAATGCTGCAGCTCAACTCTTAGCCCAGCCCAACCAGTTGAACTCAAGAGAGACAGGGCTTCCTAGCTCTGGTACAGCCCTGCATTAATATTCTGCTTTTCTTTCTGCCAGATTTTTTTTATTCTGGCAGTCTGCAAGCACCCGGTATGTCCCTGGCACCCAGTGGGTTGTCCCTGTCTGGCTATAAATGGTGGGATGCAAGCTCGGCACCTTCCAACACCACGACAGGTCGCTGAGCAGCGATGAAGCATGTGGAATCACTCTGTCCTGTTGCTGTGCACAAGACATTCCTCTTTTACACTCCATGGGTTTGATAAAATCTCTGCTAGGTCACATTAACATAGGTTTTTACTATGCTAATGGAACATATGACTAATTAACTAAAATATTTTTGGAAGAGCATGTGTTGGGGCCAGTGGAATCTCCTAATCTGCTAAAGAAGTGAGAAACTCAAAAAATGTTTCCTTGAAAAAGTCTGGTTTACATGACAAATAAATATCACTGTCTTCTACGAGCCAAAACACAGTATTTGATAATTTAATCTATTCACAGACTCCTATGCTTTGTGCAACACAAGGTACATTAAAAGCCTCATCTTCCTTCTAAAGCACTGTACAATTTTACATACACCCTGTAAATTACTGCAAAATCAACCAGGCTTGAGAGAGGTCCAGAAAAGTCAAGCTCCCTTGGAGAACGAGTGCCGGTGCAATTACATCAGTCACATCTGCCTAAAGCTATTCTCCACTCTGTGGGGCAACCAAAGGAGGGAAACAGCAGGACAGACACTGAGAATATTTTCTGTTTCTCTCTCCATATGAGGAGGCACATTTCATCAGCATACTTCAACTTCAACATCAGCCTAACATAGCTCCTTGCAAAAGCTTAAGAGGAGCAGAAGATCTTTAAGCACCAAGTCAGAGTGACTTGCTTTTTGAAGTTCATGCCCTGCTTATGTGTTCAGACACACATACACAGCTTTTTCTCTATTATTTAGATTGAAGGATTGCAGGTCAGAATATGACCTGCAAATGGCTCCTTCGTCACCAAGACCAAAAAAATCCCCTAAACAAAACAAAAACAAACAGAGAAGAGTGCAAACAGAAATATTGCTCTGGGATAAAGTGATCGGCCTGATAGGACACAAACTGCAAAGGTGCTTTCGAAACCGACTTTTACGAAACCTTAAACCGGACTAAAAGCCTTCCCTGGTTTCTTCTACCAACCAGTCACTTCTTTTCCTTCACACGTCTCCAGCGTCAGCTGCATTTTCTCTCTGGCCCTCCCACTAACATCTTTCCTCCACTCAACCAAGCAGTTCACTTATCGGGTAACTAACTAAAATACCAGAGCAGATGACTCAGCAAAGGAGACAACTGATTAACTGCATGTTGTGCCTTTGAAGAATCTGTCCACTTTTCCCTTGTTTCTTGTCCACAGTACTAACAAGCACATTTTTAACAAAATGCAGACTGCAGTTTTACTACTATTCTTTCGAGCAATTTTTTTTAACAGGTTGGATGTTCAGTGGCTCCAAAATAAACGTCAAGCAGTATCATGACTTAAGTAACACTATGCGCTTAAATTACTCTTAAGCATGTGTAGGCTATTCTTGTGTACCTGACGTCTTTGTCCTGAGCCTCCAGCACACAGTCTTTCAGATGGCTTTCAGTGAAGTCTCTTTCTTCTGTCCTTTGTACAATACAGCAACTGGTTGACAACTACCGCAAGGAACCCTAAATGTAGATGCAAATCTACAGGCGATGATGGACCTCTGTTGATCTCTGTGGAGTTTTAAACCTTAGTGGGTAATGTGGATTGTGCACAGGGTGGGAAATAAGAACACACACACACACGGCGAGGTTTTAGATAACACAAATTTTAATGCAAGATGGAGAAAGCAATTTTTATCTTACTGCATTATTGTTATTGTTAATGACTTGAGTCTGTACCCATTTAGGCAAATACCATTATCAGATTAGCTGTCTACTTTTCATTAGTCTTTTGCTTAAATCCATTTGAAACCACTAAGATTAAAACCAATTATGTCTACTTGTTTTTCTCCTACCCTAGCAACACTTAGTTATGTGCTTGCATTTAGATGGGTCTCCACTGGAAAATAATTCAGTATTTTTGCACATTAAAAGATTATATTGCAACTAACATGGCATTACAATGTCTTAATTCTGTTCGCTTAATTACTTCTTTAAACTTCATAAAACTGCGTCTCATTGCCACTTTATAAACCTTTCAGTTACCTTGGTCGTTCATTTCAACTCTTTCTAAATTTTTTCCAGACTCCTCAGGCATAAACTCTCACAATTTAACTGTCGGTGCAGGTAATCCCTCTCTTCCTCACTTCCCTGCTGTTGCTGTTAGAATGAACCAAAACCAGTTGCGAAGTGAAAACCAGTCACTCCAGTACAGCTACATACTCTATCACATGAAATCAATGTACAGAATACTGTTCCTGGACAGGACGAGACTTAAGGAGAAGGGGGGAAATAAACTACATTAAATATCCATGTTAGCATTACAGGCAGCTAAGGACTGAATGTCTAGTCCTTTACAAATGCCATCCTAGATAACTACCTGCAGATTAACAAAGAGCTAGGAAACACAGGACTAACGAAGAGCTAGGAAACAACAGGATTGCATGAGTGTGCTACAGTCTAAATCTTTCTGTCACCCAGATGCTCCTCCATAGCCAGTGCAGCTGGAGTGGCAGGCAGTGCACTGGTTTCCAGCTGGCATTACAAACTCCTCCAACCCAGAATGCTCTGGCATCTCCAAACACAGCTGGCGTCACACAGCTGCTCCCGAGGGACTGCTAGTATCATAAAAGAAGGCAAGCCTCTCAGATTAATGAAATGGTATCTAAATACTAAATACAAAGGAGCCCAAGACTTGCCGCGTGACATCGAAGCATCCACAGGAATATATCTCAACATGGATGCACAAAGTATGGGGCCCCAACAATTAATCTTCATTAAGAAAGGCTGACTTCATTAAGGTCATTATCTAGGGTGACATCCGGTTCCCCTTGACGTCAGTGGCAAAATCATTAATATAAAGTCTCCACTAGGAAGGGAAGAAGCACAGTCCAGATGATCCTGTGTTACAGTTTGGAGCCTGGCACTGAAGTCACCTCATCTCACGCTATATTGTACTTACGTGTATTAAGTAATCTACATACAGAAAAAGCTAGCGGTTTGGTGAAAAAGAACACCCTTGGCAAAACAATGGTTTAGATATCAAAACTATTTAATGGCAATTAATATAGCCATGGCGTTGCCAAAGATAGACACTTCCTTGCTCCTAGCTAACATCCTGTCTCCTTCCCAAGGCTGGAAATCCACGTACTCGAGGCCTGCACTGTAAGACAATCCCTGTGGGACACTGGAAAGCTGGTATTCCCCACAGGGGAGGCAGAACTCTCACCCACAGCAGAAATACTTCATCTAGCAAGGCGGCATGAACCCATGACCAGGTAGATACACGTTTCAGAATATTTCAGTGGAGATTTCCATTTATCACAGGGAGGAAAAAAAAAAAAGCGCCCTTCTAACTTCAGTCTAAGGATAAACAGGGAGCGGAAGAAGGAAGAATAAGCATGCTTTCACATCGGTATTAAAATTGCTAAAATAAAGGCAAAAATATTTCCTGTTCTTCTACAATCAGCCTCTCCAAGTCTTCCAAATGCCTCGGGATACAAGTTCATGTTTAGAATATTTAAAAAGCATTCTCTTTAAAAAACTGATGTGTAATGCAGATGTATTTCATTCCTTTTCTGACATTAATAAATATGAATGATGTACAAAGGTATTGCCTAGCAAAATATTCATCCCTAACATAGCCACTCAGTACTGGACTTTTTACACATCCCAAAAAACAACCTCCAGAAGTTAGAGAGCTCCATTAAAATGCACCCGAATACACGTTCAGATTTTCTGAATTTCTTACTTCAGCAGTATTTTTGGAGGAATTTATCCAGAAGTACCATAATTGGAGCCAGAAGGGACCACGTACCTTTTTGGAAGTGCAAAAATGGAGGCAGAACACCTTAAAAAGCCAAGATGCAACTGCAAAATTACAGTTGAAATTTTGTCAGTCTTCACCTCAACAGATTTTTGTGTACTTTTGTCAGTAAAAGAGAATTAAGTTATATTGCAACACCCTGAATTTTGCTGCAGGTTGAAAGAACATGCACGGCAGTCATAACCATGACTGCACGCAGCAACAAGCTGACCTGCAATAATGTGAGACCACAGTAAGGGGTTATACTTCAAAAGCCAGCGCTTCCATCAATCTCAACACAAGAGATCTGGGATAGCCTGGGTTAAGAGGAGAAGTCTTATCCCTTTTTATCAGTTCACATACTATATATTTTACGAGGTTGGTCCTATGTTCTTCTCAAGTGTTAAAACAGTTTCCTGCTTTAGCAGGAAAATAATGTGAACTCTGAAAGCTAATGGCAGCTGACCCAAAATCAAATACAATAGCTACATGAGTATTATTTTTAGTGGCAAAGCTGCTTTAAAAAGACCTCGCTCCAGCTTCTGCGACCAACACTAATGTGCTCCCAACAGTCCTCAATGTTCGACTGCTGAACAAGGAACCACAGCCCCTAATACACTGAAGAATGGCATATCCTCTCATGTTCCCTCTGAGTTTTCCTGTGCCTCAAGTCATGGAAAAGGTGGTCCCCGTCCCGAGGACAAGCATTGCTCGATACTGCAGGTTGTGGTATCCACTCATGTTACGCTTTTACTAAATGTGACGATTTCCAGTGAGATTTCAAATATGAAATAGTGCTCTTTCTCCTAAGCCTAACAAGATTAATGTTAAACATATGACAACATAAGGCCGAAACTGTATGTGAAATGCATTCAAACAATTTGGATTAAACAAATATAATCATATGTCCTATTTGTAGCTTTACTGGTCCCAAAGTAGTATATAACGCCCCAGTGAAACAATAAGGATCTCTGCTAGCACGGCACAGAAGTTAACCATTTCTACATCCAACGACAAGTATTAATGCAACTGCAGCAAGTGCTTTGAACAGTTAGGAGTGGCATCTATTTCTAGTATGTTCAGTATAAAATGAAAAATGGCAACATTTTAGAAAGAAGTAAATGATCTACTATTTGAAACAGAATGCAGGGGAGAGCACACACTGTCATTTCCAAGCACGCAAAAATCGTATCAGCCTAACTATTGTATAAAAGGATAAAAATACTTCAGTACTTTAGTTTACCTCCTGGATTTTGAACTTTTAAAATACATGTAGATCATACTATCTGACTTGAGCATACCCTCAGAATCTCATCATGAAGTAAAATAAACTAATTAATTCCATGACCCCAAGAACTGGCATTTGACTAATAGTAAAGCCTTTAATTCAATACAAACCCCTATTCTTATTGTTTCAAGCAGTTCAAACCAGTATTTTCTATAAACTGATATTACTTACAGAAAGGGGTTTGGGTCTAAGGAAAATGAGATCTGTTGCGCATGTGGAAAATAGCCATCCTGACTACCCACATACCAGGTCTGGTTGGAAAACAATTCTAGGATTTTTTTTAATTCTTTTGGAGGGGGAGTAGGGGTGGTTGTGATTTAGTTGATAGGAACAAAATGCAAGACATCTCCAAATATTTACATTTGGAAACAGAGTGAGAGCTCTCAGTTACTCAGCTAAGACACAGAAGACTCAGGAAAAGGTCTGTACTACCTGGCTTAGAGCAAGAGCTTGAACCAGGCCTTACCCCATCCCAGGCAAGCGCCCTAATCTGGAGGCTACTGGCCACTCTAACATCTACCCCCACTACTCCAGTGAACCTTGGTAGAGATTGTCAGCCCCCTCCAGAACGACCTGCAAGCTCATTAGGTGAACGGCGACTCGCAGAGCTGACTTGGGACATCTCCAACAGTGACTACCCACTCACTCCGCACTGCGACCGTGTGTGCTCCCTCGTGCGTGTTCTCTCTTTCACAACCTGGGCTGAAATAAATGTGCTGCATGAGACATTTTCTTATTTAAGGAAGTTTCCTTTAAGTCATGAGTGTGTATCACCAGCCAGCAGTGTCGCAGGTGTTAGCGACACAGAGTTCGCACGCATGCTTGCCTGCCTCTCGGAGGCAGGGACAGGCACATTTCAAACACGCAGAAAGTAAGCAATTAGCTTTTAGGGATTAGGAGTTTTCACTTGATTTGCTACATAATCACTCTACACTTCCATTGTGGTTTCATCCCTCTTACACTGTGTTCACACGTGCAAACACTACCCTGTCCTACACACTGATGTCAGGCAGCCTGGGAGAAGTCTGTGCCACTAAACGAGTTGCAGTGCTCTCCCAATCTACTCCAGTTTATTGGGATTGCGTTTCTTGCTTTGTTTTGGGGTTTTTTTAAGATCTGGGATATCAAATTCCACCTATATCGGCAGCTGTTTTGATGACTCTGTTGCTCTCCAGAAGACCCCGCAAAGACAATTCTCTATGGAAAAGTTCAGAAAATACAGAAAGTCTAATAATTAGGGAAAATATTGTGAGTACAAAGAGGTGGCTTTACACTCACTAGTATTATCATTACTTTTTATCTATGTAATTAATTTTCCTTTGTTTTCTATGTATTGAAACAGTGTGTGCTCTCTTCTTGCAATGCACAGCAAAGGACAATACTTCAGCTTATTGAGAAGCACTACTTCAGCATTCCTTATAAAAAAATATCCTGCTTGCACACATGAATCTGCTGATTTGTCATTAAGTTAAATACCAAACAAGAGTTTAAATATTTTTTTAAGTAACCATCTCAGCTACACTGGAGCTACACAAACTGCTCTGAAAAGATATATAGCCATAGGTCAGATTGATGGATCAGTGTACCTACCTTGAAAGACCCCTAAAGAGCAGTCTGAAGTTCATCATTATCTATTAACATGGAGGCTCGTTAAAAACGTGGCATTCCAAAGCAAGAAATGTGAAATGAATCCACGCAAATAAAACCACTGTACTGCAACATCCTTTTTTCAGGAGAAAGGTATATTTTGTAAACTGCCCCTCCAACCTGAGGCACCCCAAGTTCAAACTGCGTGCCTGCCAGACAGTCTGCGACTTCTTTCTTTGTTTTTAAGCAGCACATTTATTTTGGACAGAGAAAGGGAAAAATAGCCCATAAAGTTCCCACTGTTATGAAAAACAGAAACAATTGCTAGAGTTACAAGCTCCTCACGGACCGAGCCAGAAGATGAACAGCTCTTGGTCTCTACTTTCTTCTACACAGCTAACCCAAATTCAAAAATGCAACAATAACACAGTCACGGTCATAAAACCTGATGCTTACAAAAACTGTTATTTGCCGTACTGAACCTATGCAGCTGCAGCTGTCATGCCATCAGCTCTCGAGAAGCCTTTATCCTCAGCGTATTTTGCTCACAACTGCCTAGGTTATGGAGCCTTCATGCAGAGAGCACACAGAAAAGGATAAAAGTGTCACCATGGACTTCAAAGCAAGCCACCTGACGAAGCCACTCACATACAAATCAGCCTAATTATGCAGTTTGGTTTAAAAATGTGACACCACTTCTCATTCCGCAGTTTCATTCCTGTCGGTCCAACTATGAAAACAGGCAAGGTCATGAAACTGGTCTGAAAACAAACAGTATTTGAGGGCTCTCAGTTTGCTGATGGATCTCCAGAGCCCGGTAAGTGGTCAGTAGTGCCACTTTTTCCCCCCCCACTGAAAAAAGGCTGTTCTGTTTTCTTCAAACATAACTAAAGCACAAAAAAATTAAACCCGATGTCACCATGACCACCACATTCATCACATGTTCTCCATCACAGTTATCTCTACCACGCCACGCACAAGATTATCTGGTTTCCTTACCCATTAACTAAGTTCCTTTGCGTCTTCAGTGTCCTTTAGTATTTGATCAAACCAGATCTGAATTAAGAACTCGAATCTGACTACGCCGTTTCGCAAAATAAGAATAGGGTAAGAATAACGTCGTTGTTCTGAAGCTGTGTACCGAGTGTCTGAGAGAGCCCAGCTGGAGCAGCCGCGACTCCCAGGACACCTTTTGCTGCCAGACGTCATGAATCTTAGGGGGAAAAATTTGATCTTTTCATTTCTCCGCTCCGAAGCAAGCCGAGAGCCCAGCCCAGGGGAAAGCCCAGTCACGGGGCCAAGTTGTGACTGGGTTCCCCGCTTCTTACTCCGGAGGACTCATGCCGAGACAGTGCAAGGAGAGGTGAGGAAGGGGCTTGTCTCCCCTCAAAAATCCTTCTCCCCCATGGCTGTGCAAGCTCAAAACTGACTGTAACTGCCCAGACTCTCCCTCTCGGGAGCAGCCAAACGAGTGCTGGACACAGCTGCCGTGGCTCCTCGGAGCACCGCGAGGAACACTGGGCGGCTTCTGCCTCACCTTCTCACACAGTTAGTTTGCAGCTTTTTAAAACACCTTTGAAAACTTTCTCCTCAAACAGGCAGGCCGGCTGTATTTCCAGCACGGTTTTGACAATAGCAACACAGAGCCGGAGCATTGCACACAGTTTGCTACGGAAAAAAAAAAAAAGAATCCTTGATAAAGGCACTGCTTCATAAATAAGGTCTGTCATGTTCACAGTCCCCACACACAATGCTGTCATCTATAGTGCGTGGGCAGAAAGCGTAGGAAATTTGTGAAAAACAAACAGTGAATCACCAATGATTTCGATGGCAGCTCTGCCCTACGTGGCATTTCACCAAGTCATCATTCAGAGCGACAACTCTGTTTCTCAGCTGGCACGACTTAGCGCTTCATCAGATTGCTCACAGAGCAGGAGAAACCATGGGCTACAGTTCACGGCAACGACAAGGGAGATTATGTAAGCAATTTTTTTTAGCTGTTTTTTTTTTTTTTTACCCCCATATATCCACCCAGATGCTTTGTGCATCTCTCAATCGAGGTAGGCTGAACAGCCCCCCCACCTGCCGGGCTACAAGAGCCTGCGCTCACAGCTCAGAAACCCCCGTAGCCCTTCCCGGCTCCACAGCTTGGCCACCGGTACCCGCCTGGTAGCAGCAAACACAGACATCAGATGTGCCTCATTTCGGAGCCCTATCCAAAGCCCAGGGAAATCCCTACACAAGCCTCAGCATGTTCAGTGCCTCTCAGATTGGACATCAAATCCTCAAACCATGCAGCTCCTCACCTCCATTCCCACTCTCTTTCCACGTCCCTACCCAGGGTTGAGTGGTACCTAGGACCACCAGCGTGTGGCACACTCAGCATCACACTGTACAAGATGTCCAAGGGAAAGAACTGTCTCAGCTGCAAACAGAGCTGAATAATCTTCTCAGAAAAGTACGGTGCTTACCTCCCAACACGAACCCAGGGCACCGACCTTAGATCTCTATCTGCTCGTCAAAATGCTGTAGCCAGAGATCAGTGTCCTGCTCGCCACCTCGTAACGATGCTGTAAATCTGTAGTTCTTGCAATCTTTCTTCAAAAATAAGTTTCTTCAGCCCGTATGTCCCTTGTGCCATTATTCTTTGAGCTTCCTCCAATGAGCAAAACTCTGCTATTTATATATAACTGGAAATGGGGACGTGCTCCTTCATGAACCTGCTCACTTGAACCACGCAATGACGGAACTGCCATTTCCCAGCTCTGCCCGGCAGCCGCCCCTGCAAGCAAAGAATCTAAAAATCACCAACCTTTTTTGGTGGCCTGCAGAAAGACAAAATAGAGTGGCTGTGAAGAAACTAACTAGGCTGTGCCCCTTGTATTTATGAGCTCTAGACAAGGTCACTTTCCTTTACCTTGGACAAAAAAATGTGGAACTGTATTTGAACTATATATTGGAACTATAGGTTCCAATTCCTATTTATTGGAACCATAGGTTGACAGCAAGGGTTTTCTCCTCAGAAATTGAGAAGTCCAGCAATACTTGTTGAGTTCTGCTTTGAACTGGGGTTCTTCAGGTTATTCAGTACCTAACATTGTTCTCTAAAAAAAACCAAAAAAAACCAAAATCAGGGTGCTTTGGAGTACACTGTCTACACCTAGATCATCTTATTTTTATATCATTTCTATTAGCTACCAGTACATCAGGGGAATTATTTTTCCTTATTTCAAACTACTTGTTTTTCAGCGATGCACAGCTTTACATTTAAAAATATGCTATTCAGGATGAAATGTTATAATATGAAAGGCTCACAGTTTACGGGAGGTTATATAAAATGTACCCTATCAGCAACAAAATGGAAGAAAATGAACTTCTTCTGTTGTCTACTTCGAATTAATCTCTTCCCAGAGGACTCAAAAATATTAATCTCAACATTTTAAACTGAGCTTGGCCTACACTCTCATTGAGAAACTGGTTAAGTGGTTTTGATATTGTAACTCCATCATTCGCGGATAAGCAGTATAGGACTTAAGTTTCTTAATTATGCAAAATTCCAAGTTCTTGACTCTCACTCTGGAGCGGCGCAGGATTAGGAGAACGAAATTAGCAGGCAGCTGAGAATTCCTCTGGCTGATCTCTTGTTACACCAATAACCAATGCTGGCCACAAAAGCCTCATGGGACTGTCAAAAATAGCTTCAGAAAGAGTATTGACCTAAAATCTCATTTTTTCAGTGGAAAAATTCAGGGTTTTGTCTTAAAAAACACTCATGAAAGATGTTTTCTGTGGAAAAAAAAAAAAATGATGCCTTGGTCAAAAAGTTCAAAAAAGTTTGCAGCTAAGAAAGATGGTTCCAGTCCCAAACACTCCGGTGTGCCTCACCATGGGAGCTGCGATTCAAGCACCTTGTGTGCTCGGCTGCCTTTCCCCTGGCGAGCAGGGCTTCCTGTGACAGACACCATCCTGCACCTCCAGGGATGGCACTGCACCACGAGAAGTCCCGTATGGCTCATTAAAAAGAACCTGGGGTATAAAAAAAAAAAAAAACAAACTCCTGCAGAACAGCTTCCAGAGGCCACGGCAGAGCTATTTTGAATAAAAACACATTTCATTTTTGTATTTCCATGAAAAGCAATTGAAAAATGCTGACTGCTTGCGCCTTTCCTGCATTCTTTTTAAACTACACTGGGGAGCCCCAGAGATAAACTGGGCATCCACAGTCATGTAAGGTTATACACATTAAGCTCGGATGACACAGTTAATTCAAAAATAAAAATAAATAAAATAAGTACAGCAACCTTAATTAGATTTACGCTTGATGTGATCCTAAAACCTGTGAAAATATAGAAGTGATAGCAAGTGGCATATGCAAATAAGGCACTTTAATTATATCTGAGCTGTCTGGTCCAGTAACCACAGAACACCCCGTCTGCTCCAGAGACTGTCTGCCTGTGCCTCAGAAACTGTAAAAAGCAGAAAGCAAATAAAAACCAATTAAATATGTTTAACTCAGGTTTCTAATTGCACGATTTTAAGTGTTACTTATTAGCAGAAACTGATGACTCCAAAAGAGATGACGTATGTACTCTGACAAGTTACATTAGACTCCAATGAAAGCCCATACAGTGAGATCGATTAAGAGAGAACGTGCAGCATCGTCCCTATTTCTAGAAAAGGAAAACCTCAGAAGGAGTTGCAGAGACTTCAGTAAACTGATGGAGAGTTGAAAGAGAAGTGCTCACAGTCCTGGAGGGAGCAAAGCTGGCTTTGCACAGATGTGCTAGTGCTGCTGTAACCCCTGAACAACAGGAGTAGGGGATGCTCTATTTTTTTCCTCTGAGACTCTTGAAAGCGGTCAAAGATATCCTGAGGCATTGCAGTATCTTGAAAACCCCACTTTACAGCTTTGCTTTTGTACAATCTGTACAGCAGATTTTCCCATTACTGAAGTTCTAAAAATCCATGTGCGAGGAGCAGCGTTAGGCATTAGGCACAGCCCGTACGTTACCAGCGGTTGAATCACAAGGGCAAACTCCCATCTTTGGGCATGTTTAGATTTCCCGGGCGGGAAGCAGCGCATACCCAGAACTACGGATTCAAATGACGTTTTGGAAAACGACACACTAGATTTTAAAAGAGTATTCGGTGAGAAGAGGGTGCAGCAAGGACCTGGTGCAGCTCTCGGTGGGAGCAGCACGGCCAGGGAGAAGCTCACAGCAGCTCCCTGCACAGACAACCACGCACGCGTCCACAAGGCTCCAAGTCCCGTTCCCAAAACTTAAAGCTTAAGGAGAGCAGGCCCTGCTCCCAAAGCATCTGAAAAGACACGTCTCCATCCCCAGTCTCTAAACGAAGGACATAAACATAAACAAACTCAGAGGCAGACTGAAAACCTATTTTTAGATGAATGAACAGCATGAAAGCTTTCCAATGTCCTCTTCTTACCCTCCTCTTCTATTTCTTCTCTCCTCTTCCCTCCCCGCCCCCGTACGCTTTTGTTGGTGACTGCCAAATGCTCTCTGCTCCTATTTAAAATTTTTAATGGCAATCTAGCAGACGTCCCCCAATCCAATTATTTTAATCTGTCTGTGTCAAGTGGCCACAGCAGCTGTTCACCTCCTCGTATCGACATTATTAATACTGTAATTAAAATATACATTAGTCAGCTGAAAGACCCACATAAACCTCTTCGAATTTTACTCTTCATTATTGATTGAGGAAAGTGCTTAGTGGAAAAAGAAGGAACCGAGAGTAGGGGTTTTAAGAGCCGGTATGAAACTTGTTAAAAAACAGGCATGCAGATAGAGGAAGTTAAAGAACTTTCACTGCAATATCCTTGTAAAAATCAACAATTGCTTGCCAGGTCAGGTTTGCTGCTGGGTCTCACACTACCGCTGTATGAAGAGCTCCCCATCCCACAGACACGTAGCAGCACAGTGTATTGCTTTTGAACTTTTATCGAACTCCACAAACATCAAAATATCACAGCATTTCAGCTCACTGTCCAAGATTTCTGGTAACATCGAGGTCTAGAGAGTGAATTCATTTTGAGGGTTACGGGATCTAGAGAGTTCTTATCTGCATTATGCCCTTTAATGACCTGAAGGAGATTATTTGATACAGCTCATTAATAATCACAAAGTTTATTCGGGGGAAACTCAAGCCATAAGCCTGTATTTTGAAGTAAGAGGGATTATACACTTAAGTATCATTGCAATGTTCTTCTAATGGGCTGCAGATTAATTTTGGTTGATCGCCTTAGGTGTACTCTTTGTTCTCCGAATCCCGGGGGATCTCCTACAGGAGCTGCTGCACTGGGGGGGCCGACCATGTGCCAGCCTCCTTCGGAAGCTACACTCACACACTTTAATAGAATTACACATACGTTCCACATAAGGGTCCAGCTCTTCAGAAAAGTCACCCCAGCAAAGCAGCAGGACTTCATACGCTTAGCTGCAGTACAACAATTTCCATGAGCTGAAGTTGCGGCTATTTGTTCAGAACCAGAGGAGGACAGAAAAAAAAAAAAAAAAAAAAAAAAAAAAAAAAAAAAAAAAAAACCACCTGATATAAATAAAGCTCTTTAAGAGCATTTACTCAGGTCTGAAGAATTCAACAGCTGCATCCCATTCAAAAAATGGAACAGAATAAATATCCTCAGCTACAAGAACGACCTTCCAGGGGCCAGGTTGAAAACTGGGTACATATCTAAAAGAAGACATTACTTTTAAAGGTATTTGTAACACTCACATTTCACAGTGTTTTTACAGGTTAGCTTTGTGCTACTCGGTATTTGCTTTAAAGCAAAGTAAGGCGTATGTGAAAGTATAGGCGCATTTTAGTGTATGTATTTATGTAAGGAATACATAAAGCTCCAGCCGTCGCAGAGAGAGGCCTGCAGGTGTGCTCTCTGAGCTTTTGGAAAGCAAAAACCTGAGAAAAGGAACTCAAATGCACTTTTTAATTCCATCTGATGATTTTAAAGCCATTTTCATCACTCTGCTTTTCTCAGGACCTGAGGGGTCCTTCCTTCGAAGCGTGCAGCTAGAATTCCTGGCATTAGGAAAACTGCAGGCAGCTCCCCGAGCTGCTCCTTCCCCAGGGATAACCGGGCTGCCACAGGACAGAGCCAGACCATTTCTGCTGGAGGCAGATATCTAGGGTAACACCATCCCCACTGCTCTCAGCCTTCTCTGAACTTCTGTGTTTCGAGTCCCTAGTTACCACCGCAATGCAAATTGAAATTTGCCTTAGTCGTATTTTCTCCTAACACAGCTCAGGGTCATACAGAAGCATTCAGTATCTTACAGGACTGACAACTGATGAAATACATGACCTTGGCTGAATAAATTATATATACTGTATACGAAAGATGTTTTGCTAAGATGGATACAAATATCCACTGATACTTGCAGATGGAAACTGAAGCAAAAATAAAGAATGAAGCATCTGTTCAATGTATAACTTTATGTTTATTATTCCATAGAAGGCTACTTCCCTTACACTTCTCCATTCAAATCCTCCACTGAATAAACATTAAACACGCTTTCGCTTTTCCTCTATGACTTCTCACACAGCACAGAATGAAAGAGTATGTTACTGGTGTTATTACTTTTATTATTATTACCCATACATCATTCATTACAGAATGAATTAGCTTATCCTTGAGGAATCCCTTAGACTTTGTGAAGTTTTACCCTTTCCATTTGACAGCGTAATTAAAGCCAACAATGGCAAAAGTGCAGAGTAATTATGGACATTAAAATGCTGACAGGTAGCTACAGGATAGATCAGACCGACAGTGGGATTGCTTTCAAAATACAGGCATCTCTATCTAAGAACCACTTCCAGCCAGTGGTGAGAAACAGGAACTTTTAGGGAAGCAATTAATTTCATTTGGTTTACAGAGATAAGCACGAAACTCCAGAAATGTACTTCCTCCCATGCAGGGGGGGAGTGTACGGTGGCCAGCTCAGAGGTGTATGTCTACACTGTGGCTAAACTGCAGATGCCTAGCGAGATGAGCCAAATTCCTCCCTTAAATACCGCTTTCCCGGGCTGCTGAGCACCACTTAGTTTCCTCCGAGCTCTGACCTTTGCTCGCAAGGCAGCCGAAACATGATGAACATGCGCACCAGTGGCCACCTCCACAGCTGCTTGATAAAGCACGGGGTTTTGTGGCAAACTTGCCAACGAGTTTCCCAAGGCCGAGCGTTCATTCAGCCACAGCCTCTGCCCCCAGCCTTCTAAAACAAGTGGCTCCGACTGAGCTCAGTCAGATCACCACCACCTTCACTGCACCAACCCGTCCTTACAGAGTCCAGACGGCGCTCCGCACAAAGCCGCAGCCCTTGCAACGTTCAGAAAACAGCTCAAGGTCATGTCTTCATCTTACTAATTTCATGCCCAGCAGTGAAAATGCCAGCAGCAGAGGAACCTGCCTTTGCTTCGCTCGCTGCCTGCTGTAATTCCCTGAAGTCCAATTGCCATTTATAGCGATGGGGCTGGGTGGAGCATCCCTGGGAAGAAGGAGATCACAGGCTGCATTCTTCAGCTGCTGCAGCAAGAGTCTTTTCCCCTAGGAACTGGGCACACGCTGCGCTATTACGAAACAAACAACAGTCGGTTGCAATTTTTAATCATACTACTACTGGTTTTCAACTAATTTGGTGCCAACCTCTACAAGAACAGTTTCCAGCACTGTAAAAATTTACCCTGTAAATCGTCCCAATGAGTTCTGTTACTCAAGATGTGAACTCCCACAAAAATGAATGGCAGATTTGCAGTAACTTCACTGAAAGTAGGATCATGCATTTTGTGGGTTTTTTTTCCTGCAGTACTGAGCATAAAATGCCAAATGAAGCAATAATATACACATAATAAGCACTGATGTGTTGAACTTTTAGTTGCGATGCACTGTGGTGTTATGTAACTAACAGTGAGTATTAGAAACCAATCTAAATTAATAATGACTTAAACTTCCCTGCCTTTTACCGTCTTCTCTCGAGAAAACATCCATAACTCAAAACATGAAAAGAGCTAGAGCTCTTTCAAGTCCATTAGGGACTTGGTTATTGCCAGTCTGTCCTATACAGAAGGCATTCAGGCTACAGTGGACTCCATAGAGAAGCATGCAATAGAGAAATGTAAAGAGCATCCATAGATTGCAATGATACAGTTAATGCTGTCCTCCTCCCCCATCTTTTCCAAAAGGCTAAATCTGCCTTCTATCTGAAAGCAGACCAAAAAACAATAGTACAAATACCATCCACAGTTCACACTTCCAAGAGTACTTTGTTTAAAAGCAAATAATCTCCTAAATTACGCTTTCCAAAATAAGTTCCATTTTTCTACTAGTTAATAATTACAGAAGAATTTTCTGAAGTTTATTGATGGTGGGAAAGAGAAGTACAGTTAGAGCATTATTTTCTTGTAGGGAACTGAAATAACACTTTTTTCCAGATTTCCACAGAGATGTTCAGTGGAAAATTGCCCAGTATCCTGAAACACTCCTCTCTGGAAATTAATTTCACTCTTTCTTTCCCATATAGTCTTTTATGGATGTGCAGAAAAGCACACAATAAAACAATATGCAGTCTTTAAAAGCACATAGAAACATTCATTGCTGATATCTGAAATGTCTATCTGTGAAGACCAAGTTTATTGTACACTATTCCAAACTAAAAGATTTTCTACCAACCTAGAAAGTCTTAGGCTTTTTTTTTTTTAAATATCGTTTCCTATCATTGCTCCTGATGAGAATCAACAAGTTCTACTTGGATCAGTCATCTTATACAAATAGTTGCATAACAAAGAGAGGAGTAAACTCCTGTACCCAAGCCTTAAGCTCTAAGCTAAAAGACTTAAGATGCCAACTATTAGAGCGTGACCGCATGTCTCAAGTTCTCATTTATTTTCAATTCTTCCGGTAGTTACAGAAGTAATTCTAAGAGTCATCCATCATGTCTTCTGTTAAAGATGTCTTTACAAAATGCGCCTACTTGTTTTTTCACTGTACCATGGGTGAGAGGATAAGAAACATTTCAGACTGCGCAAGATAAACAATTTTTAAAACTTCAGATTACCCAGATAAAAACTTTCTCAGAAACCTAGGAGAGAGAGAGGGCAGGAGGGGACAGCAAGAAGGGCAAAGGAGAGGGGAGTTCGTTCATCGCACTGGAGAGGAAAACCGGGATATGTCCCAGACAAGCTAATTGTTTCAACCGTATCACCTCACACAACCAATTTAAGTGTTTTGCAATAGGAACTAATGTGCGATAAACATTACTGAACTTAGCGATGAGCTAACGTTCCATCCCACCACACTGTCACTGTCCCTTTAGAAGGCTGTCCCTGCAAGAGCTCCTCTCTAGAGGAACAGCCGGCAGAGGCAGCTCTGCAGCCACTGACCTTCCTCTTGCAGGTGCTCATCTCCCTCCTTAGGACTCGGGAGTGAGCTGAGGGGAAAGCCGTGAAGGCACACAGTCAGCCTCTGCTGTCACCACTCAGGTTTCTCACTGTGTTTTCCTATTTCTCTTCAGTGTTTGTCTCTCCTGGTGCTGCTTTGTGGTAGCTGCTGCCCCTTCTGCCCTTCAGCCCCGCAGGACTGGCACAAGAGGAGAACAACTGCTCTACAAAGGCAAATGAGACACTAAACACCTATTAACGTCGCAAAAGAATACAACAATAAATCAGAGGGCTGAGGACGGAAAAGGACCGCCATTTATCTCCTGCTTAATATCTCTTCTGTGTTGCAGCACATACAGTATTTCAGATGCCGTATGATTTTACAGATGATCGCCCCTTGCAAACCATCAGCTCCCTTTTTACCCACCTGCGGTGAATTGCTTGAGGCGAGTCTAGAAAATGGCTGTCCAAGCTGTACCCCACTGGCCAGGCTGCGCCCCGAGGGACCGCTCTGTCCTGCTCCCAGGCACTTCTGTCATCAGATGGCACAGCCTCTCAGCAGACAACTCTTTTGCTGTAGCCCTGGGCTGGCCATACAGACCTGCTGTAGGCAACACCACCCATTGCCTTTGCAACCCCCAAAATAAATTAAAACAGTATTTTTATTTTTTTTTCCCTTACTAACACAAGACGCACAAAAAAGCTTTTGATAGTCTACTTATCTGTATATCTACAGCCGCTTAGGTTTACGTTATGCTGGCATAAAATCAGCACAATTATGCTTGAAATAAATACAGGAAAATTTTTTACAAAATGCTTGAAAGGTCAGTTCGTAGTACACCGCTGTTGAAGAAAACACATTATTAATCAGGATGTTACCGCATGTTTTGATTTGAGTATCTTGTTTCATAATTTAGGACCCGCATTTTAAATGTAAAAAATTACACTGAGTGTTTGCTTCCCACTGATCTTACCACCAGATTTGCTCATTGCAGTTTGAATTAATAAGGCTATTAAATCACTTAGCATTTGTCCTCATGTAGACACAGTCAGAATCTACTCCTTCGCTCTCAGTCACACTACAGACCTGCTCACAGACTCTTCTTTGTATAGAAGGTACCTTCTGTATAGATATATATCTTCTGGATGGAAGATAAACTCCACAGAGCAGACATTTACCTGGCCGATAGCATTGTGTTACTACCTACAGCCAAGGATGGAGAATTTATTGGCTCTGCTGACAGCCACCGTAGATTTTCAAACTCCTCAAGCCAAGAAACATTCATCTAAGCCATCTTGTGGGGTTTGTGCTGTGTTGGAGCTAGACCTGTTTTCCAAATCTTGGACTCCGCTTCCCCACTAAAACAACCCAAGGGAAACCAGTGCGGCACACAGACACAGCTGGGGCTCTGCAGAAGCTGTAAGGATTTTTTGCCAGCAGGGACAGCAACATAAAATTTGGATGCAAATGTGTGTGTGTTAGCATGCATAGTCGTATCTGTAATGCAATGGGGCTTTGAGAGAAAAATACCATACATTTGGAACCGTTAATTATCAAAATAGTATTAACAGAATGAGAATACTCAGTTGTTGCAGGTTGAAAAGGAGGAAAAGAGACTATTACAAGGATGAGGACCTCGTAACTTTCTCCTACGCCACTCACTTCCCACCCAGGCAGAGCTACCACGTGCCCCTGGGTGAGCTCGGCCAGCCTGCAAAATTCCCACTGTGCCCTGCTAAGGCTAGGGCAAACAAAACTAAAACACCACCAAAAAACCCCCAAACCTACTGAAACTCGTAACACATTGTAGCAAGTTATTACCTGTTTTGTTTTGCTACGTATTTAACAAGTTTCCATAGAAAGGTGGGCCTGAGCATAGGGAGTGCCCTGTAGGACACAGCCAGGTGGTCTTTTACAAGGTGCAGTGTTTTCCAGGGGGTTAAGAGCTAACCCTAACGTCACCTTGCCAGCGCTACTGTCACAGTGAGCATCCCTCACTGTTCTTGTCTGCAATGGCACTGCGCTCTGAAGATTTTAGGAAGGTGTGTAAGCGCTGGTGGAGACAGACCCCACCATCCCCAAAGGAGGTGTCAATCCCACCTGAAGAGCAAGCACAGCTTCACGTTCATCAACAACGGATGCTTATATTTTGAAAGGCTGAGGGACTTGAGTCTTTTTAGTCTAGAAAAAAGAAGACTCAGGGGGAATCTTATCAATGTTTATAAATACTTAAAGGGAGGGTGCCAGGTAGATGGGAACAGTCTTTTTTCAGTGGTGCCCAGTGATTGGATAAGAGGCAACGGGCACAAACTTGAGCATAGGAAGTTCCATCTTAACATGAGGAGGAACTTCTTTCCTTTGAGGGTGGCAGAGCACTGGCACAGGCTGCCCAGAGAGGTTGTGGAGTCTCCCACACTGGAGACATTCAAAACCCGCCTGGACGCCGTCCTGTGCAACTGCTGTAGGTGACCCTGCTGTGGCAGGGGGTTGGACTAGATGATCTCCAGAGGACCCTTCCAACCCAGTCCATTCTGTGATTTTACAAATACTTTACGTAAGGCTGCCCCTACACTTAAGGGGACACACCACGACTGATGGAGAAGCTGCGGGGTCTTACCAAGGCTCCCATCTGACCAACCCACCCAGGTTTCTTTGCAGGGAGGGGGCTGGTGTGGAGCCAGGACTCATGCATGGTCTGGGCCCAGGAGCTGAGACATGACCTTGATCTGGTGGTACAGCAGCAGCTACACACACAAAAGGAGAAGACTTACATGTCTGAGGTCAAGCAGCATGTATGTAATCAAGCTTGCGCAGCTGAATAAGTGACAACACATCAACAGCACTGCAATTACTATCTGTATTAGCACTGTTAACTTGCAGTTAACGAAAGACATGTGCTAGCTTATGAACATGATGAAAGTTTAAAATAATATATTTTAAAAGCATTCTGCCACTCGAAGAGCACACGTATGGTTAGCTACCTTAGCTCAGCCATCTGTTAAGCTTCAGCAGCCTTGTGACTTTCCCAATTTCGTGGCTTATCACTGCTGGTAAGGACATTTGACCAAGACCATAGGTACTCCCGCTCAGGGCTCAGGCTGAGCTGAGTCGTCGTGCAATTTCAGTTCAGGATGGAGAAAGCCACAAGCCCATAACCAGAGGCTGAAACGTATACTTGCAAACTACATGTGCCTGGGCTCATGCCCTGGCAGCAACCCAGCTGGCAGGGAACGGCCTTAATCCACGCTATTAAACTGCCTCCCTCTCCAAAGTGGCCACATCCAAACGGTCTGTCATGAATAACCCCTGGCCTGTGCTAACTCTATACTCAGGAACTGTTTCAGAGAGTTGGTCTGGAGCTCAGCTACATCAGAGACACGGGTTATAATCCAATAGCACAGGTGATCAAGCCTCAGCACCGGAGGATGCTCTCGAAAATGGTTCAATCTCTCCGTGTAGACATGGCCAAAGACAGCAGAGCAGGAGGCAGAAGAGCAGATACACCTGCAGTCACGGCATTTATGCATCTCGGAGAAAGTGACTCATATACTGCAGTAAATCCTAAGTCAGAGAAGACATGAAGCTGTACTGTGAAGAGTAAAGCAAGGGGGGAGAGAGAGAGAGAATCATCTCCTTTGTTTTCCTTCTGCTTCCGCAGTTGCGCTAGACCTGCGCTGCCTACTGCCTCACCTTGGGAATGCAAACAGAAAAGAAAAATAGATTCTCACCCGTGACTGATCAGGTCAATTCTTCAAACTTGTACAAAAAAGGTAGTATTACATTTTGCGTTTTATTTTTCCTGCCCAAGCTATGTGAAATAGTTCCGTAAGAGTGAACTCGTGTGTATACCATGTAGTAGCAAAGTTTTAACTAATGACACAAAATAGCTAGCAATTATCATTAATATCAGTCCTATACCATTGATTAACGCTTATGTTAGGCAAGTCTTTCCAAGGCACTCTCAGTCCTACTAACTGGGTCATACTACTCTTAAAACTGGCACCGAGCGTCATGTAGATAGAGGTCAAATGACAGAAGACTCAACATATCCCAAGCCAGGCACATCTATTTCTACAGAGCTGATTTATACTTTTGTTTTCATTTGATGCTGTTTTCTTGTAAAGCAGACAGTAGGGTTGCCTCTCTAAAATTACCTAGGAAGTTGTATGCTCTAGTTAACAAAGACAGATGAAGCTACTAGTAGTATTTACAGACAGTGGTAAGCACTTCTTTCACCTACTCGCCAACCCACACCGCTGTCAGTGGGACTTTATGTCCAAGCAGTTACGCACAAGATGACGTGTGCTGTTCAATGACAGCCAAATCAGTAAATCTCTCAAAATACAAAGGATATCTTTCCTTTGGCCACCCTGTTGTATACGACTTGCAACAAATTTGACTGCTGGCAGTCCTTAGCTCTGCAAGAGCACAGTAGCAGCGCTCTCCTCCTCGTGGCACGTTTTAAACCAGATTTTTCAGCTTTTTTTTTTTTTTCCTATTTTCATGCCTGCCCAATTCTTTTGATACCAGAACAGCAAAAAACATGAAGGACTTGTTCTGACATGATGGTGTCCCTGATGGCTACAGCTTCCCAGTTCCAAAGGGGAGATCCCACTGCCTCCGAGCCACTCTCTCCTGTTCTCCTGGGACCACAGAACAGTTTGACATTTTCCTCAACTTTTGAAAGGAAAATGAAAAAAGCAGGCCTATGGTCCACCCGATTTATTTTCCTACTTTGAGAAGCATAAGAAGGAGCTGTTGCTGCCCATTTACTCTTTTTCCTTTAGGCCAGAGAAAATGATCTTTCGAAGGAAAGAGCTATTCCTCCCACTCCTTGGCAGGATAGAGAAGGTGATCCCATTACTCCTTGACAAGCAACAGCAGAAGGGATATTCTCACATCCACAAGGAAGCAAAACGGGATCGAGCGTGTTTAAAGCACTAACAGGTTCCATGTAAGTGGAGCCTAGCAGGAAGTTTAGGCTGCATAAGTATTTTTTTAGAGTTTAGCTGCAGTGGCAAAAAAAGGTAGTTGTGAATTCTCTGTCAGTTAATGCAGATGAGCATTTTTCACTCCATGCTTTTACCTCAGCTAACTACTATCCAATGAAACTACCTCCCTTTTTTCTCCTACTTGACGCAGAGCATTAACATCAACCTCTAATTAAAGAATGTTCACAGAATGTGGAAATTATAAGCCATAGAAAAATCTTTGGGTTGATTTACACTACTATTGCATTTTTTTTTTCATGGTACGTAAAAACAATTTTAACCCCCAATATCAATACAGGCTGGGGGATGAAGGGATTAAGAGCAGCCCTGCAGAGGAGGACTTGGGGGTACTGGTGGATCAAAAGCTGGAGATGAGCTGACAATGCGCGCTTGCAGCCCTGAATGCCAACTGCATCCTGGGCTGCATCAAAAGAAGCATGGCTAGCAGGTTGAGGGAGGTGATTCTGTCCCTCTTCTCCACTCTGGTGAGACCCCACATGGAGTACTGCATCCAGCTCTGGAGCCCTCAGCACAGGAAAGTCATGTACCTGTTGGAGCGGGTCCAGAGGAGGGACACAAAAAAGATCAGATGTATGGAACACTTCTCCTCTGAGGACAGGCTGAGAGAGTTGGGGTTGTTCAGCTTGGAGAAGAGGAGGCTCCGGGGAGAACTTATTATGCCCTTTCAATACTTAAAGGGGGCTTATAAGAAAGATGGGGACAAACTTTTTAGCAGGGCCTGTTGCGATAGGACAAGGGGTAATGGCTTTAAACTAAAAGACAGTAGATTTAGACTGGACGTAAGGAAGAAATTTTTCACTATGAGGGTGGTGAAACTCTGGCACAGGTTGCCCAGAGAGGTGGTAGATGCCCCATCCCTGGAAACATTCAAGGTCAGGTTGGACGGGGCTCTGAGCAACCTCATCTAGTTGAAGATGTCCCTGCTCACTGCAGGGGGGTTGGAACTAGATGACCTCTAGAAGTCCCTTCCAACCCAAACTGTTCTGTGATTCTAACCTACTATGCCTTACTCAGCAGTTCTTCAATGTTCTTCCTCATTGAGACTTTAATAAGGCCAGTGGTAATAAAATTGAAAACAGCACTTAAAAATGAGTTCATTAGCCTAATTGCTACCACCATGAAAACCTTGATTCTTTTGTCCTGAAACTTAATACCAGGACAGCAGAAACATCATGTCTGAGTGGCAAAATACATACCTAAATGCTTCAGAAGCCAAGAGCTTTATACATCAGAATTGACATTTTAGTCATACAATTTTGTTTTCTACTTCTGAAAATTATCAAACCACACAGTTAACTTAAGCTTGTTTTCATGACCTGACATAGTACTATTAACACAGGACATGGCCTAAATTGGCTTACTGTAAGAAAAGCAAAATACCTTACTTTTTTTCAACTCCCAACTGTGATGATATGAATGATGGAAGACCTCAGGGCCTTATTTTTAAAGGCATGAAGTCATTAAGTGCTGGGAAACAAAAAGCCTTTCAGAATGTGATCCAAATGCAGGAATTCACCCGTCCACTCTGCTCCTCCTCCTCACCGGGGCAAGCGAGGATGTTCCCTGTATGGACATCTGGGTGCTCACTCGCTGGCTAAGGCATGGGTGACAGTCCTGCGATTGCTTAAAACTGTGGGCAAATAGATACTAATCATCCTCCTCCAATACCAAATTTTGAGTCTGAGAAAACTTTTCACTGCAAAACTGTTATTTCTTAATGCAATGAGAACAGGACAGGTTCCTGCAGTGGAAATATCAACCCCTCCCAGTTTCTTAGCTCTGCTCATGGCAGCACTTTAAAAGGATGACCTCCTTAACTTTGATGCACACTTTTGCAGAGAGGTCACTTCAGATAATACTTTTAGCAAGAAAAACACACCACGCCATTACAATAATAAATGATATGTGAATTATAGATTTGGCACAAAATTCTGCACTCTGTGAACAAAATTACATTAAGATAGATAAAACAGCCAGGAAAAGCAGAAAAGAAAAGTATAACCCTAGTGAGGGAGTGGTCTTCAAGGCAGCTCTTAAGTAAATATTTTTATCAACTTTTTTCTTGAAAGTCTCCCCTGAGGTTTCTCAAAAAAAAAAACACAACACAACCCCCAAAAAAACACTAGACCAAAAACTCAACACAGCAAGAAGGGATCATGCACAGCTCTCAAATATTTTTGCAGATTCTCCAGTTGCTAAAACCTATTGTTGTTTTTTTTAAGGCTATAACTGCTCCCACATTCCTCACTGAGAATCTACTAAAGCTGTGCTGTTGGCAAGCATTGCTACATTACTTTTAAATGACATTTAGTTCTTTTGCTCTTGGTACTCATGAACTGGGCTTCAAAATTAAAGGGAACTGCCCTCAGAGATTGCAGAAACAATGGAGACCAAAACCAAAATAAGTTCAAACATTTGCATTCTGTCTCAAGATAAATTCCAAAATCCAAAGGAATTTTATCACCAATTTGCTGTTCCCACCAAATACTTCATAATGAATGATCCAACTTTCCAAACAGACTGCAGAAGATTTGTCCTTGATATCTACAGATTGTTTATTTTCATTCAGATCCAGATGCTAATATAGGAGCCTTGTTTTTTTCTGATATAATGATAGCCAAAGCAGCATTTTTTTTCCTCATTACAGATACAGATTCGAGAAAGGCGTGGTGCTGGATCTTGAGCACTTGCCTCTTAGGTGCAACATTTGCTCTGCCAATGAGTGGTACAGTCATGTTGCGACTACAACAGCAGTTCAGTGCTCAGTTTTGTTAAGCTTGAGAGTGAATACTCTGCTTACTCTGAGACACAACATCAACCATACACATACGGAACCACAGAGTGAAAATTCCAAAGATTTAGCTGGTCTCTATGCTAAATGCTCTGACCGGGGTTAGTTTTAGCAACCTCAGGAATTAACGTGGTTTGTCTGATCCATGAGGCAGTGCCACTGGCTGGGGAAGGACCTTGGACCTGAGAGCTGCCCTCCATCAGGGAGGGACCCCTTCAGCGCACGAACCCACCTAAACCCCACACCAGAGCCCCCTTCCACCTGGTTCACCATGGCATGGAGTGCACGCGGGCACGCAGCTTGGCTGAGCCGGCGGTCAGGGAGACGGAGAAGAGCCACAGCGCAGTGCCACACAGGCACATATGGCAGGCGCAGGGGAGCATTCACAGAGGTGCCCATCTTGGTCTCAGAGTTACCACGCTGCATTTGACAGCTCTGTGCCATTACTGCTTTCTGAAGATTATCCTGCTTTCATGAATAGCAAAGGGAAAAGATTAGTACTGTAGATGAAAACTCATCCCCCGCCCCCCCCCCCCAAGACCTGGAATACTATTTGGTGTGCCACGGCGTGATGTGCCAGAGTTGGCAGCCACTCCACGCCAAAGGGGTGGATTTCTTTTCCAAACTCCTCCAATCTTCTTAATCTTTCCATAGGAATGTAGTAGAGATAGCAACACTGTTTTGACTGCTAATGCTTCATGTAAAAATAAGCTCCTAATGACTTCAGACAGAAGGCAAATCTCCCAGTCAGCAAAACATTTACATACATGCTTAGTTTAAGCGGTTTTGCTATCTATTGTGTGCAACTCTTCTCTTGAATCATAGACGTAGGCTGGATTTTGTACGGACAAACTTGAGCTATTTAGCAACTCATCCCACCCATCCCAGCATCCTCAAAGGGAATGCTTTGACCTAAAGAGGTGCTTGCTCTTTCTGTCAACTACAGCGAGGTACGAGACAATTGCCTTATATGTTTAACTGTACACGAGAAAGTTCATGCTCAAAAAATCCTACCCATAACGGCTTACCAGTAAACTCAGCAAGACAAATCTGTCACCGCCATATTCATTACACGAACTGAAAGATTGTCAGCAAGACCCAGGCGAAGCGCTACGTTACTTCAGAGTAATTTTACTTTCTAACACAAAGGTAAACAAAATACATCTTACAGTTTCCTTTTCTAGCCACTCCCCATCTAACACAAGCTGGTTTTATCAGCCTCAGATAGGACGTAAAATAGTTTCATCTTTTTGACATACTCATTCAATTCAACGTACCTGGTAGCAGGAAGAAAGTGATTCATTATCGAGCTACATCAGTTTCAATCAGCAGGTATAAAACCTGAGCACTGCAGAGAGAACCTGACCCACTGGGTCTTCGGACAGAGAAGACTAATTTCAAAGCAAGTTCAGAAGATGAGACCACATAAGCTATATAGAGTACCTTCAAGTGTCAGTCCTGATTTATCAGTCCAGAAAGTTGTTTTGAACAGGAAAGTTCATGCAGTAAATTAAATTCTGGTTTTGCTGTATTTTACAACAAAGGAATTTTCCTACAAATGGGAGATGTTCATGCATTTGTATTCAGGCAACTCCACAGTCATAAAAGCCCACAATATCCTTTAAATGAAGGGGAAAAAAACAGACAACTAAAAAAATCTTGTCCAGTTTTAGGGAGTACTTTTTGCCTGTACCTAATCTGAAAGTTCAGAAGTGTTAATTATTTGGAAAAGGTTATCTGCGTAAGAGAAAACTTGACCATTACATTAGGAAAAGAGAATCACAGATTTTGGAAACTATGATATCTGCTTTTTTTCCTGCTTTAGTGTTTTAGCTAGTACAAAAATATTTCCCATTCCTCTAAGACCAGATGGCTTTAAGTTTTAATCTTGTGGACTGCAGCAGCAAAGTTGGAACAGAACTGGAAACACAGAAGTTTTCATTCTCATGAAATGGTAATGGTTTTAAAATGTAGTTTCAGCTCAAATCAGGTACACAGCAAAACTTTCAAAATGTGATACAGCAGGAGGTTCTGGGCTGAGGAAAATGATGAAAAAAAACATTTATCAGAATGCGTCCATCTGCCTTACTTTCACTTAACAAATCCAGGACTTCTCAAAATTTGTGACTTTGGGCCAGTGTCTCCATGTAGGCAACTTTAGACCAGAAACTTCAGGGCTTCCAGACCCTTGACTCACCTGAAAAACATCCTAGTAGACCCTGTGGTTTTAAGATCTGCATATTTGATTTGCCACAAATTACATAAATTGTACTGCTGCATGCTGTTCAGCACACGAAGGATATTGAAAACCTTCTCTAGAAAATGATGCCATCATAAGTATTTCAACTGATTCAGAGTGCAACAGCACAATCAACCCAATGCTTGGCTTTGCCATCTGTTCTTAGGCAAGGAAATATGCTAAGCTCACATACCTATGGATCATCATTGTCTCCTTTTCTTCCTTGGAGGAAGGAATACCCTCTTTGGAAGGTATTAACACCTTTGAAATGGTACCAGAGTCAGATGAGATCCCAGATATCACAAGGCAAGACAACATATGAGGCAATACTCTGTATAGACAGACATGGCACTGTACTGTGGTGTACAGACACTTTTCCCTTAAACATCCCACATGACTAAGTATTTTGCACGTTTCTTCCATTATGCTTCTATTATATTACCCTCCCACTTGAATAAGGGGGTATATAATAAAAGAATGTGCTTCCCATATTGCCGAATATAATAGTGTTCTTGCACGGTTTGAAAAGATGCAGACCACCAAATCACAGTAAAGACAAACTTTGGTCAAGGCCTTTTATTATATGGTCTGAACAGCATAACAGGGACCATCCCATCCCTGAGAACCTCTATGTGCCACCACAGTATACATGTTAAATTACAGCAAGAACACAACAAAGTGGGTGTCTTTCTCCATCTGTGCATCCATCCTACGGCTATGATTCAATGGGAGCTGGCTACATCATCAACCAACGTTACCAGCTGCAGTCCAGCAACGTCCACAAATGCAGAGTCACCTCTCCAACACATACTCTTTATGGCACTCCAGCACCAGCTGATGCACCAACCAAAGTGATGCCAGCTCAAACTGCACAACCACAGGCAGGTGAACAACAAAACCTGCCCGAGCAGCCTCAGCATCCTGCATATCCCAGCCAACCGATGCAGCCCCAGCAGCTGGGGAATCCCCATCTGCCCATGTACCCCATGAACCTGCTTCCCCATCTGCTGCTGGACGTGCCTCTGGAGCCACGGTAGCCCACTGACAAGAAAAAGGAAGAGGAAATAATAAGAAGGCCCCCTCCTCCTCTCCCCTCAGCCATTACAGCCATAGAGTTTGTTAGTTCAGTCAAAATATCTCTGTGCAGTCACACTCTTGTCAAGTTGCAATTGGTTTGTATCAGTTTAGCTTCTGTCAGACTGGAGCAGAAGACCAAATTTTAAATAAACTTGTAATTAAACCAGGCAGATGACTGTCGGATCAGATCTCTTACCGCAGATCTATCATATCAATACAGCCTTGGGTATGTCCTGTCAAAGCTTCACAAAGTTATATGTAATTTCAGAGGAAGAAACATGTATTAAGAAACTCTGCAATGCTCTAACAAAGGGAAGAATACACTCTGCAGGACCTTGCATCCTGCAGGAAAATATAAACATAACAACATCATGGCCTTTGCAACAGATACAGTTAATAACATGCCCTTTTATGTTTAAAAGAAACCAAGTATGCAATATAGTACGTGCTCACTATGTGATTCAGGAGGCAGGAAGATTGTAACAGCTTCTTCTAGCAGTGCAACAAGCTTCCACAATTTTTAGCTCACGGCTTCTCTCCCCATTTTATACTTAAAGCTCACTAATCCTTTTACTTGGGAAAAAGCAAATCTCATTCTTTCTGTATCTTAGAGCTCATTTCTTATCACCACTGGAAAAGAGACAAAACACAAACCCCATCACCACTGCACGAGAGCTCTTTGTAGGGCTGGTTTTAATTTCATTCTTTTCCTTCTCTTTCTCGAGTAAAGAGACCAGGAAATCAGGAAAAAAGCTGAAGTATTTTAGGCATTTTCACTTGCTTTCAAAAATCAATCCATCTCCTGTAGTCAGTGGTGCATGCCTCCATTAACCCTCCTTCTCAGTGAGCAGTCTAACTGGAAAAACAAAAGCATGTAACTAGCAGAGAATAAAAACATTTAAAAAAAAAAACAACAAACCAAAACAATTGTTTCGCTGAGCTTGGGATTTAAAAGATGAGCTTGAGGTGTTACACTTTGTACAAAAATAGCACAGTGACTGAGCAAAATAAACATGCTAACCCAAAAAATAGTCACACTGTGGTTTGAAAAGCTATGATATGCCAAATTATATAAACTATCTTATAACTTTAATCTGCAAAGAAGTACTTAAAACAGAGAGATACCTAATACACACCATGAACTTGTACCGTGACTGAATTTGACTTTAGACAGTGAGAACATGACACTGTCGCAAAGTACCCGGTGCTTCTAGTGAAAAAAAAAAAAAATAGAGAATTAAATCTCCATGGATTGCTTCTAGTTTTGTTTTTACAAATTATCTGAGAACACAAGGCCATATCTTACTCCTTCCCTTACTAAAGGGATAAGAAAGAACACGGTGATTTTTCTGAGCTAACTGAGAACTTAATAAAAAATACTTTATTAAAATCGCTTTCTTCACTCTGTGTCACGAAAGAGTCTAAACCATTTATGTTCTTGTAAAAAGGCACACTCACACAGGGAGCTATTAGCTATAATATCCTTAAATTAAATTTGACAGGCTCACACCATAAAAGTTGCCTCTGTTAAAGACACAGTGACAGATCACAGGCTGTACCAGCATCCTCAACAGACGTACCTAGGGGAAAGGTAGGAGAGAGGTATTTGCTACCAATGCAGCGAGGACTGTCACTGATCTGGCACACTGGGGGAGGATTTACGCCAGACTTGTCAGAATTCACTTTCCTAAAGAGTCAGGAAAACAAAAAAAGAGCCTTCAACTCTTTCAGTAAAAAAAAAAAAACAAAACCAAAAAAACTCCGCTGCCTGGGCTGCCTCAGGGCAGCCAGCACCACGCTGCCTCCCAGCCCGCTTTGACAGCGACAGCGCTGCCGGAGCTCTCTCGGGGAAAGGCGGCAGCAGAGCTGGCGATGGCAAAGCAGCGATTCAGCCACCAGCGGCGAGCACTGCCCACTAAGAAATCCCTGAAACGGGTCCCGAGCAGCGAGCCTGGGCCAGGCACGCCCCGGACACACGGCTGCCGGCCCCGCTGCTGGCTGGGGTCGTGCTCTCCGGGTACCCACACCTCCGCTGCGCTGCACACACGTTCCCCGAGACTTGCAGGGACTGTACTTTGAATCCCTTAAAGATTTCGTTTTACTTCATTCAACGGGATCAAAACCACCTAGAAGTGAGGAGGGTTCACCTGAACTAGCCGCCTCCACAACAAACCTGCTACAGAGGTGTTGCCGTCAGCAGCATCAACGTGAGCCGCCTATACCGCCTGGCTTTAAGTCCAGGCACCAGGCTCTGGCCTTCTCTTCTTCAGCACCACTGTCAAAAACCCTCTCCAAGGCATACTTTTTTCTGTCCTTTACGCATGATGCTACACCTACTCAAGATTAGCTCTTACTGGCTTAATGGTCAAGGCAGCAACTCCTGAAGCAAACACAAACTCAAAGTTCTACTATCAAACCCACTGATCTTTTCACTCAAAATATTCTATATTTTTAGAATGCATGGCTGGGGAAAAAAAAAATAATATTCATTTAACCCTTTTTTTCCCCTGTTTTAAAAGCCAAAGAATTTTAGGAATAACAATAACCACCTACAAAGAGAAGGAAAAAACGCTTTAGTTGACCCCAAACCAACCATTTGCTTTTCTGTTCAAAACAAAACCCAACCTTTACATTACGCTGCCCATGCACTGAGATTTTTCTTCTGCATATTGACAATGTTCTGGTTGCACTAGAAAAGAGTAAAGGTATTGAACACTTCAAAATAACTGTACGGCAAGTGTTGTTACTTAAAAAGAAAGGATTTTATTCACCACACTGGATGTCTTGCAGAGCCCCATTATTAGATGACTCCTTCATGGCCATTGCAGCCCTAGGAAGCTGCACACAGCTTGTCCCAAAGTCCCACAGAGAGGAATTGCGGAGAACTGGAAGGGAGCGATTGCAGCCCTGGGGATCGTGCTCCATCCGAAACTCCGTCACGCAGGAGTGCCCCACCACGTAACATGATACAAACACAAGAGTTTAAACCTCTACTCGCCTGCCTCCCCTGACTTTGTCCTGTATCTGCCCCTGGATCTCAAAGAACACCTTTAAAATAACGAAATATCTATAGGCAAAACACCAGAGACACGGTGCACATAAGGAAAAATGCAGCAGCAATGGGGGAAGCAAAATCTCCCTTCCACCAGAGACTACTCCAGCTTCTTCGTACATTGTCCAAAACCATCGAGAGGTAGTCAAGCTACCTCTCATTGTCTTCATCCCCCTACATGGCCCGGCACAACGCTACGCCGAGTTGCCAGCTCAAGTGCTGCAGGAGCAGCAGCGCTGCCAACATGACGCTTGGTGTCTCGTGGGGCAGAGCAGCCCCTGGAGCAGCACGGTGCAGCCGTCCCTCTGCCGGGACGGGGCACACGGGGCCATCCCAACGGGCAGCGGCTGGGGAAAGCCGACCTCGTGGACGTTGAGTTCAGTTCCATGAAGTGCAGGAAACTGAGCAAAGCAGTGAAAAATAAAAGAAGGCAAAGATGTAGGAAGACAATTAAAAAAGGAAGGGAAAAAAAAAAAAAAAAAAAAAGAAGAGTGGGACCAATGAGCAGTACCACTCAGACAAAAGTCTGAATACTGATTAAAAAGTTACTAACCTTTAAGCACAAGTAGAAGCAAGGACACTGAATTCAACTGGAAAATGATCACCTTAATCTATTCTTAAAGGTAATTTGCAAATTTAGATGCTTCTGAGAACCAAAGTCGGACTTTTAGAGAAATGAAAATTAGGAACTGGCATCAGAAAAAAGAAGATATAAAACTAGTTCATTTGAATGAGACTAGAAAAAAGATTGAGGCAACAGCCCTCTGCATGTAGGCCACTGGACCTGAAGGGCAACCAAAATCTTGCATACCAACATTTTGAGGGATCTCTACATCTTCTTACCTGTTGGCTCACTAGGAGACTGCCAAGGCCACAAGCGACAACTCAGAGCCACAACGAACTGGGAAGCATGTTGGCACATTAACCATTTGCAAACACCAGAAATGTGTATCTCTGAATCCACGCTTCTGAAAACCTGTCCCTTAGGACAGAGATTTTGTAAGAGCAAATCAGCTATCAGTTAGATGCCCGGATGTTACCGCCTGGCAATGATTTATAGCTGACATTTATGATTTCAGAAAGGTCCATTTTTACAATTACCCTGAAAAAAGACATGCAGTGACAACTTAAGAGAATAACAAGAGCAAACAATCTTTTCCTTCACATATAGTCCACTCCTGTACAAATGCTGCCCACTATTCTAATGCCACTTATTCCAGAAGTCCTCCCCCAAGTATTTACCAGTTTTAAATTTTGAAAGCCGCATTTCCCAGTTCACTAGCTTCCACCTGACAGAGAATTATTCCCTCACTTCCTAACATATAACTAAGGAAAACCAAAAGATGAGCTCAATTTAGCATCAAGCAACACACCCGCTAGCTTCGCGTTCCTTTCTCAGATAGAAAATTACACACCTGGATTTAAGTCCTACACAGCCTTTCGCAGAGGGAGAGAACATACAGGCATAACATATTTGCATGGAGCAGCCAACTTGAGGAAGTTAAGAAAATCACCTGCATCTTGCCGAGCTCCTTCTTCTTCCTACAGCTACCAAGTTACTGCTGGAGAAAAAGGTAACCTCTATAAATATACAACATACTTGGCATAGGGCATTGCTGGAAATCAAGGCAGAGATAAGCAATGCTTGAAAAGACCTTATTTTCTTTAGCCACGGCCAATTGGCTCTTGCAGGAGATTGTTAACTGGAAAAAAAAAAAAAATCCTGTAAGACTGAAAGGGACAAACTGGGGAAGAAAACAGAGGGGAGAGAATGACAAGAAAAGAATTACGGGAAGCCTCCAGCAGATTGCAGGAGGCATCACACTAGCAACCTGCAACCTGAGAGAAGATGGAGGAGTCTCCTAAGATACAGAATCAAGGCAGGCTAAGATACTGAGAAGTACTGCATATTCCACCAGAGACAAGAGAAAAAGGTAGATGAAGCTTTGGGGAGAGCAAAGGGATGCTGGTGTAAAGCAAAGAATAAAACAGGGAAGGAAAACTTACAAAAAGATGATGAAAATCAGTGTGAGACCATATGAAATTAATTGAAATTCATCCTGAAAGCAAAACAGTTATGATTTCCCCTAAGGGATTAATATCTCTGTTTCTCTTGATACAAGTTCACATGCAAAGACTATTTATTATTGTTGCCTAAAAATTCCAGCAAAGTACAAGTATTCTTAAGTCTAAAGCATCCATGGGAAATTTCTCTTCCTGACAGCTAAAATCATCCAAATTAGTACGTTTCAAATATCATAACATGACGAAAAAGAACAGCATGAAGTGGCTCAGGTATTTTTTTTCCATCACTTTTATTCTACCATCAAAGCCATGTAAAATGACTGAAAAACATTCTCTGAAAAACAACTGAGTTAAGAATTTTGTTGGGCCCCACAGGGATTCCCAGCAACTCAGAGCTGTTTGTGGAATGCAGCCACCCTGGGAGGCTTCATCTCTTCACCAAGCAGGAGCGAAGGGATCCCATCAGATACTAGCTGTCCATAGATAGTGTTTCCTGCAATAAGATCAATCAGAAAATGATCTCCCGAGCGAAGTATCGTGCTATTGACTTGAGTGTATCTGCATGTTATCGTATGTTAAGAAGTGGAAAATTTCTACAGAACTTAAAAACCTAGGGCTTGAAGTCCACTTAGATCCCCGTAAACTGATTAAGTGCTTGATTAATGAAGAGAGAGGAATGATTTTGAAGGCCTCTAAGGAATGAATCACTCCCCTGGAGCTGAGAAAGAGGGCAGCCCAGAGTTACAGCAAACACTAAGAGCCCAACTGGAACGTACTGCTTTAAAAGAGGCAATTAATAGACTTCGACTGCAAGGTCAGCCACCCTCCTGGTCCCTCCCGTCGTACGGGCTCCCCTCCTAAACCTTCCCCAACCACGCGGGCAGCCCAGAAGTCAGCTACGCTCCACAAAAGTGCAACATCTCTATGAAGAGAACCATTGGTATAGTCAGGGTCACAGAGATTTCTAGACACAGGCTCTTACTGCACGTGACTTAGTCTTTTAATTTCATGTCTGTGCAATGAGTGTTATTTTAGGCCCAAGCAAGCTTCTCCTTAAGTTAACAGACATGCACATCAAAAAGCATGCCTGCTAGTATGATCAGATCAGTTTTTCTCTTTATTACGCCAAGCAGGAACTCAGACCAAGTTAAGCATGGCACCAGGGAAAAACAATTTTAGTGGTAAAGACTAAATGGAGTGGGCAGAAGAGATTAGAAACATGAAGAGCAAGGAGGAGGAAGAAGCGGGAAACTCACACCTCGGGGCAGAATTCCCCCAGCCCTGGTGAATACCAAGAGTGCGGACCAAGCTCCCCTTGACCATGTTTTGCAGAGACAGGTAAGGCACTTGCTCCTTTCCTGAGCAGCCCAGGATACACCCAGCTAATTAAAGGGTGTCTTCCTTTACCCCGTTCCACAGATACTCAGGCAAGATAAAACTGATGGCACTCAAGCACTGACTAAAATAAAATAAAATAAAATGAGTATTCCAGAGAGGAAACAGGGAAAGAGGAAAAGTTAGGTGACATTAAGACCCACAAACAGAGGGAGACAGGTAAATTATTATCTTCATTCCTCCTCAGTGAAGGGCAAGATGTGTCTAATAAAACTCCCACTTGGTTATCAAATTTTTCCTCTTGTGAACTGTAATAGATGCATCCTGTGCCTCCCTGAGCTCTCCTAATAAACACAGACCTCTCTCACCAGGATATGGATAAATTATCTCAGTAATGTTTCTGGCTTGGTGTAATATGCTAATCTATAATGATAACAGAAATGTATGTATCACTGTCATCTTCAAAGCACTGCACAAATACTAATTAACTGATCAATGAACACCACGCCGGGGAGCGCTAACGTGGGATTAATATGTTCATAGGTACGTAGGCGGCTAATGTTTATGGTCAGCGTTTAATTTATGTGCCTGATTTCACCTCCCAAGGAAGGTTGCTCCCTCAAGGCCGGTCAGCCGTCTGCCTGCAAGGGAAGGGTGAGAAGCAGGAAGCAGCGGCTGACTCGGCGCCAGACCCCGCCTGACAGTGGAAAAAGCCGCTTCAGAAAAGCCTGGAATGGTCCCAAAACCTCCCCGCCTCCCCAGCCAAGCGAAGGGAGAGAGAGAAAACTTTACAACTTCAGCGGGACAATGCCGGAGGTGGCTGACATTTCAAGGAATAGCGGTATTAAATTAGGAAAGTAAACCTCGGGACACAAAGGCAGGTCTGAGGCAACGCTGTCACAGTGGTGCTTAAAATTTATTTTGCCCTAGAGTATCTTGCAAGTGCCCAGAGGAAGAGTGGAGATCAGCAGGAGCGCACCCAATGCTTCCTTTCCCAAGCCACCCACCATCCAGGTTTAGATTGGATATTAGGAGGAACTTCACCGAAAGGGTTATCGAACATTGGGACAGGCTGCCCAGGGAAGTGGTTGAGTCACCATCCCTGGAAGTATTTAAAAGCCTTGTAGATGTGCTGCTGAGGGACATGGTTTAGTGGTAGACTTGGCAGTGCTAGGTTAATGGTTGGACTCAATGATCTTAAAGGTCTTTTCCAACGTAAACAATTCTATGATTCTATGATCCAGTGTGTTCAGGCTGTCAGAGCCGAGGAAATACATTATCCATGCCACCACCTCAGACAACATGCCAGATTCGTTACCATTTTGTAAATCTGATAATCTGGTTGATAGATACTGAAAGATAACAGAAACGGGCATTGCACCCCTATATCTCTATGGATAAAGAGCTCCTGCTAACTACATCCCTGTGAGCAAATCTACAGCCTGAGGTGAATGATCCACAAGTGACCAAAGTCTTAAACCATGCTGAGACTACGTTAATAAGCCCCTAGATTGACAACATGGACAGCAAATCAAGACTTTCCTCATAATCTCATTAACTGCCAGCTTTTCAGTTTAGCTTTCTCCAACCTGCCATAGCCATCTTCTATTTCCAACCACAACTCGCCTACCCATTTCTGAGATCCAGTCCAAGCAGACACAGGCCACTTCACTGCCAAGCAGCTGTTTTGTAACAGCAAAGTAATTGCATGGGATTATTATCTAGCTGTAAAAACTTAGTCGGTGAAATCTCCTGCAGACTGAACTACCAGAAAAACACTCCAGCTTCTGCTCTAAATTGACCTCCTATGTAACAAACCCATTAGCAGAGCTTAACCATCAACAAATGGTACAGTTTTATACGGTCTAAAGATAAGCCAAATAAGTTAGGTGGATTGGCCATCACCACGAAGCATATACTGTTACCCTTTGGAAAAAACCAATGACAACTACACAGACCCAGGCATCTTGGTACAACAGTGTCCCCAAAATTGCTTTCATTTCCGCGTGGAGGTGCTCTGTGTGGTACATGCTGGGAAGAGAGGGAAAGCCTTTGATCAGCTTATCTCCCAGCTTTCCTTCCTCCAGCCCAGGAGGACAACTGCTTGCTGAGGGAACCTACACTCTCAACAACACAACCTTCCTGCTTCAGAAAGAGGGCAGCCTTGAATTAGCTCTGACCCACACCTCTGAGAAGAGGAACCTCACTGCAAGGTGCAAAGGCTCTTCCATGGCCTCCCTTGCCTCTGCAGAGAGGTGGAAAAAGCCCTCGAAAAGCTGAGAGCTGCTATACTCTGTTACAGCCCGTCTTGATTTTTACCTCTGAAGAAGTTATCACCCAAACCAACCACGTGAGTTCACAACAGTGTGATAAAGTAACAATAATTATTTTTAAAAAAATTAGTATTTTCACAATGTGTCAGAATTTGGCTTTGCTAATGCAGATGCTCCATGGAAAACACATCTAGGAACGGGTGAAAAAGTTGCTGCTCTTTCTCCATAACTTGTGTTAGGAGGTTTGCGCTTTCAAACTTAGGTGGCAGAAGCTGGGTTTGTTCATCAGTGAGCTTTAAAAGTACAGTTGTTGATGCTCCCCTCTATTTTGGTCTATCTGGTGTCGCTAATAGAATTCCCAGCGAGTGAGTGTAAACACAAGCTTCTCCTAGCAGAGATGTCACATATTCACGGATAGGCGGATAGGTATTTAACTACCTAGGCAGCACACATACTGTGTGAGAGGGACGGAAATTTTTTCACTCCACTTTCACAGCACCCAGACATCTCACCATCACAGCATGGGCAAGGTGGCCGTGAGAAACACACTGCCTAGCCGCAACGCATGGGAAACAGCAGAAGGGCAAAAGAGGATGAAAGACCTGTTCAGGTCCGTGCATGTAAATAAGCACTGCTGTAAAGTAGTAACAGCCCCTACACAACTGCCGTTGGTACATTAGATGCTAAATTCACCTCCTTGTAAAACTGCATGTAGCTATCAATATTTCTGGCAACGCAGATCATAAATACTTAGAAACAAAGGCCAGGCCTCACTGAAAACTCTCCAAATGTCTTTGGGTTAAGAAATATTGCAACCCTTTGTGCTGCAAGGTTGGACTCGCATCTAACACTCGCGGATATCATATATCAAAGAGAGCTTGTTCTTTAAAGAGCTGAGTGCCTTTCTTAGAAAGCTACCAGAACTTCTTTCCATCTTTTTTTGGCGGTCTCACATCTCCAAAAGTTATCATATGCAGACATTAGGCAACAGAGATAACACTCCATAACTCTCCATATACTGGACCAGGTCCTGGATAACAAGACCTACTGCGACTGGTCCAAATAGGGTTGGAGCTGTCAAAAGTTTCACTCTCAGGCTATGATCACAGCTGATTCAACAAATTCAAAACCAACTCCTTTTAGCTGAGCATCAATTATCCGATAACAAAAGTCAACGTATCTCAGTCACCCCTTATCTCCAGCAAACTCTTCAACTACACTCTTATGTAAGGCTACAGCTTGCTCATTGACTCGCCAGGTTTCACACGCTACATAAGAGCTTCCTCCAGAGGCTCCGGCGATACAGAGCTATGCTCCAGCATCCTACGCTGCATTCCCACGTACCAGGTGCTCCCCAGGCATCTCCGTTGGGAGCCCCCACACAGGAGGGTGGCAACACCGCACCCCCGATGCTGCCAAGGGAGTGCTTCTTCATGGGATGCAATCAAGGGATGCTCAAGGGAGACCTCAGGGAAGGCACGTCCTCCTGGCCGCAGCCTCACGGCGCGACCTCAAGATAAGGAGCCCGCTGCCCGAAGCCTCGCTCCTTAGGTAAGGGAGCCGGTTAGGAAGGGGTCACACTCACCAGCGTCCGACCAGGAGAAGCTGTCCCTGCGGTCTGCAGAGCCCCTGCTCCACGTCCCTCTGAGCCTTCCCAGCCTGTCAGTGTTTGCGCTGACACCTTGAGCATCGCCTCCCTGACCGCTCTCTCAGCTCCCTCCCTCTCCTGCCTGCTGAGGGTTTAGCATCTCTCTTTGATGTTAGGCTCAGCCTTGGACAGGGTAGCCTGCACGGAGCCAGCCGGGAGACGTCTTTCCCAGTTGATGCTGTTACGTTCACTGCTATGGAGCCAGGTCCTACAGCCTGCGCATACTCTCACTGCTTTTGCTTTTTTTGGTTGTGTTTTTTTGTTTTGTTTTGTTTTAAATATAACAACCTTAAATCTATGCGTTTAGGGATGCAGTAACACTAAAACTAAAGCATGGAAACCCACTCACACCTACAGTTTTATACATCTCTCCAGAGAAATCGCATGAACTTGTTAACTCAGTAAAATCAGTACAAACTAAATCGGATTTTCCTTCTACCTTATAAAATGCAGTAGTGCCTTAGGTCACCTCGTGCACCTACCTTGCAGAAAGACAAGTGCTAACCGACACTTCAAAACACTGAAGAAAAAATCTACCCTATCATAATTATGAGCTGAGTTGCAGCCAGGTCAGCTTCCCTTTCAAAGGCAGAATTTTGCCCACTAAATTTAATATCTACGGACAATTTTGCACATGGAGCCTCCTAACATTACAGCTGAGCACCTGCTTTCATTGAAGAACCACAGAGAACCATGCACTGGAAATCATGGACCATAACCTATTCTGTTCAGTTTCCCGCCTTCGATAACGTTGAAGACAAGAATGCTACTTTTTGACAATAAAATACTGTCATCAATCACATACACTGAGATTCAGTTTAATTCCTTTGGTCTGAAATTCCATCAATATGAAGGCAGAAAAATCCTTGGCTTCGTACTACTTTGAACAGCACTTCATAGTAGCTATCTAGCCATTTAGTAGGAATTCACTTTCAATACAACTGCAAATAACTTCTTGTCTGATCGGGGCCAGGGGGAAGATACAAAGGGAAAAAAAAAAAAAAGAAAGGGAAAAAAAGAGAGAATAGTGCTTTTCCTTTATGTTTCCTAAGACAAAACACATGTGTAATATCCATGCCTAAAAGGCTTTTAACAAGAACTTGCTTAGGTCACTAAATTAACCTGGGTAAGACCTATATGAATATCCTTATAAATTTTTGTTTCAACCTCCCATTTTTACTGATGCCAGTGAAGACCAATTAGTCTGATGAACTGCAAAGTAACTTCCTTTTGCCTTCAAATTATACCAACATTTCTTTAGGTAAGAAAATTCAATTTCTCTAAAGAAAAATATGAAGTAGTTGGCAAAATGAGACACTGTAATACTCCAATCACTCAGTAAAGCTCAAAGTTTAGTTATTCAGACCATTTACAAATGTGTGCTGCACGCCTGCACCTGCCGTCAGTGTCAGCATGCTCCAGCTGAGCACCCAAGAATCAGAAGCCTAAGAATTGTATCAAAAAGTAACAGCATATTTAGTTTCAGGGAAAAAAAGAATCAAATAAATACCTGCATGCTCTGACATGGGAGAGCATAATCCACAGTATTAAGCAGGAGGAGGCTTATCTGAAACAGTTAAATATAGCTGAGGGGAGATCCCATACCTTCAAAGGTATGGGAGGTTTGTATACTGTAAATGTGATCACTCGCTGACCACCATATTATCTCAAGACATTTCTCCAGATTTCAAAACAATATAAAAACGTTGGTTCTGAAAGCTTTCCATTTACACAAAATGGAAAGGCTTAAAGAGCAGAAACAATGCACATCAGTCAAGTACAAGAAGTTCTGCTGGTGTCCCCCTACTAACGCAGTGCTAGTTGGTACTCATGGGATGCTGGCTGAGGGCAGCCAGATGCAGTGGAAGGGTTGAGAGCCAGCCTCTGGGAGAAGTCCAGACAGGACTGAAGAAAAAGAACTCCCAGTAGCTGAATATTTGTCATAAAAACAAGAAGGGAGATGGGCAGCAGCTGTAATAGCACAGTGTCAAGAGTACAACACACTAAAGATGAAGAGGTGAAAGCAGGTTTGTATCACTAAGTGAAGGATGGTGAGATGTAAAGGAGAATCCTGCAGCGGAGTGACCGTGAGGAGCCTGAAGGAGTGAGTGTAAAAGAGATTTGCAGGTGAGGTTGTGTCACCAGGACAAGTGAAAGAGTTAGAGAAAGAAAAATGATGAGCCGTCTCAGCGTTTGGGGAAGGATGGAGGAGGAGATGGTTGCAGGAGGAAGAACAGACAGGATGCTACAAGGAAGAAAACGTTCATGTCACAGATTTCAAAGGTTGCGAATGTCTCGGAGTAAAAAAGGGTCACTAGCACATGAGTATCTAAAGAGAGAGCTTTCTGCCAGTCTTCCCTTTACTTCAAATATTTCAGTTGTCTCTCTTATCTCACATGAATCCACAAGAAGGCTTACTGAATGGCAAGAAGGTAGTACCTGGTCCTCTACTGAGTTTAAAAATGCATAAAATTGGTAGCAAATGTTTATTACTTTCTCATCCGTGCAAAAAAATGTGCATGCTTCATGCACTGCTTCTCAGCAACTCAAGAGCAGTGAACTTATTCCAGTTAAATACCTCAGTGTCATTCACTTGAAAACCTGCTCTTAGCTCAGTCATAATTTTTAGTAAGCGCACAGTATAAAATTGTCACGAATTGTAAGGAAGGTAACTTTTTTTTTTTTTAAACTGCAAAATGAAACACAGGATTCAAACCAGCAAAACTGGGAGCTCTGGTTAATGTTAATCCTCAAAATATTAGCAAGGGCATCTGTAGCATAAATCTTACTTCTAAAGAGCTAGGTAAACACATTTGGTTCATGAAAACAGGGCTTTAATACTGGTATAAAAGTTGCGTAACTTTATATTTAAGATTCCATAATTGTTCATATTTATGTTTCATTTTATAAAGATGCTTAATGTTTTAATCCTTACTCTTTAATTAAAATCAGTAACTGTCATGGTTTAGGCTCTACCTTTAACTAATTAATTCTGATCTTACATAGAGAACCAAAGGGGGAGGCAAAGTGCTATGTAAGTGACCCTTTGCAGTCTAAGGCTGCCAGCAAGACTTCAAAAAAATACAGAACACTAGCCAAACTGTCTTGCCCTGAAATTCAGCTGTAAAATGCCCCCAAATTTCACTAGTAAAACTGAAACCACCATTAAATTTAAATACATAGCCTTAAATTGGTGAACGAAAGCTCAGGTTAAGATCCCTTTTTGTATTTTAAAAGTGAGCATCTGTATACTCTGGGACGTGACGTGTGGTTTCTGCTCTGGTATCATTCCTCCCAGCAGCCAGCTGGGTCCTAAAAAAAAAATTACAAGGGTTAAACTCTCTCCCTGGACAGTTGTTAATGGGAGCATGTCTATGCCAGGACTGGTTCTGCAACACTGCTGCGGGGAGGGCCGGCAGAATTCCCCTCCTGCCACGAGTTTGCATCATCTTTCATTTGCCCTGTAATACATCGTCATTCCAACATTAAAAAATAACTCCACGGTAACCAAAGAGAGTTTAAATAACGTTGCAAAAAATAATCGGGGGTGGGGGGTTGGGGGAGGAAGGGATGAGAAGAAAGGAAGCTATGAGATAAGGAAGGCTCAGCCCAGTGACATCCACATCTAACAAAATTTCTTCAGGCGGAACGAGGAATGCATTTTTCCCTTGCAAAGTATACTTTTCAGAGATGCTTGAATCCTTCCTTTCCGGTGTGTAAATAGTTTCACCTCTGCTGTCTCCATAAAGACCATGCAAGTCTCGCAAATGTGGCTGAGTTGGGCAAACGAAGAGCCATTTCTCAGCCGAACTCATAAATTACTTATTGTTTTAATATACTGGAAAATTGGCAGGAAGCGGGGGAAGGTACGTCAGTTACACAAGACTTTATACCATCACTTATCCTTGCCTTCCATTAAAAAAACATTAGTTGCTGTAGCAACTGTCAAACCACACTCCGGTTCCTCTTCCTCCAAGATACAGAACTTCTCCAAAACACTCACATACAACACAGTCCTCCCCCAGCTGAAGGACACCATTTCTGGCACTTTTGTGTTGTTTAAAAAGAAAGAGGCTCTCCAAGCAGCTGACAAATCCCTCACAGGGCTTCTGCTCCAAGGTATGCTTCCCATAGAGACAATTACCCGAAATCCTTGAAATCCTTATTTTTTTCCCCTGCCTTTCCACTTCTTTTTATCCCCTCTCCTTTCTCTGTGTTATAGAGAACACTACTCCATACAGTTTATTTCACCACTGTATCTTCCAGAATTAAGCAAAATGCCTACACATCTGTCAGATGTCACTCCCTCTCTCATTCCTTCCTTCACGGGAAAGGCACATACAACAGGGACAAGATCTCCTAATACACATACTGCAACATCTCTAGGTCAGGAAAGGCAAAGTCAAAGACACATCTCCTACCCAGCACCTAAAGAGACAGCCCATCTCCACAACCACCACTTCTCAGTCATTCCTAGGGGATCCCTGCTCCGTCATCAAGGAGAACAAGTCTTCTCCCAGCCGGCTCAAATCCTCCTCCACTGGACAGATTTGAATAGGCTACAAACCAAAAAAAAAAAAAAAAAAAAACTGGAAACCATTGGCCTAAAGAGAGCCCTTGAGAAAGCTCTCTCAGAAACAGGACAAACCACATACTACTAAAGAAAATCTCATGAGAAAGTGAAAAACATGTTCCTCCCCTTTGTGCAGCATGCCAATATCAATGATAAGCAAAGATCCCTGGGAAGCTCTTACATGTTCAAGGACACTACCCAGAGCGGGATGTTTGTACAGTAGAAGAGAGGTCCTTCCCACCTTCTTACCTCCCTCAATCCCCATTCTATTTCTAACCAGAATTTGATGCTTAAAATATTCTCATGCCTAAATGTTTTTGGTTTTAGAAACTATTAACACAAACAAATCTGTTCTCATACCTAATGGGATGATTGTTTTTAATCGCTGTCTAGAAACGACAGCAGCATAATATTGCACAGATTGTATTTAAGAAGATATATAAATTCTACTCTTCCAAAACAATTTCAGACTTGGATATACTTACCTTTTCCTATCATAGTAGTTTTATCATCATTTTCCTGTGAAGTGTCTTGTAAACTGAGGGGTTAATGGTTCCACGTAAAATTACCCTTGGTTCTTCTAGAAGGGTCCAAGCTAACCAGCCACTTCACCTCGCAGTTTGTTTCTTCGGTGCCATAAGTATCACCTTCGCTCCTTTCTACCAACCCACTTGTTTCTCTGACAGGACAAAAATGAACCAAAAATGTGCAATGTACTTGTTCTGCCTACACCAGCAGAAAGCACTTAGGCAACTATGGGAGGAGGGGTTAGTGTGTGTGTGTCCATACAAAATTAATTGCAAAGTAATATGCACAAGCATACCCTGAAACCAGCTTTCTATGAGCGTTTACAGTGAAAACAGCTGCATGCTGGCCCAGGTACATAGCATAAACAAGGTCACTTGACTCCTGGGAGCAGTGACATACAACCAGCAGTTTGAACTGCAAGCGCTGAACCGATCCCTTCCCCAAAGTTAACAGCAATCACTCCCCGCGGTTAGGTGAGGAGCACTAAGGGGTGTCTCCTTACTCTGTCCCAGCTCTGCCCACCAAGAGCAATAGCTGAAAGCAGGCACTGGGGTTTGATCTTGCTCTCAGAAATCCCAAACCAGCTGACATTTCTTTGCTGCACTGAAGAGACTGCTGGGCTGTTCCCATACCCTGGTTCTTCTTTGCATCTTGTGTTTGAGCAGACACTCCAAGCAGCTTCGTTTCCCTGTGCCCAGTCTTCCTTTCGCACTTCTACTGATCCTGCCTCTCTTTCACAGCATCCCTTCCTTCTATGGAATCACATAATTTATCCAGATGCATGACAAGGACTCAGGCTGCTATGCTAATGGACATTCCTGAAGGAAGAGCAAGATACCATTTGCTTTCTACTACCACTTAGCATCTGTAGATCTTCTGCGCAGAATGACGAAACACATGGCGGCCTGCAGCTCAAGGCCACCTTGCAACACTTTGGGCTGAAACGAAGAACTCCAGAGCTATAAACCAGTGCTGCTGTAGTTCCTAAGGTTCCCAAACCAGGACCGTGAGACTCACATCCAAAAAACAGAGTAGGGCCTCATTAACTACAGCGTGCTGAACTATAAAGCAAGGCAAGCAATTCCATCCCGTCAATTCAGCAGCTAGGATCAGTCAGGAACCTCACCAGGGATCTTCATCCTAAATGTAAAAAATATCGTGGCTGTTACGAAGGCATACGCAGGCACGCTTTCACAGGCGTGGGCGGACTGGATTGAGACGTTACTGACCCTAGATATTCATTACCACTTTACAGCTGGCAAATCATAGTTGAGCTAGCCGCTACTTAACGTCTACGCTTCCTTCTTCACTTGATCCAAGTCACCTCATTGATCTAAAAGGGAAATGGAAGCATTCACAATACACATTATGGTGTGCCGTCTATGACAGCCGTAAAGCGCAGGTCATAGAGCTGCGGGCAGATATTAAACTGTTCCAGCAGGATGTGCAAACACGCGCCTTCTGTGCTAGAATGACAGATGGGCCGATAGCACCTGGATCCCTTCTGCCTTTGTGTTCACCTTCCATCTTCGTTTGTCTGTGACTCATCTTGCATGTGTTTGGGACAAATTATTTTCAGAGTGCTGCTCGCTGACTACTCGCACATATCTTTCAGTTTCAGCTCTGGGAGAAGCTTACGTGCGCTGTACGCTCACAAGAGGCATAACCACAAATTGCAAATTATGCGTGCTACATAGACAGAGGCAGTTCATCATAATTTGCCTAAAACCAAGGATTACAGAGAGACGTGTTCTCCTTGCCACAGCCACCCAAAACAGGAAAGGCCTTTGCTCAGCAGTGCTCAGCACTTTCTGCTGATGATTACAGCTTCACCTCAAGAGTGGGATAGTGCATATGATGTGAGCGTTTGAGCGTTCCTTAAGCTGCCCCGAGCAGCAAGTCTCGCACTGGTTTATACCCCTAGCTCATGCCTAGACAGCAACGAATGTGTTTGGGATTCCAGTGTGTTCTGGAAAAAAAAAAAAAGAAAAGAAGAAAAAAAGAAAAAAGAGAGAGAGCGCACATGCACTAGTATTACAACCATTTGAGCTTTTTTTTATTATCCCAATACAATAATGTCCAGATTATACAAACCTCTTTAATTACAGCGTTTTAAATATGATAGACTGCTGATAGGACCAGCCATTGAGCAAGAGGCTTCTTAATATTCTCTTAATACTTCCTCTACCATCTACAGCTTTATGTTTCATGGTAAACCACGAATTGTATCATGTTTTTGGCGCTGCAATAGCATTTTCTATTGTAAACTTATCTCACTCTCAGTACCACACCTATTTAATCGGAATTCTTTTGCTTTAGAATAATGATAACGTACAACAAGTAGCTCTGCCTCATCAAATACTACAGTATTTTACTAAAAGTTATTGGAAAGGGACACATGTTTAAGTCAAGTTTTATCCACATATTAACAAACTGAAACTTAGAAAACAGGAATTATAAAACGTGGAAGAGGAACTAACTTGGCTACAGAGATAGATTTTAAAATACTTCTCTGTAATGTTTTATAACTTCAGATTTTTCATTTATGGGACATTATCTCAATCTGCCTGTAAACAATAAAGTGAATATAACATTTTCTTCTGAGTGCTGCTTTAGCTACAAACCGAGAAGGACCTCTTATCCCACATATCCAGCTCCTGGAGCTCGTTACTAGAAACTCAGCTTCCTTCAGCTGAAAAAAAACAGGGACTAAGGGAGAGAGAACAAAGTATATACCCATTTCCTGAGACAGGCAGCTATAGTACATACGGTCTGATAGAAGGAGGAAAAAAACCTTCAAATGTCTGAATCTAGCAGCTCAGCTACTTCTGAGTACGTACCAGGACACAGCAAGTTCCTCCTCCCCAAAAAAGCACAGTAAGTCATACACTATAGCACAAGCCCTTAGGTTATTCTTTTTCTGTATTTTTTTTTTTAAAGCTTCTAAACAAAAAGATTGACAGCATTAAAAAGGAATAAACAGCTTCAGGATAGGCAAGGAAACATATGAAAGCTTAAACTAGGAGGGATTTTTCCATATAACCACCTGTGATGATACCAAAAAAGCAAAGGTCAAAAAGCAAAAAAGCAAGTCAATTTCTTGAGAAAGAAGGATTATTTTTTTCTTTCCTTCTTTGGATTTTCATTCTCTCCATTTATACGAGGAGCTGCTGCTCCTTAAAGGTGATGCACTGCAATTGCACAAACAGCTTCTACTTCATCTCCTTCAGAGGCAAAGTTTGTAAAACCTCCCCCCCCAAAAAACCCAAACAAAAAAAACCACAACCCCACCCCCTTACCAGCTTAAAAACGTTTATAGTGAAGAATATAGTTTTGATCCAAAGAGAGCATTTTTGTAGTTGCAAGCAGAGTAGCATGCATATGAAGTCTGACAAGACATCCTCTTGCAGATAGCAACTACTGTTAGAATACAGAAGTGTTCACCAGGAACTTCCAGATTAAAAAAAAAAAAAAAAAAACAACCAAAAAAACCCCCAAACAAACAAAATAAAAACCCGTATTTCAACAAAGTGCAGTATAATCACATTTTAATAATAAAGTCAATATTATGATGGAGGAAACCTCCGTAAGACTGCAAGATCTTGAATATTTATTGACGAGCTAAAGAACAGTAATGATGAAGTAAGTCAATTCTTTCTCTTCAGAGGAAGGAATCCAGCTCTGAGCTATGGTTAGGACGCAACTATAATTGATGTTCTGGGAACTGATGTCTTAATCAACAGAGAATTTCCCCAGTCAAATTTAATTTGCTACTATGAGAAGACAGAAGGCTGACTATAGCTCCCGTAATAACAGGACATCTACGTATGGATCTGCCCACCTTTGTAACACTGCACGTAAGAGCAGGAAAGCTCAGCCTACTACAGCTGAGATCCGGCCTGCACAAATTACTTGTCTTGGTCACTTGCCCTCCCCCCCCCCCCCCCTTTTTTTTTTCTACTGCTCTGTTTTCTGGAGGCTTCTCACAGTCCATTCCCAAGGACACCTCTTTCATGACAAAGCGCCCTCCCTATGGAGTCCATCCTGCACATCTGCTCAGGTAAGTGCACGGGAATGCCTGTGACCACTGGGTCACAAAGTAAGGGCTGCCTCAGCATCCATGCCATCCTACAGCTAGGCATGTTCCCGTCCCATGCCCAAAACGTCGGTGTCTGCCACTGAATCACTATGTATTTATCCATGGAGAAATGCCTACATTTCATTACTGTGATGGAAACACTGCTGGTTGTGCAACAGAAAAGTCCGTAACAAGCCTTGGAAAAGACAAAGGATCAGGCACAACTGAGTTACAGAGCCTGAATTTGGTGGTAAATGGCCTGACAGTTATGAGGAGAAAGCGCAGAAAGAGGACAGCAGGCTTGGAAGAGAAGGAGGAATGGTCTGAGAGACACTTCTGAACTAGGTTTGACTCACAATGCATTTCACTAAAAGGGAAATGCAGCTTAAAAAAAGGGAAAATCCATCACTATCTTTTAGAGAACTTACCTATCAGAATGTTACTCAGTAATTAACACTTTCCTCCGGTTACATGAACGCAGATTTTGATCAATGCAGAAATAGTGTGGCCAGCAGGACCAGGCAAGTGATCAACCCCCTGTACTCGGCACTGGTGAGGTCGCACCTCCAATACTGTGTTCAGTTTTGGGCCCCTCACCACAAGAAAGGCACTGAGGTGTTGGAGCATGTCCAGAGAAGGGCAATGAAGCTGGTGAGGGGCCTGGAGAGCAAGTCTTATGAGGAGCAGCTGAGGGAACTGGGGTTGTTTAGCCTGGAGAAAAGGAGGCTGAGGGGAGACCTTATCACCCTCTACAACTACCTGAAAGGAGGTTGTAGAGAGGTGGGGGTCAGTCTCTTCTCCCAAGTGACAAGCGAATAGGACAAGAAAGAATGGCCTCAAGTTGCGCCAGGGGAGGTTTAGATCAGATATTAAGAAAAATTTCTTCACTGAAAGGGTTATCAAACATTGGGACAGGCTGCCCAGGGAAGTGGTTGAATTACCATCCCTGGAGGTATTTAAAAGACGGGCAGACGTGGTGCGTAGGGACATGGTTTAGTAGTGGACTTGGCAGCATGAGGTTAATGGTTGGACTCAATGATCTTAAAGGCCTTTTCCAACCTAAACAATTCTATGATTCTGTGCCATATCCAGGTGAGCAGTGTGGGCAATTAGACATGAATGACTGACAAGCAATCTTGAGATATTCAAGTATGATTAGCATTTGTTAAACATGAAAGGAGAAAGGAAGGTGAAACAGCACCATCACCATACTGTCATATAACGACTATCAAGCTGTGATGTCACTTGCAATGTCAAGATGTGGACTCATGTATGCACTCAAAAATGTAATATATTCTGAGCTTTGCCCTGGGAAGAAATGTTTCAGAGTTCAGAGAGGAAATGACTTCATCAAACGTTCTTACTAAGCATGATTCCACCAGACTAAAATTCATTGTGAAACTATATAATAACTCTTGCCCTTTCTTAAAAATAAACCTCAATATTGTAAATTCAACAGAAACTTATCAGTCAGATGCATGTATATTGCCTTATCTTGCAAACACACACAAAGCACCAGAAAAATAGCTGCTTGTGAGAAATAAGCAACAAACATTTCCAGAAAAAAATTATTTTAAAAACTTTAGCAAAAGTGCTATTTCAGTTGCTGGTCTGTAATCAAGTCACCCCAAACTGACATTGGATTAACTCCCCGTTACCATGACCTTTACAAATTTTAGGTTGTGCTAAACCATGCCTGCATACATATAGACATACATACCTTGTATGTAGATATAGCACGCTATACAAAATACATCTGCATCTGTTTAAACGGGTAATATTTTTCCGGCCGTTCCCTGTTCCCCTTTGGACTCTTAGCTGTTGTTGGCATCTACTTCTCTTTCATGTTGCAACTGCTATTAAATTTAGAGTTACCATTTGAATTACTGTCATGGATAAGGTCATTACAATCGAGTTGTCCAAATGCTTAACAATAATAGTAGTAGTAATAATAATAACAGTCTGTGCTGCAAGGAATAAAATTTTACAGCGTTTTTCACATCTGGATGGATAAATGCCATGAGTTTCTATGCAAAACACACTAATCTCAGAATCATAAAATTGTTTAGGTTTGGAAAGACCTTTAAGATCACCAAGTCCAACCGCAAACCTAGCACCGCCAAGTCCACTACCAAAGAAGCCACGAAGCAGACCGAATTCTCAGTCACACTAGCCTAGCATCATACTCGAGCTAAATTTCCTCCCTAAACACGCCCAATTCTGTCAGATCCTGTTATCAGCAGAGGCAGCGGAGCAGATTCTGGTCTGCTCTGTCTGCAAACACCCCAGCAGAGCAGGAACAGGAAAAGCAGCAGCAGCGGGATGCAGCTGAGCAGAGGGGAGAGCAGAGGAAAAGAGTGAGGCTGTACCGTGACAGGCAAAGTTTAAGGGGAAAAGAAAGTGTTCTGCTTACTGCGTCCCCAGCCAACACCATCTATCATTGCCTCCCTGTTCAACTCAGAACTGGACGATCACTGCCATTTAAGTTGGATTTTCCACGTGAGCACAGAATCAACTCCAAGAGGTTTCCAAGTACCCAGAAAGCAGCAATCCACAGCAACTTCCAACCCCAGTTAGCTTTGATGAAGCAACCCCATTTAATGAAAAGCTATAATGGTCTCGGATTACAAAAGGGTGACATCTGTGAGAAGGGTTCTCTCTTTTACTATATTGGATTGCCTGAAAAGCTATTTCATAACCATTTCATAACCAACCCTTCACAGCGCTGAAGGTATAAACATACACATACTCACACATAACAAATTGAGAATGCTCCTACATTATTCTCTGGGGAGAGAACGGGGCGGGGGGAGAAAGAGAAAAAGTCAACAGTAGGGAAAAGCATCTTCAGAAGAAAAAGAAGCAGTAGCAAGATTTTCCGTGGCAAGAGGAGAGAGCAGCCAAGAGGGAAAAGCTGAGAAGTGCAGCAGCATCCCTCCAGCCACATTTCAGAGCCAGTGGGCAGATACACTGATGTCTGCCGAGTTATCTACCTGTCCCGCCACCTGTCTCTAACATGAAGGGTCTCACCTAACCCCTCAGGAAGACACAGAGCAAACAAGCTGTTCCCATAGGAAAAATAATCAATCATTGGAATAATCAGTAATAATTCCAATAATTAATTATTGGAAATGTGAACTTTAAGTGACTTGGCTGCACAATCGCATTCTATCTTTGTGTCCATGTATACACTTTTTAAAGCTAAATTGAGGGGGAAGGATTTTACCTTAATACAAAATGTCATGTAAAAATGTACTTTGGTAGTCGGCCTTCTGGACTGATTAAACTATATATGCAAGTCAGTTTTATAAATGCATAGCTCTTGCAGAGATGTGGTCTTCCAACAGTTCTATAAACATGCTTTGTAAAATATTTATGTGGGCTCATCATGTGGGCAAATTCACAAATAGACTCGCTAACTCCCTTCTTCCTGATGACCAATAACCAGAAGAGGAAAAAGAAGAGATTCTTTTTAGAATAGTCTAGACAGTTCAAAAATAGCCTCTGTGCCCTTGCCAGGTGCAAGGGAAACTGGAAAAGTAGGAACCCTGGTACTTACTAAAACCAGGGTGTTGTTCTGACTGTATTTTATATCCACCCTCAACCTTCTGGATTTCAGCAAGGAGATTAATTCCCACGCAGCTCCCGAAGAAGGGCACTTCAACCCAGGGCTTAACTGTACCACTGACAGGTTTCCAGGTAGCCGTCATACAGTGCAAAATAATCCTGAACTTTAGGAGTATTTGTGATGCAAAGTGGCAAGAGGTTTCAGAAGCTGAGATCTCTTCAGGGCTTTAGCTCATCCTTCCCCCCCTGTTTATTCCATGAAAAAATCTTTTTTGCTTGTTTGCTTGCTTATGACACATGCTCGACCTGAGGAAGGAGTTAAAGGTGGCAAGGGAAATCACGTTCCCTCTTCCTTGTCTTTACTTTTCAGAGAAAATGGCAAAGAAAAGTTGTTTATTCTTTCAAGTCGATGTGGATGTTCTGAGCACTGAGGATGACGTTCCCACAGAGGAGACATGTGGAGTTAGATAACATCAATTTATGTTAAATACTCTTAAAATAGAAACACGTACAGTGCTAGCTTTAGACATACTAGATACTGCTTTCACATAGTCTGGTTTTGCATTTTTGTTATTTTTTCAGTGCGTGGGAGATATATTATCTCATGTTTTAATGGATGTGGTTATTTTCTCTCTCTGGCCAAGTCAACAGACTCTTGCAGGTTCTGTTCCCACATCTGGGGACACTACATTTCCCTCAAGATCCCGGGTCAGCAGGAATCTGTAAACCTCCACTCTGCCAGTGAGCCTTCACAAACCTGAAGTGACTGAAACAAGAGAGTGCAGGGACAGCAAGGGCAGCTGCAGGAAGATTTACCATGCAATGATCTGGGGTGTTCAAGACTCTCATTCTCTAAGCAGAGTGCTAACGCTGCATACGCACACTGTATGATACAATAAACTAAGGCTGTAGCCACCAGATCATATCATACCTAGACCAGTTGGAATTTATAATATTGAATTATAAATTACTATATGCTTAACACTGCCAAACTTCAAGTCCGTAAAAATTAACTCCACTCTGCTCTTACGAGCAGCTATAAATATGTCATTAGAAAGTTAGTACCGCGGAGAGACAAAAGATGAATTGCTTTGTGTCTTCTCTTCCCAAAGTTTTAAGTTATGATATTGGAGAGATGAAGACAGATCTGCAAGTCAAAACTGCTGAACAGTTACCAAGCTGCTAAAGCCTGAACTGCCATAACCTGGATCTACTTGATGTGTCTCCTGTTATAGCCAGCATGCTGTTTAACTGCTCCTTTCCCAGCCTTCCAGCATATTGTAAATTTGGCAAGTAGATAAATAATGAACAAAAGACACTATACTGAAGACAAAAAGAGATTATGCTTGAAAATACCAGTGCAACTAGAAATACAGAAAGTGAGTCTAAATTTAACAGACTAGATTTTTGGTTTGTGACTACCTTTTTTTTTTTCTTCCCCCCTCCCTCTCTTAGAGCTGATTTATAACATCAACTTAACTTCTTCCCCAAGGCACACCACCACAGCCACTGTCAATCTCTGGCCTTAATTTCCCACAGCACACATGCAAGTCTCTGAACTCAAAGCATTACAAGTGGGAAATACCAATGCTGGATGGCGTCCAGATCTGATGATAAAAACTGCAATCAAATGCTTGGCAATTTAACAAATGACAGCAACTACCTGAACAGATTAATAAATACCTCACAATGCACTCGCATTGAGGGAAACTTTCTGAAAATTTATAAATAAACGGTTTCTTGTAATTTACACTCTCCAAAGAGCTGCTCTTAATGGTTCCTATAAAGCACTGCACGTACAAAGCAGACAAATTAAATGCTGCAGCCAAAGGTGATTTCCCCCCCCCCCACCTTCAGAAGCACCCACGCATACACTGCTGAACTACTGATACAGTTGGCAAGGAAAGAAGAACAGTACACTCAGCGCATCTCTTTTTACTACACCCATTTTAAGAGAGTAAGGAGAAATAAGAGCGCCTATAGATATATTTGCTTAATTCAAAGAAGCTAGTGTTTTACTCTGTGGCATGAAATTCAAGCAAGAAGCAAAAGGAAAAGAAAAAATAGAAAATTATTGAACTAGAAAAAGTATTCTTGTTCCTCAGAAGAATATCTAACTATATTTAAAAATTACAGCTGCCTGAATTTCACTCTAACAAGCACAAGAAGTTATCTTAATGCAAGATTTACACTTTAAAAAAATAAGCAAATGTTACTTATTGGCATAGTACCTCTATCTGCTTGGCCTAGTAAGTGGAAATAACTATTATTTTTTAAACTGACAACAAACTACGCATGGAACTTTGTTTTTAAACTGCAAATCATCTCTAGTATAGATTGAATACTAACTTTGATCTAAGGTGTCACACCACTGTATTTATTTAAATTGTTATGTCATATAAGGAAACTCAATGGAACAGAATTTTCACAAAGCAGGCTTATAGGAATAACCTGAGGTAATAAAACAGGGTAATATTGAAGGGACTAAAGAAAATCTTCCCAAGTCAATAAAATCTTACACCAGACTTCCAACATACCCCACAAGCACCAGACTTCCTTGAAAAGCTGGTATTCCTCATCCAAACCTTAGGCTCCAGAGAAACTTTGTGTGTAAAATGAAACATTCTGGTACCACACTGATGAAGAAAACAGACAAGAGACAAATGTTTTGACCCAGCGATCTTCCCCATGATCCTGACCACTTACTTATCCAGCCAAGCACATAATCTAACCATCCCCAATACTACTGCTGCACTTTTGTTGCTAATTATGAGAGAAATTGCATTTTGGCACCTAGTACATACGTCTGTAACAGATGATCTTTTCTGTTTGAGAGATCAAAATTCTGCAATGAGCATTGCTGCTTCAAGATAAGAAATCATGATTTGCAACCACACTCAACTCAATCCCGCCAGGTGTTAGACTGCAGCAAGTCAGCCGTGATGACATCTTGCAGACGCACCTGAGGTTTGCAGCGAGACGAAGCAGCCCCATCCCACGACACAGTGGCTTTGAAGTGCTGTTCTGAGCAAAGAGGAGCTTCTGATAATTTGGAGTTTACGCTCAGAATCAGACATCTCTGGCAACTCAGCATCAAAACCAAAAAGCAGATAAGGTATGGAAGTGCTTCCTTTCCCCTAACAGGAATACCAGGAATGAAGATGAATACTGATCATATGCACGGTTCCTTGCATTTCTAGGTCTTCATGTCACTACTTCACTGAAGGTTTTATATTTTTTCAGTCAGATCTGAGAGTTCCCAAAGCAGTGCTCAGGCCTAAAACGCATGAATTGGCTTCCCTGAAAATAGCACTCAGCTGGAAAAGAACAGGAGTCATAAAAGTAAAAACTGCACCAGGGAATAAGAAAAAAAATCCTTTGCATTTACATTTTGAATTTATGAAGCACTTTGTTACCATCAAGATTAGCATAGCGTAAGAAAATCTCGGTAGGCAGACTGAAAAGAAGCCAATTTTTGACAGCCTGGTTTTCCTTTTATTCTTTCATTCTACCATCTTCCCTACCTCTTGGTCATTCCTGCCCATCATCCATATCTTTAATTCATACTCCACCTCCCACATCACCTTACAGAATCACAAGCATCCTGGCCATCCTGACACTGCGTTATCCTGTAGATATAAAGCAGTTCAGTTTTACATACAGCCAGCCTGGAGCGGTGGAAGACACGTGTTATCCAAAAGCCTAGGCATTTCCAGAAAAACTTTGCTAACAGCCAGTCATCAAGCCCTGAGAAGGATGTGCTAATTAGAACATGAGTACATTTTTGCAACTTCTTTAAAACATCATCTCAAGAGCATCTTGAGTTTTCAGGAGGAATAAAATCTCCTCCCGCTCTTTCCAGCAAGAGCTTTAAATCTACTGTTGCCTTCAGGTAAAGTTTTCTACAGCCAAAGGCATAACATTTCCTCAAATTGTTACTGATGCTCTAATTAGGAGTATAGCATTCGCCCTGGAAATATAATAGGAACTCACATTTTATATTATCCAATTTAGGTCCTTTTATTTCCCCCCACTTGTTTGGAGACTATGCCAATTTAAGGCCTAACACACAGTTTACAGTTCATGCCCACTCAGGGCTATATTAACAGCAGCAGATTTGCATGGAAGTAAATGCACCACAGTTCTATACTGTCACAGCTTTTGGTTGATGGTCACTTCGCCGTTTTGCAGTGAACTCAGTGAACTGCAGTGAAGCTCCTGTCTTTTTAAGCCCAACCCACATGTACATGGAAATCTCAGTTTCACATTTTATTTTGCCTCTTAAAGCAGGGTTTGAGCCCTCAGAGTTGTGCAGAGAAGTTTGGAAATATGTGAATGTTTAGAAAACAAAAATCAAGAGAGTCAATAAGTACATATTTTTTAAGTCTATCTCCATATTTTTCAAACCATCTCATGATTTCTGGATGCTCCAGATTGGACAGTCTGGCTGCAGAGGAAGGAATTTTACAGAAATTTAAAACAAAGAGGTATGGCAAGCTACAAGAAGGCTGCAAATAGACACATAGCTTCCTCTCCGTCAAAGCGTGGACTGTGCTACACTCATTTGCAGACCTTTTGATTTAAAAGGCAGCTGGAAAGTAAGATTTTTCCAGGGATCGTTAGTTGTGGAACTAATTTGCTGTTGGTTTGGTCATGTGTGAATCTTGTAGATATGCTCCCAAGTACTGAGGGAGGGAGCAACTGAAGGACTTCTGTTATTTAATGTTTGAATGGGAGAGAGATCTAGTGTACTACATCTGAAAATGGGTATTTACATTGGACAAAGTTTGCCATGAAAATTAAACTACATAAAAGCATAAGAAAGCACAGATTGTGTATCTTTTAACGTACAAGCAGAAAAACGCATCACTGTAGTGTTGATACTTGAAAACAAAACAAAAATCCACCACCACAAGAAATTACACATTTCATGATCAGACTGTGGTTCTAGATACATTTATGTCCAAATATATCCTTACTCATGCCACACTAAATAAGGCGTATCCATTCAGGAAAAGAAGTTACAGGTCACTGCAACACTGGAATCTATAGTCTACTTCAGAGAGTCCAGGGTACAGAGAGCTGACATTATCTCAGTGCTTTACAGACCATTACATAAAGAAACAAAGAACAGAGGGAGAAAGAGTTAAATGCCAAGTACAAATCCTGTCTCTCTGGTTCCGCACCCATTTATACCTGTCAAGCACTGCTGACTGCAGGACCTTTAGATCGGGCTAGGATGTTTCACTGTTTCATTAAGTGGCAACCTGTAAACTGCGATCTGGCATAGCTGCCTTTGAAGAAAATACATCCTTAACTCTTGCTGTCAAAACCCCAACCAACCTAAAAATGTGTATACATGCATGAAATAAATAACCATTTGATATTCTCTGAATGAGCTACCGTTTCAAGGCTGAGCATTGTAGTCCATAGTCAACTTCATTTCAAACTTTGTTTACTGTATACATTCAACTGCTAAATGTTATGATCTGTTCTACCTTTATGAGATGATGGGTGAACTCTCTTTGAATAACACGTCTTACACAAATGTGGTTCTCAACTTCTTTGAAGTCCATGGTCAGCTTAACTCTTTCCACAAAGCACCTAAAAGTAAAGTCATCGTGGATAACAACTTGTACTAAATATAGACATAACGTGAAGAATGTCACTACATAACAAATAAATTTTAAAAAACATACGCTTTAAAGGGCTGGTGTGCCATGTTCTTCCAACCTACTCTCTATTCCACAGGATTCTACATCTTCCTCTCAGAAATATAAAAAACAAAGCAGCCTGAAAAAAACCTCTAGGTATCTGCAAAGTTGATTCACTGAGGAGTTATTCTGGATTGACATTAACATCACACTTCCTTCTGGCATTCTACAGTCTACTGTATTTAATCACAATCAATATTTATATTGCATAACTTTGATATGGATCAGATAGCATGTCACAGCTCTGACATTATACTCAGTGTAGACTGTTTCCGTTTCTTCTTATGATATTAAGATAATTCAGTCATCAAATGTAATATTAAATAAGATTTTAAGACAGCAGGTGGCATCACTTAGTTATTTTTAACTGTTTTACACTGACCATTTACTACGCAGCATAATCCATTTTTGAAGATTAGTAAATGGAGCTCTATGAACAGCATAGAAAGTGACATTTCAAAGAAGAAATAAGAAGATATCACCATTTTATCTACTCAGTTGCCTTGATGTGTATTGCATTTCATAAAGGCATCTTAAGAGCCCACAGTTTCCCACAGCTATGGCTGCCCTTCTTTGATTCACCAGATACTTCTGAGCCCCCAAGTGAGCCTCCTACAAGCCATCAGCTGAAGGCATTCATATCTTCACTAGATCAGGGAGAGTAATGGCTGACTTGCAGAAATCTGGCAGATGTGACCACAGCTTAGTGGTAATTTATAGACTCTTTTCCTCATCTGTTCCCACTGGGATCACTGTTAGAGCTACATCACGCCATCAGGCACAAATTCACAAAATATGTTGAACCACTATTAGAGGAGCTGCCCATTCAAAAAATCAGAGTTAACAAAAATGGTAAATGCTAGAAAAGCTCCTTAGGTCCATCTAGCATCACACAGGAAATAACAGCCAGGATGAAAACAGACCGGGCTCTAAGCTTTGAGAGTGGCTGCAAAACAAGATCTGCTATTCAGTCTTCTTTTTGTAATTACTTTCTCCTTATATAATACATAGGATGTGAAAAAAAAGGCAGAAAGAAACATTGTCTTTAATATAAAGATTTGAAAAGGTAAACTAAAAACAAAGGTGTCTGTGCACAGGCTTAAACTGCTGTACAGAAAATGGGAATTCAGAGAAGGCAATGTACCGAGTCATTTTTCTGATCCCTTTTCAGAAGAATAACAAAACCATTATGTTCTACTCAGGGTATTTAGAAAGTGGCTGTCACAGTAGTTCGTAGGTGTTGCAGTAAGAGCGCGTGATCAAAAACGTTTTATTTTTCCAGGTGCCGTTCGGTTAGAACGGATGCAAGAATGCAGTGTGGGGATCTTGAGCTTAAAAGACGCCATCAGGGAGCAGTCGGGTGGATGCCCTTTAGCAGGCTGAGTGGCAAGGTTTGTAAATTCAAAGATGGTAGCCCATGGTGCAAACGTAGACCAGAGATGGCCCTGTGCTGGCTGATGCCTGGTTAAGTGCCATTGCTGACTGAGCCCTCCTGACCCACATACCATTCCACAGAGCACAACAGAGAGCAATGGGAGAGTCGCTTCAAACCTTGCGTGACAGATGCGTGGGAAATGGGAAAGGGCCATACAGAGAAGGGAAGAAATAAGCCAGAGTAGAGGAGAAACACTGTCCTCCTCAGCCACACATCCACCGCTCTGCTTTTCTTTACCCACTCCTAACTTTTTCTCTGGTCTTGCCTTTTTAAAAGGTATTCAAATAGCCACACTGCATGTACTGTATGAACTCAGAGATGCCAGCCTTACAGAATATTCAGCAATTCTCTGCAGCATGCTAACAGTTTATCGTGGCTTGATGGATAAGTGCGAACACCCACCAGCATGCATGCTTAGTATTTAGGGTGCATTTAATAGCAGCCAGGAGTTTGACCCGAACATCTTCTGTCTGTAGTATGAGATTTTCAATGAAAAATGAATTATGAAAACCAACAGGGAAAAGCAATTCGTGAAGAAGCTATAAATTTCTTCAGAAACGAAAGAATTACTACATAGAATAGTGAAAACAAACATTACAACTAATGGAGAGGTTATAAAATTTTTCCATTTTATGTCTTTGTAAAGACTTGTTTTCTCCCTCGGTGTTCAGATCACCACATTAGCAGCGCACTACCAAAGCATTCATCATCTTTCTGCTCTCAGCCTAGGGAGGAAATAAGCTTTTTCAGCCACTCAGAGCATGTCATTATACTTCTGAAAAGCAAACAGAGCTCTAAGAGCTGTGAGGAACAGAGGCGGGAAAGAGGGAAGGAGTCAGTCTCTGATACAGTAAATTACAGAACCATTCTCAAATCTTTTTTCTTTTTATGGCAGTCACCTTCTAAAGAATTGGCACTGTGTCCTTTAGACAATACCTTCCCCTCCCCCCGAGGGTTAATTTTTTTTTCAAACTGCTAGTAATACAAATTGAATGTCATTTTTTCCCCGTAATAGAATGAATTACACATACAAATCTAACAGTAATGTGAACCCACACCAGGAGCACCATTACTAATGTCATGATACTCATTATACTCATTGTGGCCATATGCTTTCTGCTGAGTCAGTTTTGAAATACATGCTCGTCTAAAAGGTACGAGACAGAAGATACAAGACTAAATTCCTAGAGGTCACTGAATATAGTCACCAATGTTATCTATAGTAAATATCACTACAATCATGAAAAGCATTGTATGACACAGTTGCCTACAGCAGCATGGGTAAGCCTCAAGCAATCTTGCCCTGTCCTACCTTACAGCTACAGCTTAACAAGACAGACAATACGGACACAGAAACTAAAAACCACAAGGCACTAATTCAGGAGGTCTGTATTCAGTGTCACAAGTGATGTGGGGTAGACTTCAAATTTTAAGTGAAGCATATACATTTAAATGTCAAGACCGTATTTTAACATTACTTTGAAGTCTAAAATTACACGTAAAGATCTAGCAGGACTTTCTAGAACAGAAGCAAGTCAGTTGCCTAAGCCCTATTGCGATCAGTAGTTATTAACTCAGCAGTCTGTTTAAACAATGTAAAAAACTACTGAGGACTTCTCATACATTTATGTGCCCAGGCATTTCCAAGTATCTGGCCTCTAGGTATACGTGAACTGCAGCCCTTTAAACTGCCCCAATACTGAAGCCATTCCACCCCATTTGATGAATTTTGTGGAAACTAAACCTCATAATCAAACTACTTACTATATTCTTTATGCAGAGACACACATACATAAACAGAGAAAAAACATTTTCTAAAATCACAGGGAACGTTCCATAGACGTGCCTGCATTATTTCATACTCAGCTACAGCAAGCTTTTGAGCTAACCTGTGTACATAAAGCATTATATTCTCCCCAGCTTGCTTCTGGCAGGGATAAAGAGGTCTTCAGAGCTCCACTACTTCTCAGGATGAACCCCTACATACCCGCTTAATGATTTGCCTTCCTGCATCTTCAGAATTATTTCCTTCCCAAACCCTCCTTTCCCTTTTTCCAGACCAGTCTTCCCAGCTAAATTCTGAATTTAAATAAACAGTGAGAATGGATGGTTTCTCAAGGGAGTAACAATCTACTTACACTTTTATCCCAGTCTCAGCCGTCCTAGTTGGTTTGCAGACACCTGTGCAGCAATTGCCAGCGGACTGGCTGTCTCCTCGCTTCCTTTAACGGGGTGAAACTCTGAAAACCTGAAAAAATTACCTCCTCCTTTCTGTCTTTCGCAGCGCTTTTAAACTGCTGGTGGGAGGAGCGGAAAGTCTCCCTATCTCGTCGTGTGAGAAAAAGCTAAAATTCCCATCAGAAGTGACTCACCGACATTAATCATATATACACCAGATTGAAAGGCACTCAGAACATGAAGCTTGAGTCTCATCCTCAGTTAAGCAAATGAGAAGCAAATTGCTCAGCACTATCATATTATTTTAACTGCCATATCTGTATAAATTTGCACAATGGAGCTGAGGAATATACATTTATTGTTTCTAGCACTGAACTCTTAGAGAGGTGCTGCTGAATCTTTTGGAGGAACAAACAGCTGAGTAACGTGCAACTGCCTTTATTCTGAAATTAATAAGCATCAGTGTAAAGATTTTTGTACACAAGACATTCGCTTCACTTACCACCTGGTTTATGCATTAGAATAAATATCCTTATTGCTTTACCAAGCAGATGCATACCAGAATCTTCAGTAACCAAATTACACTGCAGCTTGAGATATTGTATCTTCTGTTTGCTTCTCACTGGGAATATTGTGAGTTTTTATTCAGTAATACTAAATCCAAGTCCAAAAATCCAAAGAGTACTTACTGTTTAGATTCAAGACTACAACTAAATGTTGGGGTTGAGGGCACTGAAGTTTTCTCCTCTTTTTAGAGAAAAAAAAAGAAAAAATCCTACCATCTCTGAAATGTAGCTTGAGAATGAGAGGATTTATTTTCTTATTTAAAAAGAAAAGATAACAAAGTCACATTTGGAAATATATACATCCTACTGAATCTACAAAGCAGGGAATTTTTCCCTTCATACTATATATGCAATACTGCTCTATGTCCTTCACAAAGCGGACTCAGGCTTTTTGCCTTTATGGTGTTTTTAACTTTGCCTAATATTAACTATCCAGCTCCCACAGGACTATACTCAGAACTATATATGAAGAATATCCTATTAGCCACAAGAACAACAGTACAATTATAAAAAGGGAACTACATTCCTCCCATTTTTCAGGGAAGTATTCTAATGCCCAGGAACTAGATTACGATCTGTCATGGTCCTGTAAATTCAGGATAAATCAAGTGTCGCTTTAACATTACCTCGGCATAAAAGAAATCAAGGTCTCATTGCAATAAAGTGCTTAAGCTACTGCCAAGTTAACAATTTCTATTGGCATTTAATTACAGTGTGCTTCCTGAAGCTAAGGCACAGCTTTAGCGTGAGCAGGGCTACTCTGAGCAAGAGACTTGTTCTGTTCAAATCAACACTCATCTGACAAATAGCTCTAATACGCAGCAACGAGTGACATGGAAAACTGGCCATGGACGTAAATTTAGCTCCTCACTGAATGTTAAAGAATATCCAACCCAGAAATTATAACTACCACTATAAATACTAAAAATACTTAAATACATCCTACTTATGTTTTGCAAACATAAGAGCAAACCAGACAAATTTCCTTCCGAGTAGATCTATAAATATGAGAGTCCTGGTCAAAAACTGGGATCTGCTATACTTTACACATTTCTACACCTCTAGAGGAAACGTTTGTATGACTTCAAAGCTTCAGTCTCTTCTAGTTTCTCACACAACAAAAGAGCTTGTTGCTTTGGATAGTTAGCATGTGTTGCTTCTGGTGCTCCCCCTCCCAAATCTTAACAGCGAGTAAGTCTCCAGGAATGAGCCAAGTGATAATCTCGCTCTCTATGACATGGAGTACGGCTTTTTGTATAAATATGCTGCCTCAGAATTAGGTTACAACCACTCACTTTGTGAAGCTCTTTGAGGTGGACTGCTGATGAGCTTCCATCCTTTGAAAAAAATCAGAGGCTTGAATTGGCCATCCAAAAATTGAGGTACCCCAAGCCACTATTCACTTCTGAGTCGCTTGGGTCTGCCTGTACATCATTCAAGAAAACAAAAATCCAGAAAGTAGAGTCCCAAACTGACCGTGATGCCACATTAAAGGGCCCCTAGTAATGCCAGTAAATTAAGTTAGCTAGTGAGAAAGGAGTGAAGTGGGAGTTACCCAGCAGGATGGAGCACCCCAGTATAGACCCCATACCTTCTCTCCCTGTTGTATATGCACAGGAAGACAACCTTGTCCTAAAGGAAGCTCACATCAATCACTCAGCAAATGTTAACAGGAGCAGGACCACGCTCATTTCTTCTGCTTTTACACCTTGTTTAGCAAAGTTTTTCTACCAACGTCTTAACTGGCAAAAAGGCTTCACAAAAGGAAAGCCTTTCCACAAGGGCTAAACAGAGCCCCCAACTTGGGTTCACAACTTTTCTCATATAGTTCCTGAAGGTATTTATTTTGCAGATTCAGTCAGTACTTAGCAAAGCAAGAAAGACAAAAACATTCTGATTTTTGGTGACTAGGCTTTTTCACAGCCTTTTAACATGTTCGACAAGAAGAACTCCACAGAATGGCTTAGAGACATCATAAGTTGCAATTGTCCCTGAAGAATAAGTCGTAAGGAGTATCAGCTTGGTTGTTACAGAAGATCCTATAAAGAGAAAATCAGAAGAAGGTAAACCATTTCTTACTAGAGTTTGAGAGCATAAAGAATGACTACGCTTGATTTTATTTTAAAAATTAACATCTCTGCTCTCTTCTGTGCTAAGTGTTAGAAATCAAGTGGGAATAATACCTCACATAATTTGAGACTTGTAACTATTAAGAGTAAATCAATGATGGATAGTTTGTAAGCCAAGTTTGTAGCAACATACACAGCATACTGAATCCACAGAGCAGCAGAGGGGACCAACCCATATTTGTGTGAAGTATCTAGCTCTCAATAACCACTACAATTTACAAGCGGGAAAACAAAGGCAAGAAATTTGGGTTAGATGCCTAACACGGGCTGTACATAGGTGTTTAAATTTAGGCCAGGAAACTGCCCCAGGTATCTGCAGCCCTTCCGCCATGATCAATGAAATCTCAGTCTAGTCAAACCTCCATACCTCAACCTCACCACAGCACCCTAAGGTCCACACAGCAGTGATTCAAAAGGGGGAAAGTTCAGAAGGTGATCTCCCAGAGGTACATCTAAAAGGCCATGTGCTTACAGGACAGAGTGATGACCACGGCTCTCATTCAAAACCATGGAAACAGGCTCTTTTATAGAAGAACCTCATGGCCAAAACACTAAGCAGATGTGGGAATATATTTCTGTTAAAAAAAAAAAAGCGCAAACAAACAAAAAAACCCAGAATAACCACTACCACACACACACACAAAAAAACACAAACCAAAAAACCCACACCACCCAAACAAACAAAACCACCAACAAAAAAACAACACACAACCAAACCAACCACACTACCAGCCAGTGCAGGTATAAGACAGATGAGGAGGTCTCCAGTCTTAGGGTATTCTCTAACCTAGTGGCTTGTAGCTTTTCCAAGAAGCTGGAGTTTGAACCCCCTAGCAGGCCACGCTGGAGAACGGTGAACCTGAGTTTTCTGGGTCTTATGGGGCTCTGTCTGGCATGCCGGCAGGTCTGTGGTATTGCACCTGCTTCTTCCTTTCCATTGCATAATGAGGTGAGCCAGTTACTCAAGGCTGCATTTTCCCCTCCAAAAAAAGCCAGGTGTATGAGAAGTCCGTGTTACGACTTTGTGGCTTGACACTTCCCTCCCTATTTTAATTTAGCCCCAAGGAAATTGTTAAAGGTCAGAAAGAAACCATTTGTAGAGGCAGGGATAGAAGTCCACCGCCAATCTCAGACCCAGACCGCACCCTGCTACTCACTGTGCAAGTATGAGAGCATCATTCAAGACCTCGGGCTTAATCCTTTCTCTGCTCCAGATGCTTTACAGCAACTGTTGTGAGACAGGCTGGAACGCAGTATGAAGCTTTTCATGCTAAATTTCAAGTACGTTTCTGTACTCTTACGACTCTTGATTCCTCCTTTTTCGTCTGTTTAGAAGCATACTGAGGTAACGTACACTATAAATAAAACAAATGTCTTTGAAGAAGGCCTCAGATGCTCACGCAGTCTTTTGCAGTTTGTGGTTCAATCTGTTTGCTCTCGAGTTTAATCTGACACATTGGTTTGTTAAGATCTGTGTGGTGCCTCAGATATTTTCAGTTAGTCTTACTAAGATCAATTTCCCTCCCATTTAGACCTAATGGGAGTTTTCATCCATGTTATCTGGGCTTTTTCCACTGATCAGAGAACAAGTCCTATATTGACAATGTATTAATATGGAGAAAATAGAAAGGGGATGATCTGAACACAGATAATCAGAAGTAACAAGGTTATCTAAATAGAGAACTCAAACGGTATCTGGGTCTCTTGTAGTCAAGAGGAAGACTTTATTTTTCACACTTCATTTCTAGCCTTGTTATGCACACCAAAATACATGCTTACCTTTGTTTCCACCTAACAATACAAGAGTCTCAGGAAAATTATGTCCGTAAATAGGAATAATGACCAGTCTTGACTCTGGTATAACAAGAAAGAAACCAAACAAGGGTAATGGAGAATTGTAGAAGCAAGGGTTGAATGCCTGAGGGGAACAATTCATGGTAAGTTAATGAGTACCAATACGAGACCAAGTAGGAAAGCAAAAGGGTCAGAGTATGAGACCTATGGAAGAAAAGCAGAAAATGTAAACCAGGAGACTACAGAATGAAATAGGGTGTCAACAACAGACAACAAAAAATTCAAGGTATTAGAAAATGAGGAGAATTGAAATGAGCAATCAGATGCAAGAAGGCAGAAAAAAGAAAAAGGCCAAAGAGAGTCATGAATAATTTAAAAAAATAATGTACTATTGAAAAAGAATGACAACGTGATATACAAAACTTAGCAGCCTGTCAAATTTTAATTATCTTTTCAATTACTAATTAGGCCTTCTCATTGATTCAATCAAATGACAAACTTTCAAGAGTTTTAATGTTATTGGTGTTTATTCCCCCCTGCTACGATCTGCTCATCACAGTGGAGAACCAGAATCCCATCAAAGAGCAGAATGGGACATTTGCTGCAAGATTACCTCTGCCCCTTAATACTACAGGAACCCTGAGTAAACGTCTGTCCTAAATGAAGAAAATGGCAGAAATTTCAATGACATTAGTGGAGTAGGATTTTACATGTGTTCGTGACAAATAAGACTCTCTGAGAAAGCAACCTATCTAAAATGGAAGTTATCTTTAATTATTTTTTTTCATTAGTCTTAATTGGAATAATTACTTCTCCAATCACACAAGCATCAAAGGGAACGCAGGCGATGGGCATTAGCAGGCACACAGCAACGTGATGCACTGCAGTGGTACCTGCACACGACCATACCAAGTTACGCACATACTCGTTTGACACATCTCCATTTCTTCCTCCAAGCTCTCCGGACCCGATTTCCTTTCAGTCAGGTACGGGACAGAAAGACGCTGGTTGGCCCAGCGCCAGCGTTGTCACTTTTGCGCCACCTTCTCTCCCTCCTTGCTGAGGAGCAGCGCTGGGATACAGGGAGGGTAGGAGGAAAGCCATGCATTTCCCCCGCAGCCTGGAATGCGGCAGCAGTGGTTAGAGCAGGACAGAGCTGTTACAGTTAGTGCTGGAAACTAATGCCCAGACCAAAGTGCAAAGGGAGATACCTGGCACTTGGCCCCTGCTCCTTTAGGGACAGTACACAGAATTACAGAATGGTCAGGGTTGGAAGGGACCTCTGGAGATCATCTAGTCCAACCCCCCTGCCACAGCAGGGACACCTACAGCAGGTTGCACAGGAACACATCCGGGCTGGTTTTGAATACCTTCAGAGAAGGAGACTCCACCACCTCTCTGGGCAGCCTGTTCCAGTGCTCTGTCACCCTCAGAGTAAAGATGGTTTTCCTCGTGTTCAGATGGAATTTCCTGTATTCCAGTTTGTGCCTGTTGCCCCTCATCCTGTTGCTGGGCATCACGGAAAAGAGTCTGGCCCCATCCTCTTGACACCAGCCCTTTAGATATTTATAAGCATCGATGAGATCCCATCTCAGTCTTGTTATTGACAAACTACAGAGAAAAAGCCATTTGCCCTCCTTTCACTTACACTGGCTGTCAACTTTGTGTGTTAAATCTTGAAAACATATAAATGAAGGCACATTGGCTATGGGAACATTAGCTGACTTTTGTGTAACTACTTTTGCTAAAATGACTTCAACAGGTAGTTTATTCATTTCAGAGTCTTAAGTCTTTTTGCTCAAATTCAGCGGGAACACCTGTGCAACACGTGCCACATACATTAAAAACTGGCCCACTGTTAGCCATGAGCCTTTGATGAGATCCAATATGTAGGCACTGGTACTTACTCTCAAGCAACCTGGAAAGGCATCCTTTATCTCTTCTTTTACTTTAATTTTACTACTTATAGACCAATTCCTTCAATAAATCTTGATGCTTAATTTAAGAAAGAAGACAGTGGCCATAATCTCTTTTAGGGACTCCAGTACTAAATATAAATGCACCTTCAGAACAGATGTTGTTACAGATTAGGAATAATCAATATCATATTGAAAATGGACAAAATTGAACTAAATTGGTACTGTGTATCTAGGGAACTCTGACAAATTAAAAACTCCTGTTCACAGCTATATGAGAACTGTTTTCTGTATATTGCGGCCAGCGCACAAAAGGCACCAGAGCAAACAGAAAGATTAATTGCTGTATTCTAAAAAAGCTAAGTCTGAAAGAGACATGCATCAACTTCTGTACTCATGGTCACTAAAAGGCAAGGACAGATTTTACTGAGCAAAACTGGGTTTCAATCTATAGTAAAAATGCTCATAGTACCTGAAGTTTTGCTGGAAACAAGAAAGAAGTTCAAAGGCAAGCTAACTTCAATTTTTGCAATGAAGAAGGCGGCAGTGAGAAGATTAATCTTGTGCATTAATCTTAGCATTCCTCAGAAGTGACTCAGGCCTGCAGAAGAAAACATTCCCACTATCTGGTTAGAAAACGTCATGTTTCCCACACGGAAGGGAGGAGAGGTGCCGAGCAGCGCTGGTTTTACTACTTTCAGCCTGATAAATCTGTTTCATAGAATTGTTTAGGTCGGAAGGGACCCTGAAGATCATTGAGTTTCAATCCCCTTGCCATAGGGGGGGCTGCAGACCCTTCAGCTGTTCAGAGTATCAAACTGCTAAGGAATATAGTTTCCATTTACCAACAAAATTTAAAGTAGCTCTCACATGTAAAATAAGCTCGAGTCAGAGCATTCCTGAACTATTATTTAAGGGTTTATAATTTATTATAATAATCCTTGGTAAAAGCATCTTAGAACCACAAACAGCGGCAAAGTAGAAGAGATGCTAGTAACTCTGTAGCAATACATGTTTACACACTTAAGAGCTATAAATGTATACTTTACACAGCGACAAGTGTAAAAAAAAGTCCATCCAGCAACAAAACAGAGTAGGAAATACCCTTGGTGAGCTGGAGGAGTGAGAGAGGCCAGAAAGGCACCTGCAACACCTGAACCTCCACCGTTTCTTGTGCCTGAGCCACACAGCTCCTTTTTTCAGTGAATGCCCGGTTCTGCCGGGAGCGCTGACTGCACGCCATTCTTGTTCACCCCCATAAAAGCCCAAAGTAGTTCCCAACTGGGGGAAGAAAAAAAAAAAAAAAAAAAAACAACCAAAACCCAAAACATTTCAAGAGTCAGGTTTGCAAAAAGGACAGTCCATCCTGATGCTTCCCTCTTAAGCCTTCAAGGCTTGCAAGAGAAGCGAGAGCGTCCCGCTGGGAAGTACAAGAAGCAAAGGGAGTGACAACCCACCGCTTTCCCAACCGCCAGCGCGCCGAGTAAGCGGCTGCTGAGAGCAGCCCCTGAGAAGCGGCAGACGCGGGTGTCCCAACTTACATCACTTCAGAGCGCCGAATGACCACACTCATCATCCAGGAGAGGCTTGTACCACCCCAGCTCTCGGCCCACTCACCCTCCTCGGGATACGAGTGCCAACGTGGATATTGCGACAGGTAGAAGAGAAGAGCGAGCAGGAGGCCGGTTACACCAGAGCCAAGTGCTCAGGGTGCCAGCCCCGCGGGCGAGGTGTTTGTTCTTCAGCATCACCCTCTGCCACCCACATCCCGTGAGTCTCACGGGAGACTTCGGGTGGATTTGAAGATAGGATCGGCAGGAAAAGCAACTCAGCGCTGAAAGCTCATTTACCACCTTCATAAAACATACAGGACAGCTAGGCAGAAGACTAAAAAATGCCTCCTGTACAAGCAGGTAAAAACCCCCAAAGCTTAACCACTCACAAAACAAGAAGGAATCGCTATGAAACAATTAAACTATACAGAACACTTGCAATCTGTTGCTTACCATAATTTATTCATCTTAAAAGTATTTCTCAATACAGTTACTCAGTTGAGCCTCTGTTTTGTTTATTAATGTGACTTGAAAGCTGAATTCAGAATGATTTTTCTCTATTTTTATTTATACACGTGGGAACCATTTACAATTCAAAGGCATTTTTTTTACCGTGTCCCTGAATGAAAATTACCGGTTCGGTCTGAATAGTTTTTCTGTACCAGCTTAGGTCTTTCAGTAATTGGTTTTTCACAACATAATGTATTGAGAAAGGACTGAGATTATTGAAAATAATTGTATTGGCAACCAAGGAAGGCAAATTATAAAGAGCAAATATTTCAAGTTTTTAAAGCCAAGTCCTCCTATTATGAATTGTATTTCCAACTTCCCTCCACTTTCCTTTATTAAATATTTTAGTATATTCTACTGGAACAGAAATGTTGTACAAGGATAAAAAAAAATACTCTTTAAGTGTTTTTCCCCCTCTCTCTGTACCTTGCACATTAGATCAGTTGCCCCACTTCACAGCTCAGCTGAAAAGCTGTAACAAAAAAGTGGAGCCAAAATAAGTTCGAAGAATGCCACCATAAAACATGCAATTCGTTGCTGTTTCAAAGAAACTCAAAGAGTTTTTCCATTTCTCACACTATAATAAATGATGTAAGACAAAAGAATGGAATTTAGGTTATTAACAAATTTTCCCATCTGTCTCCTGTATCTCACTGCAGTTTACAAAATCCTTAATCATGTTTGGTTTTTTTGTTGTTAGGGGTTTTTTTTGGTTGCTGTTGAGTTTGGCACAGACAAGGACAAAGTGCTTCCAAGCCATGACCTATTGGAAGCTTCTATATGAAAAAAATAAAATAAAGGCTTGTTACTAGCTAAGTGTTTATTTTAATCTGTCAACAGGCTACAAAGAAAGCAACAAGATGAAAGTGAAGTAGCATAAAGAAAAAAGATATATTAACTGCATTAATTAGACTGATGAGTTTCCAAGGTGATTCTAAGAATGAATGCTTTCAGCAAATGTGTATATTACAGACTTTAAATTATATATGTGTAAATGAAAGACCATAACAGTTATTTCAAGAGAGAATGCCAGACAGGAAGGTTTTCTTATGTTCTTTTAACGAAGTTATGGACTCCAATAACATCCCTCCCCTCCTGTCACCAGGTGCTCAATAATTCCACCAAAAAGGAGGGCCAAGTAGGCATCCCCACATATTCATTTGCCATTCATTTTTTCTTTCATCCATAGTGCACTAATTATCCTAATCTGCATATATGCTAACCTACGCACTTGCTAACTTCTCGTAAGTACCTTTCATAAATATACAGCATATTGATGTGAACTTGGGGAAGGATTATAGAGAACTTCATAAAGAAATGTACTCATTTCATCAATATGTCTGACAGCTTCACTAAAAGATTTTACTGGAAAGATATTGCCCAGCAATAGGAATCTTAAACCTAGTTAATCTTAACCCAGCAGGGCAGAAATGGCAGATCTTTGTTTAGTTTGGAGTGATTGTTGTTCTAACGCTTGAAAGCATCTCAACTTTATTAGAAAGGCATTTCTCAGAAAGTCACTCGCACGCATAGTCTAGAAAAACAGTAATAAAGCAAGCTGTTGATCTTTAATAATTGAAATAAATACAGATAATGCCAGACATCCTCCAACTCACTAGAAAAACAGCGAAAATCAAACCACTGAGAAGCAAAGTAACGTGCCACAAAAAGTCAGCAAAAGAGGAGGAAGAATACCCAGTTCTCCTGACATGTTACATTGGCCCAAGATGGGAGATTCCACCTCAACTTAAAGGAGTCCAACAGACTGCAAGTTAGGACAGCTATAACTTAAGATTTGTCATAATGCCACTATTCACTACAGAAAATTAAGATCTGGGGTTTCTTTGATTCCTGTTTTAAACAATGAACCAGAATGCTTAGACCAGTAAATGTTAAATAAGCAATCCTTATATAGCTCCAGATCTTAAAATGCAAACTCTTAAAAAGAACTCTTCAGGTATATTTCATGCTGTCACTTTGGTTAGTAAGATACTGAAAACTTAAGAGTAGAAATATTCTGCCAAAGTCAGTGGGACTACACCGAGTTCAGTCACACAGGATTTTATCTTAATCTTTAATGCTGATACTCCAGAACTGCCCACGTAACTACTTCTGTGGTAGATGAAGATGAACAATGTAACCCACGTCCTTTATCACCGTAGTTAACCATTACTCACTTCTTCCATTCAATAAAGATTGACTTCTTGATCTACAAAATCTCCTGGTCACCTATCAAAACATGCCCCACTCACTCCACTGCTTATTCAGGGATCTTTCTTAGGAGTCATTTGACCTGCTCCTCATTGATCTTGTCCCTTTCTCTGAAATACTTTTCTTCTAATCCATTTAATCTGCCTAGATGGGCTCTACATTCCCCTTTCCTTGTTTCCTCCTCTTAAACTTCTTGACGCTCTTTGATGCGTCTTCTTCCTCACTTCCTTTACGCCCATACTAAATCCTAGCAATGTATTAACAAAATAGAACAATTACTTTGTAAACAGATGCATTAACCTCTCAACTAATCCCACTGTTACATTGCTTCCCCTGCTTTTACTCTTCTTACTCACACCGCATTTATTAGTGGTCATCCGATTTCTTCTTAGCTTGAAAACTAGGTGGACCAGGCAACTGCTGCAGCATTGCCACTGGGTAAACCGGGTGGTAGGACTACAGCCGAAAAGCCTGTGCTCACACTGCAACCCCCTAATGAATATGAATCAGATCACCCTTTAGTGACAAAAGAACAAGCCACTTCTCACGTATCATGGAGCAAAAGCATTTCCAATGGACAGAAACTACTTAACAGCCCATACAAAGCAAACTAATATGCGAGTTTATTTTGATGCAACTTGCTCACATTTAAAAAACGTAAACTCTTCAGGAAAGCTGTTTCGGGTCCCGCTGCCACTTATACCAGGGATCTTCAGAGTATACGTTCCCTACCACTATTAGCTGCTTTACATAGCCAGAGAAATGTAGAGGAATGTTATTGCAAATGACAACCAAACCTTTTACATTAAATGTAATGGAAAATGCAGCAGAACGTGTACGTATGATAAAACAATCTTCTATCCAAGACAGATTCCATCAGGCCTCTCAAAAACCCTTGCTTCTGTTATTTATTTTAGCCTTGCACAATCTTCCTTTGTTTTTTTTTATGAAGGAGTCTAAAAATTAAATATTCTTATCTCATAAATAATGCAACAGAACCATACTGTAGGTACTTCAGAGCAACTAAGAATGTTTAATCACTTTTCTTCTAGGATTCTCCCTTAATTTGAGGTTTCAAAAGTTATACAGCATGTCAGCAAAAATAATGCACTGATGGGGATATTCTGACAGAAGCACAGAAATCTGCTGCTGCCCCGTTCTCAGTCATTTTCTTAAAAAAAAAAGGTGTAATACCTAAAAGAACATTTAACAACAAAACTATCATTTATTTTCAAATACATCTTTCCATATGTGCTAACTAGCACCTGTCTGTCTCTGCTGAGGAGCTATTAGACAACTTGGCAACTAGATGCAAACAAAAGAAAACAAAAAAAAGGTCTCCAAATGCTCAACCCTGCAAAGGCCCTAGTACCTGAAAGGCAAGAGGTTCCCTGGACGCTTAATGCTTAACAAGAACTTTCCATATCTCTCAAGACCAAGCCTAAAAGAGCTTTTTATTTCTTGATGTCAACCCATTTAATGTAATGTTATCTCCTTGATTATGTGTATTTTGGGAAACAAGAGCAATGTCCTGTCTTCAAATAAATCTTTACCTTTTCAATCCACACAGCTCTCAGTATCTTTTCAGCCATATATGCCTACAGTTCACTTTGCGTGAATTAATGTGACTTTCCCATAAAAGCTGGCTGGAACACACTATAAACAAGCGTTAAATAAACTCCTTGGAAAGCAAAGCTCAGGATGACATGGAGACTCCCCACAGCCACCCCACCTGGCAGCAAGAAGGCAGAGGCCACCGCAGCCGCTTGTCCCCACCACTCCAAAGCTAAGTGAGACATTCCAAGGCAGCGGTTCTTGTAAATATTTTGAATGTCACATTCACAAGGAACATAACTGGGCAATTGAGTGCACCACCGTTATGGAAGTTACTCTGAGAAGATGCAGGTTTTATTAGAGCCAATGCTTTCTGCTTCCCTGCTCGTGAAAACGCCACGGCAAGCCTATGGCCGAATTTTCACAGTTTTTCTCTCATTTTTCAAGTTACAGAGCAAAACACATGCAGAACATCTTAAAATCAGGCAAAAGACAAACAATTTACAAGCACTTCTGACAGCACTTGCCTAAATAAGCTTGCGGTCGTCCCTCAGCTTTCCTTAAACTGTACCAAAGAAGGCCGCCTGCGTTTCTCTCGAGCAAGTGGAGCAGCTTCAGACCAACCGCATCCTTCTGCCCTTCTCTCTCTTCTCAGATCTTGCTTTACATTTGCCTTTACACACCACAGTCTGCCATTTTCTCAGCCCGCTAGCTCTCCTTTCCCCTTTAAATCCCATACACCAGCAAATCAGCCCTCTCACCTCCTACTTGCGCGTGGTGCTATTTCGTTGAACCTATTTGGAAACCTACACATCTCTCCCCTCATCTCCCACCAACCGCAGCAGCCTCCATGTCTCCCGGCTCCCTAAACCCTCGCACGAATGCAACCCCAGCTAGGACGGGAGGAGATCGGGGGGGGCCTGAAGGGAACCGGGTCATCAAGAACTGCTTTAAAAGACGATTAAGCAACACACATTTCCAGCATAGCTGCTCTCTGCGTGCATTCACCAGGTCCAGGGAGATCATATGGCAGAGACAGAGTCTCTCCTGGCTGGGGAGGCTGTCTGGAGGAGGAATTACAGAGCGAGGACAGGAGTCTCCCTCAGCGCTGGGCCTCTGCCAAGACGAGGCAATGGGATGAAAGGACCTGACCTCTGAAACTTGCCTGAGGATTAAATGAGCTTCTTCACATTGTGTACGAATGTAACTGTTTTGATTGTGGTTTGTCATCCTACTACACTGTAATAAGAGCGTTTCTCCCAGCATAAACCAATTACATCAACAGCCCAACGCATCACAGGGCTGCATGCACACTTCCTTCGCGAGCATCTCCTCTGCGTGACACACAACTGTCGCACCGACCCCTCTTCTTACCAGGGAGGAACAACCCTCCTGGCCCACGGGCAGGGCAGGTACGGGCAGGGCACCACAGGCAGATTTTTGCTGGACACTGTCACGGTGATTTTTTTGAATGGCCAAATCTCCTCATTCTCCTCCCTAACATGACTGTCATCAGTGATGTCTTCCCAGATGTGAAGACGACAAAGGGCTGGGCTCCAACACCTTTACCAGAGAAAATACAGATGCATCAGGTGGGTTGTTTTGTAGCTTCTAAGAATATTTTAAGTAATGGAGAGTCAAAAGCGGATATGATAATACCACTTGACAGAAAGCATCATGCTGCCTGAGAAACAAATAATGATTATCTTAAATGACAACAGATAAGGCCAATCTCTTCACCCAAGGTGACAAGTCGCAAGCAGAAAGCATTCTACCTTTTCAACACTCCACCTCAAACCCTCCAGCTAGTTACATTCACAAAAATTTTTATTGCCATTGTACACTCACAAGGGACTTCTACTGGGCTAGGTTTTCACCTCAAAAACATCTCAGCAAGAAGTGAGGCTTCCCACTCTTACTGTGGCAGACAACACGCAAGTACAGCAGCACCCACTTGGCCATTTACCACACATAAAGCACATGCCAACTACTACCCCTAAGGCGGCCCCACGTCTGCCTTCTCAGTACTACCAGTGAAGAGGCAATTCCTAAAGCAGAGTCTGAAAAAAATCCAAAAGAAGTAGCTTCTACCATCTGGATGATTTAACTGATGTATGCCAGAATAGCCTTTCTTTCATGTACTGATACGCTGAGCCTGGTCCTGTTAGTTATAAATACATCCAGCGTAAGAATAATCACATACACTGCCAGACTAAAGAGGATTTTGTGTACGTGGCAATCAGCCTTGGTCACCTTGACTGAGACACTGAGGGAACTGCGGAGGAAAAAAGAGAGGTATAAAGTCTTCTGTAAAGATAGAGTAGTAGAATTAATAGGTCATATCTAACATTAATTTCATTATACTGATGAAGAGATTCTCCAATGGACTGGGGAATGCAGCCACAGGCTCCCACAAAAGAGAGAAAAGGCGTTCTCCCTTTTCTGCTACAGAGTTCAGCACTCTGCTCCTTCTTCCCCCTTTCCTTTCACTTAGTGCAGATGGTTGGTCCCGCTGGTTTTACCTCAGCTACTTCAAGACTTCAGAACTGCTTCATTTTCTTGCAACAGCTGTGCTCTTCTTCACTACAGGTACACGTGGCTCATCACAACAGTCTGTGGTTAGAAGACACTATTGGTCTTCCATGGGACCTAACTACCAGTGTAATACTTTTTAACTCTCATTTCAAAGTCCACCTGCATTTTGGACGAAACTGCCATTTTCCAGGAGAGTTATTGAATATTTATAACTATTATTGTATAAACTCAGGCATTTCTCTTTTCTATTCCTTATCTAGTTGCCACTGTGTAAAACTGCCTATTGATGAACAGCTAAAGGCAAGTTTAATTCTTCATTATTCTGAAGAACATTTGGAGCAAAACAAGTAACTACTTTGGAGTTTTCAACCTCCTAATGCAGGGCAACACGCATTTTTCAGGACTACACCACCACTATGAGCCTAAGAATGACTAAACATTTTAAATGCTGTACATCTCTGAGATAAAAAATATCTGCTGGCAGCAAGTCAAGGGAAAAAAAGTTTTACATAGGACTTTCATATTCATTTAAGTACTTTGGCTCCAAATACAGAGGCAATATTAGCTGTTTTCATCACTGATATGGGGTTATACAATTTAAAAGAAAGAAAAAAACCTGAATTGTTCTTTTGATATCCTACTTTCTCTTCAAGGCTGGGCTTCAAGGCTTCAATACTTTTGAGTGTTCGCCTATTAAAGCAATTAATTCTTTCATGTATTGGCATTGTATGGATAACAAGTTTTCCTTACTTAGAGGAAGAAAAGCGTGGACTGGAAAAACAGGATTATCATTTTGACAGCCTTCTAATATTAAGAAAGGTAGAACTGCAACTTTGCATCTGACAAATAAATATTTAATGCCTTTTTAAAAGCATTGTGGTGTAAGTTCCAAGGAAAATGTTACAGAGCATCTTTGATTTCCTTGCTTTTGTTTCAGAACATTATTCCCGTTTGATAAAGATTTCACAAGACATCTTGTGGATGCAGGATTTCTTGCTCCTGAAACATGCATACAGCTTTCCAGCTTCCTTTACTTCATAAACATGAACACACAAAGAGTGTTGAGCTGCAATCCAGCACAACTTAAATAGGGAGCTCAGAGTAGTTAAAGGTACCACATCTGCTCCTGAATCTTACTAGTTTTTGTTGGTTTACAAGCAAGTTAGTGGGGTTTTTTCCTTAATGAGAGTGAAAGACTGATACCAAAAAGAGAGAAGACTTGCCCTGATAAACCATTCGGGGAAGCAGTTAGATAATAACAACAGATCTACCCTGGCTTTTGAGAACAAGACCAGTTCTCCTTGTGTCAAAACCTTTTGGATACTAGCTCACTTTTTGGTGTAAGGTGAGACACTAAGGTACCCACAATAGAGAAAGCTTAGTGCAGACCAACGCTCGTGTATTCTTGTCTACACTGCGTGCACAAACTGAGCACACAGTATCGATTTCAACCCTGTGACCATGCTTCCTAGCAGATGACTGCAGTTATGTCAAAGTAGCCATCACAAGGCTCATAAGCCAGCACCAGATGTCAAATGTTAACAGGTATGTAGATTGCCTATTGCTGCCTGTAGGACACTGTAGGCATGCTGCACAAAGGCACACCAACTTAATGACAAGGTTGCCTGTCAGGCCCTACCACGGCAGACCTGTTATACCCCTAGGGACACTTAGGCACAATGCAAGAACTGCCCAGAATACAAGTCAAATATAGCAGGGTCGCCGGGCTGGAAAACAACTTTGCAGAAAAGGTCCTGCTTCTGGTGGACATCAAGCTGAACTTGAGCCAGCAATGAACCCTCACAGCAAAGGCAGCCAACAGCTTCCTAAGCTGCATAAGCTGCTTTAGGCAAAGTGTCACCACCAGGTCAAGGGAGAGGATTCTTCCCCTCTACTCAGCCTGGGTGAGACATACCTGGAATGCAGGGTCCAGTTCTGGACTCCCCAGTACAAGGGAGACAGGGACTTACTGGAGCAAGTCCTCCAGCAAAGGGCCACAAATGATTAAGGGATGGTAGCATCTCTCATACAAGGGGAGTCTGAGAAAGCTGAAGATGAGAAGCCTTAGGGGGTTCTCATCCACGTGTAGAAATACCCAAGGTGGGGAGGAAGTACAGACTCTTCTCTGCGGTGCCCAGTGACAGGACAAGAGACAGTGGGCGCAGACTGAAATTCCACTTAAACATAAGAAAAAACTTTTACTGTGAGGGTGGTCAAACACTAGAACAGTTTGCCCAGACAGGTTGTAGAGTCTCCGTCTCTGGAGACACCCAGAGCACAACTTGACACAGCCCTGAGCAACCTGCTGTAGCCAATCCTACTCTGACCAGAGGGTTGGACTAGATGATCTCCAGAGGTGCCCTTCCAATCTTAACTATTCTCTAATTCTGCAAAAAATAAAGAGAGAAAAAAGATAATTTAAAATCTTCTAATCAAAAAGAGAAATATGTTTTTAAGCTGACAGTGCCATTCATTGAAGTTTATCAGTAGACTCGAGCGAGTTATTACTTTCATTCTCCACCCCTCCCAGAGGAAGGAAAAACAGTTTTAAACCCATAAAACTTCTTCTGTCAGATAAACAGAAACTCTTATCTACAGCAGTTTACCGACCAGCTGAGAAAATAAGTAGCAAAATATCATTTAGAAAAACAAATTAGTACATTGTGCTATTTTCCCCAAACCTTCACTGTCAGTCTTGTATTTTTAAAGAGTATTAACATGCTAATTAGTACACTGTTGAAATAAAAAGTACCTATTGTGATAAATAATTACACCCCACAGAATATTCAAAGTTATTGTGAAAACAAACTTCTTCATAATTCAAAATGATAGCATACATTTTTTTCATTTTGCAGCATAAGAAAGCATGCTGGCTGCACACTTGTACTCCATCTAAACGTGACCAATAAAAATCACTGCCAAAAGCAACAGTTCTTCTTCAGGGGACAAACAAAAAACGTAGTAAGAAAGAACGTAATAAAAACATTTGCCTGAGTAACACATTACCAAACGACCCAAGAAATTAATAAGCTAATAAACCTTTCCGTTTAGAAGACATCACCACACTGAGATTGTATTTTACTGTTTCACACCAATGATGAGGCTGACTCCAAGAATTTAGATTCAAATCAGAATGTGAAGTTGCCCAAAACTGTGTGGCTAGGGAAGAAATCCAAGGAAACAGTCTGTTTTTTTTACTGCAAATCAAAGAAAGCAGTTCTCAAAATAAAAGCTGACGTTTCCTAAAATCACAAAACAATAAAGATAAGCCAGACCATTTCTTCCTTTGAGGAGCTTTCGTTCATCTCACTGCCTTGAAATTCCTCCGGAGCAGAGTGGTATCTTCCCTTTGGACTCAAGGCTATTGATGGGCAGCTCCATTAAAAACCCACAAATACTGGCGTCTATATCTGATGCCGAGACTCAACCGGGAACAGCGTCACCCTAATCAAGTCTCTTGCCTTCCCCTCTGCCCAGGATGCTTTTTTACAAAAGCTCTGTCCCAACGCAGTGTCTCCTGGCCACATTTTTCCACACAGAGGGATTCAAATGTGCAGAACTAGTTAACTGCATACTGCACGACAAATGTGACACGTGACTTTCACTGACGTGAAAGCTATGGAAGTTTACTCAATGTTAACGAGAGGACACCATGAAAAGACGGCATGAGTCTTCATGCCTTCAGCCAGCCTAGTGTTCCTTACTAACAGAGGTAAAGAGGATGAACTTGTCACGTTTGGCAAGCATTTATCCACCACTGGATTTAGCTGCATCCTGTACTGTCTGTACAGTGGAATGGCATGTTAATAATTATTACTAATAAAATACTGAAGAGTCCTATAAAGTAGCAAAGGTTGTTCTGCCCCCCATGTCATGACGATTACAAATGAAGTCAATGCCCAGTTAAAGAGCCACTATTCAAAGTCTTAAAGCCGTTTCCAGAGGTAAAATGAGACACACACCTGAGAATGCCTAAGCAGTGCTGGAGTGTCTGACATACCAGCAATATTTAAGAAAAAGAGTCTGTGGACTTTTTCAGCTGACTCCAGTAAGAAAAGAAACAACTTCCATTCATGTTAAAGGGATTAGGATCAGAGTCATGCAGACAGAGGTACGCTACGAGCCACACACAGAAATCAAATACATTTTAAGAGTTCCACATATAAGAGGAGTAATGCCAAAAATTTTATCAGGATATTTACTGCATGACATTTATTCATATCCAGATCACAGCTCACAGCCTGTTACCAATGCTAGAGAGAGCAGCCTTGGCTGAGCCAAGGCCATTCCAGAGGAGTTTCACAGATGAGAAGATGCATTAAGGGATTTGACTTAGAGGAATGATTTTAACGTTTTGCTAATCTAAGTGATACTGCATTAAACCCATGCTAATACCTAAATTAATAACGTTTAGAATAGGAAAAAGAAAACAAGATTGCTGTATCAGCTTGCAAAGCCAAGTACCTCATGCCCATTAACCCAACATACATTTCATAACAAAGCCACCCGTTGAAGAGGAGCAGCATTAAATCCAGCGATGGCTAGTGAAGCACGGTGCCTGGTGGAAGGAAAGCTAGGTGTAGCGTGCCACCAAATCACAAGAGCTCACAATGGGAAAAAAACAGATATATAGTGCACGGAGGGAAGAATGAAGCTGTCCTAAAGCAGCAATTGCATTTTGCACTTTGTTCCAAGGCTCACAGGATTTGCCTGCTACAAAATAACCGTAAGCTAAGGAAGCACTCTAAAAAAATGGCAGGCAAATGAGCACTCTACCTCTCAGCTCCTCATTAGCAAACCGTATACACTGAAATCCAAAAAGCCTCCACCACTGCATTCCTTTGCAATTCATGGAAGCCAATTACCAAATGTTTGTAAAACATTCTTCAGATCCTTCTTTGAGACCCCAGCTCAGCTATGTTTCTACAACAGGAATATACCATACACTTCCCAACCATCTGAACCAATTTTAAGGCAAAGAAGCCAGGGAATGCATCAATTTCTCCAGCTAATTTCTATGGAGCTTTGCATTTCTGCTGCCATTTCTGGTTTCCATTTTACTCCAGTCCTTCTCAGATTATTTAATTCACCTATTTAATGATCTATATAGCACCTATATCCTTAGCTATCAGCCATCCTTCTCATATAGCCTTAAAAGGACTTGTTTAGGTTTGCAGGGTAAGGGGGAGGAGAGGGGGTTCCTTCTGAGTGCACTATGTCAAGGTTGTTAGAAGCCAGCAGATCCCAGCCTCCCCACCCGTTCTTAAACAGCAAATTATGAAAACAGTCTGCATGCTACAAGTAGAATCATAAAACTGAATCTAGTGAGAAACAGCAAGAAAGAAAATCTGCATTTTGGTGAGAAACAGTATGTGAAGTATTCTATAATTTTCACTTTAAAAGGATGCGAGAATCACTGGCTCCTTACAAACTTGACATATTCAGCACACACACAAAAATTTAAACAAGTCCTTTTAAGGCTGCATAGCTTCTGTCTTTAAAAAAAAAAAAATAAAAAAAAAGAAAGGCAACTCTCACATATTTGCTGGACTGGGTTGCTAGCGCTTCCCAGGGCTCTTCTGTATCCCTCTACAAGAATAAAACCGCGCTCTGTCCCCATACACATGGGGACAAAAACACCATCTCATTCCTCACCAGAGGGGAAGGGATGGCCAAATGACATTTCTTCCACTCAGCAGAAACCTTAAAATAAGTAATAAAATAAAAATTTAAAAGCACCCTACAAGTGGTAAAAAAAGGCAAGTGGGAAAATTGGAATTGGATTAAATAATTGCACTAAAACTACAAGCTATTTTTCTGCCCCAGTGACACTAAAGCTCAATCTTCATTTTCCTAATGCACTTGACTACCAATCTTTGTTTGCTTAAGTTCTGCATTTCCTGCCTTCATGATATTAATTTACTTTAAAGCCCAAACCCAATTGGTACATAGGATTTTCTGTCTTTTGAAGTGATCTGCCCTCATCGCAAATACATTCCATTCAATAAAAAAAGTCTAGAGATGAAAATACCGTATAACTTTTTCAGTTTGTATGTCCTCTAGCACATTTTGTCTCCATGGATACACAAGGCTCTATTTTTCATTTATTGAGTGGAATATGAGCCTTTGAACAGATATACACAACGCTAATAGTCCTTACACACAGAAACCACCACAAATTCCTCAATGCAAATCTTTTTAACATAAAATAGTTCTTCTGTGAACACCAATACTTCATGTGGACCCCAGAAGTCCTGGTCAGAACAGGTATTTCCTGTTCCAGACAACGCTTTTGATGAGAGAACATGAGATGAGGAAGGTGAGCACCATCTGACTGAGAGGTTGGTCGAGAGACACCCTGCTGCCATAGCAGACGCCTCCTAATTGCTAACCTGAGTTTATTTATGCCTAGTTTATGATTCGTTTGTTGTCATCGCTGTGCTTTAACAGAAAGAATTCTCCTTCTTTTCTATTTATTCCCTTGACATAGCCATTGAGAATAACACCCTTCTCATCTTTCCTTTCACTAGGCTAAGCAACGCTCTTCTCCTCCAGTCCTCAAGGTGATAATACCTCTATTTCCTTAAGTGTTTTCTTATAATTCCTCCAGACATTAATTTATCTTTTTTGAACATGGGGCACTGGAATTGTACTCATATTCCTAGTGAAACTGTACCAGTTCTCTTTGCAATAGTATAAACACTTCCCTTTCTCTACCAAAAATCTAACACCTGATATATTCTACAAGGCTCATGTTTAGAAAAGGGAAAAAAAATAAATACACATGCTTTTCAGAAATGCAACAACTGTCAAAGAGAACCATCAAGTTATTCTGGCACAATATGGCTATGGTAAAATTATGCTTCATTTTTCTCTCATCTTCCTTTCACCATTACTGCTTTTCTTTAATAATGACCTCTTGTTCTAAAGCCTTTCACACAATTGACGCCCAAATAATCAATCAATAGGTCCCCGAGTCACATTTTTGCTTCTTCTCAACAGCAAGGAATATATTTGTTATTCCTCCATCACATGTGAGCAGCTCTGAAATGACAGATCTATCAAAAATTCCTGAGATTAGATTTTAAATTTTATGTGTCAGTCACCTATGATATTTTGAGATGTCTAATAACACAGTGGACGCAAGACTTGCAGAAATAAGTAATATATTTTACAAGAACAGTCAATATAAATTAGGAAGAAAAAAACATACATATGACTTTTGACCTTGTGGCATTCTTATGGTCATTTAGGGATGGCTATCATAGAGCTCTCAGGATCCAGACACTTAGGTTTTATTCATAAATCAGAGATTCTCTTTTCCAGGTCCTCACTTACACGAATTATCTTGGTTTTAATACATCACCTCCAATATAATCACCGTTACTGAGAGTAGAGGTAGAAAACAGTTTTGAGATCATATCTAGATTATTTTTAGTGTATACCACACCTTCAATGCATCGTGGCTTCTTTTCAGTCCTTATTCTTACGTCTGAAGAACCTCTTTTATTTGCATCAATTTTCTCTGTAAAGAGCTCAGCTTGACTTTTGACAATTCTAACAGAAGCCTTTAACCTCCAAGCCACAGCTTGCATTGCAGGATCGGATCTCTGCTCGCCCTTTATTCTGAAGCAGTTAATCCATTTGCATCTTCAATAAAAAATTTTATGTGTGGTTCAGACAGTGTGGGGACTTTGTTTTTAAAAAAAAAATAAAATAAAGTGTTGTCTCTCCCTAATCTCTTTAGTTTAGTTAATTTAATTATTTCCACTTGATTTCTGATTGTATTTTGTTCACATTTCTATTTGAAATTAATTAAATAGTAAGCATTTGTTCGAGGACTGTTTTCTTAGTCAGCTCGTCCACAAGGTCATTCCTACATACCAAAGCTAAGCCTGAAACAGAGTGATCTTTTCATTCAATGACTATTAGGAGAAGAAATATGTTGACTACTACATCCAGAAATAGCCTTCCTATCATTATTAATAGTATCTTCTCTAAGAAATAGAAGTTTCCCATAGACACGTATCTCCCAGTAGTATTTATTTCTCTAGTAACATTAAGGACTTCTAGAGCAAAGATGAACTTGGCATCTACAGCAGACTCCTAACGCCATCCCACTGCACCTCACATCTTAAACCTGCCCAGGAAACATCAAGCAGGCCAAGGGGGAGTGCACAGGTCTTTGCTCCACCACACCAACCAAGAGGCCTTCCAGGCCACCGACAACTGGAATAACCTTCTCACCACTCCCACGTCATTCTGGCACTGCATGAACAGGTTGGGAAGGACAACTAACATAACTGTTTACTTCATACAGGACTCATCCGAATCCATTTTTAAAGTGCTCCTAGTGACAGAAAAATTGAAGACTTCGTAAGAGGTTTTAAAAAGCTTGGCGAAGTTTAAGTTTGTGGACCCCTCCTGCCAAAAAATGTCAGAGAATTAGCCAATCTGACCTAACAGAAGATTGTTATCTACATTAGACAGATGTTTACAGATGGACAAGTCTGAAGACAATTTAATCTTGATTGGGTATTTCAGAAGAACCTCTCACCTTTGTAGTGTAACAAAGGCAGCTTTAAGCAATTTAAGTGCAGTTGTATTTATTAACACTTTGCATGAGTCACTACTTCAAAATGCCTTATGCTGTCCTTAAAATCATATTGGCATATATTTCCTTTGAACATTTTGCTAAGTGCTACTAAAATTTTACAGCCCTGGGGAAAAATATGTAGGAAAGAGCTGGCACACTTACACTTTAAACAATGAGGCATACATAGATCTGTTCCTCTTCTTCCCCATTCAGATTCATGACATGCAATAAAAAAAACCCTTTACTTAATGTAATGTCATGTCATCCTTAAAGTTTTACAAGTATAAATCACATTTCCCCCAGAAAACACAACATATCTCTGGTGAGCATGTACAGCACAAAGAGCCACTGCTTAGCCCAAAGAAAATTATTTTAAATCTTAAATATAGCCACATGAGAGGAATAAAGTGAATTTGAATGGAAAATGTATGTAATTTTTTTAAAGTAACTCAGCTTGCAACAGATTTTCTGTAAATGGTACGTACTGTTCTGTGTCTTTTTAATCTTATATTTTCTGTTTTCTCAAGTTCGGCAAAACAGAAAGAATAGCACCGGTGAAGTGAATGAATTAGGGAGAGGAAGGAGACTGAAGATGTTCACGTTATTTTTTCTAAGTTATAGTTATCTTTCTCAAATATGCATATTAGTTCCAGGCAGAAGTGCAATTTTCTCACTGAGAAGGTATCCATAACTATGGGAAACGTAAAAATTGGAGGCTTCCTTGAAATTAAGCTATCCATACAAAAAATTAGTTATTGTCACAGTCGTAGCGGTGCAACCCAAAGAAATCTGTCCAGATGAGCAAAAGGTTTCCCCAGAGTAATGAACATCTGCTTCACTTACTATGGTTTAGTGTGGTAGGAAGGCATCTAGGAGCTTCTTCCACAGTTGCTACCCCAAGGGCCAGGAGTTTTTATCCTACCTGGGCCATGCCAGGGGTACTGACTGGTACAAAGGCAGGGGGCTGCAGGGGCTGCGAGGGAGCAGTAGTCGGGCACTGGCTGGCTTCCAAACACAACAGCGGCGGGGACTCCTCAGCTATAGCCTTCTCTCTCTCTCATCAATACTTTGTCCTCTTCCTTCCTTTTTTCATAGAATCATAGAATGGTTTAGGTTGGAAGGAAGGCACCTTAAAGATCCTCTCGTTCCAACCCCTCTGCCATGGGCAGGGACACCTCCCACCAGACCAGGTTGCTCAAAGCCCCATCCAACCTGGCCTTGAACACCTCCAGGGATGGGGCATCCACAACTTCCCTGGGCAACCTGTTCCAGTGCTTTGCCACTCTCATAGTGAAAAATTTCTTCCTAACATCTATTCTAAATCTCCCCTCTTCCAGTTTGAAACCATTACTCCTCGTCCTATCACTACATGCCCTTGTAAAAAGTCCCTCTCCAGCTTTCCTGTAGGCCCCCTTCAGATACTGGAAAGCTGCTATAAGGTCTCCCCAGAACCTCTTCTCCAAGCTGAACAGCCCCAACTCTTTCAGCGTGTCCCCTCTATCTACAGTTTGCTATCTCTCAACTCCACCTTTCCCTCTTATGTCCCCAAAATCTGGAGCCATGCAAAACGCACTTCAAGAGAAACCAGCAGAATGAGAAAGATTAGGTATGTGCTCAGCTTCCCTCTTCTCCTCTGCCTGCAGAGGCAGCAGATCCCATTCTCTGAGTAGATGCTTCTTCTGAGGAACTGCAGAATAAAGCTGATTAGGGCATCTATTTAAAAGATGGGAAATAAAAAATAAAAAAAAAAGTCACGAGTTGAAAAGGTCGCCAAGGGCGGTATTCATCTAAATGAAGAACACTGCAATGTTGATGTCAACTGCTAAGCTCAGGCTCCATTTATAGTTGGGGTGGGGGAGGGATGGGGACAGAGGACATATTCTCTTTGACTCCAGGCCTCCAGGCCATTATATGAGCTGCTGTCACTCTCCTCTCCCAGGCAGCCATTTCTTTCCAGTGTGCATGAAGTCCACACCTGAAGAAAGCAACAAGTGCCAAGGAGAGTTTCCACATAGAGGCACAGAACAAAGATGTCCATCACAGCAAAGAACCAGCTCCCCTTCCTCAGCCAAAACAAAATGAAGGGGGAAAAACTTGGACAAATACCAGGGCAGCAAAAGTGCAGTTTAAGCTAAAAGCTCATGTTGCCCCAAGAATAAATTTAGGCCCGTATGAAAAGATGACCATCAGTCACAGAGCTCTGGAAGAGCCCTCCAGCTGAAAGAGTGAACTGAAGAAAAACTACTTGTGAGACACAGAGCCTGCTGTGTTTATGTAAAGGATTACGCGTGGCTTTGTACAACAGAAAGGGGCAGGGATCCACCGCCCAGGAGGTCCCCCACGTCTTACATTCCTAGATATTGGCCAAGTGGAATTTTGCTCAACTTTCCAAATATTTTCCTTTCAAAGAAATCACTTTCAAGCTTTAAGCAAGTATGGAGAATTACAGGCTCAAAGACTGATTTTCTTATTAAAAGTTACATCAAACCAGAACGAATATGCTGCTTTGAAATCTTCAGGAAAAGGATCAATCCCCTAATCTGCCTAACACGCGAGTAATAATTGCACTAGCTTGTTTCTAGAGTGCCTTTTCTATTTGCTATTGCCATTCTTTCTGAAGAAGAAACAGATTCTCGGGGGAACAATAATTAATAGACTCAGTCAAGAGATCATTTCCTCTGGTCCCTCTGCGGTGCTAAATCGCATCAGTCTTCAGGAAATAGAGTAAAGTGCGACTGCTAAAAACAATCTAAGCCCAATACAAATGGGAGGAAGATGTGTACCGAAGCAATGGGGGACATGAGGAGGTTTAAAGGAGCTCAAGAAAAGCTATTCTTTCTTTTGTCTTTTTTTCCCCATTGTACAATTTTCCTTGGTGCTCAAGTTACACCTACACAGATTTACTAGGACTAGAAGTACATGTTTCAGAGGTCATTTAGGAAGTAACTTAAATACATTTAAGAGGGTATAAAACCTATGGGAAGTGTAAGTGAAGCAGGAAACTACCAAACACTCCTGACACAAATATAAAAAAAAAAAAGGGACTGAGAGGTGGTCTGTAGGTTGATCACAGACTCTCCCCAGCACAAGGTCAAACAGCAAATACAGTTTTGATCCTGAAGGAGGGAAGAGGTACACAAGCATCAAAAGAAGGTAACAGTAAGCAGGTTGTCAAAACCATTATGCAAGCTGAAAAGCTTCTGGGTAAATTGTTTTTATGCATCAGATCCAGCCTATGTGCTGTAGAAGAGGCATCATTCTGAAAGCACAGCTGTGAGTAAAAAAAATCAAGCTATGCTTTACCAATTCGTGTATCTTGGCCCTTAATTTTTTCTCCAAGTTGGTACATTTTTCATTCCCAGAACCAATGCAATTACTTCTGCTACTGTCAAAACTGCAACTTTCTTTTTTAATTCCTTCTTTTTATTTGAAATTATTTTTGTGGAAAGACAAAAATTACCACTGAAAATAGAGGGTTTTTTAGGAAAAGGATTTCTGAGAAATAATTGTCCAAAACTCACAGGTGAGGTCTCAATAACACCAACACTGAAAATACCACAACAGTCCACAGTCACAGTTTGGTATTAGGCCAGCAAATCTAACCTTGCATCAGAACATGGCACGCTGCTCCCTTTTTTACAGGATACAAGAAATGCCTGTACTCATAAAGAAAATATTTCAAAAGGGATAACTGAACTTGGTCTCGGCAAGGTCACTCAAGCATCTTCTAGCTAGAGACAGTTATCTATTACACCCTCAAGAGGCCAACCAGCAAGCCTTGCTCACTCTCTCGTGTGGTGGTGATGCCAATGACATTTGTTAAAGACCAATCGTAATGTGGTGACTGGGAAATCTTGTGGATAACCTCAAGTGAAATACTTCCAGCAGAGAAGAAACAAAAGGACAGTATACACAAACACAGCATTAAAATGCACACAAATACATAACCAATACTTTGTAACATAAAGACACAAGAGAAAGGTACAAAGCAGACATGCTTGTGATTACAGAATCACAGAATGGTCAGGGTTGGAAGGGACCTCTGGAGATCATCTAGTCCAACCCCCCTGCCACAGCAGGGACACCTACAGCAGTTGCACAGGACGGCGTCCAGGCGGGTTTTGAATGTCTCCAGTGTGGGAGACTCCACCACCTCTCTGGGCAGCCTGTGCCAGTGCTCTGCCACCCTCAAAGGAAAGAAGTTCCTCCTCATGTTAAGATGGAACTTCCTATGTTCAAGTTTGTGCCCTTCACCTCTTGTTCTCTCACTGGGCACCACTGAAAAAAGACTGTTCCCATCCTCCTGGCACCCTCCCTTTAAGTACTTATAAGCATTGATAAGATTCCCCCTCAGTCCTCTTTTCTCCAGACCAAAAAGACCCAAGTCCCTCAGCCTGAGTCCCTCAGAGTCTCTTTTCCTAAAGAAACATCTTCTTTTGAGCATTGCCCCTCACTGACATGGTGGGAAGGTAGGTATGCGTCCCACTCGTGGGTGTGTCAGCAGGGTTGTTTATAAACCATTTATATGAATGTATAACTCAATCTCCAAGTGTCGCTCTTCAGTGATGTTGAGCAAACAAAGCTGCAGCTGAAGTCTTTGGGAGCCAACAAACTCCAGGACTAACAAAAAACCAAGCCATTGGAAATTAGTTCGAAAGACTCAGGATTCACTGAACACAAGAGGACAGGGGTTCTTTTCAGCCCTTTTTCGAGTGGCAGCAGAGTTTCTATACAAGGAGCTCTTTTAAAGTGTTGGACTCACTCAGCCAGAGCGTGCATCACACACTGGTGCACACTGGCCGAAGAGACAGTGGTCCTGCAGCCACTGGCTGCCACCGGCAGGATGGAGCTCAGGATGGCTACACCACCAGCAGGACTGCATCTAGCGTGGTCACCCAAACACCATGTTACTTCCCTTGTTTGAAACAAATGAGAACACTCCTATAGCTCAGAGCAGATCAATGCGGTAGAGCGGGAATAGTCCTGACCTTCAGGCCTCATTAGATTTGCTTATTTATAACCATCATCGAGGCTGAAAACACTGCTTACAGGGCTGGGACCATCTGAACTGCGTGCGGCACAACATGGACAAAAAGGACAACCCCAAATGCAAAGAAACCTCATCATAAGCCATAACTATAATGAGTGACAGGGAATACACAGCCATTTGTTTTCCCACTCCTGCTTCAAGCAGAGAAGCCCTGAGGAGATTCAAAGAAAGCCCACATAAAAGCATCCTCATTTGCCCGATCAATGCAATCAAAAAGGCCAGTTTCTTTATCTGCTTATTTGGAGCCAGACTGAGAAACTGCACTTAGAGTTAAGTATCTGCCTAAATACCTAAATAGGCACTGTGATGAGTCAGAGTATTTATTGTTGCGTTGCTCCAGTCACCCTGTTTAAGTTGCATTCAAGCTTACTTTAAAATGGATCCACAAAGATAGCTAGAGGCCAGTTCAAGCGGAATTAAACAATATGAATAGCAAGACACATTAATTCTTCATGGTAACTCCACTAACTGCACATACTTATCCCAGAATAAATGTGACCTTCTCTTTTCCCGCTTGCTTGTGCATCCTTAATAGATAAATAACAATTCTAGCGAGTTAACAGAAAACTGAATAGTGTTACCACTAGTTTGGGGAAAAAAAAAAAAATTTCATGCCAGAAAATAAGATGAATCACTAAGAACATAACAAGGTTATTTGCGAAAACCAAGGACATACGTACACACTCCTAACACTATTACCTCTGAATGCACATTAAACACTTTACAGAGCAAGCTACGTACAAGCTCTGCTCCTATCAGTTTATAAATTTGATTTCATTAAAAACTAGGGAACTGACATGCTCAAAAAAGAGAAGGGGCAACGTGAAGGTTACCCTAAGAAGCTGGCATGGTTGCTCAAACAGGGGTACACTCCATTTCTGATTTGTAATTCACTAAAATAGCTCTAAGATGACAAGATACCACAGAATGGTCAGGGTTGGAAGGGACCTCTAGAGATCATCTAGTCCAAACCCCAAATGTTTATCTGTTTCAGATCAACAGTTTGCTTTCAAATGTTCAACTCCACCTGTGTGATGATTGCCAGCGAGAAAATAAATGTTTGTAATTTTCCTTTTAAAGCAAGAAAGACATATTTTTAATGTTAGTCTCTCTAGTACATACTACACCAATGTATCACTTCATACAAAAAGAACTCCAAAGTTTTGCAGTACCCATTGTCAATGATTTTAAAGGAAATTAATAGGACGTGCTGTTTTAATGAAATCAAGAACAGAAATAGGATTCAAATTTCTTCTGATCCTAGGAGAATTACTGAATTCCTGAGAATTAAAAATACTCATAAAAGGTGTTTGACGAAATCCCGTGTTTTCAGCTGTAATAACTACATAGGGCAGAACAACAGTATACAAGGCACTCTATGAAAGGAAAAACACCAACTATTCCACAATTTGAGTTTCATTTTAAAATACAAGTTACTGGCTGGACTACTTGCAGAAAAAAAAAATTACAAAAGAAAAATCCAGATTCAAAAATCCCCTGGGCATCCACAGGATCTAAAACAAACCTCAGAGGTACAAGTTAACCCAATAATTTCTAACAGACAATTCAGATGCCTGTGTGGAATAAAGAGGTACCACGTAAGATTTTTTGAGGACTGGGGAGTGAAGGAAGGGCTACACACACGGAATGATGCAGCAGAAGAGAGGCCATATAATGGAATTGGAAAGAGGAAACAGATAAAAACTTATTTTAAACAAAGACCACACAGGTAATTCTGAGAACACTGAAACCATCCTCACCCTTTTCAAGCAGCCATGCAAATGCTGGGATTTTCAGAAGCAACGACTGAAATCTGCTTGGAGTGAAGGTGAAGTTTGTTTTACTCCACACCTCAGTGTGAGCAAAGTTGCAGCGTTTCAGAAAACTTCAGATAGAGCATTTGTGATACATACTGTAAACAAGACATTCATCCCTGTAAAATGAAAGCTTGACTGAGCCCGGCCTAGCGCCCTTAAGAGAGGAACAGTGTTAGGGAAGAGATCAAACATACAAGTGTCTCAAACATAAGACTAAGACACGCAATGCGATGACAATCCATATAAGACATGGAGAAAAACAAGGAGGGAATCGTTTTAACATCAGCTCTCCAGCACAAGCAAATTTGAAGGGTTCAAACCAAAGCCCCACCTTGCAAAATGACACGAGCAAAATTAAAAGGAAATATAATTAACAAAGGAGAACAGCATGAAGATCTCAGTTCTAACAAGCCTATATTGGAGAATGCGTTAGCAAATTAAATATGAACACACACACACAACTTGGGAGAAGTGGAAAACCCTGCTATTCCTGTGACTTTTAGTGAAAGGGATGTCCTAATTTGCAAAATCTCACACATTAAAGTAAATAATTATCGATAGCCAATTTCATTATATTTATTTTAACATCAAAGATGTAGGGAAGACTAGAAAACTGATTAAAAAGTGTAATTATTCCATCAGAAAGTACTGGATCAGTTGGCCTGATAATGTACTCTGCACAGAGGTTTTATGAAATTGTTGTGGATGATCTATAGAGCATCTGTATTTCACAACGGTTCATTTTCTCACTTTTTTTGCAAGAGATGGAATTAAAGAGAACTTTAGAAAAAAGCAATAAATAAAAAACCATCCTCAGGAACATGTTACTAAAGGAAAGGAATTCAATGATGTTTCTCCACTTGGAATTCCTTTTTCAGGCATGAATTCTACACAAAGGGCAAGTGATTTAAACAACTGGTATAAAATAAGCCAAAAGTAAGTGATAAGTAAACTCTGCTTAATGTTACATGCAAGTGAAGGTAACAGGTACCATATTTATAGTCATAGATAATAACTGTAAGGGCTTCCTGGCAGTAATATTTCTTGCCAAACACTTTGGAGTTATGCTCAAGAGACAGAAAAAAAAAAAAAAACCAAACCAAACCACAGCAGCTTGCTACTCATCAGATGTTCTCTCTGTGCATTTCAATTACTCTCTATTTCGTCTAGGGACAGAAATACTGCCCTTCACCTTTTTCAGCCCAGCAGAGAGAAAAAGGAGTTGCAACAGCATTAAAAGAATTTTGCTGCACAGTAACAATTACTGGGTATTTAATATTGGCAACACCACATGAGAAAGAAAAGAAAAAACAACAACAACAAAACCAGAAACAAACAAACAAAAAAAACCCAGCCCAAGGCTTCAGCTGGCTAAGTGTACAGGACTGGCTCCTAGCAAAGGCATCTTTTCAAATTCAGCTGTGCAAATGTGAAAGTCACTGAAAGACAATAACTTTGAGAATTCAAAGTGTCATTTTTTCCCCACCACCTCACAGAAGTCTGAATGCCACTATAACATATTTAAAGGCACAAAAATAGGTCTTGCTTACCTGGGTTTGAGAAAGCCCACACCAATGCAAATACAGAATTAGATGACTTTTAAGTGGATGATGGAAATGCATAAATGAAAAGTGATACAAAATGGTGTGACACACACTATGGAAAAACCCAAATTCATTCCACTGCAAGAAGGGCAATCTTGACTCCAGTTCAGTCTAATTTACAGTCTAGTAGGCACACTATGACAACTGTAATTTATAGCCAGAAATGTTGTTCTAGCACTGAAGGATTTAAATACTCTCCAGCCATTACGTACCCTCTCCAGAAGTAAAATATATGATTCTGTTCAGCATCACTGACAACAAAAAAATTCTCCAAATTCACGAATGAAGACTCAATAAATGGAGACTCTCAGATTTCTCATACCAAGGAATGGTTTCAAAGACTGCAGTGCTATCAGATAATTAAAGATTTGCAAGGACCACTTCCGATGCCATGAATTGCCTATACTGGGACAAATATTCTCCATTAAAGAGCTCACAGCAGGGAGAATTTCCCCAAACAAATAATTAGCCAGAAGGTAAATCATCAGCTGATTAACAATCAGAGAGGACAAGAGCATCTGTTCTGTAAATAAATGCAAGCAACTCATACTCTCCTTGTTAAGTTTAGTAACAAAAATATTTGACAGACTAATGTACAATTACGGAGAAGGGCTGCATAGTTTGCTCTTTTTTACCCCTTTTCTCCTCTGTGATTCTAACGGAGATTAACTCTGCCCTGTTGCAACATTTTTATCATCTTAAATTCCCACAAATATAGAATTTGGGCACTGCTTCACATGGGCTGTGCAGTCATGCATGGAAAATCCTGACTAAAATGCAGATGCATTCTGGAAGACGACAGGTAAGGGGCAATAAAGTTCTCAATTTCGCATTCAATGAGTCTGTTTTCCTGTGGCTGTAGACTGAATTTCAGATTTTCATCAATCTAAATCACACCTCTTGAATATAATTCAGGACAAGGACATGCAAAAAAAAAAAAAGCCATAAATATTTATAAAGGAATTCATATTGACACTCCTCATTAACTCTGAAAGCAAAGCCCATCGCTAGCAACTTCATTTCTTCCAGGCCGAACACCCAACTGTGGGCTCACCCAGCCACATGGAAACAAAGCAGCCCCGAATCAGCTACCTGCCAGAAGAATGCACTGGCAAATCCTTGTCTAAAAGAAAAAACTATGTGCCCTGAAGCTCAACAAACTGAGCAGGAGGAGTTCACTTTTTGCTGAAGAAGAGGGACTACGAACCGCCTCTGGAAAACCCAGTGGCTTTAAATCCAAAACTGCTGGGACGTGCTGAGAACAGGATTGACTCATGGGCTCACGTGACATCACGTGGGAATCTGTAAAATCTTTTGACGTTTGCTCCTGGATGATTTAGGCTGCTGTACATCACCCTCAAGTGGAAGCAAGGGATGCAATGCTCAGCTCTTCCATGGTGCTACACCTCTGCTAGCAGCAGCCTCCGCTGTTCCACCAACAGTGGCCCCAGGCGTGCAGCACCACGGCAATCCAGCTCTGAGGTTACAAGGACACAGGTCAGCAACTCCCTACTAAAAAGGGTCACCTCCTATTCCTGAGCTCAACAGAAGCGTTAAGATGCACTGCCTCTCACCCAAATGATGCTGAGCGCTACGCAGGTGTACGTCAGACGTATCTCCAGTGAGAACACATCATCAAGATATGTACATCTTCAAGACCAGAACATCCTCTATCCCTCACTAGAGGGATAGCTCCTGAGGTTCATGTTTACTCGTCATGGGTTGAAACAACCCCCCCGGCCACTGCTCCTACCCCCACCTTTGTAAGACACTGCAGACAGCACAAGAAGCAAGACATTCAGCAGCTGCAACTCTGAAAGACATCTACCCTCCGGTAAAAACTCAAGTCATGCTCTTTCTCTCCTACCACCTGTTTCTACCATCTGTCCAGATGTGCTCAGATGCTGGAACGGGCTATGAACCCGAGGAGTACAAAAGCACTGAGGAGAGACCACAGAAACAGGCATCTGGGAGAGGAAGCAGCCAGCTAATCAGGGGGTTCCCCAATTACTCATAGAGATCTCTGCTTGCAAACCAACCCAACCTCTGATGTTCTGCCACAAGTTCCTCAGTACCATACCCTGCACTAGAATAAATCGCTCACTGGCTTTTATTTAAGATAACTTTCATAGAAACGTGGAATATTTCCAACATTCAATATGTGCAGCTTCAAAAGCTGACATTAAAGGGGTACATAATCACGGTATGCAAACATTAATGACGGCCTGCAACGATATAGGACATGAACAATTTACCACAGAGGAAAAAAAGGAAACATTTAAGGCCACAGTACCAATTAAAGGATGTTTTGCCCAGAGGGTCGCTGGAATGCGACACAATTTGCCAAGGGAAACAGAGGGTGTGGCCTCTGCACAAAGCTGGACGCAACATCTGTTTCAAGAGACGGGACATATTTCGGCAAGAACAGGACCGGCCTGCAAGTACCTAAGGTTTTCTTGCTACACAGTTTGTTTGCGGGTTTGGTTTTTGTTTTGGTTTGGTTTTCACACGGATAGCACTATACACTATGCTCATTCAGGACCCCACCTGGAAAGCGTAAGTTTTTAAACAATCTATCGAACGATTATCTTCAGATTCTTTTCTACAGCTTGTGTTTAAACAACAAACTGCTCTGCAAGCCTCAGGATATTTATTAATAGGACCAGACTGGAAAAAACACAGTAATCTACTCAAATGAGAATTTCAGCCTGCAAGGATACTGAATCCATATGCCAAGTCACGTATAGATGAGCATAACAGGAGCTTTTACAAACTAACAGGCAGAAAGAGAAAATAATCAACATTAAACACGACCTAATTTAGGTCTCTAAATCAAATCTGACAACCCAGACAATGCAATCAACTTCCTAAATATGTAAACCTTTGCAAATGTTATACCCTGAACAACACTGAAAGAAAGTAACTGCAAGTTTCAGGAGGTGACAGATATTCAGGCCAAAGTTTGGGTGCTACACACCAGATATCTATAGACATACTTAGCCATTCAAGATGCTTGACTGCAAAAAACTTTATCACCTACAGTAAATAAAACCAGCAAAGACTGGCTGTAATCTAGTGGAATTACACAGCATAGCAGCAGTCATAAAATCGTAGGACCGCCTACCTTCATGGCAGCGTAGCAAAGGTGATTGATAATCAGAGTCAGATAAAGTAATGCACAAAAATACAAGATGTTATTTGAAAGTAAACAATTCAATCGTATGATGAAATATCAAACAGCCTTCAGTATCATTTCCAAAGACTCATTCACCTGCTTCAAAAATGTAAAGCATCCAAGTATCAAATAACAGCAGACTATCTTACAGGTAGTTATGATCAGCACTTACTCTTCCCGCATACCCGGGGGCACCGTAGCCTGAACAAACCCGAGCTTTACTTACTTTGCCTTTAAAAACTGAACACTACAGCCGTCTATTTAGGTACTGTTGTAATATTAATCCCCCGTTAGCAATTCCTAACACTTTTTGATTTAGTAGAGGATATATTCAGGAAATCCTTTTAACTGTGCACTGTCGATAACACTTGGAGAGTAATCATCAGAAAGAAAAGCATTACTTATTTTTCTTTTTGAGTCAGCCGTGCCTGATGAGACCCAGGCATCTCCCAAGGGAGCATTAAGATTTGGCACCCCTTTAGAGAAACCGAATGTGAACCACACAGATCCGTCAGCCAAGGCTTGCTACAGAAAGGCTGTCAGATTCTTTTTGTAAGCCATACAATGCGTGCACACCCCCTTTATTCCCTAGACAAGAAAAAGCGATTTCACTGCACGGAGTGAAATGGCTTTCTATATTCTCAAATATAGAAAGGCAGGAAAAGTGTGAAATTTGAACTCTGAATGCATCTTTTCCAAGCCACTGAGAGTTCAGCTGTATTTGTGCTGCAAGTGCAGGTATTCCATTAGACCAAGAGCAGCAAACAGCCCTCGCACAGGTATACTATTCCGTGAACGACAGAAATACTCACACAAATGAAAGAAGTTCAAAAGGGTCCAAAAGACCCCGTAAGCATGTCATGTAAAAGACTGTTTCTTCGGGTTTATATTTATTTGGAATAAATCAAGCTCTGAAGAGCTGTGGCCAGCAAAAATACTATTTCGATGTCAACAGACACAAGTATTACAAGCAAGTAACCTCCTTCTTCACAGTACCATGCGAAGACACTCGGGTATAAAAGGTAACTGATTAGCAACTGATGATAAATATAAGTAGAACAAACTATCTAAATATATCTGTGACCTCAGTCATCTTCCATTTATGCGGTTTCACTCTCCAGGCTGAAAGAAATGTAAAAATCTGCCTCCAAATTTCAAAAAGGCTCTGGGAAACAGAACTGAAACACAAACCATCAGCCTGTGAGGGGAGTATTGATCACATGAAGGCCAACATTTTGATTTAAAAGTTCTGTATCACACCACCTTCACATCTGAACGTCTCCTAAAGGCTGGCATGTTTTTCTACAAGCCAGTTCTTTTACGAAGAAAAGCACTTCTGCAGAAAAATAAACAATATAAAAGGACTGGACAAGCACCCTGCTCAAAAAAACCCACTAAAACAGGACATGACAGAGATGAAAATCCTCAGTTCTCGTCTTGCATTTCATCTACATGGCTAACCTTCCTGCCAGGCACAGGTTGCTGATTTTGGCCACACATGACCTTGCTGCTCAGGCAGACTTCCTCAGCACTCTCAGCACAAAACCTCATCCATCCAGCAGCTTTACGAAAGACTATTGCTGGCTGATTAAATCCCCTCTTGGAGAAGCGCAATCAGCATAAATTGTACTGGGGAAGCATCCCCGCCACATCAGAGCCGAATGACTGTGTGCCTCTCTGAATAACAACCTTGAAGCTCCACTCACCTGGAGTTTTATTAAACAGCATCTTTGTAAGTATTATTACAAGCAACTGTTATTGCGCTGCAGTGAGATAGGTTATGCTGTGGAAAGACAGGCAAAGAAGTCAAATGAAAGGGAAGCTTTACCTCCTACGGTCTATACACAGGGTGGCCACTTTCTCCATACCTTAGGTCACGTCTATTCCTGGACAGTATCTGCAGGAAGACTCATACGACCACATCAGCACAGCTCTGCACCTGAGCTAGCAAACCCTGCCAAACTCAGCCTGCATCTGCCCCCATCTTTCCTCCCGGTACACGGGAGAAAGGACATTAATACCCATGTGTGTGTGAAGAGCCCCAGGAACACATTAAGAGGTCAAGCGTTGTAAAAAAAAAAATATTACTTGATCTGAATTGAAATCTACTTCCTGCAACTTTTTAAAAGGCTGCGACACACACACAAGAGCACTTGGCTTCCTCTCTTCCCCTCATCTTGGCTCTTCGGCCTTAACTCATGGCCGCTTTGCACAGTGGATAAAAGCTGGCTGGATTCACTTCAGATTCTATCAATCCCAATCAAAGCTTGGCCTTGGTGTTCACTATTGAGCGACAAATAGTGCTCGTTTCCTATATTTATATATGCTCTTCAGAGATCAGCAATAAAAGCACTTTCAAATGTTGCAAAAGTGTAAGCATGAATCATCACCAGCTCTGGAAATTTCACGCAAATGAAGAATGAAGGATTGGGCTCAACAGCGATCGGAAATCATATTCCTTCAGCAAAACGTCCAACACACATGAGGTCAGTGTACATCTCTGATGAATAAAATCTGAGAGTCGGATGCCAGAAATCTGACATTTAACCATTCCTCTACTGCTAACCGCCTCTTCTGTAACTTGTTGTCTGATCAAGACAGAAGTATTCTTCACAACTTCCTAATTAGAAAACAACACCTACAGCCTGATTTAATTTTTTTGAACTGGTTAACTGCCTTTGAACACTTGGAATATGAGAAAATATGCAGCTGCCTCCTATGGAGCAGAGATGTTTAAATTACAGAGCCTGGTGCGCAAGAACTTGTGCTCATGTGGAGCACTGCCTGAATCCCACCACCTCTCCGAACCTGCCTGCAAGCGTACATCATAGCTGATCTGGATATGCACCGATCTGGTCTGCTCCTGTGCTGCTTCTTGCTGGTGAGACCGTCGGGAAGAGAGAGAAACCATACAAATGGTCCAGGTGAAGGCAGCACACTTTTTAGTCCTGTTAGATAAATTACTTGTCCAATTTACTACAATGACAATAGTAAACGTGGTCTGCTTGCGGCACATAATTTTGTTGTTAAAAATCTGTGAGAGGCTGAAGGCTCGAGTCACCAGGCAACGTGTCGTGAAATCAGAAAGACAAGCAACTCTCTTTAACAGTGGATTCTTGCAAAACACAAGGAAGCCCACAGGAGGATGTCAATGCTTAGGTCCTCCTCATGAACAGATTTTTTACAGTCCTAGCTTACAGCTTTGCAGTGTCACCACCAATCTCGCTATTCCACTTTGAATTATTCTGTAATCTAATTTTGTTACAACTAACAATTAGCATCACTACAACCGAATACTGGAGGAAAATATCTATTATTCTCTTTTTAATTCTCTCTGTACTCCAGAACACATTCTGCGGTTCACTAGTGTCATAGTTTCCCATGCAAGCTGTTTCCTTTGTTTCCTCCACCCTTCCACGCAGACTGCCGGATTTAAGATGGTAAGAGCGCGCAGTAAGTCTGCCCACCGCACCAGCAAAGGGTCAGCTGGACACAGGCTGAGCCAACACGTAACACAAGACAATGTCCCAAATACTGCTGGAGGCAGGGCAAACCCCTTCTTTTCCCAAAATACTCTCTGACATCTGAATTGGAAGTGACCTCAGTATCAGTGATGGATTCAGAGGCTTAAACCAACTCATAGTTGTGTCCTCCGAGACCCACATATCCCCTCCTCTCCAGCTGCCAGAACTCAGTTTTTGGCCCCAAGGAAGAGTGTCGCATCTTGTCTTTGGATTAATCCCTCACAGTACCCCACAGGTCATGGCAGCCACTTCCAAATCCCAGCTCCTCCCTATTTTCTCCTATTCCCTGGTTAAAGACAGCCAGAGTTTCTTCCTCGGGGCAAACGTCCTTCCCCTTCAGGGAATTCCCTTCTGGTAAATGTTTCAAGACAAAACAAGATTAAAGATGCTACACCAAGGTTAAAATGGCTATATCCAAAACAGATCATACTTCAAGCTTCCTGCTTTGGACCACTGAGGGGCCAGTTGGTTGTGCAACACCCGAAGCTATTTTGAGTCGTCACATATGTAAAAATCTACATTTCAAGTTACCACTGGATCTCTTAAAATAAAGTAAGCATAATATTGCTTTCTGATATTTTAGCCAAAATACACAAAGCAGCTTTTAATTCCCCCTGTCACTGCTGCTAAGGTGAGGAAAAAAAAAAAACAAAAAAACAAACGCAAACCAAAAAAACACACGTACAAATTTAGGAACCAACAGGAAGAAATCCCAGTTCAGGAAGGTGACCATCCCTCTTAATGAAATTGTTTGAAAAATGTTCCTGGAACATTTGGAAATCTCAGTATCACAATACCAAAAATAGCTTGTAAGTCAGAGTAAATTCAGTAGAATGATTAGCAGGCAGGTAAAATTAACCTCTGTCTAAAAATTAAAGAGTACAGCTTGGCCTGGCAAAATACAGCAAGGATGAGATATTATTTAACTTTTGACAAGTTTTCATAAAAATACCATATAGATATAAATGTCAGAAAGGGAGAAGAGGTCTCTGGGCTGGTGAAAAGATATTAGAAGGAATAAAAAAATCGTTTCTGTGACTCAATGCAAGTATAACCCTTTTTATCCCCCCCCCCCCTTTTTTTTTTTTACCTACTCCACTTTAACAAGATTTTTTATTCATTTTCAGCTGGCTGATTTCTTTTAACTTATTTCTCACTGAAAATAATGTTTCAATTGGTTAAAATTACCTCTTTGCCCTGCTGGAGCTTTTTGGTGAGTCAGCACCAATGCTGAGTTCAAAGTGTACCCGTGACACAATTATCAGTCATCCCACTCACACTTAACATACTCTGGATCAAACGCACTACAGCTTATGTGATCATTCCCACAGATGTTACAGTCTTAAACGAAAGTCTTTGTTTGCATAAGCTATGCTTGCAAATACACTATGAAACTTCAGAATCACAATGGCATCGGTGTGTATTTATGGCTACGTTGTCATATTGCACTGGCAGCAGCACACTGCAGGGCAAAGGAGCTGGTATGGAAGACCTGATGTCCAAATCATACGAATTTCAGATGTTTACACTCAAGCTTACTCTAACATGGTCCTGAGGCCCGAATACCCTCCAGGCACTGGGCAGCAACAGGAGCACATCCCCCCAGTTCAGCATCACCTGAACAAACACCAGTTCCCATGCTCCAGGACTGCTCCGAGACATGACCCAAAGCACACGAGTGGGGAAGGCCGGGAGATTCCCTTCAAAAGCACACTGCTGATCTGAACCAAGATGCTTATATAGATGCTTTCTTATGCACTTCTATGAATGCCATGAAACTTTAATTATCAGTCCTGAAAAGCAGAAAAGCCCACTACAGAAATCACTGTAATTTCTTCTGCCAATAAATGACTTGCTATTAAATCCTATAACAGTGTATAATTTTTTTATTTCACAGTTATCAAAACAATCGAAGAACTTGATTTGTATTTACACCACACAATTATTCGAAGTTAACCAGAATGGTACCAAGTTACATTTAAGCAGTAATTACTAAAGCCTCAATCCAACAAAGCTCTAAAGTCTTAGCTTATCTTCAGGTCAACAAGCATTTGTTTTCAATTAGGCTATTCATAGACTTCACATTAAGCGTATGCACGGATAATGCACAGCATCCAGACCCGTACCCTCTAAACAAACCAGGAGCACCACCTGCAAAAGTCACTCACCTCCCAGATGTATCTATGAGTTATTACTCCATTATTAAACATGTATCTTAAAATAGTAAAAATTATTTTATTTTAAAGTATTACTCTTAGGCGCACAATTTCCCCTGTGCTGGCAATATACAGCAACCAAAAGAGCAGTGGTTTTGCAACGGTGGCAATGGTCACCCGCAGCCGCTGGCCATCCTGCCTTTTTCTTTGCATGCCTGCTGACCTGAACTTAACGCACTGCCTGCTGCGGGCAAGAAAATGGACTGATACCCAACTGACAGAAACAATAATGCGTTTGTCACCAGCGGTTAATGGCAGACTGACAGGCACAATCACAGGAAGTAATAAAAGTTTCATGGAGCTAGCATGTGACGGGACGGTCACTGGTCCGTCTCCTACGTGTCTAAATACGAACCGGGCAATTACCCTATTAAAAGAAGAGGTTCTAATTCATTTGATGCACGATAATTAGTTGTCCGGAGAAATCACTATCGCTGCTCACTCATGATACAAAAGTTGTTGCTCCTACATGACTGTTTTAGACAATGTGCCGTTACAGTGTTACTGGAGGAGCTGAGCGATACCTGCGGTTGCGTGGGTATGGAAGTATTTACAAAGACCGGCATTACCCCCCAAAGACCAAACAACTTCCTCTACTCTAAACTCTCCATGTCACATTTTTTTAAAAGGCATAAAAAGAAACTTTAATTTAACGGCCATTACTGAAGGAATCAAAGCGCGCCGAGAAAAAGCACACGGCGCCGTACTCCACAGGTGATACCCTCCTCATCCTCAGCCCCCCCCAGCAGTGCGAGCCGCCGCACCCCCCCAGGAGCAGCAAAGCCGAAAAGCCAGCCTGCTCCGGCTCACAGTTCCCCCAGAACTTCATCAACAGCAATAAAATTATTCCTTATTTACGTGAGGGTAAAGGAGAGCAGCAGCCCTCGCACGCTGTTACCCGTGCTAGCATTTATTTATGACTTCAGGAGAGGAGGCAGCTGCTTGTTTTTATGCGGGTTTTTTTTCTTTTTTTTTTTTTTCTCTCCTCTCCCTTCCCTGCCCGAGCAACCGAGCAAATGCTCCTAATAAGGCTGGCAGAAAGGAAGTGGCTTCTCAACAGCATAACCTCTTGTGAAGGAAATAATAAAATATGGTGTTATTATCTCAAAACGCAGCGGGAGCGGTGCCGGAACCAGTTACCGAGGGCGCTCCCGGTGCTGGGGGCTCACCCCGCCGGGGAGGAGGGGGCGAAGGGGACGAAGCCAGAGCGGCGGCGCTGGACCAGGCTGCCGGGACCCCGCCGGGACCCCGCCGGGACCCCCCCCCTCCCGGGGATGGGCTGCGCCGCCACGCTCTGCCCCGCGGCTGGCACCTCGCCGCGCTCTTTTTTTATTAACATTTATAGTTATATATACGTATGTTTTCATGGCATCTCCAGCAAAGCGCGAAGCTCCCACGCGGGAAAGCGGAGGGCAGCCGCCGGCTCCGCGGGTCCCCGCCGGGGCGGGACCGCCACCAACCTCCCCCCGACCCTCTGCTCACACCCCCCCCCCCCCCCATCCTCCCCGCGGGGCCGCTTCCGCGCCTGTGCGCACACACGGAGGGACAGACAGACAGACGGACACCGCCACCACCACCCCCGTCCGGCACACGTGGGCGCAGCGTCCCCCGCCGCCCCAGCCCCCGTCCCCGTCCCCCGCGGCCGCGGAGCCCCTTTCCCGCCCCCGCCGCTCACCGCGTAGCGCAGCGCCGGCTTCTCGCTGAACACCGAGTCCCCCATGGGCGCGGGCGGGCGGGCGGCGGGGCCGCTCCCTCCACACGGCGGCGGCTGCAGCGGCGCTGAGCGCTGCTCTGCCCTCAGACGGCGGCGGCAGCGCGGGGCTGCCCGTCCCCCGTCCGTCCGTCCGTCCGTCCCCCCGCCGCTCCTGCCTCCACCCCGCCCCGGCCGTCCGCACCCCGCCCCGCCGCGGCAGCCCCTCGGCGGCGGCAGCAGGAGGAGGGGCGGCGGCGGTTTCAGTCCTCCCGCCCAGCGCCGGTGACCGCCTCCTCCCACCCCCGCCCCCGCTCGCCCTCCCGCCCGCACCTGCGGGGCCGAACCGGGCGGCGGAGGGAGCCCCTCCTGCGGGCTCCCTGCCCGGCTCGGACCGTCCCGGGCGGTCCCCGACGCCGGCTACAGAGCCCGCCGGGCGAGGTGGCCCGTGGAGCCGCTGGCCCAAGCTCCCCCCACCGCCCGGGAGCGGCGGCGGCTGTAGCGGTGCCGTCCCTCATCCCCGGGGGCAAAGAGCATCCGAGCAGCCCGCCCCGGCCCCCGGGCAGCAGCCGGAGCTTGGCGGGGTGGCCCCGGTCCCGCAAGCGGGGACCCAAAGGTTAAGGAGAGAGGAACGAAACAGAACTTCACGTTCTAATTCGTGGGTTTTTTTATAATGGGGGATTTGGGAGGGCTGGCTCACGACTCCCGGACACGTCGGCTTTGGGCAATGAAATGCTGTTTCACGGCCTACTCGTTATTTTGTGACCGTGTCCTTCCACAAACTGTAGAAGAGGAAACAAATTCGTAAGGAAAATTGCATTCTGCTGTGTTATAATTAGTAGTGACTTCTGTGTGACTTGCCTGGGGAGACTATGGCATCTCCATCAATGGAAGTGTTTAAAAATACATAAACCTCCCTCAGTTAGGCATGACCTCAGCAGAGCCAGGCTAGGGACAGGCTAGATGATTTCCTGAGCCCTCTTCCATCTTTTTAATCATTTTTCAATGCACAAATCTTCATTAGCACAGTAACTCCCCCAGTTACTCTCAGTTGTTCTCTGAGGAAGTGGCCTTATTCTAGTGCTGCGTGACGTATATGAAATTAATGAGTTTTACTGTTTCCCACCTACAATCTAGGCAAACGTGTTACCAGCGCGTTGCGTTATCTATAAACAAAGGTAACATAGTTCTTGGGAAAAAGAAAAGGTTTTTGGGGGAAATAATTTGTAAATATTTGTTAAATATTTTGTAAATATTTTGTAAAATAACTCAAAATACATGCTGGAAAGATAAACAGGTCGAGCCAAAGTTTTTTTGTGCTCTGCTGCTGATGTACTGTACCCAACGAGCTTCCAGTTATGGATCTTCCATGGATCTTAATTCCTATTGCAGAGGAAATCATCTTTAAGGGTTCCCATGGACAGGGAGGTAATTCTCAGTTAACTTGGCGCGGACAAAGAATACAGTATCTGCATTTACCCATGAAGCCCATTTTTGTCCCTCGGGTGAACAATCCGTGCTACTCCCCTTCCTGGAAAACGAGGCAGAGTAGATATTTGAGCAGTTGCAGACCATGTACTGGAAAGCAGCACCCAACAGAAAGAAACCTTAGTTATCAAACATTTCAAATCAGCAGGGTCTCCAAGAACGCAGAGGAAAAAAAAGAAAAAAAAAGTGTTGTGTGGGTTTTTTTTAAAAAAAGTGTTTGTTTTTATTTTTTTTTAAGAAAAAAGGGAACTGAGTGCCTGAAGTTCCGCTTTTTGTTTATTTCAAGGAGATGGTTTCAACCCAAGAACTCCGCATATATCATATGCTCTGTCTCCAAACATTGTTCTTCCTCTGCTCTGCAGGTGTGGCATTTGACCACAGAAAGCAACAGAAAGCAGGCGAACGAGATTGGGGAGAGGTGTATAATATTTCTGCCCTCAAGCTCTGCAGCATCACCACCACCTTTTTAGCCACATCTGCTGAAAACGCTCAATGCAAAAGGAGATGCTAAACGTCACGATTAAAACATGGTGGGGGCATGCTTCAATGAGCACCCCGAAGCGAGAAGAATAGTACGGAGGAGACCAGACACCCCAATGAGAAGGTACAGAAGGAAAAGACTAGCAAAGGGAGAGATGCGAAACTTGGAGAGAGCAGAGTAGTTTAGGATCCTAAAGGGAGAAAACCATAAAGGCAGGAAGGTGAGGAATGCCCCAGAGGGAGAAGCCAGAGAGGGGAAGGACCAAAGGTGAGGTTCTGCAGGTTGAACTCGTCTGACCTGGCAATTCATTGCCACCAGAAAGGGGAGTCCGGCTCCTGTCACCCTCTTCATCCCCCTCTGCCCCCCCCCCGGCTTGTCGAAAACCAGTACAGCAAACGGAGCGCCCAGTTTTCTTCCCATGTAGCTGGCTGAATCAGCCCTCCCAGGGAGGAGAGGAGCGCCAGAGCTGGCACGAGGGAAAGCGGGAGGTTGTCTCGTTGGGAGCGGGATCCTGGGGGGGCAGAAGAAGAACGTGCATGGAAGTACCTTTGCAGTAGTGGCAGGTTCTTACAGTGACGCAGCTAAGATTGAAAAGAAAGAATATGCAAGCAGAGAAAGTCGTAGAATTTCTGACGACGACAAGGAAAGAGTTGTGGGCAAAAACTTAATGGTTTGGGGGAGGGGTCAACCCGGAAAAATGCAAGTTTACTAGATGTGGGGCTTTTCTGTCCACAGGGAAAAAAAAAGAAAAACAAACAGGGAGGAAAGATTTTTAAAGTACTTTCATTTATAAAATCTCAAACGATCTGGTGAGTTGTAGCTATCGGAAATGTAATAGTACGGTTCAAGTTTTTTGTGAGCCTAGTAACAAAATTTAGAGCTAGCTGCTAGTTACAGAAGGTGTTTTCTAAGGCCAGGCCTTAAAACAAAAGCTTTCTGGATTTTGAAAGCAAGTTATTGTGGCTGTGACTAAAAAGCTTGCTTATGCCGTATTTACGGTGGCCAAGGAGTCTATCTGACTCCAAACTGCGCAGGATTTGGAGCACACCCCTGGCCTGCAATAAGCAGTAACCGACTGAGCTGTAATCATCCGTCCCTCTTCTAAGCCACTTAGCGACTAGGATTAACATATGGATCTTTCACGGCAGTTCTGACTACCTTTTCCCCTTTCGCATTCCTTCCTTATTCACATTCATTTATGATTCCTCCCTGGTGTTCCTTCCAAATTTCCTTCCTCCTTTATTTACCTGATAATGGGTAGCCAAGGAATGCACGCAGCTCACTTTGGGAAGTGTAAACTTTCCAGGTGAGCTTCTCTTAACAGGTGATACAAAGCACAACAGTTAATTTCCTGCACATTTACTCCAAGGCCACTCAGTCAAGAAAAAAACAATATAAACCGGAAAATTTTCAGTAATTAATTTTAAATCATTTCTATTGTATGAGGTACTGCTTCCTTGCCTTTTTTTTTTTTTAATGCTTTCCATGATTCCCCTTGTGGTTGTTCCTTACACTGCTTTAAGAGGCTGTAATATATGCTTTACACCTGCAAATGTACATTACAGTAAGACCTTCACTCCTTCTCTCCTATTTATCATCTGTTGTTAACAACAGCAAAGAAGAATGAACAGCGTTTCAGCTAATATTTAGTTGCTTCCAACACAACAGCTGGGAAATGAGGAGGTAATTGAATTTTACTGTGCTGATCATTAATGAAGCCAGGTTTTGTTTTTCCAGTATTACTCTACGAACGCGGTGCTTTCTCAACGTTAATTGCTCTTAAACAAAGGAAACTAGCTATACAGTTGCAGACAGCACACAATTATGAAATTGGGGAGAAGTGACTTCTCTACTTCTCCGCCGTGACTCCTGGAACTAGTGACTCAAGCTGTCTGATGTCACATCAGATGAGGTCGGAAAAAATTTCCAAATCCACCCTGTTATGGGAGGGAAGCCAGCTTGGTCCTTATGGCAGTAATGGATTTGTCCCACCTAAATGTAAACATCTACAATCTCCATCTCGGCTTATCACCCTAGGCTCCCCTAGTCCGTGGGAAGAAACAGACACATCTGGCGGACGATTTATGTCATTCCCAGTCGACATCTAAAATAGGTGACATAAATTGAAGTGCCTACTTCACTCCGCTGGGAGCCCATGACAATTAGTTCAGGCGTCTGCCCTTCAGGCATCTGCAGTTAAGTGAGGGGAAGCCCACCTGGGAGCCGAGCTATGGGATCAGCCTTTAAATCTCACTTTGACTTTCAGAAAGTCCTTAGTAGTCTCAGTGTCCTGATTCTTTTCATCCCGAAAAGCGGGGGCTACCGCACTTATCGGGTGAAATAGCAGTCGACATCTTCAGGTGAAAAAGCTTCAAGCAAGCATGAAGGTCTTGTTTTGTTTGACCTTTCTAATAGCACATGAATGCAGCTTCCACAGAGAGCTAACTCCAAATCTGGAAAAGACTTGCCTCTGTGGCTGCTGAGCCAGGGCCAAGAGTGATACTGGCAGCACACTTCTTCCTCAGGGAATTAGCACTTTTCTTATTCTGGCCAAATGTTCATTCCGTCATTACGAGTTACAGTTTAAGTCTATTTCCCAAAAAGAAGAGAAAGAAAAGATGACAGTCAAGTAAATCGAATGCCTAAAGCTCTACAAACAAAACCTAGAAACTAAGGAACCAGAATTTAGGGATAATACACTGCAAAAATCCTTTGTTCAGAACTAACTTTTTAATTTTTTTTAAAGTATTTATTCGCCACCTATCAAAATATGTTGATAGTTTTTCACCAGCTTGTAACAGAACTAAGGGAAATAGTACTTAATGCCCATGAAGAATGAAGTGCCATCTCACTCGTGGAGATGCTTTTTCACAACAGTGACATGAATCTTCTTAGACAAAAGAAATCCTATTTAGAAAGAACTCGATCGCTGTAATTTCCTAGATGTCTGCAACCCCTTTATACGAGACCTAATGCACTAGAAGAGCATGACGCTGTTATAGCTCTCAAGGAGCACAGTTGCCCGAGTGTTGCTCATACCGGCGGCGAGGAAGTCGGCGCTTTATTCCCGGGAAGCAGACACAAAGCAGGCTGTGTTCCCCCCACACAAACACCCATCTTGTGCTTGCACCAGGTGGTGCAAGCCGGGAGGAACGGCACCCTGCGCACACCCACCCAACGCTCCCGCACCGTCCACCTCTGGGAAGCCAGAGAGGGGAAGCGGACTCCAGATGACTAACTCAAACCTGTCAACTGCGCTGTGCGGAGCGGACAGGAGGAATGGTTTTTCCTTAGGAATGGCATCAGTAAGCATCTAGAGGAACACCCTCTCCTCCACTCTTCCCCGTGCCCTCCGCCTGTCTTCAGCTGAAGCTGCTGGAGCTGCTGCTGCTGCTTGATGGGGCATCACCACCTGGGAAGCAGCAGCAGCAATGCAGAAGTAGCCCCAGGGGAAGGTGAGACTCAAGTCAACATGTCCCGGGGACAAAAGCAGCTCTTCTGGTAAGCACTCGGTCTAAGAAACAGAGAACTCCTGGAGCAATCACAAGGGAAACCTTTCCCTAATGAAAGCGTGTTAGCAAGCGTCCGGGAGTCTGTTAGCACTGGTGTGTCACCAGAATTTCACTCCGGTATTAAATTCTAGTTACCACATTCATAGTTTTTTCATCCAATAAATCACTACACTGGTTAATTTATAGGCCACTGTATATATATTGTATAATTTACAGGCCAATGATGTTCTGTATGTGATTGTGCACATTACTGTGCTATCAGTTATCAGCAGCTTGGCAAAGAAATTTAATCTAAAAGACTCGTATTTTAGAAGAAGGTTAAATTACTTCGCATCCCTTATGTTTGCACATTGGTCTCGATCTCCAGCATCAGCAAAAATTCACTAGAATATCTTTAAACTAAAACTCCAAACTACTAACTTGTAAATCAAAAATATGACCCTATCCCATAGCATAAAGTAGTTTTTCAACAAAAAATGGCATTTATCGTGTGAGTCACTAGAATTCATTCGGGTTTTAAAGCTGCAGAAGAAACTACCAGTTTTCCTGCCATCTTTTTCTCTCTTCAAAGGCTGCAATTTAAATAAATGGGACCACTCACTGCTTCGTGTGAAGATAAATGACAGAGTTTCAGGCCTAATTTTTATTTTTTTTTTTATGTTTGGTTTTCCAGACTAAGCTAAAAAGGCAGACAGGACTAAAGGGAAGAAAATGAAGGGAGGGAAAAAGAAGGGAAAAAAATGGAAGTAAATGTAACTTCCAGGCGTAGAGTTCCAAAACAGCTTAAGGGGCTTAAGCATACAAGCCAAAAATCTCAGTGAAGTCTCATCTCTGTAAATGATACACATCTGGGAAAACAACAATTCACTGGAAGATTTTTCTAGTTCCTGAAAGTGGGTAGATCTCCATGTATTTCCTTCCTTGTTTATCTCCTTGCGACTCACGTTCACTGTAAACTGCATTACTGAGCTGAGCTCTCACTAGCAATTATCCTTCTCCCTAAAATGTCTTCTGAGAACTGGAGAGGGAGAAAAGCACAATTTTCTTTCATTACCTATGACTTTTACAGAAATTGCAGCTAGGTTAAAAAAAAAAATTAAAAAACACCAACTTGAAACAAATCGGCTCCAGATACATGATTTGCGCTCTGACTAGAAAGAGGAATGCTTATCAATGATGCATAGAAGCATGGGCTTCTATCTAAATTTACCATCTGGGTATTTGACAAGAATTTAGGAGAGGGAAGGGCTCCTTCACAAACCTGAAGTTTATTCAAAATTGTTTTGTGGGTATTATAGGATTGTTAAAATCCATTTAGTGTGCAGAGTAATAACTACACAAGAAAACCTCCCAAGAAGTAACGTGACTACTGTACATTTTGATTTAATGTTGTAATTCATAAACCAGTTTTGCAGTGTAAAAGTAATTATTTCAAGACTGGAACAAGACCAAGCCTCTTGTGACCAACAATAATAATATTCATAATGTTAACAAACCTCTTCAAATGAAGTCATTGTTTAATACGTTTCAGGCTATATGTGAAGTGGTTACAAACATCATGTTTTCGTAGTTGTCAATAATTTGGGGATCGTGTAAGCAGATGGACCTTGTGTTCTTCTGTTTCAGATTTCAACTGTAAATTAAAAGTCAGGGGTTTATTATTCATAGCATTCACTGGAGCTGGTTGAAAAGCTAGTGTTCCAGTTGAGAAGGAACTTTGCTTTTCAAAATTTGACTTTCATCCGATTGAGTCTAAAGCCAACATTTTAAAACTTCTTGTGAACTATAAATTCTTATACTTCTTTTGAGCCAGAAAAAGACAAACCACGAAGTAGTCTGCTTGGTTAGCAATGAGCTTGACAAAAATTCCCCTTTTCTCTGAGCCCTGGGGGAGCACTCATGCAAACTGCCCTCAGCGTGACAGTCCCTGGGAGGCATCCCAGTACATCTCAGCTCCAGGGCGGGGAGCCTGGGAAGCCAGAAAGCCAGCCTGGGAATTACTATGGAATTAGGCTTTGCCACAGTCCAGTGATGCCCTGAGGTCTTGGCACTGGCAAGTTGCAGGGCCGTGCCATCTCCCTGCGGTGCCAAGCCCTGGCAGGCAGCCTGCCCTGCAGCTGGGGACACCGGGCAGCCCACATTACAAATGGGAACCCAGGATTTTCAGGATCACCGCATCTTGGTTTGGATGACTGGATGGACTTAACCGAAGATATACACTCTGAGTCAGTCCCGGGCTTTGGGCTGTGGGACAGCCCGGGAGGATTTTCTCACAGTTGTAAAGCCGGAGTCTCCGTGCAGCCTGCTTGTAACCCCGGGATCGTTTTCCTGGATTGATTAGAAGTGGATTCAAGGAGTTGCAAATGAAATATTCGAAGGCCAGCAAATTAGGGCTTTTTCCACTGCCGCAAATCTCTACTCATTACTGTGATTAATGGCTTTTGAAATGTTTCTTCTTTTGTATTTATAAAGTGGAATCACATGCAATAACCTCACACACTGAGTTCCTTATGAGGTATTTTAAACTTGTATATATGGCTGTCCACCGAGCTAACAATAAGTATTTTTACCATGTGCTATAGCAATTTACATTCATGGTCTGCTTTTGCTCTGAAGAATGGGTACGGTTGCCATTTCAGTGTATGGTTACAACTTCACTGTATGGAGTTCTGAGGGCTTCGAGCAGTAATGAGTTTTATCCGAGCATCCTTCTCCCTTGCTATTAAGTCCACTGTTGTTTTTACCTCGAGGCTGCAGAACCATCAAAGCGTATTTGTTGTCTAGTTAGAAACTTCAATCACCTAATGATTCAGGCATAGAAATTCCCCTGACCTGTCATGACAGGTGAGAGAGAATATGAGGGAACTGACTTCAGCACTCAAAGGAGAGATGGGGAAATGCAGAATCTTAAACACTCTGGATGACTCTTATCCTAAGCCTGAAAACATTGTAAAGTCGGCAGGGAAAAAAAAGCTCAACAACAACCATGTCCAAGTGTTCCAGTTGGGATTCATCTTCAGATTTAGATAGCTACCTGTCAGTGTCTACGCATGAGTTAGGTGTCTCGGTCCCCATTATAGTCACTGAAGACCCACTCCATACAGATAATAGATATGGAAGAGTTTGGGACATGTCAGTGTAAAGCAGATACCATGTTTGTTCTGCTGAATACATTTCCAGACCCAGCTGAGTACGCTGACTATGGTGCCCATCTGTAGAAGCTGCCATTGCAGACATGACCACGTACAGAGCCCTACCCCGGGCTGTGCTACCCAAAGGAAAGAATTGACTATGTTAAATATCTTTTGTCCAGCTGGCTGGATAGCCTGTTTTAACGGTCACGAGTTCCCAAAATATAAACCAAAATGCACGCAGGTTGGGGCTTGGGGAAGGGATTTGCAAGGAGGTCTGTCTCATATGTCCAGGCAAAACGGATTACTACCTTACCCATGAGGATTCACGGACTACCTCGGTACTGAGCAGTGCACATTGCTGATAACACAGCCCAGTAAACATACAGCAAAAGGTGTATTTATTGCACTTTTGTTCTCCCCTGCAGCAGTCGTGACGACAGCTGCACCAGACGTGACTGCTGTGCCGTAATGATGGCATCTCACTCTCACAAATGAGTCCTCACGCCAAAAGAGCTGCGTTAACTGAAGGGTTATAATATGTTAGCGCTCACAACTGCTTCCCAGTTGTATTCAATGAAAGGCTAAATCACCCAGCGCTTGGGCGTCTGGTGCTCCCTGTTACCTGGAAACTGGAGCCCTGAGTGCGAGCACTGTGGAGAAAGTGATTTTAAAAAAACACGAGGAACATGAAAGCACGATTCATGTAAGACAGGCACCATCGTCCAAGCAGCTTCTCTGCTTGCAGAGCTGTATTGTTTTAAGCTGCAGGATCCTTCACTGATGTAATTACGCTAAATCCCTCCTAGCTGGGATGCAGTTATTCCAGAATATCCCAAACTGGGGCTATTGCCTTTGCAGGGGTGGGAGGAAGGTGAAAGGAGGGCGCAGCCCATAGCCTCCCAGACCCAGGGATCCAGAGGTGGTATAGCCACAGCGGCTGAGCAATGATACTTATGCTAATCTAGGAGGGGAAGATCCCCCTGGGCAAAATAGCTTGGGAAAGGCTGGGTTGTATAAAAATGCTGGCCTATTCTCAGGCAATTGTTTTGGAAAAAGGTAAGCTATGAACTGCAAGCGCTACAGCTATTCCTGAAGAATCCCCCACGAGCCTGCTCTCCTTCTGCAATAAGGACGCCCAGTTCCTTTGTAGTTAAATTCTTCTCAACTGACTTGTATTGCTTTAACTGTCCTGGTAAGACTCACAAAAATGTACGTACAGAAGAGGCCTTGGAAAAATTCACTGCAGTTTTACTCTAGCTTGGTAACATCAGTGATTTCAATGAAGGCAGAATAGGGGAAAGTGGGAATAATGCAGCAGTGAAGCCGAGCCGTGCTCTTTTTTTCCCCCTTTTTGTCCTTCTCCCTTGACTGAAAAGTTGAGGGGAAATCTTGGAAGTGGTCCTGTATGCGATTTGTGCTCCTAAGCAGAGCCAGAACGCTGCGAGCCAAGCGCCCGGCTGAATCTCCAAACTTTTACTGTTTATATTGAAGCTTATATTCGCTGGCTGCAGGAGTTTGAGACCACTGCTCCCCATACAACAGCTGGGAGGTATCAAAGCCCTTGCGAGCTATCCACCCATTCACCTCCAATTAGACCCAAGTGTCCACAAGATGCTGAGAACACCAGAGAGTGTTAAGGAAAAGGAATTAATCCTCACGGGACAAAGAATTTAAGCTGTTTACAACTTTCTGCTCTCTAATGTTTATTACTCCCCCTGCCCTATAAAATCTGCCTCCATCTGCGGTACCTTGTAGCGACAGAGTTAACGAAAACCCAAGCCGCATTCCAAGGATGGCAATACAGAATGAGAGCGACCTCAGCATTGTTTTGTTAAGATCTCAAATTGCTAATACTGCAAAATGAAGTAATGCGCTCTGTCAACATGTAGTATGCTCTATAAATGCGATGGCCTGTTCATCTGTTAGTAAAGCATGCAGAAAAGCACTATTTGATTGGCCTTAGAGCAGCTGACTGCTTGCTTTAACTTCTTCCTTAAGATTTATTTGAAGCATGAAACTGCTGAAAGTCTCCAGTGAGTAAAAAAGACAAAAAGATACCCAAAAAAAAAAAAAAAAAAAAAATTAAACATATTTAGAAATAGCCCTTACTTTATGTGCCTGGTCTTGAATTAGCATTTCTTTATCAGCAGAAATAAACCAGAAGCTAGCTAAAGCACTGAATGCTGAGAATTGATTTCCATGGACTTCAGTGTTCATTTATAAAACTGTTATATCTTTTTACAAACAAAAGATGACTTTATTAGTTAACTTAGAAACCTCAGACAGGTTTCATAAATTTATAGACAGCTTCCAGATTGAATTTTGCTGATCCAGGCTTCTTAGGCGGAGTTTATGGAGCCAGACTTGTCATATGAGCTATTTCTATAAGCCTCAGGTAAATATACACAGGGTTCGTGTTGTTAGCGAAAGTGTTTTTTTCTCTTCTAAAAAATTTAATTTAATCTTAAGCAAAAACAAAAGTTCATTCAGTACATTTTGTATTTGTTGTTTTTGATCCATTTTGGGAAGTATTTTCCTTCCACAGATCTACACTGCCCCTGCTTCTCTCAAACTCCCTTTAACTCTTTCATTTCTTTTACCACTCTGCTTCACAGTCTGCTGCTCCGTCCCTGAGCTAGAAACAGCTAGGTGGCACAGCTGCAGAAGAGGAAACAGGGGTTTCAGGTATTTCCTTCTCCTTCCCAGCCAGCAGCGCTCATGGCTTCCCTTTCCTACATGCCTATTTTAACTCAAGTCTCACAGAAAGTTGGACCTGTATCGCACAATCAATTTAGAAGTGCAAGTTTTTACTCAGGTAGCTGAAGTCCTGATGTGGATACAATCACAGGGAGCAAATGGCTATGTTCAAGGCCAGGCTGGATGGGGCTTTGAGCAACCTGGTCTAGTGGGAGGTGTCCCTGCCCATAGCAGGGGGGTTGGAACTAGGTGATCTTTAAGGTCTCTTCCAACCTAAACCATTCTATCATTCTATGTTTTATTTCCTTTTCCATTCAAACTCGCTATGGCCATCTGTAACAGCTTTATAAGAATATCATTCTGTCTGTCATAACAGGGCTCCCCAATTTTCAGTGTACATAAAGCTGTAACTTGTAAACTCAATAGCCCAAGCAGTATCTCTTATTCAAGATTTCAGTTTAATGATGATCTGTCAATGAAATGTCACGTAAAATTTTACCCATAAAACTCAGACGGAAGTACTCAAAGACTGATATCAAAGTCAGGAATCAAAGGATCTGTAGCTTCCCCTTTAGGTATACATGTGCCTGGCAGCAAGATGGGAAAATGTCCCTTCCCTTGATTTCATCTTTAACATGGCTCCATCCACCATTGGTACTAAGCTGAAATTTGCAAAGCAATTCATTTTTTTTCCACTAAATTATGATATAGTATACTCACTATAGGTAAAGATTTGTTACTAAATTTGCTAAATCTTTCTATGACAGAGAATGTGAGAAAAGATAGTGTTAGCAAATAAAGAATGAAGAAATGGATACGGCAATACAACAGGGATGATTAGACTTCTTGATCGTTAGCTGGAAATGGACACTTTCCTGTGACCGAGAGCCTTCATGTGACCAATGCCCCCAACTTGAGGGCCTGTTGGAGCAGACTCCAATGCCCGTTGGATCAGGTCTCAGAGCTGAAGCCACAATCGCCAGGAGCTCCTGCTACAGCACTAAATTGCACACGCAGGTGGGGACCCAGTCAACCCAGCAATGTTGCCTGAGCAATCCCTGTTGACTTAGCTCTACTCACAGCCAAGGATGTGGATCAGTCCCTGTGCCAGCACAACTTCGCTGCTGGCCTGATGTTAAAATCATGGCACTTGAACTCTCCCACAAGGACTGGAGAGACTGGCTACAAACCCACAAGAGACTCCAAAGAAAATGAGAGTAATGTTCACATGAGGAGAGACCCAGGCAGGTCATCTGAGATGGAAAAGATAGGTTTTCACTTTTTCTTGGTACTTGTGAGAAGGCAGGCAGCAGTATTTTGCTGCTGATGGTTCCCAGGTCCGGTGGTGTTCTACAGATGAACACTCCAACAACAGGCACAAAACAACAAAGTCATGTCTGAAAACTGCCCATGACACACTCTTCTGCTCCCTCAGGCTCCCAGCTGTACCAGCACAAGAAGTTCTCTTGTGATCCTGGGTGAATCATCACTGTCCGAACAGAAATTATGGATCCCACGGGTCCACAGAGAGAAAAATTTGTATGCTGCTCCTTATTTCATTTTAAGCAAAAGCATCTTGGCTTGCTTGAATGGTTTACACTGATAGTCAGAGAAGATTTGACTGATTTCTTGCTTGAACCATAAGCAGCTCGCTTTCATACATCCTGGTCTGTTGGCACCTCTTAGACCTACCAGCACAGATGAACAGATGGTTGCGGTGACCTGTTCCATCAGCCTAGAGGGATCCAGAAGACAATGCCCGTGTATGTTTGTCTACCATTTGGATTATTCCAATAAATGGTATGGATGTAGTTACCCTACTGAATTGTGAATGAATGCTCTCGGTATTGTGTTACTTTAATTCAAAACCATTGTGAAACATCCAAAGTGCAATCCAAATCTCCCTCTTACTCTTTATTTAATCACAAGCTGCTGACAATGGCTGTGATTCAAGGTAGCAGCTACTCGGCTAGCTTTGAGCATGTTTGTAGTCCAAAGAGTGTTGGTACTTTTAAAGCTCTGTACATGCTTAAATGTTTGTCTAAATTGAAGTCTAACTTGATTTTTTTTTCCCTGGAATTCTTTACAAAGCCTTAGGGCAGTGTGGTGAATGCCACAGTGACCAGTGTGAACAATAGCAATGGGATTCTTCCTGCTTTCTTGTGGAAAACTGCTCCTGAACCAAAGGCAGAGAAAGCTACACACCTCTGGGTTCTCAAAGCTGTATCTGTTGCCTCCAGGATGACCTCAGGTCCAGCTAAGGGTCTCGGATGGAGAAGCCATCTCTCAGGCATATTATTTCAAGCTGACAGAAAGCTGTGTCAGAACTTCACACAGGAAAACCATCCATATTGCCCCCCCCATCCCTCAGTTGTGACCTTTTATCAGTCCCTCTGGATTCACCGGCGAAATACCATCCAACGAGCTGAGCGTTTCGCTTCGCACAGTGAAGTGTGTAATCTCCCCACAGGTGCAGCACAACAAATGCTGCAGGAGGCACCAGAGCACGAACCGTGGTGCCCACTTGATGGAGGCTAAGAAGAATGTGGCAGTTCTGCTGCTCGAGGGTTGTCATGACACACAGACCTACACTCTACCATTTTTGGTGGGAATCCAACCAAAACAAATGAGGGGGGACTCTCAGCAGAAGAGATGAGAGTGCTCTGTGTCTGCAGCAAGCAAACAACTGGAGCCACCGATGTCTCAGCTTCAACTGCAGCTGGACCACAGCATTCCTCTGGAGCACATGCATTACTCGGAGTCTTTTCTATTTATTTTCTTAACAAAAGCTTTGCAGACTTTTTAAGTGGGGGAAGAGAGTCTCAGATGTTTCCCTCCCTCACTTTTAAAAAATCAGACCAAATTTTGTAAATAGATATAGAAATACATCTCTATTGGAACCTGCCAATCCTTTAAGGTCTGAACTTTGTGGCTTTTTTAGCTGACTCAGGATCTTTTCATGTTTTAACTGTCACATTTATTTTCAGTTGAATATTATTAAATAAGCAATACCATTATGGCAAAATTGGTATTATTGTAATTAAATAATATGAGATATATAGAAAGGAAAATAAATTAAGTGAATTGATGTTCTTTTGATTTAAATTCAGACATTAAATCCAAATACCTAAGTGAACTTGACAGTGTCTGTTGCTTCATCTGCATGTAAATTCTTACTTCTTCCCTACAGCACTGGAACATAAAGGCGCTGCCAATATGCGGATAAGCACTGTGCACTATACAAAACAACAGTACATTAATGCCTCCTGTTGTAATGGAAAATCTCGATTTAAGATCTGAAGAGCAATAATAAAGAGGAGGAAAACTTGTAGCTACCATTTGTAGCATAGCTGGCGGGACTTTTTTTCCAAGGGAGGCCAGGGAAACAGATTAGAGAACTACATTTACGAAGCTCCTCCTACTCAAGCATAATAGGAAGAAGCCCACCGTTCTCCTTGCAGTTAATAAACTATGTTCTGTTCAAACTTAGGTAGCTGTTGTGCCCGTGTCACTGAGGGTGGAATTTGTCTTAGTGGACTACAAAACACCAAACAAGTTTCTCACTTAATGAGAAAGCCCTGAAAACCTATGGTATCTATATGATAAGTTAGACAAAGACTCTGCTCCGCTCTTCTCAAACACTCCTGCCATTGAAACCCTGTGCAGACTCACGGTGGGCTTAACCTGTCTGGCAGTGGGCTGCCACCACAGAAGTGGTCCTGCATCCTGCTGCTTTCCTTGTGTCCGTCTGCATGCTCCTGGTTTAGTGCTGTGTGGTAAGGCTGCTACTCTGAAGGAAAATTAATAGTCTTCTCATGGATTAATTTTCTGTCAGATCAACTGCCCCTGAGGTCACTCAACGGCTCTACCTGGAGCAGGGGAAGCGGGAAGAATGGATGATTATGGGTTGCCTTTCAAAAGTGGCCTGCAATTAAACTGGAGTAATTAAACATTTTGTGCAACTGTACATTTGCTCGCCTAAACCCCTGCATATTCAGGGCTTATTACTCCTAAAAGAGGTTACATCACCTGTTGGTTTCCCTTTCTACACAAGGACAGGCCCTATCAGCATTAGGAAGGATTTTTCTGTGCCATATGTTAACTCTGTTGTGGAATTCACTGTCATGACTGCGACAGCCAGGAGTGCAAATGGATTCCAAAAACCAAATGGACAAGTTCCCAGCCATCAGTGGCTATTAAACAAAATCGCTCACATTATTGTCTAGTTCAAGAAGACCCTAAATCACTAACCATCAGGAATGGGAAATCATATCTTATATCTTACACTTACTTCTTAATTTTTCTACTGTCTTCTACACTTTCTTTAATCATCATTCCTGCCTACCATAGAAAACAGCATTATAGTGTTAGGGATCCTCTTCATCTTAGTCAGTATGTCAGTTCCTATATTGATGTACCTACATCTCACAGGAGTTTGGCACCTCATCTGTAATCAGTGAGTCCCTTAGAGGAAAATGCAGTGCTATCACTAGCGTTCTTGCCATGCTACTAGCAAAGGTCTACAAATGCTGAACTCCTCAATAAAGAGTTACTTGCAAAATAAAGCCTGAAAGGGGAAGGAAAAAAAAAGAGATCCACGAAGCTGAACGTCTTCAAAAAGAAATATAGAGCAGAAAAAAATGCAGTGCCAGCAAAGAGAGTTGCTTTTGGACCAACAAAAAAAAATGAAATCAGTAAAGATGACATTTTTTACTCAAACAATAAATAGGAATAAATATTAAAAAGAAATACTAATTTTCAAATGAATGCATTTTAGATTTCAGATTTGATTTAAACTCCAGCTGATCTATTAGCTTAAGCTTTTGCACAAAGATTCAGGTTTAGTTGGATCAAGTTTCTCTGCAGAAGAGGCCTCTACTCCCTAAGCTGGAAGGGATGCCGTCACCGGTTTCATTACTGCTGTTCACCCGAGCCCCCATTCCCCGGGACACTAACCTGCCTTTCACTCCAGAAACCAGGATGCCGTGAAAAACAGATCCTCGCATTAAAGCAGGTGCTCAAGCGTCCTCTTAAAGAAGGATGCTTTCCCGAACGTGAGGCCAGAGGATTAGTGTGGACTTGGCTCAGAAATGCCTATGTTAAATGCACAGGCAGGAAACACGGTCCTTTGGTGTACAGACTACTGCCAGGAGAACAAGACTTCCTGCAGGATGGCTCTTCTGACTTTCAGAAGCACTGTTTGACAGACACTCCCACCCATCAGAAACATCACCTGCTGCTTGCAAATCCCACCTGAGCCCCAAATCCCACCTGAGCCGCGGCACCCTCCCGCCTCCCTGAGACACGGCCGCAGGGCAGGCGGCCCCTGTGCCTTCCCTGGAGCAAGCCCCACGCCAGGGAACGAGGCGTATTAGAAGCAGCATTGCTTTCACAAGCGCGTTACAGAGCTGGCCACAGAAGACATGAGGGGGACAGGAGGAAAAGAAAGGATAGAGTCGGCAGACAGCTTTAGTACCCACAGCCCATGGAGCACACTTACCCACCGGGAAGGAGAAAGGCAGTCCTATATTTAGCAGAAAAGGCAGATAGGCTCTCTTGAGAAATGCTCACTCCTTTGAAAGGTTAACGCAAAGCAACAGCCTCGTCCATGCCTTTCCACGGAGGCCACCGGCGGTCCCCGCATTCCCCCGCTGTCACCACCTTCTCCGCTCCCTCGCCTGCCAAGTGCTCGGGCTTGTCGCAGAAGCCTCTGCTTGGTCTCCTGGAGAGCCCTGCTCATTTACTGCTGCTCTGACATGCAACACCCATGCACATCTCAGCCGCTGCCATTTATGAGCACGGACGAGGAAGAAAACCTAATTGTTTGGTAATTTTATAATTGACCACTAAATTTGTATTATTTAGGCTCGTTCTCCAGAAGCAACAGGGCATTTCCTTAACCCATCACACTGCAGAGTTTGTAAGTCAAATAATTGTGCAGTCTGCTGAAGACATGGACCTGAACTCAAGCCTGCCTGTTTCTCTTTAAAGCTATTTTTGCTCTGCCTAAACACTAAGGATTCAGAAAAGCCATACAACGCGCACCACAGCTTTACTCCTCATTTTCCACTGACACACTTTCCTCCCTCCCTTCCCAGGAGCCCACAGCCGTGAGGCGAAAGGAAAGCAGACAACTGCAGAAGTTTCCCTTTTCCGCAGGGAGTGGTTTTGAAGAGCTGTAGGGGATGGAGACTGCTCTCTCTCCACATATGTCAGAGCCGCAAGGAAGAAGGATGCTTTCTGGAGGAGAATGGTGTCACCCTGCAGGGACAAGGGCTCCTGGTTGTTCTCTTCTCTCTTGTTGCCGCAGCTTGGGAGGCTTTAGTGTTGCTGTTTGGCCCCGGGCATCCCCGCAGCGGTGGGGGACAATTGAAGCTCAGAGGGTGAGGTGTTCTGCCCTCTCGGGTGCCTGATTTCCTGACAGACCTGTACGGCTGTGACCTCCACCTCGCCAAGGCTTAGCACCATTCCACCGACACATCTTGCTCACCCAAGCAAAGCAAGACAGGGACCTGGTTGGAAAAACCTTTACCTTCACACAAAATTTTGCTTCTGTTCCAACCCCTAATGTACATTATCCGCAGAAAATCTCACCATTTAGTATTTTTTTTAATAACTTAAGGGAATATCCTGATAAAAAAAATTATTTTTTGAGGATGGCAAGCACTTTTTGAGACAATACTGTATTTCAACAAAGCCCAGTTTTTCCATACAAAATAAAGTTTCCTTAGATGCACTCCAAGTGCCAAGCTTATATTGAGCACACCGAACTCCATGTATGATGGAAATCCTTCCTTTCTTCTGACTCGTCTTACGTATTTTCCCTAATACATGGTTTGAGTCACCATTTTTCGGTTGGCTTATTTCTTTGGTCACCTGCAGTAATTCTTCTCTTTTTGTTACTATTTTTAAAAATACCAACATTATGTTTTAAAATAATAATAAATAAATATAAATTAAAAAAATAAATACTTTATAAATACTTTAAAATAAAGTTTAAATACTTTAAAATAAAGTATTCCTGGCCCTCCTCTGACACTGTGTATTTCCAACTCTACCTGCCTTCTCATTAAAGCTGGCCTTACGCCTAAAGTAATTTTTCCTAACTTTTTGGGTTATCCCTGTCCTTTGCTCACTGAACAGGCTTTTTATTTGTACTCTGTTCTTCCATAGAGTATTCCTGGTCTTGCCTATGTTGTTCAGAGAGAAATATTCACTCTGAGGACTTAAAAGGAAGACAGAGGATAAATATAACTCAGAACCATCACCGTGACCTGTAATAATCCAAATACATGTCCAGGGCATGCACACGCACAAACCCCCACTGCATACAACTTGAAACAAAAACATGCCATTACTTTAACACACATTGTCTGTGAACTGTGTTTCATGATTCTGCAAGTTTTACGTAAAAGGCTGAGGAGAATATAAAACTAAGCCCCTGTAGGGAAGAACTGGAGAAAATCCTAGATCAGATATAGCAGAAGCATTAGGAACCTTGCCCAGAACAGTCTTTGCCTTTTTGCAAATTACACTGTGGCGTGTTCAATTTTTTATCTATTAATGCCCAAATCCTCTTCCCCACTGCTGCTATATAACCATTTTTTCTCTGGGTTTTGATTGATAAAAGTTTGGCTTGGGATTTTTTTCCTCTCACTGACATAACTTTATGATGCTGAATTTCCTCTTGGAAGTTGCAGGTTTTGCTAGAACTCTCCACGGCCTTTGGCAGTTTCAATGCTCCAAAACTGTAACCTTCCACAAATGGCAATAATTATCTAGTTTAAAATTCCAGATCATTCATGAAAGCAAAATACAAACAAAATTAAATACAGATTTAGCCTTGACACAAAGGTATTTGCATAAATGTCTTCATTAATTCCTAAACTCAGATTCAATTTGATGATATCAGCCGTGATTGTCACATCAGCTACCTTATTAAAAAGCTTATGATTGCTTCAAAAATACACAAGCTTTGCAAAGTTTGCTCTGTTTTCTACTGTCCCCCACAGTATATCAACCTGTTACCATCTGAACATTTACAGAATAATTTCTTTATTTGCTTTTCGCTGTGCTAGATATTGAAACGAGACAAACTGGCCAGCAGCTCCCTGGCTTGTTTACTTAACCATTAATGAAGAGGAGACCTCAGCAGAAATACATGCTGGTATTGCCCCTCATCATATCATCCGAATGGCTCTGCTTCTCCCCTCAGGACGCTCCAGTCCAAATCTCCAGGTCCAGCTTATTCTGAAGTGTTTTGCTTATCTGGAGACTCAGGAGTTTGTTATTGTGAGTAATGAACAATACACTGCTTTTCCTCATTACAGCCCTGTGCAAACATTGGCTTGGTGTGAGCTCCGGGGGCCAGCAGGAGGGAACGGTTCCAGCTGGGTGTCTCTCAGCACCAGCACGGGTTTCCTGCTTGTCCCACCAAGTCCCAGCTTATTCTCTGGGGAGCGTGGACCAGCGCCCTGGCCCCACTACCCTTCTCTGCGCGACCATGCAACGGGAGGAGGATTCTTTGCTGAACAAAAAGGTGTTTTCAAGTCACGTTTGGCCACTTTTAGTGATTATTCTGCTACGCATATTGCATTATAACATGCGTTCAGCAATTTGTAAGCGTAGTGGGCCAGTGGCAATACCAGGGTTAAGGACTTCTTGACATCCAAGAACTGGCTCCCAGCTGTATCAAAGGCAAACCCCACTTCTACACCAGTTTACACCTCTCTAAGCACAGTGCCAGGGGTGGGAACTTGTTCATCCAGCGCTGCTGCCAAACCACTCGCGCTGTGGAACCGCAGTCCAAAACATACAACGTTTAATCGCAAAACTTGCTTAGGCAGCTGCTGAAAAGGAGAGACAAGTTGCTTACACATGCATAGTCCTGAATGGCCTATCTTATGCGGACTTCAAGATGCTTCATAAATATCATCTAAAACTAAATATTATTTAAACCGTCTAAAAAGAAACCACATCTCTGAGAGTCAGAGCTCCAGTTCATGTGCACCGAGGCTATAAAGTGGGTACTGACATCCACCATCCATTTGCCGCTCAGACGCAGGGTGCAGCACCTGCAGCAAGGAAAGCTGAACAACATCTGAAGCAACTTCTGGACCTCACAGTTTCTGCCGTGTACTTCAAAGTAAATTGAAATTGCACCACCGTATGCTCTCAGGCAGGGCATTACAGTAACTCGCTCTTGCTTCAGTTCACCAAATGCAGGTAAAAACATCGTGTTAAGGGGCTTTCGGAATGCACATTCATTTTAGGACAGCAGTGTTGTAGTCTCTAGAGGGAACACAGTTTTGAAGCTGAGAGCACGAGACATTGCTTGTGATTGCCTGGAAGCCCCTATCCTGAATCACAGCTCTCCTGTGGACGATGCAGTGCTGCCACCAGCTCACTCCCCTCCACGCCAGCTCGCATTTCTTTTTCTGTGCTTATCACTGTGCTGTTACTGCTTTTCCCCTACGTTTTAACAAAAATCATAACCTTATTTAGCATTTTTCTACTGTATTCTAGTTACTATGATGCTTTTAAAGCTTCATTTGACTCTTTTTTTTCTTCCCCAAAATATTGTTACAGCCTGGAGAGACAGTCTGATGTCAAGGTGGGCCTAGCTTTGAACCCAGGGTGGAGAAACATTTTATACGCTTCCAGACCATTTAATTCTCCAGTCAGGTCTCTCGAGTAGCTGAAAAAACCAACTTTCCCAGGCCCTGCACGCCTGTGAGATGTAGGAGAGTAAAGCACCCAGTCTTTCTGAGAGGTAAGGTGCTGATTACACAACTTTCAGCACATCCTGAAAGCTGATTCCAAAAACTAATATTGCTTTTGGCGTCACGCAGAGTTCTTCACATAGCCTTTTGAGGAGAAAGCAAGCACAGGAAAGTGAGGGGTTTTTCATATAACTTGCAAAGAAGAGAAGTATGGAGTTGAGAAATGAGACCAAACAACCCAAGATCCAGCTCAGATTTAGCCAAACCTTGGCCACATCATTCACAACGTTTTGCTTCTGTCCTCTCCGTTCAATGTGGTCATGCATCAAAGGTCACTCTGCAAAACCATATTAAACTATTTTTTACACTCTCTCCTCTAGATAGTACCCATGGTGGATGGATGTGGTGCCGAACAGCAGTATAAACTGCTGTACTTCGAAAAAAAAATAATTCTCAAGATGCAAAAAGCTCAGAGGTGTCAAAACTGCTCCTCAGACAAAACTTCTTCTTGCCAAACTGATGCTGTGAATGGTTCTAGGCACAGGAGGTAGGAAGGCAGCCTGTCTTTCTGCAGTGTCAGTAACTGAGGCTCTAATTTGTATAGGTGATCAAAAATAACCAAAGCTTCAGTGCATGTCTTAGAACAATTCTGTTGTTAAAATAAAAGTAGTTGGTTAGACACCAAAGCATGCTGAACAAGCAAAACCTTTTTATTACAAAAGAAAATAATTTCTGTGTGTGTGTATATATATCTCTCCACATATACATATATGGAAAAGGAGACAGGGCAATGAAAATTTCCCCTCTAAGCTTGAAGCAAAATTTTCTTTACTGGCAATTCTATCCCTGCCAGACTTTGGAAATCACTCTGGCTTTCCTTAAAGTATAATATAGTAAAAGGACTTTTCTGTTCACACTTTTCATATTCAAGCTATGCCAAAACAATTTACCAAGCAGACCGACACAGCAGTGGCCGTATACCAAGACACAGCCTCCTGAACACTGATTTTGTTTAACGTAAGAAGGCCCTCGAGCCCAGATGGGGTGGGAGATGTCTATGCAGCTGCTGTTCCCCCCCCAAAGCCAGCGCCCTTGCATGGTGCTTCCCTGCAGCCTGCTCCCACCTCTCCCCAGTCCTCACAGGGGAGCTCGCCCCTCTCAGCGCCTCCTCCTCCCCTCTTGCAATGCAGAATGACTGTAACTCGGGATCACTTCACCAACGCTGCCTAGAAGCCAGAGAGACCTGAAAACGCATGGAGCCACCGGCCTCCCTCGAACTCCTTGCGCCAGTGGTATTCCCAGAGCAACGCGATTCCCTTAGCACGGCTGTGATACTGGAGAGCCCTAGGTGTGAGAGGAGAGCTCTCTCTGCCAGGTGCTGCACAAACAGTATAAATTCATAGTTTACTGAAAAAGCAACCAGAACCTGAAATGGACACTCCCTTCCTCCAGAGGAAAGGAAGGGAAAATAAATAAGTGAGATAGATAAATAGAAGTCAGCAGAGGAATTAGTGTCTAGCCTAGAAAGTGTTTCAGAAAAAGGGTGAGCCTCTAAAAATGACAGCTTGAGAGAGAAGCACAGTTGCCAGGAATTAGAAACTGTATTCCCACCAGGTTTAAGATGTTTTAACAAAATGCAATTCATTTATTCTGTCCTGAAAGAACATTTAAACATTGTTTTAAACAGTGGGAATTTTTCTCAACCTTCCATTCGTGCCTGTTTTCACCCTTGGCTTTGGGGAAACAGGCTCTACTCTTGGAGGAAAAAAAAAAGAAACAGGCTCAAAAAAAAACCCCAAAAGCCAACAGTTTCATTTCCAAGACAAAAGGGCATTGTTGATTGCAAGCAGGTCCTCTGTTTCAGCACTAAGCCTTTGCAGCTAGAGACCACACAGTATTTTCCCTGATGGAGTATCTGGTGGAATACAGAGGTGGACATCATCAAAGGCAGCCCATTGGCAACACACTACAGGGAGCATTTAATCACCCTCCTATTCTCCTGCATGTTCACCTCTATCAGGTATTTAAGCTAATATGAAGAGGACAGAGACCATATTCTTATGCTAAGCCTGTGAGGAGGACAGGAACCATAGGTTATTGTCGAGGAAGATTACTTGCCCAGGAAGATTCACCAGATGGTTTCTTAAGTCTGCATTTCTTCAACAACTAGACACTCAGGAAAGTAAGGAACACCATGGGCTTCTCTTTTGATACCTGTTACTGTTATGATGAAGAAAGATGATGTTGAAAAATGGGTTTTCAAAAATGGAACAGAGTAAATCCAAAGAGGACAAAAACACTATACCTAGTGAGCAGCTATCAATCAGTAGTAGAAACAGATTACAAAGTTTAACTTGCTTTTGCTGCATACTTTGGTATCTGAGCCATACATTGCCTGGGATGGAGAAGGGAAGACTCCAGGGAGACCTTATAGTAGCTTTCCAATACCTGAAGGGCACCTACAAGAAAGCTGAAGAGGGACTTTTTACAAGGGCATGTAGTGATAGGACAAGGGGTAATGGATTCAAACTGGAGGAGAGGTTTAGATTAGATATTAGGAAGAAATTTTTCACAATGAGGGTGGCGAGGCACTGGAAAAAGTTTGTGGATGCCCCATCCCTGGAAGTGTTCAAGGCCAGGTTGGATGGGGCTTTGAGCAACCTGGTTGCGTGGGAGGTGTCCCTGCCCATGGCAGAGGGGTTGGAACAAGAGGATCTTCAAGGTACCTTCCAATCTAAACCATTCTATGATTCTCCAGGCCTTTTTCTGAGCATATTTCTCCCGAGATGGTGTTCCTTAATAACCCAAGCCACTAATCCAGTGGTCTTTTCCAGCAGCAATGCCTTCAGAACCATACAAGTCTGGAAAGCAAATTTGCTTATAATGATTCAACATGCTTGTCTGGGACATTGAGAAGCTGTGGAACTCCTGTGCCTTTGATGTCCACAACACAATGTCAAATGGAATGGGTCTGCTCTAGAAGTACTGTCCCAAAGCCAGTGCAGGTGGGAGAAGCGCATGCCCCATAGGAAGCATAAGCACTGCTGACTTTTGATGCTTCCGTCACTTAGATTTTTCCAGAAATCTGTCCCAAAACAACCCCTTTTCTTCCCTTGTGTAAAACAGGGCTTGGAGCTAACAAATCCAACATCAACCAAAGGGTTTGATTAGTGTGATGTCTTCTCGTTGCCAAAGCAATATCAGACAGAAACTACCTGGTTTTTTTCCTGAAGGAAAGCAAGTTCCAGAAAAGTTATACAGCACGTACTTAAGTAAAACATTACATTATCATGCAACCGATCACAGTTTCTGATCACATTAGGTATTCAAGGTATTCCAAACTGACTCTCACAGTAACACTTGTAAACTGTATTAATCATCATTTTAGAATACATTTATCTATGGTTGGCAACCAATTGATTACTCAAGAGTTCAGTAAGCTAAAAAAAATAACTTTTTTTCCCAAGAGATAAATACCTGGTGTCCAAAATATGTCATTAAAATATACATCCAAGCCTTAAAAAATATGTTTAATAAAACTTACTTTCCCAAGCCAGTAACTCTTAGGACCTAAAGCATGTATTTTTGTAAGGATGGATTTGCTAATATAAGCATTTTTATTGTAGATGTGTTTTCATTTTATTCACTGGCGCCATAGTTTGCAAGAGAATCCATAAATCTAGTATGCTGTGTTTCCTTTATCCCAAAAATTCAGTATTGTACTCTTGAGGCTCAACATGGTAAGTGCATCAGTGAGTGCTCAGCGGCACAGAGCACGGTTTTGAATCCACTGCCTATTTGCGGATGCCGTTTTGCACCTGTGGTCATAAGGCAGTGCCACTGAAAGCCTTCAGCAGCTTTACACCAGCACAATTAGATGGGTATCTAGACCACATCAAAACACAGGTCAAAAAGAGATGTTCGCAGGGATGCAAACTAACTTCTCACTTGCCTCACGTGCACAGACTGTGTTCATGTATCAGCCTGTTAGCAGCGTTCAGGTGACCTTCAGCATCAATTGGACGCCACCTGATGAGGTGGTGTGATCCAATTAATTCTGCCCCGTATTTTGAACCTCCTCTCATTTACATGTTGGTATCAGCAAGAGAAGCAATAATGAGTGTAGAGAGAAGAGGGTTCTGCAGTGCTGTCTTAGATTTGGGGCGTCTCCCAGCACTTAAGGAGTGTCCCTAGCTGAGATTTCCAGAGGGACATCAGTCTGAAGCAAATAGGTGGTTGCTATGAGAGTTAGCGCTGCTACCAGCCTGTGCTTGTTTTCCTCACTGCCACAGCCTGAGAAGAATGAGGTAAATAACTCAGCTCTCTCCACACGTGTATAATGGCATTTCCTCCATCCCTGCAAGATCACAGCTTGGTGACATGCGACACTTCAGATCACCACTCAGGGAATCTCTGCCATTATGAAATCAGGCTTCTTCACAAAGACTTTCAACTCCTGGGAAGTTTCTACAATGAATCTAATTAGCCCCATTTTAAAGATGGCAGGTGATGCAGGGAACAACTTGCAAAAGATCACACGCATGGGTTGGTCTTCTGTGGCAGATCCACTCAATGCCAGGCAAGTACTTAAAGTGCAAGACTCTCATGAATTTAAAACTGAATTTCCACTGTCTCCTGTATTGGAAGCCATGCTGAAGAGTACTATTAAAATTAAATTCAGCCCAAAGTCTTATGGTTAAAATAAATTTGAAACGGATCCTTTAAAAAAATACATGAGCAAATAACAAGGTCTGCAATAACGCAGAGAAAATTAATTACCTAGGCAGACTCCTTTTCAAGTTCATGACTCATGCCAGCATATAAATGTCTGCGTGAAGCCAGCTCTTAATGCTAATTTTGTTGCTGTAAGAAAATCGTAACCTTCTCTGTAAAAAAATAAGTGCATACCTTGCTATTGATTTTTCAAGAGTCTTACTGGCAGAATGCTGTACTGTAACTGCAGATTTCTGCTAACGCTCTAAAATGTTTTGCTGAATTTTGTTCTTTCACCGCAGATGTGAGACTCCTGGCCATGCCGCAGTCAGCTTCAGCTGCGCAGAAGTTGCGGTCACATCCACTTAACTTGTTCTTTTTTTACTGAATATAGACATGGCAAGTGTATCACTTGATAGGTCAAAAATCCCATTCCATATAATGACAGTACCACGGTACAAAGGGTACAAAGAGTAGGAGTAAGAAAAAAAAGATGCATTTTTGTTAAAACTAGCCCATGGTTCAAACTGTACCCCCCCTTTCGCTCCCCTGCCAGAAGCTGATGTGTTTATCAGCCGGTGCTGGCACCGGGTCACAGCACTGCGGCGCTGACGGCGTTGCTAAAGGAGCCGACCCTATCTGCCTCCCCGAGACCCCTTCTCGGAGCAATTGCCTCTTACCACAGAGTTAATTTAGACTCATGAGCTACCAACTGTAGGTATCTGCTTTTTATATAAGAATTACCAAAGTGCTCCTTGGGATAAAAAAATCCTAACGGAGCACAACAGGAGAAAGCAAATGCATCTGATCCTCCATATGCACAGCCGTACGTGCCCACGCAGTGCCAAAAGCTACACGTGCCACTGCAAAAAGTACCCATCACAATGGCAGCGTCTCCTTTAGGGGTCACGAGCTCATTAAACTGGGGAAAAAGAAACACGCGCGCACTGAAACGAGTGTTTCTCTCTGCTGGAGGCAGGCAGAGCCCAGCCAGCGCGGGGAGGAGAGAGCTGCCATGGTGGGTGCAGCTGGGCTCCGCCACCCCAAAAGCTGTCACTCCTCTTTGTCCCCCCTCGGTAAGTCTCTGGCAGCAGGTAGGGGGTCAGTTGGCTTCATGCTGACACCAGAGGTGTAAGCAAGATGAGGATCTTGTTGTGGTGGGCCCTCTTCAAACACGAAGCCGCACAACGTCCCTGCTGCAAGGGGCCTGAAGCACCATGTCTGACAAGGCCCCGAGCACAGCAGAGGTTTTCGGCCAGCATGCTGAGAGCCGGCCAAGTGTCCCTGCAGCCCCTGGCATCCCACAAGTTGCCTTCCCATTACACAAAGCAAAAACAGTGAAAGAAAAAGGACAGGATAGGGAAAACCACCTCCTCCCCACCAATGCTGTCCTGTCCCTCGCCAGCCCCGTGCCTATGGCAGCGTGTACGGGGTGCGAGGCTCCACACGGTGAAAGCCAAGGGCAAGGGGAAAATCATAGAATAGTTTAGGTCAGAAGGGGCTGTAAAGATCATCTAGTTCCAACCCCCCTGCCATGGGCAGGGACACCTCCCACCAGCCCAGGTTGCTCAAAGCCCCGTCCAACCTGGCCCTGAACACCTCCAGCGATGGGGCATCCACAACTTCCCTGGGCAACCTGTTCCAGTGCCTCGCCACCCTCATTGTGAAAAATTTCTTCCTAATATCTATTCTAAAATAGATAAATTCATCCCATCACCTGCTGCACCCAGCCTCTCCTCAGATTCTGGGCACCCAGCGGACCAGGTGCGGTGGTACAACTAGTCCAAGGTTCACGGGGGCCCGTGGAGCAGGAGGTGGAGGCACTGGCCCCTAGCCCACTCTGCAAGGTGGCCAGGCTGGACCCAGGCATGGCCACAGGGGAAGAAGAGGTGAATGGAGAGTAAGACAGAGTGCGTGTGCTTCACTGTGTATCACACAAAGCCGTGCAAGGCAGCATTAGCAGCCAAACTAGCACAGATCTAAGCAGGTGCTTTTATATGAGGCAGCGGCTGATGGTGTGGAGGTCCTAGCCTGCATCTCCAAATCAGCCCAGCCTTATCCCAAAGTGCCAAACCCGAGCTGCATCTGGAGGCAACACAGGCAGCAGCATTTCTACATCCCATTTCCTAGACAAAGTGGACACAGCACTTCCATCCTTATTTACATGACTGTGATGTAAAGAGGAGAAAGGGAAAATTTAGAGGAGTTAAAGGGAAAGATAATTAGAGCATGTGCTCTTTTTTTCAGTAAAAATGGTATATTTGGCTTTTTTTTAAAGCTGATTGCAAAGGTGAAGTGTTTGGTTAGTAAACCCATGAATTCCTTGCATGCATTCCCAGAAAGTGAAACAGAACATGGACAGTGTTGCCCTAGATTGATTTTATGACTTTGTTATTTTTTATTCATACCACTGGCTTAGACTTATGCACACATGGAATGATCAGTCAACTGGGCAAATATCAGCATTTCCAGCTAAATAAAATCATTTGCTGGACGTTTCAATGTTTCTGTAGCAAATCAGTAATATGTATTTAAATTGTTGTTTAGACTTCAAAGCTAAGATGAATGAGGACATTCTCATTTCTTTCCTGTTATTATGATTTCAGGCTGTACCTTTTAAATAAGACGTGGCATGTGCAATTCACATTGCACAGAATAATTTGGACTTAAAAGCTACAGATCTTATTTTCAGAGTAACATGCCAGCCATCTCCATACATTACATTGATTCCGCATGTTGGTCTTAATTGTGGCAATTGAAAAGCAACCGCAGCGGTCTGTTATGTGGTTTGAATACCTTCTTCATCATTGCATCGAGACAACATGGCACTTGTTTGCAGTAACTGCTCAGCAATGCCAGGGAAGATCTACGGTACTGCAGGCTCCTGCTCAGGAACCTGCCCCATGCTAGACTCCTTCCAGAAACCAGGACAGTTCTGGGGTCTGCAATCAAACTCACATACACTTACAGTCATTTTCTTGATGTCCATTAATTTTGTCAGTGTCATTTCCCAAATACAAAGAATTTTGGTCTTTAGCTCAAGTCTATTGACATGTGTTAAATTTTTGGGGAAGCCAGAGAGATAAGAGGCAGAGTACAAGTGAGGGGTTTAATCTGGCAATGTTCTGTAAAAACATTATGGATGTATTTATTCAACTAATAGGCTCTTTGCTGGATATACTATTGTATACGTGATTTATTTATTGCTTGCTGCTCTGTTCAAGCTGAAATTTTTTAAAGGCTTTATTGTGTATAATTAGAAGGGTGAGGGATGAATATTTTTTTTTCCATAAAACAGGGATGTGGCTTTTTAAATACCTGAGAAAATATTTGCATTTGTAAAACAGGACAAAAGCGACAGCATAAATCAACAACAGCACTGCAAGTACATTGTCAAGGACATAGACCTTAAGAAGGCCATTTAGCTTGTGTAACATAGGCCCCACTTGGAGTTTTACAATTGCAGAGATTGGTCGTATCATTTCCCTTTTAAGCAACGCAAAAACATAACAGTTATTAATTTGTGTTTCTGAAATGTGTAATGAAAACAAGACGCCTCCAAGTCCCAGATGCATTCCATAATGCCCCCACTTTGCTGTTTTCACCATGCTGACTCCAACAGTATACCAACTCCTCCTATCCTCTGGGCCCACCTGCAATAAAGCACCAGTATCCCCTCCTTGATAGTGAGCAGGACCGTGTTTTTCTACTGCCAAGAGATTAATAGCTCCACTGAAGCAGAAGCTGATCATTTGGAGGGACCTGCTGCTCGAGCCTTTGCCCTGCAGGTGTTATCAAACAGCTGCAACAGAGAGATGCACAGCTCAGCTGATATCTGTAAATTTATTTTAAGTGTAAGCAACAAGCAGGCCTATTATGAAGAGAACACAGGAATTAGTCGTGCCCAAACGTTGCTTCCACATCTCTGGCGTAATGTGACTTACCCTGACTGAACTGGGAAAATGAGCTAGGGAGCTGGAGAGGTGAGTGGGACAAAATCCCTTGGCATAATTGATGGCTGTTTTCACCTGATCTTCATGTGATGAAACTGAGCTTGTGACTCATTATATTAAATTACATTTCCAAACTGCCCCAGTAGAGTAGAGAAGAACAAAAATATAACACAGAAACTAAAAGCTCTGGTTTTCAGCAGCAGGTGGACACTGCAAGGGATCAGGAGAGGAAACAACAGCCATGGAGGTATCTTAACTTCAGCCAACCCCACATTTTGTTTAGCTAACAGTACACCCCTTACCAAAGGCTTTGAATTTCTGACTTTTAAATCAAAAAGATTGGCAAAAACCATTCAGAATTGTAGAGGCAACAGATTCTTAAATAACGATTCTTCAGCTCTTCACTTCTACCAGGTATCCATCCATATATATTCAGCTGGATTCTGTCATATTGGTATTAAAAGCATATCCCAAAAAATCAGGAGAGGAATAGCAACACTCCTATAATGTCAGACAATAACAAAAGAGGGAATTTTAAAAGAGTATCTAGACAATAAATATATGTGCTTATTTTTCAGCTGATTAGTGAATTTGGAGGTTTGTTGTGCTTTCTCGTTAGACAGAATAAGTATACATCAATACTTAGCTTTCAAACAAATGAAGTCAGTGGGCATCCTAAATTCTGCTCAAAAACTCTATCTGGCCTCTGTGACAACAGTTTTATAGTTGTTTGTAGTGTCTTCACAGAATCACAGAATTTTCAGAGTTGGAAGGGACCTCTAGAGATCATCTAGTCCAACTCCCCTGCCAAAGCAGGATTGCCGAGAGCACGTTACTCAGGACTGCATCCAGGTGGGTCTTGAAAATCTCCAGAGAAGGGGACTCCACAACCTCCCTGGGCAGCCTGTGCCAGTGCTCTGCCACCCGAACTGTAAAGAAGTTTTTCTGTGTATTTGAACGGAACTTCCTATGTTCCAACTTGTGCCCATTGCCCCTTGTCCTGTCACTGGGAACCACTGAAAAGAGTCTGGCTCCATCCTCCTTCAACCCACCCTTTAGATACTTGTACTTCCAAAACTCATTGGAAAATTTACAGCTTAAATCTTTTATTTCTGGACTGGTTAAGAGATTTTTAATATCTGAAGCAATCTTTAGTATCATTTTTGTTCTCTCTTAAATTACACAGTTATAATGGGACAAACTTTGAATGAGAAGACAGAAATGACTGTTCCCAACTTCTTCATGCATAGAAAGAAAACCCAGATACACACCTACAAAAGAAGGTCCAGACATTATTTCCTTCCCCTCACTGTGTTTTTTTCACAGTTAATTGCAAAAACAAGGAGCTTTTAAACCCAAGTTCAGTTACAACCATGCCAGCCTGTCCCAGTCACTATATGTATGATCACGCTAATACTATGCCCTTTCACTAAATGCTTCCATTGTCACTTTTTAAAACTTCCTTTGAATGTAAAGAGATTAGTCGTCTTTTTTATTATGTCTGTGTATTCAAATTACTTTGTTTTCTTAACTGTTCTTCACAGATGCCTTTTTTTTGCTATAGTATAAAGGAAACTAATGCTTATCAGTCTACTGCAGTTAAAACCACAGTTACACTCTCTTTTTTGTTCTTGCTAGGAGCATTATCAGTCAACTTACTTACATATAGCCTGTGATTTATCTGTAAAAATAGCCCCAAGAATTTAGCAGTAATGCAGGCTATATATACATGTGTGAATAGATATGACATCAAGCTTCAAATCCCTCTCTTCCTGTAATCCCTTTGTTTTGATCCTCCATGTGGTTACTATACTAAAGCAACACGTGAAGAGCTCAAGAAAGATATTTGGTGTGCACACAGTCAGGGATATTCCCTGTTGCAAAAATGCTGTAGTCCAAGTGAATGACATAGACTGAAGCAATACAAACATGTTTTCAGCCAGATCCTTGTTTTACTATGAGGTTGGTGAATGGAATAAATATAATTTAAGGCACTCATTCATAAATATTCATTTCATAATAGCACTCTTTTGGTAAGGAAAAATCTTTCTGAATGAAAGAAGGGCAGCATGATAACAAAATAAAGGACTGCTTCATTCAGGAAACAGGGTCAACCCCATGCTAGCTTTTTGTGTATGGAGATACTTGTGGCAAAGATACTATGATAAGCCTTGCATATCTTCAATATCTTACATTGTAATATCCCAAAGCCTTCCGCTAACAAAGATTTGACACACGTTGAAGACAGACAAACATGAATACTTTCATTAAAGACTCATGCACAGGGAAGTTAAATGGAGTTCTTGGCCACAAAGCCATTTGTGGCATAGCTGGAAAGAAAACCTCCAGTAATATTTGGTTTACCACTTGTCCTGGTTTGAGGTAAAAGAGAATCAATTTTCTGTTCAGTAATTTTACTGTACAGTCACCAGTCCACATATTCCCCTGGGGCCATTACATTTCAGTCCCTAAATTATTATTTCTCATTCTGTGTTCCTGATATTATCTTGATGTTCTTGGCATATTTTAATAACCCCCACAGGGCAGATAAACTGTTCTGATGGTCTCAAACTAATAAAAGAAAGGTTCTTACCAGGCGTAGAGGAGATTCCTCAGAAACCCTTTACCAGTTACAGTAATTCACTCAATTTTCCATGGATTTGTATTTGCTACGACATCAGCCTTGCTCACTGCATATTAACAAATGTCACATCTGTTAAATCCCCAATAAATGGTAATTTTCCCTCAATTACTGTCCAGTTTGACATGCATTACTTCAAAGATACATATTGCGGGATGCAGCACAGTAATGTATGTGTTGGGTTCAGGGGATGTGTCCAGCTCTGGGGCAACGTTCACCCTATTTTTATCACAGAGGCAAAATACTGACCTAAACGTGTCCTTGTATTTCAGGTACCACTGTTCCCCTTACCAACCCAATCCTTCTTAGTGTGGTCTCTTCTCCTCCCATCATAGACTTTGTCTAGTCCCAGAGAAAGCCACCGAGGTCCTCAGCTGCTCTTTCTCACTCCTTGCCCCCACACCTGCCTCTGCTGCAGAAACAGAAACCCTCCCTAACCTGGACTGCTCTGCTGCTGACAGCAGTGATTCATCCAGGACTTCTCAGCAACCACGAGCTAACAGCATTTCGGAGATGCAACTCGAATTCACGATTACGAAAGAGTTGAATGCTACGGCTTATGCGGTTTTTAAACTTTCGTAGCTGTTGTCATCTCAAGGCACGCTCCAAGTCAAAAGGTTGGGTTTATACACGCAAATATATACGTACGTATATACACGTATTTAAAGACTGACACAAACATTCTTCAAATAGTGTAACTGCACAACCCAAGCCTTCAGCTAACAAAAGGCAATGGATATGAAGTTTGTGTGTGTTTGTACACAAATGACAGTTTTTATATGTTTACAGGGTTTTCTCGCAGTGTAATTCTTACCACCTCACCACGTCAGTGGCTTTCCACAGTATCAACAGTCTTGAGGACGCTGGGAAAGTAGACATTTTTATTAAAGTATAACAAGATTGTATTGGATAAACATCAGTGGATTTATTTTACCAGTGCTGACAGAAACCAAACATCTAGGTTTTAGGGCAGGTCAGGACATAGCAAATGAGCAGAGAAGCCTCTGAGCTGTCAGAGTGCCTTTGGACAAAGACATGACAAAACTGATGCTTAAGTTTAGGCTTCCTACTCGCACTGATGCTTCAAAGCTGGGGGTTCCTGAGTCAGGGGCCCCTGGAAAGGAGAAACAAAACAACCCCAGCAACTAGTCAGCCAGCAAAGGCTCATAAAGCCGCAGCCTTGATGACTGACAGCAAAAATTAAGAAAAAGTCTGGAGGAGTAGACAAGGGGGCCGTTGGAATCACAAACAACACAGATAAATGTTTTCTTTGATACACTGGCCAATTTTTGATGAAACAAATGAAAGAGAAGGTGCCCTAGGATCGTGGTTCTGGATGCCAGTATTTTCCACACTTTAGAATTTTTTGCTCTGACTTAACGTACAATATTGCAATTTATGGAAACAGATTTATCAGTGTTTGAGAATAAAAGGAATGCAATTTTTTTTCTTATTTAAAAAAGTTGATTTTGAAAGCAGCGTCCCCAACTCCAACATGAGCTAATGACAATTTAAGTAGAAGTATATTTTTTAATTGACTCAAACTATAATTAGGCAATTATAAGCAATCAAGTGGGAGCTGTTTAAAAGCTACTGGCCACAGTTGTTAGCTACCTCACCTCAGTCGGAAATCAGCACCCCCTCAGCTGGGGGATTTAAGCAAACGCATTTTATCACAGCAAAGTGTAAGTGCTCACGTCTTCAATTACTCAGCTGAGAAATCACTAACTTCTGGGAGCAGGGCAGCAACTTCGTTACAGCTCCACATGGATCTGGAAAGGGCATATCTGACTGTGCCCAGCAGTTTGAGCTGTTCTTTCTCCAAAGGTGACTGTCAGAGTTTCTAGTTCATATTGCTACTAATTTTCCTCTCAGGGCTGCCAAGATAGCATGCATTTAAAATGCTGTTCTTCTCTGAAAAATTATTTTAATTAAAATGGTATTCAGGGGTCCCATATTCTTTGTTTCTCACTAATTATCATAACACATTTGTTCAGTTTCCAAGCTAACGGGTGCTTTTGCTAACTGCCAGCTCCCAAATTAAATACAGGATCTGAAACACCAGGCTCTTTTCTTCTCAAGTCATATTTCACTGCCACTCCATCTCCTGGGATTGCACAGTCTCTGCAAGGAGAGCATCCTCCAACGTCTCTCCGCATAAAACTCAGAGATGAGCCCTGCCGAGCGTGTCTGACAGAGCACAGCGTACGTCGCAGTTGCTACACTAGGTCTGCGGATGCAATGGCAGCAAGAACATACTTTAGAGCTTAAAGTAGGCAGAAGTAATCACTAAGAAATCATCACCAGTGAGCACAAAACACAGAAAGCAGAGCTGTTAAGTGTAATTTGGACACAGCCACCTTCCCAAAGCAAGCAGTGCTTAAAGATGCAGTGAAAAGCCGCTTCCAGAGCAGCAGGTTTTGTACAGCAGTTCATCACGCAGCTTTCTTGTTCCATCAGCTCTCCTGCAAGGGTCTCCAAATTCACACTGATTAAACAAGCATGTTAACCTAACAGAAGTAGGATTTCTGACATGGCGCAGTCTTGGAATTCTAATACAATCTGGGTCTTTCACACAACGTTTTTGTTCAATACACTTGCTTCTTCAGGAGGAGATTCGTGTTATTTACTTCAACATATACATACCATATTTGTTTGCTTCAGAAATGTAGGCTAACATGCTAAAGTTCTATCAGACAAGCCCATCATCCAGATCACAAGGAACTTTCCATGGAAACTCTTACTCAGAAGTTGAGAAGATTTAACTTAGCCCCAAGGAACAATCAGCGGGCAAACAGATTTTTCCAGTCTTTCCAAAAGGCAACCTTGATGTGTACTTAGCCAACGACTAACACAGAGAATAAAACATTTCAGACCTTGCAAATAATCCTGCTGGTATCCCTGCTCAGAAGCTGTGACCTAGAGGAGCAGGTGCAGAGGTGTACAGTGCATAAGCGGGGGATAAACTGGGTCCTGATGACATCCATGTCATCATGCATAGAAATGAAAGACAATGCACAAAGCAAAAGCATGTACAGTAGATTTCTCAAAAGATCAGAGTGTAACCATAGTTGTAAAAGATATTGAGCAAGTTTAAGATTGACCATTTTGTCGCTCTGCATTGCTCTTCCAAAAAGAGAAAAAAATATAACAAGGTATACACTAATAAACACAGCTGAAAGCTAGTCCAGGAGCAGCCTCAGCAACTTGTTCTCCCATAGGAAGTCCAAATAAGGTTCCCTCTGTGGGCTCGCAGAGGGAGCTGGCCCCCAAAGGAAAACAGCTGCTCACAGGATTCGATGGATGAAATGATCAGAGGGTGCAGGGACAGGGGACATGTAGGCAGGAGAGGACTGAATAAGGATGCTGAGGAGTAGGGGGTCACAGGAGCCAGCACTTGCACATTCACGGAGGACGACTCTCTTCAAGAAAAGTGATGGCTTTATCACTAGCAAATTAAAATAGTTCTTTGCTTTCTAAACGTTTCAGTTAATGTATCAGTCTGACATTTCCATAGCGATAACACAGTCATAATTGCCTCAAAAACACCGTGCACTTAGAAAACACTGTGCACTTAGGAAAAAACCTACTGAAGACAGTGAAATAGAGCACAGACAAACAAGTGCTTCAAATTATAATTGGAAAGGTACTGCCTGAGGCCTGACCTGTGCACCCAGTTTCTGGATGGATGTGACTAATTCTACTAGTCAGAGGTTAATGCATTCACACTAGGAGTGTCAAAACACCCTTTCTAATTCAGTATAGTCCAGTAAAAACAGATTGAATGGGGACCAGGCATAAGGCATTGGGTGGATTTCAGGAGGGCTCTGTGGATTGGGCTGCTCTGGAGGAAGACGTTACCCTCTCAACTGGTCCTTCACAGCTCCTCTCCAGGAGGTGTCAGCCCCTTCAGGCCTGCAGGTTCACTTGCTCAGCCAAGGACTTCCCAACTTATGACTGAATGATTCAAGCTAACTTTATCCCCAGCTTTTGGCTAACCAGGCTCTACAAGCAAATCTGAGGAAACACAAGGGCAGGTGGATTTGTATAAAGGAACGTTGTTTTTTCTTTTAATTAAGAATATCTCTCTGTGCCACCAGGAAAACTTCTTTGGCTAATCCACATGATTTTTGATAAAAGTAGGTTAGGAAATAACCCCAAAGACTGCTCTCCCAGCAGAGCTGGTGGGGGAGATGGTATCCTGCTAGCAGGCCTGGTGGGTAGTAACATCTTCAGCTGTCCAACTTCAGAGTGCTTAGTTCATGAAAGACAGGTCCTGCTTGACACTTCTATGACAAGGTGACCTGCTTAGTGGATGAGGGAAGGGCTGTGGATGCTGTTTACCTGGACTTTAGTAAAGCCTTTGACACCATTTCCCACAGCATTCTCCTGGAGAAACTGGCTGCTCATGGCTTGGATGGGTGTACTCTTCGCTGGGTAAAGAACTGGCTGGGTGGCCAGGACCAAAGAGTGGTGGTGAACGGAGTTAAATCCAGTTGGCAGCAGGTCACAAGTGGTGTTCCCCAGGGCTCAGTATTGGGGCCGCTCCTGTTTAATATCTTTATTAATGACCTGGACGAGGGGATCGAGTGCACCCTCAGTAAGTTTGCAGATGACACCAAGTTGGGTGGGAGTGTCAATCTGCTTGAGGGTAGGATGGCTCTACAGAGGGATCAGGGCAGGCTGGATCAATGGGCCAAGGCCAATGGTATGAGGTTCAACAAGGCCAAGTGCCAGGTCCTGCACCTGGGTCACAACAACCCCGTGCAGCGCTACAGGCTTGGGGAAGAGTGGCTGGAAAGCTGCCTGGCGGAAAAGGACCTGGGGATGTTGGCTGACAGCCACCTGAATATGAGCCAGCAGTGTGCCCAGGTGGCCAAGAAGGCCAACGGCATCCTGGCCTGTATCAGGAATAGTGTGGCCAGCAGGACTAGGGAAGTGATTGTCCCCCTCTACTCGGCACTGGTGAGGCCGCACCTTGAATACTCTGTTCAGTTTTGGGCCCCTCACTACAAGAAAGACATTGAGGTGTTGGAGTGTGTCCAGAGAAGGGCAACAAAGCTCCTGAGGGGTCTGGAGAGCAAGTCTTATGAGGAGTGTCTGAGGGAACTGGGCTTGTTTAGCCTGGAGAAAAGGAGGCTGAGGGGAGACATTACTGCTCTCTACAGCTACCTGAAAGGAGGTTGTAGCAAGGTGGGGGTTGGTCTCTTCTCCCAAGTGACAAGCGATAGGACAAGAGGAAATGGCCTCAAGTTACATGGGGGGGTGGGGGGGTGGGGGTGGTGGTTAGGATCGATATTAGGAAAAATTTCTTCACAGAAAGGGTTATCAAACACTGGGACAGGCTGCCCAGGGAAGTGGTGGAGTTGCCATCCCTGGAGGTATTTAAAAGACAGGCAGACATGGTGCTTAGGGACATAGTTTAGTGGTGAGTTTTGGCAGTGTTAGATTAATGCTTGGACTCAATGATCTTAAAGGTTCCTTCCACCCTAGACAATTCAATGACTCTATTCTATGATTCTAAGTTGTTAAGGCAAACAACAAAATAAAAAGGACTGGACATGCAACACACACGTCCAGCATTAACATAAAGAATAGTTTAAAGTATTGGAAGCAGTATTAAATCTAATGCTCTAGGGTTTAACCAAATCTATCACTGAGCATACTGATACAGGACAAATCATTAACTCACACCTGCCTGCTATCGTGTCTAACACCACCATGGGGGGCTCTCAGTGTTGGCTGCTATTTAAAGTGCCTTGAATACTGGACAGAACAGACCCAATATCTGGCCTAATCCTGTGTTTCTCCTAACTGTAAACCAACTACAGATCCCCAAACTCTTTGTCATCCTTCTTTAAGCTTCCCTCCCCTTCAAGGAGAAACTTCGTATCTGTCTTGAACCTACAGCTGTCAGAGCAGGAATGAAGACTGACAGCTACAATGACATTTCAGGCACCTATCTGCGCGCAGAATAAACGTCACAGTTTTTGTTGCTTTGTAAAGCTGTAACAACAACTTTAGGGCTGTTTCTTATCATGCATGGTCTTTGCTAGTTTCTTATTAAGCATTAATTAATCACTCATATACCAGCAGCACTGAGTGCTGCTGAGCAGGACCCAGGTCACGATGTACTGGGTCCTGCACAGTTTTGTTGCAACAAAATGCCTCTGCCTCTCCCACAGCAAATAAGTATCTTTCTGCAGCCAAATCACTCCAGTTATTTCAAGAGATCCATCGCCAACTGTCAGTTATCAGAAGGGCTTAAAAGCTACAGAGAAAAATGAGAGAAATTCAGAGCAAGTTAGTAAAGCTGCTAGCTATAAAACAGTTGTTAAGGTTGCACAGCAAAGCTCAGACTGCTTAATCAGATCCTTTCTTTCTTTGCTTAGCACAGAGATGCGTTTATGACAATGCTCAAGGGACCATTTGGAACAAAATCCTCCTTTGCAAATAGCCCACTTATCACTAGGTTTGCTACATCATATGTGCACACGCACAAAAAAAACCCCCACAGCAGCGGTGATGTCGGTGACGACTTCTAAAATGCTGTGGCATCCCTGCTGTGTACACTTTGCTGCTGTTTCATTTTCTTAACACGTCAGAGGGGGTGATGAGGAAGAACATGATTCCTTCACAGCCCAGAGGAAGAGGCAGTAGTAAAGGTGGTTATGCAGCTGGAAGCGCACGTGAAGCCTGACTGATGACGGCTTTTGTAACAGACTGGATACATCATTTGGTTTCACCTTGATAATATAACTTGTCCAGTAACTACTAGGTGGTGAAGTGGCCCAGGAAGTTTAATAATTTCCAAGAACATCCCATTGCAAACCAGGGTCTTACCCAAAACGAGTTGGCTTGTGCAAAGAAGCAACTATGAAGAAAGTTATTGCACAAGCCAGGACTTACTGGGTATATGTGTATACCCACTGCTTAGAGCAGATGCAATAAATCCCACACTTCCTGAAAGCATCAGGCCCACTGGGTTTATGTGGGCCCAACCAGCAAGTTTTGGAGTGGTAAATTAAAAAATGAGTAGTGTCACCAGTATACGAAGTCATCAGTAAACAGACAAGCAGATATGTGGAGTTTATCTGCATTTACCCACAGGTATGGCACTGAGACCAAGGCTCACAGGAAACACCAGGTTTAACTGAATCTGGTGCTCTACGCAATTACGTGGCAGTTTAGTTCAGGCTGTGGGACACTTCGAAGAGTTGTAGAAAAATCCACAACAGTTATCCTGACAAAATTCCCAGGCAGGAAACAGTATACATCTAGAGAAACCCAGAAGCAGAATGATCTTGATCGTAAGTAGCAAAGTCAGAGTTGGGCCTTGCCCAGGACCGCAGGTAACCAGAAATACGTGGAGAACCGAACTGTCAGAGTCATCAGTCAATTGGCTTGAACAGAAAATGACTGGGAAATGTAACCACTCCTCCCAAAATAATTCTAAATAGAGGTTATTACAAAATTACAAAAAAAATTACAAAATTCTCAATATGCTTGTCTTTTCATTCTATGCACAACTTGAATTTGAAAACATGTAATTTACAGATGGTTCATTAATTTAGAGTCCCAGATCAATTAAAAAAAAGAAAAATAACTTTCCATTTACTTAAACCACTTCAAAGGTATTTCATTTCATTTATGATTGTTTACGGTGCATTACTGTATATAGTTTCAACGGCATAATTCAGATCAATATAGATATGGAGCTGCATAGGTAGTAGGTAACAGAACTCAATTGTTAAGAATGTTTCATTTTCTTCAGTCAACAAAATCTTTTCCAATACAATACTTTAATTTTCATGTTACAGTTCTTACAAAAATCTCAAGAATTAGAGGTGTGCATGAATTATAAGCATCCATCTTATGAAAAAAATCTGTATTTCTGTCTTTTTTTCCATTTTAAAATTGAGTGAAAGGCTGGAAATGTGACATATTCCACTGAATAGACATTTCTGAGAAATAATAGGCTGTCATGCCACCTCCCCAGATAGCTGTCACTCAGCGTATCAAGCAGCCTGCCTTGTTCAGAGCCTTCCCACTGCACTGGATGGGTAGGAGGAAAAAGCAGACTTCACCTCCATCAAGAATTGCAAGAGAATTGCATACATCTCCAGGGATATTTTGATTCCAACATACAAGATTTCTCTGACCAAAAGCTCTCTCATTGTGCTCAACACGCATGTACACATGAGCACACACAGAGATACTTTTTGGTACATGTGAGTGTGTGCAGTTGTCAGACCAAGCAAAATGCTTTTGAAATTATCCGTGTGAAGTGTGGGGAAACAATGATAAAAATGGAAAGCCAAGGGGATCATCTTTAGGATGAGAACACTATCAGAGCACATCTTCTACACAAAAGACTGGAAAAACCTTGGACAAAAACACAGACCACACTTGTAGACCGACCTTTCTATACGACAAGAGGCTATAGATACAGAATGGGGGCCAGGTAAGGGCTGCATAGGAAACAAGTGGCTCACCAGAGTCCCCAGAGATATGGTTTCAGCTACAGCTAAAGGGCTCGGATGTTGATGTCAGTAAATTACAAAAATCAATTCAGGAACAAAGCTAAGACTAATAGAATTTTCTCCTAAATAAGCAAAACTCTGTCATCCCTTCTTTGAGCCATTGTGCTCACAGGTGGACACAGCAACTTGCGACTTCTCTGGTGAGCAGTCCTGGAAATCGCACAGAACAAATATACTGTTTGCCTGATCTAAATACTCTCTGACCTAACCCACGTGTTACTTTAACCGGCTGTTCTGTACTGTCGTGGCAATTGGCAGTACCTTGCTACATCCGAGGCCTCTGCTTGAAGTTCCCAAATCTTTGATGTTCTCTCACCCGACAGGAAGAGGGGTCAGCGCATCTCGAGTGGGACGGTGCCAACAGCCTCCTGCTGAACCCAGGTGGCCACGCAGGCTTAGTTCGCAATACTCAGACACCCGGCACATTTTCCTGTGATGGGAATCTTCTGTCTCGTAAGTACGAGATTATTGATAGAAACTTTGGCAAGTCCCTAGTCCTTTGAGCTGCAAAGAGCACTTGCAAAGCTCTGACTCACCGCATACCGGTGGCACGGTGTTTGAACTGGCTCTGCCGACAACCTGCAACAACAGCTGAGAGAGGTGTGACCTTTCTCAGTTCGGAGCAACAGGCTGCTAATTTTGAAAGTCAGCGATAAATGAACGTCAGCTTTGTTAGCAACCTAACGAAATTACCAGAAGTAAGAGGGAGGATCATGCTCTGAAGTAAGCAGCTTGAGTACCTTATGAACAGAACTTATGATAATGTCAGTGGGGGCTTTTTTTTCCAGATATTCCCAGCCAGGAAAGAGTATTGAATTCTGCCTCTCAAGCCCAGTCTCTTACTGTCACAAACATCCACATCACACAAAACTTCCTGTAAATTACCTAAGCACACAGGCAGAATTAGGTAAGCATCTCCACTTCTCTTGTTGGGAAGCCGTTGCAGAATTTTGCTCCTCTGATGGTTAGAAATCTTTTCTAATTTCTAGTCTAAATGTCTCCTCCTTCAGATCATCTGTTTATACACTACAACAGTCCTTTAACTGAAACGATCCTAAGCATTCCCTGATTTTTATCCTCCAGGCAGGTAGTAATCAAATCCTCTCAGGCTTTGTTTTGCTAAATCAAACAGCCAAACTCTTAATCTCACCTCCTTAGGCACTCTGTTCCTCATATCACACCACTTCCAGTTGTCTGATTCACAAGATAATCCAGCTCCTTCCTTCCCCTTAAGAAAGGGATATCTTAATCCTCCTTTCTGCTGATTACAACTCCAAGGTTTGAGTCATCAGCATATTTCATCAATACAGTTCTTTTATTCCAAAGGTCTATTATACTAAATTGGTCCCAAGACCAACAGGAATTTCTCTAGTAACCTCTCCAGCCAACATTTCCGCTTTCAGCACTAATTGTTGTCCTATCCCCATTAGCCAATTCGTTACTCATCTCAGATTTTTTTTCCTATTAACCCAACTCATTGCATATAAAAATTCTCCATGTAATGAAAACATTAAGATCAAGTAAGAACTACACATCAAAAAAAATCTTATTAAAGGAAAAGCTCAGGCAAATACTTCATTAAGTAATCTTCTAGAACAACCAGAGCTATAACAGACTAAAAGTATCTGATAACCGGCCTGTACTCCAATGGGGACTACTCAGTCCCCTTGTCCCTTTCCCTCTGTCTTCTTCTCCTCCCCGTTTGAGCACAGAAAGTGAGTGCGAGCACAGCTTTAACCTCAGCTGTGGTTATTTCCATTGCAGGAGCATTTGTGCCAAAGGTGATTTGGAAGGATGTTGGCTGCTCGGATAAAACTGCTGATGAAGGTAGTTTTATGCCAGCATTTGTCAGTTTCCACTCAACTGACAGATCTCCTCTTCTGCTCCCACTGCTATGAGGGCAGACATCTCCAGTTGGGAGATAGAGTGGGGCGGGAGGGACTAGTAACTTCTTAGACTGCCAGAGCAGGGTTTGCCAGAGGATCTTCTACCACGCGCTAGAGATGGTATTTTAAACTGAACTACCGAAGCCAGAAGAAGCACTGAATTAAAGCCAGTCAAGGGTGCAGTTCCAGGTTACAGGTAATGATGAAGTTCCACCAGGAGCTGCAGTGCACCACTGCTAGCACCAGCTCCTGCCTGAGCTTACAGCGAGACGATATTAGGAATTCACACAGAAGAAAAACTATCACTTCAGGTTTTTTTTTCCAGAAGGTTATTTCTCTCTCTCAACCAGTTTGCCAGGAGCATCAGTGCCAGTGAAGCAGTTTAAAACTTTACTGAAATAAGCACACCCATCAGGCAGTTGCACTGCCTACAAAACCAATTTTAAAACAGATTTAAATAGAAGTCATGCAACTTTTTTTGGTGCAAATGGAGCCTGTGGGCGCAGATCATGGTTGGGTGCTCCTATCCCCAGCTGTCTAACTTGTCCTTTTGCCATACACTATTTTCCCTGTAACAAAACTGGATGTGTCTCTGCTCAGATGGCCTGGCAGGAGACAGGGCTGGCTGAGCATCATCATCCTACTTCTAAAGTCATGCCAGCAAAATGCAGCAGGGATGTCTACTAGACAACCTGGGTCGGGATGATTAGAGATGTAGCTACGATTTCCTCCGGAGAATGACTAGAAAGCTATCCTGGCCCTACATTAATCATATGTGCTTTTAACTCTTGCACCCACTTCTAAATAAGCTATATTAAAAACTAATTTTTTTTTTTTTCAAAGGAATGTATTTTATATATATATATATATAGCAATAAGGAAAATATGAGTCCTTGGTGAGACCAGTTTTAGGTAAGTATCCTTAGGTACTTGTATATATCTTGAAAAACTGGGTTGCAAATCCTGGGGAATAAGATTGCTGCAAAGATAACACATTTTTTATTATTGTCTTTTTGGTACTGATGCTTCTCAATTCCTCACAGAACTGAAAAAATACCCAGCTGTAGAGGTTGAAATAATAGTTAATAACAAATTATTGTACTTAAGAAGAAAATTCCTGAATTCTTTGAATTTATTCATATTGAACCTGAATCATCTCACCCAGATATACCAGCTGGCTTCCTGGCAGTTCAGAGATAATGAGTGTCAGCAGTAATTTATTACCTGTAAGGAAGAGCCTCAGTACAGTGACAGAACTTTTGCAGCACGTGGCCCTGTGTTGTCTAAGATAGTGCACCGGAAATATGAAAATGGTCTGGAGACTGAAACCATTGAACCCTCAGAATTAAAAAATAACCTCTACATTAGGAGTTAAAATATTTCCTGTTTCCTAGCAGAACTTTAAAAGCACACAAATACTCTAGGCACTCAGTCTACAGCTGAAAATAAGCCTTTCTCGCACAATATGTAATTTCAAATGAGGTATGCTAACATTTTTAATTCATGTGCTTCTTTCCAAAGATTTCTGGTGACAAAACTGTGAATGCTGTTAGCAATATTAGGAAGTCTTGCCATATCACTTATTCTACACGTCTAAGTGAAAGACCTGAGCCACCCAAAAAGTGCAATAATCTTGCAGTACACATTGTTTGAAGGGCTGTATTGTTTTCATGTAAAAGGATGAAGGTGGAGAAGGTCATGTTTAGGTACGTAGAGTACATTCTTGACACACAATCAGGAAAGTCCTCTTAAAGTATTTCCAAACCCATCTCCAAATAATATTCAATACTGTAAATCCCGCTCATATGTAATCACGTTCATCATCTGAGATGAATCATGCTCCTCTGAAATAAGAGAAAGACACCTGGATTGTCTTTCTGAGCAGCTACAAAACACTGTGAATTCAGGCTAGAACTATGTATGAAAACGGAAATTAGAAACTCTTAATCACATCAAAGCTTTTATATGAATATAAACGGCTAAAGCCAGTTGCCACATTGGACACACATAGCAGCAGATGGTGGACCCAGCAGAGTCTTCCAGCAGTACCTCCACAAGCTTTGAACTCTCAGGGGCCCCTACATGCTCTCCTGCCACACATATGCTTGGGTTTATGCTATAAAAATACACTCTGGATGGCTGTGACGTAGTCACCTCTTTTTTTTCATGCACTTTGTTATTATTTTTCTTTGTGCTTTTTTGTTCTTAAGTTCAATATCCAAAGGCGAGAGGCAATGCAGGGTCAAGTGCTATGTGGTGTGGTGAATCCAGCCAGTATGTGCCAGTTTAGCCTCAGGGCACATGTTGGTTTATTTCACCTTTGAACTAATTACAGATGTAGGCTTGGGGGCATATAAACTGCAAACCTAACAACATATAGTGCAATCCCCGAACAGCTTAGGAAGGTCACCTCATGACATCAGTTAGAGGACTGGACCATGGCACCTTCCACTTCACATATGCTGTACTTGGCCAAACAAGAGCTAGGTCCCTCTTTCTGTGGGCTAAATCTATACACAAAGTCTTGAATTAAAGCAACATGGAACAGTGTCAAAAGAAAACTTGCTCCCAGGGCCAAACGGACTGACCCTGCAGACCTGTGCAGCCACACCTCTACAAAATCATAGAATCATAGAATCATAGAATGGTTTAGGTTGGAAGGGACCTTGAAGATCATCGAGTTCCAACCCCCCTACCATAGGCAGGGATACCTCTCACTAGACCAGGTTGCCCAAGGCCACGTCCAGCCTGGCCTTGAACACCTCCAGGGACGGGGCTTCAACAACCTCTCTGGGCAACCTGTTCCAGTGCCTCACCACCCTTAAAGTGAAAAACTTCTTCCTAATGTTTAATCTAAACCTGCCCTCTTCCAGCTTAAAGCCGTTCCCCCTCGTCCTATCACTACATGCCCGTGTAAAAAGTCCTTCCCCAGCTCTCCTGTAGGCCCCCTTTAGGTACTGGAAGGCCGCAATAAGATCTCCCCGGAGCCTTCTCTTCTCCAGGCTGAACAGCCCCAACTCTCTCAGCCTCTCCTCATAGGAGAGGTGCTCCACCCCTCGGATCATCCTCGTGGCTCTCCTCTGGACACGCTCCAGCAGGTCCATGTCCTTCTTATGTTGGGGACTCCACAGCTGGATGCAGTACTCCAGGTGGGGTCTCACGAGAGCGGAGTAGAGGGGCAGAATCACCTCCCTTGACCTGCTGGCCACACTTCTTTTGATGCAGCCCAGGATACGGTTGGCCTTCTGGGCTGCTTGCTCATGTTGAGCTTCTCATCAATCATCACCCCCAGGTCCTTCTCCTCAGGGCTGCTCTCCAGCCATTCTCCGCCGAGCCTGTATTTGTGCTTGGGATTGCCCCGACCCAGATGTAGGACCTTGCACTTGGCCTTGAACTGCATGAGGTTGGCTTGGGCCCACCTCTCCAGCCTGTCCAGGTCCCTCTGGATGGCATCCCTCCCCTCCAGCGTGTCTGCCTCGCCAAACAGCTTGGTATCATCAGCAAACTTGCTGAGGGTGCACTCTACCCCACTGTCCATGTCGCTAACAAAGATGTTGAACAGTACGGGTCCCAGTACCGACCCCTGAAGAACGCCACTCGTCACTGCTCTCCACTTGGACACCGAGCCGTTGACCGCAACCCTTTGAGTGTGACCATCCAGCCAGTTCTTTATCCACCGAGTGGTCCATTTATCGAATCCATGTCTCTTCAATTTAGAGACCAGGATATCGTGTGGGACAGTGTCAAACGCTTTGCACAAGTCCAGGTAGATGACATCAGCAGATCTTCCCTTGTCCACTGCCGCTGTAACCCCTTCATAGAAGGCCACCAAATTTGTCAGGCATGACTTGCCCTTGGTGAAGCCATGTTGGCTTCAAAATGCATCCTTTGGTAGCAGCACCAGCGTAAGGAATTTTGGTCCCCAGCTCCCTGCTCCCTCATTCCCTCCTCTGCTCGAGGCTGAGCACCATCACCTCCCATGGTGCCGACGCATCTGCTTGTGGGACTGCACTATGAAACAGGTCGTTCTGCAGCCCTGCCTGCTGCCCACCGAGGCCATGGGCGGTTTGGGGGCATAGCAGAGAGGGTGGCAGTTTGGAGCACAGGGGTAGGGAAGAGGAGGCCAGTGCTAGAGGATGGTCCGAGTTTGGATACGTAATCAGAAAGCTCTGTGTCAGCACAGTTTACAGGGCTGACCTGTTCTCAAGTCCCTCTGGTTAGAAAGTGTAGAAACTTGGAGGGGAAAATTCAACGTAAAAAGCGAGGATTCCATTTCCCTCTCCCACATTCAGAAACTCTCAGAAATACCACCTTTATTGTGCTTTCCACTAACTCCATCCCAGAATACAAACCCTAGAAATATTTCCCAAGCAGCTGAGCTGCTGATCCCTGATTTTTTCTCATTTATCTATCACTATTTTTCCTTATTTGTTAATTTTTGCTATCATTTCATTGGCTTAATTTTTGTATAAATATTATAAATATTAAACTTGTGTAAATATTTGTGATATAAATAGTGTAATTTACCATGGTAAATGATTTCTAAGCTAAGTAAAAGCTGATCTCAATAAAGTTTCCTACATTAATGCTGGAGAGAACTCAAAAAGAAGAAGATGCTGTATAGAATCAGGTTTTGTTTTATACAACACACCATCTTTTTTGTTCTGGACCATCCAGCCTCGCCAAGAGTGACTTCAGCTGGAAAATATCCTGGTAGGGAGACGTACTTGTAACTTTAGATACCACGAAGCACAAGTCTGAAACTTCAAATTTCAGCACTCTGTCCATAACAGTAAGGGGCAAAAGAACTCCACTTCAGCTGAAAGATAAACTTAAATAAAGCTAAGTAAAACTATTACTGCATAGTAGTCCAGCTAACAAGCAGTAACAGAGAAACCAACGAAGTGAAATTAAAGCAAGCTTAATTCATTTACAAAATGTAAAGAGAACTAAAGATTGATGAAAGGGTAAAATAAATGTAATGAACATCCCATTTTGTGTAAGGTTTGCTTCTCTGGTTCTACATGCCTCAGCACTGATTGGGTTTAACAAAATACCACAAGGAAGACTGGTTATCTGACAGCTTACTTTTGAAGAGTGTAAGACCATGAAAACCTACACAATGGTAGATTTGCATTCCAGGTTTTTAATTTAAAAAAACCCAAACAAAACAACAACAAAAAAAGAATAAGCATTTCAAGTTCTGGATATGTCTGGATTTCCAGACCTTCAAAGCTTGGTTACTGCCAGCCTAAACCTCCAGATGTCTTTGTTTCCAAATGTCCAAAAGACTGCAAAAGACTAAACCCACCTGCAGATCAGAGGAAGGAAAGGATTGACTTCCACACAGCAATTAATGCTTACTGCTTACTGCCACAGTACCTCGACACCTGAAGAGACATTAAAGCACCACCACATACAGCTACTAAGAGGTGGCGCCGTCATTACTGGATCACACACTCTTTGTTATGCAGCTCTACCTCTCTAATGTAATTTCTCCATCTTAGCAAGTTTATCAAAAAGAGGGGAATTCTCTTGTTTAATTAAATCATGATGCTTTGAAACTGAATTCCGTGAGTTACCATGCAATTGGGCTTCCTGACACTGAATAAAAATATTACCCCTTTGACAAGTGAAGTCATAAGGCAAGATGCCCAGCTATACAATTTCTATTCAACTAATGGCTAAATGCTCTTATCCGAGAGCTCAGTGGCAATTAAGACTGATGCTCCCTATGCTAAATGCACTCCTGGAAAGTCCTCTCTTGAAGGGCAAGCAACTAATTATATTTTTTTCTCAAAAAACACAGTGGTGGTCAGAACATGAGGTTTGGAGTATAGACCAGAAGTTATGACAGTGAGTGAGCATCACAATCAACTAGTCCAACAAATAAGCACATTTTTTGTGGAGAAGGGCAGGACCAGTGGAAAGAGCCCTGACATGACTGGAGGGACCACACAGCTGTGACGTATGAGAACACACCATGGCAGACAATACTCAGAGGCAAGGGCGGTCCCATCGTCTTATTCTTCATAGTGAATCCTCAGCTGGCAGATATCTGAATTCCTATCATTGTTGCCAAGACTGCTGACAGATTTACCATTGAGAAGTCATTGAGAGGACACAAGAATAAACCTGGCACTAAAAATCAGGTTTCTCCTCCCAAGTGAGTACTTGCTGCTCTGACAAGGGGAACCTTACCCTGTTTTTTCAACTTCTCTTAAGTATTAACACTCAGTGACAGCTGTTTACTTGAGCAAGTGTTGTCCTCAAAGGTCAGCCTCAACCTCCTGACTGCAGAGACACGTCAGTTTGAAAGTGTCTGGCTAAGAAGAGATCAACCAATCAAACTCCTGAAGTAGTTTAGCAATGAAAAATTAAGCACTTGCTAGTGCAATTGCATTTGTACCACAGCCCTTTTGCAACAAGAACGTTACAAAAAACTGAAACATAGAAATTTGGAATGAGTTGTTTCCTGAAGAGAAGCACAGTCCAGGACAGAAAAATGTTATATTCTGAGGAAGTGACGTATCACAATATCAGAGAGAAAAAGTTTAAAAGCTGATGATTAAAGGGGGAAACAAAAATGGTTTTGGTAGATATGACAAAATTAATAACTGATACAAAAAATCAAAGACATAAAATTACGAGGAATGTACACCACCAGTGACTGTTCTATAGCAGCGAGGGCAAGCAGACAGACCTCTGTTTACTTTTATCCATTGCTTTACAAGGTTCAAACAGGGTTGATGCCCCAGAATACAAATAACTATATTGCTTCCATTCCCCAAAGAGTGTACCGTACCACCTCCTGGTAATAAAATGGGAGATACATTCCACTCCTGCTTTAGGGCTGGCTCCTAAACACACTCAAATAACCAGAAGTTTCTTCACTACTGTCAGCAGGCTTTGAAAACCTTCCACTGGTCAATTGCTGGCACATAATCATGAATATGGACTGTTAAGCATGATATTCATGGTTAACTTCTATCTCCTACTTCCTCCCTGCTGTGACAACATCTCACAGATAAGCAACATAGTGCAATGCTGCTTGTGGGACATGTCACTTGCTCAGCCTGGTGCATCATGGTTGAAGGCAACTAACTTTGCTTCGTTAGGCAACTCCTCCCAGTGCAGAGGTCATGCTGCTCTGTTGTAACAGGGATGCCTTTTGCTAGAAAAGCTCTGTGAGAAGTCCTCTCCAGAATGTGGCTGTGCATCCCCTGCCCTCCTCTGCCATGTACTCTCCAACACCATTGACCCTTGTCATCTTCACGGTGTTCTCCTGCTTGATTGCCAGTGCCCACGAAGGCCCCCTATCCCACATGCCAAAATATGGATCTGAAATAGAGATCATAGAAAACTCAGAGACATCTGGGGAGACAGAACTAGCAGTGACCCCAGGGCTCAGTCATTCTTCAGTACAAGAGGATGATAGTCATGATAATCATGTTTGCAGCACTGTGGTTTACTCCAACTTAGACACTTTCCCTGTTGCCAAAAAGGCTCTTAGGTTCCCCTGCCGACACTGGTGCTCGGAGGTAGAGAGGAAACAGGGAGGGCATAAGGGACACACCAGAGAAAGGCTGCTTTCTTGGCTGCCTAAAACACGAGTCTTGATGCTTAATTAACCCTTTGCATAACTGTTCTGCCAACTGAAATGCTGCTGGCTGTCCTTTGGCAGGTCACGCAATGGAAACTACATACCAGGCATGCACTGCTAGACAAGCAGTCACCAGAAACATATCACTGAGTGCTCTTACCGCTCCATTCCTCCACCTCTCCAGCTGCATACTTGGAGGCAGTAATTCTCAATTATCTTCCCTTCCCAGCGCAGTATGAGATCAGTGTACAAAATGCAATCTCTTCACAAGAGGTTGCTTACACAGGAACATCTGCTTGGCTATGGGAAAGAATACCTCTGTGCACAGGTTTGCCTATCTCCCACCAAGACCCACATCTATGCCAGGAACAAATTAAGATGTTTTCCTGATTTGTTTAAGCCAATTTTAGTGTAACTGCTTCCTAAAGTGATGGTCACACCTTCCCATCACTTCTATCTTCATGTTCCCAGTCTCTTCCTCATCACAATGCTAAAAAATGTGTGGCTGTGTGATAGAGGAAATGACTTGCTGAAAATTCACCCAGCGGCAAAAATGGAGCAAAAGATGATTTTTCAGCTGGGTCAGTTCTCTGATCCAACAACTCACTATGCAGCTGTGTTTTTACTGGGTGCTGACACAGAGGAAGCAGAAGGAACACCAACTAACTGCCTTAAATCATGAAATTGCAACCTAACCAGACCTAAGTTTTAAATACCGAAACCGTGGCTGGAAGTTCTATTGTAGGGGGGTCCCCAGGGCTCAGAGTATCAGCGCAGTTAAGGGAGTTGTGATACACCGTAACCTTCACCTGCAGGACCACAGGGACACTCCAGGAGTCGGATGGGTGCAGTGCAAATAGGGCCCCCACGCTCCCTTCAGAATTAAGTTAAGAGTGTCCGTGTCACATTGTATTAATAATGCTGTACAAAGGAAGAGCACAAATAGCATTTATTGTTATCTGAAAGTCATGATACAGTCCCCCCTCCAAAAACAGCGAGGTCAGCGGTCTGGGAGAAGCGGGGCAGCCGGAGCTTTTTGCAGCATTAATTACTCAAATATCATCATACTTTCATTTCAGGGAATGGTTGGCTCTGACATTTTTGCAACTTTCTTTTGTGTTTTTATTATTTGTACATTCAGAAATGGTTTTCTGTGGGGTTCATCACTTCCTTATTAAATGTCTATTCCAGTAGGGCATGGCAGACACAATTATTATCATTACATTTCTGGCATTAAATCTAGCCACACAATTCTACCTGATGTTAAATTTTGCTTTTCTCTAATTTAACCCTCATTGAATGACATGACAACGGCAGTAAAATTACAAACATCCTAAAGCTAAGCACATATCAAAAGGTACAAAACCTAAAAGTAAAACAATTTGCAGAAGCACTCACTTAAGAGATACTCGTGCCTAGCCTTGTGCCAAACAACAAGGAGACGCTGCCTCCACAAGAAGTTAAATGCAATGTGTTTCTTTTCTCAGCAGGAAGACTGTATCCCATGGGAGACACCATCCAGCCCCCCAGGGCTCCCTCACCCTGCCCAGGCCCCAGGACCCCATGTCAGCCCCCAGGGCCATCAGCCCCTGCCCCAGTGACACCGCAGCAGGGCTGGTCTCCAGCTCCCCACAGCCCTGCCCTGCCATGGGCCCCACCAAGCCCGTCCCACACACAGGCCCATGATCCATCCCTGTCCCCATCCCCAGGGAGGTGCCCGATGCCCGGGGCTGGGGCTGCCCCGGTGCCCCCGGCTGCCCTGCGCCTGGCTGGGGGTGGGACGGGCCCTGGCTGCCAGGCCCTGCCATCACCCACCATGGGACTTGCCATGGTCCCAGCCTGGGGGAGCCCCCGGCCCCCACAGGGCTCTGGCATTCGGAATTAAGAACTAGGGCAGGAGTACAAGCCTGCCAGCAGCAGGTCTGGTTTAAGCCTGCCTTGTTCCTGAGCAAGGGTGACGCCATTTGTGAACACAGATCTGCCCGTGAGCCTCTACAGCCAGAGGACACGGAAGCAAGAGTGTGGGTTAAAAACCACTTCCACCCCATCCCAGAAATGTCTTCCAGCAAGCCAGTTTACACTTCCGAAGATCCTGTGGCAAAATGAAAACAGCACCAAGCACCAACATGGCGTAACACTGGGGTGCTTATACACTAATCGCCTGCACCAGTGGACCACTGAGTTAATGTCAGTTCTCCAATTCCCTAAACACTAACTTGGGCATGCAAAATGTAACCCCAATAATTAGGGTTCCAACAGCTCAAGTTAGGAAGCACCCTGGTGAGTTCAGTCTTAGAAAATTAGATAGTAACAAAGACCTATTAGAAAGGTATGAATGCAGCTCCTCGCTGATTTTAATTATAACAGTCCCCACAAATGTCTCCTCCTGTTTTCCCCAGTCTCCTTTTAACACGCTGCAGTGACAAGGGTGATGTTAACCACGCTGGAAGGAGGGTGGCTGACAGTAGTGTTATCTTTAGGCTGGCCTCTGGATAACCCGAGGAGACAAAACTGGGAGGTCTGCCTGGGACTGGGAGCAATCTCTCTCCCTTATCAGACCCTAAAATTGGGGCGTGTGGCTTCTTTGCCTTTCCTGATGTCTGTCTCGTACCTCCGCGCCAAACTGGAATGGCAAAAGTAAACAGCATTACGTTAGCAAGCAAGGGTTGATCGGCTGAGAGGTGTGCCACAGAAACCAAAGGGTCCTCACACGAGGGGCTGACTCCTTCCAGCCAGGGGGTTTGTCAGGAGCCAGACGGGGGCCCTGCGCACACCCATGAGAGCCTCACGGCCCCCTCCATGCACATCCTCCTGCATCCTCTGGGGTCCCACCTACCAAAACGGAGGTCTTGCTCCCTGGGCTTGTAGTTAACTAATACATTGCTCCATAACCTACTCTGAACCAGAACATCCTTTCCTGTCTAGTGACACTTTCCGTTGCTTGGGCATTTTTAGGCCAAAAAGGCTGTTGTTACTGCAACTGGCTATAACATTGGTCATATCTTCTCCCCAGACACTATCATATGTACCTTGCTTCTCTGCTTTGATCTGCTGTTACACGACCAGCGTCCACCACTGGTCCTCCACTGTCAAGGACTTACTAAGGGGCCACTGAGGCACCCTGAAGGCTTGCCACCGGAAAGCGAGGGGCTTCTTCCTCCCTCCCCGGGAGCAGGCGGTGCTGCGCCTGCATTCCTCTCCGCTCTTCCTGTGTGTGCGCCGGTGCTTGTAGGGCTCTTCAGTGAGCCATAATTCGTTAGAACAGCAGAAAGCTATGCTGCTTTTCTGATGGCTGCATTACATTTCTAAAACTGCAGGAAGAGGCTCACGATAAGTCATGGTGGGGATTTCCACCCCCAGCCCCTATGCTGAGCTTGATCTCTGGTTGCACAGACCATGACAAACCACCCCAGAGGGCAGGCCAGCTCCTTTCTGTATCCATGAGCTCTTCTGAATCACCCCACTGCTATACTGATGCCAGGGAAGCGTCAGGAACTGCAGAGGGAAAAGCCCCACAAAAGCCTTTCCTAGGCAGCCCCATGTCAGCTAGTGAAGCAGACCAATGTGCTGACCTAGATTTAAAATGTTAGCCTGGGTTTGCACTGGCTCAGTTTTAACCAGGAAGGCAGCTCCGGGTGAGCCAGCACGTCGTGTGGCCTCCTGACAGGGCACGAGGGGGACAATCTGTCAACCTGATGGCGGGGGAAAAGCAAGGACATGGAGTCAGAGTCACTGCAGTGTGCAGTGGTCCCTCCTACACAGTGACCTGTCCACTTGGACACTTGTCACTTTTGTGGTTCATAAGCCCGTGGTTAGCCAAATACAGTGTGCTCCTTTGCCACAGGGAGAAAAAGATGAGTAATCTGCAAATTCCACTGGGAAAGAGCCAATTTAGCTCTTCGCTTTCCACATGGACTTAGCCTTGATGACTAATATGATAATCCCAGATTCTCCACAAAACAAAGTTTGTATGTGACTGGTGCACATCAGGGCCTCATGGGCACATCAAGGCTGAGCTTCCTACTTCTCTGTGATAATTAGGTTTGGTTTCAGTAATTTAGATTCTTGAAGGGGTTCCCATCCCTTATACTGAAACTGTTCAGCACTGAAAGTTTTAAGGCTCTGAAAGTGCAGTAAGAAGTCATAGTTTTTGAAATACCCAGGGGGTAGCTTGGTGCTTTCCAGACCATTCTGAGAGAAAAGTAACTAAAAATGGTACCTCAGGGTTCAATAGCAGTTAATAACCTGATATCCAAATTAAGTCTTGTTCACTTTGGGTCAAATAGCTGTTTCTCCTAGCCTTGCAAAGCCTGCCTGAAATCAGCAATGTGAGTTGGTTTCTTTTATTCTAATGAATTATCAGTGGCACAGACCAGTTTATATGGGGCATTATTCTGGAATAATTATACATAAGCTTGTTCAAACACTCATGCAGAAAACTATCCAGGGACAGCTACTTCTTAATTCATATCTCACTCTACCTTGTCTGGTAGAACAACCTCGAAAGCTGCAGTTTTTGTGATGAGACCTGAGAAAACTTAATTTCCTCACTGGCAAAATGAGCAGTTTCCAGTCAACTCTATTTCTGCCACCTTCTACTCTCTAAACGCTAGAAGAATAACCTGGGTTTAAAAAAAAAAAGTCTGCTTTTTTTTTTTTGGCTAGGTTTGAGAGCTGAAATGGTTCACCATAAAGAAATGCCAAGACCTGAGGGGAGGGGGAAGACAATACAATTGGGCCAGGGAAGGAAGATTAAGTCAGGAAAGAGTGAGCCTGTCCCTTCTGGCAGAGGTAAGATCTCAGTCTGACCCACTCATAAGGTGACTTAAGAGCGCTGTGAGCCAAGATCAGTCCTTAGTTAAGGATTTTTGCAGTCCCACACATGCTCACATTTAACATTCTGCTTTCCCTGAGCCTTAGTTCTATTCACTTGTGCCAAGCTTAAAAGGTGATTCACTGTTGCATCATGGCAAGTGCATTTCTGCGCGAATTTGACAAGCAGAGTAATAACTCTCCTTTCCTCATGCGATTCTAATATCTGGCAAGAAACTGGAAAAAACTATTTCCAGAAAATGACTATGATAAGTGCAAACAATTCAGTGCCATTTTCATAGCGATGTGCTTTCAGCTATCATTAAGTCTGCATGAGAAAAACAACCACAAAACTGCTGGAGCACACTGAACCCCGATTGCAGGTTTTACTGTATCTGTCATTTTCCATTGTATATTTTTTATAAAAATACCAAACCTTTTTGGCATGCAGAACTGTTGTATTCAGAAAAGTTAGCCAACATAACTCTTCGAGAAATATAAATGTACATATGCTGATTTCTACACACTGAACTAGTTTAATTGATCTCACTGTAATTACCCATATACATTAAATTTAGGGGTACGTAAACGTTTGAAAGACTGGGACCTAAACTAGCATGTTGCAACTTCTTCCAAAGTCCTTAGGACTAAGGACAAAGAGGAGGAACAAGTGGATAAAGAAAATATTGCAAATTCCTAATTTCCACACAAACACCTAAGGAGAAATACAGCAGTGAAAACAGACAACTATGTTATATAGTCTTTGGACAGAGATGTGTGTTTGCTCTAAAATGGAAGAAACCATCAATTTTAAAGGCCTCCTTCCAGTAATATAGATGTTCATCTTTGTGAGTATGTAACAGAAATCAGTCTAGGCTTTCTAGTCCTGCAGAGAAGATTGCTATTCTAAACAGCGTGCCCTTCACAGCTTGCTACTGGACTTATTCCCTTAGGAAAGATCACATTGGTGCCAATTTCTTCAGTTCCACACTTTTTTTTTATTGAACTCCACTAGGAACCTTTTAATGCTACTCTTCCACATGAGAAGGTTATGGAACAATGAAACATGGAAGAACATCCAGTGCTTGGGCAGTGAGAGACAATGACATCAGGCTGGCCTGCTGCCTAATGAGAAATTAATTTCTTTCCAAAAGGGTACAACTGCCCACATTAACTCACTACTCCCCCTCTCTCATACCTCTTAGTGTTTAAGGACATATAACTATGACCTCAGAAGGTGGTTCTCCTTGGCCAAAAAAGCAGTATCTGTGATACCAGGTACTGATAATAGAAGATGCAAAGTAAGTATCAGACTCCCAGTGATTTTGAAAGAGCATGGGTGCTTCCTGAGTGAATTAAAAGTCAGACTGCCACACACTTTTAATTTTCTCATGCAAATTTTTTTCTACCAGTACTGATGATCTTTACTGGAATGCAAAGGATGTTATAACTTATTCAGCATCCTGGTATTTATCAGTCACTGCCATTTTGCTCTTATGGTAGTCTCAAAATACACACTATTCACTGTATTTATATAAGGCCTATTATTTTGTGCATGGCTGTAAACCTCACGAGAAAATTGTGACTATGCACAATTTCAGCTTAGTCAGAATTCCCTCTGGTAACCTACTGGGAACCAGTGCAGCTGCAGCTGGACTGATTTCCACCTGTACTTTTATTTTCTGTGAGATGTCTGCTTCCCCGGCTGGAGGAAGAAAAATACATCAGGCGTCTCATCCTAAACCTAGAGGAGATGATGAGCAATATGTTGTGAATTAAGCTGGAGAGAGCTCTCAGAAGGAAGACTTACCTTTCATTTCACACTTCCACTGGATGGGGAACTGTGCAGAGGCATCGACAGCTGGGCAATGTGAGGCGGGAGAGAAAGGGCGCAGGGACGGGAACTCAAAGACTACGTGCTACTGTGGGAAGACAGTAAACAGAGGTGAAAAAGAAGCTATGCGGAGAAAGAGATGCAGTGGGTAGGGAGCTGAGGATGAGGACTGGTAAACAGCCATTTTGAGACAATTTGTCGAGTGTATCCAATGGATTTCAGGAGGCATTTCCTTAAGTGTATGAGCAGACAAATGAAATACTCTTCTTCCAGGAGGAATTAGAAAACAAGTAAGGCCAAAATACAGTTGAAATTGGAAAAAATACCCTAGTTATGTAAAGCTAATATTATTTTAGTCATTATTTTATACCAATGCGTTTATATTTTGGTTTGTCTCATACCTTTCAAATTCACAGGCAAAATATTTATTCTTCAGTACATGATTAATACGTGGTATTTCTCTGCCATGTGTTTTACTTTACTACTACACATAATTTCTGGATTTAAAATTTGGTTTCCAAAGTTCCTTTGGTTTTGAACTTGCAATGGCCTCTGCCATCATCCCTTACCTCACAAAAGTATTTTGAAGATGTATTCCCCAAACACTAAACCTACAGCACTTTAACCAGTATTCAGCAAGAAACTATTCTGCGGCTTAAGTTTGCAAGCCAATTCTTTTTCAAATAGTGTGAAAAAGCCTTCATGGCATTTTTAGTATTCCCTGCCCTCACAACCCACACTTTACAATATTTTTGTTGGAGGCAAGAAGAAGGAAACATACAGAACAACCACTTTGAAAGAGCCACGGTTTAACACTATAAAATGCTAATTCTGCTTCATCTGCCACAGCATATAAACCCTACTGTATCCAGTTCAGTGGCAGACAACATTAAAAGTGTTGGTGGTTTTATAGTGCTTTCTATATTAAGATCGCTGGCCTAAATTAGACATCAAAAATTGCTAGTCCCTTTAGAAAAACTGGAAGGATTTTAAACGAGGTGATTTGTTGCAGACCACCTTTTCTGGAAAGCATGCAGTAATCCATACTTTTTAAAGGTGCTTAAAGCTGGGCAAACATCACCTGTGACTATTCTTTAATGCCTCCGGACGCTTGAAAACAAACGCAATTTTTCATTGACAAACTGAGTTTTTGAGTGCTGCAGCCCTATCATGCAGCAGCAGAGTATCAAGGGGATAGGGGTATAGGAGCAAGCTGATGGGAAAGCTATTACATACCCCCAGGTGCCCTCTTACAACTTACTCGTGAATACATGGGGAATCTGCCAAGTCAGATTCCTAGATTTCCCCACCCTGAGGCTCCCAAGCGCTTTACTCACACGGGAAGGCTGATGTGTTAAACCTGCCTCTGGCTGGGAAACCCTCGTTCCAGCAGCACTGTGTTTTGCTGCGTAGGAAACCTCCAGCTCACAAGAGAAACAACCATCGGGTTGCGGGCAGCTTTGCCAGAGGGACTACCTGCTCACGAGGTGTTCCTGCCAGGAAAAGCCACGGGTGTCGAGGCTCGCACGGCTTCACACCCCAGCTGTGACCCAGCTGCCTTGGCAGAGGTCTGGAGCCCAGAGCTGGCCCCAGCCTTGGTTTGTAACCACAGAGCCAGCCTCTCCCTCAACAGGATGAGTCAACTCATTTAATTCCTCTTGATAGATGGACTTTCATGCAATTTCACCTGGTTTTCTTTCACCCAGAAAGAAAACTGTAAATATTTAGGCTTTTAAAAAAATAAAGAAGGCCAACTTCCTGAACATGCAGCTCTTTTACTGCTACAAGGAAACTGAGAGCAAAGCTATTTGAGTGCCATCTGGACAAACAAATTCCATCTACATAAACATGTCTCAGCGAGTGCAAGTCCCATGGGCAGGATATTTGCCACCAACTTTCAGATTCACATGACCCTTCTCGCAAACACTTCAAGGCCTTTAGATTAGGCGTCTCTGTTCCTGGCACAGCCTTTTGATGCATGTTCCCTCATGGCTGTGGAAGAAGGGGCTTATCTACACATCTGACTTTGGTCCTACCAGCTCCATGAGACCCCAGTTACAGAACTGCTGCCGAGTATATGTAACACACTGTTGATTTGTACTTTTGACAGCCCTTTAACCCACCCCTCCCCTTTCCCAAACAGTAATGCATTTTAAAAGCTGTATTCAAGTCTGGTTTAAACTACCACATGCTGCTTCTTGCTGGGTCAGGACATGATGGTGCATGAAGGAATGGGGCACTCCAGACCTGCTGGAAAGACCTGGCACGTTATCAGGCTGACCTGTAGCTCCAGGTGGTGAAACACAATGTGCCAGTCACTGCTCTGGTCTGTCACAGCTGTTCCCCTAAAACAGGCAGTGAGGCCATGAGGCCATGCAGAAGGAGGATGGCTAAGTCCAGCCACATCACTTGCCTCCTCTGTCTATCCTGGCATCACTGATGTCCATACTGGAAAGCATGACCAAGAGGAGTCAGTGGGAGTGAGGCTGAGGATGCCTTTCCATTCCCACTGCTCCCCTCCGATCACCTTCCTCGCTTCAAATCCCTCTCCCACTCAGTCTTTTCTGCAAGATCATACCTATCCTGCAAACAGTCCTGTCATTCCCTGACTCCCCTTCCTGCCCTTCCAGCAGCTCCTCTCCCTCAAAATGGAGTCAGGCTTATTCTTGCTGTGAGGAGCAGGAAGGAGGGGGAATCTCTGAGCAGCAGTCCCTCTTCTTTTCCAGCATCACTCTGCTGTATGCCTCCTGTGTTAGGGAAGAGGTGGGGGAATGCAAGGTAATCTGTAGGTGTGCTAAACAGCTACAATGGTAATTGCATTATTAAAATCCTCTAATGTAAGACTGCCTAGAGAGAGGAAGGAGAACAGCTAAGCTGCCTACTCAATACTTCTTTGTATAAACAAGGCCATGGAAATGTACGCAGTGTACCATGGAGACTGGCTTATGAGAGCCTCCTTACAACCTCTGACGCTCTCTAGGGCTACATTTGCTCTGTTGTTCACTTGCCTCTTTTGTTTCTTTGTTCAGTGTTAGATAATCATCCAAAACCAGTAGTTCACGCTCAGTCACAATACTGCGATACCTTTCTGCGAAAACCATTAATTTCCTACATTAGTATTTTTCAAGAATCAAAGTCAAGAATCAAGAAGAGGAAGCTGTAAGAAAAAAACCTTTAAGCATAACTAATGGAACATTTTATTGCTGCTTAAATGAAAAAAAAAAATTGGAAGAGAAAACCCAACAGAACTATCATGTGTTGATATTATACCATTTTTACTAGTTCCAGGTAGCCATACACACCTCTCTTCTCCTAATTGATGGTAGCCAGACTCAACATCTTCCTTAGTTAAGGCCCCTCAAAGCATGCTGACCACATGATCACTTTGAAAGAGCACTATTCGAAAATAGAGTTCAGAGCTTCAGTGACCACCTATCTGGGGGCTCCCAAGCTCTGTCCCTAACTTCACCACACACTCAACTGCCCTTGCTCCCCATACAGTTTCCATTCATGGTCAAGACAGTCAGTAGCAGGGTCTTGCACCTGAACGTGCTGCTACAGAGCATCCTGTGATGATGCTTCAGCCTTTGAAGTCAAAGCGACAAATCCTGAAATCCTTTCAGCCTGCTTAAAGCATATATCAGGCGTGCACGCTGTTTGTGGTCAGTGGCTTTTCTAGATATCCATTCGTGCTGTTGTGTGGAAATAAAAAAGACAAGGTATGCCTGGAAGTGAAAAAGGCTTGATCTACAGCTAGAAAACCTGTGGTACAGGGACTGGAAGGCACCTCTGAGGCAAGAGTCCTGGGCATCAGCAACTATTGCAGTAACTGGTCAGGCCACAGTCACAAACTTTCTGAGCATACAAGTCTCTTCATAAACTTGTTGCCTTTATTCCCATTACTTTCATTCTGAAGAGTTTCAGAGCGTCACTGTTTTGATGGCTGGAAACCATATTCTAATTTCTGTTCTAAGGTTATTCAGAGCCACATTATAGACCTTTAAATCTTCAGCTTAAATAGCTGTGCTCTCCCATTTCATCCCTCGTATTTGGTCCCTACTAAGAAAGGATAATCCTACCGCCTTCTCAATGTCCTTCTTGTGTGAGGCTAAGCAATCTAAAATCTTTTGATCTTCCTCCTCCCTGATTTTAGCAGCACTTACTTGGATCTACTCCAGCCCTAGGTCATTGTACTTGAATATGGTTGACCAAAATTGTACATGAAGTCTTAGTCATGCTTTGTACAATGGAGAACTCTTTTTCAAATAAAACTATATAGACACATGCAACAATAGTTTTCCAAAGATCATAAGGTATTTCCAAAATTAAGTCTCATCATAATGCTACAATGTAGAAGTTATTTATGAGCAAAGGCACACTAGGGCTTCTGTTGCAAGTCACTGACAGAACTGGGTCTTATTCTTTCATCTATTGAAATCCCTTCCTCCCTTTAACTCAATGCTGTGGTAAAAAATCCCATTAATCAAACTCAGCTATTGTTGTAAGTGCATCTGATGCTGCAGTATAGAAGTACTGGACTTCGAGGTGAACACCCTCCCAGTAAATCAAATTCAAACTACAGCTGTTACTGGTCATTGGTGTATAAGAATTAATTTTTTGGTCAACTTTTTTCTCTAAAAATTTCACAGTTATTGTTTAGTCCATAAACAAGAAATCATCTTCTCTGTACCATTCTTCTATGCTCCTGTTCCATCATTTCAAGTTTCCCTCTGAGAAGCCGTAACAATTCCATGAGAAAAACAAAGGTCATAACTACCTATATAAACAGTTATTTCCCATTCTTTGTTCACTTTCCTGAAAAGGAAAACGTTGCTTTCATAATACTCTATGCCCAACTGTCTAGAAGAAAGTATGACCAGGTAAATGACACCTCATTAAAAGAAGCAGCTTAATGACATTTGGATGGGTCTTAGCTCACATTCCCTAGAATCCAAACAGTAAAGATGATTGTGATAATGCTTATTTGTAAGATAATTTTCCTTCTGCTTCTAATGCATGACACCAACATACATATCTCCAGGTGTTTCCAAGATATTGATGTCATATTGATGCCTAACCTGCTTGTAAGAGTGGAGGCATCGAACAGAGGTATTGATAAGACTCAAATATGCTGAGAAGGGAAATACTATGGATAAGCATTTGTGCACCTACTGTGAAATTTACAAGTAGTTTCCATTTTTAATCCATTTTCCAGTTTTCCAAGTTCCCCTACAGTAAAGCAACTCTTCCAATCTGTCCCTCAGAAATCTTTACAACTCTTTCTATGCTAAAACTGTTTTGGAGCAGCTGTGGCATTGAGAAGGCTACACAAATGCACCCATACCTGGAAGTCTAAAGATAACTTTAGGAGGACCAATGAATTAAAAAAACCCCACCACTTTGCTGTCCTATGAAAAGGCCTCTCTGAGGCCTGGTGTGTCAGAAGAAAGGTTGGCTCAACCTCAGCCAGTTCCCTTCTCACAGTATTACATGTTTAACAAGACCATATAAGCAGTGGACAAGTATGAAGTTATCCTTACACTGACTCTCCCCTTCAGCTCCAGCAATGCAAAGTTTAAGGACTGCCACAAGCTATAGTCAAAGCATTTTGGTTTTCATCTAATCCATTCTTTAATTCCTGCCCCTTCTAATAGCCTGAAGGAATGTACTCTTAAAAAAAAGTCTGTCTTTCATTCATGATAAAATCTGCTGCCCAATATTCCTGCACGTTCCACGCACCATCAGAACAGTAACTTTTACCCAACATCTACAATATAGGAAAAAGACATTCTCCCAGAAATGGCAGAAATACACAGAAATTACTGTGAACGAACAGGTGTCACTATAAGATTCACTCAAAACTTTTCCACAAATACATACGTGTAAATACAGCATTTCTTGGGGACGTTGCTACAGCTGTGATATGGTATGGTTTGTGACAACAGAATGGAGGTACCAAGCCAGGACTTTAGCAGAACATATCCCACATGGCTCTTAACTCAGCAGAGTGACCAGCAGGACTGCACAGTGATAGAGAACTGTGAAGACCAGCAGTGACAGCAGCACTGGAGGCTGACAAAGACAATATTCCTACAAGTTGCTCTGGGGCTCACACCAACGCTCTGTGGCTGAAATCTAACCTGGGAGCACCCCTCAGCACAAGTATGTTGTGATCCCCAGCTGGAAGGGATCTATCCCTGCAGCAAGCAGTATCCAGGGGAAGTTGATAAATTCATTATCACCACTGTTGTCAAGTACATTTGACTGGCTGCAAGGCAGTAACTGCTGTATCTTGCTAAGAAGCTGGGCAGAAGGTTAAAATCCCTCTCACAACCACAGGTCTAACTTACCATCAGCTTTCCTGGTTTGTGGAGCCTCCGGCTGAAAGCTTGGCCAACAGAAGGAACACAAGTGACTGAATGCAGAGAAGTTGTCACTTGTGTGTTTTTGGAAGATCATCAGTTAGATGGCATGGCTGTGCTTCCCAAATTTCTGTTTCTCAGAGGGGAACTGTCTGCAGCAGTTTGCCCAGCATCTAGTAAGCAAAATCCTGGATAATATGCAAGAGCAGGAACTGAGGAGACTTGGAAATTTTGGGCAGTTGTACAGGCCAGCTCTGGGAGAAAAAGTGCAATTTTTCAAGGAAATAGGTCATAGATACCTTAGTGTTGCCACTTCAATGGCAAGGGCAGTTGTGGCTAGGAAACATTTGGCAAGACAATAAAATAAATGGAAAAGGAGAAGTTAGGTATAAAGAATGGAGAAAGCTGGCATATTGTCATTTGCAGACTGACCAAGCTATATAAAGTTTTTTGGACATATAGTTAAAAATGCACTTGTTGGTTTCGGAAAGCCCAAGCATTTGTTCCACAAAAACTGGAAATTTTTAAACTTAGGAAGAAGAGAAGCAAGTCATGGCAAGGAAGCCTTTATCTCCTGTGGGACTGAGTATGGTGGAAACAATCTGCAATTTGGCTGACTGAAATGGATATTCCAGTGTGGAGTGTTTGCTCAGTTTTGCAGGGCACTGGAGCGTAGTGTTTGATCTTACAGTAAGAGATGCAGCCCAGCAGCTGTGCTCCTCTGTAGGTTTTAATCCTACCACTATACAAAGCCACGTGTTATCGTTTGCTCCACTGAGACTGCTCCAAGAAGCTAATTCTCCACAAGTCTGATTTCACATCTCTCAGTTGGGATGAATCAAATGTTTCCTGGAATTATTTGGAGCTATTTAGGGAGTGCCAAGGGAGTTACTTGGTCATTTACTACTCTTGTCAATCAGAATACTTTCTTTGCCTTAACTCCCACAGACCAAACCAAAGTGCATTGCCAAACTGACAGATTTCTGTATGATCACAACACATGACAGTGCCTTAAGTACATGAGGAATTTGAACTCCTTGCAGCCTTGCTCAAAGCCTTTGAATCATGACCTCTGAAGTTTCATGGAAGAGGAATGTATGGACAAGATACCGTACGAAATAAAAGATAAAATATTTCCATTTCCTGCATAGAGGCCACTTGGGAAAAGCTGTCAGTAGAGGGCTAAAAGCCACAAATGACTAAAGACGTACTTTCTTCTACCCAACAAAGTGCTAGGCCATCTGTAGCTAGGAAAAGTAGCTAAAATACACCTGTTGGATTACCCTGCAGGGAAAGACCACACTACTGGAAAGACTCACAAAACAGTGCTTTCAAAAGGACTTGTCCACTTAGGAGTCTCCTGTAGCATCACTCACAGATAATGTTCCTCTCCGGATTGATTGGCGACTGCCATGCTCTCTGCAGGGCTCTTCACATTTCTCTTTCAATGTGTGGCAGCATTTCCTCCAAGAAACAGGTTCCAGTTCCTCAAAGGAAAAGTAGATATTGGCTGAATTGCCCAAAGCCTTGCACTGACTATGTCTACCCCAGAGACTTCATTTGAACACTTGAACAGTTACAAGGCCGGCAGTGTCCAGCAGCCACCTGTCATATGGGACATGCAAACAAGCCATCAGCTCCAGTCCTGACTTCGCGTCACAGGGCTCAAGACCGCACCGCTTGCTACTGCAAGAGGAAGGGCCATCCTGGGTGCCTCAAGCACTAGAAAAGAGTCAAGCAGCTCGTGGGCATGCAGCTACCAAGCACCTAGATTGAGTTTACGCAGGATGCTAGTTTGAGGGCTGCCAACAAGGCAGCTGTAAAGAATTTGCCTATGCAAGCCTTAAAGCAAAGCACCCCTCCATAAAGCAGAAAGGGTGATGCTCTGAGAAGATTACTTTCTGAAATCTGAAGTGCAAAATAAAAGGGGTTTGACAAACACTTCCAACATAGAAGACACTGCAATGTAAACTAGAGGTAGTGAGATAGAAGGACTCTTTGCAGGTAAGATCTAAGTGAACTTGAGCTTCTACAGGCAGGAAAAGAGGGAAGCAGAAAGTACATCAACCAACCCTGCCTGCTTTCCCCCAACTTGCCCTCCCACAAAGCGCGCACTCCGAGCACGGCTGGTGCACAGGGTGGAAAGCCAGTGTGCCAGCTGCACAGCCAGCACTCAGGATCTGCCATTATTAAGCAATAAATTCCGAATACTATCCACTAAAAAAAAAAAAAAAAAAAAAAATTTGGGTTCTTGAGAAACTACTTCAGCCTTGAAAAAGTTGAGAACTGCTGAAGAAAAAGTTTTCCTCTAACAGAGTAAAACCAAGAAGCTGAAGTGCCTCACGCTAGTGAGAGAGCTGCTTGCAGCCAGACGCACAGAACACCACTCCCTCGTGTGGTCTGTGTAATACAGTTCTCCCTTCCCAAAAAGCTGAATCGGGATTGCCATCAAATAGCAAATCTAAGCAAAAATAAATTATTTTTAGCCAAGTGGATGCATCAAACAAGGGGCATGGGAAAATAATAACCGGCAAATCTAAATCCTTGTAGAGGGACTAGCCCATCTAAAACAGTTACTGAAACAGAAACCATTAACCAGCACAGCAGATGCCCAGCTTTTTCCTCTCCAGAGGTGGCTTCCAATGCTTTTTGCTTTTTTCTTTCAAAAGAATATTTTTATTTCTTTTGATTGTTATGGGAAAACTCTGAGGTGGTCAAATAGAAACGTCTGTTTATATCTGTAAATGGCAGAAGAAAAATTACAGTTTGGAAGAGCACAACTTTCTTCATATTCATTTTATCTTTTTCTTTCCCAAAAACTAGCAAGCTTTGCTGTCGTTGCTATCAGAAATTGGCATTGCTGCAAGCTTAATCCCTGTAGCAATCCTCAAGTGTTTTGTCTAGTTCATTTTTCTTTATCTAAGGAAATAAGGGAATCTTATTTCCCTTAAGGGAATCTTAAGGGAAACTTAATCTACAATCAAAGACATCTCACTCTCAAATTATTAGAGACTGTATGTATCTGTCCTGGTAAAAGTTGTTAAGCTTTTCTCCAGATTAATGGGAAAAGAAAGCGGGAGGGAAAAAGTGAGTCATCACACGCGTCCTCATGTTCTGTATCAGTGAATCACTGAACACTCATTGCATCACAGATGTCCCGTGCAGCACCCAGAGTAACTACTATAGTTAAAGACGTATAAACTTGTGTACGCTTGTACATAAACAAACAAGAATGACGTTTCCTCTTCTTTTACATAGCTGCATACACACATTCCTCTAATCTGGGTCCAGTAAGGTTAATATCTGTATCATCGGCTTTCTTGAGAACTCCAGCACGGACAAAACAAAACATACTCAAACTGATGATCCTTACATTACCAGCAAACATGCTGTAAAAGACACACTTCTTGACGCACGGACCTCGGCTTTTTGGTCAGTTGACATTAAAATGTCTCTATTGGTACATGCTCTAATCATGTCTCGCTGTTCCATTCAGAGTCACAGTAAAATGCCATGTACAAGCCTCCAGGAAATAAGGAAAATCACCCAGCAGAGTTCTTAATGAATCATTTTTGAAAAATTAGTCATTATTCTACCACAAAGAACAGTCAGTGACAACCTTCACAGGAAAGCAGTGTGTTTTTCTAACCCCAATCATCATGTCTCTCCTTATTCCAAAGGGATAAATTGTCCGAGCAGCCAGGGATCAGGTTAGGAAAGATAAAGCCCTGATAGAATTAAATCTGGCCAGGGACATCAAGGTCAACAAAAAAAGCTTCTACAGGTACGTCAGTAACAAAAGGAAGACTAGAGAAAATGTGGGCCCTCTCCATAAGGAAATGGAAGATGTGGTTACCTGGGATATGGAGAAGGCTGAGGTACTCAGCAACTTTTTTTGCCTCAGTCTTCACTGGCAAGTCCTCTAGCAACACTGCCCGAGTTGCATAAGGCAAAACCAGCGACTGGGATAATGAAGAACTGCCCACTGTAGGAGAAGACCAGGTCTGAGACCATCTAAGGAACCTGAAGGTGCACAAGTCCATGGGACTTGATGAGATGCATCAGTGGGTCCTGAGCGAACTGGCAGATGAAGTTGCTAAGCCACCATCCATCACATTTGAGAAGTTGTGGCAGTCCAGTGAAGTTCCCACTGACTGGAAAAGGGGAAATATAACCCCCATTTTTAAAAAGGGAAAAAAGGAATACCTGGGGAACTACAGGCCAGTCAGTTTCACCCCTGTGCCCAGCAAGATCATGGAGCAGATGAAAACTATGGAAGGCATACTGGAAACTATGCTAAGGCACATGGAAAATAAGGAGGTGATTGATGACAGCCAACATGGCTTCACCAAGGGCAAGTCATGCCTGACAAATTTGGTGGCCTTCTATGACAGGGTTACTGTATTGGTGGATAAGGGAAGACCAACTGACATCATCTGCCTGGATTTGTGCAAAGCATTTGACACTGTCCCACACGACATGCTGATCTCTAAATTGGAGAGACGTGGATTTGACAGATGGACCACTTGTTGGATAAGGAATTGGCTGGATGGTTGCACTCGAAGACCTGCGGTCAACGGCTCGATGTCCAAGTGAAGACCAGTGATGAGGGGCATTCCTCAGGGGTCGGTATTAGGAGCAGTGTTGTTTAACATCTTTGTCAGCAACATGGACAGTGGAATCGAGTGCACCCTCAGCAAGTTTGCTGACAACATCAAGCTGTGTTGTGTGTTTTACACGCTGGAGAGAAGGGATACCATCCAGAGGGACCTGGACTGGCTGGAGAGGTGGGTCCACGTAAACCTCATGAAGTTCAACAAGGCCAAGTGCAAGGTCCTGCACGTGGGTCAGGGCAATCCCAAGTACAAATACAGGCTGGGTAGAGAATGGATTGAGAGCAGCCCTGAGGAGAAGGACTTGGAAGTCTTGTTTGACAAGAAGCTCAACATGAGGCAGCAATGTGCACTCGCAGCCCAGAAAGCCAACCACATCGTGGGCTGCATCAAAAGAAGTGTGGCCAGCAGGTCAAGGGTGGTGATTGTCCCCCTGTACTCCGCTCTGGTGAGACCCCCACCTGGAGTACTGCATCCAGCTGTAGGGTCCTCAGCCCAGGAAAGACAGGGACCTGTTGGAGTGAGCCCAGAGGAGGGCCACGAAGATGATCAGACAGATGGAACACCTCTCCTATGAAGACAGGCTGAGCGAGTTGGGGTTTTTCAGAAGGCAGCTCCAGGGAGACCTTATAGCAGCCTTCCAGTACCTAAAGGGGGCCTACAAGAAAGCTGGAGAGGGACTTTTTACAAGGGCATGTAGTGATAGGACGAGGGGTAATGGCTTCAAACTAGAAGAAGCTAGGTTTAGATTAGATACAAGGAAGAAATTCTTCACTATGAGGGTGGTGAGGCACTGGAACAGGTTGCCTGGAGAACTTGTGGATGCCCCATCCCTGGAAGTGTTCAAGGACAGGCTGGATGGCATTTTGAGCAACCTGGTCTGGTGGGAGGTGTCCCTGCCCATGGCAGGGGGGTTGGAACTAGATGATCTTTAAGGTCCCTTCCAATCCAAACCATTCTATGATTCCCATATGTAAAAAAAAAATAATAAATCATATAACAAATGGTAGCTCTTTTGTTTAAGAAACCCTCACATACACCTGCTAACTTTAGGGAAGCAGCTTTAAAGGCAAAGTGGTGGCTACAGCATGACTCTGAGGCCACAGGCAATATGAAAAAACAAGCAACAGAACCAAAGGGCTCAAAAAAAAAAAAGGCTGAAAAACGTTTTGAGTAGAGGACCCAAAAAAATCATCAGGCCTAGGGTTTGGCCAGGAACTGGTCTGCTAGCTGAAACAGCAGCTACAAGGCAAGAGATGTCCCACTGAAGTCCATGCCTGCTTTCTTCTGCCCATGCCTGTGCCTGGCTCCCAGCGGCAGGGAACCTTCCTACTGTCCCAGCCCTGAGGTCCCCCATCACCCACGCCAGGAGGGACCATAGACTTGCAATGTGGCTGAAGACATCAAAACTGGGATGTGAGAAAACAGTGATGGAAAAATTCAAATTGTTGCAGAGGGACTGCGAAAAAGCTCATGCACCGTGGGGTGGTATTCCATGTGCCTGCAACTACAGCTCCAAACACGCCAAATATACACAGCCATTGAGTCGAGTTGGCCTCTCAGCATCAGTTGGCTGGGCTGGCGAAGGCTGCAGTTTCCCTGGGAGGATTCAGTTTTCCAAAATCCGGGCAGCGTTGATCCAGGCCAGCATATGACTAACAGTGCGGCCGCGAGCCATGATGGATGCTGTCTCCCTCGCAACACAACAGAAACAGTAAGATTGCCAAGAAACATTAAGTGAAAGTAATTTAATCTCTTTTCACCTGCCAAGCAATCAATTACTTGAAAAATCAACTTGTTTCGCAGCAGCTCATGAGCAGATCTGAACAAACTCTCACCACGAGACCAGGCAGTGGACACAGTTTGGGACAGGACAGTAACAATGGGACAATAACAATGGGATGATAACGATGTCGGGCTGGGCTGCTCTGCTTGGGTTCAACCGGGGCTCACAGCTTGAGCAACTTCAGTAGCAAACCACACAGGCACCATTAAACCGAAATCCCGCCCTTTCAGATGAAGGCAACAGTGAAGGATGAACCAAAGTTATTGAACCTAACTGCTACCTTCAACCCACCTGTGGTCCTTCTCTGGTGCTCTCACTGCCTTCAGTGACCGGTGTGCAGCAAACCCCCTGCCACTGCAGGAGCCTGAGCAGCCTACATTATACCAATTAATACCAAGTACTGCTTGGTAACAATTAGTAAGCTGGCAGGCAACGTGCAGAGTGCTTTACACCTCTGTGAGCTGCAACTTGCCAAATTTCTTCCTTTGTGAATGTCGTCAACCCCAGGGCTCCTGAGAATTTCAGGATTGATGGCATATTATGTGACCACACCCAAAGAAACACATCTGACTGCAAGTTCCGAATTATATTGTATCAGTCATTTTAGGACAAATTCAATCCTGATAAGATCTCAAGATCTCAACTTACGAATCACAAGGAAAAACATTCTCACGTATTTTTCTAGTTTTCCACAAGAAAATATTTTCTTAAGTGTGTAGAGACTGGTGAACTGAGATTTTTATCCTGGGAAAAATAGATTAATAGTAAAATTCAACTAAAACTTTTCAACCTGTTTAATTTTCTCTTTTTTAGATAAGAAATTACAAATTATATTAAAAAAACCATTTCAACATAAGACAAAACATTTTGATTGGTCTTATATTTTCAACAATTTTTTTTCCAAAAGATTGAAATAGCTTAATTTTTATTGTAATTCAAACGAAAAGCAAAGTCTTGAAATAATGGAACTTCATACATTAGATGAACTCCATTTTCAGCACAATTTCTGTGTCATTTTAAAATACAGATATTAGTTTAATAAAGAAAACAAAATGACTAGCAAAAAAAAAAACAGATTAAAATTTCAGGTCTTTGTAAAAATTCAGAAATAAGAAAAGAGACAAATACTGGATATAAAAAAAGGACAAAAATCTTAATTTCTTCTCAAAATGAGTGTTTTTACATCTTTAGTAGTAAGAAAGTCTTATTCGCTTTTTTGGGGTCTCTGACCATATTCGTCTTGTCCACTGGGTGGCATTACTACCTAGAGATGTAGCATTTGGTGGCTACATGAAGTTGTTACAATGAAGTAAACATCTCGCATATTTTATTGATCTGAATCTATAGAATTAAATCAGTTTCACGAGACAGCCATCTAAGCTAGTCTGCTGATGTCCAAAACTGCCCCTTCTTAGCCAGATAATAGTCCTGTCTGACAGTTTCAGAATGAAGATTGTTGTAAAACAGCTGGATCTTTCAGCTTAATTTAATTTGTGCTATTGGGTTTAGCAAAGTTGAATCACATACATCTCTCTGCAAATAAGAAATTCAAAGGAAAGTAGTAATATAATAAAAAAAAATGGTCACTATCTGTGAAACAGAAAGAAATAGAGAATAAAATTAGATATTAAAAAAACCCTCACAGCTTCAAGGAGCATTTGAGCTTGTCCTGGTTTGAGGTCTGAAGGGGATAGAGGTAAAAGAGAGCATCCGTCATTCGTTTTTAGTGGCTGGCCAGCCCAAACCACGACAGAGCTCTAGCAAAAATGAGAGTGTTCAAGCACCTAAGCAGTCCCTGTGAAGTGAGGCAGATGCTTACTACCTCGATGAAGTGTGCTGGAGGTGTCAGGAGAAAAGCAAGAGAGTGGATGTTATGCTGTCTGCTGCACATGAACGAGATACCTGGGCTCTGCAAAGCATCCCACAAATCCCACCACCAAATTACTCCTTCCTTCCCATCTATGTACCATGACCATACTGCCCGTTTCCTTCTAGTAAAACCAAAGCACAAGGAGTGAGGAAAGAAGCTGCAAACCCAAGTTACATCTCAATTGGCAGGACGGGTGTGCACACACAGATGCTGGGTTGGGAAATACTTCGGGTCACGGTTTAGACAGTAACTCAGCACTACTAGGAAATACATGAGGAACAGGAATAACTCTCAACAATCTCTCTTTTTTTCCCCCTTCTACCATGTTAAAAAGCAGGAGCTTGGAAATAAAAAAAAATGAATCCAGTTTTTCATGCAAGAATACACATAAATAAACATGAACAGGTAGAGGGTTAGACTACTGGATAACAAACTAACAAGATTTTCTGATGTTGCTAAGGGTTTCATTTTAATCTGGTTTGACCACAAGTCTTAGACCATGACCCCTGAGTTCTGTTTTGTTGGTATTCCCATCCTTCTCAACATACTTTCTCCACCCCTTTCCCCAAGAAACACTGTTGTTTGTTAATCTCTTACATAGTCTGTCTTCATGTGCACATACCAGACCTAATGCACATCAGGCTTTCATCCTTGAAGGACTTGCACAAACTTATGATAGGACAGCGAACCTTGCACTTTTGACATATCACAACTATCTTATTGTGAAGTTCTGTTCTCATGCTACTATTGCTTTTTGTCCCAGGTCTTACCCTAGGCTTGAACATCTTCAAGGCTGAGAGTATTAGCACAGAAGAACCTGCTCTGACTGAACCTTCTAGGAAAACAAAAACCAAACAAAACCCCAAACTTCCTATTTCTACCACCACTCTCCCCAAATAAAATAATCCATGCGGTAGAAACTGTCTCACGCCTTCAGTAGTGCCCTCTTCAGGTCATGGGAATAAAACCTCCATCCACCCTTCCTAAGGCTAGGGTCTCTTATGTTGCACAGCGCCTTGCTTCTTGTGCTTTTATTCCAGCAAAATCCATTCGAAAGGATTTGTAGTCCAGACTGAGAGGCCTGAGTGTGCCCACACCGGCTCCCACACAACGATGGGCAGCCGCGCATTCCTGTCCAACCCCCCCTTGGCGTGCACGAGGTGCAGGGCTGCCCACGCTTATCCCCACGCATGCGCAAAGGGAAGCTCAAGACACAATGCACAGTGGGTTTCTACACTGCTGAATTAATGTAAACATTTAGAAAAAGCGAATACTCTCTGTAGAAGGAGTCCATGGTACAAAGCTGTCTACCCACTACTTCCTCTGCTTTGGTGTTCTCTCTACAAGCACATACATTTTGGGTAAGAACTTGATTAAAGAGCCAAATTTGTCTTTCTCTGAGAGATTTGTATTTAAAACCTCCCCACAGAAACAAGGGTGGAAACCTTTCTTCTCTTTTTGTTTCCTTTCAGCAGCCACATTTAACGTATTTCTTTTGCTTCCACAGACTTCAGGGTTTTTTTCCTATTCATCTGTGGACTAACTTCTATAAATTGTGGTCTTTGTCCTCTAAAAGGAGGCCGCATTAGGAGGAATCAAGTTTTTTCAATAAGGATTGTTCCCTTCAGTATCAGCAAGTTACAGATTTTTTTTATGTCACCAAGGACAAAGTTATTTTCATAATGTCACTAATGGTTATTCAAAAGTGATCACAAGAATACAAGAATCACTCTATTATTGCCAAATCCAGTTTATTCACTTACTATTTCTAATACACCCTCTCCCACCTGAGGTTACCATCTTCTCAGTTCTACTGATTTAACTATTCATCCAGTCCTATCCTAACCCAGCTTTGTCAAGTGTTCCAAATTATGAAAAAAAAAAGTGGGGAGGAGGGGAGAAAAAAAAGAAAAGATCTGTTCTCCACACATACAATTTTTGCAGTCCATTTAAAAAAAAAATGTTTATTTCACAGATTTGGAAAAAAAGGGGGAAAATGAAAATGGCAACCATATAAGCCAAATCTGTCACCAACAGAAGAACCTCGTATTCAAATGGCTTTTGGATCAGGCCTCATGAAGGTCCTTTTCAAAAGTTCGTCTCCATTCATGTATTTGGGCATTGGTCTGGCCAACATACATATCTTCCTGCTTCTTACCATATCATCCACACCAAAGAAGTGATGCCAACTAAAGAACTTGTTTGTATACTTGCAGTAAATGCAGAGAAGGTTTGTCCTCCTCATTTCTCACTCCCAGTAGCATGGGCTAGAGCCCTGTCGCAGGGCTGCACTGCTGGGAGCCGGAGCCGGTACTGTCTGGCACATACCACGGGTGCCACGACTGCATTTCTGGTCACACTGATGCAACCGATGCTACCCACCATGCTTGCAAAGATGTTGCTCATTATTTTAATGAGTATACAGAATGAGCAATTTTCAGCTCCATGTGCCACATCATGTACGAATTAGCAAGCAGAAAAAATGTCTTGCTACAACAGCTAGACTGACTAATTCATGTGCAGTGGCAGCAGCGCTGCTTTGTCCAAGAAACATACTTCTTGTCATCTCCGAGGAAAGCTGGGTTTAAGACATACTCAGGCTAGTAGCTCTGAGTTGCCTTTTTCCTCACACTAGCGATTTGCAAATAATCCTACAGATCTCTAAGGTCTTGGGATACATGGACTATGTACATGCCAGAGAATGCGCACTGCTATTAACCTCTGTACTTTCTACATAAAGTAGACTAGCAACAGAGGACTTCATACAGTCTTTGATTCTTTCTCTTGCCAATTTATGGCAAATCCTGTCATGCATTTTGGGGTGATTTAAAAAGCGCAGGAGATGTATCCCGCTTTACAGTAGAATTCATCACCAACAATTTGCTGTGGACACGTAGAATTATATTGCCTCTTCGCCTGTGGTTATATTTAAAAAATTTGGAGTGTCTCTCCCACATCCTCTTTTCTGTAAATTAAACAATACCAGTTCTTTCAGACTTCTTTATATATTGCAGTTTGTAAACTTCTGGTAGATCAGAATTACCTCAAGATGGCCCACATCATTCTTGATGAGGGATGCCCAAAGATGGACATGGTACTTTTTGCTAAAGCCTCGGCAGGGCTAAGTAGAGTAGGCAGATTACTTTGCAAGTCTTGTATGCAGCAGTCCTGTTTATACATGCTGGTGTTTGCTCCCTTACAACACATACCACACTGAACCACAGATTAAATTCAAGGCAACAACAACCATGGCATCTTCCTCTGCAGACCTGTTGCCTAACAAAAAATTCATCCCTTATCATGGGGATGTGCGCTTGATTGCCGATAAATAAACACTGTATTTTGCACTTTACTTGTATCTTATTTCATACCTAGCCGACCAAAACAAATTAATTTTAATCCCGTCCTTCAATGTTTGCAGAGCAACTCCTCTCTCAGTTTGGCATTGGCTGCATAGTGAATAAACTTAGTCTCTACTCCACTTTCCAAGTCATTAATAAAAAATGTTAATTCATCTTTGACCATGACAGACATCTGGCTCAGTATATAGGATTGACCTCTTGCTCAGTATATAATTCCCATTAATGCCTGCACAGGCAGACAGGCAGTTTACTGTGGTTATGGAGATACAGCACACCAATCTCCTACACCTCCTAGGATTTTCAAGGCAATGTCGAAATAAAGATCAGATCTACTACCTTTCTCTTTCTTGAAAATGAGCTCTTTTCAAAGAAAAGCATTAGGCTATTTTCCATTTCCTTCCATTTTTTAAATTAGTCTTTCCTTCAATACATGTTCAAAGCCCTCAGGTAATACAGAAACTCGATTAACGAATCCATATTGCCTAGACCACATTTTTCTACCAGACCTCAAATTTGAGTACGTTTCCTGCCCTTTGTTTCTTTAGGGACAGTCACCAACTTGACTGACTTTATAGTCATTCAAAATCCTTTTTGCCAGAACTACAGTTCCTTTTACTTTAAGAACCTGACGATAATCAGAAAGACATCCTCTGAATCACCCAGTTGAGTTGCCCTCCTCTTGGTTGTGCTATTTTCCATTTCCAAGCCTCACCTCCACTAGTTCTCTTTCCTTCAATGGACATCACTGAAAGCTAAAGCATATTTTTCATTTGATCATTTTGATTCTCTGCTCTGTCATGTCTGCAGAGCAAATGCAATCCCTTATTTTATAAATCGCTAAAGAACTTCCACTGTTGGCACCTTTGTTTTATGGTAACTAAGCAGGACTTAAGTGGTTTTTACTATGGGTCTGTGTTTCTGACTTGTACACATTTCTTTATTGATGCTTCTGTTCTTTTTTTCTGTTCTTTGTGGGAAAACTCACTACTTGTTTCTAACCACCTCAAAAAGTCCTTTGTTTGACAGACTGAGTGGGCTGCTCTGCAAGCATTTCTCCTCAGTTTGAAATACCACTTCCAGTTCCTCTGTAATATTAACACTGTTCACCGACCGACGTATAAACGAGTATTAACGGGTTCATCGGTTATTTGTCGTTCGTCTTTTAAATCTGTGAACATCTAAAAATCACTTGTTCCTACGCCTGTATCTGCATGATGACCAGTGCCAGCAGTCCAGTAATGCCTAATGAACAGCACCAGTCACGGGGACGTTCTGGCACAGGGACTGAGAGAGTGAAGACTCTCCCTGGGCTCATCTCCACGAAGCCGTGCAAGCCTGAGAGCCCTTTTTGCTATGGCACTCACTGGCTTTTCTGTCTTACTTTTCAGACAACACTAACATTTTTCCTTGAAGATCCACGCAATCAGGTTTCTGCCTCCTGCCCTGCTCAAATGCAGTCCAGAAAATGAGACAGTCCCCCACCACCAAAATGCCAAAAGCAAAGGAGAAATTAGTATTAGTATTGGTTCTTTTACCCTCAGAATGTCTCCTCCCAAGAGTAACTTCCGAATATCTCTGTAAGAAAGTACAAAGCAGAAACACTAATTTCAGGATGACAGCTGACTGCTCTAACCTTTCTGGCTAATGTTATCCTCATTTTCTAAGTGAGAAAAATTGACATGAAGAAGCAGAATTTCAAGCGAAGGCATAAGCAGTGTTTCTGTGACCTAGTCTTTGTCTCAACCTCTTCATCTCCAGCCATCAGGAAAAGTTCCCATCACCTGCACCCAGCAGTCAGGACACCACCAGGGAACAGCAACAGCCACTGAGTGTGGCTGGAGAGATGCCCTGTGACAATGGTGACATCAGTTTGCTCTTCTGTGCTGCTCAGAGTGTGACCTCTACAAAGACTATGTCCAACCAGATACACACCAAGTTCAGTACCCTACCCAAAGGGATCCCAGCATGAGGAAAGCTTTGAAAGACAGCTCTATTAAAAGCTAACCACACCAAACACACTCCAAATAACTTCCCCCAACGGCTGCCATAGGAACCAAGTGTTTGGGGGACAGAAAACAAACATAAAGTCATATTAAACTCTAAGAAAAATTAGCTAAAAAATATCAGAGGCTGGGGATTCTGGATTTACAAAGCACTGACCCAGAGGATGATGACAGTAAGAGCACTTACTGTCTGCCTCTCAGCAGTAGGATCCTTTGTCAATAACACACATTTTAGGATATTCTTATTTAAAAGTGAAATACATTTTTCAAGGACTCAAGCACTATAAGGGATGAGTTTGCAATTGTGTTTTTAAGTATCGTCTTTCTTTTCTTAGGCTTTTTTGTTGAACTGATGTAGCATTTCAATAGCTTGTACCACTATTTTTAGAAATTATCCACCAGTGATGATTTTCAAGAAATAAAGGACTCTATACACACAAAGTCTCGCCTTTATATCAACCCCTTCATCTTGTCATTTTGTGAAACAGATATAAAAACACAGAAAATTACCCCACAGACCTGTGACTCCTCAGTATGAAATGACCCCTTTGTGAAGTTTTTATCTTACAAAGTATCTCTGTTTCAAGAAAATGTTCATTTCCTACTCGGAGGCCAGTTCCTGTCATCATTTTATAAAGACGGATTTTGCAGCTTTTTCAAAGCAACTTTCCTCTTTGCATTTTTCTAAATTTAGCTAGTACTGCTAGATGTTATCTGTAGTATATATACAGTACACTCCCTTATCACGCCTTTTGACTTGCATCATTAAAAGTTTTCTTCCTGGATGCCTCATATTTACTATCTCTATTCTATACAGCAAGAGCACAAATTCACGTTTTATTACATTCATGTTTTACTACGCAGTTGCCCTTGGAAGTTGTGAACAACCAAAAAACCAGACAGAACCAGTAAAATGTTTCACTGATCAGCACCAGAAGCTGAAGTCTGAAAAAATACAGGCTTGTGGATTACAGGCATTTTATGTTCCCACCTGCCTCCACTGAGTAGTGGATAAGGTGCTACACCTTGTCCTCAGGGCAGTAAGTCTCCTACAGCTACATTTGCCCATAGATAAAATGACTTACAGTCTTTTATTGATCTGAGAGGAAATGGCAGTTCCCTCATCTAACAAAAGCCCGGTCTCTTCAGTATGTAAAAAAAGACCACAAGGTTCCACCTTAGATTGCAGACAAGACGCCATCCATCAAACACGACTGGCCATTGTGGCCACCCCCTCCCAGAGTGGAAGGAATGCAATAAATGCCAAGGATGCTGCTTTATCCAGGAGTTACCTTGTCCACAGAGCTTGCTGAAGAGTGCACTCCTTTCAACACTTCCTATTCATGTGCAAGCCCCATAGGCATTCCGAAAATAACACAAAGAAGCCAGCTTGTGGTGAGGCTAAAGGGAAGATGAGATGCCTGAAGGTGCACCCTGTTCCCTCAAAACACAGCATTTGATTCTGGCAAGAAGAGGGTAAGAGCTGTCACGTCAGCTACTTGAAGAGCAGTTTCTTCCCAAAGCAACAGGCCACTTGCAAGCCAAGCCATACTGGCATAGTCAATCCCCAAAGTAAAACACCGCAACCCTCATACCAGGGAGAAACTAGTATCACCACAACAGCTAAAGGTGCTTTGGTACACATCTCATATTCAAAAATTATTTATTGGGGCAATAAACTCTTGGGCAGTTTATCCTTTGATGTTTGGCTCACAATTCCCACTGGAATCATACGCACTATGGAAACTATGATAGATAATCTGTTAAAAAAGTGCATCTGTTTCTTACGCAATGTTTCCAGCATGGAACCAAGCTTGAACTTAACAGATGGGTCCTTCTAGTATGGGATCATTTTGTCCACAATTCTTCTCCTAAATAACCTCAAATGCTTCTGTATTTTCCATGAGCAAATCAGTGTTTACATTCAAGCTTCCTCTCTCTTCTTGATGGCAGCCCATTTTGTTGAAAGCTGCACGATTTTAACATGTGATAAATACTGTATGAGAAAATGTTTTCATTGGTTTCAGAAACTCAGAAACTATCACAATAGCTCACCTGCAAACATGATGAATGACCAGAAAGCTGCTACAAAGAGTACAGTTTTAACACTAACTTGTTTGTCATCAGAACTCAAAGTTAAAATTAGAAGCAGAGCTTCTTCAGAGTAAGTTCTGGAAGATAACATGGTAAAGAAAAGGGGTGATAGCAAGAGGTCTTGAATTATTTTCCACTGTGATTATACGATAAATGTGTGCTTTCAAGTCTCATGAATAATCTCTGTGAAAAGAAGAGGATGAGTCTAAGCCTGGAAAATTTCCAAGTGTGTCCCTCTCATATCCTTTCAGTGTCTGAATTTAACAAAAACACCCACACATACGCACAAAAGATCTACTTCATCCTAATGAGTAAAAGTACTTACCAGCAATCTAAACGAGACTTCCTCAATGGATCAAGAAGACTTAATCACATGAATTTAATGTTTGGTAATTTTCTTGCCAGCATCCTGCCATCATTAGCAGCAATATCTGTTTAATGACACACAAGTTCTTCTCATCGGAAACTGAACTAAAATATACCGATGAAAGAGATGTTCTTAAGCTGGTCAACTTTTTGCTTCCTAAAAATACAAGGACAAGACCTGACACCCCTTTTTCTGTTCTTTCTAAGAAGAAAGGGGGGCAGACAAAGCCCCCAAGAGAGTCCTCAAAGTTATGGTGTTATCTGTCATTCTGTGCTCACTTAACATTGTTTCTAGTGGAGCTGAAACACCTCTGCCAAACAAACACCAGGGCTGACTCAGGGGCTAATCTTTCTCTTGAAGGAGCAAAAGATGTTGTTGCCTTGCCTTAGCACCAGCTTCTTATGGGGCCCAGCCTAGAAGAATGGCCCTCAAAGTGAGACCCCTAAAAAGCTACGAAAGCAAGGTTGTAACAGAACAGTCGTCTGAGGAAAGACCAGTATTTTTCTGGAGCAGCATGGAGAAGATTCAAAGCATCAGGCTGAAATCCAAGGGCCAGAGCATAACCTGACCCTGCCAGAGGTGAAACGGATTATTAGTATTAATCCTGGCCAGACTATAGACTGGCTTTGTTGATATTTTCTTGAAGAAAAGTGACTGTTCTGTACATATTCCAAAAGCAAGGGACAAACTTTATTTATTTTTGCCACTCTCCAGGAAGAGTTTGTTGCATTATTCCAAAGCCAGGGGACTAGCTTAAAGTTTCTAAATCAAGGAGAGAGGTTTATGCAATACCAAAGATGAAACGGGGAAAAAACCAAACCCACCCAGTCTGCAGTGATCCCTTTCCAGTGCATTAACTCCTTTCCTGCCAGGTGTCCTGAAGCTTCCTGGGACATAGCTCCAGAGAAAACCAGAGAATACAGAATGGTAGCATCACATCTCATTTCCCTTTATAAAAATCTGGGACTACAGAATAAATTCCTTCATGGGAAGAACGCACTGGCAGCACAACCCATGCTGTGGCCAGAAGTGTAGACACTGTGGCAGGTGACAACAGGATCTGGGCTGTTGAGCAAGTGACAGCCAAAACAAAAAAGGCCTCACAGATCTGTAATTAGGTCTTTAATATTCCAGCAAATGTCACGACTAGCATCTATACAGATCTTCTCATTTAAGAAGAAGTGCACACTCAGTTATGACAATAAAAAGGCACAAGAAATTTCTGAATTAAAGAATAAAAAAGAGCCGTAATGTTTGCTTGCTTGAAGAGAAAGCATGAACGTTTCCTAGACTATAAGGCATCTGAAGACAGTTCCTGAAATGGAAACATTTTCTCAGACCAGTTTACAGGTCACCCAGAAGCCCTTCCTGAGGGATGACAGAAAGCATGGGGTCTTCCAGGCAGATTTCATGCATTGGGCCTTCTTCACTTCCATCCACTTCCAAAACTGTAGTACTGGGAGCAACCAAATGTGTGAAATAGGTGTTATTTCCATAAAGTATTACTAGAATACGCATCCAGATGAAAAAAGCCAAAACCAAATCATTCATTTGGATTCACTGCCATTTTTAAGAAGTCCTGGCCAGGAGACTGACACATGGGTAGGATTCAACCTCGCAAATCTGGGCTGGTCATCTAGATGCTTTTTATAGGCAAAGGCGGCATTTCCAGGGTACTACTCATTTCACCCTTCAACAGGCATATAAAGTGCTGCTTCTCACCATTGGACTGACTGCAAAGAGACATCAGGGTGGATAACTCTCATGTAGACATCTACATTGCAAACATCTAGAGTTAGACTAGAAGTATTTCTACTCGCCTATGACAAGGAATAGGGAAAAAAGAAGGGCTTGGGACGAGAAGGGTAGCAACAGATCATGCTGCAGAGTGAGCCCTGCGGATGAGCTGTTTTCGGAGGGACAGATTTGTATGGCTGTTCCCACAACGAAACCAATACACCCTGCTGGGACCAGACCAGCTGACACACCACGACAGTGGCTGCCTCCAGCCCCTGACATTACAGCAGTACTGGTTTGGCTGGACAGTGCTAAAATTAGCACTTTATTCCCATGAAAAGCCTGAGTATGGGCTGTCCTCTCCCATGTGGCAGAACACTTCGCCCTCTTCCATGGAAACAAAAGATTTTGCTCCGACCTTCCAAGCGGGTTACTCCGAAACATCTCCCTACAGCCTTATCTTAAAGACACAGGCCTCCAGTGAGGAGAAAAGGTTCAGCAAGGGACACCACCAAAAGCTTTGATTTTTAATGATTAAGGGATTCAGGCGTGACATTTCCTTCTCCCAGTTCCATTTTGTCCCTTTCAAATTAAAGACTGGATTCAATCACTGGCTTATTTTTACAGGCATTTAATCATAACGAAAAGAAAACAAAAACCCCTGGCAATGAGACAAGCTCTGCAGCCTGCCTTCTTCCTTACACTGTTACAACTCATTACAAGGCAGTTCAGTTCAGCTGTGAAAATGCCAGTACCTATCCTGATACAATCCAGAAAACCGCGATGCATCATCACCAGCTCTCTGGACAGCAATAAGAACTATTTGAAATTTAAGACAAGCACAAGACACGATTGTCCTTACAATTACAAGTAGCTACAGAAAAGTATTAGCACATGCCATTTAAAAAATCTCTCCTATCACCCTCATCCTACCAAAGGTCTTAGAATGACCCTATTACCCAATTCTGAATACGCAGTGTTTTAAAAACACAGTGTTAGTGCTTATCTGTTGTCCGGGTCCAAATATTTTGTTTTCCTAAAAAGGGCCTGAGAAGCCAAACAAATCAACGTCTTTAAGTTTCTGTTGGATGCTAGAAAGGATTTGAAGATCAGGACAAACAACATTCATCACATGACGGGGGAAAAAAAAGGAAGTAAAATAATAAAATGTAACATCAGCATCTCCTTGGGAGTATCAGCATTTTTGCATCATGTTCTTGCTAGTTCCTAATTTCAAGCTGTGGATTTACATAATAAATTTAGCATGGTCATTCTTATTAACTTACACAGGGAATGATGAATTCAATTTAATAAAATGACTGCTTATTATTGTCATTGAATAAAACCCTGATAACATAAAAGACCCCCAAAATAATACTTTGATGGTATTTCAGGAATTTCTAACACTAAAGATTTGAAAAGGGAAGGGACCATAGACAGGGGAGATGATTTAAGAGCATGTCATCTAATGAAATTAAAATTAATGAGTAATCTGTGAAATGGAGTTGAACCCAAAACATAAAATGCGAGAGTTAAAATAAATATTTTGCACCTATGATATTGAATTTTGGAAGGCAGATAAACTTTTCCCCACCCTCTTCCCTTAAGCTGTCCTTGGGGAAGCACTTGAAGCCACTGCACGAGGAGTTCTCCCTGCTACGACTGGCAAAGGAAATAGTACATTAATGAATACTGACCCAAACCAGCTCCGTCATCTGTGCCACACACCCAGGCAGACCCTTCCGGCAGGCCACTGCGAGAGAAATCATAAGCACATTACACACTTTGAGCCCTTCCAAGCAACCCTCTCTCTGCTGCCCTTCTTTTCACCTTCCCTATGACAGTGCAGGCAAGAGTAAGGAGAGGCTGAATCTAGCATCGATATGTACGTCGCTTCTGACGTAGGCGTGCAGCATCGCCTTTGGCTCTGCCCTGCTTCAGCAGTACAATCAAACACCAGATATTGGTACCTTTTTTATTGGTGAGCTAGCTTTACACTCATATATAAGATTAACCAGCTCTTAAAAAAAATAATCACCATTCACTTCTGGAGACAGAGTGATATTAAACTCCACTGGGAACAAAACATGAGGCTGTTACTGGGAAAAGAGCGGCACACAGCTGTTGGGTGAAACCCTGAGGATGCAAGGCATAAAACCAGGCTGTTGGTGACAGCAGTTTTCAGCGTATCCTCTATGGAATTGGTTAGAAAGGTTTAAATCACAGAATTAATTCCACTTCAAAACGTGACATGTGTTTTTCAGGAAACATTTCCATGAAATACTTCCCTGTTCTCCATCCAGTTCTCCATCTGCACGGCAAAAGGGGTTGCTGTGAATATCACTGAGCAGTCGTAACTAACCTTCACTTTCTAGCTCCCCTCTCCTTGAAATTTGTCCTCTAAAGGAAGTGATTATTTGCCTTCAAGCTGATTGAAAAGGCCTGTACTTAAATATTCAGGTGTCCTAAAAGAGCCTAAGAACTAAGGGAGGAACTAACATCAGCCTGTCCTCAGTGGAGAGTGACCTCTGCAGGACGGCAGCACTGAAGGGTAAAAGCTCTGATGTCAAAGATAACAAATCTCCCCCCCACCCCCCCAATTAACTTAATAAGATAAAGAAAATAAAACCTGAGCAGCATTAAACAAATATCAAGTGAAAAGACAGTCCCCATCCTGTAAGATACAGATCACCGTACTGTTTGCAGCATGAACCCTCTAACGAAAAAGCACACTTCTCATATCGCAGATCCTAAATATCTACCGCTTCCAAGCAAGGCTTCTTGACTTCAGTTGCTTTTAGAGGGCCAGAAAGGACTATTATCGGTGTGCTACACTCCTATTACCAAGAATGAACGTCCTCTGGTCCTTTCTGTATCTGGGCAGTGAAAACTTCAAACTTTATGCATTTCTTTCACCAGGAAAGCTTATCCAGATGCTCTATTTTTTTCCTCTCACCCTTCACTGATTTCTGCTGCTATCTTCTTACAAATTAAGGAAGATTAGAAACATTTTAACAGTACTGGAAGATTTCCATTATTTTTCTTTAATACAAAAAGAGTCATTAGAAGAGAGATAATTGCAGTCTGAAAAGAGAGATGTAAATCTAGGACTGTTCAGCATCCTAATGAAAATTGAATCCCAAAGGCTATGTTATGTGCTTCTAAAGCAGGCTCCCTCTGTTTTAGGGGAAAGAAAATACCCAAACCCACCACTGACAGCATTTTACAGTTACTATAGAATTAAACAAAAGGGCCACCACAGTTGCAAGCAGCTGAAAGAAAGCATTCAGCAACACATGACAGCTAAACTCAAGCTCATCCTTCTTTCTTCCCATTATAAAAATGCAATGCACCTGAGAAATATTTTATTGTTGGCTTCAGAAAGTCGCAATAATCAATTTAAAATTTATAAGAATTAATAAGGCAACACATCCAGTTTATCCTCCTGTTCACCGTTAGTGTTGATGAGACCCGAAAATGGAAGATAAGGAAAAAGCCACCGATGTAATGAAGTAAAAACCAGTGACTCACCTTGGGTACCAAGAGCTTGTTGGGAGGAAAAAGGCCAAAGCTTAATGCCATTGATAGACAAGTTCTGAGCCTTCTTGGTAACTTCTGCTATTGAATGTATAAAATGTCGCAAAGAAGGATGATTTTTTATTTTCCTGCATAGGAGGTACTGTGGTAGCCACAAATGAAGGAAAGTGCACAGGGCATAAGAAGGTGGGGTATGATTTTAGTAAGAATTGGTGCAGGAATGCGAAATAATACATTATCAAGCCATCTAACTTTTGTGTAATTGTAACAAATTGTTATAGCTAGCCTGCATTTACAACAGGGCTAGAAAGAACATATTTTTTCACTTTTTAACTTTTAATGAGCATTATTACAGCATACAAGGTGGACTCAGACCCTTTTCTCAATGCATTCAATATTTGGCAAATGTATTATTTAATAACTTTCTAACAGTACGATATGCGTTAGATACATATATCTCACAATATACAGAAATACTTCAGCTATTGATCAAGGTGAGGTAACCTCCCTAAAATCCTCTATGCTGCTGCTGCTGAAGTCAAAGATGGTTCCTCATTACTTTGCTGCAGCAAGTTCTGAAAGTCTCCTGGCGTGACCACCTCCCCGACACAGGGTCCCCGTGGGTTTACTGCAGGGAGGTCAGACTGCACATTGGAGGTCCACTTGAAGCACCTTAGTCCTGTCTCTAAGGCGACTTGGGCTTTTTGCTCAAGATAAAATTCACCCACTTTCCATGGATTAGGATTTCCATGGACTTTCCATGCACTCCACTTTCCATGGAATGTGTTTCAACTTGTTCTAGCAATCTGTGCGGTGCTGTGAAGCATCCCCTGCGGCACTCTCCAGAGAGCCTGCCCTGGCTTTTCTTCTGCCAGCTACAGAATAATGTAACTCTCTTTAATCCATGAGGAACACTCAAAACTCCATCAAAATATGAAGAAGGGAGCTGCTAAGTCTAGAGAGGCCCTCCAGGTGCATATCCGAGACTTGGAAGCATTAGTTTTATTTAAGACTGCAGTATTTATATCCCACTGTACTGCACGAAAATCATAAATATTATCGTCTGTAAGACATATTAACAGCCCACTAACAACATGGCTGCCCGAAGTCTCCAGGCCTTTCAACTTCTGCTCTGCTCAGCGGGGCACCTGATGGTCTGAGAGGTGCTGGCAGCCGCGCTCCTGCTGACTGCAAGAAACCAGGCAGCTGCTCCCCATGAGTTTGCACCTCTGCCCTCTTCAATGGATGGAAAGCTGCTTCTGGTAGACCCCTTTTAAAAAGACTACCAGCTCTGGAGAGTGTGAAGGATAATGGGGATGAAATTAAGAAAGAGCTGTAGAGTGGTTAGGATCAAGTTTTCTCAGGGGGACAGATGGGCTTGATGCCCATTGGCATTTACACCCAGCTACACCAGTATCTCTGCTACCTTGGGTAGCAACATGTGCAGCTCTGAGCCATGAATCTGAAGAGATGCACCACATCATGCTGACCTTCCTGAAGGGCTCTGCTGATTAAAGCTTCAAGTGAGAAGCTTTGCATAGTTTTAGCTTTTAATTCTCAGGATAAAAATGGCAGTTTAAGCAGTAAGAAGTCTCAGGAAATTCTCAGCGAAGGTTTTGGCTGACCTTTACTATTAGGGTAGCAGGTGCTTCACAGCTCTGATCCTAAAAACAGGTAAGCAAGTGTTCGTTTGTGATCCTTGAAAAGTAACGGCACTGCTCTCATGCACACCTATCTATCTGAAGTTCATGGTATGTATGTTCCAAGACTGAGACAGCTGGTTTCATTCCAGCGAGAATTTCAATAATTAAATTAGAATCAGCAAACTTGTATAATGGCCAGTTTAAAACAATGATGTTCAGTCCCCTATCTCTAAGAGCACACATACACTGCAAAGTTAAGTATTTTAACAGTTGACAAAATATAGCAGCTAGCTTAAAAACACATACACATGCACGCATATCGAATCATATAATCATAGAATCACTTAGGTTGGAAGAGACCTTTAAGATCATTGAGTCAACTGTTAACCTAGCACTGCCAAGTCCACCACTAAACCATGTCCCTCAGTACCACATCTACACATCTTTTAAATACCCCCAGGGATGGTGACTCATATGCATACTAATGCACACACACATACACAGAGCAAAACATGAAAGTCCTAAGTTTACCAGATATAAAGTAAGCAGCACAACCCACATGGACCAGTGATGGCAACAGCAAGCTGAAGGATGGGTGGTGTTGAGATTCACTGCCAGACCAGCATGACTGGGGAGAAGGTGGCCCTGTCCCCATAAGGGGACATGCTGCCTGCAGCCTGGCTCCAGCCCTGACACACAGAAGCAACAGGAGACCCAGCTGAGGAAGCCACAGTCATGATGTGCAAGGCAGAGGTAGCAGCTACACCTGCCATGGCATGCCAGGGAATAACTTACTGCTCTCCAACCAAAACCCCAGCAAACACTCAGAGCATCACCAAGCCTGATGGCCAAGGAAGGACAGACGGCTGTGGGACGCACAACTGCTTGTGATCCCATCTCACTGCACACGAGAGCCACCGCCACCCACCACAACACCGCTGAATGCCACACGGCCAAACGCCACGGCAGCAGCGGCGGCTAATGAGAGCATGCTTACGTGAGCCGCTGTGGTGTGGATACAGCACTGGGTCGTGGTAAAAAAAAATAAATAATCAAAACATGCTGCCCCCAAACCCAGCTTCCTACTCCCCCCAATAACATCAGCAAGGGAATTTTTCCCACTCAACTTTGTAGTTGTCTGCCAAGAAGACAGGGAGACCAAAAGGCATCCACCATTCATCCTGATTATGCCGAAGAGGCTCAATAACCCACCGGACGATCTGAAGGCAGCTTCCACAATGCAGCAGGACTAGCACAAAGCTTAAAAAAGAAAAAAGTTACATGCATCTTGGTATTTTTCACCAGAGTTTGGGAACAAAATAAAGCAACACTGAAATACCGGCAAAATCATACCTGAGGCTAAGGAACTCCTTTTTAAAACCTAACACCAAACGCTTCAAATATGCAGACATTTTGCAAAAAAAGGAACACGAAACGACAAAAAAATTGTTGCAGGTAATCTGCCTTGCTCTGCTCCGTGTCCCCCTAACAAAATACAGTTCTTGTTGACAACACCTTTTTTTTTTACAGTCCTGGTGTTTTTCTGGGAGGAGGGACAGGATAAGAAGAAGATGGTATGAGAAGCTTAGATTTCTTCTAAGTCTTGAACTCGGGAGTAATTTGTGCTGTTCCCTCCTCACCCTCGCTCTTCTTCCACCCCCGCCAAACAGATAACCTATCAGTACTTAAACAGGAAAGCAAGGAGGAGTGGGAACGTCTTTGTAATTGTGGTCTTTTGTACCTGTATTTATTTTTTTTTTTCCGCAGCATGTTTATTTTTAACTGCTTTAAACATTCAGCAGAATCACTTAATTGCTCCCAGCCCCGGCCTCGCAGCAGAGGCACCTCGCAGGGCGGCGAGGCCGGGCTGGCAGCGTGCGCCGCCGCGGGGCTGCAGGTTCAAAGGGCTCGCTCGGGGCAGGGACAGCTGTGTCCACATCTGGGGCAGCGGCAGATGCAGTGTCTTCTGCACGGAAAGGCCTGAAGACGGAAGTCCTACATTGGCCGCACGGAGAGGTGTTTCGTGGTCAGTATCACTTCCAGCTGGAGAGTTCGCGTTGAGGGCAGAAGGACACCACACATGCAGTGGCTTCTGTCAGAGGTGTCACCTGTGCTTTCTTCCTTCAGGTCGCAGCATATACGAGGAGATACACCACGGTCCGCTGTTCCTCCCCTTCTCCGCCACACAAGCTTCTCACTGTCTCAACGGCTGGCCTCTCTTTAATGACACCTGAGTTCTTAGAGTTGGGCTTTCCCAGTGGCATTTGCAAGAGTCAAAACACAAAATATGCAAGTCAGAAGCAGAAAGAGAAAAGGAAAGCGCACCGAGTGTGCGCCCACTGAAGCGGTCTCTCCAGGTGAAAGCCCAGCTGCGCCTCTGTTTTTCATCCCACTTGAATTTGTCAGTGCTTTGCTTTCTAGCTTTCTAGGACCACGCTGGATGTGTTAGCTGATGTATTCTAAGGGATTTCTTTGTGGGCATCCCACTATTAATAGAGCAATTTGCTTCCCCAGCAGAATTTATCTACTTGAAAGCCCCTCAGCAGGGAGGCACCTTGGGACGCAGCACACAGCACCTCGGTGCTCCGCAGCCTTCCCCTGGCGCTGCAAACCTGCCAAAACTACCCTCCCCAAACTGACCAGGCCAGAGCTCTTCCTTGCTCTCATTGCTACACCCCTCCACAGAGAGAGAGAGGAAAAAAATCCCATGAACTCTCGCAGCTAGGGTTGCTGGAAAGCTAGAAACCCAGCACCTCTACTGGAAATGGGTTGCAATCTCCAGAACAGGAGTAGTTACACTCACACAACGTGGGGAGGGGGGGGAAAAAGCCAAAATAAAACCTCCAAAAGATAAGTTGCATTAGCCCAAATATTTAGGTTTTGTAAACAGAAAAGCTCAGAAAAATCTCATTTTTCATTAAAAAATGCCTCTATTTTCTCAAGAACTTTTCCCAATGTCCTGCAGCACTTGGCAGAAGGTTCTTGGTAACAGTGAGGGTCCCTGACACCACGCTCCCCTCCAAAAGGGCACCTCAGAGCATGAGGATGACTGGAGATGGTGGCCTTCTTCCTCCCATCACACAAAACACCCTTCTAGACACATGACACATGGTAAGTGGCAGCATCACTCTCTTCTTCAACAAAAGACAAAACAAAAGGCAGTTCAGATACCATGTAGGCCAGGAAAAAGGTGACATTTCTAAACTGAATGAGACTTTAAAAGACGTACTCCAATTTTTTTCCACAATGTTTTCGTTTTCACAGACATTTACAGATTTCTCTTTTGCTTTCCAGGTGGCAATCGCCCCCAACTGAACTGTGTGAGGTTTCCCCTTCCCCAAAGGATGGGGAACAAAAAAAAGCAGGCAGGAGGCTGGCTTTCTCCAAGAGTGCTTTGCAAAGTCCTCTGCTATTCAGAAAGCCATGCTTCACGCTGATGGCAGGCATGGGTACAGGTTACTACAGGTTGCCTTACGCTAAAAATATCTGCTGATTTTAGTGGGATATTCTTTTAAAAAAAAAACCCAAACATTTTCTACAGTGGCTTGTACTCTCAGAATATACACAATATAAAATACAACTGGTATCTCTTCTCAGGCTGTTCTGTGTTTATTAGGAAGGAAGATAAAATATACAGTCTATAAATTCAAGTCAGCATTAGTATGTGCTTTGCTACTGTTCTCGTGATCTTTCACTGGACAGTGTTATTCCTGAATTAAATACTATTTTTAAAAGGAACCTGTTGTTCTCTTTAAAATGTCATGCATTCTTTTAATGCCATATACCAACACTGAACAATGAAAACCATTTTATCCTTCTGGAACTCATACTTTGAAAACTTAGTTCTGCAAAAATAAATTATTTGAAAAAAGCTTTTCATCAGGTTTTGAATTCTAATAGGTTCATAACATTCATCTACTCTGTTTCTGGGCTACAGGTACTACGGGAGCATGTTCCCATGTACAGATAATATATTTTCACTGGAAAGCTTGCCCATTAGAAAGAGATTATCTGATAAATAAAAATGTTCCACAATTATACAGTAATTAATTAAAAGTTTAAAAATTATTATGACTTGCCTGTATCAAAATGGTTTAATTTTATCAAAATAAAACACAGTTAAAAACACATTTTCTCTTGAAGTTTTGAATTTTTAACTTTTCATACCAGTTAAAGGAAAAGAAGTGCTACAGAAAGCACACTGCAAATTTGTGGCAGCTGGAAAGCCAACCCTGCTTTAAACACGACAAGTTACAGGCATCCCACCGAATCCTTTGATAGGACATTAAAACACGTATATCCTCACTGAAAATTTGCTCCCTATCTCTCACACAAAGTTTTACAGCTTGTTGTCAATGAATCCATGATACTTGTTTTCAGACAAGTTAAAACTCAAGGTCCATCAGAGATCTTCACTCCAACCGCATGCAAAGATGCGATCACAGCAGTGGGTTCAGTCTGGTCACTCGCCAGACTAACCATGCAAACAAGGAGACGCCGTGGAGCAGAGGCGTTAAATGTGTCCATATTGTCACCAACATTTCTGCTCTATTCCTCTAACTCTCTACCATTTACTTTCACAGTTAAGGTTCAAAAGCCTGCCGCAATACTAGACTTGCTACACAGGCTACCCATCCCACTTCGCAGCTGAGGTAGTCGACCCACCCAGAGCGAGCAGCAAGCGGAGTCATACAAGAGCAGCGAGATCGCCATACATTTCAGATGAAAGAAATGACCTCACTTGGGTCAAAGCTACAAGAGAACTGGACCCATCTTGGGATACCAGCTTTGGTGGCAAAATGGATCTGAACTGGGAGCATGTGAGTACCTGCTTGCTTGCCTTTTACTTCAGCGATTCAACAGGAGGAAATTAAAATTTAGGCTGATTTTTTAAAGAAATAATTCAAACTTTTCTCATCGAAGTTAAAAAGGAAAGCAACCCATAGTTTTTCTGCAAGTCAAAGAAAATATTTACATTTGCACTGAAATGGCTTTTTCCCAGGCATGTTTTCTAGCAGCACAGGAAAGGGAGGGCAGCAGCTGTGGCAAGGTGCTAAGCTGTTATAAGTTACAAGCTGTTAGAAGTACATAAATAAGCATCTGGGCCAGGTCTGGATCCAGGGCAAGTGCCCTAACCACCAGCACATTGGCACTCTCGCCCTTTATTCCTCAGGCTCAACAAATATGTAAGTCTTTTACATAGATGTTTTAAAGGAACAAGATCAAAAGGAGAGATAAGGAGTAATATACCTCAAAATATCCTTTATTTTGCAGATCACATTACTCTCTTAAGAGGTGATTGATGTGGCTTCAAGTCTTCTTGGCCCTGAACCCATTCTCCACTATCATCTGTGAGCACCCTCATCACAGGGTAGTTGGTAAAAGCAGAACAATTACCATAGTAGCCTGAAACTTTTTTCCATCCAAACCTATTCAGCCAATCATCCCAAATTTCCAAATAGATTCAGGACGACAGAAACCACTTTTTTTTTTTGGCAAACTACTTAAAAAAAAAATAAAATCAACTCTGTTCTTAATGAAAAGTTGGAATGGCTGGCTTCAATACCCGCTATAAACTGAAAAGTACATTTTTGATGGTTTACACGGATCCACAAAGAATGTTAAAGTCCATAAAACCCACTTTCAGGTTAAATGTAAGGTATTCTACTCCTTGCTAAGATGAAACAAAATGACCGCGGAATTTAACATATTTAAAGTTTTTAAATTTTTTTTAGGGATTCCCTTCCTAGGCAGAATTAAGGGCTCGAGGACATGGTTCATTACCCGAGTTAATAAGTTACACTGTGTCAGCTGATGTGCGGTAACTTCTTCACACATATGTTTAGACCTAGATAAATGCAAAGTAATAAGACTTAAATTATCCTACTTTCACTGCAATCTAGACTGAATTGAATTACTTAGTATTTGCCATGGGCGAGGAACATGTGCACAGACTATTACAAACAGCTTCTTTACTAAAATGCAGTAAACTACTAAGCAGCAGTAATATGATTATGCAACTGACACCCAATCTATCCATTGAAATGCTCCCAAACTCATCATTTCATTAACTTTTAATTGCTTTTCTGGACTGTAAATGCAATATTTAAGAGCTATAATGCTCTTAATTTATATGTCTTCTCTCACCACATTACTGATATGTACTCTAAAATTTCACTGAGTTTAACAAAATTTGTCCTTTGCTACTAAGGAAGAGCGCTTAATGTTACAAAACACAAAATTACAAAGTCCCCAGGAAAATTTTCAGTTAGTAAGATGACTATAAATATGGAAATCTCATTACAAAGAGCTGTTTAAAACTTGTAACAACCAGATAATGCCAAAAACTGCTAAATGATAATTTGATTCATACTCTTTTTTGTTAGTCTTCCAAAAGATAACAGTTACTCTAATTTCAGTCTTGCAAATGCCTCTATGTGAGGGAAAAAACACTAAGGAGGGTTTACATTTTGCTTCTAAGTGGGTAATGCTATTGGAAAAGATGGAAGGAAAAAGAAAAGTGAACATGTTGAAATTATTAAAGCAAAATGGTCATATGGAATTGCCAGAAAACCAAACAATATAAATTGAAAGGTGGTTTCAAAGACTAGATTCTTTACCCCATTACAAAATTGAGTGTTTTCTTTTCTGATGGATAAGGAACATTTATAAGAAATGGCCCTCCCATACGCTGAAGCATGGCAGTCAAAAGCAGAATAGGTCTTGAGGAACAGAGGAAGAGCCCTTCTCCTTTGAAGGTGCTCAGAAAAGACTGGATAAAGCACACACGGATGTTACTTCCTTTGTTCATTTGTGAATATTCATACACAAACATAAATATTTTACAAAGTTTGCCAGTTCTAATAACTCCATCAGCTTCTCAAGAGTCCAAGCTGTACAGCAAAGCTGTCCTCTCTGGCAGGCGTTGCAGATTTCTTATTTCAAATTCTACATGAAACATCGTCAGCAGAGTTATTACTCACAGGAAATCTTTCTGCAACAGCAATCATCTCGCCAACATTCATAATTTTATCACTACTCAGGCAATAGTTGGTGGTTTAGTCTTAATTGGTTGTAGTCTTAATACCTGGAGTAATGTGAATATTCCATTATGGAAAAAGTTCTATGTCAGCTAATCTAGAGAAAATATGAAAAAAAAATGTTATTGGTTCCATATCAAAAGTAAAGTAAAATAAATGCTTTCCTTCCTTGCTTTTAGAATTCACTTTTAAAAGTCTAATGCACAACTGCAAAGTACACAAGGCTGCTAAAAATTAAGCCCAAGCACTTACACACTTTGAGACAGGAGCTTATTATTGGATACAGAGGTTACTCGTGCAAAAGACGTAGCTTTTGCTCCACCACAGGACAATGTTCATGGTCAGAAGGCTCTGGCTATGCTTCCTTCTTTGAAAGCCCTACACGCTGACGGGGCTGTGTATGGGTCCACAGAGGGAATCACTTGGCAGGAAACAGCTCCTCACACATGGTCTGATTCAGGATGCATTAATGCTCCTTGGAGTTAAATCTCAGAGCCTGAGTCCATAAAATAAACTTAAATGCAAGATGTTAACAAAAAGTTAGATTTTTACATTAACAGGATCCACATAATACATTTGCTATGAAAATAAATCTCTTTGAGTGAACCAAAAAAATGCCCTTATTTCTAATAATAGGAGAGAAAATTACAGTTGGCAAACTTGAGAGACAATTAAGCCAGTGTTTCAGAGAACTCCAGATCACTGCCAAAACAAATATTCAGATAAAAGAACACAGCTTCCACTCCCTGCTTCCTTATTAATTGTGTTTTCTTCCCTAGCCATTACAAATAGGTTTGTAAAATAAACTCCAAAAATATATGGGTCTCTGTTTTTCGATTTGCACTTGATTGTCGTTTCTAAGGATGCTACGAACTGCTGCAGAAGAAAGGATCACACCAATATTCACTCTATAAATAATGTAATAAAAAAAAGAAAAGCCACTGCACAGCAAGGTTAAATGAGGACAACGTGGGAAATTCACAGTGTAAGGGACTGCGAGGCCTCTCACTTGGCTTTCCAAGTGCAGGATATTCACTGCATTTTATTAGCTGATTAACGAGGTGTGTGGCAATTCATCTGGAGCAACTAAGGTCCTTTGATCCACCCTCCTTGCAAGAGCTCCCCCTAACAGACAAAAGAAGTTCTTTGTGGCTAAAATCCCACCGCGTCCAGCAGGATGCTGCTGCTGGGGGCCAGGCTGGAGACTGGCTGCACAGCTCCCCCTCGCCAGGGGCAGAGGTCCAACCGCCTTGTCCACCCCACACAACCGACCACTCGTCCTCCCGGGGCAGCCCCAGGGACCATCCCCCATCTGCCGGGACTGATTCAGGCCACACTGCTTCCACCAAGGCACATGCACAAGCTGGCAGTGTGCCTTTGTCATGTCAACCCATGTGTCTGCGAGGCTCTGAGGAGTCTCACCACTCCATGTCTTGGGTGGGACAGGCAGCTGCTGCTGAACATATATGCTCATATGAACATATATGCATATGTTCCTGAACATATATGCTCTCTTTGGGGAAGCCCTCAACCTGCAAAAGCCCACTTTACCCTTGCCCGCACAGGTATTGATAACTTCACTAGAAGCAACTCAACACTTCCTTTTCCCAGAGAAAGCATGGCCTCAGACCTACATATGATTTGTACTGTTCAGGCCTAAAGATCTCAAATTCTAAAACTCTTCAGTTTGCTCTCGGGTGCTGAAAAAAACCTCTCCACCCTGTGCCATATGGTAGACGTGCAGAGCCTGCTGGACCAACCATCCGTTATGATTACCACCAGAGGTGGGAAGCTGGACCCGATGACCCAAGGGTCCTTCTAATCTATAGGCTACAAAGGTGAAGGTATACCCTTTCTATGGTAGGGTAGGGTACACCATCCTGGTTGTGTGCAGATGAGAGTGGGTATCTTGGTGGTTAGTTTGCAGCTTTAGAATGATGCTAAACAGACACTCGTGAGAGCAGGGAATGTCACAAAAGAGGCAATTTTTCCTAAGTGTTCCCTCTTCTGCCATCTTCACTTTAGACCGAAACCCTAGAAGCTGCCTTTATCTTGTGGCTTTGGAAGCCAGCTCCAAGCGACAAGGAACAGATGATGAGGTGAATCTGGGAAGAGCAGAGCAGGAAAGAGGCAGGAAAAATGGTTTGGTAAGAAGTAGGAGAGAGCAGCTTTCGTCTTGATCAAGAGGAGAGTACAGTGTCTCTGGAGAGCAGCTGGGATCTCCATCTGTACCAAAAGAACGGAGACATGATAGTTTCACAATGGTCTCTGAGACAGAGTGAGGCAGTCCTCTGCGCCAGCTGAGCATCAGAACAACTGCTGATGAGCTTTACAGTCAAATATCATCCAGAACTGAATTCTGTTTTCTTGTGTAGTGAGTGTAATTCTGATTTTGTAATCAAGAACCTACATTTTCTAGAATATTCTTACCTTACTTATCTGTCTTCCTCCCTAGTAACAGGGTGATCTCAGAGGAATCAGAGGAACTGAAACACTTGGCTCGTCTGGGAGTGTGCATACATTTTGGGAGGGACCCAGGGGCCTAAGCATAACCATCTAGTGCCACTTCACATGTGTTTTTGGATATCTGAAACGTCCCAGGGAGCTAGCAGAGTGACACAGGCCCTATGCCGGACTGCCAACAGGTGGGACGGCCTAGGGCACCTCAGCTGGCACCAAACACCTATGCACACCAACTGTCCCTCTCAGTACTGGCGTCACCCAAGAAATTCATTTGAATTCCCAGAAGATGAACGTGCATTTTTCTCCACCAAACTGGAAAGGGTATTTTAAGAACAAAAATCTGCCTTTGGCAGGTCTAAACCTGCACTCTTTTAGCAAACAGCAGCTGGCAGAGAACCTTATGAGTTAAAGTTTACCTATAAGTATTATTATGAAGCTGTCAGTGACATGGAGGCAAAAGAAAGGGATCTCCAGTGGCATCCTGAAGGACAGGGCTCTTCTGAGAAGCAAGGACAGCTGTTGCTCCTGGCACTTCTGGAAGGCGATGCTCACCACAGCTCGCTCTGCCAGTGAGCTTTTGAGCCCATTAACTGGAAGCTGATGCTGCTGTTAATGAGTAAACTGAAAGCTAAGGTTTATGGACACCTAGCTTTAATGGAGTTTCCAACTCCCAACACCACCGTGCATGGCGCTCACCGGCCTGTTGCAATTGCTACGTGAATAATTTTAAGTACGAGCTATGCACAGGTGTCAACGATGCGCAGTGCGATGGTAACTTTCTGTTAAGAAATCAAATGTATGGAGTAAAACAATAAAGGGGCTCCAGTGTTAAAGATTTACGTATAATATTGACCAGTGTTAAAGATTTACATATAATATTGAACAAAAAGCAAATGCGTTAGTTGAATTTTCTAAGAAGTGCATCTCATGCTGTGTTTTCTAATAGTAAGTAACAGGGAATAAAATGAAGCTGACAGGAAACAGTGCTAACAGCCATTTTCAAACAGAAATTTCATTTACTCAGTCCTGGCCTGTGTCAGATTAAATTCTTTTCTTAAATAACGTCCAAAATGACCTTTTCCAGAGTGATTAAGACAGAAAAGGAAGCAACCCGAAGAACAGGAAAAAAATATCAAATAAGTGAATTGGGCAGAGGCAGATGAAATGGAGCAGTTCCTCCACGCTGATGTTCCCAGAGAGCAGCAGTGATCGGCCACACTGGCGTTGGCTTTCTCTGATTTTATGCCTTCCCTGGGTGGTGAATGGTGGGGAGAGGGGCAGCGCCTCCAGGGAGAGGCTGATGCTGCTCGCTTTTTCAACCTGTAGAGTATTTCCCGCAATTCCCACCATCATTTCCTTGAGACACAATGGGACATTTCCCTTAGGAAACCTCCTTTGCATCAAGCAGATGCATCTTCTGCTGATGTCAGTTAATTGATATTCCCTTGACAAGATACAGAGCAGCAGGAGGCAACACCTATTAATCTGCTCTCGAGAAGGCAAAAACTATCTCTAATTGTGGTCCTGATTTATTTGGGAAGACCCGTGCTGCTCATCAAAGTCACAGGTAGCAGAAGCCTCACTCTCCATGGGTTCATGTCCTTGCAGGAGGCTCGCAGCAGCTCTGTGCTGTCACGGGCAACCAAACACCCTTTTTTTCACCAAGATCTTTGCACCAGGAGCACTGGGTACATCTTCAGAAGAGCGTTAACACTTGACCACCTTGTTCTTCAGCTGCTGATGTCAGACTCAGGACCCTTTTAGATTCAGGCTACCTACCTACGCCTGTCACCCTGGGACTTTCTCCACAATCAACACCCCCGAAGGCAGCAGTTACTCACCCGGGGGTCTGCGAGGCTGGACTTCCAAACCAGTGGGGCCAGGCTTAGGTACAACAAGGTGAAACTGCTCCCTCAAGACTTTCCAGTGCGTGTCACACATGCACAAAAGTAGTCACGGCATCAAAATGTTTTGCCTCTCCATTTTTGTACCGCTGAAACGCTTGCGTCAATGCACAAGCCGTTCCGAAACAGCTGATGCGCTCCAAAATCTTCAAAACGAAATGGTGTGCTTCCTCACCTCAGTGCTTTAGTTTCAAAATGTTCTTTGCATAAAGGGCAAAAATACTTTAAAGGCAAAAACCCCACAAAACCCCGGAAATGAATCTTCTCATTCAGCCTGAAATAAATGTGTTTGTTAATTATCATCCAGGATTCACTGAAATAATTTTGAGGACTTGACCCCAAAGGAATTTTATATGAGTTCCTGGACACGATGACAAACCAGTAACATCCCAGGCTCACATTCACCACTATCGATTTCTAGTTCTGCTGGCATGAGCTAGAGATGGAAGGATGTTAAAAACAGTGCAGCTACATTTACAAGCATTCCCAACGGTGCTTACAAAAAAGCACCACCAGAAACAATTGGAGTTACTAAATATATTCAGTAAAACTCGCAAAGCATGCAAAAGCCAGCCTCGCAATGGCAAACGCCTGCTTAGTAACTGGATCCACTCTCAAGATTGTCCTGGATGTCACTTGGTTTACAGGAAAGTGACATCCCTTAATGAGGACCATCAGTGGCGGGGGAGGAAGATGGGGAGGTGGGGGGGAAATGTTTTTTTGTTCTATTATTATAACTTAATTTTGAGATTAAACTGATAGTTTAATGACTCTTCCCAGTTTGAAAACAGGATCCAGGAAGAGATGTGGCCGAAGAGAGGCAACTGTTGCACCCCATCTCTGATAAGCTCCCAGCTGCTAAAAGCAGCTCCTGCCTGGTGGGAACCCCCTACGCATCCCCGGACAGGCTGAGCCCCTCGCATCCCTCATGCCTCGCACTGCCAGCAGGGTCACCAGGCCTGGGGATGCTTCCAGACAGGGTGTACTTGGGCTGTCTCTCTTGGTAGGTGCCATGCTGCCGAACCAAAGTACTCCAAAAGGTGGCTTTGGACCTCAAAACCTTGACATGAAGCAGAGAGGTCCATGAGGAACCATGGGGTCACCGGCAGCTGCCTGCTGAGATGTACCAGGAGCAGAGGGAGACCTGCCCGGCTGCATGGCTGCACTCATCCGTCCACCTCTTCCACCTGGAGATTGATTTCTACAAAATCGGTGGGAACTTCTCCCTCTCTGCGAACTTGCACAAAATCAGAAGTTATTCACGGGGGACAGCATAATTGTATGAGACACGCTCACACAGCAAAACAAGCTAAAAATAAATACCTTTGGGTAATTTCTGTTTGTCCTTAGCTTTCAAGATACTTTCTGCAAGCCCCAACACTATTTTTTCGTTTTAGATGACAGCTGCAGTCCTCACATGCATACATTGCCCAGCAAGCGTAAGCTTAAGACAAGCAAGAAACAGGGCCGGAGTCACAGAATCATAGAATCATAGAATGGTTTGGGTTGGAAGGGACCTTACAGATCATCGAGTTCCAATCCCCCTGCCATGGGCAGGGACACCTCCCACTGAACCAGGTTGCTCAAAGCCCCATCCAGCCTGGCCTTGAACACTTCCAGGGACGGGGCATCCACAACTTGCCTGGGCAGCCTGTGCCAGTGCCTCGCCACCCTCATAGTCCTCATAACTTTATGACAGGTGGCAATTGGGGTGGATGAGAGGGGCCAGCGCTGCACACTGGCAAGACCTCTTCCAGCAGCAGAGGTCCCGGCGGGGAGCGAACATGCCGTCAAGGCCATGGGAGCGGCAGGGGAAGTACCACCAGTACTGCCAACACCAGGTTGATGAGGCCAGCCAAAGTGACACCTGCACTGGGAAGCTTCAGATCTGAATGCGTAGGAATGACTGGGGTATATGAACCTCTTCACCTGAAAAAAAACTCAGAGAAGCACCTACATGGAATTTAAGAAGCATCATCCCCCCAAAAGGGGAAAAAAATAAATGAAGAAAGAGTTGAAAAGGCAAGGGGGGAAAAAAAAACCCCTGAAGCTGAATCCAACTTATTGCAAGATGAATGCATTTGCAGTGAAAGCCGGATTCTCCCCCCTCAGTGAAAATCAGGAGAGTTTATAGTATTTTCAGGAGAATCAGTCCACCAGCCTGGGCTAAGGGCATCCAGCCCGAAGTTTTGCAATTCGTTATCTGCTGTTCGTAAATGACTTGTGATTTATTTCTCCAGCAAGGAGAAGACAGGCCAATCTAAAAATAAGTTCTGTGAACAAAACCACAGAATTACATTCGGATCTTCGGCACTTGACAATTTTTAGGCTGCAGTTCCAAACCATCTCTTTTTCCTTCAGCACAAAGAAGCAGCAAAATATTTTGCTGAAGTGAGGTCACGTAATACATATGTTTGATAGATGTACTTAAATACATCCATTTGTCCCTACCACCGGGTATGTTTAAAACACTATGTTTAGAATAACATTGGGATGCCTCATTTTCAAGCAAGAAAATCCCCAATGATTAACGTGGCAAAACATACTACTCGTGACCCAAGCTTTCTCTTCCACCTCTGTCCCCTCCCTAAATCAAGCAAACATGGTTACTTTTAGTTTCCTTCAGAGGCTGTGCCAAGAAATGAAAAGGGAAATGGGGAAAAAAAGTCTTTCTCTGTAGATTTTCATCCAAACGGTCTACTTTCAAGCACACTGGCGTGCCATTACTTTTGCAGATTTCAAAAAAGAAAGGTCGGGGTTATTCTGTAATAAAACTTCCCACAAACCCCGGGTCTTTCTGCAGCAGTGACGTGGATTGTCTTAGTCAATGTGAGCCGCTAGGTCTTCCCTCCTAAAGAAACTCCATTTAACTTGCTGGGATGCCTATTTTAAATGTTTTAATTGGGCACAAAAAATTCTAAACTCCCACACCACTAACTATAGGTTTGCCTTTAAAACCATCCTACAGAAAACCAGCCTTGCCTGATATTCACACACCCGTGTCATCGTCACTAACATCACCAATGTGACAACAAACCCCAAATGCTTCTACGCTTTTCACCCGTGCAGAGCTTTCAGCCCTGAAGCATTTACAGCTTTAATAGGGGCAGGCTCCACACAAAAGATCAGAAAAAGAGGGTTCGATACAGCTTTCTCCATTTTCAGGACAGTTTTCTAAGGAAACAAGGCTAATGTCCTTTTACCTGTCCGTCTGTCAGTCCTCCCTCAGCATCAGCCACATCCCACAGGAGACGAGAGGTCTGACGGAGGAGGCGTTGGGCTCCCGCAGACTCTGTAACACGCCTGGCTGGCGAGCAGAAGCCCAAAGGGAAGTGCCAGAGAGGGAAAAACCACAAAGCGAGTGCCGCAGGAGTCCGTTTGACCCGCCGGGCTGCCCGTCACCATACGGGTGCCAGCCAGGCGATGGAAGGGGGACGTGCGGGGTACGCTGCCGCTGCACCCCCGAGGCGAGGATGATGCTGGCAGCACGGTACCCGCACAGGGGAGGAGAGGAGGAGTGCTACCAGAAACATCGGGGGACCAGGTCAAGCAGCTGAGGAGGAGGAGAGCAAGACTTAGGAAGTAACAGATTTCATGAGTTCTTTCCCTCATGGGCCAGCCTCTTCTTTTATTACATATCAATAATATATATAACACACAAAATAGAGCAAAGCCCTGCTCTTTTAGCCTTCGTCCCCACAGCTCTGCATGCTGTGAACAGCCAATTAAGAAGCAAAATCATGGCTATTAAAAGCACGTGGGTGTGGGCATATGTATGCCCCGCCGAGGAGCACGGTGCTGGCACCGGCCATGTCCAGTCTCAGCAGACGTGTGGCGGTAGAAGAGTGTGGCCGTGTGTGCCTGTGAGCCAGAGAGACAGACGGACTCCCAGGGGCGCTGGGCTGGCTTCCCTCATTAAAGGGAAGCATTTGCTGACTCCTCCACACCTGCAGTGCCACAAGCTCCCCACCCAACCCGCCAAACCCCGTCTCCCATCTCCTGACCCCTCTACTATTTCACTTTATAAAGCGCCAATCTAGAAAGTGCTGTTTTTCCCACAAAGCGAAACCCTCGCAGGTACCCGCTTCGCAGGGCAGCACTCGCTCCGCAGCAGCTTTCCTCTGTCACGGGTGGTCGACATAACTAGTTGACAGCCCAAAGCCTCTCTCCCTCTTCACGGCGTTCGCTTCACTGCATTTCAGGAGTTTTAATTGTAGCTGTTCCCCAGCCCAAAGAGGCACCCCACGGCTGGCAGGAGCCCCCGGGTGTATTTCCACGTCGACGGGAAGTCAGTCTCTCTCCGGAGGGTTTACAAATGAGCCCCTATTCTCGCAGCAGCCAAATGTTTCATTTTAGGCATTTTATCTATGTAAACCAAACAGATAACAAGGAGAGCAAAGACCTTTGAAATATTTATGAATAAATTAAAGTCCTAAAGCTTTCTACGGCACAGCGATAAGGAGCAAATTCTCACATAAGATGCCAAGGCATGGAGAGCAACTGATTTTATCCAAGTTCAAAAGGAGTAGGTCTGCATACAGAGAAAGAAAGTAAGCAAAAATGAGCTATATACACAGATTTAAAGATAGCTACCATATACCGTGAAAGCAACATGCAATAAATTAATGTGACAGAGCGTAAAGACTAAAACAATATGAAAGCTTTATCAGCCAAACCTAGAAACTATAGACAGATGTACTGACTGAATACTTTCTGATGGATGTACTACTGTCTCAACTATTTATGACAGTAGTCAAAAATTGTATATAAATACAAAACAGCATGTTCTTGTTCAATGTGGATGAAAATTATTCTTTTTTTCTCAGTTGCAAAGGTGCTTATTTTTCTCATAAACAGCACGTTTGGGGAAACCAGAATGTGAAAATAAATGGCTTCATTTTGTTTCTTTGATGTACTCAGTTTAACAAAAATGAAGCATGACTTAGTGTCAAGGTCACTGTTCAGCGTGCACAACAGCAAAAAAATTAAAAGAGTGCTGGGACACACCGACAGAAATGGGGACTTGAAATAGGTTTGAAAAATAACCCAGTGCAGTAGGATCACAGCAACACCGACATACGATGGAGGTCTGGACGGTGTCATCTCTCTGAATTTGTCACCCTCTGAAGACACGGAAGGAGGAAGGGGCAGACAGAGGCAATGCCACGGTTCAGCAAAGTCAATCACCTTTTCCCTGAATCACGCCACATTTTCCTAACTCGCCTCCTTCGCAGTGGTTTTTAAAACTCAAAGTTAGAAAAGTTGAAATTAAAGCAACCTCAGATGATGAAAAAGCAACTGCATAAAGGCCCCAGAAAATACACTGCCCATCTGCATACACCGTATCTGCAGGGGCAGGTGCTGCTGGCACACGCGTATGTCTCCCCAGGTTACTCCGGTGCATCTGTCACTGTGGAATGCGGGCAACATTAAGTCTGTCAGCCAAATTCACAAGGGCAATGCAGGCACTTTGCACAGTCCACAGACACAACCTAGCCCTAAACTTAACTCTTTCACTTAGTAGGGAAGGAACTAAAATGTTATATCCTTTATATGATGCAGTCTTTGAACACCCTCAGAGAAACAGGGGGAAAAGAGGAATAGCAAAATAAAGCAATAGTACCTTCTGTTCTTAGCCATCTTTCCCCCTACATTTTGCTAATCCACATGTAGAAACAAAAAAAAACCCCCAAACTCAAAAACTCCACCACCCCCATTGCTAAAAACTGCTTGGGCAAAATGTTTTCCTCTTGAAACATAACAGTTCTCTGAGCACGAAGCATTTCACCAGAAATTGTCAAACCCATTCTCTTTTGGAAGAAAGCAGCCTGTTTTCCCAGGCACTGCTTTCCTCCATGACAGCTCCGAGGCTGGCAGGCCGGCTGTGCACGTGGGACACCGAAAAGCAGGCTCCCAGATCTCCTGACAGCCTAAGAAGCCCCACTGATTTCTATTTAAAACTTGATATATGCCACTGCTGCAATTATTTAAAATTCGTCCTGTGGGAGCACTGCCTCCAAAATTTGAAACGTCCTTTAGAAAATATTTTTCTGCATCCTTCTTCCAGTGTAAATTATTGCCATTTAGAGTGTCATTACAACACAGCACATCTGGAGACCGAGCATCACAAAGTGAGGGCGTCTGTAGTCAACTACAGCCCCTAATTTCAAGGCAGTCAGTTCTTACAGAAGAACAATACTAATCCCGGCTGGTAATACTACATCACTTTTCATCACACGGGACTGCCTGGCAAACCTCGGGGACACGTGCAGCGCATGTGTGTCGGGGCGAGAAAGCCATCCTACGCGCGGTGCAGCAGTCCAGAGGTGGCCCCAAAGCCTGCAAAGATTTAGCAGAGAAGCGTCAGGTTTTTGACCTGCCACTGGCTTCAGCAGAACTACTTGGTTCCAGATACTGGTCAGCATGCGAGACCAGTCACGCACGCTTTTCTGCCTGGGAAACTAAGCAAATTTTGGATGCCTACAACGCACATTGCTGCCGCGACAGTCGCAGATCCTGACCCTGCCTGTGCTGGTTCTTCTTTGGAAGCAGAACTGAGAGAGGCACACGAAGAGGAGCAAGCGTCCTCCAAGCTGCGCTCTTCCTGGGGAACAGACAATTCTGTTCAGGTCAAGAAAAGCTCACCTCCTCAAATGGCCATTTATAAACCATCGTGGCTTGTAGGACCAGCTCACACGGCCTCTAGCTCAATGATTTACAATTTACGCGAAGAGCAACTTCAGAGGTTTAAATACTTCACTGCAAAAGGCGCAAGAGTAGAGATACTTTCATTGCTTTGCTCTGAAGCAGGTCACAAATGTCCCACTGGGAGGGGAAGCCCTTGGACGACTGTGAAGGACCCACCGGTGCGAAGCGTGGGCTGGAGAGACCTGGGGGTCATGTTTTACATACGGATGGGGAGCCTGTGCCCGCATTAACACCTCCTGGCCACGGCACCCGTGCCTGTACCCATACATTAACTCCTGTTACAGCCTGTTACAGCCCCATAAACGGCACGCTGAGAAACGAACCCATGTGCCATTAGCGGCTGAACTGGGTGCCTGCGGAGGCGGAAAGGGCTGCTCCATGGGCAGCGGTGTCTCGCAGAGCTGTTTCTGCTGTCACCCTCTCGCCAGCCTTTCTCCTCCACCACCCGACCCCAGCAGGGCAGAAGGGTCAGGCTGCTTGGCGCTCTCCTCCGTATTTTCTCTCTGGGTGGTTTCCTTACTCATCTCCGTTATTATTCACAGTCTCACTGAAATTCGTTTCCATCCTGGAGACAGTGATGGTGGAAACAGATGAGACAGAAAGGAAGTTGCTTTTGTACAGAGAAAGACAGACAACAGTCTCTGTAAATAGGGCACGATATTAACAGGCTGATGCCTGACGCTGAGCAAAAATAGCATCATCTCCAAGAAAAACTTAATTTGCTGTAAAGATTGCCAGATATGTGAGGAACTTTGATCTTCCCAATTATTCACCCGTGAAGCCTCCTGAACTACACGGCCAACACATTTCCTTTCGGGCCAGCGGTGGGAACTTCTCTTTGAAAAGGGATAATCATGCGTCAAACCTGTTTAAGTGCAAGAACTGACATTAAGAAGAGAAATAGGCACAAAAATAGTGCATAATCAGTTGCAAAGTAGAAAATTAACATGTAAATTAATAAAAACAGGAGTTTAGGAGTATGAAAGTAATGAATGCCAAGCAGACTATGAAACGCTCCTTTTTCGCCAGCGTGCCGGCTCCTCAAGAGAAACGCAACTGGTGTTTTTGTTTCTTAGCTAGCTTCCCTTGTACGTATGGAAGACGTGAGCTCACCCGCTTTATACCATCCTCGCGATAGTAAACGGAATGCAACAGAGACACGCATGGTCGAAATATTAAAAAATCTTGCTGTGGACGCTGTAAAGCTGGGAGTGGAAACGCAGCTGTAAGCAGCCTACCATACAGACTCCCCCGATCTGCGCCCGGGCCAGCAGGACGGGCAGCGAGAGGGGCGCGCAGCCCCTTCATATGCACCTCACCGCCCTCCGCCGGCATCGCCCGGGAGAAATCACTTCAGCTCTGCCTTGCCCGAAGCCCCGCAGAGGCTGTAACAGAAGGGCATTAGCTCCACCAAAAGAGGCAAACAAGTGTAACGGGCAGCGTATGGTTCCTAGGAAATACGACAAACAACCAGAAGCAGCACTGGAGTGAAGATTCACCTTTAATTAATCCCACCTGGAAGACACGTACCCACCTCAGACCTGGAGTGGGGCAAACCAGATCAGTTCGTGGCAGCCCAGTATACCGATGGACGGAGAAAAAAGCCCAAGCGAGCATCATAAACCTTCGCTTCTGCCAACCACAAGCAGCACCGCCCTGGGCGCAGGCGGCGGGGATGGAAACGGCAGTGGCGCGCTGCATCAGCCGGAGGTGAGCCAAAAAGTCAACCTCCGGCTGAGAAGCAGCTGGCATCGCCTTGCCCCAAGGTTTGTCGCGAACTTCCCATTTCAGAGAGCAGCGCGGCTCCTGAAATATGGTTCAGTGCCCCCTCTCCGCAGGGCTGCTGCTGCATTTTTAGAGGGGGAACAATTAGTCACGCTTCAGAGGTGGCTGAGGCAAAGATAAGTTTGCCCTTGTACAAACGGATTTTGGCTGCTGTACCTCTGAAAAGCCAAAGTACAAGAAAAGGATAAAGGTGAAAATCTGGCTTTTCGTACAGTGTGTGATTTGCTGTTTTTAAAAAACTGACTGTGCATTTTTAATACAGAGTAGCTTTTAATTATAACACGTAACCTGCAAAGGCAAGAGGTTCATTTCTTCGTAGCTTGTCAGAAGTGCTGAAGCATTAAAATGGATGCTTCTGAATTTTGGATTTTACCATTTGGATTTAACTTATTCTTACCACATGGATTAAAGATTTTGTTTTAAAACTTGTTTTTATTTCCTTTTTAAAAAACCCTAAGAAGGGAAATTTAAGGTTGCAAAACCAAGCACTCAACAATACAGAAATGGTAAAGTGAGAACAGTATTCCCTTTCTCACTTGCAGTAGGAGTCTGCAGCTGGATTTTGAACGATCCCATACTGTTTCTCAAGTAAGGAAACATCAAAATAGCCCCACTTTTAGGCCACCTCAGTAGTCAGAAGCATTAATGTCAACAGGATTTCCAATTTTTTCAAGGTTAAGTATGTGTGTATATATATGTATGTATATATGGGGGGAGCATATAAGGCATGCTGATTTGCTCCAGGAAGATTAGGGCCATGTTTTCTCATCCTTAAAAGAAATTATCACTTTAACACTACATGTTAAAGTTAAAAGAAAAATAACTTGGATGCATTTTGAATGCAATGAGATTTAAAACAGAAATTACTTTTGTGATCTGATTTTTTCCCCTGCAAAATGTGAATATGATCTAGTCATTTTACCAGTACACAAACAGTTTGTTTTCTTTCTCCAGCACAAGCTATGAATACACTCCTTTTCTATTTCTGTCCTGTGTAAACACATGTTTCCCAGGACTTCCATATTTCAGTACGTGGAGGGTATCCTGCAAATAGCACATCCATGAAGCCGTACTGATTGCAAGAAGCCATTTATATGCAGATCACTGAAGTCTCAAACCATGCACTTTTCGTCTTATGTGTACAGTAAAACTACCACACCCTGCCTAGATTCAAACAGGACCTCAACACCCAGATCATTCACAGCTGACTTTATGTATTTGTGCTGCAATTCCCATCCAAAATGAGATGATTAGAAGTCATAATAATAAGATACTACAAAACTACAAAATACTGTCACACTGAAATATCTTTTTAACATAGATGTATTTATCTGACTTTAAGCACATTTGTTTCCATAATTATCTCAATATCTGATGTAACATTATATTTAAACTTTCAGCGGTGTTTATCAAATTTATCAAATCAGAACAATCTCACAAGGCTCTTCAGTCCTCAGAAACCACAGGCGGGAACAGCGATGTAATTGTCCAGAATGCATAGCAGATGTATCAAAAAATCGCATATTCCACTAGCGTTGTGCATTGCAGGTGCGCCCGCAAGATGTGCCTGTGCGTAAAGGCAAAGAAGCCTCTGAGGGGCTGCGTCCTGTGTCCTAGCTTACTGAAGAAACAGACACTGTCTTATGCTGTACAATAAAAAGGCAGAAGGATTCAGCACATTAAACAATTTCTGTTTGCATATATATTCTTTATTAGATATATATACTTAGAGTGATAAGAGCAATGCAATTCTGATACCCTGTGGCATTGAGGAGCAAAGAATATTGTTATATCATGCCGTAAACTGATTTTTCTGAATCAATGTGAAAACTGAAAAACTGCAGAAAATACAATTTTCTTGTACAGAAACTGTTTCAGTTTTCTTCCTGACAGGACTGCCCAGCATCACTATCGCTATAAATTGAAACAAACCGTTCATCAACTTATACTACGCCATTCCTTCTTGTAGGAGGTAAGGGGCTACTTTTCACTCTTTTTTAAATGAAAGCATATTTAGATTCAGTGTCAAGTGGTTTTTGTGTTGTGAAATGAATAAGGAAACATTTCATTGCTAAGATGCCAAATGCTTTGACTTTTCAATAATGCACCTCCTTGTTTTTCCAGCAGGAATTACTCACTGAAAGTGTACCTCATTTTTATTTCATGTTCAACCAAATTTTGTAACACCAATGAAATACTTCTTAATGTAATGGTTACTTTATTTAATATGATGAATCATGCAAAAATACTCAATGTGGGTTCATAGGAGAATGAGAAAAGGAAAACAAGCGTTCAGATCTCTTCCACGGCCTATATCTAGAATTATTAGCTCACATATGGGTCTCATCTGCTTCAAGCTGAGTTTAGGAAGAGTGTAAATAAATTAACATCATCTTTGAAAGCTAAGGGGGAGCAATAATAAAACATGAAATACTGGAAAAGAGCAACGTCCAACTAGAAACTCTAAAGATATGGAAACAATTGTGTGATAATTTGTATATTAATTATATGATACAGCACTGCTCTAGAAACTCTTTCAGGAATGGAACAGAGTCGCTTTGACAGGGAGTCTGAGATTTTTAGGACGCCTGATGAAACACAATTCACCTCCTTAGTATGTTTCTCCAGCGATAGTGACATTCTTCAGAAGACAAAATATTGCTCCCCTTTGAAAAAAAAAAACAAACTACATATACAGGAATAAGATCTACCAGCTTTTCATGCCAAATATAATCATACTTATCATACCAATCTATTTAGAAAATATAATATTGCTAAACCAGTTGTTATGGTTGATTAATCCAAGCCCTTCTTGTTAAAAACAGATGGCACATGCAAGAATAACCAAACACATTCTGGAGGGGCTCTGATGAGAAACACCATTATATTTCACTAGTTTCTTATTTATACAGAGCAATAACAGCTGGACCACAAATAATTGCAAAATATAAACAAAATGGAAGGCTGAAAGCAGAGACCAATTCATTACGTGTATGGACAAGTATTTTTATGGGGTTTGAGCAGATTTCAGCTCAGGATCCTCCTGGTCCTGACACAATTAAAAAAATCCTAAGGAAAAAAACCCTCTTGAAACATCATCTGGAAATGTATCTATGCAGAGAGGTAGCATTTTCCTGAGTTCCTGTAGTGTTCCTGTTTGATTGTACTGGGCTACTGCCCATTTATCAAGCTTCTTGTGATGGCCTGATTGACTCATTACATATCCTTTATTTGTCTAATTTTGAAGAGCTTGGAAAATGTTCTAATAATAGCAAGGCTGACCTCAATGTCCTATAAGATAAAATGCCTGAAATGAAAGAAAAGCCGCAGGAGAAAGGAAATTATGAACTCTGCTGCCTGGCCTGAAACCCACACCTTGAACGAGGGCAGAGAGCAGCTGGGCTGCACAAGGGAGGAAACAGCAAAACATACTGCCACCATTTGAAAAATGTAATTATGCATTTGAAAAGCAGAAAGTTGGAGATGAAGCCTACCAGGGCACCATTTAGCAGCTGTGGCTGATTTTTACATACAAGGGACCGGAAGGAGGAAGCACCGGAGACAAGCAGCAGAGACCATACGTCAATAGCTCCATGACACTCATCCATGACCATGCAGCCTGTCCCTCTGGGAGCTGCCATGGTGGTGACCAGGTCCAGTCCCGCTGGGATGCACCGACAGCATCGCATACATCCCAGCAGCCATACATCCTGGCAGCATGGGCCATTGGTTTCCCCAGGGCGCCCAGGCACCGCGCTCCAGCGCAGCAACCTGGCACCAGCCCAACATCCCTCATCCAGATGTCTGCTGGTGCGAAACCCATTGCCCCTCACATTCCCCATACAAAACCACACCAGCATGGTACAGCTATAGTCACTCTGCCAGTATTTCCACCCGCACCATTAATGCCCAGGGAATAAGGCCCTTGCTACCAGGGCAGGGACCGCTGGTGGAAGGAAACCATGATGTCCACCATGTAGGCAGACAAGGCTTCTCACCCCAAGCAAAATCAGGGCACTGCTCCAAGCCCCCTTTTCACTCAGGAAGTGAAGAGGACGCTTGAAATAATTACTAAAGTTCATCTCACTTCAGTCTGGAACACCATGTACAGGCTTTCAGCAGCTATGAGAGCTCTTACGCCTTCTGCACAGCACTTCCCACACTTCCAACTAGCATCCAATAATATTTTAGACCAACTAAACCAACTTCTCGGGAAGCCCCAGAATCACCATGTGATTTCTTGGTGAAGAAATCTACATTTCCTCTTCATAATAAGCATTTAAGACCTCACAAGGAGGAAAAAACAACATCTTGAGTCGAGTCCTCTCTGGGATCATGTGTCAGGTCACAACCTCAATATCCTTCAGCTTTCAAAAGGGGAAGAGTTTACAATTTAGCCCTTTTCCTATAAACTCCTTTTAGCTTCCTTCCTATTACCCTTCTCTCTGAGATACATATTTTAAAAAATTGAACTGCATGGGTTTCCTGGCCTTACCTGAGGCAGGCATCTCCCTCTGCCTCCATCCTGCCTGTAGCCCTGCCGCCTCATTTGGCCAGCTCCCAGGAACACCCGGGGACAATCCCACTGATTTCCTTCTCAGAAGTGTCAAGAAAGGAAAATTCACGTGAAGTGGGATGCTGGACCTAAAACAGATGTTCCCAATACACTACTACCATATTAGGATGGATTAAACACTTTGCTTTCCCTGTATCCCGCAGCCTGCTGGAGTCGAGAGCTCTCCAGGTTCCCAGAAATATTTCTCTGTAGTAAACACTACCACAACAGGACTTGGGCTATAAGGAGTCAGTCTGCGACAGCCTTCAGTCAGAAGCAAAGCTTGATGTGAAAAGAGCCAAAAGGAATTTTCGGGGAAATAAACATTGCAGAAAAAAGTTAAAGAAGTGCGTGCAAGACTTATGCAAGAAATACAAAGGTTACAGAGAGTATGCAATTGGTTTCTCTCAGTTAGAAGTCTCCTTTAAATCCCTTTATACCAGGAACTGTAGCTTTGTCTTGATTTTCTGTGATCATGCTATAACAGCATAATTATGAAAAGTAACAAATTTGCATTTACAAGACATCTGCAAGAATTATCTTCTCCAGTTGGCCTTGATGGGAAATTCAGGCATGGAATATTTTCATACTCCTACTACGATAAACACCAAATTTGTGAACTTCATAGTCATCCGGCTCAGCATTAACGCGCTATACCAAGACACAGCTATAATTCTCGCCTTCACAACAGCCTCTGATTTCCAGTGTACCCCGTCCCACGTAAGCTCAACAATAGTTTAATAACAGCTATCAGCTGCTGCCGACCAAATCCTCCTTCATCCCTTTCCACAAGCAGGATAGGCTATTAGGCACAAAAACACGGTGCACAAATAAAAGCTCTGGAGCAAAACACATGAAGGAAAAATCACTGCATATGCACATTTGGATACAAACTCACTTTCTACCCATTGGGCTTTTGCATTGCCTCACAGCACTCCAATTACCTTTGTTTCTTTTTTAAAGCTCTCTTTTTTCTCCTCTCTTCTGTTTTGTGGTTAATCCAAGGAGCTCTGGAACACCTCATTATTACTTACCTGTTTTGCCTGCCTGCACTATCTCAGATTTCTGTGTACAGATTATCTCCAGTCACTGTCTGATGGGATACAGCTTCTCCCTAGGGATGCTGCTGGGGTATGGCCTTCAAAAACGCTGCACCCCCCACCACTGTGCAATTGAAAATTATACAAGCACGGTGTTCCTTCACATCGTCTCTACAAAGAATTAAAGAAATACCAAACTATTACAACACAGACTAATATACCCTAAAATCAGATTTGGGATGGAAGAAACCAGCTGGGCCGTGTAGCAGGAGCCCCGTTTGCTGGGGCATTTCCAGTCCCAACGTACTTATATCTGGGTTAAACCCCACTGCACTTTGCTGCCTCACATGGTGTCTCAGTTGCACGTCTGAAACAGATACAAGCCTGCCCTATTCCCACTACTACAAACTTCAGATATTTTCTTCCCAGCGCTTTGGCACGGGATAAAGAAAATCAGCTACTCGCTTCCTTGCTCCGCTATGATGTCAAAACAACTTACCAAAATCCACTCCATCAGCTGCGTGTGGCAAAAATGAGAACTGAAAAGCTCTGCCTCCCTAAGCGTTAGCATTGCCTGCAAATCCAAACACACCCTCCTTGAGACAGCGGTGCCCTTCAGGCTGCCCAGGGGAGAGCTAAGGGGGCATCTGCATCTCCTCGAGGGCGACCAGCACCTCAGCCTCCTTCAGGAGCTGCGAAGGGAACAGGGTGATGTTTCCCAATCAGGTCTGGGGCTAAAGACCTCAAGCAGAGCTCAAACCAGTAATGACCCATGGGGTTAGACGTGGTCCCGGGAGGGGTCTCCACAGCGCAGGGACTGATAGCAGTACCTTCTGCTCTTTCCTCAAGTACACGCATGAAGGAAATTCAAATGTAAAATGAATGGATGACTTCTCAAGGCAAGGACCTGCGTTATATATGGGTTTAGCTGGTGCACTATGGCTCTCAACGTTTAAGCAGCGATTACTGGATACAGGAGAGCCAAACAACCTGGACGTGCCGGCAGGAGGTACGCCAACCTGTTTGGCTTTCCCAGCTCTTACTTACATCGGTAAGCCAGCGGCCCTGCTTGCTCACAGACTTCTCACCAAGCTGCAGAGCCCATCCAGCCCTCTTTGGGGTGCAGAAGCCAGCCCAGCCCAGCCCGCCTGGAAAGCCGGGGCTGAGGAGCACAGGAACTGAGCTGGCTGGCACGGCCCCTCGGGCAGCCCCGGCAGTCAGGGGTCATTGCCAAAGCCCAAGTCGCTGAACAAAGCTCCGCCACTGGCAGGGTTTCATTTAAAAACAAACGTAACACTGTAAAACGTAACATTTTGGAATAAAGCCTTCTTACATTTACAGAATTCCATGAGATGCGTTGGCAAACCTCCCACCAATTGCAGCAGGGCGCCAGGATTCTACCCTTGATATTTTAAGCAAAAAACCAAATAATTCACATAAATAAGATTAAAAAGAAAAGACAAAACCAAAAACAAATGCAACAACCAAACAACAAAAGGAGAGGCCCTTTGGGGATCTTCCCATAGGGGCTATCAAACGCCCACATACCATTGCAACGTCTTCGTTAGGACCAGCTGCCGTCTCCCACTTTTCTTCTTCAGCCATGTAAACACTATAGCGACATCTCCAGAGATAGCAAACCACCTCTTTTGCCAAGGGATCCTGTGGACATTTGATTAAAAATGGCGATGTTTTCCTGGGAGTCTTCAACGTAGAGATAGGAGATGCTGCCGAATGGACTTAGTGGACTGCGTATCACCCAGCCCTAGCTAGAGACAGTGACGGAAAAGCCGGTTCCTGGAGATTTTTTCTGACTACAAGTCTAGACAGGAAGCTTGAAAGAAAAAGAGTTGTTTCATAGGGGTTGGGGATTTTTTTTGTCCTTTTCAATTAAAAGGATGTTCCTTTTATATGATATCATATATTATATATATGATAGAACAGACAGTCGGGGTGACTCAGGCACATTAATATTTGTTGCTTTCTTATTCTTTTCACAGTAAGATATTAATATTTTTGTATTGCCTAAATCTGAACTATTCCTGAAACATGACACAGTAAATTTTCTAGCTAAATGCTAAGTTAAACTAGAATTAAGATTATGTTAAGATACTAATTAAGATAATTTAATCATTGTCAGAAAGTTACAAATGGAAACATAAGCGGCACATTTTAATTTCCTCTGAAACAAGTACTATTACCCATTAAAAAAATCAAACTCTAGTGTGAACTGGAAAGAAAAATATCAAGCATTGCTACAGAAATGTATAGGAAAGACAGCGAGTGAGTAACTATGCACTTAGACCTCCTCAGGTTATAAACGGTTCATATGGCCCCAGACAGCACTAGAACAAATGTTCAAAGTCATTGGTTATGGTTTTGTTTATTTATCCCCCCCCAGTCATGGACAAAAAGCGTATTTAAATCAAGCTAGCTTCACTGCCTTCGATCACCATGCTGAGACATCCGCTAACCTCCACACCATCACCTGTAGCTCATCTGGAGCAAAGACACCGGGGCGGGGGGAAGCACCGGGGTTACCGCAGTGCATACCAGCTCAGAGATGAGGGTTCTGTTGATGGCAAAGGCAAAACCACACACCACGTAATTGGCAGTAGGCACCTCCATGCCCATGAGCTGGCATTTACATGGGGATCTGAGCCCCTGGTCTCCTTATGGTGTGATCATCTTTCTTTCTCCTTAGCTAAGAGATCTCTGTGAATGTTTCCAGGTCTGATAAAACATTACTCCTTAAAAAAAGGAGAAAAAAAAAAAAAAGGCAGTACCAAGAGAAAGAAAAATCAGAATCGAGAGAAATGGTGGCTATAAAAAGTGTATCACAGTGCTTTTTACCATGGAGCTGGAACTGCCATTTTCTTGGACTGGATTACAAGCTCCACCTTTTTTTTTTTTTAACAAAAAGGACATTTTGCAATACCAAACTGCTAAGGGAGGACAGTGACAACAATTGCCATTTCCACTATTTCAGTCATTACTAAGTGGGAAAGAAGCTAAAAATGACATTTGGAAAAAACCCACTTCACATACGAGTGTTTTGGGAAGTAGGGGGAGTGGCTAGGTCACAGTTCGAGGAACAGAAGCAACAGGCAAAATTCAATGGGTGGAATTCTCCAACTGCAACCAAAGTGCAGGCTGCAGAGCTGCAACTGAGGAACGAGAACCAAATATCAGAAACCAAAGAGTGAAAGGACAACATCACAGCGACACTACCAGGGCCTTCAAAGGCCTCCACAGGTCTCGCCGACATAAAAATTTACCTCCTTATTTATGCACTGAAGCAGGCTAGCGGTGTAGTCCCCATACATTTGATTCAACCTTGACTAATATCTTTGGCAGTGCATCCTTGACATCTCTGCTCATGGCAGGGGGGCTGGACTAGATGATCTTTCAAGGTCCCTTCCAACCCAAACCATTCCATGATTTTAAGATCCTACGATTGTCTGTTTACTAGCTGATTTACTCACCTTATAAAAAATGCCACTGCAGTTATTAGCATGTGTACCAGTAACCTGCGAGACCAGCCCAACATGCTGGCCAACAAGTCCTCAACAAGCTCTTCCAAGTGGAGAGAAGGGCAGTAGCTCCATGCTGGGCACAGGTGGCTGAGAAGGCTTTACCCACAGAGTGTGCTGCTGACCATACTTTAAAACCCACTTTAGTTCTACTTGCAAAACAGATGAAAGCTGAAATGCTGCAATGAGCCTAGAAAGCACTGGTGGTTTTTTGAGGCACTGTTATTATGTAGATAAGAAATGGAAAAATATGTTGTTTACTATAAGCTCTACTTCAAGGGCACTTTTTTTTAGTCATGTCTTACTGTCTAATTAATAATCACATTGAAGTTGCTGTGCTGAATCAAGGGCAAGTTACAAGGCAAGCAGCTGTAACACACACCAGTGAAACTGGAAGCCAAGAAAATTGTTTTTTCAGATCTCAGAAGCAATGATCTTTTATCAAGATTGGCAGCAAAAGTTTGTATTTCTTATTCAGTAGTACTAGAAGATGCAAGATCGATGCTGGAATAACCAGATGAAGAGAAAAAAAAATCTGACATTAGAAAACCTGGTTCACTATTTGTTTGGGATATTTTAAAATAGCAGTAAAAATGGTTTCTATGACCTTAAATACATTTTCAGCTGAAAACGTGCTGTTTAGAAAAGTTTCAACAGTAAAATATTTCTCCATTGTAAATTTTCTTCAGTTAATAAGTCATTTATAGGAATACTGTAACAAGATTTACACTATTTGACTTACACGCAGGTTGAAGCTTCATAAAGCAGCACTACTGAACGCTATGTGAAAAACAATTCCATTATAAAAATTCATCTGAACGTAACAAAAGGAATGTTCCTGGAAGAAAGTCATTACAGTGCAGACAACCCACTTGCTCGTAAAATGTCTGATGAGCTAAGGCAAAATTTAGAATAACACTGATTGCTTCCTTCCTGTGAAAGGAAAGCATGGACTTTCAAGGACTTTACTAAAAGAAGGTGAAGCAGATCAATACCAGTCTGGTAAAATAAATTCTTTAACAAGTTTATGATGCAGGAACTCTCTGTCCAAGGAAACGGGTCATTTTTAGGATGGACATAATCAATGGAGGCTGATTTAAAGGCAGATCAGAAGGCAGGCTGTCAGGCATCCTGGACGGCATTTCAGGCCAAGACAACGAGTGTCAATTAACATATGTGTCTGACTTGACACCTGGCAAAAGTCATGCCCGCTGCTTTACTGGTGTGCCACGTCCCAGGTACTAGAGCCAAGCGTGCACCTCACAGTGCCGGGCCCAGGGCGAAGGCCTCCCTCCCGCCCCAGCAACACACAAACTACTCAAAAGAGGGTTTTGTGTGGGGGATGATGACCACAAGCCCAATCACCAGCACCTTGGTCCTGCAGAGCCTGCAAGCACCATTAAGACCGCTTGCTGGGTTGTGCTCCACGAGGGTGCCTGTGCTTCCTGCTAGCCAAGGCAAGCACTGGTCCTCGATGGGGATCTTTCCACAAGAGGGCAAGGACGGAGCAGGTACTGTGACTCTGCTGGAGGAGAGATTTTCCTCTCTGATGTTTGTGGTTCCCCTTACCTGCTTTTATCTTCTTCTTGTTGCTACTGCTGCTCATCGGTATGTGCAATTTCCTTATTGGATACTTTGCCACATGGTTTAGTCAAAATAGATGTAATCAGCAACAGTTACTCCGTTTAGCTTGACATAAATGTTTAAGGAGGTTCACTGCTGAGCTACATATATGTTCCAATATACATGATTTATAATATATATCCAGCTAAATGGGAGAAAGAATAAAAAGACAAGAAAACTAATAAGAAAAAGTGATCTAATGACACAGGGACCTTGATTCACTTTGATCTCATTGCTTCTGCTACTCTGAAGGTTTTTTTGGGTCTTTCTGGCTGTTTCACCTACCAACTGAACCTTCAGTGCGAGCGAGCCATTCAGCACTTCTCCCTCTGGAGAAGTTTGAGCAAGGCTCTGGTGGAGGATGCAGTCCTTCTGTTCCCCATTCCCATCTCTGCAGCCCAACAGCTTCCAGCAGAGCAGGTGGCTCACGCTATGCAAGCTTACACAAAGATCGAGGGTTTGAGGGATTGAGTCTCCTGAGTCATCCCAGATTTGCTGGGGTAACTCCAGCTACGCTGAGAGATGAGAATTTGATCCTCTGTCCTTGAAGAGATTAGTTTCGTGAAGCAGTTACGCAATTCAGAAAAATGAAAGCTATGGATCCACATTCTTCTTCTCCAGTTTTACTGTATTTAGCCAGCCTGTCATAATGCTGTTGTATGTGATAAACAACTGAAATGTTCTAGTCCACCAAGGGCATTTTATCGTGGGCGTGCATGGGCAATTGCTCCTTCCATATATGATGCAGTGTTTTCAAACACTGTGACACCAGCGCCAAAAGTCAACTTGCTGACAGAAACGCACCAGCATTTAAATTAAGTAATTAAAATGTTCTGTATTGCAAAAATCCCATCAATCTCAAAATTTAAGGCTGCCTTCACAGCTGTTTGTGTTTGATGAATTCCTGTAATCTCTTGAATAGGCTTTCTCCACATATCTTTGCACGATAGAGTCAGAGCATTAAGTTTCTATCATTCAAATAATACCGAGATTTTTCTTCAGTCTTTTCAACAGTGGATAATATAAATGTGCTGCGTATCACTAGCATCTTCCCAAGCTTTACAGAAGTATGCTACAAAATCCTAGAGTTATCTTCTTACAAATGTATTTTTGTTTCACTAATCTCTGGGAAAAAAAATGAAGGGCAAGAAACTCTACCAGAGCTCCCCTCTGACTTTATTTTCCCCCAAAGGAGGTTTTCCCCCCCTTTCCTTACAAGATGTGACACCCTCTCCATCTGAAAATGTATGGGATTCTTGGTGAATCCCATGGCATCACAGAAAGGCAGAAAAGAGCCACATGTCCCTTCCTGCAACCTAATGCCTTCGTGCCAACTTGCATCACCCAGGAGACTGAAATACTCAGAAAGGTGTCCACAGAGGAGACCCAAAGGACCCGTGGAGAGACAACACAGCTGAAAACAAGTTGCTGGCAGGTGCCACTAGGTATCTAGGACCTGGCAGCAGACAGCAACGGGAGACTGTCATATCCCTCCTCCCTTCTCTGCAGCCCCCCTGCTCCCCATTGTGGCCCTGACGTCCCTGCTGGCATCCATGAGGACTTCTCTGCAGGAAGAGCAGGCTGTCCTTCTCCATGAATCCAGCACACAAAACCCATGGACACGCGGTCCTGGCTCCTTGCTGGAGTCCTGCCACGAGTGAACTGATCATGATGAAGCAAGGACTTGAAACAAAAGGGAAATGGAAACAATGAAGTTTTATGCACTGGAACAAGTTATTAATTGTAGTCAAGTAATGTTGTAAGCATAGTAACTGGAGAGAAGATAGACTTTATTACTAGCCATCTGATCCAATGCCGTGCCCTGAATCTGAGGCTAATCATGAAAATATTTCTCTCACACCCACTCACTACAACAACAAATGCAGCCAAGTGTAATAAATTTTCCTCTTTTTGTTGATCTGCCTATGTCCAGAGTTTGCTGCCTTTCTGTTAAGATCACTCCAACAAGAACAGCGTAAATCCTTCTCTAGCTGCCACATTATCAGTAATTACACGGCTTGAGAGTTATTTTGCCTGGGTCTACCACCCAGGAAGCTATTATTAGACAAATAGAAACAGTGGAAAGAAGAAAAAAGATCAATGCATTAAAAATTGAGCACAGCCAGGTCTTTTAAATAAACATATGTACTTCAGCCTCCCACTGTCAATACACAATTTTTTGAAAGGTTACACACTTCACTTGGAAGTCTTAAAGTCTTAACGGAGGTGCCAATGTGGCTCCCTGCTCTGCTGGTCTCCTGGGCCCTGGGCAGCTCACCAAGCTAACAGTGTAGTTCTGTCTGATTTCCTGCCTCGGTCTCCTTACCTGGCCTGTTCTGACCACAGCGTATCTCATCCATAGGCATCAACACATGCTCAGGCCCAAGGCAATTGTCAGTCAATATCGTGAAGCTTACGTCCACTGAACTTGCCATGCTTTACTTACCAGTGCTTTTAAGTCTTTCTCCACAATGGTCCAACCGCTAATAGCCATCTCCTCTCAAAACCAGTGCTAAGCTATTTTCATTGCCACCTCTCGTCTTGAGAAGATTGGTTTGTGGCTGTAACTTCTCAATAATCTCAACCAAGGTCTCCGAAACCATTTGTCAGAGCTTCCCACAGCCCAGCAAATATTCTTTGACCATTCCCCCTTTTCAGAGCTTTTCCCCATGAATTTAACACTTCCAGCAAACTTCTATCCATCCATTTTAGACAATACAGATGTTCAAATAACAAAAAAAAAAAAAGGGATTAGTGAGGCAATATACTACAGTGAGAAACTCTTTGGTGTATAAAATGTATTATGAAGGTTAATCATCTACCAGCTAGCACAAGCAGATCTTTTATGGCATTAAACTTCCTTTACTAACACAAAATGCAGTGCTGGAATGTAGCAAATGCACTAGAGCACCGCAAAAGAACAATTTCATGTCCATAAATACATATTTTCCATCCCAAATGAAACTATTCCTTCCCTCAAAGAAACAGATGTTACGGCAAAGCTGTCTTCTCTTTTACGACTGATTCTTTTTGTCAATTTAAACCTTTTTAGCTGGTATACAATCACTTGATTTTGATCGGTCCCTGCTTTACCATCAAAGTGGAAATGGAAAGAAAAATGAAATCTTCATGAGATGGTGAATCTTAATCACAGTAGGGAAAAGGAGTATTTTGTGCTACTTCTGTAGGAGAAGTGACAAAAGTATGAAGGAAATTAAACGAGGTAGACTGACAGTTCAATAACACAGTACCACTGAAAGCAAAAACGTTAGGTTTAATATATAACATTGCTCAGTACTCTACTTTGGGCTAAAGTGATACAGCAAGACAAATCTTTTAAAAACTCTTAGTGTTCTCATTTTATTGTAGTTTCCCTTTGAAATTCCTAAACACCACTATTCACGATTAAGTAGTAACACAGTGGTCAGGAAGTATGCCTGAATTATTATGAAAACAGTATTACCTTTCCATTTCTCACTTGCAGTAAAGTGAGATGATACACTAAGATCATCGGTATTTTCTCTTAAATTCTGTTTCAGCTCGCTGAAAATATCTGTCAAACACAGAAGTGCAGCACACAGTCAGCTCACATGGCATGAACTGTCAGCTCTTCCTATGCCAAGCAGATGCAAAGACAGAGGGGTTTATCGTTGAAGTCCCGGGGGTGCAGAGTTGCCTGCCTGAGCCTGCACACTAAGTACTCAGAGAAGTGTCAACCCCATAGATTTTTAACAGATGTACTCTGAAATTTGCTAGTGATGATCTACATTTCAGTATGGACCCTTTCATTCCTAACCCAATCATGAAAAAGACTATCAAAATACACCCAGGGAGAGCCTTCGGTGGCGGTTCCGTGCTCTGTGATGCCCACCCTGCACACTGCTGGATAAGCCAGCAACAGAAATTTGAGCCAGACCAGGCACAGACACACAATTATGTTTTTGTTAAATAAGCCAAATCATTATGCTCTTATGCGGGCTGCAGAAGTAGTCAAGGTTGGACGAGTGCTTTTCTCCATGTGGCCACAGCATTTCTGATCTGATAACCAGGACGAGGCAGTTAGATGGATTTGTGATGGACCTTGCATTTAGTACGAGGAAAATAAATCTTGCAACAGCGACTCGTTTAGAAAAAGAAAAACTTGTTAACCAAGGAGTGGTCTTGCCTTCATAAAAGTTACTAAGGTGTTCAATATACTATCTGTGTTTCCCATAACGAGTCCAGACCGTACTTGATAAATACCTTATGAGATTAGAACTGCTCAGTCACAAAACAAATGAAAATTCAAATTTCTGAAACACGCAGAATTCAGGAAACAAAGATTTGACCAACAAGTGGGAGGAAGGGGGATGACTTTCCACAGCCATTTACCTTCCTGGTGTGCTCATTCAGGTCTGTGGGACCTAAAACAGTCTCCTCCACTTTTGCTACAAAGCAAATTGTTCCAGTCCAATCTCTTCTTTCAACAAAAGTAAGAGTGGGGAATAATGCGCTCTAACATGCCACTGTTAATGTGTTACTAAGTTCCCAAATGGCATGTTTTTAAGGAGGTTTCAGGTAGGAATTACCATTCACTGCAGCAGCCTAATATCATGGCTAATGTTCAGCTCTCGTTAGGCATCTTCCATACACTAACACTAACAGAGCTAAAAATAGCAACATGATTTTGGAGAAGGATATTCTCCAATGTAAACAGTTTATAAATTAAGGGTTTTTTTTACATTGGCTATGTATCTTCAGCATAGCCAGTTAAGTATGGCAGCACAGCCAGTTAAGTATGGCACAAAGCAAATTGTCCACGAAAATAAGGGAGAACCTTCTGTATTTTTTCAGCCTGCTAGGAAGAGAGAAAAAGGACTGAAATTGTTTTATTTCCTGCCTGTGTTTAAAGTGTCATTGGACTGAACTCTGGATAACGTCCAGGAATATAAAGTCCTCTCTTTGACTGAATGTATATTTTCAAGGATGGAGCTGGAACTAGACCACAGCTGCATGTTTCAGATCCCCTGCCTTTAAGTTATGAGCAATGTGTTAAATAATACTCAAAAATTACTCCTTCCCTGGTAAAAAAAAAAAAAAAAAAGCGCCTGTAGTAATTATAACTGAAATGCATAGAACAGATCAACACATTTTTATTTGTGGTATGATCAGTCCAAACTACAAAACCAAAGACTGTCTTCTAGCAAACACCCCACCTTGCCGTAACTTCACTACAGCGATACGCATATTACTTATAACACGCAGTCAGAACAGCATGTGGTGAAACAGAAGAAACATATGGTTTGCGGTTCTTGCCTATGCCCTATTTGACAGTTGTGGATTTAATAAAAGCTAGCCGGCTTAGGTTAAATTACTGGTGCAAAACCAATCAGACATACTTGGGCATGTGCACATGCCCGCGTGGGCAGGGATCCCGATGCACACATGTGTATGTGTAGAAGACGTCTGCATGTGGTACGTGTGTACACTTTCTTCTCACTGACGCTAAGGGAAAGATCTAAGGTAGAAGATGGCAGTCACTGAACCATAGGGAGAAACTAGGCTGGGCAAAGGCAAAGATAATGACATAAAAAGAAGGGAAATTGGAATAGAGAATAAAGGGAGGAAATGAAAAACTGACGGTACGCATAGCAGAAGGATAAATCTGTGGCTAACGTACAGGACAAAGAGTCCTTGCCAAGCACCATGTGTAACCGCAGTCACATCTTTCCGTATTATTTCAGTTAACATATCTGCCAAGTGAGGGAAATACTGAGCTAGTGCAGGTAGGAAAGATCACATGAAGTCCTGGGAGTAACACTGCTGACTTGCTATTAGCGCTAAATAAACTAGTGGTGTCCCAGCTTCTTTGGTTCACAAGCCAAATAAAGCCTGTTATCTTGAAGAGGTCAGAGCTATAATGAACACCTGCTGATGGGACTTCTGCCCTATTTCACTCTGCACCCCAAAATCACCTGGCAGGGTCTAGCTCTCCCCTACTTCTTGTTCCCAGTCCCTGGGAGGGCAGCTATGGGGAGTCGGGGATCACTGCTGCTGGCTGTCTCAGGATGGATCCTGTGTCACAGGGGCCAGTGGGGACAAGTGAAAGCAGTCCCCGGCCCGTCCATCCTCAGTAGGAGCCAGGACCAGCAGCTGCCCCTAGCTGCTCACCCTCAGCTTCTCCTTTCCTGCCACGAATGACTCAGGGTGGCAAAGATGCAAAGCCATCACCCGCAGAAGGCCTTCCTGGGCAAGAATAGCTCCGCTTGGCTCTTTTGACCATTTCCATAAAGAAGCAAGATTTTGAGGAGGCCAAAGCCTGTTCTCCCTCCCTTCCACCTGGTGCAGCAGGAGCAGGGGATGCAAGGCCAGTAGTGGCCGCAGTGCAAGTGCCAACGGGCTCCTTCGCGCTCCCCTGTAAAGGACTCTCCTGATGCAGTTCAGGGACCACATTTTCAGACACAATGAAATGCAGTTTTTCCTCCTAAAGAAAGTTGTCCCAAGGGGCCAAAAGTGATGACCACCCAGCCCTAAGTAAAGGAAGCCCCAGCCAACCCAAAAACACTTGCTCGCTTGCACTGCATCCCCGAAAATAGTTGTTGCTCCAGAAACGACTTCGGGCTTCTTCAGAGCAGCTGGCAGATCTGAAAGCTGTCTTTTACATTTCCACAGTATCTCTGCTGACCTAGCCAGCAAACCCGTCTCCTAATTTGGTAGCAAACCTCTGGCTTCTCCTGCTGCAGGGTGCGTGTTTGCTTGCAGCCTGAGGAAACTGCTGTCAGGCAAGGATCTGTCTCAGCACGGCAAGGGGCAGCGGAGGAGTATTTCTAAGATGACAAAACCTGCACCCCAGATGTCTTGGACCCCCACAAGGTAAAAGAGTGAGCAAGCATGAAAAGAGAATGAGCGGTTCGGTATGTTCCAGACCACAAAAAAGACCCTTAAAAAAATAAGCAGCAGTGATTGTTTTGCCCCGCAGTGTGACAAAACACGGTTCTTTCTAACATTTTGGGAGCAGGAATGTCCTCCTTTGTCTCCGGAGTCCACCCCTCAGTTCAGGGAAGCCCTGGATTCAGCTGTAGCTCCTCGTCTCTCAGGTACATGTGCTAGCCAGTGGGCTATGGGGCTAACATCTCAGCTGGCCTAGTAAAAGGCTGTAAGAGGAAACACCCCAAATTTGCAGCCAGGTTGGACAGCACTAAATCAGGTAGACCAGGAACCTGAACCTGGCTCCCTCACACCCAGGTGAAGGGGAGGGAGAGCTTCGTTACTAGTAATTCACGGGGTTTCTTTTGCTTTCATATCCGTATTTGCTAGGAGGAATCCTACCTTAGACCCAAGAAACATCCTTGCTGAATCTTCTCTTTCAAAAATACACATTGCAAAAAATTTCTGCTTGGATAAATTAGAATTTTCTGATACAAAATATATTTTAAAAAATTTGCAACCACCTCTGCAAAAGTTTCTCCTTCTTTACTCACAGTCCCAGCATCTGCCCTGCAAGTGTGCAACAACTTCAGGGCGAGAGTAAGTTTTAGTGTGCTTCTCCTACAAGAAGCGCATCCAAACACGAAGGCAGAAGGGAATTCTCACTATATTTCAGCTGCAAGGATCCTCTACACAAGTACTGAGAAGTAACTGCAAAGAGTCCTGTTTCCCCCATGGGATGGAAAGATATAAATTCCAAATAATTCAAGGTGAGCCAAAGAGAAAAGGCATTCAGGCAGGATAAAAAATTCCAGCTGCATGCTGACCACAACAGAAATCAAGATAACTGTTCAAAGAGCTGTGCCAGGCATCCAGATGCTGCTGCTGGCATCAGAAGAAGATCTTCCACAGTCTGATAGCAGCTGGTTCCAGGGACTGCAGCCAAAGCAAAGGAGAGAAGTGAAGAGAACGAAGAAGGGAGAGAGAGAGAAGCGACAGCTCACCACCCAACGGGCATCCTTCCTTCTACACAGGCATGTGCATGTCAGTTACTAATCACTGTCGTTCATCTGGAAATTGAACGCTTTTATATTAAAAAAACCAAGTTTGATGCACTAGTGTTCAGGGGCCTATGACCTGGAGATGAACAGGACCAGGACCTGCAAAAACCTCACTGCTTATGTAGGCAGGGCCATTGCAGGCAATTCATTAGGATACCTGGATGAGAAAGACAGACTGTCTGAGTGAGAAGCATGGAGCCCAAGTCCTATCTTAAGTCTGTCTTTATTTATGCATAGTGTCCCATGTTAAAACGTCCACGTCTTCATTGATTACTGGAGCAGTCTGGGCTACTCAAATATTCTGTGTTTCTGTACTGATCCCCCTTCACTTCAAACTGCTGCCCACCTGCTGCTGCTGATACCCTCCTTCAGCATCATGGCACATGGTTTGGGCCCTGCACCAAAAAGCTGCCTCGAACTGAATGGCTGTTATGCATCACAAAATTTAAATGCTCCCGTTATTAACCATCCCCAAGGATTGCTCTCCAGGCACTTCACATGAGTTTGTGACCCAGAAAACATAAGGTGTATATGCTCTCTCCACTCCAGGCTAGTTGAGACTGATACACACAGGTCACCAAAAGGTACGTACATAAGTTTCCCCCTCTACTCCACACTTCCTCCTCCAGTCCACTCTGGTGAGACCCCACCTGGAGTACTGCCTGCAGCTCTGGGGTCCCCCGTGCAGGAGAGGCATAGACCTGTTGGAGCAGGCCACATAAACCATCAAAGGGATGGAGCACCTTTTCTGTGAAGATAGGCTGAGAGAGTTGGGGTTGTTCAGCCTGGACAAGAGAAGGCTCCGGGGAGACTTTATTGTGGCCTTTCAATACTTAAAGGGGGCTTATAAGAAAGACAGAGAGAGACTTTTTACCAGGGCCTGTAGTGACAGGACAAGAAATGACGATTTAAAACTGAAAAAAGGTAGATTTAGGTTGGATATAAGGAATAATTTTTTTTTAATGATGAAGATGGTGAGACACTGGCACAGGTTTCCCAGAGAAGTTGTGGATGCTCCATCATTAGAAGTGTTCAAGGCCAGGCTGGATGGGGCTATAAGCAATCTGATCTAGTAATGTCTCTGCCCAGAGCAGGGGGCGCAGACAAGATGATCTTTGAACGTCCCTTCCAACACAAACCATTCTGTGAGTCTCTGATTCTAAGTAATATATGGAGTCAGCAGAGGGAGGTAGGGATTGCCAGAGAGTAACTCAGAGGATCCGAGTTAGGTGTCTGCTCTTGGAGAGATTTCAAGTAGCCAGAGTTCAGTTGCTGTCGTGACATGTGGTAGAAAAAACTGTTGTGGTTTACAAGCAGGTGGTGGCAATTAGCTATGACACTATATTCAAGTTATGCTGTACAGAATGAATTAAGATGGAGCATCACCAGGAGGCAGAAAACACCCTCTGAGAAGAAAAAGTTATGGAAGGAAAATTTCAAGGATGGGTAGCATTGAAGCACATCTTGGCTGGGGAATCTCATTCCCAGACCTTCACTAACAGCACCAGCAAAGCCAGTTATTGTGAGTGAGGTAAGCTTGCTCTTAATATGGGATGTGGACTGCATTAGCAACAGGATGGATGTTCCTCCTTCTTACATTCAGAAAGGGATGCAACAAATACACTGTTCCTAGTACAGTCCTTAGTGCTCAAATGACCGAAAAAAGAAAAAGAATACAGCCATTCTTATTTTTCAGTAACTCTATTTCAATATCTGTATTAATGTCTACGTAAAAATTAAGATCCTGGTATCATAGAATCATAGAATCACAGAATCGTTTTGGTTGGAAGAGACCTTTAAGATCATTGAGTCCAACCATTAACCTAGCACTGCCAAGTTACCACTAAACCATGTCCCTAAGCACCACGTCTACCCGTCTTTTAAATACCTCCAGGGATGGCAATTCCACCACTTCCCTGGGCAGCCTGTCCCAATGCTTAACAACCCCTTCTGTGAAGAAATTTTTCTTAATATGCAATCTAAACCCCTCCTGGTGTAACTTGAGGCTGTTTCCTCTTGTCCTATGACTTGTTACTTGGGAGAAGAGACCGACCCCCACCTCGCTACAACCTCCTTTCAGGTAGCTGTAGAGAGCAATAAGGTCTCCCCTCAGCCTCCTTTTCCCCAGGCTAAACAACCCCAGTTCCCTCAGCTGCTTTTCATAAAACTTGTTGTCCAGACCCCTCACCAGCTTCATTGCCCTTCTCTGGACACGCTCCAACACCTCAGTGCCTTTCTTGTAGTGAGGGGCCCAAAACTGAACACAGTACTCAAGGTGTGGCATCACCAGTGCCAAGTAGAAAGGTACAATCACTTCCCTAGTCCTGCTGGCCACACTATTTCTAATACAAGCCAGGATGCTATTGGCTTTCTTGGCCACCTAGGCACATTGCTGGCTCATATTCAGCCAGCTGTCTACCAATACCCCCAGGTCCTTTTCCTTCACACAGCCGTAACAGACCAAAGGTCTAGCCTGGCCCAGTATCAGGTCCCCAGTACCTGGAGACAGCTGGAGAGGAGCACAGGCACGCAGCAAGCACAGCTCTATGGCATGCTCCTCCATGCCACTGGACCAGAGCAGAAGCTTCTCTGGGAACCTCCACATCAGCAAGTACTGCAACACCAGAGGGGCAGGTGTGCAGAGCAGAGGACCTGACTCTATATACCTGTTCTGGGGTGGGGGGTGTTTTAGAGCAGATCAGACCAAATGCCCATTTGCACATTAAGCACATCAGGTGTGTTTCTGAATGCAACTTTTGGGTGAGTTTCACCTAAAATGAATCCTCCTTGTGGGCCCTGAGACTGCTCCCAGGAAAACCAAAGCAGAAGAGCAAAGGATGGATCAGGCAACTGCTTCAAAAGCTGTTTCTGTTTTGTTCTTTATTTCTTCTCTATAATTCCTAAAAATCTATTTGCATTTTTGACAGCTACTGAACTGTGTTTGTACAGAACTATCTGTTATAAACCCAAGATCTATTCCTAAGGTGCAGCAAATTACCTAAACCTACTATCAGCATTGAAAAAGTAGACATTAGAAATCAGAACTGTGCCCAGCTTTTTCTTTTTTCTTTTAAGGATCAGGTCACAATTACGGTCAAATATATTCCATCCCCAAAACCACAATTAATCCCTCCATCAGATTTTCTCTCAACATTCCAGATCACCAGTGAGCTTCAAATGAGCCGCTTATTTTACGTAAGTGTCTCAGAGGGAGATCATAGAATCATGTTACTTTCCTCCACTTCACAGAATAAAAATGTTATGGCTGGAGGTGCTGGACAAATCAGACCCAGTGTGGTGAAAAGTGGGAAGAGTAAGTGCTCTCCTACTAACAAGGTCATCACCAAATGAAGTCTCACTGCTGGCACCTCTGCAGGACTGAAAGTCAGACTTTCACGCCACCAGAGAAGTTCTCCAAGCTCAAACTACATCAGGCTACATAATCTACTCTTGGAAAGAGTCGGCCTTCAAGGCAGAGCCAACATGTATGGTTTGTTCACAGCTCCTAGGGGACCCTGGAGCAAAGGGACAAGGTCCATCAGTGATCCAGGCTGAATGATACAAAAGACGCTCCATCAGAGCTGACAAAAATCATGTGTCCTGGCTTACCAGCCCTTTGTGACCCTTTGGGTCCTGCCTGCGTGCTTCAAGTGCATTTATTTTCTTTCTTGACCAAATTGGACCCTCATAAAAGATGTTATAAATCAACCCTGACCTAGATATGTTGTTCTGCCAAAAATACGTAAGGTCTTTGATTCCTCTCGTGTCTGCTCAGCAAAATAAACACTGTCGCTATAGATGCAATGACAGTATGCCTAATCAGGCGACACTAAGGGTGCTAGGACAAAGGCAGAGAATGGGAAGACAGGTGAGAAAGGGCTCAGAAACCCCTGACTTCAGGGTAGTCCTAGTTAGAGCACCTCCTGCCTCAGGCCTGAGGACTCTGTAGTTGATGGCTTCAGAACAGGCAAACTGTACTGGAGACGGAGATGTGGTCCTCCTCAAAGATGTTGGCCAGCAGTCCCATCTAGTGAAGCATCTCTCAGAGCCTGCCTTGCTTTGGTAAGACTTCATCACACCTAAACTGCACTAAAAAATGCCAACTTGTTCAATTGATTTAATTGTTCTAATAAACTGACATTTATATTTTTAATTCATTCTAGTCTGGTTTAAAATTCTTGAAAGTAGTCCTCTGCCCATATACAGTGATTTATGTGGGTTATGCATGATAGAGGAGTTTCTTACAATCGTCTTCCCCTCATTTATCATGTCTTGAATAACTCATTTGTGGCCTTTGCCCAAAAATAACAGAGCTATCCCCATGCTAATGCTGATAAAGCTTTTCTCCGTAGCATCCTGGATTTTCTTCTCTATTTGACATTTTATACACAGGAAAGAAACATGGACAGATACATTAAAATGTACTAAATTAAGGAATTACAAGGAAACAGGAAATAGGTTTTCTGCAACTTTAAATAATGGAAACAAAATGCGGTCACATCAAAGCAAAGCCCAGAGCAGGAAGACAGTCGATTCAGCGTGAAATTAAACAAATATGCAAGGAATGAGGTCCACAAGAAGGTCCAGATTTCATCCGAGGATTCAAATTCCAAGGGGAGGCAAGGTGACAGGGCAGGGCCCATAAACCTTCTCGCACCCACGGAGGGTAGGAACTGGTTGTCAACAGAAGGAATAAAAAGCATCTAGCAATATTCTACAGAATGAAATGGCTATTGGTAGCAGCTTGCTGAAGCAGGGCAAAGGCATTTAGAGACTGCAAGAGATTAATACTTCTACCTCCGATCTGCAGGCTGCAGTGTTCTGTGAGGACCATGTTTACCACAAACTGATGTGTATTTTGCTTTTGTTCTCTCACCTTCGAGTTGGGATCCAAAAGGACATAAAGACTTGAAAGGGGAAAACATCAATCTGCTCAATTTCCCTTTTCAGTAAGTCCACTCTGGAAGATGAACTGCAGCCCAGTTTCAATATAGATATCAAAGGGTTGTACAGAAAGGACTGGGGGGAATAACTGGGAAAGAAGTAATCCAATAATTGGATTCAAACCTTGGACACAGCTCACAAACTTAATGCCCAAGCCAAAAAAAAAAAGAGGAGCAAAGCAAGGGCAATAAGGAAAGCCAATGTCATATATTGCTTGAATATTCCAGGCACAGGACGAGTTATTTGTGAGCATGCATTGTTTCGACTAGATGCCCATCTACTATGTAAAAACAATCACGATAACTTTAATGAGAACTTAGTGCACTGTACCGTAAATGCCAAACAAAGGTACAATATTCTACATATATTTGTCTATTATTTTGATAGGAATAGTTATTTTAAAATTGAATCAGCCAAAACAAACAGCTGCCCTGAACCTCTTCCAGTACATGAGGAATCTTCTAATATTTACCAGATTGTGGCTTTGCCTTTACAGAAAAGGGGGGGGGGGGGGGGGGGGGGGGGGGGAAGTCCTGTATTCTGATACAAGAAGTCACATGCAAAACGCTGTCACCTCTTGCTGCATCATCCCCTATGCTATATAGGTAAGTTCCTCTCCCATTGGAAACATCTGCATCCCATTCAGAGGCCGAGAGACCAGCCTGACATTTCCATCAGACAGCAATGGCACTCATCCCAGGACAAGCAGGTGATTTTTTTCAGTCTGCAGCATTTCACAATGGCACTGTTCCCTACCAGTGTATAATTGCCAGCTACATGCGATACAGTTTTAAAGTTTGAACAAAAGCAATAAGAATTAAAATATTACCTGATCCTGTGTATTTTTAGAAGTAGGTCAACAGTTGTTTTATTTTAGAAGCCAAGGAAGTTTGAGCAAGATGAAGTTGGCCGATCAGTACAAAATGTATTAATCATTTTTTCATGTCGATTGGCTTAGATGCCTAGCCCTGCTTTACCATTTTAGTACTGAATTGAAATACATTACACTAAAGCAGATAACCTTATTAGATTTTGAACTTCACTGCTAACCCTATCTAGTTAATTTGCTGTATAACAAATGTAAACTACATGCATGGTCACAGGTGTGCATACAGTGCATATAAGCATCTATGTGTTTCTGACTCATAAAGCCAAAATTCTGTTTTTGCAGGTTACTTGTGTCAGAAAAAGAAACCATAATGAAGTCGAGCATTTGTCTGATAAAGTCCAACTCTTACAAAAAGCATGCAATGTCCTTTTCCCTTCTACACAATGCAATCAGGGAAAAGATAGTTTCTTTGGTAACAGTTCCCAGACCTATTCTGCCAACACTTAGCCTGAACAACCCCTCGGACACACTTTTTTCTCCACCGATCTTGTTCCTAGTACTTGTTCCGATTTTGTGCTTGGTTTCCTCATGCTTCTCCCTTGACCACTCGTGTTTTCAACATACTGTCTTCCCATCTCAGGAATGGTTATCAGGTGACAGGGGATACCCTTTCTGCCTCAAAGTTAAACCTCTGTACCAGCCAAAGGACAGGATTCTGGGGAGCAGAGGCTCTCAGGCTCTCAGCTGTTTTTATAATGCCCTTCTTACTTTTACTACGAATAAGATAAGTCAAACATTTAGTGAGGTTTCATCCAGTCCACAATAACACGTTTTCTATTCAGTATGAAAAATAGGAAGCTAAGGGGAAAAAAGGAACCAAATTTTCAAACAGGTTATGTATGTGACATCTGGAGCCAACGTATCTAAAAAAAAATAGTGTAAGTGTTCGTTTGCTTTTAACGCATTTAATTTTGTACTTAAAAAAAAATATATCACAAGCTGGTTTATTTCAGCCACAAGATGCTGGGGTAGATACAGGAACAGTTGGCCTCACCAGAGATCAGCATGGATCATCATGTTCTGTTCCTGCTTTAAGGTCTAATAACGTTATTCTGGAATAGAGCAGACATGAATCTGAAGAACACACAAGGAAAGTTTCTTTCTGTATCTACATTTAGAAAAAAAGAAAAATCCTACAGCAGAAATATATACTGTTGACTATTGCTGGTCTATTGCGAAACATGCAGTTTAGTCTTCAAAAGTCTCACTGCAGAAAGGTCCCAGATAGGATGGGAACTGGCGTAGCTCTTCTAATTTGTAAAGCAGATTATTTAACATTTAAGGATTTGATGTCTCCTCTGTGATTTTTCTATCTTATGTTCACACGCATTATTGCCCTTTTGTAAAAATAACTTTATTTATTTTTAAAATATAAACTCTGTATGATGAACAAAAATAACAGTGCCTCAGCTGTATTTCCTGCCACCCCAATTCCAATGCTGAAAGATGTGGGGGAGCAAAACCTTAACGACTGGATATGTGCTCAGATTTAGCAAACACAGTGAGAGAAGGGTGGCAATGGAGATTGCATTTCATCAAATTAGCTGCTCTCACCTAACATAACTATAAAAAATTTTCCCTGGCATCCATCATGCAATAGTCACTACAGATTTTCTCTATGATGCATTCCATTAACCAAAGAAATCTCAAGTTCAGTTAAATCCACCCTCAATTTTAGAAAGTCAAAAGTGCTTCCTAGGTGATGCAGTTAGTGAGTTTATAGTCCCGTGAGGACATTTCTGGCACTTGGATAGCCCTTCCTACGCAACCTTCCTCTTCATGATTTCCGAACGATACCATGGGAGGCAGTGGAGTAGGAAAATTGACCTCTTCTGCTTCACTGTACGTATCATGAAATGGCAGTATAGTATAACCATTCAAGAGTTTTTAGAAAATTGTAAGAGAGACTGAACACTGTGAAAATGAAGGCAAACTACAAAAACTTCAGTTCACCATTGTGTTAGCCATAAAATAAACTCCTTGTTTTATATCAGCTGATTCTGCAATGCTGGCACAAAAAAACAAGGGCAGCATAAACTTACTTCGATAGCAAGGGTCAGCAGATACTTCTGGGAACACATGCACCAGGAATAAGGTAAGGAGATGCTACTGTCATTTTCACAACTACTTTATACAAATCACACTCATATAAGCAACACAGTTAAGGAGGGACATTAGCCTGCAAGCATCACATTTCTAGATTTTTTTTTAATTCAAATATTTACTACAAACTGCTGAAACTTGGACTACATGATTATTTGCCTGAAGCACTATGAAAGAGCCTTAGGCGTCTTCTACTCCAAATGAAGCTACTGCACCTCAGGAAAGAAAAAGGAAAAAAGGGAAAAGAGAGAGACTTGTGGCATAATATCCTGTTAGGAAGTTGGCAAAATTCAAAGCCTTGTCAGACTGTGGTGAGCATCCTGTAACAACTCAGCATATTTGGGACTCCTTTAGCAGACTGCTTAAGTAAGAAGTCAAGACAGTGAATTTCACAATACACCTTCTGTAGACCTTCAGCCTGGGGGTGGGGGAGTTGTCTTTTAATGCTGGTAACATACTCCATAGGCTGGTGATTTTCACAATCATTTTGGGCTAAACATGTGTCAGTAACAGGCACAAAGCTGCTTCCAACTATTACAAAAAGCAGTGCATTTAAACAGAAACTCAGCAGGGATCCAGGAACCATCTTTTTGATTCCCTTATTGGCTATTTGGTAGGAGAGCCACCAAACAAAAGTACTGCTGGGCCGTAAGACAAAAGGTGTCTTAACATGAACTGTGAATGTCTGGGTTTATTTGGAAATATGATGAAACCCCAGTAGATAAATTAATCACTGCAGGAAGTTAGATAACTACTGTCCATGTGAGCATACTTCAGCATTGGCACCTTCTGTCCTTCCTTTGCCGCCTGTTGAGGTTGCAAGCGCTTGGGGCAGGCAGAGCAAAATAAATCCCAATGCCTTCTGATCTGGAAGGATGTGAAGCAAATCCACATATGTATGTATGTATGTATGTATATGTGTATATTAGATAGTAGAAGCAACATGCTTTTGAGTTTAAAAATATTTAATTAGAGTTTTCATATTTCATTTCGTCTACTGAAATATCTACATTATTTAGAAACCAAGACCATTTACACACAAACCCCCCAGCTGTTGTACTTGGAAAGCCATCTCTAAAACACCATAAAGTTAGCATAAGCACAATTCTAGAGAACATTTTTCACCTCTCCTAGTGTTTAGCTTCAAAAGTTTTCACAGTAAAAGTTTGGGGTTTTTTAAAGTAACAACTAGTGTACTCCTTAAAACTGCTTATTTCTTTATAAAACATATTTGTGTACATTAAGTGGTGACATTTGTTAGCTGTCTTGGCGCTGCTTTGTTTTGATCCCATCCCTTGTAACACTATGAGATGCTAACCGTCCAGGCTACAGCTACTGATGCTCAGGTGGAGTAGGACTTCATGTACAGTTACTTTCTGCAGAGCCCTGAAAACTGAACGTTTTAATATTAGATTGGATTTCACAGAAAGAGTTAACCAAGTGCTTCACTCCAAGTGGAAAAAAAAGTAGAAAGTATAGCAAGAGAGACAGGTCACATAAGGACTATTCGCCAGGCTAAGCCGAATATTCTAGATCGTACTTTTACAGGCACTCAGGAGATGAACATTTGTTTCATTTCCACTATTTATGGCACACTACAATACAGTAATGATTTCTAAAAAAGGGGGAAAAATGCTCTGGAAGCATTACTGCCTGTGAGACACCTGTTAGGGTTCTGACAATCTCAAACAAACAACATTACTTACACAACACATACACTGCCATTATGGTCTAAAGGCTTTAAACAGAATAGTCCAACATTCTGTCAGTACTTCTGAGTTGCAAAACCACAAAGGAATGATGTTGTTTATCTTAAGTGAATGTCAATAAAAGCCTTCACCAAAATTAGGCTGTCAAGTGTTTTCTGTAACTCATACCGTTTGGGGAAGGTTTGTATTAATCCCTGTAGTCAAATCACCGGCGAGGAGAATATCCAACCTGCAGTGGGCAGTGGCAAGATGAAAAGTCCTCTGCTGCCCCAAGGGTTGATCCAAGCTCTAAGCACGGTGCTCGTCCAACTGGGAATCCTGCAAAGCACACGCAATGGCCGGCCGCGTTGGTCTTGCAGGAGCCATCTCTGGTTGAGACACAACAGCATCAGCCGTGTTGTCTCCGCATGGACAGTATCCTGGCCCCTCATTGCTGAAATGAAGGTAAGGGGACAACTCATTGGGCTGCCTTTTCTGTCCATTCGCCTATAAAGCTATGCTGCTTCATTCATGAAATCTAGCTGTAATGTAGAGTAGACAGCTGTAAACATAAATTAAGCCTTTGTATGCTTTACCCTTCTATTTATCTCTTCTTTATCTACTTTAATATTTCTTCTGCTATGCATAATACAACAATAGTGTGTCCTGGTTTGAAGACCACGACATAGTGTGAAATGCCTTCTCTCAGGATACATTAGGTCTATAAAAACGTACAATTTGTTTGGGAATGGGGGAGAGCTTGTTTTCTAGTATTATGAGGCTTTCTTTTATAGTCCTATTAATTCAAAAGTTACCAGGCTTTAAATCTGCCCTTACTACAATACTGTATATTGGCTGTGCTGCACCTCAAGCCACTGCCGCTTTTCAACCTTGTAAGAGAATAAAACCCCACATTTGGAGGAAGAAAACATTTCTGTGGACAAAGGGTAAGGAGGATGTTTCAGCAAACAGAACATGAAAAAAAAAAGGGATCTGACAAAGATGTATTTTACCTTTAACTGCAAACCCTACAGCATTCTCGCTAGACACTTCTGCATACTTGGCCAAAGAACTCAGAAACAAGAGAAATACTAATTTAACAAAATTTGTAAGACTGTCTTCATGAACTGATAATGTCTCTGGTTTGAAAGGATGCTTCTTTTAAGTGTATGAAGAATAATATTCCCCTTCCCTTATACTTGCCTTTCCAGTGAACAGATTTTGTTTGTATCTGACTGTAGCAAAAGTAAATTACATTTAAATAACAATATACAGGAGGCTTTCAAGCTTTTGATAGATTCAAAACTTTATTCAAATAAATATTCAGGAAAACTTCAAATTACTGAAAAGAGATTTATTCAAGATCAAATTATTCCTCCACAATTACACTGACTTTTACTTAGCATAGTTACTCCAAAATTCAGCAGCTCCCGTCCTCATTGTGTGAACAGCCAAGACTGGAAAAAACGTTACAAAAGGGCAGTTAACATACTGCAACTTCGTGGAACTTGGAAGAACAGTGTTTCCTGCGATGCTTTACGGTTCCAAACATATGTTTTTGTTGTGATATTATGCTTCCTCGAGCCTTTTTTAACCCTAAATTACTACAGTTATTTAGCCGTATAAATAGAAGGATGGGAAAAAATGTCAAAAAATGCAGAAGAAAGTTCTGTGCGCCTCTCCCACGAAGCCTGGGGCCGTCTAGCTGGAATGGCGTTAGAGGACTTTATGCCAGCATAAAAAATTAAAGCTGTTTAATCCAGTTTTATGTAAGGGTAAGGTGGCTGGGAATCATGTAGTCACGACCAGCTCCAAGCAAAGCCTCCTGTCCCTCTTCCCATGAGGGTGATAACACTGAACCAGCCCCTAAAAAGCTGGTATCACACAAACCATTCCTCTTTAGGAGAGACAGGCGGCCTCAAGAGCAGACACCGAAGACACCGAGTTGAGAAAGAACAGATCCGAGCAATGAGCTGGGAGTTTTTCTCTAGCACTATGCCAAATATGACATCATGCTTGAACTACAAACAAAAGCTAATAATAGTTTCTGATCTTAATTTGCAAAACAGAGTTTTTACACATTTTTGGAGTCTTACCAGATTTGAAAGATCCGTGGAGCCTAATCATTGCCCAGGAGAACATTCATACTCCTCTCCAGCCACCACCAGAACCGATTAAGCAAGTACCACTGCTTGAAACAATTAATTGCTCTGCGGCTGGTGAAGCGTCCCACAAGCATTCAAAAGGTCGTAACTATTGATTACCAACTGTCCAAGCCCATTTATCAATAGGGAAAAAAAAAATAATCAATATTTGGCCTTTAAAAAAGACCAAGCTCCCGCTTCTTCATTTCAATCCAATGTTTGTATGGTAAAAAATAAATAAATCCTTACAAGGTTTTCAAAAAATGCTATCAACATAGAAGTCACCCTGCATTTTAAAAGAACAACTGAACTGGCTTGACAGCCCCACCAAGGCTTAACTTCAGCTGAGGTTCATATAAGACGGTTCCCAAAGATAAAGAAAGAAATTGTTGAGAAGTCAACCGAGCAAGCACTGAAGCCGTGAAACCAATGCTCCTTTCTCTAACAGCGATTCTTCTGGCACCAATACATTGCTTCCAGCCAACACCTATAGGAAGAGCCAGCAGGTGGAACAAAACACTTGAATTATTTTACCGCCATGGAGCAAGATGGTGCACATCCGCAGCTATCACGACTCAAACAACCTTCAGTATTTATGATCACGGGCTCACACATTTCAGCTGCAGAAAGTATTTAGGCAGGTCAAATCTGAGGACCGCAGTCGATGTCAGTGCAGCAGCTGGTTGGCACTTCGAATACATGCAAGCACTCCCATCGCTACATAATGAAAACGGTTCTAATTTTGAGGCTGGCTCACTGTGTCAGGCTAAATGTTGATATTTGAAATACAAACAGTTTAATGGCTCACAACTCGGGACAATCGTACTAAGCAGGAATGAATACACCTTTCTGGTGATGTTATCCCCACGATTCCGGCCCAGAGCTGTTTCATCCTACAGGATAAGCAACCAGTGCGACGAACCGAAAAGGTCACCTTGGATCAACTAATTTCACTCTATTTTGGACAGAAGGCCTTTCTAATTTCCCCCTAAATGCAAAAAGAATCATGATTTTTAATATCGGAAGGTCAGTCTACCTCTCATCCTTTCCTTCAGTTTTAGTCACAGATTCAGCCCGGGGGCTTGTGCTTTAATTAGAACCAAGTGTTGAACACTTCAAGTTCTGAAAACAGATCCTAAACTCAGAACTTCTAATAAGCTTACTTCCTTTTCTTTGAGCTTTTCCTCGTCAATATTTTCATTCCAGAAGAGACCACTTCCAGCGTAGCGAAATGAAACAAACTCAGTAAGGAACGGGACTCTGGCAGGGCCCTAGGAGCTGCTACCCTTAATCCATTAGACAGTAAAAGATCACAGTGCCTAGGCACTCTGTTCCTCTTTCCTTGTGTTTACAGATCTGGGGTAGCTTCTCTAGAAAGCATACAAGTACAATCATTATTGGGGGGGGGGGGGGGGGGGGGGGGTGTCAATTATTCCTATTTCTCATGAAATAAAACTTTTAAGTCACTGTTAAGAGTGCCAAAACCTGACAGGAGCAGCTTAATGCCTACTTAACACACCAGTATGTAGCAATGCTCATCAAGCCGTGGTGGTGAGATGGTGGGTATGAGTGACTTCGGCCCAGCACCACCACGTGCTGCCCCATGGCCCACCACGGGGAACAGGGCCAGGGAGACAGGAGGAGAGAGGCAGAAGCTCCCTCCCTCCTGAGCCAACGATGGAGGGGATTTCCCAAAGCAGCTCTCTCTGGCAACCACTCAGAAGCCAGACCCCTATAATTCACCACTTAATTCTAACTACTTTGCAGAGCAGGCTGCAAAAGAGCTAATTAGCTTCACCAAGCTACCTAAAATGCTGAAGCGGGAAAGAAGAATTTGCTTTAAGTGTACCCTTAGTAATATGTTTTTGTGATTTTAACTTTTTTAGTGACTTCATTCCATTCCTGTAAACCTGTGTTTTGAGTAAACATGCTTTTATCATTAAATCTTCTCAGCGATAAAGCTGACTCAGAGTAATACGACACACACCAAGACCTCCTTCTTTCCAGGGTACCGACTCATCCTTCCAGGGCGAACCCTTCGCTCTCTTTGTTTCCCACTGAATAGCTCAAAGCCTTCCTGAAAGCCTCCCAGCAATCTGCCGCAGGGGCGCAAGGCTTTGGCTATAGCTTTTCAAAAGCCATCTGCCTGTGCAGCCCGGCCTTTCTGAACAGCATGAAGGCAGTGGGAGAAAATCCCAGAACTTGAGCATCAAAAGAAATTGTGTTTACTCTCAGCTTTCCGGGGGGGCGTGTAGATAAACGATGTTATAAAAAATATTGACCAGGGTCCTTATGGAAATGAGCACGCTGTACACCTAAACTCCAGGTACCACCTCACCCGTGTACAAGTGGTTTGGTGCCTGCCCCACCAGTTTGGAGAGAAATAGGAAGGGAAGGTCTGGGTCGAGACATGCAGCCTGAGCACGCAGCCTCTTCGTTAGGGTGGCTGATCAAGGCCTGATGACCACAGGCACAAGGGAGGCCCGTTCACCACTCCCCAAGCTGTCACAGGAGGGGATCGCCCCCGTGGGCAGCCTATTCTGCCTGCACGTGTGCGTGCAGGGCTCTGAGTGCAGCAGCTGGAGCCGGACCACGGGCAGAGAGGTCCATGTGGTTGGGGTACCAGCAAATGCAGTTGGGCTGCACCTCGGGGGCTTGCACGCCCAGGTGCCACCAGCTGGGGAGACTGGGATACAGGGGCAGCTACAGGCTAGACTGAGAATACAATGTACAGCATATTATGCACATAATGTCGATATAAATGGCTGTATTGGACTTTCATCTTAAACAGCTGGAGAGGAGAAACAGGATCATGTTTGTGTGAATGCTGTGTGCCCTCTGTCCGTGTTGATTCATGTGTATATATAAGCATGTATACACACACACACACACACACATACAGAGTGTGCACATATGTGCCTGTCGGGAATAGATGCTGGGCCTGGGGACACGGAGCTGCAGCAGCCTCGCCTCTATTTGGCTGTTAGATTCTGCATCCCCTCGCACTGCGCACTCTCTTGGAACGCTACCGTATCTTCAGAATGTATTTTAAAAATCATTGGTATAGCTTAAAACGTAAAGTGTTGTTCGAAAGCATCACGCAGTTCTTCTGAAGGCTGCGTCACCAGATAGCAGCCTTAATCATAAAATGCTTTTTGCAGCTCTGCGTGATATCCCTGGATCCAGCTGAGGAATCCTAATGACTACAGGAGGCTTTAAATGTCTTTACACAGCAATTTGCAACATGAAAAGGCACTGGCTTACTTTATACTGCCAGAACGCTTACAGTCTTTTCTTCTAGCATCACAGAAAGTGATCAAAGAATCACCCTTCTTTCAGTGCTGGATTCTTGTAAAAAACAGTTTCTCCACCTTGATCGTGTATATCTGAATGTTGTTAAAGAGTAACGCAGATAAAACAAGGAATTGGACTAATTCCAGTTTTTTAAAAAATCTACATATAGGTAACTAGGAAAAGTTCAAGAGTCCATCCTTATCACGACAATACTGCAAATACACATTTGGAAAAACTGTTACGGGCTCTCTGAGAAACCATTTCAGCGGTGGAGTACAATAAGGACATATTATAGGCACAGGGACAATTTTTTTCACTGGCTCAAAGGGATTGGAAAAGTCTAGGAAAAATCAAAATGAGGAACCAGTCTCCAGTCCCTTGAAACTGAGAGGGAACTGCATTTAGAAATCAGAGGTTCACTGTTAAGTACTAGGTACTGCTTTTCATTGCAGCAGTATAAAAATAGAAAGCCTCAAAATAGAATAAAGAACAAATTCTCCTCTGTTAGGTTCAGCTTGAAAAAGTAGTAAGCTTTGGTTCTCAGTGTTTACCATGGATGAGATAAACTATACCACGGGAGCTGGAGTCAGCTGTGAATGTGAAGAGTTTTGAGATAGTGCTTATTTCTTGTGGGAATGGGGGTTCTCTGGTGTAGGTCCAGCTCCTGAGAAAGGGTTTGACGCAGAGTTCACTGAAGTCTCTCTCCGACTACAGAAAGCTTTACGTCAGGTCCAGAGCACCATGCAACGTGACTTTCATCTACAGCAGGAACACCAGGACCTGATGGGATAGAGCTGATGAGAGCAACCTCCATCACCAGCAAGATCCTGAAGGTAGCAAAGGACATTCTGCTACTGGCAGAAAGGCCAAAGTGCACAGAAATGCAAAGAGGAGACACCAGATCAGCGTTTTCACATTCCTGCTGCTGAATTCTGTGCTGGTCATTGTATTCAACACCAGACACAAGTATCTTCAGGGTCCATGAATTAAAACTCTTAGGGGAGAGATACAGACTGAATCGGGACATCAAAAATATCATGGATTACTACAGGTAGCCCTTTTACTAAGACTCAGTATAAAGCGCTGTAAACAGGAACAGATGTTTCCCATTTAAGGCTGTAGATACTCAGGTATTACGAAATGAAGTCTAAGCAATAACTTAAAAATGTAAGTTAAGGAAATACAGTCAGCATAAGAACTGAGATTACGTGAGTTCGTGTGATTGAAGGCGTACACCTGCAATCCAGGCTTACAACCTGCTGTCTTCTTGTATCTGTGGATGCTGCTTCACAAAACAGAACTGGCAACAAGATCTCCTATTCTTCCTGAGACTATGCTTAGGAAGAAGGTTAGAAACTTTTCCCTAAACATGGAGCCCTTTACAGCTAGTCATATCTCATCCGAAGGTAAGAGTTCTCTGATGTCCTCTATCAAAGCCACTGAAGCTAATGTGAGAAATATGCTTCACCCCTGCGGAATGGCATCAACCTGCGCCACGTGCCTCCCAGCCCAGGAGAACAGTACTGCACATACAGATGGTCCTCCTTAGCGAAGGGATGGCCTGAGATGGGCACAAGTCTCCCTTGGAGAGGTGAAACGGTACTTCCCAGGGGTGAATGAGCAAAGAAGATGTCGCTCTTGAGCTTAGATTAGTTTGCACGCTATTTTTTAACTCTGTCCGTTTGAATATAAACAGATTGTTATTTTGCTTCAATTTGAGTCAAGGAACAATTTAATTTGTGCTAAGAAACACATACATAGCATAAAGCAGTTACACTGTGTTTTAATAATACCTCCACTACTGAGAATAAAAAAATATATGTTTCCGACCAAATTAATGGTGTGCATTCATGCTGACGTTGGTTCCCAGTACGAATTTTCAGTAGTCTAGCTAAGGAGGTTAAAATTCAAAAGTAAGCTTTTCACCATTTATGGTTTGTGTTTTCTTGTTTACATTGTAGTCTGCTTTCAGAGAGACAAGGCCAGTCAATTAGAGTTTCAGTCCTTCAACATCAGCGCTCTGTTATTGTGCGTGGGTTTCCAACACTAACAAAATTACTTGTATCCAAAATAAAACTGTTAAATGAAATTAGGAAAAATACTTCACGTTCATAGCAGCAAGACAGCTATTCACAGTGGGTTAAATGCCCTGTTTTGCATTTTGAAAAATGAATTTGCAAGGCAAGCTGCACAATCCTGTCTCTTTAAGAAAATTTGGATTTGCTGTAAACAGCACAAACAAGCATTAAATATAAATCACGTCTATTACAATTATCTGGTTATTTTAATCCTGAAAATGCAAATTTGAATTGTTTGAGGGCAAAGTCATGTTGCTGGCTGTTGAAAAAAATGGCAGCATATGGGTTTCATTGGCTGTCTGAGCAGTGGCACAGGACGGGGGCACACTGGGGGACACGCCCACGCGCATGCAGGTCACTCCGCAGGATGCTTTCATGTGCCCTGTCACAGAAAAAATGTTGAGCACTACTGTTTCAGCTGTTCTGGATACATTCATTAATGCTAATCAGAAGCTCAACAGCAAGGGAGAAAACAACGCATGTGTTTCCTAGAAAAGCTATGAAGAAACCCCCAAATTCTGTGTTCTCCCCATGGAAGAGGAGCGTTAAGTTCATGAGAAGTCCCCCAAACGTGCCTCATGTCTTTATACGACAGGAAGTCTAGTCAGATACAAATGCTGACACTCTTCTGTGCTCTATCCAAGATATTTCAGGTCATGAAACAGACATCTCTCAGCTAAATACTACACTCATTTTCACAGGACAAACCACAGCAATACTTTCAAACCACAGCTAATCCATCCAAATGGGAATGTAATCTGTTTGAATAAATAAGAAGTAAAAAAAGAGCAAAAGCCCAAAGAATAATGAGTGTTTCTCAGGGCTGTGTGTCACGGCTAGCTGAGTATCTGAAATTGGGGTTGCATCATTTATACCGTACACGCTGAAAAAAGACCAAACTGTGCCCTGTAAGGCAACACGGACAAACGTCTTGGGACAAAAGACTCCATGGGCTAAACTGTGATTTTCTGCTTGCTGGAGGAGCGCTCTTTGAAAGTTACTGTGTAATTAGGTTCCTTCTGCTATTCGCATTCACACGGGCGCACGCACTTGCATTATGAATTGTTCCATCTTCTTCTGTGGCACCCGAGCATTCGCCACAGCCAGAGCCAGAATGACACGACTGCACGGCCAGAGCTTCTTCAGCAGCACGCGCTAACTTCTAATCATGTCCAAATACTGCAATTCTTAATACTTTTTCCATAGCCCATTCAAAATGTTTCAAATGGCTGCAGTGGAGCCCTCCAATTACATCGCAGCTTATTCTACTGCAGATTTTTATAATCCCACACAGAACTTATGGATATTGCAAAACTGAACTGCAATAGCATGCGTTTCACCACCAGCACAAAAACTCTCCCGACGCAATAACTTAAAATATAACATATTTGGAACTCGTTAATGAGAAATAAAAGCACAGGGGGTATTAAATGCCTTCCGGACACTGAGGTATTTGGCCGCGTGTGGCCTCTGCAATGCCAGCTGTGCTGACTGCAAAGGTTACGGGCCCCTGGCCTGCCCCGGCTCCCTGTCATCTCCCCATCACTGGAGATTAACGCCTGCCCTGGACTGCTGGTGTAGCTGCTCCCAGGAGTATTCCGGCACCTTTCAGGCAGAAATAGCCGCGTTAAAAGAACGGCAGTACTGAAGCTAACCTGGCCAACTGAGACTTACCAAAACGTGGGTCCCAGAAGCGGCTGTGCCGATTGCCTGGAGCAATGCCACCCCAGTAGGAGCAGCCCACGAGGAGCTGGGATGGGGACTTCTCCATCCCAGCAAGCTGGACAGACAACATGATCACAAGTGAGACACTAAACCCTATTTCTTTGTCTGACATCCCAAAGCATCCCTGGTTTACACCCAAAGACCCCGGCACCCCACAGACCTACAGACATGAGCGAGCCATCCTCAAAAGCTCCTGAGAGAGCACAGTGCTGAACACTGCAGATCTGGTAGATTTCTTCCATATATGTATAGTTTTTAAAGAAACAACCTTTTAATGTGTACGAAAGGTAGAATGACCACTCCCAATACGTCCTACAATAGATCTCCCTGGAGACATCCAAAATCCACCTCCCCACCTCCTGCTGGATGGCCCCACCTTCCACACCAGGGTCTTTACAAGGGCTGGGTTTAGGATGAAGCTACCCTAACCCTGTGCCTCCAGTCCTCTCCTCCAGTTTTTTATTGTTACTATTTCTCCTTCCCCGTGAATATTCGTGAACTAGCTTTTATAACTGTTCGTGTCATCCCAGAAGAAATTTAAGTGGAAACACATGTGATTTTTACCATTTTCCTTTCTGTCACAAGGATTGAAATAGCCACAGGGAAACTGCCCGCAGCGCTATCAGAATCACTTGTCTGCAGTTTGGCAAAGTTCACGTACTGGCAAGTCCTGGAGCTGTCTAACGGCAGAATCTGGAAAACAGTTTTTAGCCCGGCACATTTGGGAGAGAGCTCCTCCTGAAATCAACAAAACTACAGACGTTTTTATCTAAACTTAAATTCTACCAGAACTGGTAATGCACGCGTCTTACTCCCTCAGCTATAAAATGTAGTCTCACTTTTTTCTGAAACATTGACCTTGTGTAACTTCACTCAAAACTGCCCCAAATAATAACATCTAAAACCCATTAGAATAACTCATTAATTGTATAACTATGTGAAAAGAATAGAGCCTCCCTTTTTGCTCAGCAGCAATAAAGATACTCAGAGATAATATAAGGACGTCAGTGCTGCTGCGATCTATACAGGATTCCAAATATGCCTGTAACCAAAACCTCTTTAAAGTACAGCCTGGGTTAAATAAACAAAGACCGATCGCGACTGCTGCAAGCAGCAGTGCTCAGCTGAGTTCAGTGGCTGCATATCCAAAGGTCTTGCTGGATGAATATTCAAACAATGCATTCAAACTCACGACCTTGGACTCTGCTAAAGAAAATTCCAGGAGACCTCCGAGGTCTGATCCTCCATGACCTCCCTGGGAAGGGAATGTAGAGATTAATGACCTGAAAGCATAATGCAACAATCTGGAAGAAAATACAAACCGTACTGAACAAGAGCTGTGAAAAAGGCAAATAAATGCAAACAGCCATAGAGCAACTTTGACAGATATCAAAACCACAGTAGGGGCAGGGGAGGAGGGGAAGGGAAGAATACAAAATTGTAGTATCGAATGACAGCACATAATACGCTAAAGAAAAACTTTGTCGAAAATGGATAGAAAAGTCCATGCGCATACTGTGAAATTGTGCTGCTGTAGCCAAACTGGGGAACAAACTACATGAGAAAATAAGCCAAGGGTTGACAGTACTCCCTACTCAGAAGGGCTGTGCTGCCTAACACGTTGTTCAAGTACACTCATTATCTAGAAGAATGAAATACTAAAAGGAGTACTCTTTCCTTAGTAGCCAAAAGCACAGATTGTGCAAAGATCTGACTTAAAACAAAGAAAAGCCTTCTTTTATTTTTCAGTATCAATGCTTACCTTGGCCCTTGGTGGTCCAAAAGCAACAAGGGAAATTCTTCCTTCATTTTCAGTTGCTGCATATAGAGACAACTGCAACCTCTTGCTAGGTGAGCACAAGAATGACGAGTTCATTGACTTGCATCCTCCCTGAGCACAGAAGGCTGTGGTCTCAGGGGACACCTAGACAAAGGTTGTATCTATGCTGGCTGCTTGGCCAGCTCCAGCCTGGGGGTCACCCTCTGCTACGCACAGTGCTAAGCCATGAGCCCAAAAGAGAGCCCCCCACTTCTCCCTGCAATCCCTGCTAGCCCACAGGGCCAGTTTCAGAAATGCACTAAGGGCAGACCGGTGAGCCACAGCCACACAAACAACGCTTCTTACTTCCCAGCACCCAGATGCACTGCTCCTTCGCTTTATTTTTGGAACGCAGTGAGGGTGATGCCCTTCCCAACGCAATGCCGGCCATCTCAGAAGGACTTAGGGGACACAGACAACTCTGAGCATGTGGGACACCCACACTCACACAACCGATCCCGGTGACGCAGCATAGCACGATTTTCCATCCCACCCATCCCTGCCACTTCCTTGCTTACTTCGCAGCTGACTTGGATATGAGCACAGAAGTGGTTCGCTTGCTCCAAGACCAGATCTTAAGCCTAGGGTGCTCCTAGCCGTCTGCTGAAAGAGAAACTCGTGGTCACGACACATTCTGGAATAAAAGAAAGCAAGACAGGCAGTAGAAGGGAGGGTAGGAGGATAAGGAAAATACACAAAAGCTGCATGATTTCTTTGCATCTTTTGCATTCCATCTTTATAGTGGAAGGACTTTAGCAAAATAGCACCCATACTCACTCTTTCCCAAAAGATACCGTTGATAGCTGAAGATGAGAAAGAGCAGAAATAATGAGGTCCAGGTATGGTTTGCATCCAAGGATTCAGAACAATAGAAGTGTAAGTGGCTGACAAGATGGATAACTATGGCTTTTACTTATTTTATTTCTAAATAGATCTATTTAGACAAGCAGGTATAAATCAGCTACGGGACAGTGTATGACATCCCCTAGCACCCACAAAATTTCCCCCAAAAATAAACATCAAACTTTTAGAATATGAAAACCTTATTTACTATAATCTTATGCTTTCATATTGATATTAAAAGAATTTATATAAATTCAAACAGTACACATCTACTGATGAAGTTTATGAGGAAGTTAAACCACGGAACTGGAGAACAAACTGCTTCAGGACCTGTAGGATGCATCAAAGTGATAAACCAGCAAAGCGGTTTGCTCAATCACACAAACTATTTTGCTGATAACAAAGAGCATTTTCTTCAGTTTGGTTCTCATTCAAGAATTAGTTCATTTAAATTCTGGGGAACTGATTAGAAGGAAAAGATTCTTTCCCCCTCCAAATCTATCAAAACTTGGCAGAAGAGGCTGATATAGCTCTAAAATCTGAAAGGAATGGAAATCAAGAACACAGCCCAGACACCCACGTAGTCCTACCTACAGATATTGTCCAGGGATTTCTAGCAAGTTAATAATTCCCTCAGTCGTAGTTGCAAAGCACGGCTTGCTTTTTCAAATGTCCAGTGTACCTGATGTATGCTGAACACGCACTAGAGCGTTTTGCAGTCTAATTTCATGTAAAAGCAACTCCGTTCAAATGCTCCAAGGCTGCTCTAGGATGTGAACCCAAGCTCAGGGAGTGCAAATGATCAACAGAGCTGTTTCAAAGCACACTCCTGATCCAAATTAAAAGGATAATTTTAATGCATATTTAGCGTTGTTTAACTGATTATCTGATAATTCCCTTAGTTTCAACAGCAAAACACGGTTTTAGACCACTTTGCAGTGTTTCTCATATATGTAACTCAGTATTATTTAAACAATTTTATAACACTGATTTTCTGCCTGAATTCCAAGAAGGACATCACCACGAGTAAAATATGACCACATGCTGCATGCATCATTCACCATTTATAACAAGGTATGTATGCAGTATGTCAGTCTGAATAGCAAAAGAAGTACCAAATTAAGGAAGAGATTATATTGCCATTGACACTCAACACATAGAAAAGGATATCAATCAATACAAATCAATCTTGCAAGAAAAAGAACTACGAAATACAATCCCAAACAGTTTTACATCAAATCCCTTGCTTACTAATTAAGTACATGCTTAAAACCAGTGATTAAAATCACTTCAGCTAAGCAGCCTGGACTGCAAAACCCAAACATGATTTAAAGGACTACTAATGAAAATGCAATTGAAGACCCAGACAAGAAGCATGACAAGGGGTTATAACTCAGCTATAGACAGCATACGACATCCTTAGCACCTGGAAAATTTCCCCAAAAGATTAAGTAACAAACTTTGAGAAAGCCAAAAGCATCTGAGGAAAAACCCACAACTAATACATCAGTTCTTTCTAGGCTACCTGTCATTTACTACTTAATGAAATTACGGGTGCTAGTCACACCTTTGTCTGTATTTTCCAAGTAAATTTTACAGGTTTTGGTGACATTGGTGACATTCTTCTCTCTTCCTTGGTTAAATGGAATTTTGCTTGCCTGAATACCCCACACCATAGGTCTGAAGCTACATTTATTTTAGCAATGGTGATGAGGCAAAGTTTAGGATGTTTACCTACTCATGACGGACAAGAAAGCTTTGCAAAAGCCTTTTTGCTGAGAGCTCCCAAATCACTTCAAATTACCTACATCTTCTTTGAGACTCTGTTCCTTACTCCTGAAGGCTGTTTACAACCCAGAGTTATATTATCCTACAGAAATGAAACCCATTTTGAAGAGTCATAGGTGAACGCCATTTTGACAAAGAAAGCGAGCCCCAGTTCAACTGAGCTCATGAAAGCCAACCGGGGGACCTCAAGGAAACATGAGGAATGGGGAACAGGAGAGGACACCTCACCTACCGCTATCATTAACCAGAGAAGCATGAAGCATTTTGAATCATCTTAATGGAGCAGACCTTAATAATCCAAAATAGAGTGGAAAAATGATATAGAAGACATCGACAGAGACGGAAAAATTTTCAGATTAAAACTAAAAAGAGCCCCAGGCCTTCTGAAGGCCCATGTTTATACAGATTGTTCTGAAGTGGGTGGAATTTTAATCATTTCATTTGCAGCTCACCATTAACAAAGCCAAACAAAACAAGAAAAAAAAAGCAACTGCAACAACTCCACATTTCCACACATGTATAGAAAACGTAACAGAGTAACTGTTGTTTTTTGAGCATTCCCAGAATTCTGACCTGGATGGACTGGCTTTAAAAAAAAAAAAAAAGCATCCTTCTCTTTCAGCCTTAGCATTTGGCAGTTGATAAGTGCAATCCCGTAGGAGAGGCCACCTAACAAGAACACAAATCTTGCAAATGTAAACATTCAAAACTGGAAACTTTTGATGATAAAGTTGCTTGTATAACTTTGACTCTAAACTCAAGTGGGAAGTAGTCATTAATTATACAGTCACACAGAACTTCTCTAGCATGATGCACTAAGCATTTTTTTTTCTGTAACTCCAAACATATTGGTGTTGTTGCTGGAACAAGCAGCAGATACACAATCACATGCAAAAATGAAAAGCACCTGTGAAAGTCACATAATAAAACCAGTGGCATGGTGCTTTCTTCCTAATAAACAGAAGAGCCCTAAGGATTTAAGAGCTAGCCTACCTAAATCTTCACCTAAATCAGCTCCGTGGAGTACTTCTTCAGCAACAGGTTCAGGAGCTCCTCTGTGCCGTTGGGTCCGGCTGGTTCTTGTCCTTACCCAGGGGCAGGACCTGGGTTTGCACCAGACCTGCTCCTCCCACTTCCTTGCCTCTTTGCTTCTACGTGAAGGGAAGAGAGTTACACACAAGGGAAGGAAGATTCAACCCATTCACGGGGCTTTTTTATCTTAGCAGATGGAGATGGGGCTCCTCAAGTACATCGCTGTCTGAAAGCGACACTTAACGTTGAGACGCACCAGGCGCACGTCTCAGCTGGCTGGTCAGCGCTTGGCGAGCCAAAGCGCCGCTTCCTATGGTAGAATGGCACTGGACAGGAAGAGCTGAAGTTAATTTACTAAACACAAGCTTAAAGAGGACTTTGGAGGAAAATATTATGCTCTAGAGCTTCCTCAGATGTGAGGCCAATAATGAATCTTTATTTTTGTCAGTTTTCACACATACCATTCGGTCTGCCAAAGCCAAATGTGGGAAACATTTTGTCCTTTATTTCGAACGTACTCAAATTATTCATGCACGAAACGATACGGGCATGTGCAAGAAATATATTTGCAATATTATATGGGGGTAGTTCTTTTAAACCTTATCTTTTCAGCTGCATATTTGCTTCTGATGGCAGCATATGCAGATGAGATTGTATTTATATGGAAACATCAAAATGAGTGATGTTCTTCAATTGAAGGGACACTTAAAAACATACATCCACAGAAATCAGATTATATAGCATCAGTATAAATGCCCAGCACTTAGAGACAAAATCTTCTCATGAATTTGTGTTGTCCTACAGATTCTCAGTTCACTGATTCATTCTGGATATGCATAAAATATACAGTTTTTTATATTAACTTTGTCTGTTTTTTATCCTTCTTCCGGGAGCAGAGGACAGAATATAATATTGATTGTATGTAAAAAGACAAAATAATTTATGTCCTGTTGAATGCTACTTCTAACATGGCTGACACGTCAACTGTCTGCTTCCAAGGTGCAGTAAGGCATATAAACAAAAAAAGCCACACAATACAAAAATGACTAAAAATATTTTGTCACGAGTACTATCTTATAAATGTATGCATGCGTTAATTCACCAGTTGCAAACAGCATAACAGATGTGCCAATAACCATACACATTCAGCATCTCTTTCCCATTCAGTATATTGGATTAAGTCATAGGAGCTACACACTGTCTAAATGAATGTTGCTTACTCCTCTCGCAATACGAACGAGTCTTTCTATGAAGATCTGTCTAAGCCACTGAGTCATCTATGGAACAAAGAACAACAGTGAAGTGAAAGAAGTCTCAAAATTAAATAAGCCTGTGGATGGAGGAAGTCTGGAAGGAGGTAGATCGCGTCTTACACAAAAGATTACAAGAGACTCGTGCAGGGACATACTGGAGTCAGAGCCAGCATTGCCCTATGGAAGTAAAACATCGTGGTGATTGATGGGACAGCCTTAAACAAATATTCACACCAAACCAAAATTTCCAAAATGTTTTTTAAAGAAATACGGTAAATACGAAATGTGTCAAGTAAAAACAAATCAGGTCCTTATCTCACCGGCGCAGTTGACATTGTATTACAGCTTCCCAGCAGGTGTTCGTGTTAGATTAGGCATGGTAGGATCTAATAAATACAGTCCTCCCTACTACGGGAAGGCAAATTAACTGAAAAAACAAACCCCAATCGCAGACAGAAATAAATAGTGTCAAGCAGAGACCGCAACAGAGTCCTGACTGACAGCATCGCACTATAAGCTTTTTTGATTGAATATTAGTTTTCATTCTATTAAAATAAACACATGTATTAAAAATGGACCGTGTGCTGTGATTCCCTGAAAAAAAAAATTATATTGCTTCAGTCCCAAAATAGGCATCAGGATACCCTCTGTTATTTCAGTATAAAAGACCATATTTCCTTCGTAAGCATTACATGACCAACCTTAATTTTAAAGCTGACTTATTTGCGACCTTTTCCTGTTAGGAAGAGCACGGTGTTTACACATCTGGTGAAACACCATACCATTTGCAAAGCGGTATTTAATTGAGTCCATAAGATGGTAAGATGTGTTTTAAGACCACCACTGATAAAGAAACCATGCCAATTAAAATCAGCACACTGCTTGATTAAAGCTTCACGTTTGTTGGCCATACCCAATCTCTCTAGTTTTTTCTAAAAAAAAAATAAATAGCAGAACTGGCTACAAAAGTCTCTGATTTTCCGGCTAGAAATATTTCTCTTACAGACTACTGCCTTGCATTTTTGCAAAACAATCAAAGCATGGCACTTTGAAGTCTAGCACATTCTAGCAAGATAAAGGCACCATAAATATTGATTAATTCTGCATGTGAGAGGTTCTCTCCTGCTACGTCTATGAGCAGACTTGGAGCCCAGGACCAGATATCAACCAAAAGCTGATATGCATGCCTTTAAGGAGAGCCGATTGTATTCCTTTAAAATTGAGAATCTGATTTTTTCAAGTAGTTTAAAGAGATAAATGATGTATTTCATCAATAAAGATGAAATACATGTTTTAGTTAATTCTAAGATTCACCTTGATACATGCCATTCAAGATAAAGGAAAGATTTAAAATCTTACATGTTAGTTATTCACTGAAGAGTATCATTTTTCTTGTCCTGTTTTTGGGATTCCGTGTATTTAAGAGAAGGAGACTGAAAAGTGCTTTTACATGTCTTAATGCTTAGAGCATATTCCTGTTTCCCTGTTTTCAAACCTACCATTTTTTCCGGATGTCCAGAACTCCAATCACTTCTACTCTTTCAGTGAAACAAGATTATTCAGAAGCCAAGCTCAGCTACCTCCTCGTGATTTTTAACACCACGTGAAGCACACCTTTACAACTCATCCAGTGAAAAAGGCGGAGGAGCAGCGTACCGGGTACCTTACTCACACCTGCCTCCGAGGGAATGGGACTTTGGAGCCCAGGTCCCATAGGTGAGACAGCACACGCAGTGCATGTGGGCACTTCAGAGAGCCCGTGGGACATGCAGGGCATCCCACAGGGCATCCCACAGGGCAGGGGGCAACATACCCTAGGACAGCCAGCTCATGCTCAGCCGTCTCGCCAGTGCCACCAATACTGCAGAGCAACCCCTGTGGTGCTAAGCCTGGGATGGCAGAACTGCCCCATGAGCTTGCAACCGCCACACAGGGAAGATTTCTGTGTATTCACCTCCGACACAACAAATTTTGAGCTGCCAGGGCAGGCTTCACTGCATCTGTGACTCGGTCCTTTGCGTTGTCCTTTTATGATATGTTTGTTCAGGTAAAGGTAAATCATTAGATCCCTCTTGGTAATGGCTAACTACCAGGGCAAGGACTTCTGTGAGAGCCATCAGTGCCCTAACAAAGCTGAAATGCTAAATCCTGGCTTAGAAGTTGCCTGTTCCACTCTCAACTTCTCATACAAAGATCTAATCAAGGCACAGAAATACCCATTTTCCAGGACAAGAGATACAAATTAGTTCATTTTCTCAAGTAACAAGGCCACCAATACTTAAAGTCACATTCCTGAACTTGCATTTCCAAGTAAGATATGTGGCCTCTTCTGGTGTTTCTGATGCGGGTTTTTTTTTTCTTTTTTTCCCCAGTACTAAAATGTGGCTGCTGCAAAACCAATTTTTACTCAAGTAAGTTTGTCTCCCATCAAAGCAAGTTCTCACAGAAGTAATCCCTGGTTTGGGGCGGATAATACAGTTCTGGAGGGCATCTGGAACTGTACCATGCTACCTTGGCTATAATATCTAGCAACTTTCTTGTGAGACATTATTAACCACTCTACAAGGTGGAAGCTTGACAGTCTACCTCCGAAAAGGTATTGAACAGAGAACGTGAAGACACCCATCCAAATGAAAGACAGTGTCATGCTTCGGGGCGCACATCTCTTGCCAGGGGGGGCTGAGGTGCTGAAGAAGACAAAGCTGTGGCCCTGGTCTGTGCCCCGCAGGCTGCTGCGCTCCAGTACAGAGTACGGGCATGAACAGGGCTCCAGGCAATGAAGAACCTCCGGAGTACTGCGTGTGGTTGAAGGTTGGTTTGCCCTTCTCATAGAGAAATAATAAAGAAGGTATTTTGAGAAAAGGCTCACAATTACTGCTGCTGACAGAGTAACAGTTCAGCAGTAGTTAGGTGGTCATAACAAACAGGTAAGAACCTCAGGCGTGCATGGTTAGCAACACTGCAGGAGGCTCTACACAGCTGTTACGCATAAACAAACGGCAGCCACTTTCTCCTACCTCATCTGCACCTTTATCAAAGCACAGGCTTGAAAACTCAGTGTTTTCAGGTGGTATTACAGAGTTTCATTTCAAGGCAAACATATTGTAAACACCTGTTAGGTAAGTGTTAATAATTCACAGCAAGATGCCAGCTTTCCATTAAGACATTTCATGTGCAAAGAAAACATTGCAAAAGGTCATTGGAATAAACTAAGTAACTTTCAAACAAAAGGAATACTTGCCTATCAGTATTGTTCATCAAGACTTTCCTTTTGCTGTTTGTTTTTTTTTTGTTTTAAAAAAAGGTATTTCTTTTGGAGTTTAAATTTGTGTACTTAAAACCATACACATAAACCTCCCCCCTTCTTGACGACGATGCCTCTGCCCTTTGCCAGCCAGAAAGGGCAGCATCCCCCTCTTGTCCACCCAACAGATTCAGGAACGCACCACAGGGGCTGGTACTTCACAGCAACCACAGCTGTCCAGTGACTGGTTCATAAGGTGGACCGTCCCCACATGCTCAGCAGGCCGATGGAGTAGCAACAACACTGCTCACAGGGTCAAGAAAGAAGATCGTAAGACACCTCCTGGGAAGGGAAGTAACAGTGCCCCCAGGCAAGGGGGCTGTCAGAGAGCCAGCCAGGTTCCAGTTGGGACAGGAGGCAAACTGGGTGGTGAGGTATCACCACAGGGGCAACAGCTGAACTTGGTTTTATGCTTCGTCTCCGGGCAATCTCACCACATAAAGGGTGTAAAATCATTTTACCGCACAAGCACTCTCCAAATACCCCAGTAAGGTATAGCATGTGCTAATGAAACAAACTTAGATATTGTACAGATAAATAGTAGACTGATACTTAAATTCATTTATTTGTCATTTACTATTACTACGGTTTCCCAGCACCTGGTACCCTCCCCTCTCAAGACATTATTAGGTTTTATTAGATTTGTTAGCTTAGTCGCTGCAGGACCATGACTGCCACTACTTTGGGACCCTGAGCTAGACTCAGTGCAGCAGCCCCGGCACTGCCACCACATCACTTCCACAGCTTAGACCGGAGATCTCTTACACCATGCTGCACTGTGCATCTAGACCATACTCTCCAAGACACAGGGAAAAATCTGATGCCTCTGGTGGAAAGGAGGCAGGAAGACTCCAAAGGTCAGTATATGCAGTATTTCCTCCCATCACCTGCCTCTGGCCAGGAGCTAAAAGAAGTTGTATTTACCACACAAATGGTCAATATACAGTCTTTTCAATACAAAACCCAGCTAGAAAATCCTATGCAGACTTCTATCTTTTCAATGGCTGTGGCATTCTCTTTCCTTGCCTTTTGCAACGCAATGCTGCTCTACTTATATTCCTCCAGAATGCTCTGCAAAGACTACTTGGCTTTGATGATGTCACCTTTTTCATGGGAGCCTTCCACTGCATCTCAGCCTGTTATTACATCCAAACAATAAACATATCCCCCCCTAACTCCATCCTCTCCACCATCCTCAGCTACTGCCTACGTTCATTCCACCATGTCAGGTCTCTGCTACCCAGTTTTGTGCACTGGGAACTCCTTTGTGCACTCCTTCTCCCTCATGCTTGAAAAAATTACCCCTAAATATCTGTATTACTAATCTATTATTCCCATGTCCTAAGACTCTCTAAAACTTAGCAAGGGCAAAACATTTGTTTGCTGTGGCCACTAAATATCACAAAACAGTCTCTGTACAATTCCTGATGCAACTGTGTCTACCTGTTGTCTCTGTAAAATTTCTGGGAGAAAAACAACAAAAAGGTCTCTTGTGTTTATACATCTTTTACAGTGATGTCCTAACCACAAAGAGGGTACCAAGACACTATGGTAATGTAAAAATCACCTCTGCAACGCAAGGGCACCAGCGGTGCAGGGATGCCCACATGAATCCTCTGGATTCTGCGTGGATTTTCACGCTGTCGGATGCCCATTTCTGTCCCTCAACCCCCTACAGTCAGGGAAAAAACAACAGATACTCTTATCACTCAGCTTTACTGTCTCGTCCCTAATTTGGGCATAATCCCAGTTTAAACCAGTTATCTAACAGCTAAATATAATTTCTGTAGGCTGTGTAGTTTCCAGAAATAACTAATGCTGCATCCTCGTCTCCCCATGAGGGAAACACCCAGCAGCACTTGCCAAACCCCACCCCACCCCACTGCCCTACTCAGTAGGGCCATGTGGCACAGAGACCTAGCCCTCTCAGCAGACGCTCCCCATGCTCCTGTGTGGATCAGCCATCAAACCCACAGGCTCATCTGCAGCTCTGATTTTTTGAGCCTCGTCCCTTCCTGCTGCTTCAATGAGCCACCCCCGGGCACATCCTAAGGACCAAGCGATCACCTGCCCACTGCTTCTGTCACACTCTTTAGGAGGAAGTCAAAAGATACCCTGAGAAGCATCTAAGCTATGCATATTGTAAAGAAAACATATTCTTACAGAGCGGATGTAGCCCCAATCCACAGCACAAGGAGAGGAAGAAAGCAAAGGCAAAAGCTTTCTTTGTCTTAGGAGTAAAATCTGCAGCTGATCCTTTTCCAAGATGGGCAAATTAATTTCTCCCTCAATGGTCTTGAGCACTGCCTCAATTCTTTTGGTTCAAATATTTCCTAAAAAGCTGGGAAGAACAAAAGCAAAACCAGAAGCAGAGTATTTCCAGAGTTATCCTAATACAAAGCATAGGAAAAACAAAATTCTTCATTTCTTCCAAATTCAGTATGTTAGATCCTCTTCTACACATTGATGTTGTGCCAGTTGAGCATAAATCACCAGTTCCTCGCTCTGAAGCAAAGGCAGAAGGCCTCCAGTTCTCTCTGGAGGCAAGTGACCTCCAACTATTTCATCTCACAACCACTCACATGCGTCCTCGCTCTGGAAGCTCCTCAGTAAAAGGCATCTGGGGGAGTTTGGTAGGGACACCTCATGCCATCAGAATCGAGCATGGCGGTCCCTGGTGTGGTGGCATACGCAAGCGTGAAGTTGCTATGCCGACATGCAAAGCAATATCCCACAGACTCACCACACTGAGCGTTCAAACACACATCTGAGGAGCCTCTTCTCCCAGTTCCCACTACGAACTTCACCCACCCTGCTTTGCAGTGTCTCATCTCCAGAAAACCACATCTCATAGCTGGGAGATGTTTCCTGACAGAACAAAGACAAGAAAACCTTGACTTACCACTGAGAGATGTACACTACTAATAAATAGTACATTTTACATGATTTTTCTTTTCCTGGACATTCGACATTGAAATTTTGTATAAGTAACACACATTTTTATTAACTTGGAGACCAGATGTATTTAGATTTTTGTGAAATGGTTAAACTAACATTTTTCCATGTGGTAATGCCTCATGGAAGAGAAAGACGCAGAAACAAAGATCATTTTCCATGCAAGAAATAACATATCACACATTATTTGCAAGTTCAGAAAGAAAGAACCAATGTATGTATTATACATGTATTTTTTTTTACAGGCAAAAAACACCTGGTCACAAAAATTCAGTAATTCCCCTGCAGTTCATAACACCAACCTTCCCAAAGAACCCCTGGTTTCCTTTTTCCTTACCGTGCCCCTAAACTCTTCCTCTTCCTCCCATCAACTACTTGCAGTCCATTTCTCCGGGGCAACCACCCCTCACAGAAGGTGTGGTAATGCAGAGATGCAATTCGCAATTTCCCTCCTGTTGCAGGCTTCATTAAGTCTTGCAAAGCAAATTAGAGCGCTTCACCACTGCACAAAATAATCACTGCTAATAAGACAAGCCCCAGCAACTCAACCGCTTATCCCAAAATATATATGGTACTTTGAGCGCATCAACACAACGACTATCCCAGTTCCGCGTCCATCTACGCTCGGTGGTCATCAGATCTCTGTTGAGCCATCCCAGTCCTTCCTCCCCAAATCTTTCCAGCAGGGCTTCTCAGTCTCTCTGCTTGCAAGGGCTGGGTTATAAAATAACCAAAATAACCAAGACCATAATCTTTGGACTTGATAGGAGGTCCCATCACACTCCCCGCATGCTGCTTGTTCTGTGCCCTTGACAGCGCAGCAGCTGCTTCTGCTTCACCGCCATCCCCAGCCCTCAAGCCTGGGAGGAGACCCCTTCCCTTCCTCCCTCTGGCCCTTTACCGCTGGCTCCAAGGAACGTGCCAAGCAAACTCCCCTTTGCTTTTCTGCTTTCAGCCTCCCCTAGCCTTGGATTTTCTTTCAAGAGGGGTCAGCAAGCAAGCAAACCCCTTTGCAGCTCCCCCTGATATCTTCTACAGGAATCTTCCACACTCTCCCTGGGAACATCCCAACTAATTGTTCCCTTCCAGCTTTGCTTTGATTTGCCCCAGATGTTGCCAACCATATTTCTCCCTTCCCCTTGGCTCCCACTCCATCTGTCTGAGTTAGATCCAGCACAAGAAGAGCTCCTGCTTTCCTACAAATGTTTTGGTCCTATTTTAATTAAAGGCGGCAGTCACCCTCTAGCACAGCAATATGGTTATTAAATGCCTTTATCCCAACCAAAGCCGTGTATTTCAAAAAACTGTAAGGAAGCCAGAAATAAATAATTCACTGCAGGAAACTCATTCTCTTCGACCGCAATTCAAGTGACATCTTAAGCCTGCTATCTTCAGCTCCAAAAAAGGTATATGGCTAAATCTCATGCGGAATGCTAGGTCCAAGTAGCTGGACTTGGTCCAGAAGCAGGGTCTCCATGAGCTCAAAGCACTTAGGAGAAGTGTCCTGCCACCTGAGACCATAAAAGACTGCATAGCCACCACAACTGTAGTACAGCCATACTACATGGCTGTTCCCAGGTCTCTTATTTCCAGGGTGCAGCAGCTCTTCAACTCGCCAAGCAATGAGTGCCCACTCTGTTCCCTACACCGGTCATCCGGATTCAGAAGACACAATGTAAAAGTTGGCATTTGTGGAGCACGGCGATACGGATCATACGGTATCAGCCCCTTTATCTCTACCCACTCCTCCTGCAGTGGCACCTCGCTGGCTCTGCTGGGGCCACAGCCTTCGGCAGCCTTGGGGATACAGGAAGGATTTCCTCCATAGAAAGCAAGACAATAACCAGCTTCCAGCCAGTTTGTCAGAGAGATTCCCAAACAACCAAGCCCTTGAACCCAGTATCTAAACATCAGGGAGCTTTGTTTTCAAAAGACTCCCAAAGAGGAAGCTCTGTTTGAAAAACATAGCTCTCCAGCATAGCTCCCCGAGTGTCCCCTCCAAGCCAGCTATCACAGGGACAGAAGGAGTTGCCAAAGAACAGCAGATCTTCTCTTTTTAATTCTGGCACTGATGCCAAATCCCGCACTCTACGGCAATCACACTTTCCATTTCCCATCACAGTGTATAAGCTGGATGCCACTGGATTAAAGGAATAAAGTGCAAACATTTGGAATTTAATAACGCACTTGACACAGCCTCAAGACATGTTTCTAAAAAACAAGTAGATACGCTGTCACAAGCTGAAAATAACAAATGATAGTAGAAGGCAAATATAATATAGCAAGTTCTGCTAAAGCACATAGTAATCACCATAAAGCAAGCCCAAAAAAACCCATGAACAATATTTACAGAGACAGCTTGAAAGTGCTCCTGAAACACGAAATAGCTCAAGAAGACATATGCATAAGACATAAGACCCCTTTACTGCTAAAAAATGGTAATCAGTTGTGTGGAGGACCTCATCATTACAACTTCCGCTGGGAAGGAAGAAGGAAGGAAGGAGGCTCTAATTACTATAACAAAAAGTAAGGATATAAAAGATCTAGAATAAGATTTCAAAAACTACCTAAACGATCTAGGAGCTTGGGGTTCACCTTCAAAAGTGAGCCAGGGACTTGAGAAAATCTCATCACTAGAGACGATGGTGAGAACTACTGAGGGAGTGCAATGCACCATGGCAACCAATAAGCCACGCACCACTGGTCCAACACCGACCTTTCATCTTACCAAACCGCATCAGAGGTGGGAGCTTCTCTGAGGGCCAGGCAGCACGGCAGGCACAGTCCGAAGCGTGGAGCGGCCCCAGGACGGCACCTCGGGCTCAGCGCTCCCAGGAGGATACCAGGATGTCACACCAGGAGTGAGACGGGGCAGGGATGTCCACGCAGGAGTCCAAGCTCTCCTCTTCCCAGCAGTGGTGGCACTTCAGCGGCAATCCTGTTTTCCAGCCCTAGTGATGTTTCACTAGCTACCCATTTCTTATCCTGTTTTGGCCTTCTCGCCTTCCTTATCTCCTTTTATTTGAACCACACAGCTGTAATCCACAGTCGCCTTCTTTCTATTTTCTTGTCTATTCAAGGAAAAAAGTACTTATCAAGACTGCAAAAGGTTATGACCCCAAGCCATCAAGGCTTCATTTTACTGTGGGCAAGATCCTTCTGGCAGACCAATTTCATACTTGATGCTGGAGGCCGCACCTGCTTGGCTAAATTAAATGCAGACTTGCCAAAAATCGCTTCTCAAGAGCAAGGAGAAGAGACACGGGAGATCAGATGTTGACCAACATACTCCAGAAACTCAAAAAAAGCCCACCACTGCACTGTAAACAGCAGCAAATTATGTCCTGCGCTCCGTTTAAATAGCAGTGTGGAAGCATTTAATTCAGCAAGCCAATTTGGTACCAGCTTTTTCCGGGCCGTGTGGCCCCATCTGCCTATTCCAGTTTAGTTTAGCTTTGACTGATCCCAGTTACATAACTGTACCCTTAAGCTCATAAGTTGTAAGGTCAGTATTAGGTTGAACTGTTGCTGTGTGAGACAATATAGGCAAAGCCTGCACTGTCCCACTGCCACACCTATTTTTCTGTGTATCTGATGCAATTCCCAGCTCAAAGCTCGGCAGGAGATTTCCTTTCCTTCTCACATACCTCTTCGATTTTTTTTCCTTCCTCTGCCGTTTCTCCCACAGATGATTTTTACTTTTATAATACGCTCAGGAAGATGACAAAAAAAAATTAAACAGAGAAAAGCTAAATTGACAGGAGTGCCTCTGTACCATCATTTTACTATGGGCACTGAATGGAAGCGTTTTAGGCAGCAAATCATATGTCCCCTCATGAGCGCACTGAGCTACCACGAAACGGGGCTGGAAAAGATAATGGTGTTTTGCCAAATGTCTGCCTAAAGTGAATGAACCCACAAAAGCAGACGGAGCTCAACTTCAGAGCGGGTCGGTCCCAACAGCATGCTGTCCTGAAGGTGGGATGCCATATGAGCCCTGGGCTCCCTAATGCTGGAATATGCGGGCAGGCTTGGTTAAATGAGCTGGCGGGAAACCCACCCGGCAAGTAGTTACTGCAACTTCCCCGCCAGATCCCTGCTGAAGTTCTGCTAGAGCACCGTCAAGCTGTCTCTGCAAAACACTTCTATTTGAGAAGGGTTTGGTCGGGGCTTTTTTGAAGTTTTACTGACATCTTCTAAAAAATCACCCTGTCTTTCTTTGCATCTGTGAGACACCAGCAGTGTAGCTGCAGCGTAACGCCAGGGTATGCCTCACAGAGTATTGGCGCAGCAACAACTTTGGAGAATGATGCAACGAAAGGAATCACTCTTCTTGTAAGCCTGCTTCAGCCTTGACGCTGGAGACCATCGTACTTTCTGCAGTAACCCATCAAATTCTGTACGTCCCAAGGTATGTTGAAGCAAAGGGAAGAGATATGAGTTTTCATTCTACTGTGGAAAGAAATGATACTCAAGAGTCACAGAATCACAGAAAAAAAATAGGTCAGAAAGGACTTCTGGAGGTCATCTGGTCCAATCTCCTGCTCATAGCAGGGGCAGCTTCAAAATTTGATTGGGTTCCTCAGGGCCTTGCCCTGTCAAGGGTTGAAAATTTCCAAGGACAGAAATTCCAGACCCTCTCTAGGCAACCCATTTCAATATTAATCACCCCTGCTGTGAATGGTTTTTTCCTTAGATCTACTCAAAATTCCTCTTGCTGCAACTTGGGACTGTCATTGTTCAACTCTGACACCACCACCCAGCTCCATCTTCTCCTTAGTCTCCATTCTCCTTATTCTTTTCCCGGCTGAAACAAATCTCAGCCTTTCCTTGTGCATTAAGCACTCTCATCCCCTCTCATCAGTGGAAGGTCTTGATGGCCCTCCACTCCACTTGCTCCAGTATGTCAACATCTCCCCTGTCCCAGATGCGGACTCCCAAGGGCGAAGTCACTTCCCTTGACCTGCCAGTTACCTTTTTGCTTATACAACCCAGTATGCGTGTGTTCTGTTCTCCACATTACGCACCTTCCACCGCTCACCAACTTATCTAACTGGTTTTCCTCTGATCCATGTGCAGTGGTGTAATTTAGCTACATTTGGGAAAAAAAAAAACAAAACAGGTGGAAGGCTCTGTTACATAGTTCACTCCACGGAAGAAAAAGTATGCTCATCTGTCACATTCACTCTGCCTCTGTTGAGGAGAGGTTTATGAAACAGAAAGCTTCCATCGAGCCTTGACGGAGCATGGTATGTGCTCAGACCTCAAGCAGAGAGAGAAAAGGATCAAGAAGCATTTGGGACAGTGTGCCAGAGATTTTTCAACTATGCAAATTTACCAGTGTAAATCTTACTAATTATTCCACTAAAAAGTTGCTTTAAAACGCTCCACACAGGTTGACTGCCAATTACATCCCGTTCCTGTAGTGAATATAGAATTAAGGCACGTTACCCCCCCCAAAAAAAGTAAAACTGTGTTTGTTTAAGTAATTTGGCCTCCTAGTTCTCCCAGCTGGCTATGGTTTGTTACCCGCTCTCTGGCACAGCCCACTTTGTGTATCATTTGAGAATACACTGTCCCCTTCTAAAGACCCATGAGACGTGTCCCCATGGCGCGCTGCGACAAGAGCTGTCACTAGATGCAGAGACATGGACGCATGCTTGAGAAACAGTAGTGAAGCAATGAGCAAAAGGCACACCATATTTTGTCAGCAGGAATGTTATGAAATAGCCACAAGAAAACTCAACCATATTGTTCTAATTTAGGATAGAGTAGATAGGGTCTTATTTTGGAGCATGAAAATGTAATCTATCCCAGTCTTTCTTTCCCCACCGCCCCTTTCAAATAACAGTCTGCACTGTCATCCACATTAAATTAACAGCTAAACATAGCTGACTTCCAACCAGGATGTTACAAGGATTTAGCCTTCCTATATACACATACACTTGCAAAAGAAATTGTGGTAATGAGATTGGGATCAAAACATTGCCCAGGATCCTTTTAAAATTGAGGGCAGGGAAAAGAGAAGAGGGATTTCTTTATGATTTAAGAAGGATAAATATGACATGTATACAATCAAAACAACAAAATTTGAGAAGTTACAGCAGATGCGTTAATCTGCGTTCTTTAGCTTCAAATTCTCCCACTTCACGTAAGTGTCAGCTTGTCCCGGAGCTTGACAGCACTGTATAAAGAAACAATTGCATATCTTCTAAAAACAGAAGATGGTGAGATATCTTGGACAGTTTGCCCAAAGACTCTATTGTGCCTAAACTCTTATGGGAATACAATTCAGAAAGGTTTATTCAATAAATTAAAAGAAATACCTCCTACGGGAAGCAAAAGACATAACAGAATGAAAAACATTTCCTGTAGAAGAAATATTTTTAGACTTTTAGAGAGAGAGGCAAATGAAAACTGAACAGAGCACTGCCAACCGGTTTCTCACCACATTACTCTCAGTAGGGTGCAACTCAACTGAAATTACCCTTTAGAGAAAAAAGAAAAAGACAGTGCTCAAAAACCATCTTGCCGTATTACAACAGTGACAGAAAACAGAGGGATAAAGCAAATAAAACCTGAAAATAGCAATGGAAAATTTGTTTTAGTCTTCCTCTTACAAAATAAGTTCTCAATGTTCAGTGGAGGTACAGTCCCATCACTGAGAAACACATCCAGGAAGCCAGTCCTTTGGAGAAGCACGACTCTGAAGCAGTGCAAAAGTAATCTTAATCACACTATAAGAAAAAACTTTTGTTAGTAAAGTCTGCACCATACTCTGTACTTTGCTGAAAACCATTTTGTCCCTTTATGAGAGAAGCCATTTATGAGAACAAAAGGACACATTAACACTTGACTTGGCCAATCCAAATAATAGGCTACAGCTACTGTAAACCAGCTTTTTTTTAGAATGAACTACAGGTGATGAAAGCAAGAAAAAGACCCATTATCTTCCTTTTTAATGTTTGGCATGGAGGGTAACTGAAGATATACATAACAAGGACAACTGGAAATGGATAAAAGACAGGCCCAACCTGAAAAGGTCCGAGTGCGTGCAACAGGAACTCATAAATGAACAGGGGAGAGAAGAGAAGAGAAGAGAAGAGAAGAGAAGAGAAGAGAAGAGAAGAGAAGAGAAGAGAAGAGAAGAGAAGAGAAGAGAAGAGAAGAGAAGAGAAGAGAAGAGAAGAGAAGAGAAGAGAAGAGAAGAGAAGAGAAGAGAAGAGAAGAGAAGAGAAGAGAAGAGAAGAGAAGAGAAGAGAAGAGAAGAGAAGAGAAGAGAAGAGAAAAGCAAGATCTACTCAAAATCCTAACGGGTTCTCAGCAGCCACAGGGAGAGTTTCTGCGTGGGACTCACTAAGTGCAACACTCAAAAACCTCACTTTGGTCTCACGCTGTCAAATAGTCCTCATGGATAAATACCGTAAATCAGAAGGTCTCTGCTTTGAGAGGATACAGAAGAGAGCAACTAGGGAGACCCAGAAAAGACAGTTTTGGTTTCACAACTTGGGAGGCTGATGCAATCTGTTCCCATAGCCAGGACTGCGCGGATGATGGCCCAGGGATGAGAGCTTTAGGGCGGGAAACCAATGTTTGTTTTTACGGGCCAGAGACAAAGTACCTAACCTACTTAGCTCCAAAAACACAAACATGTGGTACCCAACATCTGGTTCCAGTACGACAATGTGGAGAGCGTCAAGCACTGGAAGCTCATCAAATCCTTCAAAAACACTCTTAACTCTCCCGGGGATTTACTAACTCCTTGCTGACACCCAGAGTGGAACAGACGTGTAACTTGAAATAGACAGTCTGTACACATATAGGAAAAGCTGAAACTCAACCAGAAAGCCTGCGCATACGTTTCCACTGGTATGTATTATTGCTACAGGATAAGAATAGATTAAAAATAATAGAAATTATTTTGAACAAACGCAGCTTAAAAATCTGCACAAAACAATAGATAGAAAAGTTTTAAATATAGGTAAAGTAAAATTCCTAGCACTGAATGATAGCTAAAGGCTTTGCTTCCCACCCAATACTCTGTTTTGACTAGTAGTATTCACCCGCCAAAAGTAACACGCACACTTGAGTACCCTGTCAGATTGAAGTCCGAGTACTTTGCAAAATTGGACAATGAGCAGCAATGTCAAATTCCAACGAAGTCTGAATCTTGCCCTTACCTCCTTATTGCCCCCCTTCCAGTTTCCATAAGCTGAATGGAATATTTGGCCCCTTCTCCCACCATCCAGACACCTGGTTCAGTTAAAAAACAGTGTGACCCAGGATGTACAGAAGCTATGTTTTAAAATGTCAGCTTAATTCCAGTGACCCTCACATTCTCAAATACTACGCCACATAGCCAGAAAATCAACTACGAGCAGCATTATATACTGTTTAATGAGACTAAGATAGTACTGCCATTATAACCTTCATTTTCATTAGCTTTTTACGTTAAGATTTCACCTCTGCAACTCTGACACTGACAGGATCTAGCTACTACTCCACCATCACGAGTGTTCAGCCCTACTTGCTCGTAACTCCCTGCTGGTTTCCATTATGATATTTACATATGGAAGGAAAAATATCCCCCAAAACATGCTTAATACCTATATGCTTATACAGTAGCAACACCACAGAAGAGTGAAGAGAGACTCCTGAAAAGTTCTCCACCTGCAAACAGTCGCAGCTGCAGTTCTTGTCATACAAGAGTCTGCAAAGCGAAATGTGCCGCAACTCCACCATGAAGTCAAGACAGCAGTCTGGGTTGTTGATATTTTAGAGGCTGCTCAAAATTACTTTTCAGTCTCATTTCTATTATTTTCACAAGTTCCTTTCCCATTACTTAAGCAACGCACACTTGGGAGAATTCTGTCTGTCCTAGCTGTCAACTCCCATATTTTCACCAAATGTCTTCAGACGTAATTTAGTTGGGAATGGGAAGACTGCATTTGCCAAATTCAGAAATGTTGAATATATTTAGTTACTTTTAATGGCATTCCTCTTCATATGAGACCCACAACATTTCTGCCCACCAAATTCTGCAATTACAGAACTCTTACGGCATTGAATGGGACAGACTTAGGCTGAAACTGTGCATCTATGGATTACGACGAAAATAAAGCAGAACAGTTCAGTGGTAAATATCAGCACACAGTTTTTTACTTGAAAAACCAAAAACCTTCCAAAATACAGTTCCGACACATCTCATTAAAAAGCCCCTCTCAAAGGGAAAAATGCAAGTTAGAGACTTTGGGGATGGGGGAGCGTCCAGTTTTTTAAATGCTTGGAGGAAGACCAAAAAACCAAGGTGACAAAAAGCTGTTTAAACATGCTAGACCTCCATTTTGCTTCCTGGAAAGTTAATCAGGGCTCTACACAGGAATACATTCAAACCTCTCATCCATCCATATAGAAAAATGTCTGGGTTAGGTATCATGATGCTTAAGGATAAATGTAACAGACACTGAGGTCACACTTCAGCTACATATCACTCTTCGGAGATCGTTATGGCAAAAAGATCAACTACTGCTGATGGCAATTTAATATATTCCCTGTGATTCCTTCCCAAAGATGGACAATTTTCCACCTGATGGGGAAACAGTTCTAGAGCATCTCTTCATAACAAGCCACACAATAAACGCAGGCAAATGCAGAAGCAATAAAGTCAGAAACGAAAGCTCAGCAAAGATAAAGCCTGTAAGACTATGGCAACTGGACAGCAATAAATACAACATTGTCACAAGACACTAAATGTTGAGGAGGTATTCCATGGAAATATTTGCACGTATACTGTTAAGTTAGTTTATTGGGGAGTACTGACCTTTAGACAATGTGAACTATCTCAGCCTTCAGTGGCAGAGCCTCACCCCCAGTTCCAAGTGCAGCAGCTTTGCTTTTACACCTCAAAAGCTTCAGCTTAACCCCTGGCTTGACAAACATGCTGTCACATCAACACCACTTGAAGCGCAATGCCTAGTCAAACTGGGGAACGGATGTCTTCGCTTATGTATCTCATGCTAGATCTTCTGAAAGCCATGCAGCATGTATACATCTATTTCACGTTTTCATCACACATCCTAATGAATAGGAGAAAACTGCCTTCTTTCTCTCTTTTCTGTAGGTAACCTACAACTTCTGGAATATGTATCAGTCATTGCTTACTAGTTGAATAGGGGAAGGAAAAATAAAGAAAAGCTCTCCTTCCTCTAAATTTACAATGAACGGGCTCTGCTCCTGCAAACTTGATTATGCAATCTGTCCTTTCTCTCTCTAAAACAATTTGTCCCACTAACCTCGAAGAAAAATACTTATTTGAAGCACCCAAAGATATATATCCATATGGGAATGTGACCTCTCAGTTTGCCCAATTTTCAAGAATTTTGCTCTACCCTTTATCTCTGAAAGTATTTTTCATGTATGTCCTTCCATCAGCACAGCTTTGAAGCAAGCACTGGCTGTAAAAGAAGCAGAAAGGAGTGAGCTAGCCACTCACGGCAACTGGGAAAGATGGAGAAAAAGTGAATTTGCAAAAAAACCAGTGGTGCTCAGGGGGAAACTTTGGCAAGCAAGGAGATACGGAAAAGGGGAACCTGAGACCACTTTCACAATGGATTTAAACTCTTAAAGTAATCAAGCAAGTGAATTTACGGAAGCCGACCTTCCAAGGCACGTATCAGCTGAAGCTGGTGGTGTGAGCATTCGCTACTTCCAACAGCCGTGCCCTGAATTACCACTCCATATGACTCAAACAGAAGTTATAAAACCATTTAGCTAAACTAATGCTGTTCTGACATTGCAGATGAGCATCTCCAACCGTCCTTGCGGCTAGCCACAGCTTGGCTGGCCAACAGCTCAGGAGACACCAGGACAACTCCTGCCTTCTCCCCCAAAACCCGGTGAGGAACCAGGGCGACCTTCCCTCCCGCACCACGGGAAACCCCTCGCCCCGTTGTGCTCGACAGAAAGGCTCCCAGGGCAAGGCAGCAGGTCGATCGCAGGCTGCGCCAGGAGGAGGACGAAGTGAGGAAGGGCTGAGCCACCCGCCCGCAGCGACCCGACAGCGCTGAGGAGCAAGTCGCAAACTCACGATGGTGCCTCCTGCTTCCCGGCCACCAGGCGTGCAAGCGGGAAGGCTGCAGGCGTTATGCTGCCATTACTCTAAAACCAGCTGTCCCCAAAAAGAACGTATTAGCTGGAGATGTTAAAAGTTTAATTAGTCAGTAACACACACAGTATGATAGCAAAATAATCGGGCTGTATAAGTTTAAGTGTGTAGATTTGGTTTATCATAACAAAGGGATTACTCAGATACATTCACATGATTTGCCATATTTGTTATATACACACTGCGGCTTTCCGTGGCCGTCTTTAGGACAGAAAAACAAGCAGAATTAACACAACCTGAGACTTCACACAGATCTGTTCATTTTGAGCTATTCTGGACTTTGCACCTGGCAAACTGTATTCCAGTCAGTCCCTGTAAGCATCCTTAACTTGTACGGGACTATTCACACACTTAAGCATAAATGTATGATGCTATGACTAAATGTTGGCAGAATCAAGGCATTAAGGTATCTCTGCATGTTTTTACCACCTTTTTCCATGATACTTAGTTTACTTAGAGAGTCACTTAGCTTTATGAAACGCTTAATGAAAGCATAACAGTCATAACATTTAATTTTCTAAGTGAAAGTGAATTTTCTTTAAGGAAAATGGCTTAAAGAGACAGCTGAGATTTGATGGGAACTAAGGATGAATGCTTTTTTCCCTTGTTAAAAATCCCCTTTGGCTCTGCCCCGCTCAAACCACTGAAAATGTTGTCACCGATTTCCATAGACACAAGAACAGGTTTTTTATTAAAGCAGCTTATACATAAACAGACAACAGCAAGGGGAAAGAATGCTTGTCAGCGAAGTAAAGCTCTACTAAAAATAATCTTTAAAGTTGTCAAATATTCTTGTGAATAAAATTTACACGTCAATAAAGAAGAGCCAGATCACCCGGCAGTGAGAGACACCTCTGTCACACGATGCTTCACATCCAAAAATCTGCGGATTCAAGAATATAGGCCTAACACCTTTCTTTGTGTAAAACCTTTAGGTGTGACCTGCTGCTGACCCTGGAAACCCCCCCCCCCCGTGCACTCTGGCATTCCATTAAAAATTATTTATGAATGGCCACAGGAACTGAGCAACAACCTTTCCCTCCCGAGGCCAGTAGACAGGGTTGATATAAAATGCCATAGCCAAAGAACTACAATTAAAAAAAAAAAAAACAAAACCAAAAACAGGTAAAACAAACAATCCATCCTTCTCCTGGCCTCATATCAAAGCTGGTACGGAAATTTTGCCCTCATATACAGAAATCGCAGATCAGCTGGTAAGGGAGCGCTCGGCGCAGGCTTTAAAATCCAAATAAAGCCGGGCCAGGTGCTCCTGCCCTGCAGCCCTCGAGCACCGGGCTGCCCGAGGACCGGACTGGCACAGCTCGCGCCTGCTGCAAACCGCATCTCCCCCACGTCCTTCTGGATGCCACCACACAGGTCCAGCTTGGGCCACGTGAAGGAGGTCCTGCTCAGAAGTTATTCTTTTGGGGGGGGGGCAGAAGAGAAAATTCTCCATGGCGTTTTTACTTCTCTTTACTGCTTTAGAGATTAAGGTAGGGGGAAGAAAGTAATTCCCACATATATCTCCTAAAATATTCTTTTTAGTGCATAACCCTGTTGCTTGCGCGGTGGCTTTAGAGAAATATTTTCCAGAAAGTGCAATTACACTAAAGGTGTTGGAACGAAGGTAAAGATAGCAGGCTTCGCAATGAACACTTCTATTCCCCAGCTAACAGGATGGGAAATTTTAAGTACTCAAACCAAAACTTTCTGTGCTGATTTTTAGCTTTTAGTCATCTTTTCAGTTGCCTTTTACAGCTGAATAAAAGCATCGTTGTGATTAATTTCATTTTCGAAGTTGAAAAAAATGGAACTACAGATTTCCTATTGAGAATGCAATAATTTGGATAATGGTATCTTTTAAAGTTACAGTATTATAAACAGTTATTTCCTTTTCACCCAATAAAATGTGCTTTTTCCACCTCCTCAAGCATGCTTCCTTTGCCACAGCTAGGGTGAAGCCCCAGAGATAGAGAATCCTTCACTTCCTAAAAAATGAACAAGTCCTTCTCCAAAAAAGACTAAATAGGAAGCAAGCAACTAAATCCTTTATGAACAATGCTATTTTATAGAATCAACGGAATCACTTGCTGGGTTGTTTTTTTTTTCTAATGTACAGGTGATTATTTTCCTAAAACTACACTCACACATGCGTCTCAGTTACTCTAAAAACTGGGCTTCACCAACAGGAAAGGTGCCTCCAAAATACAAGACAACATTTTGTTAGTGCAAACACCCATTTCTTAAATGTATGAAAGATGCTTACCCAGGTTCACATGCCAAGTAAACAACAATCTGTCAGAGAACAGCGCTGTAACATCACACAAAACGGCACCGAATCACATTTAACTATAAATTTTACCACTATACTGCAATCATGTTATTAGTAATATAATACACCTCCCCAAAACAGGCTTGACTATTAAAAAATGCTAGATACGCACCGAATTAGGAAAAAAAAAAGAATCATACTTTTGAATTTGCAGCCTGAAGATGGGCTGTGCTACATGGTTCAACGACATACAGATCTGAAGAAAATGCCCCAAGTGTCGGACACCTTCGCGGGGACTCAGTGGAAACGGGGAGACCTGCTTACATCTGCAGATCAGAGACCACGCTCTGAGTCTTGGACTCAGCCGGGAAACTCTGCACAAGAAATCTTCCACATCTGACACTTTTCGATGCTCCTTATCAGATGGTTAAGTGCATAAGCAGCCCACTTACCCTTAATTAGCCTGAGCATCTAAAGGTCATTACCCACTGTCTCACTGGAGGTTTTTTGTCACTGACACTGCCACACACAGTTCTTTGAAATCATGACTTTTTAACTATCTTAAAGTTGAAGCATCAAGATGAAATACTGCTAAGAGTAACTTCTGATCACAAGACTTTAATAACAAACCACTTTTGAAAACTCCTAAAAATTTTCCCTGCCTCGTTCGACATTAGCCAGCATCATGCCTGAAGTCACCACCCAGGTGCTGACACTCCATCCCAACTGGCAGGTGCTGACAGCTTTTATACCCCAAGCTACCAGGAGGACACGGGGGCTCGTTTGGGGTGAGAGGGCAGCCTTTGCCCTTAAAAACTACTTTTTGGTAATCTTGTGCCGTCGTGGTGCCTAGTTTGGCTTTGGATCCCAGATCACTGCGTAAGGTAATGATTTTTCCAAGGACTTCTGCATCCCACTGAAACATCAGGGCTGTTTTGTTGATAGATTTAGTTAGTATAGGCTATTTATAATAAATACACCTTAATGGATATGAAAGTAAAAGGCTGCCTTCCGACCCCAACCCGAAAGCTCCAGGAGGCACTCCTAAACAGTTAAGCGGGAAACTTCATCGCCACAAACAGGATGGAGAATTTCATCAAACAAAAAATGTCATCTTCTTCTCCTACGAAGGGCTGTGCACAACCAACTCGCCGAGCAATCGCTATCAAGAAACAATGCCGCATTCTTTGAATACATTCATCCACATGGTACGGTATCTGCAGCCCAACATCCACGACATCCAAGTTAAGCGAATAAATATTTGCACTGCAAAGTTGGATTTGTCTTGGAATACGATCGCTCCTCATGTGGTTTTGACACATGTGCGTTGTCAAATAAATCACAGCTCACTGGGTGTGCACATTAAAAATAATTTGTCTATCTTGTTAGACGCCATCGCATACTTCAGTTTACGAGGTGTGAAACTGGGAGGGGAAGGTTCTACATGCATACAGGACAACTATATATGGAGCACGTCGAGGGAACATCAAACGCCGCCATCCGCCCCGCCAACGCCACACACCCCCCCTGCCCGGCGCTAACACCCGTGCCCGTTTCCCACGGCAGCCTCGACGGCACCGCAGCCTCACCCCGGGGCGGTGGACGGCCCTCCCGCCGACGGGCGCGGGGCTGCGCCACGCACCCACCACCGAGGGCACCCCCGCGGGGCCGCCCCGTCCCCGGCGACCGCCGCCCCGCGAGGTTCCCTGGGGCCGCCCCGTCCCGGCGACCGCCGCCCCGCGAGGTTCCCTGGGGCCGCCCCGTCCCGGCGACCGCCGCCCCGCGGTGGTCCGAGGGGCCGCCCCGACGGGGCGGGCGGCGGCGCAGGCCGGGGGCGAGGGAGGCGCGGCGGGTGCCCGTCCCCGGGGGCGGGCGGGCCTACCTCGGATTTCCACACGACGTAGGCGGCGGGGCGAGGCCCGGTCGGCGAGGGCTGCCCCTTCCTCTGCTGCAGCCAGCGCCGGGGCGAGGAGAAGATGCTGTTGGCGGGGCCGGCGGGGCCGCTGAGCGCCGAGGCCGAGGGGGTGCGGGCCAGGAAGGGCAGCTCCCAGCCGGGGCTCCGCTTGCCGCGGGGGCTCTCCTCGTCGAAGAGGGCGCTGCCCGGCGGCGACCGCTCCAGCGGGGTGCTGGGGGTGGAGAAGGAGGCGCCGGGGGGCGGCGGGGCGCCCCGAGGACCGCGGCGCTCCCCGGGGGGGCTGCCGGCACCCCGCGCCCGCAGCGCCCGGCCCGCGCCCTCGCCGTCCTCCCGGCCGCCGCCGCCGATGATGGCGGGGTCCAGGCTGCGCGTCTGGCGGAGCCTCCGCTTGGAGAGGCTCTTGGCGGCGGCGGGGGCGGCGGCGGCGGCCGGGGAGGAGCAGGAGAAGACGCTGCTCAGCAGGCTCTGCGCCGACATCGCGGCGGCCGCCGTCCCGGGCACGCCGGGGGGGCGGCCGGGGGTCCCGGGCTGTCGCTGTCTCTTGCCTCCGGCCCCCGCCGCGGCGGAGCGGAGCGGAGCGGAGCGGCTCTCGGGGTGGCCCCCGCGGCCGGGCTCAGCCCCCGGCGGCGCGGCCCGACGGCGGCACCGGGGGGCTCATGGCGGCGTCCGGCGCTGGGGCTGCTCTCCGGGGCTGCCGCCGCCGCGGTCACTTTGCTGGGAGGGAGAGGGAGGGAAAGGGAGGGAGAAGAAAAAAAAAAAAAAAAAAAAGTTACGAGAGAAAAGGGGAGGGAAGGAGGCAGCAGCGGAGCTTTTATCTCGGCTCGCCGCAGCCTGCCAGAGTCACTCCCCCCTCGGCCGCGATGCGCACGGGAGCCGCTCGCCGCCCCCCCCATAGCCCCCCACCCCCCCCCCACCCCACCCTTTCGGGTCCCCGGGTGACAGGAGCCGCCTGCCACCCCCCGCGGCGCGCAGAGCCGGTCCCGGTGTCGCCCGCAACCCGGCGGCGGCGCCGCGGGGCGCCCACGTCGGGGTCGGGGCTGCCGGCAGCCCCCCCGGGCTCCGCGGGCAGCGGGGCCGCCGCTATCCCGGGCGCTGCCCCGGGCGGCCCCGACGGGGCGCTGCGGCCGCACTGGCACTGCGCGGCAGCGTTTTGGGGAGGGATGGAGGAGCGAGGGACGGTTGTTTTTACGGAGCGATCGTTCCGGAGGCGCAGCCGGGGAAAAGGCCGGCCTGACCCTGCCGGCGTCCAGCGCCGCATCCCCGTCCCGCCGGTGGCCGCTGGGGGAGCGGTGGGGGTGCGCTGGGCTGCTGGCGGTGGGACCCCCCCGTATCCTCCCCCCGGGCCGCGTCGGGGAGAGCTGGTGTCTTCAGGGAAAACTTGCAGGAATAGGCAGGGTGCTGGCAGTGTACAGCACACGTCTGTAGGGCTGCCGGCACCGAGTCTTCAATGGAGCTCGACCAGCAAATTCTGTTCTGGCCCAAGTGTCTCTTTCCGTCCTGTGCCAGTTTGGGAAGGTGGTCTTGCGTATTTAACCACAGCAAACACCTGCTTTGAGCACACACTCTGCTGCTGCTGTCTGACAGCCGGTGCGGAACAGCTCCCTGTGGACCTGAGTCCAGCATAGAATCATAGAATAGTTTGATTTGGAAGGGACCTTTAAAGGTCATCTAGTCCAACACCCCTGCAATAAGCAGGGACAACTTCAACCAGATCAGGTTGCTCAGAACCCCATCAGACCTGACCTTGAATGTTTCCAGGGATGGGGCATCTACCACCATGGATAACCCAAGGCCTGTAACTGCTCTGCTGGGTAGGCGATGGCAGCAGAAAGAAGAAGTGGGATCAGTGAAACTAAGCCTTCCCAGGACAAATATCTAAACTTGCTCGATCTTTTGTAGAGACTTTTCTCTGCTCGCTCTCCAAGCATAGATGAGGAAATCTTTATCAGGAGAAAGGAACAAACTTGGGAAAGCCAAAACCATAAAGAAACACAGGAACAGAATGCACACAGAGGAAGAATACCGCAGAGCCCCACGAAGGCTGGCAGCCAGCCAGCCAGCTCCTTCCCCACCTGGAGCGGAGGAAACAGTCCCTCAGCCTCAGGATCCGACTCCTGCCTCTCTCTCCCAGCTGGGAACACTGAGTCCTCCCCTCACTGGAAGCAGTTCAACGGTGATGCTTGTAAGGTCCTTTCTGGAGGCCCCGCACCATCGTTTACTTACTGTTTCAACTTTATTAAGCTGCAGCTGACGGTTAGCTTCATGGGTGCGTTGAGATCTGTTGCTCTTTTGTCAGTGAGGAGTACAGCCATTACATTTTTCTAGATGAAAATTGAAACACGCAAACCCAAATCCTGGTTTGCTTCCACACATATACTTTCGTTTGTGGAGAGAGTGAAAGACACCTAAGGAGAGACTAGCCAAGACCTCCAGTGCAAGTCTTGGATCTCCCCTGTCTCAGATGGAATCACCATCAGACTACTGATTCTTTGGCGCCTAGGCATCCTTCTTTTGACCTGGGAAACCACCATCTCCAAAGTCTGGGCAAAAGTATCATAGGCAACTCTCAAAATTCCTTAGAAAAAGACTGGCTATTTTGGAAAAAAAAAAAAAAAAGCACTCAAGCACAACACAAGGGTTATTGTCTCCTTATGCTGCATTCTCTCCTCTGATGCTAGTGCAGGGTTGGGTTGTCCTCCCAGGTGTCCTGGAGCCTGTGCAGGCAAAGTGCTCCGTGGCAGTATTTTCTAGTTTCATCAATAGAGGGAGTAGACAGTTATTTCCTTTGTGGCATTATTTAAGGTTCATAAAGAGAAACAGCACACTAGCCCATCCCCTTTCAAAGGGAGGTGTTCTGGTTTCATGTAATGTTTCCAAATGGGATTTTTTCTCTCTCTTTTTTTTTTTTTTTTTGTCTGAAAAGGAGCTTTTCCCCCTTATTTTAATAAACTGGTCTGTTGCCTAATTCCAAAGCCTGCTAGATTCTCCACAGCTAAGGTTGCAGCTGTTTCTGTTTAAAGCTTCATTTTGCCTCCTCATTAATGCCTTCAATAAAGTCTCATGTTTGAGACTAAAAAGAAGGTCTGAAGCATAAAACAATGATCCGAGCTTGTTTCTGCGGTTCCGTGCCCATGCTAGCAATTTGGTTGAGAGAGACATGTCTACAACACAGCTTTACAGCTGTGGGGCTCCAACTGTTTCCTTTGGTCCTCCACAGACGTATCATCGGAATGTGAAGGGACAGGGAAACGGGAGGAAAAAAGGCAGGTGAGGAAATTCAGAGCTGCAATCACATGAGGAGCAGAGAGGACAACCACATCTGCCACCAAAATCTGTTGGAAACGGTGCCTGCCGTTCACAGTAAGGTGCATTGCCCGCTTTGAAGAGCTGATACTCTTGGGCAGAGCCAGCCGCCAGCGGGCAAAGCTCCAAGTGCAGACTCAGATCCTTACACACCGCACACACGACCTGTGAAGGGAGTCGGACACGATCAGGTAAGTGCGATGTTAGGAGCGTACGTCAGCTTACAAGTAACTGCTCTAAATGAAGTGGGACAAAAGCATTCTTATTTCCACCTGCTTCAGCCCAGGTGTTACTATTCCTTCAGCTGGTTTTCTCTGTGAAAGCCCTCATGAGAAACTGGAGGGTAAGTTTCATGAGACAGGGACCTGGAGCACCATCACAGCTGTGATTCAGTGAGCAAAGCCAGCACGTGCATAGAGATGCTTCGCGTAGACAGCTTCACTATCTGTCTTTGCTGCTCTCTGTATCTTTCGGGGCCAACAGCGGTATAAGATCTTCCTGAATATTTTTAAAGTTGCTGTTCATTGTCACTATAAACTGTGTTGTTGTGAGCCCTGGCAGCACCACCCATGCGGCTGGGCTCCAGGGCTCTGGTGGGCACTGTAAAAAGCCAGTCCTAGTCCCCAAGCCTTAGAGCTCACCTCCATCCAAAAGATGCCAGAGGTGCAGCCGTATAAGCAGAGGCATAGTGAGACAACACTTAGTCGATCATCAGCCCTTCCCTTCTGAAGGAAGGCTGTTTGTGTGACTGCTTTCCGTAAGGTTGCAATAGCAGTCAAGGAATTGGGCAGTCCTTCCTGGAGCTGGGAGTAGCAGTATGGACCGTGGATGTGCTGGCTTGGAAAGACTTTCCTAACAGTTTGCGCTGTCGTATTATTTTACAGTGAAAGCTTAAATCTAGTGAGGATGTTTATTCTTTGTTCTGTTTCACTGCCTGTCACCACCTTATTCAGAAGTCCGCTGACTTACGGCAACGTGAAAGATGTGTCCTCAGCTTTTCAAGTATGTATTTCTGAAAGTGAGCAGCAATGATATGGATCAATAATGCAATAAAAATTCAGAAATATTTTGAGGGATGAATGCATTTGACAATTACGACTTTTCAGTCATCTGTTTTATCCTGAAATATCTTCAGTCTTAGCACCCAGAGTAGGAGTATAGAAGCATTCCCTGGGCAAACAGGCATGGCGCTTGGGAAGCCGAAGCTCAGCTGTTGGTGTGACTGGCAAAGGATGTCAAGGGCAACAAGAGCAGCTTCTTCCACCACAGTAGCAGTGGAAGAATATAAAAGCAAGGTGCGGGACCTCTGCTGAAAGCAGCAGGTGACTTAGTGTCAACAGGCAGAGAGACGAGGCTGCGGTACTCAATGCCCTCTTTGCCGTGATCTTCACCAACAGAGTTGGCCAACCCTTTGTGCTTTAAGAGGAGAATCTGTGAGTAGTGGAAAAGGACTGAGTCAGGGATCTTCTTTTGAGGAATCCCAACCCATGCAAGTCTGGGGAACCAGCAGGTGCTCAGAGGGCTGGCTGATGTCACTGCAATGCCACTATTTATCTTTGGAAGGTCATGGAGATTTTGAGAGGTGCCCAATGGCTGAAAAAGGCTAAGTGTTGCCTTTATCTTCCAAAACAGCAAGGACAATCCAAGGAGCTACAGGCTGGTGAGCTTCACTTTGGGAAAATCACAGAAGCAAGTTCTCTTGGAAGCCATTTCTGGGTGTATAGAGGAGAAAAAGATGACTGGAAAGACCCAGCATGGGTTTACCAATCATGCCTGACCAACCTGATGACCTGCTGTGATCCATGGATGATGGGAAAGCAGCGGATAGGAGGCTTTCCACATGGTCTCCTACAGCTTCCTTGTTGGGACAAGTCAATGAGAGAAAAACTGATTGGATAGTAGTGATTCATGGTTTATACGCTTCCTAGAAGCTGGTTACGAGGGAAGTTCTTCAGAAGTCTATCTTGAGACCGTCTATCTTGTCTATCTTGTTTAATATCCGTATCGATAGCCTGGAGGAAACAGTGCACTCTCATCTAGTTTGTGGACATCAAATTGACGCATACAGTCAACACACTCCAGGACAGGGCTGCCATTCAGAGGGGCCTAGATAGGCCAGATGGATGGGAAAACAGAAATCTTATGAAAGTCAGCAAGGACAAATGCACTTGGTGTGGACTAACTCCCCTGCATTTCTACGGGCTGGGCACTGACAGGCTGGGGAGCAGCTCTGATGGGAAGGACCCGGGTTCCCTGGTGACCAGTAGAGAGCACTGGCAGCGATGAAGGCTAACAGCATCCTGGGGTGCATCAACAGAGATGTGGTCAATAGACCAAGGGAAGTCATTCTTGCCTTTTACACAGCATTCAATAGACCTCACCTGGAATACTTTATCTAGTTTGGGTCCCCCCAGTCAAGGAGGACCTAGAAAAACTTCAGCAAGTTCGTTGGAGGGCCACCAAGACAGTTGGGAGCTGGAGCATTTTCCCTGTGAGGAGATGCCAAGAAAGCTGGACTTGTTCAGTCTGGGGAAGGGAAAACTAATAGGAGCCTTCCAGTACATGCAAGGGAGATCCTCTCCAAATTTAATGACTCTGCAGTTCTAAACAAATACCAATTTTGGGTCAAAGTCAAGAAAACCTTAACCTTCAGAAAAATTTCAGAGATTTTGTATAAATGTGTGTCACCTGCCTTACTAGCAAGCTTGCTGCATAAGCGCATTTCAGAGAAATGATGGTGTTACTGTACTTTTAACAATTTCTGGTTTTATTAATGCTCCATTAATCTGGAATTAGAAGGAGATGCTGGACAGAATTTAAAGTCAGAATGTTTAAAAGCTCATCACAACTGCACTTGTTTTGATAGCATTTAAAAAAAATGGGTTTTTTTTATCAAAATATGAGTGTATTCATCTCAAGAATTAAGAAAAGTGTATTTTGTTCAGAATTGTGAACAAATTTCTGAAAATAAGGGTGAACTAGAAAATAGGATGATTTTGCTACTCTTATTATTTCTTCAAAATTTATTCAGCATTAAAAAAGCAAAGCCGCTCTTTTACTTCACTTTTTTCTTACAGAAGAATTCCTAACTTTGTAATTCCTGGGATTTGATTATTTTGGACAAAAAGACTGGTATCTAAAATTTAGCTCTTCCAGTTTTTCTGTGGAGATGGAAGAGCCGTTACGTTGAACTTTTAACTTAAGTCCACGCGAGGAGCCAACACCCAACTTTGGCTCCCGTGGTGTTTGACCTTCACCTGGGTGGTGACCAAGTACTGCGACGGCCTGGTCCTGGTTCTACAGAGGTCACCGTGTTGTTTGGCAGTGACCTCGGTAAGACGGGTACAGCTGTGCCACAGAAAGTGTTTTGATGTGACTGGAAGGGAAATTGCCCGTCGGGCCGCATCTCCCGTACAGTCCTCACGTTCCCCTATTTCTTACCTGGTACGGGACTCTGCAGGTGAGTCGCTGAGGCACCCCAAAGAGCCTTGGCAAGTGTTTGCCCAGATTGGCTACTCAGTGCCCAGCTGGGGCAGCTGAATCTGGGTGATAGCACCCTTTAAAAAAAAAAAAAAAAAAAAAAAAAAAGCCACTTTCTATAAAGATGCTTCTTTATACTGAAAGGGAAAAGTGATAGAACGTCATTAATTCTCCAAACGTTTGCTGTACTGAAGCAATAATAATGACGAGAGTGACTGCTACTCTATAGCTACTATACAGTAGTATAGCTAAAAATATAGTTATATAGACAGTGTATATATATACACACACTATAGTTCTAGATACTATATATATAAAACTATAGTATCTATATATACCTACAGTATATACATAGTATCCGTATATATATAGTATGTGTGTATATATATACACACTATATAGAGAGAGTACATATATAGTATATGTACCATGTACGTTATATGCTCCAAGCGCAGCGTGTCAGTGCCAAACAGCACAAACCCGCGCGACATCCCGGGGACGGCGTAACCCCCCCCCCCCCCCGCTCGCGGCGGGCGGCCCCGCCGAGCGGGGCAGGCACAGCGCGCCCGGACGCGGCAGTGGGCCCCCGCCGCGCCTCCTCTCGCTGGGGGCTGACCCGTGCGGGGCCGCCACCGCCACCGCCACCGCCACCGGCAGCGGCAGCGGCAGCGGGGCGCGGGCGGCGCCGCGGGGAGCGGAGGGGTAGGCCCCGCCCCGCCCTCCCAGGCCCCGCCCCTCCGGGCCCCGCCCCGCCGCGCCGTAGCCCCCGCCCCCCCCCCCCCCCTCCCCTGCCCGCAGCCGCCGCGCCGATGCCACGTGGGAGGCGGCGGAGCCGCCGTCGGCGCCGGGCCGGAACCGCGGCCCCCCTGACGCTGGGGACGGCCCTCGCCGGGCGCCGGGAGGAGGGGAGGTCGCGGAGCCCCCGGGACCGCGGCGGCATCGCCGAGACCCGATGGGTGCTCGGCGCGGTGGCGCCCGGCTCGCGGCTCGGCCTCCCGGGCCTAGAGGCGCTGGCGGCGGCGGCCGGGCCTAGGGGCGGCTCCCCGCCCTGGGCGGCGCCATCGCTGCTCCAGGTGCCGGCGGCGGCCCAGCCGGCCCCGCGGCGGGAGGGCAGCGACCTGCCCGCCGGCGCGCCGGCCGCCCTGGCCGTGCTGCGCCTCCAGCCCGGCGCCGAGGGCTCGGCGCGGGCGGCGGCGGCGGGGGCCGCGCCGCGCCTGCGGACCGTCTACGTGAACCCGCGCTGGCTGGAGCGGCAGGCCGCGCTGGGGGCGGCGGCGGCGGCGGCGGCCTCAGCCAGCAGCCCCTGCGCCGAGGCGGCGGCGGCGGCAGCGGCGAGCGGCGCGGCCGGGGGCCCGGCGGCGGCGGCCGGGGCCGCGGCGGCGGGGCAGGGCGAGGCGGCGGCGGCGGTGGAGGCGGAGGCGGCGGCCACCCCTTACGTGGGGCTGCGGCGGCCGCTGGGCTACAAGCTGGCCAAGGCCACCAAAGAGCGGATCTGGCGGGGGGAGTTCATTGACCTCTTTTCCTTGCTCCACACAGAGCTGGCCCCCGAGCGTGGCCCGCGCCCGGGGGACACGCTGGACCAGTGGGTCTCGGCCTTCCTGGTGTACGCCAGTGTGCTGTGCGAGAAGCACCCGGCGCGCTGCGGAGCCATGTTCAAGTACCTGGACACCATCCGCAAGCTGCATGCCACCTACGGGGGCACCTCGTGGATGAACTACGACGAGGACTTTCGGCGGCGGGCGGCCAAGAACCCCAACCTGCCCTGGGGCGACGTCGACCTCGACCTCTGGATGAAGTGGATGGCGCCCCTCAAGTCGCTCGTCAGCAGGCAGCCGCGTGCTGAGGGCGAGACGCAGGCCTCACCGGCCGCGCCGCCACCACCGCCCCCACCACCACCACCATCATCCCAGAGCCCCAAGCAGGAGGAGAAAAGCCAGGTGTGACAGGCCGGCAGCTGCGGCGGCGCGTTTTCTGGCTTCCCTGGCCGGGCACAGTGCCTCCTTGGAGGGGAAGAGGAGAAGGGGGTGGTTGGGATGCCCTCAAGTCGGTCGGCAGCGCTTGGCGTCGCGGTGCTGACGCAGCGCTTGTGCTAACCGTAGGGCCATGGCATCAGTTGGTGAGGCGTGGGGCCGTTACCTGCTGGGGTCACACGGGTGACCAGCTGGCCACCGTGGGAGGTGTGTGGGCAGTGCTGGAGAAAAAAGCGTGCTCTCAGCAAATAATTGTTTGTAGCATTTATTGTTCTGGCCACCAGTAGTTAGGAACCCCAGTAATTCCCTTCTCTGGTATAGAATTGCATTTTCCTTAAGTTGTCAGAAGAATGGTGTGGTTTTTTTCCGAAGCTGTCTTTGAAAAATTAACTTTGTCAGCAATGTGTAAGACAAGGAGTACTGACTCTGCAGTTACTATGGGAGCGTGTGGTAGTTGCAGGCTGTGTGGGAGGCCAGAAAAATTGATGTGAATAAAGCTAAACTTCAATATCAATGACTGCAGCTTGCAAATTCACTGTGATTTGGAGATTTAATCTAGTTTGGGACTGGGTAGATTTAATCCACAAGTTCTGGCCTGTTTTGTGGGGAAGGATGGTTGGTGTGATTTGGCAAAGTAGGGAAGATTTTGTGTGTGTGTGTGTTAAGGATTTGCTTTCATTATGAGCATCAAGTGTCACTGAATTGGCATAACCCCTAATGTACGTGGGCAGATGTACCCTCTCCAGTGCCTGAGCTGTGACAGTGAGCTCCACCGGTACAAAGGGCTGCCTGCCCATAGTAGGGGTTGTGCTGCTTCTCTTACACTGGTGGCTGTAGTCTGTCAAACCCCTAGCATAGAAAATGCTGAACGCTAAACGTTGATTTTCACACCAGCTGAATGATGGTAGGGAGATTTTGTTATATTGGCTATATTTATTTCTAAGCAATCGTTTTAGGACCATAGGAAGAAGCTTTGTGTTCCTGCAGGGTTTTTGCTAGCTCATCAGATGCCGTGCTGCCCGGGGATTGTCAGTGCAGAGTGGCTAAATTGCTGGACTCTTATTTGCCTGATGTGGAAAGGGAGGACCCTTTTTCAGGGCATCTGCAAGTGTTTGGCGTGTCACACCAAATCCTGACTTGGGTACCTATCGAAAGTGACTTCTGTGGGCTGATGTGCAATAAAGAAAGGGAGCAAACACCACGTAGTGGATCGTGTCACAGGTCCCAGTGCAGGCCTTGTGGCCTTGGTGCCTTCTGCGGTTGATGCTCTAGATTTATGCAACTTGTTCTGATCTCTCTGTTTAGATTTCTCTGTTCTCAAGAACAACAGCTGAGTTCTTGTTTTGCTACAGATCTTATGTGAGCACCAGACGGGCAGTGGCTCATAGCTTTCATCCCATCCGAGACTGGATCTTCAGCTTGTCACGTTAACCAGACTTGTAACTTCTTCCACAGTAGCTGGTCTGTCAGTGCAGAGCTTTGCACTGTTGTCTGCTGAGGCACCAGAGGTCTTCATCCCCTTTGGTTCCGTGCAGATTTCACAGCTTATTTTTAGCAGTGGCATTGATTATTTTTTTTAATTCCTCCTCCCCTCACATCTGGAAGAAGCAAACAGAAATTGTGTAAAGAAAAATTAAATGTGGTTATTTTAACTAAATAGTTCATGAAATACTAAAAGTTCAATGTTTGTAAAAACAGTGGTGCTTTAGCAGCGCAATGAAAAGCAAAAGTGAAAGTTGTGCAATTGTTCAGTGTGGGTTCAACCGCCTTTTTAGTATTAGAGCTGTTTTTAATTGGTAGCACATAGTCTTTTATAACAGTTTAAAATAGAAAAAAAGTCCTTCACTGAAATAATGGTTTGAGCAGCTGTTAACTGTAGAAGAGGCCTAGGATAAAGCATGAGTTTATCATTGGCAAGGCAGCAGCAAGGAAATGTTGCTCTCTTGGAGGTGACCTGTGGGTTTCCCCTGCACCTCCCCAGCTCCTTTCAAGCTCTAATTATGCTGTGTAAAACTGCTTCAGAGAAATAAAATGTGACTTCACATTTGGGCAGAAGAATCAGAGAATTAAAATGGCTTTGGCCAGAACCTAAGCTTTTCCACATTCATGCTGTCAAGAGGAAGAAGAGGTGTTTTACAAAGACCTTTTCTTCCAGATTGTTTGTTTGAACTGATTTTGTTTTCATAATTTCAAGGGATAGCATTAGGCGGCCTAACTGGATTTCATTTCGCCTTATGGTTGAAGGCTTCTTAAATTTCAGCTTGATGTAGTGCCTGTATGTCTGGTTCTGCAGTTCCACAGAAGGTTAACAAGTAAAAACAAAGTCAAGGAAAACAAAGTGTTGTGTTTGAAGCTAGCTGTCCTTTCAAAGGCACTGTTGAAGAGCTGTATCTTTGCTTTACACAGAAAGAACAAAGTGAGAAACCCTAATTTTAGTTTGAGTGCGATAATTAGCATGTATTTAGGGTAGCTGAGATTGATTCCCGCAAATTTGTTTGCGTTAACTTCAGACAATTCTCGATTTTTTTTTTTTTTCCAGACTCCATGAAAACAGAAGGCCACTTGGGATGGCAGTCAAACTAAGTGGGTGAGTTTATATATAAAACTGACTAACTTTGGATTTTAAATATTTGCAGATTTGTTAAATACAGAATTTCTTATTGGTGCCAACAGCCTGACTCCGTTGGTGTTTAAGTGGAGCTCTGGTATTCTAGTGCATTCTTTTACCTCTGCTTCTGTTGCGTTGCAAGCTGTGCTAGAGAAGACGTAGGAAATTCATTTTACCCAATCAGCAATTGTAACAATGGACTACAAACCTGCAGAGCAAGCCAGTTTGCTGGAAAACAGGAATTCCTGCAGCGCAGCACTTGTCACAGACTATCCAAAGAGGGCAAAGATTCAGGAAGGTGAATAAATTGAACATTGGTTGAATGAGGTCAGGAACAGTCTCCCGGAGGAGAACCCTGCCCTAAAATACTTCTTTGAAAGTATAAGCCAATTTAATGTGCAGATTAACCCTTCTCATTTGAGCAAACTTCTGTGCAATCCTGGATCTTTGCAGATCACAACCGGACACTTCAAAAACCTATGTACTATATTTGTTTTAAAAAAAAAATAATAAATCATACCTTGTCTTGTTACAGCTGTTATTTTTACCATTTCATTGAGAATATCTGCAACTTAAATGTATATTTGACTTGAAACAGTATCATACACTTGGTATAATAACTCAGGTTGTCAACAGAATTATTCTGTGAGGCTCAATATCGCCTCTGCATTCTTCTCTGAAAAATGCATTAACCATTGCTGTCATTGCCAGAGATCAGTTACAGCCCAATTGTGTATTTCAAAATTCGTGATCAAGTATAATAATTGACCTAGATTATTATTCTATTTTTATCCTCGTAGAATACTTAAGATCCTGAGCATCAGACTAGACCTTCATAGTCTGGTGTTCATGAAAATCATATTCACTGGTTCACGGTTTAGTCATTTTACATCTCAGTATTTTGTTTTCTTTTCCTTTTCCCTTGCATACTAGGGAGTATGGTCAAGGTAATACTATGATCCAGTAACGCGCATGATGGTAAGGGTATGCCTTTAGTTGTTTCAGGAAAAAGCTGCCATTATTTGCTCCCCTTTACCTTTCTTGGTAGTTTCAATAATATGCATAACATGAAGTGTTTGTAAATTGATATTAAACTGTTTGTGACTTCACCTAAATAAATTTTTATATTATAAATGCTGTTCTTAATCTGAGCCTTTTTTTTCCTCCCTTGTTCTTATATTGCCACTTCCCCTTTTGTAATCACTTTTTTCCATCACCTGACCTTTTACAAAATTTATGGTTTTCAGTTATGAAGGCACAACCGTATGTAAACTATTGTCAGAAAACAAAATTGGACTTGGAAATTTGCTTTCGGTATTTTGCATGAAGGTTTGATAATGTTATAACTGTAGTTGTTGTAGCTTATTCATCTTTGACAGTTGTTGACACAACAATATGTTTTGGGCCTTGATCTGTCTGAAAGTGAAATAGCTGCTGTACTGAAATGGCAGTATTTTAGTGGCCTCCAAACTGGGACTCTGATCCAGTGCAGATATCTCAGCATTCAACACAGTAGACTATAGAGCACTTTTACAGATGGAATTACAAGTTATAAAAATACCTTTCATTTTTGAGAAGGGGCTTAAGCTCAATAAGCAGATCACTCGTGCCATTTTTGCATTGTCCTGTTTTCTTAAGAAGTCAGAACTCAGTTACTCACTGGTCCGTGCTGCGTCTCTTCACCATCATTGCTACACAGGAACCACTGCAGGCATCTCCTTCTGAGGAAGTGCTGTAATAGTGGCAGGATTTGGGGGGGGGACGGGGGGAAGAGGGGGTGTGGAGCAAGGAAGGATGAGCAGACATTGGTCTCCTCAGTCCCACTGATGAATTGCACAAGTGCTGATCTCAACCTACTGACTCAGAGCAGCAAAGCAGCAACAGTTTTGTTTTTCTTGTCCGCTTTGGGAGCAGCATGCCCAGCTGGAGTCTGAAACACTTCCTAATGTTCTTCCTTGAGTCCTTCTGCCAAGAATTTGTTGGGTTTGTTTGTTACTCTCCAGTTTTCATGCAGTCTGGTGCCCTTCCTGGCACTCTTGTCACCTCCCAGTTTCCTGGTTGCTACTGGTCCTGGGTTGGACCACCCTGTCTTCTGCGTCTGCTGTAGACAGTTGCCAGGGCTCTGCCTTGCTCTCCAGTGTCAGTGGCTGCTTTAAAATTGCTGCCTGCTTTCATAAAGAAACTTGCTGTTCAAATTACTAGCAAGTGGTGTTTTAAGACATGTGGAACTTACCATCACCCCTCTTTTTCTTTTTTTTTTTTTTTCCCCTCCAATTCTTCATAAACTTGCTTCATTGCTGTCTTTGAGCCACTCAGTAATTTCACTGTGGTACTTGTGCATCCTTGCTTTGGGGTTTATTGTTGCACGTGTGCTTTCCCCCTCGTTGCTCCTGTAAGTTTCCACGTGAAAATTCCTTCTCCGTTAGTTTCTTCTTAAGCGTTGGACCTCAATGGGTTTCTTCAAATTCCAACAATTCCAGCGTGAGTTTACGTGTGTCATTGACACTGGGTGAATCCTACCTTTACAGCTCCTGATGTTGTCCTTGTTGAGTCAGAGCGCTGGCTGTGTTGACAGGGTGGTGCAGAATTGCCTATCCTCAGTTCATCTCTGGTTTATGAGTAGATTTCCTTCGGTCATTATAAGCAAAACTTGCTGCCATTTTCATGGTGTGGCAGGCAGCATGAAGGTGCCTGCTGTCTGAAAGCAGACATCGAGGATAACCCTTTAACTAAGGGATGGATGAAGACCGAGCACACCTGGTGGGTGAGAGGCTGAGTGTGGAAACAAACCGTGATTCTGTTACTCTTTCAGTAAGTGTGATCTGCAGTAGGAATTGGTGATGCACAAGAAACTTTTACACACTATTCCTTTAAGTCCTATTACTTAGCATTGGGGGGAGGATGTTCTGTTTTTGGTGTTGCTGCAATTTCCTATGCTTTTCTCAAAAAAACTTGAGCATTTGTACAAAGTTGCAGCAAAGCTTTTCACCGAGACTGATGGAACTTCCAGTTGGGAATAGTTGTAAAATGTGTGGGAACTGATTTGTTTGGGAGGATCAGAATCTTATGGAAAAAATAGTTTTCTGTCAGTTGACTAGAATTAAGTAGCACGTACTTTTGGGGGGTAATTTCGGATAAGTTTATTGTTAGGCATTTCTAGCAAGACAGAGGATTTTTTTTTTTTTCACAGATGTGCTTTTTCATGTGCTGGATTGATGTGCATTGTTATTACAAAGAGCAAATGAAAACCAGTGCAATGTGACTCTTACAGCACAAAATGTGTTGCAACTTGGAAAGGGATGAAGCTAAATTACAGATGTCTCTGAGGCAGCTGACACAGCTTGGGCGTTCAGAGCTGTGCTTCAGCAAAGGTGGAGTCAAATAAATGGTGTATCCAGCTTCCGCCTGTGTGCAGCAGTTAGGTTAGAGATAACTGGAGCATCTGAAAAACTGAGATGGTGTTAGTACTCTTCTGGCCTTACTAGCATAACGATGCGTCTTTAAAGGTAAGATGGCAGCAGAACATTTTGCACGTGGGGTAGCCTGCCGCATCTGCAGTTGAGCAAAGTTATTATTGCTGAGCTCTGATGAGATCCCGCCAGTTCTTCAATGTGAATTCCAATTTAAGCTTAAGCCTTTGCTTTCCCATCTTCCTCTTTCTCCCATCATCTCACCCACTTGTTTTCTTCTTTATAAAAATCTGGTGAAGCATGTCTTGAGGGTCAGCTGTGGGACCAGGCAGTGTCTGACCAGACTGTCTGCAAGTACAGAGCCTTTCACCCCCGTGTAGGTAGTTCTGCTGAGTTGGTGTGCTCTAGCGTGAAGAAATCTGGTGCGTGTCTTAAGTGTGGGTGGATGGAATGCACGTGGGAGCTCCCTGACTGCCTGCAAGGCTTGCGTGTTTTTGAGAAGCCAGCGGCATTGGCGGCAGGTCTTTGTGTCCACTCCCATGGTAAAATCAAAACCAAAAGCCCAGAGACTGTTTGTAACCATTGAGGGGAGGGAGGGAGGGATCTGAGTCAGTGCTAACAGCCTAGATGTTTGTGGAAATGTTGCCTGGTGAAGTTATCAAACATTGTTTTAGCTCATATGCTTAACGGGGGCTGCAACAACTGATAATGTCTATGGGAGTGGTTTTGCCAGTTCTTTCTGCAAAGAGATTGTCCCTGAAAATTTGACTGGAGAAATTCTAAAGCTAGATCTTACTTTTCCCCTCTTGTTTTGGCACTCAGGTTTGACTATTACCCTATCACAAAGTTCACTGTGCATTAGTTCAGCCCAATAAAGCACATAAATTATTACCAGTATAATCTTCTGGGTCCAGCACTCTTTTTTTTTTTTTTTCCCCCTCCTTTTTTCTTTTCCCTTTTTCCCCTGGGAATTCTTGTCAAAACCAGTTGGCGTCTTACCTTTGCAGTTTGGCACTTTACTGGGCAACCAGCTAAATGGCAGCTGAGATTTTAAAAGCAGGAACATGTTTACAGTATCTTACATATTTGTAAACCTGAAATATTTCAAGAAGTACTTCTACCTTTTTTGGTGGTTGTTGCTCTTTCTTTACTTTAAAGAATTCTTCCCAATGTCTCAGGGCGGTGTTGCTGTGTTAGTATTTCTAGGGCAGCAGGGAAATGTTTACATCCAAACAAAAATCTTTCTTTGAATTTTTTAATTGCAAACATTTGTGTCCATAAAATCCTCTCCCCATAACTCAGCCACTGTTTAGCTTAATTTTTTTTTGGTTCTGTGCAAAGTCTAAAGCTCTGATCACATTCAGTTTTCAGTTCTTTATTTTCTGAACCATGCAAGACGAGCATTGCATCTGCACCTACATCAGCAGATACAGAAAAGGCCACTTGCCCCTTCAGATGGCGGTCCTAACGGTCTGAGGTCAGGAATGGCTGTTTAAAAACAGAAATATACACTTGCTTCAGATATTATGAGAACCGTCTGCATTGGTGACGTTGTTCAAAGTCTCTGTAAATGCCCTACATTATCCCAAAATATGAGGTTACATGAAGTTCTGAGGCTGTATGATGTTTCAGCCTGTGACTGTGCGGCTTGTTGTGCAGAGGCAGTCATAGGCAGTTAAAGGTCTGGGTGTGCTGGTGTTAGTTGGTGGGGCTGTTCAGTTGATAAACCGCAAGACAACATGGTGGCAGAGGACCTGGACTGTGTCTTCCCCTATAGATGTCCCTGCCATAAACAGAGACAAGACAGCTCCTTGACATGCGTAACACAGGCCAAGAGTTCGTACCTCCCCTGCCTAAACTTTCCACCCGCCGCTTGGGCTTTCTGGCATTTGTCTTCCACCACACCTCCCTTGTCTCCTCGGGGGTTTTTTCACTCTGTAACACTCAAATGTCATCCATGCCGGTGTTTGGAAGGAAGACATACCACCAGTATGTGCAGATGGTTCCCTACTGGATACATCTCCCATGGACGGCCCACACAATGCTAAGCAAAAAGATTATTTTTTTTTCCCGTCTTAAAGCTGGGGCATGAAGTTTATACAGGGGCTTAACAGAGGTGCTGGGATTACAAACGTTAGCAAACCTGGATTCTTGAGAATAAAATAAAGATCAGTTCAAGGTGGGGAAATCTCCGAGGATGCTTTTGCTCGGGGCATGCAAGTGTCTGTCTTGCTGCACTCGGTGTGACTGTGCAGCTAATGAGGGACTCGAAGCAAGAGGCTCCTCAAAGTGCTGTGTGTTGGGAGGAGAAGCATTTCATTTTCCTTCTTTCCGTGTCGTTTTCCTTGTGCTTTCTCCCTCACCAACAGTCTCCCAAGCCAGTGATGCGACTTTGTTACCAAGCACTGGTGGATAACAGGGGAAATCTCACTGCCGTTACATTGGATTGTTGGGACAAGGGAGTGAGTTTACATCTGCGAGAGCGTGGAGGTTTTCCAGAAGCAGCACGATAAATTTGGTGGTATTGAAGGGCAAAAAAAAAAGTGACTTCAGGAGACCCAAACTGTCCTTTGCTTTGCCATTTAGGAAAAGAAGATCCAGCTACCCAGCTGAATGTGGTATCGGCCAGCGGAAAAGCTATGGGCAGAGCATCTCAATGAGGTTCGGTACCAGAGAGTAAATGTGCGTGTCGTCACTGCTGGAGGTGCTCTGTCAGCCACTATATGAGCAGAAAAAGGAGCTCTGGCCAGCAGGTGAAGCTACCCAGGCTGCTGGTGACGCTGACCCGCCAAGCATGAGGGCACTTCATGGAACTGGTTACGGAGCTGTGCAGCTCAAGGAGGGAGCCTAAAAAAAATCACTCTTCTTCTTGTGCCTTAGTGTGCTTTAAAAAAAAAAAAAAAAAAAAGCACAAAAAGTACTTTCATTGTGTAACTGGAATGTGCAACAAATAATAACAACATATAAGCTACAGTTGCAAATACTTTTTGAGAGGGGAGTGGGTGGTATCTGTTATGCACCATTTCCTAAAACATGGATTTTCTATGTTAAATATTTTGATTGTGTGCAAATGAATAAAATCGAATCTTCCAGTAAAAATAAGGTAGAGAACAATACGTGTTACCAGTGTGTTAAGATTACTTAAATTGTTTTGTGGTTTTGTTAGCAAGCATTTAAAAACGTTGGGTTTCTTTTTCTTCTTTTGTCAGTGCTCAAAACATTGAAAACAAACTTTTAGTGTGTTACAACACTGTTGCGCTGGTCAGAGCAGCACAAGCTGCTTGCGGCCGTGTACTGCGCAGAAGTGTACGTAAGTTCAGTTGTTCCCCATCGGAAGGGGGAGGAATGGATAAGCATATCCTTTACCTGCCTCTTGTCAGAGGAAGCTGTTAACATGGAGTGCTTCCCGAAGTGGAGAAGCTGAGAAGAAGACCTTGGCTCACCTGGTTCCCTGCTGGATCCCAGCAACTGAGCTGCTGGGCTCTGAGATACACGGTACCTTTCCGATTCTCTGGATCTTTCCAGCCCACAGGCTCTTGAATGAGCAGTTTCCGCAGACCATGGAAATGAAGAAACCCTTCTTTTTTTAATGTTTTTCTGGTGTTCCTGCAGCTTCAGTCTCGACACCTTGTTGCTGCTGTGAGGGGCAATCGCTCTAAACAAGAAACGGGTGAGGAGGGCTGGTAGACACGTCTCCTCATGAGTGTAAGAAAAGGGTGATGAATGCTACTGAGCTTTCCTAAGTCCAGGAAATGTCGGTTATAGCTTGGTTGTTATCTCACAGTGGTGGAGGACCAGAAAAGGTAAACCTGCTTATGGCTATAGCTTGTGTTGCCTCGCAGTGTACGACAGCAGGCCCAATGTATCATCACAGAGTGGGATGGGCATGGGATGATTTGGCTGTGATAGGAGGAGAAAATTATTTGGCAAAAATGTGTCCTGGTGAGATGGCCGATTCTGGAGCTTAACCTGGCCAGCCACAAGAAAGGAAAACATATTTTGCTTCTCTTTCAAAATGCAGAAGTGACTTTCTTGAGATGGGGATGTTGCCTTGAGCACGTGTGCCTGTTTGGTGTAGTGAGCGTTTCAGAAATAGTGTTGCAAATGCTGGGCCTGGACAAGCAAGAACCTGAAAGCCTTGAAATGTTGTTAGCTCTAGACAGCAGTTAGTTTGCTCTGCTGAAAACTACTGTCAATTAAATTAACTTCTGTATTGCTGTTTTAACATCTGTGAAGTTCCACCACAGGTTTCCAGTGGGGTTATTGATTAATTACTTTATGAATGATAAGCAAAGGGCCTGTTCTTCTGATGTCATTCCCGCTGCTTGTGGGAGAAACGCCATTGTGAAAAGCAGTGCAATTTCAGACATCACGGTGAAGACCAGAGTTATTTAGGAAACTGTAGTTTACCTCATCCTCCCCTCTCTGTTGCTGCACCCTTTGAAAATAGGCAGGACCAGAGTCACAGAGCCAGCAGTAGCCTGGTGGCCAGTGAAGGAGAGTGAGCCCTTTGAGATAGCTAAGGTAAGGATGGGAGAGTTGTCTTCATATTTAGTTAATGACCTTCACCTGTGGTGTCCATTTTAAGGATTTGGGAGAAGTAGGAAATGCACCCACACCACATCCTAGTACTCACACGGGGCTCCAGGAAAGGGATGAAGTTTGGGGCTGGCTATAGATTCCCTGCTCTTCCTCCTTGCCTCTCTGCCGTGCCTGCCGCGGAGGCTTTGGCGGGAGGAAAGGGTCAGTTCACCGTCACCGTCCCCCGTGATGCCCGGGCTGTGGTGCGGGAATGGTTGTTAGTACCGCTGGGAGAGAGGTGGGGTGAACTGTGGCCAAGGGCTGGTGGGAACGATATGGAAAATTAACTGGTGCTGTGCTGGGGCTGCACTGCAACTGCCTGAGCTCGTCTTGCTCGGGGAGCTGGTGGCAGAAGCAGGAATTTAGTTGATGTCTAGAAAAGCTGAGTCTTACAAACTTGTGTGTAAGCATCGGAAATTGTGACTACAGAGCTACCGGAGTCTGGAGGAAACATGGCCAACTAAGCTATGGGAATTACTCTTTCCTGGAAGCCTTTTTCAAGCAGTAAGGAAATAGCAAAATCTGTCAGACTTTACTGCATGTCATACTAAAGACAGTCAATACTGAGAGACAGGTCAGAAATTATAAAGATGCATTGTACAGGTCAAATTGTTGAGTGTGGCATATGAATATTTCTTCACTGTGACACTCCCTATTGCAGTTTCTACTCCAGTCTTTGTCCTGGAATTACTTTTGGGTTTTGTTTTTTGGGTTTTTTTTGACTAGGAGTTCCCAGGGGGCAGTCAGCAGCAATGCCCTGTGCAGAAACTGTTTAGAGCCCTCCAAGATATACTCTCGGTTTATCGTCCGTGCGTGCTACTTTGCTTTCATGTATGCTGGATTTTACCTACTGTTGTTCTGCGTAGTCCGACAGTTTGCCAGGGCGCTCTGCAATTTCTCAGTGTTTCCCCTTTAAATAATGGACTGTTCAGCCTGCATAATTTGCAAATACCCAGTATTCCTCCTGATTTCTTCTGGATGAAAGTGCTTTCAACATCTCTAAATATCTCTGCTGGGTAGTGGGTAACAGAAGCTCAACTTCTGTGTCCTGGAGTTTATTTTGTTCCTGTCAGGTCTTGTCACAAGCTTCTGCTTCTCATGTTTCTAAAACAAAGCTTAGCCACCTGACCTTAGATTCAGCATTATGCCAAAAAAATATCTCTCAACCCATTTTCTTTAAAGTGAAGCTGCTCCTGCTGCAACTATATAAAAATTACTCCAACTTTTCTTAACAGGTGGCCCCTTATATTCAGCATCACACCTATGTACATTTATTATGTTTATTTACAAAAATATTTCCAGTCGAGTGTTTTGATTGTTGAAGATGTTATTTTAAAAAGTTGCAACATCAGAAAAGTTGCTGGGTTTTGGGTTTTTTTTTTTTTTTTTTTGAAAATGGCAATTTCTATAAAATAGAAAAGGTACTGAAAACACATCTCAAATATTTTAAGATTTTTTTTTGTTCCTTTTTACTTCATGAAAGGAAAATGGACTAATCTAGGAATTTGCGAAGCCTTGGAAGTGCATTATAATTGTCTTGTCATGCAACTTGTTAATGCGTAAAGGTGTGTTTACTAACAAAAAAAAAATTAGTCTTGGCATTTACATTAATGGAGATGGCCTGCAATACAAGTGGGATTTTTCAAAGCATTATTAAATCAGAAATTTTAAATCATTCCTCATTTTTTTTACTTAGAGGATAACCAAATTGATGTGAACCAATTTCTGGGACTATATTTGTAGCACTATCTTTAGTTTCTATTTTGGTGGTCTGTCTTGGAGCCAGACTTTTTTTATTAACTTGGAGTTTTTCTGGCACAATGTAAAAATGGCTCTGTTTTATTATTCCTAACATTTTGCAAAATCTCCCTTCAGAGCAGACTTTCTGAAATTAACCAGTGCTCATGCACTTATTTTCTGCTTCTTACAAAACCACAGCTGAAAGGAACAATTAAAAAGCTTGATTGCCGCTTTAAACTTGGAATTTAATCTGTATTTAACACAAATAAGCTCTCATTTCAAGATTGTTTGATGCAGCCATTTCCCCTATCAATGTTAATTGTATTTTTGGGTGTGCGTGGACTGTAGGATCTAGCGCTTAGGGATTTAGGGCTCTCATACAAGTGATTCCAGATGGTTGGATTTTTCCTTCGGACACTGTCCTGGCTCTTCCCAAGACATAACTTGTACCAGCCATCCCACAGTCGCAACACGCTGCCTCTCGAGAGGCATTGGGTGTAGCTAGGCTGTATCGTGCCTCCGTAGTGCTGCACTGAATTCCTCTCACCCAGACTCGCAAACAGAATAATACTAAACCTTCCCAATACCGATACAAAAAGAAACACCTGAAAGATCCCTGGAGGTGCAGGCAAGAAGCGCAGGAGACATAGCTGAACCCACGGCTCGTGTCTGACCGTGGCACGGGCACGGCAGCTTCACCGTCACTACGGGGGAAGGGAGATGCTCGGTGCCGAGGCAGCCGAGCTGATCCTGGCGTTAGGTACCGCAGAGCTGTGGCAGCATCCCGGTGACATAGCTCTGGCGAGTGCCAGTCCCTGCGCGGTGCTAAACTGCTCGCTATAAACAGTGCTCCCAGCGAGACAGGAACGTGAAGGAGGTGAACTGCTGCTCATCTGTCGCTTTTTGGCTAAGGCAGATGTCCACCTCTGTAGTGTGAGCTGCAGAGCCAGGACTTTACTGACGAAGCAGTGCAAGCATATGAGAGCGCTGGATCCAAGTCACACCAGCCCGAACTGCGGCAACGACCTGTGTGTGACTCAGTTTAATGCTGTCAGAAGGTGAAAGCATTGTGCCTGGCTACCTTTACTCCTCTTTCCCCCAAAATACAAAGCTAAGTTTATATAAGCACGTACATCCCACATATGTAAACATAAAGCTAATTTCATTTTCAAGTCTTAAATGAATGACAATGGTCTATGCATAAATAAGTAAATAAATGGCCACATGTGTCTGTTTTATTCAAAGCCACATTTGCAATTCAGAAATGTCTGTTGGAGCTGTCAGACTTTTCCCAGCTCTTAAGCAGAGAGGGAATCTTCTCTTGGGAAGTCGGCCACCTGGGGTGCTGCACTTACTAGTAGCTGTGGATGTGCTGCATCCACTCACTGCAACAGCAGCCCCTGTCTGAAATTCCGGGGGGGGGGCAGCTGCTGCAGTGGGGGCAGCTGCGACCTCACCAGTGCACCACAGAGCTTGTCACGTAAATTCAAGGTACCTCTGGTTGGACCAACCTAGGTAAGTAGAGTGAGGACCGAAAACCAGATCACAAACAGTTGGTGATACACAGTGTCTTTTGATTGCTCTCTTGGTGCACATCATTCTTGTGTCCCAGGAAAATTTCCCACCATCAGAAAAATATTTGTCATGTTTTAAAACAGGATGCATCTCCACACGCGCAGGATGGGTATCCACTAAGCTTCCATATAAACTTTTCTTTCCTGGGCAATAAAAGTTCTCATTACCCTCCTGAGGCACTGACAATCTTTTCATTTATTGCTTTTAGATCTCCCAGCAGACTACAGAGCAAATAACGAATGAGTACTTTGATTTTTACCAACTTTTAGTAGATGGTATGTTTTCATAACACAGAAATTATTACACAGATTGTCCTTCTGGCTGGAGAAATGCGTTCTAACACATTGCAGAGCTTTAAGGGGGAGAATTCATTCTGAGGACAACCATGTGTCCTGGGAAAAAGATGGGAAGAGATAAACAAAATAAATAAACATTTGGAATGGAAATGGTGAGTTAGTAGCTGCCCAAAGTGGAAAGTAGAATTCAAGTGTATTTCTTCGCATGCACGTGCAGTACTTTTATATCTTAAATCAAAATAAAGAGCACACAGAGCCCATCCATTTTTTCCATTAACTGCCTGCATGCTCACATCCAGCTAATGTTTGTGTTTTCAGTGTAAACAGGAATACTGTAGTGAGTCCTGGCCAACCAGTGGACAATATATTGAAATGGTTAATTTGATATATTGTTAATTCTAATATTTTTTCTTCCTGTTACATTTAGATACTCATTTTGCTTTAAAGTTGAAAACTTAAAAAAAAAAAAAAGACGTGGAGGCTCTGCTCTTTGATTTTAACCATATACACCCATCCTGCAGCTCACCAATAACTGGTAAGTCTAAGCATAACATCACAAAAACGAGGCTGGGGAGTTCTGAGTTAGAGCGTTAGGGATGGATCCATTCTCCTTTGCGTTGCTCACAGGTCAGCTGAGGATTTCACCGGTGCGGGAGGATGTATGGCTAATGTGAGTCAGCAAAGCTGGCTCTATATGGCGCTCGCCGGGCCTCCTGCCAGCGTCAGAGACGTGCCTGCTGAAAGCAAGAGGTCGTGGTTAGTGCGTTGCTGAAATATGCCTGTCGTGGGCATAAGGGTCCCTGCTGCAAAGCAGCGTAATTCAGAGCAGTGCTCAGGATGAGCTTGGCAGCCGCCCGTGGGTAAGGAGCTCCTTTGTCATTCTCTTTGGGATGTGCTGAAGGAACCCTTAGCTGAGCAATGCAAAGAAGGCACGTTTCCACACTGTCACTGAGTGACGGTACAGCGCCGGTCAGTAACTCTGTGCGAGCTCCTGCTCTGCTCTGTGCAAAAAACCACACGTTTTACCATGCCCTGGGGAGGGGTGAACTTTTGTAGCTTGCAAAGTACCTGCAACTGCTCTGGCTGAGAGCCAGGCTGATTTTTCATCTCCTGAAACAAACCAAAAGATTAAAAGAAAAAGCACTCTCGGTCTGTTTGAGCCGACTTCTTGTTCTTCTGAAAAAAATACTCTCTTTTCTTTTTTTTTTTTTCCAGATTAGCCAAAACATTTTTACAGAAAGTTGGAGCTGGTTACTAGACCTAGCTCTATTGCTTACTGATAAGGAAGAGACATCATTTGAGGAGGCACCTTTCAAGGACACCATTTGTTCCTTGTGAATACAGGCCTACAATGCAGGATTATTTATTAAATCTGAAGTATGCCTCTTCTAAAGTTTCTTCTGAGCTTTCTATTCTTTACACGCAGTCCCTATGCTGTTTGTTTCTTTCTTCCTCTGTTGTTTATCCTTGCTTTAATTTCTAAAACAACTTTTTATTGTGAGTCAGATTAAAAACACCCCTGTGAACTTTTCTCCCCTTGCCTGATGGCCGGGGCCTTCACCGCGCACCTGGTTTCCTACAACTGTCTCCTCAATTTGTATGCCAGAGCCCCTCTATGCCCCGTCTCCCTATAGCAGCATCCTCCCCTTCTCTCCCTTCGCCCGAGGCTCTGCATGTCCTCCCACCTGCTCTTTCCTCACCACCCCTTTGAGTGCCATGAACGTGCCTCTCGTTCTTGGTTGGTCCTCACGCTCACCCCCGCTGTGGTCCCTCCCCAGGTCCCCATCCCGGCTCCCCACCAGCAGCCCTGCCACCCGCCTCCGCTCCGCTCCGGAGCCCCTCTCCAAACTCAGCCCTCAAACTAGGAGACTCTTTCCCACTTCTGCTGATGTTTTGTTTTCCTTCTCCCCCACTGACACTCCTAACTCAGCAGCTCGGGGCGTGGTTAAAAACAGGGCATTGTTTTTGCAATAAATAAATAAATTGGTCTTTAAGGCACTCCATGGCTCTAATCAGCAAAGAAAAAGTGTAAATACTCTTGGCCCCATAGAAATCTCAAAGGTAAGGCAATACACTGTGGGAATAAGGAGGACAGATGAGGCAAATGATAGTCAATTTTGTAGTCTTTTTTTTTTTTGTTACTCGGTATCGCCATTATTCAGTAATCTCCTTTTTCAGTGTGTCCCATATGCCTGTAATACTACCTAAACGGGCTTAATTTTTCCCCTTCCACTTTCCAGCCCTCAGGTCTCTGGCTCCCTGGCCACTGTGCTCAAGAAATGAAACTACAAACTCTCTTTCAAACCCGTTGCTTTTGCTCAATCGTTGTAACTTCTGTTAGGCAAGCTGTAATTCCCCTTCCTCGGAGAGCATGCCTTTCTGTTTCACGTGCCTGAAAGTCAATGAGCTGCAGCCTCTCTCCCCAACAGAAATCGGCTGTGTTGCTGTTACTCTCAAGTTGTCCTGGTTTGAGGTGAAACAGAACCAATTTTCTGTTCAGCAATTTTACTTTGCAGCTAAGCCTCTTCTAACTAACTGAACTCACTGAAATGAACAGCATATTGGGGAGACACTGTTTGCTCTCAGAGAGATAAGACCTATGCTTATAGCTGATGCCCGGGCATGGTGTGCGGAGAGGCTCCTGCTTATACTTATTGCTATAACAGCCAAGGCAGCGAACTCGGTTATTTGCCCCGTTGGAGGGTTGGAAGCACAAAAGCGTAGAGGGGTCCCACCTGCAGGGAGGAGCGGACAGGACAGGTGACGCCAAACTGACCAACAGCGTATTCCATCCCATCTGCCTCATGCTCAGTATAAAAGCTGAGGGAGCAAAGGGTCAGCCCTCTTTCTTCAACAGCCGGCGTCCGATGAGGACTCTGTCTGTTTGTCTGCCTTTGATGCCGACCTGTGCATTCCTGAATGCAGATCTGGAATCCAGTTCCCATCCGTCGCTGAGTCCAATCTGGGACCTTCCCAGTGCACAGCGGTGACATGATCATCATCTTGAGAGCTCGATACTGGTTTTGTATATATTGTATGGATTTCATTATTTTATTGTTAATTTATTATTACTATTTCATTAAACTAGTTTAGTTTTCTTCTGAACTCTTAAGTCTCTTTCTCCCTCCTCTCCTTGGAGAGAGAGGTGGGGGAGAGCATCTGTCATTCCGCCTGAGTGGCCAGTCCGGCCCAAACCACAAGAGAAGTCTGCTCCCAAACACTACTGGTCCCCGCAAAAATGCACATTCAGTGTGCATGGTGTAATAAAACCACTGCCTAAGACCTGAGCAAACCCCGAACTCCAAGTATTTCTGTGCTCTTGTAGCACAGCCTGTGCAGAGAGAAAAAAATTATCTTCGAGTTAGCTTGATTGACATAACTAGTCCTCTTGCCATCATAAAGCAATGATGGTTCCAGCTTAGTTGCTACTGCATGCTCTAGCACGTAGCATTCCCAGTATGTACCGTGGCCTCATTGCAGGAGCAGACACAGGACAGAAAAAAACCCAACCGAAACAACAACGCATCCCCTCTGTGATGTCACAACCTAGTGATGTGGAGCGCTGGGGCTGCATCGAGCCCCAGAGACGCAAAGCCTGCCGAACCCGTATGAAATGCCCCAGACAGCTGCCAGCTGGTTTTTCTGACGTTAACTAATTCAGTGGTGCCCAGTGATAGGACAAGAGGTAATGGGCACAAACTGGAGCGCAGGAAGTTCCATCTTAACATGAGGAGGAACGTCTTTCCTTTGAGGGTGGCAGAGCACTGGCACAGGCTGCCCAGAGAGGTTGTGGAGTCTCCCACACTGCAGACATTCAAAACCCGCCTGGACGCCGTCCTGTGCAACTGCTGTAGGTGTCCCTGCTGTGGCAGGGGGATTGGACTTTGATCTCCAGAGGTCCCTTCCAACCCTGATGATACTGTGATACTGTGATACTGTGAACTATTCCCACAGCAACCTACAGCCTTTCTTTGCAACTTCAGCATGCCTCACGCAGTGAGTCCGTAGCCCGAAGCACGTGTGCCAGCAGGTGAATGATAACCTGGAAAGACGAGGTAATGCGGTTTCGCCTGTGATGCGAAACCTCCTGGCCTCCATGACTATCCTGATAAGGCCGGCCCCACTCGGCCCCGGCAGGTGCACGCCTTTTGAAAGACAACGTAGAGAAACACATCTCAGGAATCAAACTACAGGTCTGAAAAGGTCTGAGACGCAGCTTTGTGAGCAGCTTTTATTTTTTTTCCTTCCGTCACTAGCCTTACGATGGGTATGGCTTTGGGAATGGGATTGTTGTCAAGAGAATTAGGAGTGCCTTCAGATCTGCTACTGGGAAAAAGAAACCAGCAGCAGACTGTGCTAACGGAGCATTGTAATTAAGCCAGGCGAAAACTAAAACCAGATCGAAACACTCCCACATTTGAAGCCTTTCAAATCCCAAACTATGTCTAATTTTTGTAGCTTAAGCAGATATCCCTGTTAGATGCCTTAGCTACCTCCCTCAGGCTGAGGTCGTCCTCCAGCCAGGGGCTGATCTCATGACAGGTATCACATCACATCACACATTCCTTCCCTGTTCTCCCCAGGGCTAATAATACATGAACAAACCAATAACTACACTAAAGATTTCTTTCAAAAAAATACCATAGATGATATATCAGTTTAAAAACTAGTTGTGGAGCTGTCAAATATAAAATGTTTTTTCTTAAAAGCTAACATACTGCTCCTTATTCGTGGGAAAGTCACTCTTACAACATTTTACTGAATGAGATGAGGTCAAAGCCGTTCTTTTAAGAAATCAGGCATTCTTTTAAAACCCATTAAGTTGCCCAGTCTGTTTCAACCTGGGGCGAGCAAAGCAAGTTAGAGACTGACTTGACCTAAAGCCCCCTGACTTCAGAGGGAGTTTTGCTGATTTTTGGATTAGCTTCTCTTACAAAAAGTGACATAAGCCATGGTAATGGATACAGAAGCTGTGCTATGGGATCACCTGGCAGCACAAGTTTGATGATATCAGACGTGAACACCTCTGCAGTACGCTGAATCAGAGTGCAAAATATGTTATGTATGTTGGTTTTCTGCCAGCCGCAGGAGGACAAACAATACCTCAGCCAAAAGAAGGTGTTATAATACTTGATATAGTACCTTACATATACCTTACATAATAACAACAATTCAGACAGACTATGCAAGTCCCCAGGACAAGACATACCTCCTACCTGCATTTTTTGAACCAGTATGAACCAGCAGAGTGAGTTTGTCCAGCACTTTGCAATCTGTGCCTGTTAGATATGGTACGAGACACCCTAAATCATCTCGTCAAACCACAGCCTAAGCACCTAATAAACCAAGCTATTTCATACAAAGTTTCACTCTTACAAGCACAGTCATGCAGCTGAAGTCCCATGTGAAAACACACACATGGTCAGGGGAACTCCTCGTGTGCTCAGAATTAAGTAATTAGCTGAGAAGTTGCACAAAAGGGGCATTAATCCATGACTTGCACATTTCAGTTTGGCCATAAACCTGGCAATGTTTAGCTTATACCCGAGAAATTATTCCAGGCTGGGAGGATATCTTTGTCCTCAGCTGGAACTATTAAACAAGACAAAGTTTTCTGCATGGTGGGATCCAAACACTGGTGCTATACCATGTTTGCGCAATCCCAGCAACAGGGTTTCTCAAGAGGCTCATGTACCAAGAGGTCCAGAGGTTCTCAGCAGTACCAGAGGTGCACTTCTTACCTGAAAATATGAAAAGGGCACATCCTAGAAGAGTGTTTTCCTGTCATTAAAATATGAAGCGCTGTTCATTCCCCTACTTGGCTCTTTAATAGAAGAAGCCAAATATCAGGAAGAATGTTTGCATATGCCTCCACAAAAATCAAGGCCGCCTTTGCAAATGATTTGCACCAGAAATCATCTATATGAAAAATGCCGTCCTTTTTATAATAACATCAACTGCAAAGAGACAATCAGAGTTCCTGGGAATACTACAGCATACTTAAATGACACCTGAAGCAACACAGAACCGTGTTAGGCTGAGGCTGAATATTTGTATATTCAGGTTGTATTCAGACCTGTTAATTAAGAGAACTAATCAGTGTGTTACAGAAAGTTTTATTATCTTCCCAAACTCATTTGAGATCACAACAAAAGGAAATAGAGGGCAGTGATTTAACTAAAGCAAGTCTTGCAAAAAAGTAGATATTTAAATTTGCTTAAATAGACAAGGCATTCTGAAGAAGAGAGAATTATTTTCATAATAGGGTGGAAAATGTAATCATCTGTCTCCAGAGAGGCTGTAAGCTGTTGGCAGTAAATATTTAACAAATAAAATGTAAGCTGGTAATCAGTTTAGTGCTGTGCCTTTGCCATGAAATCATCTGTATGAACCCAGCTCAAGGCAGAACATCACTTAACTCACAGCACCCGAGCTATGGCAAGGCAATGCCAAGCTGGAGTGAAGACATTTTCATATGCGCTACTGCACCCATGTTAACAGTAGACAGAACTTTCCTGTAACGAGGAAAACTAGCTACTGTACAAGAAAAAAAAAAAAACAAACAGTGCTGCAGAGAAGTCCCGGAAAAGTCCGGTAAAGCTGTGGTTATCCGTCAGGTCCTGTTTCCTTGTACAAGGAGAGGGCTCGGTGGTGGCCTCTTGCTGGGAACGCTGGGCAGAGCCGCAGTGCCCACAGTCAGTGACAGCATCCCCAGCAGGCCGCCAAGACCAAAGTACCCTCAGCTTGCCTATGAGGAGATGAATGGGCTTCAGCATCTCCTTGGAAGTAAACTATAGCAAATCATAGTCTCTTTTAAATTGTAAATAGGCTGTATATTCTTTTTTTTCCTTGCTTGCACTTATTTTTCACTTCAATGTATCATTAAAATGTAGGAGATGACCATAAAACAATCAGACGAAGCATTTCCCTTACCTCCGACTGTGTTTAGCATTGGAATGACATGTTATGTTACTGTGGAGTAAGGACTGCATTTGTTTATTCACTGAAATATAGTCAGAGTCTAATAGTATTTGTGCTCATTTCTCAGCCTTTAAATAACCATGTCTTTTCCCATCTGTTAGTTTTGCTGGAACTCAATCAGTAAAATGTCCTTCAGTCTTCATTTTTAAGTTCATGCTCTACATATAGACCGTATGTTTCTTACATATTATTATCAGTCTATATTATGCTCCATAGGTGTAAGTCAGTTTTCTCATCTCTTCTTTTCAAAAGGTACTTTAAAAATTTCTCAGGAACTTTCTAGTCCTTGGTACTCTCAGATATGTAGGAGATGATATAAATCTATGCCACTTTCAGTAGCCAAGCCTATTTTGCTTAACAGCTTAGTATACATGATCCGAAGAAGTTTGGACATTGCCTGAGTAGTCTGATATAAACAATTGACTTCAATAAATAAATTAAGTAGAAATATAAAAACAACAGTGTCATGTAAAGTGATTTAGTTTACACAGGAATGTAAGTGCAAAATGTCATCCTTTGGATGCCAAATACCGTATTAATATGGGATGGGAATGAGCCACTTACTCCAACTAGCATCTCTATAATCTCGACATCCTGTCTTTCCAAAGTCAGTACTGGAAAGAGCAATCTTCTAGGCTGTTGGAAATGATCCGCTTCATAGATTGTTCAGCCCTTTTCAGCTCTCCTCCTATGTTACTCACAATCTGAGAAGACCCCCAAGACTCCTATCAGTCCCCACTGCCCACCAAGAAGATTCTATCCAACACCAGCTCCCCTGGATTTGCACGTTTTGCCACAAACTGCCAAAGCAGCCCTTGTTTGAGGCTTGATGAAGGAGAATCCTGCAGTCCCCCTGGGCCCCTGGGACTGAGATGCTGGGCATTGCAAGAGCAGACCTCCACCAGGGCTTGGGACCTCTACTCCTCCGGGCACTTGAAGGCCTCTGGTTTGCCGGTCACCTTTAGTCATTCTTGACTGACACATGCAAGGAAAATAAGCGCAAGACATCTTAGACACTTGATAGCTGGCTGCAAGATGTCTCATCTATTCCTTTTTTCCAGCAGGCTGTCAAGACCATCATCAAAGCAGATTTTCACATTTTCCCCAGATTTGGGTCCACTGTTTTTGACCACTTGCATCCTGGCCTTGGACTCCCCAAAGCGGCTACTGACTGTATTTCTCCTTTCCCCCCTTAATTATCAAGGCATCTATTAAATATAGCTTTGTTGAAGGGGTAAACGCCTTGTGATTGACTTAATTAGGACATTAACTTGTCCTTTACTTCCTGGTGACTACTCTAATCAGTGAAACTGTGTCTTACTTAAGCCCAGGGGAATCCAGACCATTTTACTCTGACGCTGTTCAAGCACAGGGTGTCCACTGGTACCTGAACTTATGGACAGGAGAAAGCAACCTACACAGGGTCATCGGACATGTCAGGGGGTACCTTGAATACCTTCAGTTCGGTTTTACAACCCCTAGTACACTATGTACGGATCAAAGGAGGACTGATAAATATTTGCCAGAGCCAATAAATAAGCCCTTCTTATTTTCACTTTACCACAGAAAATCATTTTTGGAACAAGAAACTAAAAAGACAAAAGCAGTCCCAGCAACCTAACCAATAAAAAGACAGTGGCAATACCTGTGCCTGCATTTGTTTTCTTAAAATTGCTGCCATATGAGGTCTGTGATGAATCGGTGAGGGTGCCAGGACACAGCAGCACACTGGGGCAGGTGAGGGAGGTGTAGGTTTCCATGCCCATGCCTGGACTACACAGGAGTGTGAGGGACTGAGTCCCACAGGCAGGCTGAGCACAAGATGTAGCAGGCAACACTAAACCTCCTCATGGCAAAGCACACAAGATCTGGCAGAAAAAACCCCCACCACCATCACCACCAAACCCCAAAACAAACAGAAAAAAAACCCAAACCCAAGCAGACAAAATGAGCAAAAGACGCGTTAAGCTGTCTTCTGCGCCTGTCAGCACGGCTGTTTGTTCTGACCCCTGCGCGTCTCGAGATGCCTGTGGCTGAAAGCAGCAGAGTACCAAGAGCCTCCCACATCACCGTCACTGCCCTGTCCCCTACAGGCTGGGCATCATCCACATTTCTGTCCTCCTGCCCTGAAGGGCCCCAGAGGCTCCCTGGAGAAACTGTAATGTATTCAGGGATGATGTTCACCTCTTGAATTTGGATGTGATAAAGCAGCTGCCTTCAGTGTCGTCCCACTGGTGGTCGCAGGGCTACCATCATTTTCCTCAGCTTTTGTTCAGGCCTCCCTTGCACGCCAAGTCCCACCGCCATAGCGGTGCATGCTGTCAGTGGAAGATGCTGCTGCATCTGCTCGTTTGCAGGTGAGAAGGGCATCCCCTGAGGGCTGGTGTGACGAGCTCTGTGCCCAGGGCTTGTGGAAAAGAACCAATGGAAAAGATCCTGCTTTTTCTGAAGATGAATTAAGCATTTCATTGTCACCATCCCTCAGTTAGTAGTACAACTCCAGGCAGTCATTTCTTCAGTACTTTTACTGTACCTTATGAGCTCACTTATCTTCCAAGCAGATGACGGCAACCTGTTTGGCTGACTTGGGCATTTAGGTATCTGCACCATTTTGAAGTCAAACGCAAAAGCCATGCCTGTGGATAAAAACATGATTTAAAGTGCTGTTGCCTCAGAACATCATAGGTCTGACTGACCAAATGTCAGTTTATACTGGCCCATCCACTTGCCTGCAAGTACAAGGGTCTCTAGATCAATACAAGTTTAATGTCTGCAGCTCACTTTCCTCTGTCAAGATCTAATCGTTATTAAAAAGACAGGTAACAACAACAGGCTTTACAGGAAAATCATTCAGTGCTTTCTCTTTGTCCTTATTAGGCAAAAATCCATTTTTCCCCTCTGTATTTTGTTTTGTCCTGTAGCCAAGTTTTTTATCCTTTCCCATGGTTCAAGGAGGATCCCCTGCTGCCTTCAGTCTAACTAGCCCATTAAATGGACCCGTATCAAAGTGTTCCTGTAAATCTAGATTAAGCAGGTCATATGCATTTCCCATTTTCCAGCTTGTCCCTAAATTTCTCCAAATTGCACACACAGATATAATGACACGAAGGACAACTAAGAAGCTTTCTTTTTTCCAAAAGATTAAGTTGTCTTAACCTTAAGATTTAGGCACGGTTTAAGCCAAACACTGAAGCAGATACTAATATTTCAGCATGTGTTAGCACTCTTTGCTGAATAGGAACTGAATTTAGCTTGTGCTTAATTTCCAAGAAAACAGGGGATTTCAAACACGGGCTAATTATGTGGTCTGCTGAATTTTCAGCCTCCAGCAAAACAACCAAAGAACGCAGGCGAGCCCACCATCTGAGAAGCTTTCCTGCCTTCTCTTTTCAGGCTGTGTTACCTCTGTTTAGTTGTATTTGCAAATGGTAAAATAAAAAAATTGCACTGTGCATTCTTTACCTGAACCATCCTTCCCTGGGAAAGGCTGGTTGGTCCAGAGCACACCAACTAATACCAGAAGGCAGAAGAGACAAGAAAGTAAAAAGACGTGCTCATTTAGCACAAAATGAATATGTTGAGAAAGGAATTACTCAAGGCTTGAAAGAATATGAAAATGCATTTTTAATTCTCTATGTACCAGTGATAGCAGCCTGAGTAATACGCAAGAGGAAGTAATTGCTTTAATTTAGCACATACAACCCCCTGAATTTTACTAATAAAACTCAGTGGGAACATTTATATCATTAGATTTTTAATAATAACGCTAATATCTAAAACTGAACAAAAGAAATGAAAGACAAAAAATCCCACTAACTGGGAAATTAATTTTAGTTGTACTGAAATTAATTTAAATATTAGGTTATTAGGGAGGTTTGATTAGGGGGAAAAAAATCACAGAACTATCAGAGGAAGAGAGTTTGTTACTCCCAGTTCATTGAGGAGAACTCACTTAAGGTGGGGTAGACCAGGGCTATGGTATTTTCTCTGCCTTAGAAATCTGAATCCACCTCTCCCTATGTTTGAGGAACTGCTGTGGTCGCCAGGTGCTAGACCACGCTAGAACGACAGGTTTTCCTGTTGACACTTTTCATTCTCTGTGAATAATTAAACACTGACTGGAGCAGGGGTAGATCCGGGTCCAACCTCCTGGAGGAAGGACCCAGCCACCAGCCTGCACACTCATTCCTCATCACTGGTCTTTTTTTCACAGTAGTACTTATATGCAGTGAAACAACATTAAGAGAAGCTCATTGTGGAGTACTTTACGAACTGAACCTTGGGTGGTATTCTAAGAAATGGGAGAAGGTCTCTGGCAATGAGAGAGTGGGGAAAACAAAAGCTTTATTTTTCCACTCCCATTTTCAGATGGGTTTGCGTAGCCTTCCTTATAACTTAATTAGGATGGACTGAGTGGGCAGAAGAGATGGTGAACATGCACACTATATTTCTGAACTGTTTTCCAAGTCGCTCAGAGCCTGGAAGCAAAGGCAGGACTGAGAGGGTGGGGTTTCACCCTGCAGAGGCATAATTCACAGAGATCGATCCGACCCCACGAATTCTTTCCCATACCATTTGCTGCTCACCACTATTAGTCCTCGACTCATAAGCCCACCTCTGACCCCTACCTCATGCCAAATATCCTTAATTTTATAATCATAGCCAGGGCCATTGTCTGTCCACAATAATTTGTCTCAGCTTGGGAAGAGAGGAAGAAAATGTGGGAAGACACATAACTGCTCCCAGAACTCCGCTCCTTCCTACACTTATTTTTGCAAAAGCCATTAGTCAGATCCTCACTCTGAGGACAGCAAAGGCCATTCCTGGTTATTTCCCATGAAGCCAGGACTGCCACTCCGAACTAAAGGACTCCTTCGCAAATACGCGTCATACGGGAAAAAAGCGTGGAGGGCTTCACTGTTTCAGAGAGAATTTTCTTTTTGAACACTCTGAAAAATGACATTCTGTTCCAAAGTAACTATGTGCCAAGTTTCAAGCAGAAGTTATTTTGAGGTTATCCAAGCAAGCAAGAAAAGAAAATACACAACCCCAAAATGTTTTAACTACAGAAATTTATGTTGAGGGTCTAAATAACTCAGAAGATGCCTAAAGAGTTCTGTGAATGATAAAAAAAAAGTCACTTAAAAGCATATGGGTCAAATAAAGCATGAAAAATGTCAAACTACTGGACAAGCTATAAACACATGAAAATGTGAATTTAAAACTTTAAAATCAGTCTTTACCTCCACCATTATTTCTTTAATGAAAAGAATAAAAGTAGATTAAGTTAAGAAACAATTTCCTCAATATGGATTTTGCCACCTCACTTCATTTAGAAATAATTCAGAAGTACTCTTGTCATGTCAGATGAAAAACTGTCAAGAATGCTTCATGGAAATACAGCTTAATTACAGAAGGCACTGTTATTTGTGTCTTCCAAAGGTTACCTAGGTAACTTTTTCATATTGATGTTCCACAAATTGCATAGTCCAGATCCTGTTGTACTAGGGAGAGCTAACCCTTTCAAGAATGCTAAATCATATTTCAGTGACGCTCTGCACCTTGACTTCTGAAACTTTGCTTTGTCTGACTCGTTCAATGTACAGGTACAGAAGCACAGGGAGGAACAGAAGGTGTTGACTGAGTGACCTTACAGAATAAAAGACCATATTGTACCTTGTTATCTTAGGTATTTCTTTTTAAAGTCTCTCCCCTTCTTTATACTTTGCAATAAGATGACCATGAAAAACAGAGCTTAGCAAAATAATGGGCACATGAAAAGAAAGACTTTCCTGTATCAGCATATCAACTGAAGGTATGCAGTACGTTTGGCAGCATGAGGACATGCCTCTCTCTGCAACAGGTAATTTCATAGCTCAAGAGGAGAAGGTGCAATTTTCTTACCTGTACTTCACATCAACTTTTCTGACTCTTTGAACAACTGCACGGGGTCAGATTTTTGTATCAGCCACCATTTACTTCAACGAACTGCCAATTTATACTCTTACAGCTACGCGAGGAAAAATCTTGACCGCATGCATGTGCTCACCCTTCCCTTTCTGAGTCATGCAAAACCCCCTACATCCAAAGAACATGAATGGGAACCTGCACGCCAAGCAAGTGAGTGGGAGGTGTGGGGGAGCTGAAGGCTGCAAGGGGAGACCAGAAGCTGTGGCACGGGCAGGGTGGAAGTTGCTTACGTGCAAGACTTTTTGTTGGGAGTCTTTCCTGAGCAATACTAGGAAACCTCAGAGAGGTGCTCTCAGGCTTCTTATTTGGAAAGCTGAATGGGAACGAAAAAGAGGCTTAGGTGAAAAAGCAGATGCAAATTTTGTCACTGATCTTCCACACCAGGGAGAAGTATCAGCACATTTCTTTATAAAACAAAACGTAATTTCATCCCGCCCTACCCCACAAAAATGGGTGGTGGGTGGGAAAAAGACCTGAGGAAAACCAAATGGTTGTGGGGGACAAAAAAATGATACGATGAGAGAGGGCAAAAGCCAAAAACGTTAAAATAGGAAATGGGGATTGGAGAAGAGCAGGATTGCTGGGATTACAGAGCTCACATTTAAGAGGGAAAAAAGAGCCTTGTGTGCATCCTGAGATCCCCTGCAAAAGGCAAGGATTTCACCTCAGTCTCCGCAGCTGCCTAAACTGGAGGACTTTTCTGCAGACCACATCAAGGGACTGCCTCCCTGCGAGCACCAATACCCAGGGAGTGGCTCTGCAAAGAAGAAGAAACCAAGAAACCACTGTTCTGTGCTGTGGGCAGTGCAGCATGGAAAAGGCTGACTTCTAAGGCTGCGCTCCTCACAGGAGCTCCCCTGGGCAACCCTCTCCGACAGCCAAGGGACGTGCACCAGTGCGCAGCTCAGCCGTGCTCCACGTATCCAGAAAACGGCTGCTTCTGCCCCCGGTGTGGGGGCATGGGGTGCCCTCTGCTCCGTCTGGCGTGGGCTGCTTCTGCTCAGCCACACAACCGTCATCCACCGAGCTCTCCTGCAGCGATGGGAGCTGCTCCCTCCCCACTCAAATTGCACGTGCCCTCTCACACCCTGCCTCGCTCAGCATTTCTCCGGACACCAAGGCAGCCATAGGGTCTATATTTTCTTTTTTCCTTTCCAAGATCCTGACTTCGGGGCAGCAGCTTACTGCGTTATTTATGATGCCGCGGTGCGAAGGCCGGGAATAAAGGAGGTTTGCATTCCAAGAGAGCCATTTCTTTCGCAGGAAAAGTATGCACAATCCTAATGCCCAGAGTGCGTTTTCTACTACAGACAATTCATTTCCATGATATGTGGTATGTATAAACACCTTCTTTCTACTTCTTCCCCTGTAGTCTTTTGCCCCCCCATAGCAACATAAAATAATGACAGACCCTCTAGGAAAACAGTGAAATTTTGTGTATTTTCCTGATATTTATTCTATGCGGATGGGGTTGAGCATTTGTAAAGCCTCAATGAACACCCATTGAATTACTTGCTATTATTAATATTTCATCCTTCTTTTTTCCCCTCAAATACTTCTGCAGCTTCATTGACCCCACTCTGTTACTGTGGTCAAGCTTCTCTCAGAGTAAGTGTGCTCAGAGTCTCCTAAGAGTCTTGGGCGACGGAAGGGCAAATCTGAAGACAAAACTGCAAATAGAACTGAAGGCCCAAGGATTGTACAGCCTGCTGCCTGGCCGCCTGCAGGCTTCATGCCTTGATGCCAGCACCGTTTCACACTCCATGACTGCATCATGGTCCATTTAAACCAGAAGGGTGTGAAAGTTTTAGCTTTAACTCCCTGCTGGCTTGAAGTATTATTATCATTTTTCAAGACAGGAACCAAGGCAAAAAATATTGTAGTCAAATGTAATTGGGATGTCTACCTGGAGTTATTTAAGTGTTGAGTTTTTTTTCAAGACTATTTGTTACTATATATTGGTTGTATTTCAGCCCAAGCCTCAGCTCAATTTTTCTACAGCTGTAAGGTCTCAACCCATCTTCAGATCAGCCTCCTTGCTGCACGCACAGCTGTGCCAGGACAGCTGAGGGTGGTGGGGGAGAAAACAGCCAGCAGCAGAAACTTCTTAAGCTGCTTTAGGGAACCCTGGCCTGAGAACTTCTAAAATTAAAGGCACCTCTACTGATCACATGCAGTATAATGTTTTTTTCCCCAAAGGATGCTAAAGCTATGTCTGCAGCAGCAGAAAAAAAACAGGGCCTGGAAATGAGCTTAAGCACTGGACTGCTAATTGCCCATTATGCTTAACTGCAAGCATGTGTCCTGGAAAAGGTTTGGCTCGTGTCATCTAGCGCTGTTCCAGACAGTGTCCAGACGAGGAGATGGTGCGTGTGCAGCCCATTCCAGCAGGCAGCATGCACCAGGCAAATGCCTCCCCGCTTTCCCCTTCCCGTGCCCAGAATAATCTTTTTTCCCCACCCCCTGACTCCCCAGGGCACGGCGTACGTGTTCTCAGCTTCATCCCATGAAAACATCAATAAGCTTTTTTTTTTTTTTTTTTTTTTTCAGGAACTTCAAAGAAACAGCCAACAAGAAAAGCACAAATAATGCTAATAGTTGTGTCTTATGTCCATGGGAGGGAAGCGATTGCTTTGTAAGGTGGATGTGGCCAGGTCTGGTCTTGGCACTTGGCCAGAGAGCAGTCCTTCACTTGTTCTGTTCGGTGTTATGAACACAGCCCTGTGGCAAAAATCTGGTTTTACCCTCACAGGGATGGCAGAAGGCACACTTGTGGCATTAAGGCTACCATCCTGCTGAAATCCTTGAGGGCCTTAGAACCAGCAAAGATTTTTTTTTTTTCACTTCAGCAGAACAAATGTTAGCTTTGTCCATGGAAGTGACAATTGCTTTGGCTGAAACTTCTCAGTTTGAAACAGATACCCAAACAAGAACATCAGGAGAAATGTCCTTCATAGGTAACGATAATCTCCCCATCTGTAGCATATGGAAGCAAAGCTTTTTTTTTTTTTTTTTCCTGGAGATGTCTGTAGCTTTACAGTAAATTAGGGTGGGGTGGGGTTTTTGTTTTTGTATTTAAGATCTCACAATTTAATTATGTTGAAGCAGGAAGCACGCTTCATTTAAGCCATGTCTGGACTTCCCTCTAGAGCCCTTTCATGGGAAGAATCCTTACTTCTTTTTCCCTGTTTAGGTTGAAGGTTTATGAAGCCAACGTAAACAGCTGAAATGAGCATAAATACTGGGGATCATTGAAAGGAACTGGGTTTGCCTTAATAAAATGAAGCAATTAGTTTATATAGTTTAGAGATACTGGAGAAGTATTAAACATTTACCATTTGAGCTTTTTGAGGATTACCTCAAAGAATCAAGGATAGCATAATGTTGGTGTTCCAGTTAATTTTTATTAACTTCAGGGAAAGGACAACTGGGCTATTACTTCATTAAATATACAGACATTGAATTCTCTGTGCATCACAATCCAGCAAGATTTTTATGCAGTGAAATATTCTCAAAGGGTCTATTTCTTGTGAGCTGTGCTTTGATTCTAACTGCCTCCTCCGCTCACTGTACATGGCCTCTGCTTCCTCTGAGTGTCCTGTAATATTAATGGGAAAATTTCCATGATGCTAATACTAAAACTAGTGGTTATAACTACTTGTGAAAAACTGAGTGGGCAAAAAGGAAGAATGTCATTCTGTCAAAAATAACATATTTTCTTCCCCCGATCAACTGCAAACCAAATAATTTTGTTTTCTAACAAACAAAGCATGCAAGAGAACCTGTGCAGGTGACAGCTGCCAAATAGAGGTTTAGGAAGAAAGCTACACAATCTTAAGGGATTCCGATCTGAGCAATGTGATGACAGCCTCATGAAGCCAAAATATCCTCAGAATGCTTAAAAAATTCTACTTGCGGTTTCCAGCCTGAAAGTGTGAATGAGGAATTTTAAAGAAAAATTAATTGCAGGGATAAAAATATATTGATTGTTTAAGTATAACTGAGCTGAAGTTTCACCAGCGTTCATAAGAAGCACACTAACACTGCGGATGCTGGAGTTTATACAAACACCACTTGCCTCTACCGCCTTTGACTGATATGCCTTCCAACTCAATGTGTGTGGACTAAGTATTGGACCAGCTAAGATGACCCAGGTAACCACACACCTGTCATTCTAACACTGGCACCAGGCAAAATAATGAAAATCGGGGAAGATTCAAACAATAACAACTGACACAGTGTCCTGGTTTGAGGTAAAACAGACACAATTTTCTGTTCAGCAATTTTACTTTGCAGCTAAGCCTCGTGTAACTACTGAAATTAACAGCATATTGTGCAGAAAACTGTTTGCTCTCAGAGTGGTAAGACTTATGCTTATATCTGATGCCAAGACATGGTGTGCGGAGAGGCTCTTGCTTACACTTACTGCTATAACACCGAAGGCAGCGAACTCGGTTATTTGCCCCGTTGGAGGGTTGGAAGCACAAAAGTGTAGAGGGGTCCCACCTGCAGGGAGAAGTGGACAGGACAGGTGACCCCAAACTGACCAACAGGGTATTCCATCCCATCTGCCTCATGCTCAGTATAAAAGCTGAGGGAGCAAAGGGTCAGCCCTCTTTCTTCAATGGCCGGCGTCTGATGAGGACTCTGTCTGTTCGTCTGCCTTTGATCCTGATACCTGCATTCCTGAATGCAGATCTGGAATCCAGTTCCCATCTGTCACTGAGTCCAGTCTGGGACTTCCCCAGTGCCCAACGGTGATGTGATCGTCATCCTGGGAGCTTGATCTGGTTTTGTATATATTTCTTTTATATTTTTTTTCATTCTTTTATTATTAATTTTTCATTAAAGTAATTTAATTCCTTCTAACCTCATAATTCTCTTTCTCTCTCTTGTGCCTCTCCTTGGAGGGAGAGGTGGGGGAGAGCATCTGTCATTCTGCCTGAGTGGCCAGTCCGTCCCAAACCACGACACACAGCTATGCATATTACATCTTGTCAAACAGACTGGGCATGTTTTAGGATATTACAAGTTCAACAATCAAAAATATCCATATATCATAGACTTCAGCTAAATGCCTTGCCTCTTTTTGGTCCAAGCGGTTAGCCAGTATTGAGGATAATGCAGTTTGTTCACTTTAGGAGAAGCTGTTGATAGAACTGGTCTTTCTTGGAGGCAAAGCTGTTTATTTATCAAGCACAACATCTCAAACATGGCAGAAGATTGCATCTTTGATCGCTGCTTTAGACATCCTTTCAGCCAGCACTTTGTTGGAGAGGGTCCCTCTAGACTTCTTCATTTGAGATGTTTGGTATTGATGATTGACAGGGCTCACTCATGTCTTATGTAGTACTCTCCTCCAGACAAAATGAAAACATTGATGAAATAGGTAGTGAACCCCTGAGCCAATATGTGTCTTGCAAATACGTGTATTTGGCTGGTGACCTGTTAGTGTTTGGGAAGCACCTTTATTGTTTTCTTAGAGATACAGCTACATCCTATGGTTTAATGTGATTTAAACCAACCTATAATTACTGCATTATTTACTATAACTATAAGCAATGTGCGCGCGTCTCTCTATTGTTGCTTCTGGAAATTCACTTTTGCTATTGGTGGTCTAGATCTACAAGACCTTCACTACATCCTTAATAGTCAACTTGAACAACAGTACCTTGAAAACTCTTTAGTGGCAACCTGAGCGAATCTGATTGACTATTTTAATCTTTTAATACTGACTGTTTGAAAATCAATCTGTGTGGTTTTCACACTACAAATGCATCCAGACATTGAAGATGTATTTTAAGGTGCTGTCACTTTTTTTTGCTTGCAGGTGTGCAAAACCAGAAGTTATGGGTGTAACTAGATACATAGTAACAGAAGACACAGGGGTTAAAATTGTTACATACATTGTATAAAACTCTGAAATTTTTTATTGTGAGGGTGATGAGACACTGGCACAGGTTGCCCAGAGAGGTTGTTGAAGCCCCGTCCCTGGAGGTGTTCAAGGCCAGGCTGGACGTGGCCTTGGGCAACCTGGTCTGGTGAGAGGTGTCCCTGCCCATGGCAGGGGGGTTGGAACTCGATGATCTTCAAGGTCCCTTCCAACCTAAACCATTCTGTTATTCTATGATCCTACGGCTACGGTAGGGAAAGCTCTGCACAGAGCAGTTTGTAGGCAGCCACTGACCCGTTTGCCCACCAGCAGCAACCCAAAGGACCAGAGGTACCTTCCCCAAGGCCCACCACAGCTCAGGCTGCCCGCTGCTGCCCGCCGCCCCCAGCGAGGGCCCGCAGCCCGCCGGGCCAGCGCCGCGGCCTGCCCGCACCCCCGGCTTCCCGCCGCCTCTCCACACGGGCCCGGGCACCGCCTGCTGCCGCCGGCATCGCTCCTCCCCGGCCCGCCTAAGGCTCGGTCACCCTCGAAGCTGCGCAGAAAGGGACGAGGCAGAAAACCTCCCCGAATACTCCTCCTAGCCAGAGCCTGCCACCTCCGCCCCGCGGGGCGAGGGATGCGCCCCCGCCACCGGACTACAGCTCCCAGCATGCCTTGCGGCCCCGCGCCGCCTCCATCTTGTGCGGCGGCGGCGCGGGCGGGCGGGCGGCCGCTCGTTTCCCCCTCACCGAACGGCGGTGGGTGCGCTGTTTTAAATAAAAACTGCGTGGCCGCGGGGCTCTCCGGGCTGTGTTTTTTGAGCCGGCAGTTGAAATGCTTGGTCAAGAAGCCGTTAGCCCTCATGATCCGGCGGGGCGCGCTTTGGCAGGGGGTGCCTGACGGCAGGCCGGGGTCTCCTCGCCCCGGGCTGCGCGGTCTCCCTGAGGAGCTGTAAAACCGCTTTTCTTCCCTGGAAGCGATGTAGTGTCCTGGGAATCTTTTCAAAATATGCGGCGGGTCAGCTCATCTCCTGGTTCAGCGATGTTGGAACAAGCCCTGCTGCTGCTGGTGGCTCCCAGCCCTCACCCCTCGCCCCGCTCCGCGGCATTTGGGACGTTGAACCCGAAGACGCTGCGCCTGACAGAGCCCTGCTGCCTTTCATTCCTTCTTGTAGCAGTCTTGCTGGATACGACCGGGGAACTGTATCTCAAGCTTTGCTAAATCTGATATATCTGGCACTGGGCCTTTAGTTTATGTGGTATACGTACAGGTAGTATAGCAGGTACAACTCATCACAGGCATTGCACAGGCACTATGTACATGCACGTGCACAACCACCATTTCCCAAGTTGCCATTGCTCTCTTTTTTTTTTCCTTTTTTTTTTTTTTTTTGGTTTTGCACAGCCATTTGGCAGCCCTCACTATGGAGAACTCGGTACCTTCGAAAAATCCATGTTAGGCGTTTAATCTCCTGGTAGACCTAAGCATTGCCTGGGTAACACAATCACAGGGCCAGTTTTTCCTAAACGTGCCAGTCTTTCTGCCCTTGGGGCTCCCTTTGGGTGGAACTTAGTTAAGCGCAGCACACATACAGGTTTTTAAAAATCCAGCGGGAGCAGGAGCCTTGGCGGGAGATCTGGCAAGGCCAGGGATCTGTTGGCAAGGATCATCTGCAGCAAGGTGGCTCAGGGAGATAAGGGCAGATGTGCGCGTATCAATGTAGGAGCAGGGAGAGGGGAGACAAGGCAACAACTGGACCTCAAACACTCCGGCAGAGGGCTGTATATATGTGTTAGGAAACCTATGTGAGAAGAAATTTGAGTGAAAAGGCTTGAGGAATAGCTTGGGTGGGAGCCATGAAAGTGGGCTGGGGTGAACTAGGAGAGGCTGAGACGAGACAAACGAGAAGCAGAGTCTGCAAGTGGAGACCAGTGGGGAGAAAGGGAAAGGGGGAATCCACCAGGCAGCGCAGAAGTACATAAGGCTGAAATGGGAGGCTGCTCTTGTGTACCAGGTCAGAGGCAGGAACACAGGCACAAGTTTGTTGTTCTTCCCCTGCTTTTTGCTTCTTTTTTTTTTCCATTTTTTAAAGCATGGTAGTCCCTTGGAAGCAGCTTTGTTCTGCAAGTGTCCAGCACCATTTTCCTTTTCTCTAAAAAAAAAAAAAAGGGAACTTCAGAAACACTTTCTGCAATTGGCATGGCATCCATAAATTTTTGGAGCCTGTTTCTTAACCTAAGCAGCAGTGAGCTCAGAACAATTTCAGGAACACTTCCTTAATTTTCTCACACTCTTTCTCTTCCATCTTCTCTCACTCCACCCTGTCTTAGCAGCAAGTTTGCAGGTTTTTCCCACCACTCCCACTATAAAAAAATACGTAAGTTTTGAATCAAAAGAAATTCAATATTTGGTCCATCCTACCCCAGGGAGCAGTCATCTTCTCAGACTTGTTTTCCGGGCATCCCCTATTGCCTTTTCCCTTCAGAAACCTGATAATCCACTAGCGGCTCCCTGTTCTTTCCTGTGGCTGTCCTGCCATTTTCCAGTTTTGCCATCAGCCTCAGAGACTGGAAGAAAGGAGGGTTTAAACGCCTGTCCCCATTAGCACCGGACTAGTGTATGCTCAGTTGCACAGCTGCTTTCCTTTGGTGTAGAGTCATCCACCTCCTGAAAAGCTTTTACAGAAAAGCAACTTCAGAAACGCTAAATAGTCACAAATTAACTGGTCTTGCTATGAGGCTGGCTAAGCCCAGGCCTCCTGGCTCTGTCATGGTCTCGTGTAAAGCAGAAATGCAGAACTGGCATCCGAACTGTCACGGCCTGAGGGAGCATCCAGTAACATTGTGTGGGAAGCTGCAGTATTCCCCTGGCCCAACCCCAGTCCCTTCCAAGCATAAAGTACACGGGCAAGGAAAACGCGAACCGATTTTGATTCTTTCCACTATATGCATCCTGTTTGGGACTCGAAGAATTTGAACACTGGAAAGATCAAGTAACCTCTAGGTTATTGAGTTTCTAGTCCGACACCCTACTTATTTTTGATTTTTTTTTTGCTTGCTGGCTGAAAGAAGACAAACAAACCTCGAGGCAGGTTACAGCGCATAAACGGCCACCTCGGGAGAGGAGGGCGGTTCTTTGCCTAGTGGAGAACACAAGGATCAGGGTAACGACCGGGAGCCGTGTGGGGATGTTCAGGGTTAGCAGCAACGGAGAGAAGGGCCGCGGCTCTTCCCGGGCTGCGCTTACCGCTCCCGCACACCGCTCCGCGGGCAGGCCCGTGCCGAGGGGGCGCTGGGCACCGCCACCACGGGCGGCAAAGCCGGGTGACTTCCCAGGGCCGAGAGCTCTCGTTTCGCCTCACCCCGTCCCGGCTCCCCTACCCCCTGGGCCGGCAGCCGCCCTCCCGCCCGAAAGGACGCGCGTCCCCTCAGCACCGCCGCCGCCCCTCCCCGGCCACCCGTGCCGCGCACCCCGCGTGACCGGCGGCGGGGCGGGCACAGGAGGGCAGCCCGGCTCCGCAGGCCGGCCGCCACTGCCCCCGCGGAAGCCTGGAGCGGCGCCCCGGCTGCCACCTCCGCCCGAGGAGCCGCAGGCCGCCAGGGGCGGGGCGGGGCGGGGCGGGGCCGGGCGCGGCCCCTCCCCGGCGCGAAGGGGGGCGGGGCTCCTCTCCTTTGCGCCATGATGAACAAATGACCTCGCGGGGAATGAAATTTAAGTTCCACCGGGGGGAGAGAGTTCTCTGCTTCGAGCCCGACCCCACCAAGGCCAAAGTCCTCTATGATGCCAAGGTGACCCCGCCGCGCGCGAGCCTGCCGTCCCTCATCACCCCCCCCTCACCCTCCTCCCCCCCCCCCCCCCGCCGCGGGCCGGCGGTGAGGCGCACCGGGCGGGAGCGCGCGCACGGGGGGGGGCGGGGCCGGCGCGGGGCCCGGCCCGCCGCCGTTGCTGCCGTTAACGCTCGCCGCTGGGGGGGTGGCGCGCGCCCCCGGGCGGGGGGGGGGGAGCGGCCACAGCGGCCCTCAGCGGGCCACAGCTGAGGCGGCGGTAGGCGGGGAGAGGCGGCTCCGCCGGCAGCACTTGTTGCGGGAAACGGACGGCGGCCCGGGGAAGGGGGAGCAGGCGAGGAGGCCGCGGGGCGGGAGCCGCCCGCCGTCACGGGGCTGGGAGACAAAGCGAGGCGGTGCCCGTCCCCGCCGTGCCTCTCTCCTCCCCCCCCCCCCCCCCCCCCCCCCGCCCTTATCGCTCCCCGGGCGCTTCAGCCCGGCCCGCCGGCGGGGCTTGGCTCTCTGCCCCTCCCGCCCTCCCGCACACACACCGGCCCCGCCGCCCCGGGGGTGGGGGCTGGTCGTAGCGGCGGTATACGAGGCTCCCGGCCTTCCCCCCGCGGGGCGGAGGCGTCCCGCTGCCCGGGTGACAAAGAGGCGACGGAGCCCTGGCCGTCGGGGCCTTGGCTCCCGCGTCAGGTAGAGAACGGAGCTGCCGAGGGGCTCTGGAAGTGTCGGACTCGGTTTCCCGCCTTCCGCTTTCGGCTGAACACCTGCAAAGTAATTCTGTAATCTTATTTACAGCCCTCCACTTTCGTAGCGTAGCTTAATTTACTCCCCCTCCCTGCTCTCCTACCCGTACTGCCCGCCCTTCTGCCTTTCAGAAGGGTTTAAATAGTACCGGTGGTACAGGAGGGTATGCAGAAATGGGATAGCAAGCAGTGCGTGGTGGACCCTAAGTGTTGCAATGAGGTGACTGACTCACTTGGGCCTGGCCTTAAGAACGGTGATAGTAGTTGTAGAGCTTTAGGTAAATATGATATTGTTTTGGGGTATCAGTGGGACACGAAATAATTTTTCAGTCCTAAGTCATCTGTACCTAACCCGCAAAGAGAGTTGTGGGTTTTTGTTTTGTTACAGAGAGGGGTGAAAAGGGAGGTATTGCAACTGTATTCCTGACAGGTTCGTGCTTTTTGCTGCAAGTTTGCTAGTTATGTACATCAGTGTTTTTCAGACATCTTTGATCAGGATCTCCACCTTCCTGTAATATTTTGGGCTACTGTTTTGCTTGTACGTGTATTCCTATGTTCTGACCACCTCACCAGCTTTAATTGCCAGCCCTAGAAATAACCTGAATGCAAAAAGTGATAGTGCTTTTTCTGCTTTACGTTCAAAAACCCCAAACTCCAACATAGCTGTCCTCGACTCCATCAATAGTTCTCAAATTCTGACTCCCCCCAAATTAAAATGTTACAGTAGCCTAACTACTGGGTCCATCTGGAGATATGTGGTCTATCAAGAGCCGCAGTTCAAGTGCAGGCTGAATGATTCCTTTGTTATTACTAGTCCTGATGCTGCTCTTAATGCTCCACCTGAAATGTCCTTTGAGGTACTGGCCCATTTTCCGTGTGCAAAAGAGAGGAAGAAAACAAAGGCTCAGATATTCACAAAGCCTTTTAATGTTTTGTGGCTAAGATTCAGTGTTGTTCAAGAGAGCAGCGTTTCTGAGGTTTATATATTATATATATCTGTATAACGGTTGTCTCCTGCTTTGAGGGCATGAAGAGACAGCACACAGGAGAAAATGTACATAGCCCAGATGTATATCTGTTTATCCATATTAGGATACTGCATTGTTTTGCATCTTCCTTTGTCTGTCTTGAAAGCATGGGACGTTGGAGGACAGGACAAAGATGGTTAACAGTCCCCAACTTAAAAAGTGCTCAACAAAACCACTAGTTTTTCTGACCATTTAGTATAATCCATATCTTCTCCTCATATCAATATTCACTGACAAAATAAGAGGTGTATTTCATTTCCATAAATAAATTTTTCTTTTTTTTTTCTTTGTGCATAAGTTCCCTAAATACTGGAAAGCTTACTTTCTCTCAAGCTTTTTAATACATGCTATTCAATATTTGTTTCAGATTGTTGATATTGTTGTTGGAAAAGATGAGAAAGGCAGAAAGATTCCAGAATATCTGATCCATTTTAACGGCTGGAACAGAAGGTAAGAACGTGTATACATGGTTTCAGTTCTTCCATTTCTTCTATTTTATTCTGCAAAGAAAAGCATTGCACAGAATATCAAAGGGCTTTGATGTTTGCAGGAGTGTGTTTGGTTTTGTGAATCTTTAATATACTTGCTCGTGTTGACCCATTGATTTATATCCATAAATTTCAGAGGATCAGTTTGATAGCCATAAGTTTAAACTTTATGGTATATCTGTCTTTGGCTTGTACTTGTGACTCGTGGGTTTCCATTAATAAAAGGAGTTTATACTTTGTTAAGTCTAGACCTGTATTGTTTGGTTATCAAGGCCAGTACATGAGTGTAGTCTCTGATGGTGATCTATAGCATGTGTCAGTGCTACAAACACTGTCACATGTTAAGTCAAGGTTTGAGAGATTTTTAGATAGCAACATGAGAGTTGAGGCCATAGGAATACAAAAGGATGCAAACCTTTTGATACGGGTGTTGCTTCTGAATGACGTTAAAAGATCGCTTTTTAGATTTAATGTATGGTAGTTCATTAATCATGAGTGGCATATATTCATAGCCGTTAATAATTTTCTTTTGACCTGTCCTTAGCTGGGATAGATGGGCAGCTGAAGATCATGTTCTTCGTGATACAGACGAAAACCGCAGATTACAGCGTAAATTGGCACGGAAGGCTGTGGCTCGCATGTAAGAAATTCTTTTGGTCTCAGAATGAACGAGAGATTAATTTTCAGATTCAAACAGATACACCCAGATGTCTACAAGTGAGCTTGGCCTCTAAGCTCATGCTGTAGATCGTAGATATCTACTCGGTACAGTCAGTGCATTCTAGAGAGCTACTCTTATCATACCAAGATAGATAACCTACATATTGTTATTAAACAACACTGAATTACTAACATTTAATAACTGTGTTATTCTTAATTATTGCTGCGAAATGCCTGTGTATTGGATCTACATCTTCCCAAAGAAATATACTTGAAAAATAACTTAGGAAAACCTGAAGTATTTTTCAGCCAAAGGCAATAATCTAATATTGGTTGGCCATGGCTTGAGGATCTGCTTGAGAACACGAATATGACGTAATGTACAGACATTAAGGTATCCACTCTCAAATAAGCATTGTCCAAATTATTTCAACATTAATTAATGAAAATAACTCAAACATGTTTCCTGTGCATTTGCATGTAATGCAATTAGCTAGGATAAACATGTTAAATAATATTATTCAAATTTCAGTGAACCATTTTATGTTCTGTAGGAGAAGAAAGGGAAGAAAGAAGAGACGTTGCAGGTTGCCTGGTGTTGACTCTGTATTAAAAAGCCTTCCTGCTGAAGAAAATGATGAAAGTAGCGAAAACTGTGAGCTTGTTTTCATTCTTTGGTAACTGGCATGATGCCTTTAAGTTTTTGAGCTAGGGGTACAGTGCATGCTGTAACTTTCTATTAGGATGACACAAGAGTATCACAGTCCTATTTGAAATATACGGAGGCAGTCAGATGAGGAGCGAGCACTATGTTTCATGCTAAGCACCTATTAAGATATCCCCTTTCTTCATGTGTTCCAGAGGCTTTTCCTTGTGTTGCTTCCACTAATCAGTGATTTCAAAGCTTAGCGCTGCTTTGTTTAGTGTAGTCTTACCAGGTGCAAGAAGCCCTCAGTTTTCTTTGTTTGGTGTTAGGAAACAAGGCACTTTCCCTGCTAGTGTTTCTGTGTATTTCAGGGGGTAGTAAGATTTTCTTTTTCCCCAGTCACCTGGCATAAAGGTCTGTTTCTTGTCAGCCAACTGGCTCATTTCACTCTCAGGCCAGTTCTTTCATTTCATAGTGTTTTTCTTTGTAGCCTGAAAACTAGCAGCAACGCTGGCTGGCACTTAAGTGATGCAACTGTCGCTGCACAGATCCAGACGTTCTGATTGGATGATTAATACGTTAATCCCCTGTTCAGAACTAAAGTCCAATAAAAATTTGAAAGATCTGAGTGTTCAGAAAGGTAGGGAGCTTTTAAAAAGTGAGTGTTTCTCAATTAGAGAGGATGCAAGAACACTTCCTGTAAAATTCTTGTTGTGCGTATTTAAAATGTTTACATTGTGCTGTAAATAATACTTGTGTGTTTAATTCAGTTAGAATTATTTATCCTCATTAAATATAACAAGATAGTTGTGGGTTTGGGTTTTTTGTTGGTTTTGTTGGGGGGGGGGGGTGTTGTTTTTTGTTTCCTTTTTTTTGGTTTGGGTTTTTTTTTTTGCATTGAGGCCTGAAATTGTTTGGTCTTAACTTCTGCAGTGTAATAATGTGAGATAAATATGTGAAATCTCTTCTACACAGCTATAAGTAGTTCTTCTTCTGATGACAGTGATGAAGGAACAGATGAAGAAATAAGAAGTGAAGAAAGTGACATAGAAGAAAGGACAGAAATGGTATATTCATGAGCTCTGATAGAGTTTAAACATCTGTATTTGAAACTCTGGAAAAATTGAAGTAGATGAAATATAGGCCACAGCTGGTTATTTAGCTTGAATTAAAAGCATAATTTTCTTATTCCTGGTGTGGTTGAGTTTTTGAAAATTATAGAAGATGTCCTATTCATGTAGAATTCTTTGATATTAATCTAAAAATACTCATTTGTTTCTCCTCCTGTCTTCCTACACATAACGCTTATGTGGAGAAAACAAAGCAAACTAGATTATCCGGGTTTGTGGGTGCTGTAAAATTTTACTGCAGGCTGAACAAATCCTAATAGCAGCAGGTCCTTTCTGCCTTTCGTATTTTACTGTGAAACAGGCGTGTCAGCTCTGGTCTTAAATTAAAATGTAAAAGGCTGACTTCAAAGAACACCCATTTATTTTCTCTACATTATCGAAAAGAAAGTCCAGCATAAACAGTTGTTCTGAAGGTGTGTAGAATCTTTACTACTACAGTGTGGGTGATGTGAAGCAGAAAAACCTAACAAATGCTGAATTAAAAAGTTTTAAAAAAATTAATTAGTAGATGACCTCAAAGCAGTGTTGTTAAATTGCTTACAGTAAGGCTACTATCTACTTAAAATATATAAAGTATAGTAAATATTTATTTTTTGCATGACAAAACTTGATTGTTAGATTGTGTCCTGACTACTGAGGTTCTTTTTCACTAATATTTGTAAGCACAACCAATATATTTTTTCTTGCACTGGTCTGTTGTAGAAAGAAGAACAAGACACTCACACAAAAAGGGACATGGAAGATAGAGCAATAAACATAGAAATTCCTGAAGTCTTGAAAAAGAAGCTTGAGGAAGACTGTTACTATATTAATAGAAGAAAACGGGTATGAAATAAAAGCTATGAAATGAATGTGCATGGGGGAGTGGGGAGAGCATCGAAAGTAATTCTTGTGCATAACAACTCCTGTTTTTTTGAACTTTATTGCAAAAGTGAGCTTAGTGTAAGGAAGAATAAAGAGTGTAGGCAGCAGACATCTCTATAGCTAAACTAGTGAGTTGTCATTATATTTAAGAATGTAACCCAACTGTGTTTTAGAATGTAGATTGCTTTTTAAAGATGGAAATGGTGGTAAGCTTGTTAACCTAACCATATTTTTGTTTCTCCAGACATTTATAAAGGTTTGATCAAAAATGCAGTTTAAGGGCTCATATTAATCACTCCTGAAATAACTTCATGCAATAGAGACTTATTAAACTAGCCAGTATGTTACAATCTCCTGTTTTAGCTTGGTATACTTACTGATTGTTTTTGTAAGATGCAAATTTGTTGTGTCTTTTTCAGCTAGTGAAGCTTCCTTGTCAGACAAATATCATAACCATCCTGGAGTCATATGTGAAACATTTTGCTATTAATGCTGCTTTTTCAGCCAATGAAAGATCTCGGCACCATCAGATGACTCCACATGCTAATATGAATCTTCATTATGTGCCACCAGAGAAAAAGTAAGTAATTGTTAGTCCAGTGCTATTGTCACTAGAAGAATGACCTTGCATTCCATGTTCTGTTTCAAGGCTCTTCACTTCTGTGAGCTTATACTGTGATGTATGAAGTTCTGGAGGCCCCATCCCTGGAAGTGTTCAAGGCCAGGTTGGATGGGGCTTTGAGCAACCTGGTCTGGTGGGAGGTATCCCTGCCCATGGCAGGGGGGTTGGAACTAGGTGATCTTTAAGGTCCCCTCCAACCTAAACCGTGGTTGTGGAGTCTCCCACACTGGAGACATTCAAAACCCGCCTGGATGCCGTCCTGTGCAGCCTGCTGTAGGTGTCCGTGCTGTGGCAGGGGGGTTGGACTTAGATGATCTCCAGAGGTCCCTTCCAACCCTGACGATACTGTGATACTGTGATATGGTTCTGTGATTCTATGTCTATTTATGGGGCCTAAAATATTTGACAGATACTCATAGTACAGTAACACTGACAATTTGTTTATCGTGAGAGGGTCCCTATAGACTGAAAAGTCACTATGCAAAAGCATCAATATGCCCTCTTATGATGTAAGTTCTTGTGAATATTGTGAGCCGTTTTGGAAGAATGTGTTGCTGTTGTCTATGTGAAGAATTTCTTGAGCACTGCGAGAGTATCTGATACGAGAATTCCCTGCTTGAATAAAACTGAACAGGTTCAAATTTTATAAAGCATAAAAATTTTACACAAACACTTATAGAGAACTCCAAGTGCAGATTGCTTGGTTTTTTGTTTTTTTTTTCTTTTTTTTTTAGTTGACGTATCATCTTAAATCCTAGAGTCAATATGTAGGGAAACAGTGTGTGTAGTAACACCAGTCCTGTTTATGAAAACTGAGTCTTAGTTACTATTTTCTCAGCTGAGCTGTATATTCCACTGTGCTATAAATGCAGTGTTAACCCTGCAGTTGCAGTGTGGTGTTTTTTTGGTTTTTCTCTTACGTTAAAGATTCTCAATATTCGATGAGACTGCTGCTTTATCTAAGTCTACGCTGGGGTGAAATCTTGTATTTTATCAAAGAGAAATCTTGACTTTTAACATGTTCGATTTCAATGGTGCACAATTATGCTATTCCTTGCAATATTTTGGTCTATGTGAGTGTCTTGGTTTATATCGATGTCATTCATTATTTGACAGATTAATGACACTTTCCTTCTATGTAATATCATCTCTAAAAAAAGAATTTAGATGAGACAACAGAAATATGAACAGAAGGTTGTATGCACATTATGATTTTTAAAGGTGTATATTTAAGTGAATTCCCCTATAAAGAAGGTGCTTTAATATGGAAAACGTGTATCATTTCAGTGATACATTAAGTAGGAGAGATTCAGCTGACAACTTTATTGTATTGCCCTTACTGCTCTAACACAGAAGTTAATTGACCTTCGTGGATGCGATAGAATTTCTGCGCATGATGGTCCCCTGACCCAATTTGTATGTAGTGTTTAAAAAAAAAAAAGGCAGTAGTTTCAGCAGGTGGTATGGAATCGTAATAGGAGGTATGGAATTTCTAACACGGGTCATTGTGGCAGAATCAGATTACTGTTATCATACATATATATGTACTTGAGATATGAGAGTTGAATACCTTCATAGAAGCTAGATGTGTTGGAGGTGGGCTGAACTCAGTGTTCTTGGTTCTGCTTGTAACAGCACATCTACTCACCACGTAACACCGTGAGTCTCTTACGCAAGCCTGAAACTGAAATTCCTAGTAGCCTCTAAATGGTAGTGCTTTGGTTACTGGGAGCAGGCCATTGGAAACTGATCTCCAGTGAGAATGTATCAGGTTTTGATGGTTCATTGGATGTCTCTTAAGCACTGCCTTAAATGCATCTTCGTGGCTACAGACCAAATTCTGCATATGCCTTTTAGACAGAGATTCAGTCTATTGAGTACTTAGTTTTTCTGGAAGGTGCCCCTTTTTTTGAGCCTAGTAAACTCGGAAAAACAAAATAATGCTTACACGAAAAACTAACTAACTTTACAGTAAAGTAGATTTTATTAATCCAGTAAATAGTAATAGAACAGAACATCTGTGTGTTTTTGTTGGACCTTATTAAGCAGACTTTTAAAATTCATATTTGTCTGAAGCTACCAACAGCAATCACTGTCTCCAAGTATGCTTTTTAATCACTTATCGTTACTTAGTGATGAAGTCAGAATATCGTAGTTAAGACGTTAATGATCTGTATTAAAAGGGAATTTCCTACAACTATGCTGAAAAATTTTGACATGCGACTTTGAAATTCATAATCCTTTCTTTTTTCTCTAGTGTTGAGCTATGTAAAGAGATGGTGGATGGGCTGAGAATAACTTTTGACTTCACACTTCCATTAATTTTGCTCTATCCCTACGAACAAGCTCAATTTAAGAAGGTGACTTCATCAAAATTCTTTCTTCCTATCAAAGAAAACTCAACAAATACAAACAGGTAGGTTGGGTATATGGAGTCTAATACTGCTTATCTCCTGAGGAAAATGCAATATGACGTGGTTATGTGTTCAGAATAGGATCATTTCTCACAGACTGTGACTTAAAAATTGTCTTGATAAACTGTTGAACTTCTCTGTGAATTCTTGCCTGAATTCAGAATTCAGGTTCTGAAATTCTATCTGGTTGACTTCAAAAGGGGTTTGTACAGACTGGTGTAGAGTTACACTGCACCTTTGTGGGGAAAAAAAAATACATTGAAATGTAAATTTGTGTTCATTAGCTTTTAAATTTGAAAAGAAATATGCTTTCAGAAAATAGTATTTAAAAGAAGGCCTCATCACTTTGATAGTTATTGGGAAGATGCTGTCTAATTTGAATAAGTATTTAACAAGATCTGTGAAACTAGAAGGATCTCTTTTGGGGGAAGAGCCTTGATCTCTTGACTTCTGTAAAGCTGCCTTTGTTTCCTAGAAATCAGGAAGAGCTTTCTCCAAGTCCTCCTCTGTTGAATCCACCAACGCCTCAGTCAACTGACAGCCAGCCTACAACAGGGGAGCCAGCCACACCAAAAAGACGAAAAGCTGAACCTGAAATTTTGCAGTCGCTGAGACGTTCTACGCGCCATAGCTCTAACTGCGACAGGTTGTCGGAAAGCAGTGCTTCCCCGCAACCTAAACGACGGCATCTTGAGACACCAGCTTCTATGCCAAAGCTCTTCCTGCACCTGGAAAAAAGTAAGTTTTGCTCTTTAAATTATTGCTCTAAACAACATTTTAAGTCTTGTGGGGTTTTTTTAATGTCACCTGGATTGTGAACTGAATGATTGAAGTAGGAATTCATTACTTTATATGTCGAGTATTTATTTCTGAAGCTTATACCAAAGGGAGAAATACAAAGCAATATTCTCAGTACTTTGGTACTGTATTTCTCAACAGAATTCAAGGAGTTGCTTTTTTGTGAGCCTACTTTAGGATAGCATTTATTGAATTCCGGTGTTTAAGATTTAAAATGTTTTAGCAGCAGGCCTTAGTTACATTTAATGGCTTATTGGTCCATAAAACAGATAATAAAATTGATTTCTGATTTCTTTTGTTTTGTTTTTCTTTCCCTTTTGAAGAAACCCCTGTCCATAGTGGATCATCTTCACCTATAACTTTGACTCCTAGCAAAGAGGGGAGTGCAGTTTTTACTGGCTTTGAAGGTAGAAGAAACAATGAATTAAATGAGGTAACAGATTTTTATGTTACTGTCCTAGATTCAATGATTAAAGATTTCGTTGACTCACAGTAGGGCTATGTTTTGTTTGTATTACTAATTTCATCCTTGATTTTGAAGTTCTGCACAGACTAAATTATTTATGGTGCTGTAAAGATTTCATAACTAATGTTTTCATGTCTTATGTTTAGGTTTTGTCCTGGAAATTGATGCCAGAGAATTATCCACCAAGTGATCAACCACCACCTCCTTCATATATCTATGGATCTCAACATTTGCTACGGATGTTTGGTAAACTGATGCAAAACTCTGTGCTGAATCAAAATTGCTTTATTTGTTTTGTGTGGTTGTTTGGGTTTTTGGGGTTTTTTGTTTGTTTGGGTTTTTCTGGGTTTTGGGGATTCCCCCCTCCCCCAGTGACCATATCCATGTGATTTTCTGTTTGCTTTATCACGTTTAGTTTTAGCCTTGGAGAAGTGTACATTTTAATCTGTTTAAAACTCTTAGGCTGTTCATAAACTTGCTTATCTCTTACTGGCTCTGTAAGCTTTCATTTAACGAAAGTAAACAAGCATTACTTCCAATACACTGTCAAACATCATTAAACCAAGCAGCATTCACTTTCTCAGCATGTTTCTTTTTAGTAAGGTTTTGAAAGATCACTGAGTAACTTGCAAAGAAATGTAGAGTCTGCAGGGAGAAAAAAATTTTATATTCTTTTCTGTATAGTGGATAACAGTAATTAGAAGTTGCTTTTAAAAGAACAGGTGTAAACATTATTTCTCTTCTTTACAGTAAAGCTACCGGAAATACTGGGGAAGATGTGTTTTCCTGACAAAAACCTGAAGGCCTTAGTAAAACACTTCGAAATGTTTCTGAGGTAATGTGACACAGTGCCCCACAGCAGTGTTTGTGTTGTTACATAGGTCTAAGTGTCCCGAATGACAAAGGGTTTCTAAAATGAGATGCTCATTTTCTATAACTACAAGAATATGATTAAATTAATGTAAGGTTTTAATAATAACAATTTGAATACAGATTAATACAAGATTTTTGATTCTGTAGTTCAAATTGAAGGGAACCTGAACTCCCTACTTAAAGTTTTGACGTACTTCAGTTCTCTAGCACTGTATTTAAAAGTATATTTGCTAGTATGTGTAGAATGAGAAGTCTGACTCGGTTAAGAAGCATGTTTTATGAAGAAATACAACTCTGCATTGTTATTTTTGAGAGCATAATCTGAGAGTTTTGATGTTGCATCGATATTAGCAGGGGGAGAAACTTGTGGTTTAGAATATGTTTTTAATTGTGGTAGGGTTCTTTTAAAGAAAAGCCTGTCCTAATTGAGCTTTAAACAGAAAGGTTTATTAGTTATGACATACAGTGCCTTCAGAGGAACCCAAACTCTTTCTGACTGTGCTGGCTCCACGGCTGGAGTCAGTATGGTCATACCTGCACTGTGATCTGCTTTCTTTATTAACTGTAAGTATCTCTGCATGACATTGTAGTGGTAGTTAGATATGTAGTGTGGCACTGCTTGTATTGTGCAGCATCAGTACAGTGGAAAATAAATTCGCCAAGGAAAACTTACAGGAGAAAATGTTGTAAACGCTAAATACCTGGAACAAACGTGGAACTCCTAAGTTAATTTTGGTCAAAGACTCTTAAGTAGCCTCATACTGAAAAGTAACATAATGTGGCACTAGCATATCAAAAGTCCTGTTAGAGATCAGGGAGATGAAAGCTTTAAAATGCTACTACTTTAATTGTTTATTGAAAATAAAAGGTGTCTCAAATGTCAAAGTTTCTACAATACAAAATTTTTCTCTTGAAGCATTTAATTTGTACGTTTTACTGATTCCTTTGTACACCTCTATTTTTGTCAGATCCTTATTAGTATTCAGAATACCTTTACATTGAACAGGACAGCATTAATGCTTATTATTGGACATCTGGTTTTGCTTGAAGTGAATACTATTTAGGGTGCTTAACTCACTGTGGATCAAATCAGTTTTTATCAGACATCTGCCTGTTCAGATTCTTCTGTGTTGGTCAGAGTGGGTCTCTACTCTTAAGTATCTTAAAAGCAGTTTCTTCATACCCATTCTATGGATGAGCTGTGGTGGAGCGGAATAGAGGGAAGAAGGAAACATGTTGTCTGCCCCTGTGCAAGTAGGGAGGTGGTTAAACTGGAAGTTCTAGTGGTAGTATCCATATGTGTCTAATTTTTCCATCTGACCATTTTGTTGAAATGTGTAGTCATCTGTAAATAGAAATGAAAAATAAAAGGCAGAAGATGTTTCTGCATCAGCATTTTTAGGTCAGACAGAACTGTGCTTTTGAAGCAAATCTCTCGGTGGTTCCTGCTTGCCATGGTTTGTGTTGCATTGCAGAGTGCTCGGAGTACACAAGCAGGTTTTCTTTTGGAAAACACTTTAACCAGAAGTGTGCTGCAGTACTAGGGGCCATTCAGTCCTCAAGACCAGACTACAACTGAACCAAAATGAGTCCTCGAAGGCAAGCGTAGGGTGGATATCGCATACCTGGTACAACAAAATATTCAAGGGCTGTGTGTTTTTTCAAGTGCTTTCTAAGCCAGTGTCATGTATGTTTTACTGTGTATTCATATAGGAAACATAGAAACAAATACTGTGTATTCACATAGGTAACATAGAAACCAATGGAAATTGTTAGAATTTTTTTTTCCAACACCTATTCATGGGGCTTCAGGATGTCTTTCATTTGGGTATTTCTTTCTTTGTCCCGTATGTCATTGAAAGTGGTCAAACAATTACATTTTCTAGAAACTTGTTCAGACTTGATTTTTATCACAGAAATACTTCTGCATTATTTGTTTCTCATCCCAAAAGAAAACTTGAGGCTGAGGTGACATCTTGTACTAGTTCTTCAGTTTTCACATTCTGTCTTTTCCTTTTAGGGAATGAAAGGATTAATGGATGTTTATTAAAAATATTTTCTGTCAGTTCTGTTCTGGCTTACCTTTTGAAAGGTAAGAACTGTCCTACAGAGTCTGTATCCATTAGATGATAGCAGCCAGTTTACTTAAGGCTGCCTAATTTCTTTTAGTGAATTGCTCTTGAGTAACAAGCAGAAGTACTCTGTTTCTTTATTTTTCTAATAGCAGACAAGGGATTGAAGCTGTCTTTTCACATTAATAAAACTGTTTCTGAATCTTCTTTGAATTCTAGGTAGAATAGTCCAAGCATAAGTAGCTTATGTATTTTTAAATAAAACTTTCATGTGGTACAGAACTGATGTAGTTCTGGCATAGATACCGATTTAATTTCATATTATGATTTTATGGCTAAAATTTACAGTTTCATTTAACATTTGTACTATTAATCTCATGTGGGCTGAGAAACTGAGACTTATTTAATATAACGCTTTGTCTAGAAGCTTGTTTTATTGAGTTTACTCAGTACTTGATAGATGTATTAAATTCACTTTGAGATATTACATGGGTAATATTTTCAAGTCATGCCCTCAGATTGCTGCTAGACAAGATTGATCTCTGTTTCCTAGACAACATATATTTTTAAGGGATGTATGAAATACATCTTTTGGAGTTTAATATTAAGTAGAAGCTGTACCCTTTGTGCTTAGGGCAGCTTTCTACAAGTGTGCATAATGAAAATTTCTTCATAGGGAACATGAAAGTTAATTTCTGAGTTACAAAATTTGCAGAAGGAAAGAAGATTAGTTTTTCAAATTAAATACAAAGCTCTTAGTCTTCACTCAAATTATTTAGCTCTGAAATAATTCATAATACTTGCAAAAGAATAACAGTCTGAAATGGATGTTAGTGACAAACTTGCCAGTTGGTTTCACTCGATTTCACTTACACTTTAAATTCAGTCTTCAGGAGAAGTGGAAGCTAACACAGTAACTGGTGCCTACTAACTGGTAGTCTTACTAGCAAAGGACCCCTGATTAAATCTTCCTGCCTGTTAATAGTTTTTGAGGTAGAGTAAGTATTGCCTTTTAACCAATTCCATTATTTCAGCTGTGTTTTTAACAAAATGCTCTATGTGCTGTATTTTACGACTTCTTGTATTGTGAGGTGCCTAGCATGCCTGCAGAGGCTGCTTAAGTGATGAGAAATGATAGGCAAGAAGGTGCCAGTTTTTGTTTTGCCATTTCCATTTTCCTTGTCTTGGAAAACTGTTTTGGGATCAGAAAGGTCACTTCTCAGGACTGTTGACCAATGAGAGATACTTAAAAATTAGGAGAATATAACAGGTCTGTTTTTAGAATAGGAAGATTCATCTTCACTGAGGTAATTTCAGTCAATATTATTGGCATTTTAGGAAAAAAAGCAAAACGAAATGGTACAGCACTTCAGAAAGCTGTAGATATTTTGACTTTCATGAAATAGAGAGGAATAAGTGATGAAATATTTCTAAAAAAATGCTTCTAAGATTTCTAATACACTTTTCCAGATGAGGCCAGTATGTAGTATTTCAGATTATGGAAAACTACATTCTTAATAAGGTCAAAGACTTTTTGGTTTTGTTTAAAACCCACTGGTATTTCAAACTCGGTGTATCTTGTAAGTTGTCCTTTCATTTTAGATCTAATTTTTTTCCTGATGTTTTACAACCTGCTTGTATCTATTGTGCAGCTCTGCTCTATGGGTAGAAAAGTATTTCAATACTGTTATTTTATGGGAAGGAAGCCAAATCATAATGTCGCCAAATTAGAGGGCTGAGATAATAAAATGTGTATATAGGAAGATGACAAGGTGTTTGAAGTAACCTTAAGAAATAGATCTCTGATTTTGAAAGCACAACGCTTTTTTTAGTGTAGTAATTTTAGTATATGTAATTGCAGTGGTGAATTATGACCACTAGTCTGTGCTAATGTGCAGTTAATGAGAGGTAATTGGTGGCTTTCTGAGGAAGAAAAAATAAAGCCATTGCACATGGTGAATGGAATAGAAAACATATTTATTTAGGTGAAGTTGCTTGTGATGGAGTTCCTGGTCGTTGTGACTTAATAAAGTTGTGAGATAGCAACTGATTAAGAATCACTTTCTTAAAGATCACAAAGAATGCAATTCTGCTACTGTTTCTTATATTGATTAGGGCTTTTCTATTTGCCTCTTAATTTTGGGATTAACTGGTTGCTTGACAAAAGATACCTGTGCAGTGTAGCAATTATGACATACTAGAAAACTTTATGGAATCAGAGCCTAAATGTTAGAAAATCAAGTTTCCAAGTGTCAGTGGACAAGTGTGGGTTTAGAGGCACAAAAAGGTAAAGGAACTCTTTTAAAAGTTTTGAAACACTTTGAAATGAAGGAATTCTACTTGCACAGTGAATGTATATGCCTTATTTTAGGGCATTTTTAACATTGTGTTTGGGCTTCACTGTATTCATTGAATGGATAGAAAGGTACCTGCCATTTTGAGTCCTCTCAAACTTTTGGCACCTTTATGTTGAAAGCTTCTTAGTCAACTAGTACCTGGTATTGTACGGGTTCTTATTTTCAGTAGGCTTTTGTTGTTTGGTTGGTCTACAGAATCTGCTCGTGTGCGCTTATTGTTCTTGACTAAGGTTTGATTGCTTTGCCAGAAATACTTCCTGAAACTGCACCATGTGGATTGCTTCTCTTTCTTCTGCTTACCAAATCATCAGGTGCCTGGCTATTTGAATGAGGACCATATTCCTAATCATAATAACAGAGGTTTGACTCATGCATCTAAAGTGAGAGGTTGTCCAAAATACATTAAGTGTTATGGTAGCTTTTTTAGAAGGCAGCTCTAGAAATTGCTTCTGGGATCTGTGCTGGCCTTGGCAAAAGTGGGTCTTCATCCTGAAGATCAACCAAGAACTCCTGTGTTGAGCTCTTGTAGGACTGTTTTCACAAAAGGTCCACTAGAACTTACTGCTTTTAATTTTCGGTCACTCAACCTGATTACCTGAAATGTTATGTTGGCAGCTTGGCATCTTCGGAGTTCTCTGCAGCTGCCTTTTAAAGGCCAAGAAAGATGTTCTCAGATTCTGTATGTGGATAAGAGACAAGAGTCCAGTCAACAAAACAAGCCTGCTGGTTCCTTTGGCATGGTTCCTGAGACACTAGATATCAGAATAAACATCTGAAACTTTTCACTTCGCTTGTTCCATTTACTGTGTTGGGATTAAGATGAACTTTGTGTTGGCGAGCTTTTTCCCTGAACAGCCTTCCAGATGGAGACGTGCCTGTCAATTGGAGGGTGTGGGGGGAAGATGGTGGCATATGCTTTTGTATAAAAAGCTTTTTTAGCTTTCAAATCCTGCATTTGAGTAGTGGTCTTGGAGAGGAGATAGCTTCTTAATCTGCAAATGACATTTCTTTTGGTGAGTGACTCATGGAGTTAAGAGCCATCATGCTCTTTAAGCAAATTCCTTTAGATAGATCATTACAGTTGCCTTTCAAACAGCATCTAGCCCAGGCCGCTGATCTCATCAAAGCATCTGCTTACGTTCTAGAACTCAGAGCTGTAGCGAAAGTAAGATGTCACCTTCCTTGAAACTTTTCTCTTTAACTCTGTAGTCATGTACCTTTATGGCTGAGGGTGTTCTTAAAATTATTAAGGTTTTCCCTTCTTCATAATTTTCACACTTTTCAGACCATCCCTGAGTTTATTCATGTGATGGTAACTGACATTTAGAAGAGTGTTTTTCTTTATGCAGAGATTGTTCAGGTAATACGCTGTGTTGATGCTGGCAAGACAAGGACATTTTCGCTACCAGATGATGCTTTTAAAGCTCATACTAATTCAGTGACTTGGCTGAGGAATGTTCCTGACATACATATGTCAAGTGGCCTTTTAATGTGGCTCATGATAGTTTTATGCCTCTTTTTGGTAGATCTGCCTCTGTAACTCTCAGCCACGGGGTAGTATGTTTGTGAGGTTATTGCTTGGAGTCACCTGAGGTAAGCTTGCTTACGGACTGCTACACCTGAAGACCAGAACATAGGAATTCGTCAAGCTAGGTTGCCCGTGTTTCTGTTTCACTTGTCTCCATCCCCTCTAGTGCTTTCTGAAGCGTTGCTTTTGTAGGAACCTGTGGTAGAGTGGGAAAGAGCTGCATTGTGCTCTATTACCTATATGTTCGGAGCAGGAGTGTGAAGCGTAAGTATTCTTTTTGTGGATGCTCATGATGAGAAGGAAGTGTACAGTCTTACATCAGGATGTCTGTGTGGACTGCGCGTCTCAAAACTCAGATACTTGTAAGCAGTTTCACTGGTGTGGATGTATGCATATGAACTCCATAAAAATTATAAAAATGAAAAAGGCAATAATGCAACAGGTGACTGAATTTATCAGATTTGTAAGTTAAAAGTAATGAAACAATTTCTGAATAGCTAAATAGCAAAGTGCTTTCTGATCTATAGCAGAACATTGGCTCTGCTTGCTAAGTACAGCTCCCTCTGTTTTTAAGTCTTGGCTTGTGACTTGCAGGTGCCAGTGAAATTGATCTTTGTGCTATTTCAGCTTTTTCAAGAGCAAAGCATTAGTGAAATATCCAGTAGCTGAGTCTTATGAGACTCCTAATATTTCTGTGCCAGCTTTCTGCACTGCGATGTAGTTTGAATTAAAAGCAGCTTCAGAAAGGCCACTGCTCTTTGTAAACAGATATACAAGGGATTGGGACAGAAGCTGACCTTGTGTTCTTTTGCCTGTTTCCTCCCACTTCTCTGCAGAAAGTAATTTGTATCTGCTAGCTCTGGGGTATTTTGCTTTTCACAACTCTTACATTAAGAACAGAGATGTACATTTGACTGTATGCATTCTGCCTGCTTGGTGTTTTTTTGGGTTATCACTGTGCTACAAGCATCTCAGCTAAAATTTGTCGTCTTTACCAGCTGTCACTTTAGCTTGCACCAAACTGGCATTTATGACTGATGATCTTAAGCAAAAGTCAGGACTTCTTTGGAAGAGAAAATGAACCTGTTTCCTATTACGTGCCTTAAAATTCTTGGAACTGTCAGCTACCCAATGTCCTCTACAGGTTCCTTTGTTTTATTGATGTTCTTTTAAAACATACTGCCTCATATGATCCGGTCCTTGGTGCTCTGTTTTACAGAATGTTAGCCAATGACACGAAGAGTTTGATCGGCTCCTGTAGTTTGTTTATCTCTTGAAGTCATTAACGTGTTAATGAAGAATTATTAATTAAATTCCATTTGTAGCTCATCTTAATCTTGTGCAATCTAAGTATGTTAAAAGTTACTCAAGTCTGTTTAGTTTTAGGCCTTATCACACTCACTTCACACCAACCCCACATATCCCAGAAAGTGATTTGTAGCTAACTGTAGTCAAAGGTCATAGCAGTTGATGACTCGGGTGTTTTCGTAGCTTCTAAGTTGCTGTGAGTTCAGTACTCTTCTGTAGCGGTTTTCCTAGAGTAAGGGGGGTGTGTAGTGCAAATGAATGACATGTTTCAGTGAAGATTAGGAGGTTCTGATTGTGTGAATTGTTTTTGTGTTTCTTTGGATTATTTTCTGAGGGGTATCTCTATGTCATGAAAAAAAGCATTTTATAAAGTATTGGAGCAATTTATGGCCTGGTAAACCTAGAAAAGTAAGTGGTGAATGCTTTTAATGACAAGGGCTAGTAAATCACTAAGTCGTGTGGTTCTAACAGTGTATTGATCAAATGCTGGTGACTTGAATCTAGATTTGTCCTATTACTTTTTTGTTCAAGAAAAGAATAAAACTATTTTTTCCTGGCTCATTCTTTTGCCAAAGTTTAACTAATTTGGATTCACTGTGTAGTAATTTGTTGCATTTTGTTTTTTCAGGGGAAAATACTTCACTGATGTTTTTATTTCATTTTTTTAAATGCCTTTATTTCTGTGACTAGGAAATTGGTATAATGCAGCTGTAACATGCTGTGATACTGAAAACAATTTTTCTGATTTAGCAAAATAGTTTTCATAGAATTTTTTTTTTTAATTTATCTCTCAACCTTAATTGTGTAATTCTTTTTGCTTTGTGCTGTTTAATAAAATTGGAAGCTGCAGTTGGACCCAGTGAGAAACTAGCAGAGTACAAATACTTATAAACAAAAAGTACGCTAAAGTATTTAACACACTTAGGATTGTGTGAATGAAGACTCTGTGGAACTTTAAATTCACTTAGCTCTTACACGTTTATTATGATCGCTTGTGTCAGTTTGTGGCAGAGCCAGTTGGATCCTTGCTTTGAATACAAGAGATCTTTCTCCCTTTTGACAGTACCTGCCCCAGCTGAATATTGCCAGAAATTATGTGCTTCATTAGACACTGTTATGGGTCACATAACAGAGCCTTTTCTGCTCAATCCGTTAGGTAATGTTTAAAAACAAAAACAAGCTGCCGTTTGATCTGCTGGAAGTGTATTGGTTGTCTAGCCTGTTCGTTTGCGTGTCTTAAACCTGAAATATTTACATTAGAAACCACTCTAGGTCCCTCTATACTGTTGATTACATAAGTCCTATGAAATAAGCAAAACAAAGTGCCTTCTAAATAAGTGATGACACATTGAAGGATTGATTTCTTCTAAAAAATCTTGTGTTTCTCACTGCTTTTCCTAGAATTAGTAGGATTTAACTAGTTATTCCTCCAGTGTTGTACTTGTTTGATGCCCATGTTTAAGTACAAGGATTGTGTATGGTGAAAAATCAACCTTTTTTCATTTAACTGCATTTTTGTGCTATAACCTTTCTGTATGAGCTCTCAGCAATTAATATGTTCCTGATTAAATTTAGATTGCCTTATGTAGAGAATCGTGTCAGTATTCTTTGATGCTTTGCTTTCTTAAGATCAAAGGATAGGCCTAGTTCAGGCAGTGTAGTTGTGAGTGAGATTGTAAAAGGTCTATAGTGTTAATTGCATTCACCTGTACTTTTTTTTTTTTTAATTTGGACTTTCTGTGTCCAGAGTATTGGTTATGCAAAACAGGTATTTTTAGCTTCCAATACCGAGGTCATCTCCCTAGCCAGTGGTTCTTGAGAGAAACCAGATTCTGCAGATGACACTGATTCCTGTTGTTTCCATTGCTTTCTACTCTAACTCAAACAGAGAATCTGTAGCTAACATTTTGCCATGTTTATTGGCACTGACCTTTAACATCCAGGTATTTTTGAATGTCTGTGTCTTTTTCTGGAGTACAACTTGATCATGTACTTCAGGGTTTAAGAACTATTTTGCACTTTTGCCCCCATTTGTATACCCGGTACCTTTGTATGCAAATGAGAGAGCAGCAAGCGTGTAGTAATTTTAGCTGGTTATTACTGGTGTTAGTAGCAGCACTGTTTATTTTCGTTTTCAGTCCTAAACCAAAGACAGAGCTGTATGTTAGCAGAGCAGAAAGACATGATAAAGTATTGGGTGCTTGGCTTTTTGAATAGTACTTGAGGAGCAGCTTGGAGAAATCTGAAATTAGGGAACTGGATTCACAAAGGATGCATATTTGTCTTTGGGAGCCATATTTAAATCAGATACTCATGAGGGATGGAGACACTAAATGCGCAGGCACGTGAAAGAACAAATCATAGCTTTACTTAACTTAAAAGATACAGTTTGACTTAATGGTTACTGGACATTTGTATAAGATACTGACATAGTGATAACTGAAAATCCTGGTTTTGACATAAATGGAAATTGTATGCTGAGCAGGTGACTGACAGAACTTGCAGAAAGACTTCTTTTTTTTCTTCTGTGACAGTTCTTGCAGTATTTTCTGAGTGTAGCTTCAACTTTTTTTTTATTGAGCTTGAATAATTTTTTTTAATGCTATTTGGATTTCAGAATGATAGGGGAAGGCTATTTCTCACTATGTAAAACTTGTAAAAATAGGGCAAACCTTTTGTATGCCAAATTGCAAAGCATAATATTTCTTAATTTCCAGGCTATGGTTCTGCTGAGCTTAAAAATTAGTTTGAAAATCGCTTTTCTCTTAGATGTTTCATGTTCTGTTCTTTTTTTGGTGTGCTTTCTTCTCAGGTTTTTAGCAGAATACCATGATGATTTCTTCCCAGAATCTGCTTATGTAGCTGCATGTGAAGCCTACTACAGTACTAAAAATCCTCGGGCAATCTACTGAAGTTACTACTGAAGATTAAATCCTACTATACGTAGCCTATGACAGGGCTATTTTGCCATGTGGCTACAAGATGAAGATGAAAAAGGAATTAAAACAACTGCTGGAGTTGAAAAAATAGAGAAATATCTCCTGTGATGGCTGGATTACTTAGGAATGGAGAACTTATTTTTGGAGATGTATATAGACTGCTTTGTGAGTTGCTTAGAGGATTGAATATAACTCCAACTCCAGATGAATGAAGAAGCCTTGTTCTGCCTTCTAATGCATAGGACTGCATAGGACTATTAAAGAGGAGGGGAGGCAAAAGCAGATGCATTAGCAACAGGACATTTTCATGAAGATAGATCATCATGCTGTGTTTCATTTTAGCTCAACCTCTCCAGCCTGAGAAATAAGACTTGACTACACAGTTATATGAAGAGAATGCGTAACTGATATATTACAGATGTTTTTCCTCACAAATTGCAGTTCATTTTGTGGAACTGTCATGATGGAAAAGATTGCTTAATGGTAAAGGTGGTTTTGCTGTTTGGCTAGCATGACATCTGCCTCAAGAATGACTTAGTTGCTTGAATGAAAGGTGTGTTGCTTACTTTGCATTTTGCAGACGGTGGACTCTCTTCATGGTAAGGCTGCCAGAGTTCCAAGGAGAGCATACATTGCCAGTGATTCAACATTTACCTGGCAATAAATGATTTCCAGAGCCATTATGAAAGAACTGATTTTCTACAAGTAAGCGGAGAAGTCAATAAAGTGATGGCAGTTTAACTGGCAAACACTTCTTTCCTTAATAAAGTTCACAGTCGCTGCTGTGTAAATGTGTGATTTTGACTAAAACGTCTTGTCTGTCCTTGATTAGAATTTTTGAGATTGCTGTGTGTGCATATAATGAAAGGCGGGAGCATTGACAGCCTAGGGAGAGAAAGCCTTTCTGTATCATTGGGCTTTTTCTACAGACTTGAAGAGTGTCTCCTTAGACAGTTTCAAACACTTTAGCTCTGGAAATAGGAATTCAGTGAGAACTGAGTTCCTAGAAATCTGACAACACATTCAGTAATTGAAATATGATTCTTGTCTTGATTGTCATCAAAACATCGTCCATGACTTAGAACTCTGGCCTTCAGAATCTTCTGCTATGTCAAGACAGACTTACCTGTAATGCAAAACTCAGCACATTCCTCACAGATTTGCAGAAACTGGTAGTTATGAGGAATCATCTTTCAAATGTAAATGGCAAGCTTAGTCTAAGAGCCCAAAGGGAATCTGAAATCTGCTGTTGGCGTTCATTGTCACTCACTTTTCAGAGTGTACTGGTGTGTTAAAGCTTTTGAACTGGAAAGATAAGGATTACCTTGGTTTTAGCAATTTCAGTTCTGCTTTTTAGAAAAGCTTCTATAAAGAGTCTGTTAAAGTTAATGGTGGTTAAACAAATGTTAGACATGGATGCATGCAGATTTGGTGATCATTATTTGTAAATATTACCGTTTAGTAGTACTACTCTTTTTAAATGCTTTTCTGTTGTACAGAAAAACCCATTTGTAAGCTTTATTCTTTCTCAAATTACAGAAGTTTTGAATCTCTAGTAGACTCCAAGTAGCTCAAAATCCACTTTGCAAACATGTTTCATTCTAGGTTTAGACCCTGTTTTCTAAAAAGACAATTCAGCAAAATGCTAATGACTATGTAACAAGGGATCAGTCTTGGAATGTTACCTGAAACTCCACCCTTAATCCTTTCTATTGCAGGGATGTTTGAATGAGTATAATATGGCAAATCTGGTTTTGTTCCACTGTGAGTACAAGGCAAGTCATGAAGAGAGTTTAAACCTTATTGTGTGACTGTGTTGAACTGTTAAAATGACAATTTCTGCCTGCAGGGGTTATTAATACTGTCGGTATTGCCTTGTTGATAGGTTCTGATGATTCTCAAAAGAAGGGAGGGGGGCAGGTGGAAATTCTGAAGGTCCAGTTAGTGCTTTTAATTGACATGACTTTCCTGGACAGTATCTCTTTGAATTTTAAAAGTTTAGGTTTATGTATTCAATTACAGTAACGTGCATCTTTCACATCCCCCTTCCCTACTGTCACTACTCTTTTACTGCTTTCTTTATACCTGATTTTTTTTTTTTAAGCTGAAGCAGTGCAAGAGACTTGCAAGAACTTGAACCAGATTGGGTAAGAGGGTAGTTCTTACTAGTCGTAAAATATAGAGAGACTTGCCAGTGTGGCCCCCCACAAAATTTGCATTTAATGGAATATTCAAGGGCTTATGTGGCTTGGGGAAGCTTAACAGTATAGTTATACTGCTGGTGTGGGTCTATAACTCTTGAATGTTCTTGACTGATTAGATTTTTTTATGGGATTCATATCCACCTGAACTGATGAAAGAGGTTTCTGCACTTAGGTGTTTGTCATTTGTTGGTCGCTGTTTGTAGAGCTACTCATATCAATGTTTTCTAACCTGATTCAGTCAAAATGGCTTAGGTTAGCTGAAGAAATGGGAAAAACTGACTGAAGCAGGCTAGGGAGCGTTCACATGAGCAAGTCTGCCAGCAGGCTTCAGAGACAGTCTCCTGCAGAGGAGGAGCTGAGCTGAGAAAGCAGGCTAACGGGCAGTGATAGTTTACACTGGCGTAGCTGTTTGCATAACTCACGTGTTCTCTGGTTCCAAATTAAGGGGGGTTTGTTTGTGCATTTAAGGAAATTATGCCAGTGTAATTGTAGTGCATGCTTGAACTGGTAAATCTCTTTGCTGAAGGCAAGTCCTTGCACTTGCGTCCAAGAGCAGGCAGCAACAACATGAAGTGTGGTGTAGGGTTTTGAACATGACCATTCTTGGGAGAAGGCAGAGGAGAACAGGAGCAGCCTGGGGTTAGATGCAGGTAATGCAGCTGATGTGGCGCGTAAAGTGTGCTGCCCTGGAAGCACCTGGGATGTCCAGTCTGCACAAATACTTCCAATTTCAGTACCTGCGCCGGCTTTGTCAGCGTGAAGGTACCCGAGTAACTTGAGACTGTGCCACAGGAGTAGGAAACTGTATGTAAAGTGCTTTACATAGGTTGTAAAGATTACCAAAGAATAATATATTAACAGAATATAAATTTATCTTCAGTTTTATCCTTCATTTTAGACTTTACTTTGTACCTATCATGCTTCAAAAAAAATGATGCTGTTCTTTCATGTGCACTACCTAGAGTTGCTGCATTGCCTTTCATTTCGCTCCTGTACTGCTATGTTTTTCAAGCTCCTGTTTCAAGGCTCAGGCTTTCATGTACCATCCTCTTCCGCGGAGATGACCGAGGCAGATGTGACCAAGTGCTAATTTAAAGTATGTTCCGTGTGCCGTTCTGAAAGCAAGCTTATGCAGATGTTAGGGTTTCATTTGGTATTTGGTGTGGGCTAACAGTGTGTGGGTGGTCAGCTGTTATGTCAGAAATGTTTAGTGGGAACTTGTGAAACAGTAGTGCAGGATGACCTTGCTCTGGATTATGCTGAGGGAAATGTCTGCAGTCAAAGAGAAAATAAAAAGCTGATTGGAAATAAAAAGCTGTTATTGCATTTCATGTTTGTATCGTAAAAAGTGTTATCAAGACATTTGGGAAATACGCTGGGGAGATTGTTGCCAGACCTAAAATATATATGTATATATTAAATCCTTCGTTTCTTGAAGATTATACATTTTCCCCTCTGGAGTCTTAAGTGCGTCTCCCAGAAGTACGTATACTGGGGTGGAAATGTTAGCTTTTCAGGGCAGGGGAGAAGGAAGCGACATGTATTATCCTTACTTGAGTCTTTATTGCGGTAGTTAGCTGTACAAAAGCACAATGCTGGCAGCTCTGGACAGACAGCCAGTTCTTAACTTCTGGCCTGGTGCGTGTTTGATCGCTTTTAACTTCTCGGCCTATTAACAGAGCTGGAAAACAAGTTTGCACTTCCGAGCGCACAAACTCTACTCTCTAAGGAGAAGATGCCAAACAGCTGCAACATGAGCATACTTGTGCCAAATGCATCAAGAAATGTATTTTTGTCCTGTGTACTGTAGAATCGCCTTTGTGATAGGAGGTGATTGCATTTGATGGCATTAGCAAGTCAAGTTACTGATTTATTTTTCTGTGTAAATACATGTCGATGTAATGAGGTTCCCTGGAACAATGGTTCTAGACGGTATGTTACCTTTGTAATGTGTTTGACCATAATCAGTACAACCTTGATGTGTTTACATAGTAAATTTTTTCAGTTGCTTATGAAACAATGAATTTGGAGGGATTTTCAGCTTTTTGTCTAGCTGCATCATTTTGCCGTATGAAATTAGTGAATACAGGTACTATGTTTCTGCAGTCAGAGACACCAACGCAGTGTTTCTGCCTCAATTCTGGGCGGTTTTTACTTCAACACTAATACTACCACCACCTCCCCTGCACCCCAACTCCCAAAACAAAGTTTGGAATATATATTGCCTCGGGAAAACGCTATCAGCAATGACTGAGTGGCAGATGTAGATGCTTACTAAGATCTAACTCAGTGCATCCTCCTTGTTGCATGCATTATGTATTTTCTTCTTCTAATTCATATAGCAGATGACTTTTTTGCATTAAGGCTAAGGATTATAGCAAGCTGAATAAAATCAGTGAAACATAAACACGTGCGCAAAGATGGAAAGGAGAAATCTGTTTTAAAAAAAAAAAAAGGGGGGGGGGAGGCAAAACCCATGCATGTTCCTCCTGTATGTCAGTTGGGAGTGGTCACATCATGTGAAGTGGATAACATCATTATAAAGAGAATGAACAGACCTGTGAGATGCAAATTGATAAATCTCTGCACTAATACAGGTCTTTAAAGTGTTCGCTAAGGGAGGGAGTAATTTCCCTGCTGTTTTGTTGCTAGAAATGGTGGAAGGTGGCATTGATTGAGAATGGCTTTTTCTCTTACCAATACAAGATATTGGATCTACTTCTGGGGAAAGCAACCCAGGTATTAAAGCGTTGAATCATACAATATGTTCATGGGGTTATTTCAGTGAGGTGCCAGAAAACAAAGTGTGTTCATATTGTGAGAAGTGTAGAGATAAATGTGTTTAGTTCCTGGCAAAATGAGCAGCAGACATTTCCATCACAGCAGTAGAGTGCTGGTTGTGCCTCTAATATCTGTGAATGTTGAGTAGATGTTCAATTTATGAAACTTTTTCTAGTCTTTAATTATAAGCCATTAATAATTGCCAATCTAATAATTAAGTTATTAATCTTTATAGACCTTGAAACAAAGATATCTCCCAAGTACTTTCTTACTTTACTCCCTTCTTTCCTGGCTTATATTTTTCTAGTAGTCTAGAAAAATAGCAAAAACACGCTCATGAGATTCATGGAGAGGAGAAGAATAGTTCTGACTCAGACTAAGCAAGTTGCACATAGTTTTCTTAAGTATTTAGTTGTTTCTGATTCATTTTGAGGTATAATCCTCAAATGTGTCCTAAATATAATTAGGATTTTGTTTGTAGGTTCAAAAGTAAAGCCAAAATTAAATAGGTGAATTGAACGGTGTGTATAGTCAAGTTATTGGACAATTTAAATATGCCTGAAATTAGTTCTACTGTATGTATTTCTATGTTTTCTACTTTAAATGTGGTGCTCTGATTTGTCTCGGTTACTTGATCCCATGTATTGTAAATTAGGACCTTTCTCTAAAGTGTAAAATTGATTAAATGTCAGCATGAGTAATCAAAACATCAAATTTTGCTATCAGTTTTAATTTAAACGTATGAAATGCTGCCATCCTGTGTCATGAGACATTCTGCCCTTCTTTTTCAGAAGTTTCTTAGAAGTACAGTATACGACAAATCTGCTGCCACACGGCTGACCTGGCGAAGGTGTCGGTCTCGGTGGAAGGACGGAGGTAACCTGCAGCTCTTCACAAAGTGCCTTCAACCCACGCGGAAGGTGCTCACGGTGTTCCACGGGTGGGCTGGTAAGCATGCCATGAGAGACGCCTCACATGGAACAAACCTTCACAAGTTGCCTCTTGCACTTGTATTTTCATGACAGCAGTACAGCGAATGCTTCCATAGTTGATATTTAGTAAGAGTTTTCGCAGCTTACAACCTTCTGTTTTGTAGGCTGCTGAGTTAAGAAATCTGAAGTAGTTCTGTTTAGGTTTCACATGCATGACTGAGTAGGAGGTAGATTTTACTAATTGTTTTTAATCAGATTAATGAGGAATTTATTTTCTGTTGCTGTGAGTGACTACTGCAGTGATATAACTTCTTTGGCATCAGAGATTTGTGCGTTTTTTAAAAAAAATTATTTATTAGAAACAGTGTGAGTAGTAACTAATTGGACATTTCGTGAAGATTTTGCTTACTGGCAGATGGACGATATGACACATGTAATGTATATGCAGTATTGCCAACTGTAGGCATTAGAAATCATGAGTCAGACCCTTAAAAGTCTTGAGAGTGATTAAGAAAATGTGAAGATTAACTCCTGTTCTTTGGTCCCCTAGGGTAACATGAGTCAAGCTTGCGACAAGGCTTGCTTGAGACTATAGAAAGGAAAACTGAGTTTTTTGGCTAATCACATGTCTTTTAGAGTTGGAGCTTTAGGGAAAAAAAAAAGCACAAAACCTTGCAAGACTGGCAATAAAATGATGATTTGGCAGTGCTCTAATAGAGCAGGATGCCATTAATCTGAAAATAATCAGAGACTGAATTTATTTGTGAACATCTGTGCGAACATAACACGAGCCTCGGATAGCAAGGTTTTCCGGGTAGGGCGGTTATATCTGCTAATCTACAAAACAGCCTGCCTTTGCCAAAGGCATAAATCTAAATTTGTAGATTCAATTTTTTTTTTTTTACTTGTTTAGAACGACTATTAATAAAGTGAGAGAGATAAATTGTTTACCATAGTAACAGAATTGCCCTGTGCATGATGATGAAGTTGATGAAATCACGCAGCGGAAGAAAACAGGAAGCGAGTCGAGAACGCCACTGTTTCTACACTGTATGTGCAAGACTAATATGTTGTTTATGTTGTTAGACCCACTTGTTGAATTATTTGTCTCTCTCTGGTTGCGACGAGAGAGACAACAGGTTGTCGCTGGTGCCTTAGGCCCAGCTCTGTCAAAGGCGGTAGGTGCCTAAAGAAAAAGCTAGGCTGAGGTGAGATCGGTGTAAGCCAAAGGGAGCAACCCACAAATCCTTTCTCTTTCCAAATCTAGTATGGCAATTTGTATGGCTGTAGTTGCCTAAGTTTTTCCAGTGAAGTTATTTAAATATTAGAAAGCTGAACTGAGCTTTCAGCGCCCGTGCCAGGTTTGCAAGGCCGTTTGGGATGTACAGATTGAGCATCAGTCTTTGCACTTGCATCTGCTGGAGGATGCACGTGTCTTGTAGCGCAACCTACGTTACAGCAGGAGTAGCCGCTGTAACGGAAGTTGGGAGGCGGAGCAGACTGGAAATGCGGTGGCAAGTCCCTTTGATACACTACTTTAAAGGGTGATTAGGAAGTGGGAGATCAGGGTTTGATAACTACTCGACCTGAGAGGTTTTGCCACGTGCTCTACAGACTTTGCGGCATGAGGCCACCTTCTACACTGCTCGTAACATTGTCTCACCGCACAGGAAGCACAGCAAGAAGGAAGGAACAATTTTCTTCCTCGTTGAGCCAGAGAGTAATATTTCCACTTGCTTGTTCTGATTTCCCCATACAGTTCTTGGGTTCCTTTTTTTGCACGCCTTGTAGCTTCAACGAGAGAGGACACACTTTGCCACCAGCCTGCTTGGAGATACTGAAGTGAGTTATCTGAGGAATACCGGGCCCACATTGTGAGCTTTCTGAGTGGGTCAAAGTCACACTGAACTTGTGGGGCTTTTTTCTGGTAAAGAACAAAAAAAAAAACCAACCCCAAATCTTGTTCTTTCTGTTGCTGCTCAAGCAGGTAGGGTAGGATTCAGCCCAACAAATAACAGAGGATGGCAGCCGAGATACCCACATCTGAACTTCCTCTATAGTCCTTGGACAGAAGAAATACTTCCAGGGTGTGACTGATCTTGCCCTGAAGTGGCTGTTTAACACAGGCTATTGAGCCGCAACAACGCTGTTGCTGCTTAGAGAGAGAACCGAGAGTTGAGAGCTCGACACAGATGCACGTGGATACATTTAGGTAAGGTGATCCCTCCCTGTACAATCTGTATAAATTCAAACTGATTTGGGGCATTCTATAGAATTTACTTAATGGTTTTGCTCTCCTCCATTTGGGGGATTTTTTGTAAATACAAATTACTCTTGCTCCAAGCCCAGCAGAGATTAGCTGTTATTGTACCTGGTTATTATTACAAGAGCATCCAGAAACCCGTGACACAAGAGGGAAGATAGAAGCTTGGAAAAAAATAAATGCACAGAACACGTGCAGAGTAACTGTTAACTGTGGAGGGAGAGAGCTGGCAAATAACTGGTTAACGTGTACGCAATGTGCAGTTGAAAGCAGCCAAACAAAAAGCACAGAGTAGGTAGGATTGATGCTAGGGCTTTGCCTGCCTCCCCTGCGATGTTGGGACCGTGGTTGCTGGTGTGATGCTGGCAAGTGCAGCCAGTCAGTGAAACCTGTGCTTTCTCAGATTCTAGGGCAGATTCTAGGGCTACACCCTACAGCAGTTCTTGCTAAAGCACTGATAAAGTTAATGCTGCTTAGGGAGAAATAAACACCAGCTCAAGCATCCTTTTCGTTGTAGTTCTTCTCCCGTGCTGTACCAATCACGATTTTTAAATGTTCACATTGCTTTTCTGTTCGGGAGCCTGTAGTGCAAAACCAGTAGAGGATGCAACTTGGATTTGGTTTTGCCACTCTTCTCACCTAGCCTATTGCATCAGTGAGAAAGCAGCCATGCTTTTTGTACTATGTGGGTTGAAGCCACGTCTGGGGATTGAAGTAGTCCATGACACCTTGGGGTTGAGCAGCAGCACCCAGACTGCCTGGCTGTGAGGCTGCCCGTGCCCATCTCTGCCTGGCTTGGAGGGAAGTGCTTACAGGGTGGTGGCTAGCAGGGGGGACTTATTGTGAGGCTCCATTTGGATTTGGGAGGATGGCTGGTGTATGAGGTGGGAGTGTGGTCCATATGGTGCTGTGAAAGGGTTTGAGGACAGCTGATCTGTGGGCCACCACGTGGATTTAAGAGGCTGGATGCAGCACAGGATTTTGTGTGGTTTTGCTTAGGATTAGCAGTAGGTTGGTTTTCAGGCCATGCACGAAACTGATGAAGACGGCTGCAAGGGCATCACGAAAGGAGTTATTTCTGAATATACCTTTTTCTAAAGATTTTATTTCTGTCCTTAAGTTTGAGGCCGCACAAATTCTAGTCTGTTCGACACTGCTTTTGTCATTTGCATGGACGATGGACATTTGGGCTGAAAAACATAGCACTGCATTTTGAAGCAGAATTTAGATTTTCTCTGTAATGCCTGTTTTGTTGTTTTTTTTTTTTTTCCTGCTGCCTAAACAATGTTGAAGCAATTTTAGCCTATGGCTATGTTAAAAAAAAAACAAAAAACAAAACAACAAACAACAAAACACAGCAACACTTATATTTGAGATCAGATGAAGCTATAGAGTGTCTGGAGTCAACTTAGCTGTCAATGTGTTCAGTTACTCTTCCAAACAGACTTGTGAGTAGTCATCAGAGCTAACAAATCTCAAAACCCCAATTCTGTCTCCATAAGTCCGTCCAGGACATGTGTGTACTGGGAATAGATGAAAGGAAATGGTAAGAAATTGAGTTTCTTGCATTGAGGAGGTGCGAGGGAGACTCTCATCAGGAGCGGAACACTCGATGAGTGCCCCGGCAGACAAGTGCTGAGGGTGGCATTGCAGGGGTGACGATGGGAGTGAGTGTTACGGAGCTGAGAACGTCCAGAAATGCTGAGGATCTGCTTAGAAATACGGTGAACCAGTGGATTTCATGGATGTGTAACACATGCTTTCTAAATTGGGATGGCTGTAGTCTTCTCTGTCACTATGGATGAAATGGTGAAAAATCCATAAGGACAAGAAGTTCATTTTCTGGGATAGTACTTGTGCAATTAGATTAATATTCAGAAGACCGTAGTCCTCCACCTGGGATTTAGACTCTGGAGTAGAGGATTAAAACTGACTCACCATATGCTGCTCAATCTCTGTGTAATTTGGTAGTCGTTTCTCTAAATAATTAATTAGATAATGCTCCCTGTCAAGTAATCAGTTTGGGGTTCACTTGAGGAGAACTAACATGATGTCCATCAAACCAGAGAGGATTTTATTAGGAAAACCATGATTAAAGATTCAAACTCTAAATGAGGACTTTTTGTTTATGCTGTCCAAGTGCAGAGGGAAAAATATTTAGTGTATGGATAGATTACAGAAGACTGCTGTGGACACCTCCCTCTTCCTTGATTTCATCTTGGAGCAAAACAGGAAGAAAATTCACATCTTCCTCTTAGACAAACGAATTTGACAAGTCTTGTGGAGCTATGAGTGGCAGACATGAAAGCATAAGAGGCAAATCAGTCAAAATATTTTAAAAAAACTTTTCTCTCCCCTAGTTTGACAACACCATTTTCTTGAAAGCAGGGTTGTGTTAGGTATTTTTCCAGTCATCTTGTAACATTTATTGTGCTTTAGCTGAAATGTGCTAGAGGCAAGTGAAGTCAGCACCTTTGTCTCTGATAAATAACTTGAAAATTTTAAGTACAGCTGCCTGTAATGACAGGGAGATGTGCATAGTGTCCAGCCCTGAATACTGTTAGCTGTGGTCATCGGTTAGTCGAATGGAGCAATTTCTATACTGTCATCTTGTGGTGACACTGGACAAGGCACAAGATGATATGAAAAGCATGGAAGGGTCCAGTTGATGTGGAGATCAAACGTTTTCTATGCTCTCTGCTTCATGATGGAAACTGTGCTATTCTTGGAGAGTGTTATTGTAGAGGAGAAAGATGTATGTCACCAGCGTTAGATTTCTTTATGTGGTATTTAATTAATTAATGCTTAATGTTTGTCTGGAAACATTAAAGAGTATATTTCTCCTTGAAGAACAAGAACTTACCCCTCATTTTTGAATTTTTATATCGAGAAAGCATTTATAAGGAAACATATAAATTTTGAGCTAGTTCTCTTTCCATCTTACCTGGAGGAAGAAGAAGAGATAAGAAATAGGAATTTCAGGTCCCGCTCTGATAGTAAAAATCCAGAGCGTGTGTATCTTCAACGATGCAAGAGCAAGCAACTGCCGTAGTTGGACAGAGTCAAAAGCAAAATTTTGTTATGCTGCGGACAAGTCCTATATATCCCTGCTTCCATACAATATTTATAGAAATATGTTATATATAGAAGTATACAATATGTATACTACCTTTACAGTACAGTAAGTACGAAAGTAATCATGTAAGAAGAACAACTAGATATGCTGCAGGCTGCATGGGTTGAAGAGAAGCCAAGCAAACTTGGTTCCTTTCTTTGATTCATTTGTACTTTCAGTAGATAAAGGAAAAAAACTATCTGCAAAAATTTGAGGCATTCCATGAAGGGAATCCAATTTAAACAATTTCTTTTAAAAAAACACAGGTATTTAGTACACAATAAAAAATACAGCTTTTAATACAAAACTAGCTGAACAATCAGAAACCAAAGCAATTATGAGTGGTATAATAGCAAAGTGAAGCTGACATGGGATTAGTGTTGAGCCTAATACTCACTTCTCTAAATGACCTGAAATAATAGCAGAAGAAAACTTACACATCAATCAAATTCACAGATGGTATCAAGAGGCTGAAAGAAAGCAGAGACAACAGATAAACCGCCAAATAAACAAGAGAGTTTTGAGAAAAAGGAGCATTCAAGGACAAGATGCAACCTTGATACATGTAAGGTTCTTTTGTAGATTAAGAGAAGGCTAAAAATGCAAATGTGCTTGCTGAAGCCCATGGACACCGATTTCATCGGGAGACATGGACATCCTTATATAATCACCCCTCACATTGTGTAACTGGGGGCAAATACTTGAAATTGTTTTTTAACATCAGTCTCTGGTCTCCTGCACTCTGTGCCTGAGGGAGAGGCATCCGTAACCATTTTGTTTCACTGCAGAGAGGCCTTGGGATTTTGTTTTCAATCTGTTGGAAAGAACGCAAAATGTTTTGAATCTGTTGTTCCCAGTTTTGTGAGTGCCTGTGTTTTAAAAGAATAAGGTTTGGCTGGCATTTTGTTTTGTGCGTGGTGGGAGGCTCTCCCTTTACCGAAAGCCTTAACAAAATCAGTGCGCCTGTGAAACTTGTTGACTTTGCATCCATCGGTGATGTGGCAGGTTGGTACGTGGCTAAATGTATCTTTATCTATCTTGTGTGTTGTTTGCTTCCATATCTGCAACATACCTTCTTGTTTTGATTTGGCACACCTAGGGCAGGTTGGAAAAGCTGTTGTTTTTAGCAGAGGGCTGCAAAACTGTATGTTTGTTATCCTTGGGTAAAGGACAAGCAAATAATAATCTGCCAGATGAGCAGGTAGCTGAGAAATAGGTGACCAAACTGATTTCTGGCTAGTGAAGGACATTGCCTGAAGAAGAGGACCAATACTTATAAAAGGAAAAAGTTTTTTTTACAAGCAGCCTTTCTTTGATTATCAGAGAGAGACAAATGTAACTTGGCTGCAGGGACAGGAAGAGATGAGGCTTCAGCAAAACCCTGGAATCTCTGCAGACATTGACCAAATCCAAAAAAGTGGTGGAAAAACTGAGGCAGTGATTCAGATTTTTTTTTTTTTTTTATTATTTGCTTTTCTATAAATCTTTGTTTCATGCTCTGACTGAATAATATGAATTTATTTTTTTTTTAGACATTTTGGCAAAGTTTTTTGAGCTTCTATTTTCATGGATCCCTGAAAAATTAAACCATAAACCAATGAATCTGCAAAGGCAGATGCATGTATCAGAAAACCGGAAAATATTTTAGTGGGAATACAGAGGAAAGCAGGCTGCAAAATGAAGCTGCTCATGGTCTAAGATTATTGTCATCCTACCAAGACCTCACCGGCTAAGGGTGCGCATGTTACTGCAAGGTAATGTCTATAGCTGCCATATGAAGTTGAATAGTTAATTAGGAAGGGTTTATTTTTGTTGTGACTGACAAATAGCCAAAGCAATATTGTTGCAAGAATGAATATGTCTTTGCATATAAGTCATCGTTATCTGCAGGGCAGTGAGAGCGGCTCGTGGAGGGGGAGGCAAGTCTGGTGGCTCAGTCTGGGGAGCCCGTGGTTCAAGTTCACAATTCCTGTCATATTCATTATTGGCCTAAAATCATGAAGGATTGAGGTGTCCTAAATGGGAATGAGTAATTTAGCACCTTAAACCCCAAATTTTGATCCTTACCCCCCACTCCCTCAGCTAATGCTTTAGATACACAGATTTTCATACTAATATTCACTGACTACTTAATGTTTTGTTTCTGTGCGCTTGTAGACAGCTGTTGGAGCAGCAGTTAGAAACCAAGCCTCTACGCTTCTGATCAAGTCTCTCAGTCACCAGTTAAGGAATTAGACTTCTTCTCTTGTCCACTGAATCTTTAATTACTTTTTGCCCAGGAATATGACTGCAACAGGAAGGGAGAGGAGCATCCTGACCATAAAATCTGTGGCAGGGTGGTTGAGATAGCAAGTGAGGTCTGTACAAAATAATTTGGTTAAAATGGAAGCCTCCTGCCTCTCTGTCACACACATAATGACTTTTCTCTGCGTTATAAAGGGCCCAGTACAATGTACAGCTGCAGTGCAGGAGAGGACTCCGGGCTAGAAATCCCAACCTGATGCTAATCATAAAATAATTTAGGTTGGAAAAGACCCTCAAGATCATTGAGTCCAACCATTAACCTAACGCAGCCTAGTCCACCACTACACCCAAGCGCCATGTCTACATTGCTCCCTGCTCTGCCTGCTGCAAACTTGATTTCTCAGTGGCTGGGCTGTGGTGGCTCCTCGCCATCCGGCAGAGGTGGCACTCGGCACCCAGGCACCGAGAAGGCACATACTGCAATGCTCGCCGCTGTGAAACCAGAATCCCTTAACGCATGTAACCCTCGGTCTCTGACTTATAGTGCAGATAACAGAGTAGAAGGGATGTTAAAAATCAGCAAGTTACTCGGGTAACACAGTAGCAGAAGGGAGGTGAGGATGGCAAACCTCTCTACAGTTGCATTTTGCTCTTTCTTGTTCTCTTCATGGCAATGGGACATCTGTAGGGTCAGATAGAAAGTTCCCGCATTCCAGAGGTGCCACCTTTTCCAGCACAAATACTCTTTTCTTTCTTTTTTTTTTTTCCTTCTCAAAACCCCTGGTTTAATCCATGTCTCCTGGGTGCTGTGCGGACCGTGCCGCGCTGCTGGCAGGATGCATGCCCGTGCTCGCCGTGGTGGAGATGGAATGGCTGCAGGAGAGCCGCACAGGAGTGGGGCTGGTAGGATGGATGTGGCCCGACAAACCTTCTCGTCAACCAGCACACTGCATTTTTGGGACAGACGTTATGAATAGCAGCCTTTTATATGTTTTCTGAAAATGCCTGCTGTAAGGCTTCCAGTTAATCGCAGTGTTTTTGCAGGTCATAAACATAGACTTTGTGTATGCGCTCAGTGCAGCTCGCTTCTGCACAGCACGAGCTGCTGCACGATGAACCTTATTTCTGCAAACCTCTCATAAACGTTTTGTTGTACATTTTGAAATGGACATAATTCTATAATCACTATAATTCTATAACTTAATTCTGTAATATGTTATAGAAGGAGTTTGACCACTGGCTAGCTGTAGGCAGTACAGTTTTTTTTCAATATAATGACTACTCTGTTGTTGAAATTATAGTTTCACCTCTAGTGATGAAGGACCTGTGGATCTGTCAGCCTGAATGATTTCACATGCTTTTTGGGCCCACAGCTGTTAATAGACTTCAAAATGACCGGTTTGATAAAATGACTCAAGAAAGATTTCTTTATTGCAGCTTCATTTTTCATATTTTGTTTTTCTCTGGCAATTGTAGCAAGTCTGTCTGCTTTAAATTTAATTAAAGCATCTTAACTTGGCAGGGCAACATAATTTCATAACATATAGGAGTTTTCCAATATGAAAAAAATTAATTCAAATGCTTACTATGAAAAAAATCGTTTTTATTTCAAATGAAATGACAGGCTTTTCTCATATATTTAACCTAAGTTTTAAATCATTGACTTGGGGTTACCTGTATTGCATAATTAAGCAAACCCTAGAAGGATCCAATTATTTTACTGGAACTTGAAATGTATTTCATGCTTTCTAAAATGTTTTCTCAATATATTGGCTGCTGCTTATAAAATAGCAGTTGGAGGTAGTGAGCAGTGAACCCATAGTAAATCTGAGTTAATCTATAGTCTTCAGAGATGTATTGCATTGTTTTTGAATCAGGTATTCATGCCAACACTATCATCTTACCATAGCTACTGGATCGTGTTGTTAAAGGGCTTTCTGTTTTTATGAAATCACTGTCTTTCAGTCTAAGTGCATCACTATTTTTATTGATCTCAGTATAAAAGCTATCTATATTTTTAGAGTTACAACCGTAAGCACCCTGACGTAGACGCATATGCTCCTCTTTTTTCCGAAAAATTACCTCATTTTCTGAACATCTTACCAGAACTTCTTGCAAGGTGTGCAGAACGGAAGCGTTTGCAGAAGAAAATGTAAGGTGAGAATGTGGTCTGTCCTCCTTCAGCTTCATTGTTGAGTTCCAGCAGCATGAAGGCCTTACAGCACACTTTTAGCTTTTCTCTTTTGGATTAAGCGCAGTCCCAGATGTCCTGTCAAAATAGCTAGATGGTGATAATTATCATGCCTGTTAATTACCGCCATTTTCTGCTCTATAAATTATTGGTCTTCCACTTTCTCTTGTTAAGCCTCACTCACTGAAACACAACCTACCATTTCTTACCTCATGCCCGCTGAGAACTAAGAGCAAGCATGGAGTCAGCTGGGGTGAGGAACTGGTAATTCATCCCACTGCAAAAATGCCATCAAACGATGATGGCTTTGCCCTTTCTATGGGTGATGGCTGGGACTGAGAGAAAATTTTCAAAAGGTTTCGTGCTGTGTCAGTGTCTGAGAGCTCAGGTTCACAAAAACATTTCTCTGATCTAGAAATTTCAGACGATCTCTTTGTTTTATCTGCTAGATGATCTCCAGCCCTGCTGAAACATCCTGAGCTATGGTAGTTTGATATTTCTGTTTTGAACTCTAAAGACGAGATCTCCAAGAAGCATCAAATAAGTAAAAGAGAAGTAATTTTACCTTTGGAAATGAAAAGGTATTTGTTATTAAGCTCAAGTCTTTTCAAGCTTTGTTTTCAGTATCAGGTGCTATATTTGGGGCTTACAATGTGTGTTCAGTATCACAAATATGTTGAGCAACTCAGCAAAGTAAGGTAGAGCTATCTAGAATGCCACCACAGAAATGTTCCTAAAATAATGACATAAACACAATTTTGTGTGCTGGATTTTTTTGGCATTTGGTTGGTTGGTTGGTTTGATGTAAGACAAGTTCAAAGATTGCAAAGGATAAGTGGTGCAACTTTGTCAGCAATTTCAATGTGGCAGGAGTCACTGTCTGTGCTTCCTACAACGACGCTCCAGCTGGAACTCTGCAGTTGCATGCAAGTATCATGAATGTGGCTTCATTAGAGTGAGTTACAAAGGACTGGCTAGATGAACCAGCAGGCTGGCACTGGCGGGCTTGATCTTTAAATGTTTGCTTTTTGAAATACTGCTGAATGTAGAGGAGCATCAGAAAGGGTCATCACTGCTGAAGTAACAACTTTCCAATAATTTTTTAGTCCAAAGAATGCTATGGGAACAATTTTGCCATAATGGCAATTAGAGAGTTGTACTTTCCAATAATAAAAAATGCAGAACAAAAAGATCAGCTCAGAAAGTCATACTTGAAAGTGCTTTATAAGCACAAGATGCTCAAGTCAAGAAAAAATTGGTCTGAAAATGGGAACTGACTGGCCTGTTCAGTGAAAAGTCTCAGAACAAATAACAACTACAACTCGGAGAGAAAGGGAGAGCAGCTATTCAGTGCCCACTTTGCCCTTTCTTTAAGTAGGGTTTGAGAGTGCCTTTCCTCCCGCTGCAAAAGTGCTCAGTATTACACAAATGTGGGTTCTTTGTAAGGTGCTGTGGAGAGATTCCTAAGCAATACTCCTGTCTTGACATCTCTGGGCTTACATGTTTGCTGCTTGGAATATTGTCTTGGCATCCTCGCCTTTAAGCAACGTGAAATGAAGCATTGGCTTAAGTTTAACTCAGCTGCAAGAAAGACAGTTTTATTTGTAAGTGAAATTAAGTTAATGTATGCACTCTGACGTGTCTCAAGGCAAGTGAAGCTCTTTGTTTTAGACATATTTACATAACTGCCTATGCCTTTTGCATCTTGTTGTCATTCCACTTGATATTTCTACGTTTTCTCTACTTCAGAGAACATGGAACTGGAAAATAAAAGCTAAAAAGCTACTTCACCATTAAGTTAAGATACTACTACTGATTTTTAGGGGATGAGGGTGGATTTTTTGGTTTTGTTTTGTAGTCTTTGCTTGATTCTTTTCCACATTTCCCAAGTCAATGCTCTACAATAAAATTCTTAACTAACCAAGAATTAAGGTTTTATTTTGGTGGATTCTGAATTTATTTGGGGTTTTTGTTTGTTTTACGACTTTGATTAAAAAAAAATCTCTTTGTTTGTTTGTTTGTTTAGGATGAAAACAAAAACCCACTACCCAACCCCAAACAATAAGCCAACGAAACCCAAACCCATTTCATTTCAGCCAGCCTGTGGTTGGCATATGAGTTCTGGCCACCTCCCGCTTCTCCATTATGGCAGTTCAGCTCCAGTGGTCTAATGCATCCTGCTCACAGGTCTTCTTACAGCTTGGATCATCAGCACAGGTTTGAATTGAATGCGGCAGTGGGGACAAAACCGCACTTGTGGCAATGTGAATGCTCCAGCAGTTGTCACTGTTGGTGGAGCGTGTGAAAGTGATAACGTAAAAGTAGAACACTTCCTGCCAGTTCTTATACTGGCAGTTGTAGAACCTTAGTTTTGCCTTTACATTTTGGGAGGAGTTGAGGAAACTCAGTCTTACGCTACCAAAATACAGTGGGGCTGGAGGAGAGGTGCGATGCTCCAAGTGCCTATGGGAAAGCGAAAAAAAATTTAAAAAATCAACAAATGCAAGCTTATTTCTGGAAGACAGGCATGTTATGCTGGTTACAGTGACTGGCTTCCCCAAGCAAGAACACTGGAAAATGGCTCATTAATTACAGCTGGAAATATTAAATGTGAAAAGCTGCCAGCAGAGTCAGTTCAGGTTTGTGACAATGAACATTTTACAAGTTGCATCGTGTCAGTCTCCTAGCAGATTCCCTCCTACTCGCAGAATAAGCAAATAGGTGGCTTCTTACAGTTACCAAGTAGTTTTGGGTCCAGTGTTGTTTACTAGCAATATGTTTGGTTTCCATATTCCTGGATCTAGTTTTAGCTTGTTTGCCTGGTGTTGAAACTGAGAGGTGATTGACCCCCTTGTTCCTACTTCTTGTTTGCGCTCAATAGTGGTACAGACTCAACCCTGGGGCTGGAGCAGGCTGACGTTACAGCTCCCATCTATCAAAAAGTAAGTACCGCCTTCATGAATGTTATAGGAGCAGACCAAGGGGACAAGAGGTTTGAGAAAGGAAGTTCCCACAAATGCTGACGATGTTCCCACTGCTCTTACTGTGGGCAGGGACCTGTTAGAGTGGGCCAAAAACCAGCCCTGTTCACGAGGAAGGTGGGTGACAAGATGTGCTCACTGCAATGAGAAGATAACCCTGAAACCCCAAAGACCAAGTGGAAAGACGTGGTGTGCTTGGGAAGCCATTGAATACTTAGGGCCAGAAAAGTAGTAGAGGAAAACAAAAATGAAGTTTCATCTAGTAGAACTAAATAATTACATTAATAAAAGACAAATATTTCATTCCAGCCCTTACAAGTTGTCAATAATAACATTATCTCATTTTCCAGTAATAACTTATTATCTCATTTTTATTGCTATTATTTAATAACTCATTTTATAGAAACAGTAAAAGTGTCTTTCATAATTTGATTTTAATGGAAAACAGAAAATGGCACTTGACTGACTAAAATATTTTGCTTCAGGACATGAAATCTTTTTTCCTAATTAATTTACAAAACTTTCAAAAGTAACAAGAGATTCTTCATGCTTTTGTTTGAGAATGTCTAAACAAGAGACCTGAACTGCCCCATTTGTCAGAAGTGCTGAATACCTTTTTTTATGAACATCAGTCCTCCGTAAAGGATATCGGCATGGACATCTGAAAATAGAGATTCTTAAAATCACAACTTGCCTTCCATAATATCACTCTCCACTTCTGCAGGGACTCTGGAACTATCCTCAAAAAAGTAGAGGAATTAAGCTGCTGTGTAAGTGTAGCTGCAGATGATAGCAATTGTTCCTTCCTTGGTTGTGTTTTGTTATTTTGACCTTCTTTAGTTAAAAATATAAAATGTGAGTTGGTTTGACACTATAATACATTGCTACAGTAGCTCCATCATAGCAGGGCTGAGACCTGCAGAGTGAGCAGAAGTGTAAAGCTTCAATTTAGATAAATGAAGTACTTATGTGCAACAATGGCTACAACAATAATGTTATCTGAGAATGATAGCTAACACTTACAGTACAATTTTTATGAAATATATGAATCATCTGTCTTTTGGGGAACCTGTTGCAACTTCCTTCTCCCGATTCCGTGTTAATATAGCGATTTAATTTCTGTTTCTCACCCATCCTCAGGAGAGAAAAATAGTAGCAAACACCAGCATTTAATAATCACAGCCTTCAGAAGGCAATATATGCACTTCAGAAGCGTACAAATAGGCTGGGAGCGTGCAGAGTTATGGAGGAAAGAACAGCGTGTTCCTCAAAATTTGCAAGCACCCGTTTGGAAGGATGCTGTGGAGCAGAACTGCTGCGGAGGTTGGCACCTTGCGGTGACTTGATCCATGTGCCAAGGCTTGCCATGGATTATTCTGGACCAACGGCTTCCCCAGCAGTAGATGCTATTGAGATTAGTCACACAGCTTTCATGCTCCATCCTTCGGAAAGATCCTTGGAACGTGTTCTAGCTATCAGGGGAGACAAGTTTTTGGATGTGATGCTTGCCTGGTGTATCGCAATCTGGGCAGAATGGATACCTTTGGATTGCTACAGTTCATCTAGCAATTGATTTTTATCTGGAGACAGGATTAGGGCTGCCAAGACAGTTTCTTGGCCCAGTTACCACTTACGCTGTGAGTTCTCCCTGGAAAACCATGCAGGCGGATCTGGGGATGTCTTCAGTTACCATAGGGTGCCACGTGGGTTGGCTATATTGTTTGATCAGGTTTTGTGTGTGTGTGCTTCTTTTGTTTATGCCTGCAAATAGAACATATGGTCACTTCCAGATTAAAAACCTTATTGAAAAACTATGAGTATTCATTTCCCAGGAATACTATAAAAACAGTGAATAACCCCTGCTATATTTTCCTTTTCAGAAGGATATTTTCTAATGCTTTGTCCAGGTTGAACAAGGAAAACTTACCGATTCTTTTAATTTCCTGTTCCCCATGCACTAAGGTAATGGTTAGCAAGGTAGAACAAGAGTCAGCTTAATCCAGGAATTCTTGGCATTACAAAATCACAACAGGGTTCAAATCTCAGCAGCCTTTTCCCTTAAGAAAAAAAGCATAAATTTAAAAATCAAACAAAGCATACTGGAACAAAGAGTAAGTGTAGGCAGAAAAGAATTGATAATAGTGCTTACTGCGATGTAACATTTTCTGGACTGAACTGAGAATTCTGAATGTAATTTAGGCATTTAGGTTGTGAACCGCAAAGCTTGTGGAGTCAGTGTGGTCCTTCTGTTGTCCCAGTGGTCTGCGAATTAGGGACTCACTGGAGATCTGGATTAGCGTGGCTGCACGCACAAAACATCCTCTCATCTTCAAATCCCATTTCACCTTTCTCACATCTCATTCTCCCTTATTCTCCCCTAAAACCCATTGCCTATTTAAGAAGCATAATAACAAGAACTGCAAGCAACCCTGTGTTTCGTGCTGTTTCATTTTTGATGTGTGTAAAAGACAGGTGTGACTAAAAGGTTAGTGATTAAAGTCTCAGGTTGAATGTGAGTGGGTTTCTATGATCTCTGGTTGGACTAATCGGAGAAAGTACAGTTCCTTTTTGTTTAGCACTTTTTATTGCATGACTTCAGCAATACTCTCAAAGCACGCTTTTGAGACAGTCTCTGCCATGCCACTGCTGCTTTAGAGCAGATTTCATTTCACTTTGGCGAGGAGATTTGGTGTGCCTAACATCGGTGCTCAAATCCCAAATGCTGTCAAGAGTGAAAAATAATCCCTTCCCTATGCCTTCTGCCACATACACAGATGTACAAACACATCCTGGGGCAAAATCCTGAGTGCGCTGAAATCCAGCAGGGCCATTAAGGTGGGGGTGGAGTAGCATATATATATATGTAGTATGCATCTCCAATATGAGGCACAGGCTTTATTGTAAAAGAAAGAAGAGAGACGAAGTAAAAGCGTACCTGGTAATTTGTTGTTTATACCGATGAATGAAGAACAGCATTAACTAGCTATTGCTAAAATTATTGGGAGGAGTGTTCTGCTTATCATTTCAATATATTTCTTGATTTCCTTAAACTGATTTTTGGTTACTTTTCTTGTAAGTTAACACCTCTTTTTACATGCTTAAGGCTTTCAAGCGAGACAAGATTCTTGAAAGATGTCTAAAGATGTTGATCCTCACGCTGGTCAGGGCTTGAGATAGGTGGGTACATTAACCCCAAAGCTGGGTGTTGTTCCAACCATTACTTCATGGCAGAAGGTGATACTTCACCAATTATGTCTTCAAAATGCACACAATGAGTCTGCAGGGGTTTTGGCTGGGACAGAGTTAATTCTCTCCATAGTAACTTGTACAGTGTTGTGGATTTGTGATATTGATAATACCGGGCTGTTTTAGTTACTGCTGAGCTGTGCTTACACAGCCTCAAGGCCTTTTCTCCTCACACCACCCTGCCAGTGAGCGGGCTGGGGGTGCGTAAGAAGCTGGGGGGGGGAGACAGCTGGGACAGCTGACCCCAACTGACCAAAGGGATATCCCTGACCATATGATGTCATGCTCAGCAATAAAAGCTGTGGGAAGAAGGAGGGGGGAAGCGTTTGGCGTGATGTTTGTCTTCCCAAGTAACTGTTCCACGTGATGGAGCCCTGCTTTCCTGGGGATGGCTGAACACCTGTCTGCCCATGGGAAGTAGTGAATGAATTCCCTGTTTTGCTTTGCTTGCACGCACAGCTTTTGCTTTACCTATTAAACTGTCTTTATCTCAACCCATGAGTTTTTGCAAATTTACCCTTCTGCTTCTCCTCCTCATCCCACTGGTGAGGGAGTCAGTGAGTGGCTGTGTGGGGCTGAGCTGCTGGACGGGGTTAAACCATGACAGAATCAATTTCACACACTTTCTACAACAGTAGACGACATGGTTAGCTCAAGGTTCCAAAATGAGTCAGTAATAGGTGCTGCTATCTGTTGGGATCTCACCTATTTAATCTGTTGAGCTGTCACAGGCAAGACTCTTGGCCCGAATGGTTGGCAGAACTGTGTTAGTAGGAAGATGACAGAAAAGGACACGGTCAACTTAAAGGAAACATCGGATTCCATCAGCTGAATGATTTCACAAAGAAAAACTGGTAGCCTAACTCCTGCCAGCTACTTACTAAAAATAAAGTATTCAACGTTGTTTATTAAAATGCAATCATGAAGTATTGCCTTCTGTTCTGTGCCTCCACACTAATAAGCGAGATATTTAGTAAATCAACTGCTTCCAACAAACAAGAGCCAGCTAATGAGTATGAAACCCCTTTTGCAGCACTATAAAAGATTATCCAAAACAGCAAATGCATCTAGAGAACAATAGAACGTAGTTGTTTCTACTAGCATTTCATTTGCACGGATGCAGTTTGCAATTGTTTAGAAATTGTCAATGTTTTAGAAATCTATTTGTAGTACCGCATCCTGAATATTGTAAGTTTTTTAAAAAGTGTGTGACATAATTTGAAGTGTACTTTTGGGAGGCATTAATTCTTCATAGCGAAGCTAATGCCTTCTTCAGAAATGTCTTGGTAGACTAAGAGCACAGAGAAAACTGTGAAACAAGCATAATGAGGCTGCAAGACCACCACAGTGGTGACAGCTGGTCTATGTTTCCTTTTGCTCTCTTTTATCATGTAAGTTTTCAAATCCTTTTTCTGCAGTACCTAGCAAAAGCAGGTTCTGGTCCAGAACCACCTACTTGGAGTACAGCCCAGAGAACAAGCAAAAGGAGGGGTGCTCCTGGCTCCATATTTCATGTATCCACCCTCGAGGTGCTGTTCCTGGCAGCTTTGCTCCTGGGGTCAGTTAAATCTCAGACATCTCATCTGCTTCTGTGGGTCATAATGTTGGGTGCTTTCGGAGGATACTGTTAATCAAGCTGGAACTGGGCACCCTCATCCAGCCTAAATGGTGTCAAGAAGCAAGAAGGTCTGCCTGGGGGAGGATGTGGTTAGGAGATAGGCGTGCCACCTGACTGGTTAAAAATAAAATGTTGCTTTCAGGTGTGGATCATATACACACCTAGGCACTAACTTCAGCACAGGCACGGGGATGTGCAGGGTCGGATGGTAGGCACGTGTTCAGCAGTACCACGTGCTCTAGGTCAAATCTGTCACCTAAGATATCAGTAAGATTGCAGTAAAGCCACCCACTAGCCTGTAGGGGGGTCAGATAAGCTTGAGGACGAGCACCAGTGTGGCAGGAAGCAATGTACAGCTGTATGACTTTGGCTTTTACAGAGTGGGATGTGGATGGCAGCTCCCCATCAGTCTTACCAAGCGGCCTGCTGCAGGAACGGACAAAACCCTTACAGAGGGACCTTCTGACTGACCAGCCTTCACCCACGTGATATTGCTGCAAGGGCTGTTATACATATGGCAGAGGACTCGGGCAAAGGGCTCCCTATAAACATCGAGCAGGGGGCTGCTTGGGCCAGCATCACGGGTCGTGCAGGAGAAAGCTTTCTCTGACCGAGCTCCCGGTTTTCCCAGGAGCTCATGTCTAACTTGCAACTGAATTGGATAAATACAGAAAGAGTTGAGGCTTCAGCATCAGCTTGTACCTAAAGCTTTTATATATGTAATATAAATGAAAATTCAAGAAAAGATCTATAGGTCTACCTCTTCTTTGTCTTCCTCCGTAGACATTCTTTGAGTTAATTAATTCAGAGTGAATTGTAGCTGCCTTCACCATGCTACTGATGTGCAAATATATCTCTGCCTTTGGAGTGGTTGCTTCTGTCTCAACTGAAATTCTAGGTATTTTTTTTCCTTAATATCACACTGTGGATGCCGACCCTTCAGCTAAAGTTACTGTGGGTGGCAGTGGTATTATTGTCCATCCTTTCTCTTCTATTACTTTTTGTGGGCAGTGGCTCTATACAATGGCTGCATCTGAGCTAATGACTCTGGGCTCCATTGTAGCGCTTGGAGATGAAGAGTGGAGATGAAGAGGTATGTTAAAGTGTGATTTGTCCTCAGTATAAGATGGTGAGTCAGCTAAATGGATCAGATGCAGGGAGTCTTGGGCAACCAACTCAGATACACGAATTTACACTGTAAAACCTGAAGCTAGATGAGATGAAAGCCATTCTCTGACTGCAGTGACCACTGTTTACCTCATTATTTTCCACTGTCCCATTGCTGTGTATGTTTCTGCTGCTTCTTGTCTCCTTCTGCCAGTCAGTTATTTCTCTCTCTTGTAGTTTGATTCTATAATTCAGAGAGCAGAGAAACTGATACTCACATTTTTGCGCTATGCCAAACACACTGGGACTCTGGCCTGTAGACAACTCCAACACAAATTACTGTAATAAGCCTTGTTAACAACACATTCCCATCAGGAGGGTACTTAAACACATTGATAAAACTAAGGGTGTGCTTATGTTGCACTGAGGACATTACCAAGGTGTACACTTAGACTTCAATATGTGCTTTTTTTTTACCCTGTCGCGGCTTGTAACTCGGTTATATGAAAGAGTTGATCTAAAACTCTGCATCAGCCCCGAGGAAGAGGGAGCCGAGATTGCATGTTGTAATCAGGAAAATTACCGTTTGACTACTATTGACGTTTCCTTGGCACTTCATCACCGGGGTGTGATTGCCCACAATCATTCCTCGCCTTTCTATTGCATCTCATTCCAGTCAAGGATCTCAACATGTTTTACAAACGGCACCAGATTCGGTGAGAAGCTGAGTGTCTTGGTAGTTGATTGATTAGCTGTCTTCTTAATAACGTCTACCCTTTTTATAAAATCTTGGCTTTAACATTAAAGCTCAAGTTTGATTTGGCAACAGATTTCAGATTCATTCTCTTTATGCAGCTGACAGTGACTGTTGCTGTTGTTGAGTGTGGAAAACAGAGGTATGTTATTTTAAATCTTTATATTTAGCGTATAGTGCTCAGGTTTGCAGCTCTCTGCGCAATGTGTGGTTCCCATTTTCACTGGCTCTGACAGAGCCGAGCCAAAAAAAGGAAAAGTCCACCCTATGTCTGCAGGTTTACAACACAGGACGCAAAGCAGCAGCAAGGCCTTTAGCACAGCGATGGTTTAAATTGTTTTTGTCAGCTGTTATTGTTTCTAAATGACTTCCATTTTTAAGCAACTGTAGGTAGGGCTTATTGATTGCACTGTTTCTACGATGCAATGAGATCTTACAGTCCAATTAAACAGTGTTCCTCAGCAGTGTCTCTCTGAATTTTTATGCAAACCATTACGCTTTCAATACGAGAACAAGCTGCGTTATTGGGTTTTTCTCAAACTGTCAAAACATGTAGCAATCCTATCCGTGCTGGTGCTGCAATGTTTCTTGCTCACAGAAACAAAACACCGCGTGTGCAGAGGGAACAGAAAGGCAAACAGTGTACCAGAGGTCGTCGCCTTCTGCCCCAGGGTGATGGGGGCCGGAATGGGAGAGCTAGCACATCTGGGCGAGCCTACTTTTTAAGTTTAATTCTTTCTATAAATTATCCAGAGTAAGACACGTTTTATACGGTTTTAATATTCCTTGCTGTGCTACAGGAAAGGCGGGTGTAGAGAGGAGGAGAGAAACAGCCTGGGAAGCTGTGGGTTAAGCTGCTGTATCCTCCATCTATTGATTGTTAGCACTGTCAGAAGCAATGTGTTTTGAGGTTCCTTCAAGATTTCAGTACTAATTTGTCTGCCATTCACACATGCAGATGTTACAAAAAGAGAAAAAGCTGCTTAATAACGTTCCTTACAAAAAGTTTTTTTTTTTTTTAAATTTGTTCTCATAAGGAAAGGTTAAAAATCAATGTCAATAAAAGAACAAGTACAACAATCATACAACTATTCTTTGAAAAAAATCTTATTAATTTCTCTTTTATTTTAGACTAAAAGGAAAGCAGAGCTTTTGATAGATTAATTAGAAGCTGAAATGTGTTTATTACCTCCTTTTTTAAATCTTCTCATTTTCTGTTGATCAGACTGACTTGATCTGCTCATCTCATCTTTGAGCTCATTTCATCAGGAACTGATGAAGTGCTTGAAAGAACCTGTGATGCCTGATAAAACCATCCTTCTAAAACTTTGTTAGGACTCCAACTCCAGATACTTCCCTTTGGATTGGAGGAGGGGGAGGCTTAGAGGAGAAAGGAGAACTGCTTTCCACCTGCCAAATTCTGCCCACCTTCCTGCAGCCTGACTCACCCATCCACTGAGAAGAGGAAAAAATTACGCCAAATGAACAAAGGTAGCCAAATCTGTCCTCTGTAAGGACACTTTTACGAAAACAATAATTTTGTTGTTCAGGAATTCATCTCCTCTCCTCACACTTGAATTCAGCTTTGTATATGTGACAGAATTATTGTCTCAGGAGCAAAATACAGTATTGTGTGAAAAGTGAGCGCCTGGTAAACACTGAAACAATCCCCTAGTCCTGAGGGAAATGTCACATTTGTGATGGGGGTACAATGAGGTACGTAAAATTCAGTGTGTTAATGGGCATGGCAGTGTAATCTCATCTGTCGATGTCTTCTTACCATCCAGGAAGCTCAGAGGGCTCTCTCTATTTTTCAGAGACCTTAAAGAAGCCAATCTAATGAGATAATCAAATGCCAAGAGACCACTGGCTTACAAAATATGCATGATCAGTTTTTTTAACAGTCCTTCAGAACGAAATTGAGTTGGGCGCTTCTAAGAGACGTGGGCTGAGCTCAGCCTCGGAGAGCCCCCGCTCTGTCCTCGGGGCACGGTGGGGTCGGGAGATGGCAGCAAGCCGGGCACTGAGCTGGCGGGAGGGCACGCACGCTGTTGCGCTGCAGGTCCTGTGTTTACCGTTTCCATTTATTCTGCTTCCACCAACTTTACAGGAGGGTCAGAGGCACATCACGGTGTCCGCGTGGTTTTTCTTTCTCTCCTTTGGGCTTGGCAAAGATGGATTCTCCCTGAGCAAATCCTCCTTTCCATCAGCACAGACACATTCCAGATTGAGATAGTGCCCACTTGGAGGATAGATCTCCTTCGAGGGGAAGGGAAAAGCAATATTCCTGGTGCTGCTCTTTCTCCCAGTCTGTAACCTGTGAGAGGGGCAGCCCACACGGGACTAATGAGAGAGCCACAGTGGCACAGAAGTACTGCGTGGCGCTGGCTGACCCCGGAGCTGCCGACGATACCCACGGGCCACCGTTTGCACTCTCAGCTCTGTTCACCAACACAGGTGTGTGCTGGCAGCACTGAGGCTGAGTTCACACGTGACACAGACAAGTTATGCCTGACACGCTGTTTTTCTTTTAATGACTGTTGTTGGGTTTTAATGATAAAAGTCAACTGCATTTTCTCTTTCATTCTCCCCAGCTAACAAGCCTCAAAATATGGGAAGGATTAAAAAGCAGTAATGAGACTTGATATAATTTTACCCATACAGTTCAATGAAAGGAATAAAAGCTCAGCTTCACCACAGCTGTATGTAAAATTTGTGGGGAGCAGCTGAAGTGCAGCTATGATAATAATAAAAGCAACAATACTAATGATTTAGTCCTTGATTCCTGGCGTTTCTGAATTAAGTTTCTCTTACCAGAGATAATGAGAAACCTAGAAAACGTTTCAAGCGAGAGAACTGTTTTGCTTTTATGGAGGTTTCATTTGATGTTGGAAGTTAAGTGATAGAAATTATAAAATAATGAAGTATGTTCCTGATTAAAAGGTAAAATCCAAGTCTGTCTGTAGGATGCTGACTTGCTCTTTGCTGTTGTGTGACTTTGGACAATTTGTGTCTCTCCCTGTCTCATTTCTCTTTCCACCTCCTGTCTATCTAGATTGCAGTCTTTTGTGGCTATTGACTACCTCTCACTGTTGTACAGTGCCCAGCTCAGGGAAATCTCAATTCCAGCATTGTGATTCAAACACAAACAGAAAGAAAACTCAGTAAGCAGTGACGAATTTTCTCCTTTCTGATACTGACTGGGTTAAAAGGGTTAGAACTGTGAGCCTGTAGGAGCTGCAAAGGAGTCCTCTGAATTGGCATTAGGATTTTCTATTGCACTGGTGACACTTCTTTTTGGATAAAAATCCTGCCCATAGTCAGTAGGGACCTAAGCCAAAGGAGACATCCAGAGGAGCCTGTCGGTACCTGTAGGATGTACCTTGTGTCCAAGAATCCCTACCACCATGCACAGCACCCTGCTGCTCTCATCCCCCTCTCCCATGGGCTGCATTCAACTTGCAAATCACAGGCTGTGCCTTTGCTGGTGCCTCAGGGAACACCAGAGACTGCTGCTGAGCGCTAGCAAGTGCCATCTCAAAAATACTTTTCTTTCCCGTCTAATGTAAAAAGAACAAAAAGCTATTCTATCTTCCCTCTCCTAAAAAGCCAGACACGATACAACCTCTTCTTAAAGTTCCTTATGTCAATTAAAACGTATTTTTGAAGGCTATCTGTGAACGAAAAGCCCATTAAGTTTGTGGTGACCTTCTAGATCCCGAACATCCTCTGAAAAGCCTTGCAGTGCATGCAAATATTTTCTTTAGAAATATTTCTCATTTGATTTATGTTCTAGAAAGAAGTGCAAAACCAATTTGACTAATTACAAAGATATTTCCTTTTCTCCTTTATCTGTAAGAGAAGATAAGGTTTCTTTCCATGTTTTTGTTCTACCTTGTTGCGCAGTATGAAAATTAACAAAGTTATTCTGATATACCTGATACATGACACATTTTGTTTCCCTTCTTCATTCACAAACTTTGTTTTTCTACAAAAGATAATGGAAACATAGATGAGAAAGAAGATAATGGATATTGTAGCTCACATAATTTCTGCTTTGTTCTTCTGAAGACTGCATGCACAGGCACAAATGCTTATTTTCTTAAAATTAAAAGGAAATCTCCATGTTATATAGGTTTACTTATTATGTGTTGTTTCTATCTCCTTTCCTTAATGTTTGAATGTTTCCTAGTATTAAATGTGCAATGTTTCTCCAGCGTTCTCCTGGAGAAACTGGCTGCTCATGGCTTGGATGGCTGTACACTTTGCTGGGTAAAGAACTGGCTGGGTGGCCAGGCCCAAAGAGTTGTGGTGAAAGGGAGTTAAATCCAGTTGGCGGCCAGTCACAAGTGGTGCTCCCCAGGGCTCAGTATTGGGGTCAGTTCTCTTTAATATCTTTATCAATGACCTGGATGAGGGGATTGAGTGCACCCTCAGTAAGTTTGCAGGTGACACCAAGCTGGGTGGAAGTGCCGATCTGCTTGAGGGTAGGAATTCTCTACAGAGGGATCAGGGCAGGCTGGATCAATGGGCGAAGGCCAATGGTATGAGGTTCAACCAGGCCAAGTGCCGGGTCCTGCACTCGGGTCACAACAACCCCAAGCAAAGCTGCAGGCTTGGAGGAGAGTGGCTGGAAAGCTGCCTGGCAGAAAAGGACCTGGGGGTGTTGGCTGACAGCCACCTGAATATGAGCCAGCAGTGTGCCCAGGTGGCCAAGAAGGCCATTAGCATCCTGGCCTGTATCAGAAATAGTGTGGCCAGCAGGACTAGGGAAGTGATTGTCCCCCTCTACTCGGCACTGGTGAGGCCGCACACTGAATACTGTATTCAGTTTCAGGCCCCTCACTGCAGGAAAGACATTGAGGTGCTGGAGTGTGTCCAGAGAAGGGCAATGAAGCTGGTGAAGGGTCTGGAGAGCAAGTCTTAGGAGGAGCAGCTGAGGGAACTGGGGTTGTTTAGCCTTGCGAAGAGGAGGCTGAGGGGAGACCTTACCACTCTCTACAACTATCTGAAAGGAGGTTGTTGCAGGGTGGGGGTTGGTCTCTTCTCCCAAGTAACAAGTCATAGGACAAGAGGAAACAGCCTCAAGTTGTGCCAGGGGAGGTTTAGATTGGATATTATGAAAAGTTTATTCACTGAAAAGCTTGTCAAGCATTGGGACAGGCTGTCCAGGGAAGTGGTGGAATCACAGGCAGACGTGATGCTTACAAGCATGGCTTAGTAGTGGTGTTGGCAGTGTCAGGTTAATGGTTGGGTAGATCATCTTACAGGTACCTTCCAACCTAGACAATTCTATGATTCTGTGATTCTATGTTTATCTCCTTGTATGACTATTCTCCCCTGCCGCTCTCTTCCCCCCCCCCCCCCCCATCTCTCATGTAAGGGTGTCTTTGAGGTTGGAAAGCACACGATGGCTGACGCAGCCAGTGCACTTAGATTGGTATTGCCTGTGATCTCAGGCCATTGTCCCATTGGATTTCTTCCATTGACATTGGTCCTTTGTTTGTGCCCTAGCTTTGCTGAAAATGAAACCTCCCTTTGGTTTCTCTGTGCTTTTATTGAATACAATAGCAGGTAAAAGGGATGTATGGCAGGTGTCCCTAAGCACCCAGTCAATTATCTGTTCACAGGTATCAGTCTGAAGGCGAGGGTCTGTAAATGGAGCCCAAATCTGACTGACTATCACTGCATGGCGAGCAATGTGTAACACCATCTGCTCCCCCCTGGCTGGGAAAGGGTAGGATTGGACTACAAAATGTGCAGGAATATCATTCTCCTCAGTAATTTTTCTCCCCGGACTGCATAGGTGGGTTTACAATCAGCAGAGGTTCCCCAGTAGGAGTGCGGTTGAACTACAGGGAATCTGCTATTAGGTATTCTTCAGGGCTTTTTATTTTCACAAGCTCTAGGAAAGGGAGAGTGTACCAGAGCATGCTCAGGGCAGGTGGGGCTTTTAAAAATGCCTTTGGGTTGGATGTTTTTCTTTTTCAATGGGAAAAGGAAGACTGAATTGGATTTTTCTGATGTGTTCTTGTAGAAGCTCTCAACAACAGGCAAGCCAGCTTTTGTCTTTTCCCTTTCCCTTTCTTTCTTTAACTATCCTTTCTTTCTTTAACTATTAGGGCAACTAAGATGACCGAGGGATTGCAGCATCTCCCTTATGAGGAAAGGCTGAGAGAGCTGGGACTCATTAGCCTGGAGAACAGAAGGCTGAGGGGAGACCTTATTATGGCGTACAAGTATCTAGAGGGTGGATTGAAGGAGGATGGAGCCAGACTCTTTTCAGTGGTTCCCAGTGACAGGACAAGGGGCAATGGGCACAAGTTGGAACATAGGAAGTTCAGTTCAAATACACGGAAAAAGTTCTTTACGGTTCGGGTGGCAGAGCACTGGCACGGGCTGCCCAGGGAGGCTGTGGAGTCCCCTTCTCTGGAGATTTTCAAGATCCGCCTGGATGCAGTCCTGAGTAATGTGCTCTAGGTGAACCTGCTGTGGCAGGGGAGTTGGACTAGATGATCTCTAGAGGTCCCTTCCAACTCTGAAAATTCTGTGATTCTGTGATAAACTGGGTTTAAGATCATGAGGTTTGCATACAATTCTTTGATGAGTGGCTGTGCAGCGTGTGAATCATCAAGACACACAGCCTGCCTGTGTGACTCCATTGTACACCACACTGCTGCTTGCAAACTCAGCTGCAGAGTAAATTTCCAAAGAAAGGGTTGATCAGCAAAGATGCAGGTCTATAAAATTCACTGGCATATAGACCAATCCATTGCCGCAAAAGCTTGCATATCTTTGTAACTCTGTTTATAGGAGCAGTCCCATGAGTTTCCATGGAATCGCTCTTGGAAGTCAAATTAAGAATATGAATGCATCTCCCTGAGCTGTGTGTAACTTACTTTAATTGTCATGACCAAATTATGAAAATTACTGCAACACAGTCATATGCCTAAGCAAGTGGGTATTTTCAGATGTCTAAGATGAAATAAAGTAAATTTTCTTCCTTTCATTTCTGAATATCTTCCCCTAAACCATCTGAAAGAGATCACCTGCGTTTCTGGGCAGTGATAGTGAGAGGAACGAAGCCAGCTCTGATGCTGTTAGAGTTAGTGGGGGACTGTGGCCGTGCCTGAAGTGGGCAGAACTGTCCCAGGAGGGGACCTGTACAGGTAAGCTATTTCCCATAAGTGCCAGTGTAAACTCGCTTTCTGGGATAGCGATATTATTATACTACTGGACTGACATTTACTTTTAGAAAATAAGTCTCAAAGGAGAGAGAACGTTTCGGTGTTTCCTTCCCCACTGTTGCAATCTTACCTGTGAGAGGTTGCTCAAAGCCACAGAGCTCCCCCGGAGTCGGTGGCGACTGTCCCAGTGACACTCAAGGAGGTTTGAGTGCCTTCTTGGGTTTCCTAACTTTGTAATACATGCAGGCAAGAGGAGATATATTATCCATACTCTGGGATCCACCACTCATCCACTAAAGACTCCAAATACTAATGCAGTGTGCATTTTATGCAATGAAGTGCTCCTAAATCTCCGCTGACTGCTGTTTTGCATACATGGAAAATGAAGCAGCAGTAACAAATCTGGAAGAGTTATCTTAACTGGGAATGGGGGACCTGCACGCTCAGGGCTCAGAGAAGCCATCTGGTCTCCCACTGACCACCTATAAATTAATCTGTGCCCTAGTGGGACAAAAGACATTTGCATCGGTGCCAGCCATGCCAGGATTTTCAGACTAGAAACTAAGCATGAAGTAAAATGCATCCAGAGCCTTCATTAAGTGAAACAAACAGTGGACTCGATATTTTCAGTAATAATTGCAAAGGACCTTGCAGACCGTATGATCTTCTCCAGGGAGGGTTTTCTCTCATCCCTGGCAGGATTACCAGCACACCCTCTGCTGCAGCAGTGAGTGGAACAGACAGATTTTGGAGGACGGGTATGGAGCTCCGTGGCACTTTAGGTGTCTCAAAAATAGGCTCGAATGTTTTATTCTGTTTCTGCTCCTGTTTGATACTATTTATGTTGAGACAAATCTGGATGTATAATATTGCCATAAATAATTGAAGAGCCACAGTCCCTTAAAGTGTTTTCTGTAGTGCACTCACAGCCATTTGGAATTTTAATATGAGAATTGTCGAAACGTCTGCAGTCTCCCTGTTTCAGATGTGGGAGGAAGAGAGAACACCAAGCACAGTCCAGCTAGAGAGGCAAACAGAAATGCCGTCAGATTAAAATGATGTTGTCTAAGATCTTCTGCACTGCCAGAAGTACCTTAGGAACCTTCGTAAGGTACCTTAGGAAAGAGGGACTAGACAGAAGGAAGAGGTAACTTTATATCATGAGTTCAAATCTGCGTTCTGGGGCTTAGAATAAGAACTACTTCCAAGGTGATTTGTAGCAGTCCAGGGGCCACTGTGTCATACAGCACTCTGTCATCTCACTGAGCCCCAGTAACACCCCTGGTGCAGGGCAGCAGTCCCCCAGTCCAGACCCTGCTCGCTCTGCTCACTCTCTTCATTGCTGTTCACACTGCAGATGTACCTCGGAGCCTTGGCTGTGTCTCATGGACTCACGGTACCAAATGGAGGTCAAACCAAAATTGAAAGTCCCATTTGCAGGCTTACAGATTTTATATGCACTGAGACAGCCAGGAGGAGGCGGACAGGCAGAAGTGGGCAATGCCCAGCTGGGCGAGCACTGTCATTTCTGCCACAAGTCTGTGTGCAGCGGGAAGCCCCTCGCTCCTGGGTGTTTAGCCTTGAAGGCCTTGCAGTGAGCTGGTTTCCCTTGAGAAGGCGGACAGTGATTTCCGGCACAACTTGCTTACAAATTATGTGATAGATCTGATCACCTCGCAGAAGCGGCAAGCAGGGCTGGCATCCTCAGGCTCTCGTTCTCCAGACACCCCAAGGCTGGGGCCAAGAGATGGATGCTCTTCCTCTCCTGGGATCTCTGCCTCCTTCCTATCTGCAGTGCCCCTCACTCTGCCCTTTCTACCTAGGATGCCGTGTAGCCCTACCTCACTAGGCATAGCGTTAATGGATTACTTTTGATGGTCCAGGCATGAGCTCTTGTTGCAGCATCGCAGATTTGTCTAGCAGCGTTTTGCCTGCGTGATGGGGCTGGCGTGCAAGGATTGTGCACATTTCCCCCTTTTGGACCAGAGCACAACTGAGAGCTGTGCGTCCCTCAAGCCACGGAGAGGTCTTCAGCACCAGGAGGTACTGAGCCCACTTAAGATTTTTAAAAGAGCTTCCTTTGACAAAAAGAGTCCTTTTCTTGTGCAAAAGGTTTCCTGCATTTTCTACCATATTTGAACTTGTTTTCTCAAAGAAATTCTCTAGCCTCTTTAAATTCAGTTTGTGCTAGAGGAGAGGTGTGAAATATATTAAGCAGATGAAAGAAGCCAAACCAGTGTAGGGATAGACTATTCAAGGGACTTAAATTCTAACTATAAATTATTTAAAACACTGAATCTGAATTTACAATACCCCTTTAAATCATTCTGCGTATTCCATAGTTGGAGGTAAGACTTCCAGGGACATTCAGCCTGCTCCCCTGTGCTCAGTCAGCATCTCTCTTTCTTTCCTTTTCTTGCCGGCTAAGTACCTGACAGCTTTCTCTTCCTCTCTGTTCATGCTACATTTAAAGTTCCCTTTAGGTGGACTTTAAACACTTGGAATGTGAGTTCACAACATTCTCCTGTAAGCAAAGAACCTTTCCTTGTTTCTACAAGCATTATATGTTTAGCCCCTTCCAGACAGAGATACACAAGGGAAGGTATGCGCTTTATTCACTGTGTTGTGTGAGACACCCCTGCTAGCATCCTGGCTTGATTCAATACCGAGCGGAAGGCTGCTGCTCTTTTCCTTATTTGTCACTTGAGAGGGGAATATGGATATACACCGAGCCACGCTCACGGTGTCACCTTCCTTATCCCTGTAGTAAATTGGCCCGGTTCAGGAAAAGAGGCTATTTTTCCTTATCAAATATGAGTGTTAGGCTTGGGATCCAAGGCTCTGCTTACTGCCTTGGAGAGGTTTTCAGTCTGCTACTGAAAGTGCTAAATCCTACACTTCTGCTAACTGGTTGGAGGAAACACCATCCCCCAGCCGTGTGGGTTTTAAAACTGTTTTAATATATTTTAAAGTGCTTTAACACTCTCCCTTATATGTGATATATGGGCAATCTCTAAGCCTGGACGTTGGACAAAATATCAATAAACCCCGCTGCTTCTGTTGAAAAGAAAACCTCATGCGGCTTCCCGTGCAGCCATTGCGTTTGTAAATCACTCCGGGCACATGACCTCTTAACCGTATCTTGTTTCCAACTCGCAAAATGATGAAAGGTGATTGGGCTCCACGCGTTCGCCGCCACTCTCCCCCCTTCTCTCCTCTATGCGATTTTCCTTCCCCAGAGTTGCTCTGACGGAGTAAGCCCAGCTGGCACCAGCCTTTTCCAGCCGAGGGGCAGCAGGCGCAGAGCGGCTTCATGCGCTCCTTGCTCCCACCAAGGGCAGGGGCGGTGATTTACTCCCGTCTCCATCATGGAGAGGGACTTTGGCGGCGGGAAAAAGCAAGCCCTTTACGTTTCCTGGGACATCGGCGCAGTCATGGATGAAGGGGAAGAGGAGCAGTTTTGCCCGTGAGTAATAGCGCTTCATTTGGTAGCCACTTTCCCTGTCGGCAGCGGATTCACAGCGCAGGCGAGCCGCGGCGTTGAGAACTGCCCCCGCGTTATGTGGGGACAGACTGAGGTCCGTGTGTCCCTCAGCGTGCCCAGGTGCGCATGCAGCAGCTGGCCTCCAGCCCCCTCAGAGGGTGACCTCGGCAGAGGACAGCCATGGTGTGGGCACACCTTGTGCCTGTGCGGTGGTGCAGAGGGTTATGAAGTTTTCAAGAGCAACTGAAAGAATAAGAAAAATTAAGCTAGGTGCAGTCCTGAAAGAGCAGAGAGACAACTCCAGGCTAGCTCGTATGCTAGCACACATTTAATTTTTTAAATGGCTGTAGGAAATTGTTTCTTTCTTCTCTTAAAGGGTCAAAAGTCCTCTTCAGTATAAGAGAGTTGAGAGGAGAGTTTCTACCTAGGTGCTGTGTCTTTTGATGTTGAAGACCAGAATATGCAGCTGCAAAAACTGCAGCGAGGAGAATGGGTTTGGAGGGGTGAGAGAAGGGTTGGCACGAAGAAAAAGATGTTGACAGCATAACGTAGTGACAAAGTCAAATTTTGCTTTAGTTTTAATCTTTGGTAAGACGAGTAGTTCTGGATGAATTTCATTACTAATTGGGGCTGTCTCTTTTGATCATCATAGGCATGCTAGACTCCAGCAAAATCTTTAGAACTGCTTAAAAATACGCCAAGATACTCAGGTGTCCTTTGCAATCAATAATATGGGTATATAAACAATCACTATTTTTAAGTGGAGAGGGTGTTTTTCTGATACAGCAACTCTCAGGTGAAAACCTGTATCTCACAACACTTACTGACCTCTAATTTCCTTCTGCCTGACCAGGCTTCCCTCATCCCTGGTGGGAGCAGGGGTATGGAACAAAGCTGGGCTGGCTCCACCTGCTCTTTATTCCCTTGATCTTTGTAGGTTACAAAGGATTTTACAAGGAGGAAGTTCTGGGTCTGGGGAGGGAGGAGGGAAGGAGGAGGGGGGAGGACTTCTCTGCAGGCTTTTGGAGGGCCATGCGTTGGTTGATGTGCTGCTGTGCAGTCAGCCATAGTCTTGGTCTTTCGGCTGTGACTGTATTAACTGCACAACAATGGTACTGTTTCTTTCTTCCCTGGGAATTAAGGGAACGGGGAGAATTGAATCCTTTTCTCTCATCCAAGGTGTTCCTCAGAGTCAAGATCGTGTACCCAGGCTTGGCAGAGGCACTTGGACGTGTGCCCCTGCCTGTTTGCTTGTAAGGCATCCTGTGCTTTCCTGGTTTGGGGGACACGGGCTGTATCTTTGTCCCCCAGGAGTAACAGAGACCAGCCCAAAAGTTGTAAATTACGCCAGCAGCTTGTTAAGGGCTTACTATAAGCAGGTACCCCAGACATTGCAAGGGCACTGCTCGCAACCTCCTTTCCTATCACGCAGCCCTGCAGGGCAGAGGGATATATCAGGATATATCCCAACTTAGATCTGGGATAAATTACGCCATTAATCAGCCCCTCTGGTGAGGCTTGTGGGAACAGGAGGCTTGAGAGCTGCCCAGCAGCACCCACTGGCGCCAGGGCCCAGGCTTCCCCGTGGGCACACGGGAGAACTGCCACGGCAGCTGCCGTTCCCCTAGACTGAGGGTAACGCTTTGCTGGTGGCCATTTCTCACAAAGAAAAAGAAGCTGTATTTGAGAAAAAAAAATAAATTAATTTCGCTACCATACAGACTGTTCTTTCATTTACCTTAGGAAGCAATGGGAAAAGGAAAGAGACAGCACAAACAACATCAGCTTCTCAGAAGAATAATGACACTTCTCCTGCCATTATAAACAGTATAATAAAAAACCTGTAAAGATCACCATATAAAGAAAGACAACAAATAAGGGAAGTGTAGATACAAATATTTATAACAGTGAACAGAGTCCATTTCTTATCATAATAGTGTGTCTTTATTATTGTTACCAGTTTAGTCTCAGCTAAAATAAATCTTGAAGCATGCATTTATACTAGCACATATGGCATGCTTCCACCCTCCCTCCATAACACAACATACAAGGTCCATAGTGAGCCCAAGGGAGGTACGTGATAAGCTATTGGTACAAATGCAATTTTCTTTTGCAATCATGTGGATATCCTACCAGAGAGGTCAACTCCACTGTGTTTTGAAGTCCAGTGAAGATCAGGTGTGTGAGGTGAAGGTGCAGAGGATTCATGGAATCATAGAATCATAGAATGGTTTAGGTTGGAAGGGACCTTGCAGATCACCGAGTTCCAACCCCCCTGTCGTGGGCAGGGACACCTCCCACCAGACCAGGTTGCTCACAGCCCCATCCAGCCTGGCCTTGAACACTTCCAGGGATGGGACATCCACAACTTCCCTCGGCAACCTGTTCCAGTGCCTCACCACCCTCAGAGTAAAAAATTTCTTCCTAATATCTAATCTAAATCTACCTTATTCCAGTTTGAAGCCATTCCCCCTCATCCTATCACTACATGCCCTTGTAAAAAGTCCTTCCCCAGCTTTCTTGTAGGCACCCTGCAGGTATTGGGAAGCTGCTATAAGGTCTCCCTGGAGTCGTCTCTTCTCCAGGCTGAACAGCCCCAACTCTCTCAGCCTCTCCTCATAGGAGAGGTGCTCCAGCCCTCGGATCATCCTCGTGGCCCTCCTCTGGACCTGCTCCAACAGGTCCATGTCCTTCTTATGTTGGGGACTCCAGAGCTGGATGCAGTACTCCAGGTGGGGTCTCAACAGAGTGGAGTAGAGGGGCAGAATCACCTCCTTTGACCTGCTGGCCACACTTCTTCTGATGCAGCCGAGGATACGGTTGGCCTTCTGGGCTGCGATCACACATTGCTGGCTCATGTTGAGTTTCTCATCAAACAACACCCCCAAGTCTTTCTCCTCAGGGCTGTTCTCGATCCATTCTCTCCCCAGCCTGTATTTGTGCTTGGGATTGCCCCGGCCCACGTGCAGGAGCTTGCACTTGGCCTTGTTGAACTTGATGAGGTTTGCACCAGCCCACCTTTCGAGCCTGATTCAGTAGGCTTTACCAACCCTTTTCATAACTCTTTTCATGAACATTTATATCACACACTGAAATGCTATCAAATAGAGTTGCTTTTGACTCCTGTTCTGCAGTGCCTACACTTTCCAGGATAAAGATGCTGAAGTGACTTTAATGTTCCACTTTTGTTTGGGGTTTTGTTTGTTTTTAAAGTATTTTTAAATGAATTGATCTAACACTCATTGAGGTCACTGAGTTCATAGGATGAACTCTGGCAGTGACATGGCTTGTTTTTTCTCTTTCACTTCTAGGGTAAGTATTATTCATTTCGTATGTGAATAGGAACACAGGAGGTGATTGACCTTCATATTAGGAGCTATATGTGATTTACTAGCTGCCTGTGAAACCTTTGGCTCACTGAGACTCCTGCTCCACTTGCAGTGAAGCTTCCAGCAGATGTTTTTGATGGATTTCAGGGTGGCGGAGAAGCGGTTCAGTGAGCAGTGGAGCCAGTCTTATGCTTTGATTCCCTGAAGATTTGGGTCTCGAGGTTGAGCCACCATGCGGACACTGGTTCGGCTTGGGTGGCTGTCATTTCTACGCCTCGCTTCCTCTTTCCATGAATCATGTTCTAACCAAACACCCTTTATTCTCCTGCTGCTCTGTCAAATCTCCTCGAAATGGGCCAGCAGCTTCACGAGCTATTAGGAATGACAGAGAGACATATAGACAGCAAGGCTAGATAAGCTGCTAGATAAGCCTTGTTAAGAAACCATAGCAGATATGTACAGGTATCTCTAAAACAGATTACTTTCGGCATTTGATGTTGGTACTTGCTCTTTGAAGGGGAGGAGTATGATGTGTCCAGGCCAAGCCCTAAGTGCTATGTACCTTCAATCCATGTTAAAATCCACATGAACTCAGTGTTACTCTGCACCCTTCAGGATCTGGCCAGGGGTCTGGATCTGACTATGACTTTCTCCAGAATTAAGGCAGGTGCTCTAATAGCTGTTATAAGTTAATTTGGGGGGAACAAAAGAACAACACGCCCTCCTCCCCACCCCCCGCCTTGATTGAACACCTCAGAACTGTAGTGACTTTAGCTGTATTTTAAATGATATGCAGACTTACACTTGGCAATAAGAATCTTCTAGATCTCATTTGACCATTTCCTATCTCACTTTGGGACAGATGCTATAAAATGCCTAAAGCAAAAAAGGGCTTCACTTTGGGATGCTCTGTCATAATATGATGGGACTTGCGATCGCGCCCGCAGGGCGAGCACCATTTTATTTGGGGAGGTAGCATGTGCATTTCTGAACTCCTCCAGTAACGGTCCCTCACCTATCAGCAGTAATTAGCTACTTCACAGCTGGCTTGAAGCAGTGTGACTTGTGTAATTGTGTAAGGCCGTTGACTTAGGGGGCAGGTGCCCAGGGCTGATGGGCAACAGGAGGTGAGGAAAGAAAGGTGGGAGAGAGGGGGACTTGTGGCGAGGTGGCTTGTGCCCCTCCCCAGGGAGCTGTGGGGCTGTTTCTGCGGCGGCAGGAAGGGTGTCTGGGGGCTCCAGCAAGGGCTCACGGAGGAAAGAGAGAAATTTTAGCTCAGCTGTGCCTGGGACTGGAGGGAAGAAGGCTGAGAGGCCGCAACGAGTGTTCGATGTTTTGATGTGCAGTATGTCGCTCTGCAACTTCTGCTCTTCTAAAGCTGAAGGTCACCTTAGATTCAGGCTTGCTTTAGATTTGGGTCAATACAGGAATTGTCTCATCTTTCCTTAGAGCATTGGTGGTTACATTAACCAGCTGGGGTTTTGTCTGAGAGGCTACATTTTGCTACAAGCCCCAGCTTGTGCCGCAGAGATATTGAGCCTGGTTTGGAAGCTGCAGGAATGACGGTTACTCAGAAACTTGTGGCATTTGGGTACCACAGTCAGTGATGCCCACTTCATTCCCATGTGGTAATATCTTCTTTTTTTTTTTAATGAAGAAGAGAGTGCTTGTGAGTTTGTGTGAGGCGGGCAGGGTGCTGTGGGCAGATGGCAGAAACAGGACCTGCCGGTCTTTCCTAGGGCCAGGTGGGTTGCTATGGTGTTTAGGACTAAGATGAAACAGAGAAGGAGGAGCAGTTTTAAGGCTGCGAACTTCTCTTGTTTAAAGTCAGTTTAATAGCAAAGGTAGCTGTACATAAGCCCCTATATTAATGATATTATTTTTTATTAAATTTGATATTATTAGCTTTTCAGAATATAAATGCCTGAGAAATGCCTCCTGGTAGCTTCCACCACAAATGTGTTTGAGCAAGAGATTATTTTACTTTTTTAGTAGGAGAAAAAAAAAGTAATTAATTTTACCTGTCAGCAAGCCAACTGTTAATTCAGAATCCACTGAGAAGCCTTTGATTAACTAAAAATTGTCCTTTTATTAAGCAAATTAGAGCCATTCAAGCAGCACATGAGACATTTGTAAAGCCACTGTTAGAAGTAACTTGCTGAACGATTTTACAATAAGAAGTCGATTTGCCAGGAAAAGGAGACCATTTTAGTTTCAGTAGGATTCGGCATAGTCAGAGGTGTAGCATCACAACGTACAGTGAAGCTAAACAGCTGTACTGCTCAGGATGTTCCTAATTATTTGTTTCCTGTACGAAAAATCTGTTTCTTGTACGTTAACACTCAGGAATGTTAAAATATAAGTTAAGAGTAAATAAGCTGAACTGCATTTAGTCACTGTGCCAGCACTCTCAATAGGAGTTGACCTTAACTCAATTAAGCAGAAATTATTTTCAAAGTGATATAAACTAAGTGGCATAGTAGAGGCAGCAAGCTATTAGATTGCAAATTATTATGTATGAGGGATCTGCAGTAATTGTCAACGATTCTTAATATATAGCAAATGTGAAGTCATTCAAGCTAGAGTGGTGCTAGGGCAGAGAGCACACACTGATGCTTATGTAGGAGCTGGCATGCAATAACATGTTACCTCAAAACTTGTAGTCCCAGCACTAAATCACTCTAAGACTTTTTTAATTCTAGATGAGAGCATCTGCAAGAGAATTTAATGAAGTTTACCTGCACTACCTTAAAAATGTATTGGGATTAACTCTGCTGACTGCTGTGCATACCCAGGCTGTGGTATGTGAGCGGGATTCTGGAAGCAGCCAAGGGACAGCTGAAATCTATTCTGCCAGTTGCCTTAGGGATGTGCTGTGGTGCAGGGGATTCGGGGCCCCCTTGGGAACCAAACTCCAGATGTGACTGAGTGGGGAGCGCCCTCCGGATGAAAAAATGGCACCAAGATATGCCTCTGCTCCTGAACTTGTGGGTGTGAGGGAGCTGGGGACTGCCAGCACCGGTGTAAGATGGCAGCTCATAACACTGGGTGCAAAAGTGAAGCCCTTTTTGCTTTAGGCATTTTATAGCATCTGCCCCAAAGTGAGATAGGAAATGGTCAAATGAGATCTAAAAGATTCTTATTGCCAACACTGGGTGCAAAATCATTTGGGTGGAAATCCCCAACACCCAAATTGGGCTCCAAACATCTCATTGCAGAGGAAGGTGCCACCATGTCCAGCTCCGGATCTAATCTGGCTGTGCAGCTTTAACTCGTGTATTACATTTTCCGTGAGTAATGCAAAGGGCCTGGAAAACTTGTCTGAATCTCCCACTGACTCCTTGGCACGCTTCCCACTTTCCCTGTCTCATTTGGCATTTCTGTGCTCGCTCATAATGAGCATTCACAGAACAACAATAAAGAGGAAATTTGGTGAAGAATAAAGGTAAATTTATTAAGGCTAGCAAGCATGGAGAAAGCTGATGTGTGCTGTGTCTATAATTTTGCCAATAACACTGTGACAGAAATAGCAGTTTAGGGTTTTCATTCAACTTACGCATCTGCATTTCTTCTCTGTTGCTTTGCAATCAGACTAACAGCCACTGCGGAGACCATCAGTGACAGCGATTACATTATGACCTTTTAAAGCTTACTTTCAGAGTAAAGATTTTTATCCCGTATTACTGATAATTGCTGACTGAGTTTAATACAATCCTCCCAGTGCACTGGAACTGCAGGGTTTGTGATTTCCATGATTTAATAGATCAAGTATCTTGGCCATGGGGGAGACAAACTGTTGTAACAGGATCCTTGCCATTTGGCGAATTTCAAATTTCCTCCTGAGATGCTCCGTATTTGCTGTGTGCTTCTGCTGTTCTGGTACTGCAAACGACATTACCCTGCTGTAGAGTACAGCCATGTAAAGGGTGTAGTCAGAGACAAACTTCAAGGTTTTTTTTCAAAGCTTTGTGCTAATGAGATTCCAATTTAGTTTTATCTCAAACCAGTCCATGGGAGCAGAGAGCAAAAGGAGGTATGTTAATCCCATGTTTCAGCCCTCCATGGCATGCCCTTCCCTGGCAGCTATATACTGTATGTGGCCCAACAGATGTTTTGTGATGGAGGGAGAGGACACCTGCAAAAGCCATGACAGTCATCTGTGTCTCTGCACAAAAATGCTTTTGTGCATACCTTGACCATTAATGTGCCTGACTTCATGTGTAGTGTATTAGTTTGGTCTTGTGACACATGTGTAGGACAGACAAAGTCTGTCGGGCACAAAATAAAAGCAGAACCAGGTCGTGAGCTCTGTATAAACCAAGCAATGCCAGCATACCATTTTGGGAGGGGCACTGTCTAGAGAGACTGAATTGAGATGTAGACCTATGTCTTATATGTTTCCTGCTTTTTATTATAGGGGACACTAGCATTTATAGAGTCCTAATAAAAAAAATTTGCTTATAAACAATGAAAGATGCTACAGCAATAGCTGGACCATTTTCCCTGAGGAAATCCTGCCAAGCTGAGAAACACTTGGTGAGGCGGCCTTGTACAGCGCCTGGGACATTTGTGGCTACTGAACAGGAGAAATGGACACTTTGGCTCCTTTAGCAACTTGTTTCCTCCAGGGCTGCAGCTTAAAGAACCTGTCTCCCAACACACGTGCACATACAATATAGCGTGCATGGACATACCTGCATGCACAGGTGTGTGCACATGTACCCCATCACCCTTCCCCCTACCCCAGTCAGCTCTCCCTTTGGGACAGAGCAAAACTGGGGTATGGTGGAGTGGTCGCTCCTGGTGCATATGCCAGGGGCAGGATGCCTTTGCTTTTGGCATGTGCTGGTCCAGAAGAGGGTAAGAAAGCCCTCTACAACAAAGGGCAGCCAAAGCCACCTGGAAAAGATGCTGTGGTCATGCTAATACCCTGAGGAACCAGGATGAGCCAGTCTGTGTGAATTACAAAACAGACCTTCAGTGAAGACTAAGAATGATCACAATGATTTTGAACTTCAGGTCAAATTAGGAAATCTTGGGTTTATTACTTTAGGTTTTGCTTCCCCTGAACACAGGCCAAGATGAGCTGATGAGGAATAGCTGATCTGCAAAACCAGTGCAGGGTGACTTCAAGTGCTCAGTGCAACAAAAGCTGCTCCGAACCCTTGTCTCGCTGTTTGTCTTTTGGATAAAGATGTCCATGCTTACCTTATGGTTGATGGTAGCTTTTTTTCTCCCATGAAGCAATTAGCATACCAGACCTGTGCCAGAACTACCACTTCTTGGAGTCTTGTGGGGATATGCTTTTTCGCCTACTTAGTTCTTGGTCTTGGTTGATGGGTCAGCTGACACTTTGCCAAACATGACAGTGATTTATGGAGTGAGAACGTGTTTGCTGGATTCTGGGTGAGACTCCTGAACTGAATCATGAGGGCACTAATAGTAACAGTTCCTCTTCACTGTAATTCCTGCTCTCGGCATCAGGTGAATGGTTCTGTATTAACAACCTGAAAGAGAAAGCCTTTTTAGCCCATTCCTTATTGGTTTGCTGAACTAACCAGTTTCCCCAAATGATATTAATACCCCTACAGTGTAACTTCCTCATTAAACAGAGAACCAAATATTTTTCCACACCTCCGCTTAATAGAATCTTGTATAAACAAGCTGGGAAGTCTCATCTCTTAAATTTTCTAATGCAAGAAACTTCTGTCATCTTCTGAAACACTGAAATTGGGCTCTGACCATTAGATATAACAATTTTAGTGCTTTTATTGTATGGTCCTGGCATCAACCCTTTCCATGTATTGTCTAAAAGAGCATTAACTAGATGCATGGGAGTTATGAAACTAGTCAGCTAACATTCGAAGCAAACATTTTAGCAGCACGCCTCCACAGTTTTCAGAGGCTGAACTTTTGTTTCAGCTGTGATGTTATACAATCCTATTTCCATGGCAAACTTACAGATACACACTTGTCAAAATTCATGGTTTATTTAGCAAAACTGTCGAGGCACATATGTGCCATATGCATTCTCCCATTCTTTACAGATATGCTTTTTAAAACAGCAATTTCCTGCTGCAATTAAGTCTGTTGCTCGGACTTCAATAGATGTATTTGGCATTGAAAGGGAATCTGGCTTAGATCCCTACCACTAAAAAGAGCACTGGTCAAAAAAAACCCACATGTTCTTCTAGTGTTCCATCTCCTGCCTATTACAGCCTTTTAAACATCCTCTGTTTTATTTGATTTTTTTCCCCCTACCCTGCTATTTACCCTATATTCAGAAGTTGCTCTTTCCCTGAAGAAAACTGTACCTAGTACTTGCACACACCTTAACATAAAATATTTTGAGCACCGTCTACCCATGAGTCTCAAATATCTTTGTCCGCTAACTGTCGTGGCATCTCCTTCGTACAACCCAGGATAAGCACACAGGCAGTCTGAGGACGAAGCAAAGAAGATACCTGCTGGTTCCAGCACAGAGGTGTGGCAGGGAGGCAGTGGGAGATGGGATTTTTTGAGCCCTTGCCCTACCTTGCAGACAGAAGTGTCGCCTCCTTGCTAGGTCTGGAGTGATGGAAAACAGCAACAGGCAATGGAAATCGTATGCTCAGGCATACTCAACTCCAGTTGAGTAGGATCTGGGAATCTGGTCAAAACAGAGCTTGTTTGGTCTGGTCCCAGTCTCCTCACCCAGCTAGGATGCATCCCACCCCATCCCCAGCGCCCTGGTCCCAGTGCACTCACACCTTTGCTCCCAGTTGGCTGTCATACTGGTGTCCCCCTTACCACTGTGGTGCCATCCTTGTCTCTTGCCTTCTCCCATTCTGCTGTCCCAGCTCCTGACCTAGTTCCAACCTCCCCTCCTCTCCTCTTGGAACTTCTACCACTCTTTGTCCCAGGCTCCTCACACTCTTCACTATTAATTATATTCAGAACCCTTCCTGGCCTCCAGGCTCAAATGTGTCTTGCTTCCTTTGCACATGGTGCCCTGAGACAAGCTGGTAGCTGCCAAAATATGGCAAATATAGGCAAAGCTCCCTGCTTCCCATCCCAGTGCCTGTATTTGTGACACAGGGCAACACCATGCTGTGGAGCCCCTTGAAGGTGTCCTTCACACATATGTCCAGAAAGACATATGTGGGCCAGTGCAAATGGAAATCAGGCTCTAACAAGAGAAAGCATGATCTTGTAAAGGATGATGTAAGGCTGCTTATTGGGACGATTATTATCAGACCTGCCTGTAACGAGGAAGCCCAAACAACAAACTAGCAAAAAAGCAAGGCACATAACTAAGGAACCCCAGCTCCAATTTTCCTTGCTCTGATCACTAGGCTGACATAATCTTGGTTGATTGTGTAAAATGTCATTAGGAATGAGCGGTGAGCCTTTTCTCCCTTTGCTGATTGCTCCTCCACCCCCGACATTAATGCGATGCATGCTACCAAGCCATGACTTAACTCTGAGCCAGCTCAAAGCACAGCCAAAGCAGAACCAAAATGAATTTTGATGCCCAAAGAACAGAAGCAAAATCCCTTCCCTGGCTTTGTCCATGGTGTGGGGAGGCTGTTTTGCACGGTGGCAAAGCCATTCATGTTGGAAGAGGAAGGGGAGAGAGGAGTAAGATGAGGAGGTGGCTGTGCCTTGCTCTGCAGGAGGAATTACTGGCCAGAGCTAGGGGAGGGCAGCTGGGACCTTGCAGAGGGATGCACAGGTCACTTATTTTTTTCCCCACTAAATCACCCTATCACAGCCTTCCCCAGCCCCGCTCTAGTTTATCCAGATGTCTCTCACTAGCAGCAAACTGCCTGTCTTCACAAGAAGTCCCTCTCTGTACAACAAGCACCGCTCAGTCCTTCACCTTCCCGATTTTGCCACCTGAGGGACACCTGGGATGTCGTAGGGGAAGGAGGGGGGCTGGCAGGGAAACCCTGGCCAACTGGACTTTGATTTTTGTTTTTTTAAAGAAAAAATAAATATTAGCCAGCTATGGTGAGAGTGTGCAGAAAGCCATGGTAGGAGAGAAGCCCCAGAGGGAGCATTTGAAGCCCTAGTGGATCAGTCCACCTTATTCATTAAAAACACCTCACTGCATGTTGAAACAATGAGTGGCTTCGGGTACCACCAGGCTGCAGGGGTCAGAGTACTGAGGTTAGACTCCTGGTCTAGGAAGTGAGAGAGTAGATGCTTAATTTGCTGGATTGATCCCCAGGAAAAGGAAGAGACCTGCCTGAATTGGACAGATTGCAGCTTTTTGCTGCATGGCAGGTAATAATCAAGGTAGGATATATTTTAAAGCAGTCTATTTTAGGGCCGGGAGTTCTCTCTACAGTACCTTTGAACCTTCCGTATGCCATTAGTAGCAATATATACAGCAACCTTCAAGCAACCTCAGTTTTGCAGCCTTTCCAAGGCTTAAAGGTTTTTTTCCTAGATTGTTTGGTTTTCTTTGGTTTTGGAGAGAGGGGAGAGAAGGAAAGGAACCACTTGGAAGTGAAAGAAATGTGCAGTTGTGAGGGTTGCCTGTGACAGAAAGGCTTCCTGAAAGGGCAAGCTGTTACAGCATTCCAGTAATTTGCCTGTTCCGTGAGGTTGTTAAATAAGCAATTCCTTCAGCTGAAATTGCTCTGTCCCCACTCTTGTCTATACCACTGTACAAGGTAAATGTAGCTGTTGTGGTAGTGGGTAGATGAAGTTTCTTATCTGACACAGCTGGAGCTTGATCCACTCACTAGTAATAAATACCGAAGGATAAGCAGAAGCTAAATTGGATAGAAACCAGAAGGATTTGCCAAGTGATGTTCCTTAGTTTGTCCCAGAATAAATCAAAGGGCCTTGTAAGATAGCTGTCAGAGGTTCAGAATTAGACATATCCTTTCAGTGAAACGAACATAGATCGTTTCATAGATTCCCCCTTGCTTTAGAAGGTACGACAGCAGCATCGAGGACACACACTCGGCAACAATAGTCCCATTCTCCCGTCACCGCTCTCTAGGGGAACAGGCACATTTATTATTCCGTTTCCACCTGCACCAGCACCTTAATATTTCATCCTCCTTCCTTGTTTCTAGAAGCACTATGTGTCACCTATAGAAGTATATGGCTCATAAAAGGTTTTATCTCTCTGGCTAGCTTTTCTTCTGTGCCTGCCTAGTTTTAGATGTCCAGAAACTTAAAGCTACATTAACACCTGACAAGGCTTAGGCAGAGTTTGCCTGAATTATTCATACAAAATACTGTCTAATTCCTTCTCGAAGTGATTTAATTTATTCCTCCCCTTGCTAAATGTAGAAAAAATACATGTATTCTACAACCACTATTATTAAGTAGCTCGAGCTATTCCCTCTGATTGTGAATGCTTGAATATCAGACTTTTTTCCTTGAGAATTAGTAGTAGGTTACATGCACTTGGCCTGAGTCTTTATTGCTCTGCCCTACACACAGGACAAATGGCTACATGTAGAGGTAATGGCCTTATTCCCAGTTGTTTTAAGCACATGTGTGAATCCAGTCCCTGGAAGGATGCTCCCAATTTGTGAGCAATCTGTTCATCCATTCTTTCAAATACAGTACTTTTTCTTTCAATGCCAAAATTTGAAATAACAGAATTGTCTCTTCTGCCTCTTTTCTTAGTCTTTTGTGCATGTAGCCACCTATGCAATTAATCCATTAATAAAAACCTCTTTCCAGATAATGCATTGTTCCTCCTCACCTAAAAACGAATCGGAATTTCCTTTATTCCTGTCACATGGAGAATAACTGGAAATACATGCATAAGTTTTAGCACTGAAATATGTACATGGGCAAGTTTAAATAGTCCTTTTCTTGTCAGAGTTGTTATGAGTGACCAACCTCCTTTACTGCAGGGATTGGAAAACTTACAAGAGTGTTATGCCAGATTTTCAGTTTCTTTACCAAATGAGCCCATACACCTTACAGGTCATCAAAACACCAGCGATGCTGTCCTAAAAGACTTCCCTCCCTGAACCGCTCACCATGTACATACCCAAGACCAGAACAGAGAACCGTGGCACAAAAACAGTAATGGAGGAAGTCTGAGAGGTGAAGCCAGATTTGTTACATGACTGAATACGTATTAAATAATAACTGAATACATGCTGAAATGAAAGCAGTTAACCTGAAAAAGAAATATTTACCTTCTTCCTTTTTTTCCTTTTTTTGTCTCCTTTTTTCAAAGCAGCCATTTATTTGTGTTAGAAGGACACAAGTACATAGGTAAAGTAACTAAGAAAATGATGGAACCATTGAAAATACACGTTAGCATTTATGAAAGCATGTAAGTAAAAGTACCAGGACACTGAATCAGATCTAGATAACAGAGTTAATAGTTACCAACAGTTACCATGGGTAGCTTTTGATATATTTTTATTTAACTAGCATATAGCTAGCTGTAAGTAACATCACTTATAAAATACTGGGTTCAAGTAACTATTGCTATATAAGCAGTAGGTAACATTACTGAGTCTTGTACAGTAATGCTTAATGTATAAACATATGCGGTGATCAGTTTAATGTTATCATACCCAGGTACACCTGCAAACAACTAGTTAAAATTTACGGGTGTTTATTACATGAATTTAGCAGAAATGTTTGTTTGATGCTCTTTTGTTTTCATAGATAAACTGGGTTTTTTTTTAGGGGATTTTAGGTGTCTTTTTTTCCCCTACAGCTTGAAGATTTATTTTCTGAGAAAGTGTTTTGGAAAAATGGGTTTCCTTTGGCTGCTATGGATACAAAAAATGCTTAAGTGTCTCTCAGGAATCTTTTGTGTTCTTCAAGGTAAGAAAGTCAGAGGAAGGAGTTAAAATACAGAAGTGCCATAAGCAGAAATAGATTTTACAGTCCTTCTATTGGAACACAGTCTCATCCCAGTGGAAGTCATTAGACTTTTTTCCTCCATATATAATGAAGGCCTACTGTGACTCATTCCTGAATTGTAAATGAATTTTTAAAACCTTTCAGAGCTACGGTCAGGGACATAATAAAAACCAACAGCTCAGGATATCACTCCAACCTGCAATTCCTTAGCAAGGAGATTATACAGGTCAGCAGCTGAGTAAACCCTGTTTATGATCATTGAACTTTGGGTCAAGTGTATTGCTAGGAAATTAATTTTCACTGGAAATTTAAGTGCTTATGAACAAAAATCAAAAGCAACTATGACCAATTATACCTGTATAAAGCTAAATATGCCATTTTGTTGTTGCTCTTTTAAAATACTAATGGCCAGAAATCAATAAAATAATTTCCACAGGTTTCTTGTGAAAGTGCCTGCTTTCTTTATTTTTCTCTCAACTCTGTGCGATGGAAAATGACACCATGTCAGTCTTTCTCACATAATTACATTACTGTATTATTGCCTTGCTAGAAGTGGGAAATCTTGTTCAAAGACTATCGTCAAATATTGTCCTTTCCAGCCTATTCTCACTTTTCAAAGGAACTGTTTCTTCTAATGTGATTTTATCCTTTCTTTCCACCATCTGGCCTAATAATGGCTTGGTAAACCTGGAGAACAGTAGGCAGAAGACTGCATGTCAGCTGAAGCACAGTATCCCCTTCCCCGTATCCTGCCATAGCTTAATCTTCTTTGTGTGTAGCTCACAGGGGTGTAGCTCACCGGTGGCCTGAAAGTTAGGCACCAATTCTAAGAGTCAGGTGTCAGGTCAGGCTGGAAGTGGTGCAGTGGGATCACAGGACAATGGTATTTTTACACCTTTCTGTGGCTCTTGGAAATGTTGTGTGCCTCAGATTCTGCATCTGTAGTCAGCACACGGTTACTGATCTCACAGGACTGCTAAAACTTAGTTCATCAATAGCTGTAAAACACACTGTACTCCCTAGATAGAAAATACAGATATTTTAGAAGATTAAACTGAAATACCCGTAGAATCCTTTAGAGGTTTTAAATCCTCTGCTCCACCCATTAGGAACATCTACTCCAACCTGCACAAAACAGTCCCTAAAACATCACTCAGTCTTTTTGTGAAAACCACAATTTCAAGCACCTTGGTTAGATACTGTGTTCAGAAAATATTCAGAGTGAAATCCTACCCCTGCTGAAGTGAGTGGCTAGGGTTTTGTTTCCAATTTAGATTTAGAGTCTCCGGACAGTAGAATGCTGCTCATGTCCTTTGGGATCATATTCCAATGGCTTATTGCCCTCACGGCTAAAAATCTTCAGTTTGGAGATGGCATTTCCCAAAGGAGTCTGCCCATCCTGAGATTTGTTTTGAGCCATCTCTTCTGCCTTGTAATTGAATATTAAATATATTCAGAAATACATTTAATAACATCTTGTGGCTGCTGGTCCTTGCAAAAACAATAACATAACTATTTTCTAATAATCTGAAAGCATATTGCCTTTCCAAACATATCAGTTTATACACAGGAAAGAGCTCAAAGCGATGGAAAAAAAAAGACTGTTCTCATTCAGAGAACTATTAAAGTGGTTTTCAAAGGCTGATGCTGAGAAAGTGAAGGCAATGGAAAAATGGAAAAAGAGTTTATTAGGGAATATATATCCCTTCTGTGCAATATAATTCTTGAGTAGAAGAAAGTACATAGCAAGTGTTTCACTCTTATTAAAAGAATACGATGTCTGGATGCATGCTTTCACTTCCAATAAGATAACACTGACCTTAGGTCAGCAAGCACTACAGGAATATAATTTTTTTACCTTCCATACAATTGGATGCAATTTCAGCTACAATTTCAGCTACAGGGGGTGCAGAGACAGGGGAAGGAGAGAAATCTTACAACACTTCAGATGTTATCACTTTCAGCTCCTCAAATGATCCTGGATTTTAGTGATAACAGGTGATTGATGTTACAATGGTTTAGTTAAATGCCTGGGTTATTAGGCTGAGAGAAGTCCAGCCAGCTATAGCTGTGTTGCTGTAGTTAGCAGAGCTTCAGTGAATCTCTTTCCTCATTAACAAGCTGAGCTAAGCCAACCTATATCTCCATGCAGCAGGAATGAGTTCACAACAATAACGTGGCACTAAAATCTGCGATCAGATATTTAGGGGATGTTGCTTCTTTTCATCTGTCTCCTGCATCTACAGTGTATGTTCCACATCTTCCCATCTGTTCGGAGTTGGGTGGAAGAGTCAACTTCTGCTCCTTAGAGAAGGGGAAAGGGAATGAAAACTTGTAGTGCTTACATTGTTCAGGATGGAGAATTCTTAGAGTAAGTTCTTTGTTAATCATGCAGCCTACAAAAGGGACACTAAGAGACAAGGCTCGCAGGTAGTGAAAAAAGGTCAAGGAGTCTTGCAGCTTGCCTCCTGCCCAGAAGAACCAAGTACAGGATAGACAGTTCATACTTACGGGGAGAAGGAAGCTCGTGGCAATGCAGAAAGGAGTCTGCTCACGCTGCCAAGAGATAGTCTCAACAGGAGACCTCTCTTACTTCTCTGCCTGCATCCCCAAGGTGTTGTCAGGCCAAACTCTCAAAGTCATGTTTTATAGCTCAGTACAACTGTTCAAGTTGGTACGGCTTCATGTTTGATGATTTTCATTTAATGGAAGTGAGGAAACATTAAATCTCTGGTTACAGTGGTGTACTCATGTCTTTTCAGTAATGAAAGTAGTATGGACAATTTAGTTCAGCAAACCCTAAAACCTGCTGGATCCAGATGGATTCTACTGCTGTATTTTAAATCATTCAACAGAAAATGCAGTTCTCGTGTCTAAATGCATGTCTCAGTCCCTTTGAATCCAGTAATAGGTCTCAAGAAAGTTTTGCTGATGCTGTGATTTCAAAGCTGAGCGTGACTCTACCTCCTGCCCCAATTATCAGCCAGTTTCTTTAATAATTCAAAATCCTTGCTAAAATCCTGACCTTAGAGATTAATAAAATGATCCTTTATAGCCTTTCCAAGTCAGGCCGATTAAACACAGATTTGGCACAGGCAACCTGAGAAACTTTAGTAACGTTATTCATTTAGCTAACAGAGTTACCTCCCCTGCTGACGCACTCCCAATTAATGCCAAGAAAGGCATCTGATCCGGCGGAAGGGGACCGCTTGTTCCGTGCTCTCTATTACTTTGGATTCGGTCCCAATTTGATGATAACATCACTGTGTTTTACTTGAGAATCTTAATTATTTTCTGGAATTGGGTAGCGGTCTGTCCAGCTCACAAGCCTTTCTGAGGCCCCAGACGACAGCAGGTGTTTTGGAGGAAGGTGTTCGTGCGCTCCACAGAGAGCACGTGAAGGAAGAAAGGCTTCTTCGGAACGGCGGCAGGTGATTAGTTTATACCCTGCAGCAGGAAGATGCCTAAGCTGAAGTATTTTATAATTACAACCGACGGTCTTACTCGTATCAGCACGTCAGCTTCTCCAGACCTAGGCTCTTCTGCAACCAAGCAGTGCCAGCTTAGCTTAAATCTGCCTGCAAGCCGCTCCCGGTTAAACTGATGCAACCGTACACAAGAACGACAGATTTAAAATTAGTTTTTTGTTACGCTAGTGTTTATGAATGCCAGCTGAGTCACCACAAGCTGAATTTAAACCAGTTTACTAGAGTTCATACCTAAAATTAGCGGGGTTTAGCCAAACCAGTTTAAAACTTCGCTGCGAGGGTGGTGCCGGCTGAGCGAGTCGTGCTGCGATGCCGCCGGGGAGGAGGGCCGTGCTGGGGGTGAGGGGACACCTCCGGCCACAGCCTGACCCCCTCTGCCAGCTGCCCGTTGCCTCCGACATGTCCCCAGGGGCAGAGATGGCGTGGGCGATGGCTGCCCCTGCCGCTGGGTAGGGGCCACAGGAGGAGGAGAGCAGGCGGTCTGGTCCCAGGGGAAGGTGAAGGAGAGGTTGAGGGGACCGGGACCCTCCCCGAGCCCCCGGCAGTGAGGAGGGCCTGGGTAGAGACTGTGGGGCACACAGGGGCTTCCATGGCAAGGATGGTTGGGGGCTTCTGACTCCTGGCGATGGCAGGGGGCTGTCCTTCCACCCACAGGCCTGCAAGGAGGGTGGGTGCCCCATGGCAGGCGGGGGCAGAAAGCTGTGCCCGGGGAGGCACCCCAGACCCACGGCAGCACCAGGAGGGGTGGCAGGGGGTGGCAGAGGGGCCCTTGTCTCCCAACCTGGCCCGCTGGTGGGGGCTTGGGCAGGCCCTTGGACCATTGCCCTACACAAACACCTCTGCCAGGGCCAGGGGAGGTCCTGGGTTTTTTTTCTGCTGGATTCTGCCACTGAGGGGAGGGGGGCTTTAGCTGGTTGCACAGCTGTTGCCAGTGACACATTTGGCTTTTACAACCACAGGACCCGCTTTAAGAATTGAGGATGGCTTTGGGGGCACGTGACAGCCATCTCCCAGTACCTACAAGGAGGTCACGGAGGAGATGGAGTCAGGCTCCTCACAGCATTGCAGGGCAGGAGGGCAAGAGGCAACGGGCACGAGTTGAAATGAGACCATTTCAGGCTGGGTATAGATAGAAACTGTCTCCCCATGAGGGAGGCAGTGGAGCAGGTCACCCTGAGAGGCTGTACTATCTCCATCCTTGGAGGGTTTCAAGCCCCGACTGGTCTGAGCCCTGAGCAGCCTGGTCTGCCCCCAGAGCTGGCCCTGTTTTGGGCCAGGAGGTGGACTGGAGGCCTCCTGAAATCCCTCTCAGCCTGAATTATCCCATCATCCTGTGATAATCACCAAGTGTTTTTAAACCAAAACAACTTTGCACATACAGCGTTTTGTACTCGGCCCTTAGCCTCAATAAGGTCTGGTGGCAGCAAATTATATAGATTAATCAGCTAACCATCATTTCAGTCAGCTTTATTTTCACTCTGACTTTGATATAAGGAAAGAAGACAGTTTCATCTTTGCAATCCCGTGCACTTGAGGCAAACTTTCCAACACACATGCTTAAGTAACCTCTTTCTGAAAGTGCTGAGCTCTCATCAGCCATCTCTTGAAGGGAAATCATTGCCAGCTGAGCACTTTGGAAAACTTGATCCTTTGTTTACCCACCTAAACAAGGCTTTTGGACTCTAATTTTTGTCACATCTTCAGTGTCTTGGCCACAGCAACTTCTATATGTTCCGAAAAGGCAAACTCCTTTCTTATGAGAAAGGTGCATTATAATATCTGTGGTATTGTCCCCCCAGGATAAAAGAGAGCAGATGGCCCATCAAAAGTCTCACAGTAAGTGGAAATCATTAATTCCAAGCAGAACCACCAGTCTGCTAGCCATAGACCTCATTAGATGAAAAGCCAAGATCCACCATCCTTATCTAATCAGGTATCAGTTGTGCTAAGATGTCAGGGAATATTACATCTTAAATACGAGCCTCACTTTGTTTATCTAAAATATTAAATTTTGTGTATACTCTATTTTTAGTCTTATGCTATCTGTAAAAGAAAAGACATTTTTCTTTTCCAACTTTTATTTATATGTCTGTTTTCTTCTCTTTTTGCAGTAAATTAGTCACTAATTTAATCATCTTTAAGATCCATATGCTCGCCCACACCATCTTTCATATGAGTACAATGAGATAAAGATTATTATTTGCTGAACTGGGGTATAATTAAACATTCTGAATTTCAGTTATTTCAATTGATTACAGTGAGAGATCACATGGTCTCCTCCAATTCAGTAAGATAATTTTTTCATTTTAAATGTTTCAGAATTTTCTACACTTGTCTTTTAATTTAACTTCCAGCCCTTGATAACAGGGTTTACTTACATCAAACCAGTAATACACTCCACTGAAATGAAATAGTTTCTTTTGGGTTATTTTCCCTCCTATGGCCATATTGGCAAGTTTCACAGCTGAGCAGTATGACAAATACCATATGTTCACCTTCGGGCCACTGTGTTATTTGCTGGTAACTGCATTTCCTGCTGCTGTAGTTGCTCTGTGAAATTAAGAGTAACTATGACACTTTCCCTTTATTGCCTTATGTCATCTTATGTATATAGGTAAATTTCTAGAATCACTGCTCCATGAAATGGATAAAAATGTGTGTAGATTCATATTTTGTATTGGTAAAACACAAGCAACATTTGAATTCTCAACAAAAATGAAAAACATTCCAATCAGAAAGTTGCCTGCAAAAAATTCAATACCTTTCTGCCTTTATTCATTTATTTCAGCCTGTATTGCTTATGAATCTAATGAAATGCTAAGCTAGAACTCCATTTCAGTATGAAATGACTCAAGGGAAAAGAGTAAATGTCCAACTTCATGAACAATATATGACAAAGTTATAGAGCAAGTCCTTTGATTAGTTTATCTAGTGACTTGTAACTTCACTTTTGAATAAACAGAGGTTGTCAGGCAGTAACAGAAGAGTTTGCCATGAATATTCATGCAAAATGCCTGCCCTCAGTGTAGCACAATTTGATGGAGCTTTTCCTCTGCCTTGCTTTGATTAATTGACTTTCTTAATGAGTTTTTGCTCATTTTTGTTTAAAGTTTTCAAGAAAGAGAGCATGGAAGAACAACTGACCAAATAATTCTTCCCTACAGACCAAACTAGCTGTCAACAGGAGCTGAGGGTTCAATGGAAAGGCAGGATCAAGGCTTATATTTGCTAGTCTTTTTGAGTCCTGCTTCCCTGAGGACCCCAGAAGAAGGGCTAAGTAAGAGGCTGCAGGGTTTAAGGGATCCTTGCTATTTTTAGTCTTTTAACAAGTGGTGCAGTCCAACCAGAAAGAACTTTCCCTTATTCCCTTCTAGGCTAGTCCTGGCCCAGAGGGTTTCCTTCCTTGTTCCACTGCCTCTAGAGAAGCTTCTGCTGATCCTCCTCCATCCAGTACATTATCCTCCTCTGACTAGGAAATCTTTCTCAGTGCTTTAGGCTGAGTCTTCCTCCTCATGCTTATATCCTTCACCAGCTGCAGCCACTCACTGGGGAGCTCACCTGCGGAGACGAAGCAGCTCTCTAGTTAGCAGCTGCACTGGAAGTTTACAAAATTGCTTTATGAGGCACACACTTCCAAGTCAGCAACAGTGCTAACGCTGTAAGAGTGAAGGAAGAGGAAAAAAAAAAGTAGAAAATCAACTTCCAAGTGAGCAAAGGTGTATTGCCTTAAGACAATCATTGGCAGGTGTAGTGTGGGATCTTGCCAGGACTTTGCAGAAGCCAGGGGAGAGAGCTAAAGATACATAGTTGGATGTAGTTTATATGCTTAAATAGTAACAAATAGTTCAGTCTGTGCTCACAAGGAGGATTTACAAGGTGTTCTTATACCCAGTAGGGGTTTCCTTTAGGAGGTATGTCTGCTCTTCCTGCAATGTTTGAGGAGAATTAACACCAAAGAACAGAAGCCATAAAGGCCAAAACAAGAGCTGTTTAGGTAGCAACTAGTGATAGAGACACACAGAGCTTTAGATCTCCTTCCCTCCAGTCAGTGTTATTTTGAGCTAACTAGAGATGCCCTCATACCTGTGAGTGCCTTCCTGGAGTAAGTTTCCAGAGAAGCCAGGACTGCTCTTTCTCAAAAGAACAAACAGGTGTTGTTTCCTTTTGTGGAAATGTCCGAGAACAAAAATTCATCATTCAGAAGTACTGGTGGCACCAATTCTTTCTTGGCTTTGTTTGCTTCTTCAGGTACCCCAGCTTCCAGTGAGATGCAGGACAATTGCAGATAGAGAGGATTCAGCTGAAGTGGGGATTTTGATGAAATTTAAGCACCTAAATTCACATCTGTATTCCTGAAAAACTCTGGTTTATCTGCTACGTAGTATGAGCAGAAAACTTTATCAGAGTCTATGTATTGAGACTGTTCCAGATTTGTTTATTTACATGCCTAAGACTGTCTCGGTCTTAACAGAAATACCCTGGGCACCTGATTCTGTTGCCAGACTCAGAATCAATTTTCAGTGCTCGTCCAATGCATTTGGTTACATAAAAACATGCTTGAAGGAACAGGAATGCTTACCCAGGGCAGGAAAACCTGTGTTCAGTTGCACTTTTGCCTCTCTATCTGCCCCATTCCCAAGCTGCTTTTTTAAGTCTGAGGACCCTCAAGCCTACATCTCTCAAGAAAGCATCTTGATGAGAGCCTGAAGATTACTTTAAGATGGGGGTATTCTTAGTTGTCAAGGAAAGTAATTAGCATTTAAGTAAATAGAAATTAAGAAAATTAATAAGGGCTTGTCTACACACAATGTTCTTCAATTAACATGCATTAATTTTACTGTGTGGTGTTGTCAAAGTCCAGAGACACTGCTTGATTTGTGTACTTCGTGACCATTTGGTCCTTGGATCAAGGGCACAGATTAGGGATTTGAATGTCAACTTCTCCTTTCCCTCTCTCCCAGACATGCCTGTTCGGTTAGGATCATACTTTCTCATGCTGCCTCTCTCTCATTCATGTGCCTTTAAAGATGTAAAGGAGGTAGATGAAGTCTTTAAATGGAATTATTTTCTTGTGTGTATTTGACTACAGAAAACATTGGAAATAGCTGTTTTCCAGCTAATAAAGCTGAAACCTTGTGAGACCAAGGTGTCAAAAGAAAAGATGTTAGAACAAGCTGCTATATTAAGCAGTAGCGTATTTAAAAGAAAACTTGGCTGCTGCTCCACCAAGTATTCTATGGACACAAAAGAACGAAATGATTGTATTGTTAACAAAATATACAATGTTATTTTAACACCAGACCTTAGGGTAGCAGATTTCAGTCCTTTCTCTAACAAAGGCTCTGGGGTAACTGTGTAAATTATAAACAAGTTTGTCTAGTGTCAGTATTGAGTAACAGGATGAAACAATAATTAAAGGAAGTCACTAGAAACCAATAGGAAGATCAAGGTATGTAATACAAATCAACATAGGTGCTATAAAAGAAAGTGGTGTTTTCAATCTACTGACAATTTATTGCACATGCTAGCATAGTCATGTATAAAGTAAAATAATCTGAAATAATTTATTTTGACTTTTAAAAGCCACTTTTGCCATAACTCCTGAAGTGGGGGATGTTAAGGAAATTAACTACTCATGAGGTGAGAGAAGTATGATTATAGAATGGCAAGCCATAAAAAAGCAAGGAATAGAAGTAAATACCCAGATGCCATGCTGGCAAAAGGCCAGCCAAGTGATGACTGCAGGGTTGCACTATGGATGCTGTCAAATACATTTCAAATGACAGAAGAGCCCACCTGAAGTGCAATAGAGTGTGAAAAACACCTAACAAAGGGACCTAACAAAGCTAGGTAAACTGGTGGTAAGATGATAGATGAAATATGTCAACAAAACAGTATAATGGACAATACTGCTAGTTTTAAAATGAAAAACCCCCAAACTTGGGGGTGGGAAGGACCTTACAAAAAATTCACCAAAGTGTTCTTTATCTGCAGTGATGGTCAAAGTGTGACTGGATGTCTAAATGACAAGATAAGGAATCATAAAAATAATACTACATTGTATATGTAATATACTTCATTACACATATATAAGGTATTTTCAGACATAATATGTGGGTGCATGGGTGGGAGTGCATAAGAACATCCGTGCACATATATAAGAAAGACATTGAGGTTCTGGAGCGTGTCGAAAGAAGAGCAACGATGCTGGTGAGGGGTCTAGAGCACAAGTCTTACGAGGAGCAGCTGAGGGAACTGGGGTTATTCAGCCTGGAGAAAAGGAGGCTGAGGGGAGACCTTATTGCTCTCTACAGCTACCTGAAAGGAAGTTGTAGTGAAGTGGGTGTTGGTCTCTTTTCCCAAGTAACAAGTGATAGGTCAAGAAGAAATGGCTTCAAGATACGCCAGGGGAGGTTTAAGATGAATATTAGGAAAAATTTCTTCACCGAAAGGTTTATCAAACATTGGAACAGGCTGCCCAGGGAAGTGGTTGTATCACCATCCCTGGAGGTATTTAAAAGACGGGTAGAAGTGGTGCTTAGGGACATGGTTTAGTGGTGGTTTTGGCAGTGCTAGGTTAACGGTTGGACTCAATGATCTTAAAGGTCCCTTCCAACCTAGACAATTCTATGATTCTACGTCCTGACATAAAATATTCACCTATCTACAGAGCTGAATTTGTAGAAGCACTCGTATTTAATAAAACAGTGCTGTGACTCAGATTTTCTGTGCAGTATTGTGTTGTTATACCTCTGAAGTGCCAATGCTTCAGATATTCTGCATGTGCACATATGCACAAAGCAACACGCACAGGCATATTTCTGATATACATATAAAAATATTTTCCCCCGTTTCACTGCCTTTTATAACATTTTACCTGTTTATGGACTCCTTACAGAAATTATTAGAAGCAATGAAAGTTTCCCATAGGAATATAAACTGAATAGACAGGGAGACTTTGTTTCAGAGACGAGATGAAGAAAGATGTGAAAGACGTGACATCATGGTACAGAGGAAGGCAATCAGGTGGTGTGTTTAAGGATATATTTGATGCAGCTGAAATACAAAAAACCTGAAACATACAGAGGTACTCTTCCATTTAGCGCTGAATTACCGACCCGTAGAACTTTCTGCCATACTACAACCACTGAGACCAGGAGTTTAGCAAGATTCTCCAAGCAGTTAGACAATTGTAGCAATAACAAAACCATTGAACTACACATCAAGTAAAAAAGAAATTAATGAGCAGACACGGAGACAATGAGGCTTAAAATATTTCCTGTAGCAGCAGGGCTTTCTACAGTGTTTCTCGAGGGTTTTAAGGCACCTGGAAACACATCTGGTAAGCAGGGGCTTGGTGGGTAATGGTGTGATCTGGCAAGGCAGTGCCACAGATCTCAATTTCTTCTGTTCCTATAACTAAAGGCAAGCTCAGTAACTTTGATGACTGCATTTCCATTGTTCTTTGGTAGCAACAGGTTATGTTACGCCCCGAAGAGTGATCCTTCAGAGTCCAGTAAACCTCAAAACCTATTGATCCAATAAGAATTAAAGTTTTTCAGTGCCCTGCAGTAGAAGCTGAGCTCTGTGCAGGATAGGGTCTTGCATGACAGGTATCCGTTGGAAATGATGGACTAAATTCAGAATCCCAAGTGCTGTTTCCATTACCTTAAAACTCAAAAAATCATTCAATTGGATCAAAGATAAGCTGGCGGACTTAGGGATGGTTACCTCTGCTCAGTGTGTATTATTAAGTGACTAGATGCTCCTTTGACTGGTCAGTACGGAGGCTGACAGTGCCTGCTTTCTCCTGTGTGTGCAGCCCTTAGGATCAGGTACGCCTGCCGGTGACAGCTTTCATTCTGGTACCGTGGCCTGGTGAGTGGAGTGCTTGGAAGAGGACTGGTGGCTTTGGAAATCCCATGGCCTATGTTTGTGTGCTGAGGTTGTTGGTTTTTCTTCCCCGTTCCACTATTGAACTTGCCGGACAATTTTGGTTGTAGCTGCTTAAAGGGATGAGACCTGCAGCTGGTGAAAATCAGTAGCCTGTTAGAGGAGAAAGAGTGTGCAGATAACCAAAAAACTGCATCTAACCAAAAAACTGCAGTTTCTCTCCCTTTTTTTTTTTTTTTTTTTTTTTTTATTTCATTAGGAAATAGGGAATCCGCTCAGGGAAAACTCAAATCGGAGCTTAAGTTTAGACACCAAAGTCAATCAGCTACACATCACAGATCCACAAGAAACCAGGCTGCATTTGCTCACTGCTCATGGGACTTTTCTTTTTTTCTTTGCTTTTTTTTCAATCCACGGTTTGAATAAAAGAGGCTAAAAGCAGCTTTAGGTGATTCCCCTCCAAAACATTTTGGGTAGATTGCCAGGAAAGGGAGTCATTATAGCTTTACTTTCTCTGCACCCAGTCTCTTGGTGTGGGTTTTTTTTTTTCAACTAAAGTGACATTTTTGATGTCAGGGGCATCTTCTCTACCAGCATCCTTGCCTTCCTCCTATTGCCCCAGCCCTACCAGATGCTGCTGCCTTCTCTCAGGCTGCTGTCAAGAATCAGAAGAGAAGCTCTGAAATGTCTTGGGCGTATTTGTTCCCATTCGGTAGCATGTTCACCTCCTCCCTACATCTCTGCTCAAGTTCCCGTTACAGAGGTAGCGCTTATGCCTCTGCATCCTGACCCTATAACAGTAACTGAGCAAGGCCCGGAGTGATCAAATTATTTGGTGGCTTTGAGGACAAGTTTTTCCAACCACAAGTGCCAACATATTCAAGGCTGGAGTCAGGAGATCCTCACTCCAACCCATGTCCTCCTGGGCACAAGAAGCAGAGCCATTCCTGTGAACAGCTCCTGATGTTAGGAACTGGAATAGATCAGATCCTAATAACAACCCCACGGTTCATTCACACAATGTTTAGTTTTCTTTCTTAACTGAAACAAAACTGCTTTTGCATAGTGCAGGGTTTCATTGTAAAAGGTTCATGTAGTTCCTGCATTGTAGTTCCCAACATGTTCTGGAGCAGCTTTGCTGCCATCACCGGAGATTGCCCCAGAGGAGGAGCACGGTAAGTTCAGGCAGTGTAGTACACAGAAAACAGCACATTGATTTCTGTTTGTTCTTTTTGCCTTACTTATTCTGGGCCATAGTAATAAGATCCAAGAACTTCAAAGGCATGCCTGTAAAAACTGTTGCCAGATAGATAAAACCAGTCGCTCCATGTACAGTCACACTGTACAGGTATATTAGGGCACTGAAGTGAGAATCATGTTAATTTGCTCTGTATTTGTGTGAGGACTACTTTATATTCTCTAGGGGATGCTTAACTTTGTGTTGTTTTAGCTTTCTGCATTTGAATATATATCTTACTATTGCCTTATAATTTTGTTCCTAATCCTGAAAGTGTGCTAATTGATATGCTACTTGTCTTTTTGGTGGCTATTTTGATTGAGAATCAGCAGTAGATGTGTATATTTACAGACTGAAAGGGAATTGTAACTCTGTTACTGTAAAATTTATTTTTACTTTTTTTTTTTTGTTAAAAAATCTCAGCAGCAGTAAGCTTTTGAAAATGGCCCTTGTTCACCATCAAAATAACACACTACTTACAATGGTGGTTATTCATCACAGGTTATCATTTAAAATATTATTTGGAAGGTGAGCCAGGTGGTTCTATTTCATGTAGGCGTTCAGATTTTTCCCCCTGTATGAGTAAATATGCAGTTTCAGGAAAACACTCTGAATTGTTAGTTTCTGGCACGACAGCCTCAGAGAGGCTTTAGCAGCCTCTGAGTAGAGCAACCTGGGTAAGCAGCAGGAGAAGTTGGTCTCCTCCTTACTCTTGGATCAGAATCCATTCCTAAAGGAGAGCAGCTCTCTGGCAGCCTGGAGTGTGTGTCCATGGAGAACCCTCTAGACCGTTTGACCTTCTTTCTTTCAAAAGTATACTTATGGGCAAATAAAACAAGAGTCGCCTAGAATATTTGCCAATCTGGTGACATTCATTTCTTCTTCAGTGGTTGTCAGGTCTGCTGGGGTGGATATCTGGGGCTGCAACCACTCTGGTGTTAGTGCTGGAAGCTGGGGTTACAGTGCCGTATGCCAAAAGTTGAAAAGACTTACTTTGGGTCATTTGGGACTACGAATTACAGTGGGCAATTTGTTCCCTTCTTGCAACTTTCCCCCATCTTTCTTAATGTGTGTGCTAATTACTAATGTATGCTGCAGTAAATAATACTTACTCTTCTTCATCTCTCAGGGTGATTTGTAATTCATCCAGGGTTGGGAATAGCTGGAAGGCAGCGATCCTGAAATTTTCTGGGACTAAAGTCAATGATGTTTTTATGGTCACCTAAGTTTCCTGGGAGTGTTTTGTGTTACATTAAGTGGTTGTTATGCACTGATGAGCATGCCTAATGAGCATAGCCACTTCCCTCTGATAAATCATGGGAACAAATGAGCATTTGCTCATTAACATGTATAAATTAATCCCGTGTGAACATTGTAAAGAATTCTGCATGGTACAAAAGTATCACCGTGGCTTGCCCTCCTGTTTGGATCTGGGTTCATCACTTGTCAGAAGGAGATCAGTCTAAACGAAAATAAATAAATTACTTCTTTCTAAAAAGGGAACTGTATTAATATAAAACTGATTTAAATGCCCACACCCGTGGGCAGTTCCTTTCCTGTCAGGAGTACCATTGAGAAGATACGGAGAGAAATAACTGCATGAATTAGTGTACTAGTGAGAGGAGAGATGGGGAGGGCCCTCTGTGCCAGCGGCAAACTGAACCAAGTAGAAGTGTCACCTTGCTTCATTTCAGAGGAGGCTGGGGTCCTTGGGAACAGCGGGTTGCTCATGGCCTTTCCAAGACCAATACTTGTGTTTGGTTTTTTAATATAATCCCATTTTTCTGCAGCAACACGCACATTACACTATTGCAATATTTATTGTTGCCGGAAGATGAGGTACAGTCTCTTCCGGGCAAAGGAATATTTTTCTTCTAGGAAAATTCAGCAGGTAAGAGGTTTTTAATCATAATATGCAAAATAAGTCAAAAGGAGTCATTTCAAAAAGCATCTTTTGATCCAGTATAGCTTTTTCCCAGTAGGTTTGATCAGATAACTGGTTGCATTAATTGGTACTCGGTGTAGGAAGAGATGCAAAATACTTCTGCCTATCAATTCACCCAGATGTACAGAATAATCCAAAAAAGCACATGCAGTAACTGACAGCAATGAATTCTGAAACAGCTGACAATCATGAATAATGCAGTAAGGTAAAAAAAAATATTGTGGTTGAGAGGTAGTTCGCAGGTTGTTCTACTAGCACCTTCTTTAAATGTAAAGTATTGTTCATAAATGGAACTTTTCCTGTGAGTTTCACTAAATTAGACAGTAAACTATGAAAGTAAGCTTACAACAGAGCAGTATCAAATCTGAAACCGCTAAATATGAAAAACTGGGGCCTGAGAAGGAAGCTCTACTAAAATGACATGCTTGTAATTGAAAAACAATCATTATTTCTTTGCTGACTATATGTTTAACAGAGACAAATTTCCACAGATTGGGATGTAGACATATTAAAAAAGATACTCCTGCACAGACTACCTTATTTGATGCAAAAACAAACTAAGGTCCAGTAGAAAGGGTCCCAATGACTTCAATGGGCTCTCATGAGGAAATACTTTCACATTTCCCATAGCATTCTACTGGAGAAACTGGCTGCTCGTGGCCTGGACAGGTGTACCCTTCGCTGGGTAAAAAACTGGTTGGATGGCCGTACCCAGAGAGTGGTGATAAATGGAGTTAAATCCAGTTGGTGTCCAGTGACAAGTGGTGTCCCCCAGGGATCGGTGCTGGGACCGGTTCTCTTTAATATCTTTATTAATGATCTGGATGAGGGGATTGAGTGCACCCTCAGTAAGTTCGCAGACGACACTAAACGGGGGGGGCGTGTTGATCTGCTTGAGGGTAGATTGGCTCTGCAGAGAGATCTGGACAGGCTGGACAGATGGGCTGAGGCCAATGGTATGAGGTTCAACAAGGCCAAGTGTCGGGTCCTGCACTTGGGTCACAACAACCCCATGCAGTGCTACAGACTGGGGGCGGAGTGGCTCGAAAGCTGCCTGGCAGAGAAGGATCTGGGGGTGTTGGTGGACAGCCGGCTGAGTATGAGCCAGCAGTGTGCCCAGGCAGCCAAGAGGGCCAACAACATCCTGGCCTGCATCAGGAATAGTGTAGTGAGCCGGAGTAGGGAAGTAATCATCCCCCTGTACTCGGCACTGGTGAGGCCTCACCTCGAGTACTGTGTTCAGTTTTGGGCCCCTCACTACAAGAAGGACATTGAGGTGCTGGAGCGTGTCCAGAGAAGGGCTACCAGGCTGGTGAGGGGTCTGGAGGACAAGCCTTATGAGGAACGACTGAGGGAACTGGGGTTGTTTAGCCTGGAGAAGAGGAGGCTGAGGAGTGACCTTATCACCCTCTACAACTACCTGAAGGGAGGTTTTAGAGAGATGGGGGCTGACCTCTTCTCCCACGTGGCAAGTGATAGGACAAGAGGAAACGGGTTCAAGTTATGTCAGGGCAGGTTTAGATTGGATATTAGGAAGCATTTTTTCACTCAAAGGGTTATTAAACATTGGAATGGGCTGCCCAGAGAGGTGGTGGATTCACCATCCCTGGAGGTGTTTAAGAAAAGGGTAGATGAGGTGCTTAGGGACATGGTTTAGAAGTGGGTGTTTTTAAATCAGGGTAGGTTAACGGTTGGACTTGATGATCTTAATGGTCCCTTCCAACCTCACTTATTCTATGATTCTATGATTCTATGATTCTATGATTCCCTATTTTAAGCATGTAATTTGGAAACGTAGGTGATGCCAGTACTCCCTGATACTTAAATCAGCACATTATTCTCTCTTGTTTGGTTGTAGTTTTGATAGAGTTACTATTTCTGCCTATATATATTTCCTTTTTTGCCTTTGCCAGTTTAACATAAGACTGCAAGAATAGCGGTACTGGCTGTTGCCAAATGTTCTCCAACAATGACCAGAAGCAGAAAAACTGGAGTGGAGAATAAGAGCAGAAAATAAGAGTATTTCAAGCATATTGTGTTACTTCTTCAGGGTAGTCTTTTAGCCTCTGACAATTTACAGCTCGGAGACTCAGCTCAGAGTTGGTGGCCCTGTGTTCAGTTACTCTCTATGGCTGTCTCTTCCATAAGTTATAAGTCTTACCCATCCGTACCAGGAATCCCTGCTACCCCCTGTCAGAATGAGATCCATGGTTTACTGTAAAACCTGTCCTTTTACTCCTATAATTTTGACCTGGCTTATTGTCTTTTTTTCCCCCAATCCATGTGGAGACAGATCTTCCTTATCCCGTGGTTGCCTAGTTTCCCTAAGAACTGTTGATGACCGAGGTGGCCGGGAGCCAGTTGAAAGCCTAGGGATTGCTACTGGAGTGCTTTCTGACTCTTTCAGGAGTTTGTGAGGCAGGACTTCCTTCACAAAGTCCATGCTGACTCTTCCCTGATGTCCCAAAATTATCCACCCATCTCCTCTTCTGTTCTTTATTATAGTATGTAGGTAGTTTCACCAGAAAAACAGCTTATTTTTTTTTGCTCTGAGTGCCTTGACCTCCTACAGAATTGTTTTGTTTGGTTTGTTTGTTTTTTAAATAGATGATACCTTTGCTACCCTCCAGTCCAGAAGGTTATCAAGGAATTATGTTGGACTGTCACATAATACAATAGCCATTTTCCAGAATGTAGTCTTCACTGTATTAGGAAAGAAGAAGTAGTGTTGGACTGCCATGTCCTGCCTGCTATAGGAAGAGGGTGAATATGTAGATCAACTTTTAAAAAAGAAAGATAAGCACACAGAAAAGTGAACTGAGCATAGCAGCATGTACCAAGGGACTGTTACACAGCAACATTCATAAAGAGCGCCTCAGGAATGAGCTGCCTCGGGTTTGATTTTTACACACACAGGCCATGCTCAGAGTCTTTGTACCGTTTTCCAGAGCGATGTCTACACTGCCGAATAAAAGAGGACATGGTTTCAAACCCAGTCCAAGCGACTGGGACAGGGTTTACATGTATGCCATGAAGCAGCAGCCTCCCGCGGGTCACAGCTGCCTTGCAGACCGCTGTTTGGAGAAATCCAGACCGGAGCCAGGGGCTTAGAGAACAATTAAGCTGTGTGGACAATCAGTAATCAGGCTTGCTCCCTGGCCTTGTTTTTAGGAGTATAGAGGCACTCAGTGTGATCCTTCTAACAAACAGGAACAGCTTGTAAAAGGATAAGAGAAACAGAATGATTTCTGAGTAAATAATCTGATCTGGGGAATGATGTAAACCACTAGCAGAGGCACTTTCATGCAGCGTGAAATCATTAACATTATGTAAGGGCTGAAAGCATTCGCGAAAGGCTGGTGCACTTGTGTTGGGACATGGATCATGCTTTTACTGACATTTAGCATCCTTTCGCTTCTGGAGCTGGGGCCACTTAAAAAGCTCTGTCTAAGTAAATTGTATTTACGCTGTAATATTTTGATGTTAACTGAGCTGAAAAGGGCTCTTCTGATGAGCTCCTTAATGAAAAAACAGATAAATCTTAATTTTGGAAGGAATGACTGCACATATCTTTTTGACCTGACTTCGTGTCACTGAGTTAGATCTGAAATGTGACCTAAGTAAAAATAAAATGAAGATGGGTGGGAGTGTTTCTGCTTAATCCACTGGTCTGAAAAGCAGATACTGCTTTTGGTGGCTGAGAGCTGTAACCATCAGCGGTGCAGAGGAGAAGGCGGGGGGTGGTGTGAGTGCCTTTCAGGCCAGCACTCCAGATGCTGAAATAAGCTGTAGCTAACATTCGCTGCTTGTCAGGCTGAGGTTTCTTTCCACAGGTTTTTTTCCTGAAGGTTAATTAAAGGAGATGTTCTCATAATACCGTTCCTATTTCCCAATACAAAATCTTCACTGTTCCTGGTCTAAATGGCAAGCATTAGCTACTTAATACCAGCAAATTTGTCCATAAAGTGTAGCTTTCAAAAGCATTGTAGACATGCCTTGTTAACCAAATGAAGTATTTCACAGAGATAAAAAAGCACATGATTGACATATAGCATGCAGTCAAGGGAAATATTATCCTCCGAAGCTTTCAGCAATGTGACACCGAATGCTGCACTGTGCAAAGTTCAAGCAACAGAAATAATGGGCTTCATTAGAAGAATCCAGAGTACACTGATCCGTCACTGATGGAAACCCAGCTCAAGGCTAGCTGGAACAAATGCTGGTTATTTTGTTTCTTTCCTATTACTAAAAGCATTTTGCCTTTTAGCCCTCAGAGCGTGGTCTCCACAACATACGGGAAAGAAGGCATTAGCTTGAAAAAGCTGTGGTCTGCACTGCCCGGGAAACCCCTCCTGGATCTTGCCCTCCCGTACAACCACCCCAACAGACCTTTTCTCCATGCCATGCTCCCGGTGCACAGTGGCACTCTCACCCAGCGGGACACAGCTCGCTGCCCCGGAGCAGAAGAGCTGGGCAGGGAAGTGAGCTAGAGAAAGGTGCTGCCTACCCAATTAGAAATCAATACCCTTTTGATAATGGTAGTCAGTATCATTATTTGTATGCAGATTTCATTTCCTCAGCATCTCGGTACCTGTGCATGTTTTGGCTCTTCCATATGTCCTTCAATCCTTTTTTTTGGGACCCCTAAGTCATAGAATCACAGAATCATTCAGGTTGGAAAAGACCTTTAAGATCATCGAGTCCAACCCAATCTGAGTGTCAAGGGCTTTTTTTTAATACACACTTACAATCCTTTCTGAACACACCTGAGTGAAGGACGTGTAAACCAAAGAGAATGAGGCCTGATAGGATGCGTAGGGCAGGGTTTATCTCAATGTAATTTTCAATCAATGGAACTACACTTTCATTTCAGGGAGACAGAGAAGCTGTTATTTCGGATAGCAACAAATTTAGGCAAATGGAAACTGCAAATGCCCTTCCGCAGATTCAGACATCTTCAAGACACAAGCTAAGATTATTTTCATGAATATTATCCTCTTTTAAATCAGTTGCAGTGGTTAGCTGCAAAGTGCCTCTTGGGTACTTTGATTTCATTTGTTTCAGAACACAGATCAGGTATATTTAGCTAATCCTCTAAAATTCAGCAGTATTATCTTCTTTCATTAGCCTCTCTAAAATGCATTTTTGCTGTTATATTTTAAAGAGGATTAATCTTTTCTAATATCAATCACAATAGTCTCTTTAGTTATGGTACATCTTAAGGTTTACACCATTTAAACTATTTAAATGATGATTTATGTTGCCTAAATTATTCTATTAGAGCTGTTGAGAGAGTAAGACCAACATTAGGATTATTTTACTGCCTGATGTGTTGGATAAAGATCTTGTTGAAGACCCGATTCTTTCTTGATTATTGTGCAACATCTCAACCAGTCCTAATAATTTGCTCAAAAATTTGAGAGCAAATAGTGATGGATGCAAAATACTAAGAAATCATTAAGTTGTTATAAAAATTTATTTGATAAAAAACCCCGAGTAGATGGACTCTCTGTATGTCACTGATAGCTGGAAACGCTAGCAAGCCCTATTCTGTCTTTTAAGAACACAAACATGGGCTGTCACTTGAACGTATCTGAAATCCTTAGAGTTCTTTCCTTCATACTGTCATTCTGCTACAGGCATTTATCTACTATTTTTTCTCATCTGATTTGAAATACACAGAACACTCTAACTTCCAGAAAAGACTATTATGATGACTCTGCAGAAGCTACCCTCTTTTGTAAATTGCACTTGAGGTTGATGTGTGAAACTCACAGCAAAGGTGTCCTCTCTTTCACGTGTGCCCTGCTTACTCTGAATCACAGCCTCCACTCAGAGCGAACTGCAGAGGCTTTCCACAGAAAACAGCAAGGAGACCAGTAAGCTGGTGTTGCTTGGGGCAAAATGAGGACATGCATGTTTTTCTTCGGATGGAGATTGCAAAGTCGTTGCAAGTGGCTTATGTATAATTCCTTGGATTTATTTAAAAAGTTGGTTTAAATAGGTGGGCGGGGTTACAGCAAGAATGAGGAATCTAGTCACAGTTTAGCCACTGATTTTCTGGATGATCTCTTAACAGTCACATGCCAGGACTTCCAAAAAGGACCTAGAATTTGGGGTGTCCTAGTTTAAAGTCCCACTCCTGACTTTTATTTTTTAATTTACTTTTTATTTATTTAGGAGAAACATTTAAAAACATTGCCTATTTATTTTAGGTGGAAAAACAAACTGATTCCATTGAAACAAGTCGAGCACATCTTTGCCCAGGCTCTTGGTGTAAGAAGGTATTTTTAGAAATTCCCGTTTTGTTGTTTACTTATCCATATTATGGACACAGCAATGCTAAACATGTAAAGTTTTTGCACCTCCTTTAAGGACATTTAGCTCTGCTTCATCTGAAATTGCTATAAAGCTGTGAAAGCTAGAAACCAGGTGTTCCTATCTTTTGAGCCTACAGTCAAGCATTTGCATTTTGAACCCATGCGTGTTTCCAACTGGTTCTCAGCGCGCTGAGAGTGGAGGCAGATATGAGAGGTATCTTAAGGACAGCTTCTCCATGTGCCAATCGTGTGCTCTTCAAATGAGATTGCTGATGAGTACCCGTTTAACTACACTTTGCTGACAGGAGCAGGGGAAAGGAAGAGCATCACAAACCCTTCATCTCACATGCAAGGGCTGGCCAGTGCTGAGCATCCAAAGACATGAATACAAAGGAGAGAAAGGAGTATGTAATCGTCACACTTGTGACTCTGCCAGCCTCACATTCCTACCAGCTCTCCAAGGGAAATGATTCACTTCTGAACGTGCTAGCACAGCTGGGTCGGGGCAGTACAACAGTAATTCCTGAGGGCATGCCACTTGAACCTCAGCAAATGGAAAACTTCAGCTTCGTTGACCTCCTGGGTGCATCTTGATCTTTGTTAAAGGAACTTTGGTAGAAAGTTCAACCAAACAGGCAGTGACTATATTTTTAATTTAAGCCACAATAGAGAAAAGGAGAGCGCTTCGCCAAGATCTTCATGTAGGATTATTTGTTGTTGCCAGCTGACCTACAAATTGTACAAATTCTCTCCTTGTGAATAATTGCAGTTTAAAAAGTGTGGCTTCAGCATTTCTTGATGGGTGTGTTAACTCCCAAATTCAGAGAACCCTTAAGTGGAGGTGGGGATCGGCTATTTTGATGGGAAGGACTCGACCTGTAAGGGCCTGTGAAGGCAGTTATGCAACACAGAAGTGAAAAGCCAAGACTGGGATTTAAGGTTTGAAGTAAAATTTAGAAAGTACTGAGGAATGCAGGCTATTTGAGATCCTGGGGGGACATGGCCGAGGAGCAGAGCATGGCTGAGAGCAAAAGCAGTGAGCACGAGCAGCCTGACAGACACGTAACTGTCTGTGATAGGTGTTTTACACTTCCTTGTAATGTCTCCTACTACCTACCATCAGAGAGATGCTCCAGATCAGATTGCCTGTCTGCAAGCCAGCTCTGGTGACTAGATAAACAAATGTGCCCTGACTCTGAGTCTTTCTAGCAGTCTCTTCGGTAGCACTGATTTTGTGTATTTCAGATTCTGGTTTAATGCAGTCCATGTGAGAATATGTTTGTCTGGGAATGTAAAATCAGACACAAATTACTGGGTTCACTTGGTCTCCACCATAGAAGAAGGCACGTGAAAAGGCGTGAGCAAAAAGGACCTATATTTACAGTACAGCATTGCATTATTATACAAAGTCATTAATTAGAACAATTGACATATCTAACAATTTTTGAGAGGCTTTTTTTAAAATGTGACAAGTGGAAAACACAAAGGAGGTGATGTGAGGTAATTGAATTCAAATGTATCTTACAAAAGACCGTAACAACCTATTTAAATGTTATGGTAGCTCTTGATATTTAACTAGATGGTCCTTATTGGACAGCTTTGATTAACCTTTAAGCAAAACTGAGTTTCATATTAATGAAAGGTATGACATTAGATGTTTATTTCACAGGTTTTTTTTGTGGTATACTAACAGTATGTTTTTATTTAATGTATAAAAATGACAGATAATATTTAAAGAAGTATTACATAATTACCTCCTTCCTTGTAAACAGTGGCCTGAATGGTGTGGTTCACTGATTCAATATTTAACATGGTTATATCTTGCTTCCCAGACACATATTTTGTGGAGATTTAATATATAACCATGTATCTGCTATATATCTGTCAATGAAGGCAAGGTCAAGCAAGCATGATTTAGAAATAAAAGCAGTTTGTAGTTATCTGTAGGAGTATGTTTCATGCTCTGGATTCATCCTTTACTTGTCTCCCGAGAAAATTCTTGTATCTTTATCTTTGCAATGGATAATTTCACTGCATTTGAGGAGCAGACATATAGGTATATTCCTCATCATAGAATATTAGGTACGTTAGAGATATTTTAGATCCAAGCCTTGTAGGTGAGAGCAGATATCTTGCATCTGAGCCTTTTTTTCCTGGGAAGTCAGCATAGAAATTGGAGGACAGGTATGACTTGTGGTGACCAAGTTAATTCTTGAATTTGCTTGATGCAACACTTGATGTTACACAGAGTTTGCTACAGGCTCAGAATATCATGTTCAGGTAAGCACAAGAGGGTGTACCAAGGGGACTTCTGAGACAAGAGCAAAATGGCCACCAGTAGGGAATGGTGTCCTCTACTTTTAGGGGACAGGACATGCTGGCTGCCTGCATTGTTGGCAAGTAAACATTTACAAACTGTATACTGGTCTGACCAGTAAGGATTAACGCATATATCTTAAGACAAACAGGACTTACATCCAGTTGAAAAAGGTCTTTGTTTTCTTCTGTCCTCCCAGCATAACTGTGTTTATTCAAATGCTGATTAACTTGGCTGTTGTCTAAATGAGAGCAAGATAAATATGCCCACTAAGGGCAACGAAGCCATCATCCCCTTTCCAAGTAGGAAGTTGTGTGCTGTTCACTGCATGCTCTTAAATTCATGCCATTTCTTCACGGCTTCATGGAGATGTGGAATCCCACCAGAACCAACTCTTAATGCCTGCTTAACAAGTGAGGAGTCTGGAGCTTGATGTCATCTCCCATCGTGAGCCTGCTGTGTATCCCTTGGAAAGTCTTAAGTCACTGCAATGCATTCCCTGTGTTCCTGTTAACTCCTTTAATCAGTTGTCTCCCATAACCTGTCAGTCACGGCTAATGATGTAGTAGATGCCAGGGAAAATGGATGTCTGTCCGCAGAAGACCATCATTAATCCATCAAATCCACTGAGATGTCTTTCCTCTGTGTTTTGCTCTGAATCTATGTTATACCAGGCTCAGGAAATCTAGTGTAGCTGGGCAAACATGAAAATAGCTTTTCTCTAGATTTTTGTAATTTCACTTAGAAATTTAAAAGCATAAATAAATGTCTTTTTTTTTTTTTTTTTTTAAGTTTGTGGAACAATTTCAAGTTTGAGGTAAAGGGGCAGGAGGAAGGTGGGCTCTGGGGTTTTTTTTTGTGTGTATTTTAGCAGAAATAATTTGAGCCCAGACAGACCAGTGGATCACATTACTCTGTAAGCAACCAAGATGGCCAAGGAGTAAACTCTAGGACACCATTGTTATTTCCCAGTACCTTGCTAGGTGTGAGTGAGAGGGGAGGCAGGTGTGTGTTGGTTGGATCTGGAGGAATTCTTCATAATGAAGGTAAGTGTCACAGTAGGTTAAGTGCAATGAAATGACATGACACACTCCCTTACTCTTAATAAATAATCATTACTAACTGACTAGTTGATTCAAATGCTGATGCCATACTATGGGAGCTAAGATGGTTCAAACTAGTTATCGTAAGTAGCAACAATTCATTTCCCATTATTTTTGCTAGTTTACGTGCAGTGCACACATTTGTGGGATTACAGGTAGTTAAAAGTCAAACATTTAACAGGAGTGCCTTTACCGAGCAAATGTTTTGATATTTGATTTTTTAAGGCATCCTAAAATGGCTACTTCGGGTTTTTTTAAATTTAATTTTCTTTTTTTCACTAGGAAAGATCACTGTTAGATCTTCTGTTTATTCTTACAGATTAGAAAATGATGCAAAGTTAAAATAAAGATGGTAAGCGTTATGCTGCACTTGTTAAAATCTGCTGGACTGTGATCTAAACAGAAATAATGAAATGTCTGCTTTAGGCTTTGCATTTTTTTTTTCATCTTTTATAAGGAAATTAAATTGGCAGAGATTATTTATTGCATGTTTTAGCAGTCTTTTGAGAGTTTATAGGGAACAGTGATGTTTCAGAAGTGCTGACTGAAAATAATACAGGGTTTCACTTGTCTACTAATTTGTATCTTTGGCCTTTCCAGTTCTTTTCCTTATAATTTGCACAGCATGGTAGGTTTTGAGACTTCAGTTACAACACCAGTTCTAGTAACAGCTTTCTCTCCTTGACTGGACATAACGCTGGAAAAAGAGAAATATATTTTTCCTTTAACCTGAAGAAAATTAAGGTCCTTCTTTTTAGAAAGAAATTAAATATACACAATGTATGTTTATGATTGAGAAAAAGAGACATAGCTCAGATCATTGCAATATTTAGGCACTTGCATGTATTAAGATTTAAGTAGACAATTTTTTTTTAATTACTTTAATAAAGGAGAAAGCATTCCCCTGGGTTATCAGTCTAGTCTCAACCATGGAAGTCACAGCATGGCAGTAAACACAGGCATGAAATGCCTTCAGAGAAAACCGCGTTTTTACTCTCATCCTTGCCAACGTTTCCTTTTTTTTTTCTTTTTTTTAATATTGTCACTGTATTTCTAGAGAGCCCATGAAAGGAGTTAATAGCAATTATTCAAAGAAAACAGGGATAATCCTACCTTTCCCCTGGAAATTAAGACCAAATCCAAACTAATTATCCAAAGAATAAAAATAAAGCATTGTTATTTAGCTTAGTTTGTTCCTTTTCTGGGGGACAGTGGAAATTGAAGATCTCAGCTGGGTACAAGGTGGCCCCTTTGCACTGAAGAGAGTCATTGATCTGTCATTTTAGGAATGCCAAGCAGGCCCTTTTAACACCCTTATTGGCCAACATGTTAACGTGCATCTCTCTGTCATCCAGTGACAACACACAAAATAGAATCATAGAATCATACAATGGTTTAGGTTGGAAGGGACCTTAAAGATCATCGAGTTCCAACCCCCCTGCCGTGGCCAGGAACACCTCCCACTAGACCAGGTTGCTCAAAACCTCATCCAACCTGGCCCTGAACACTTCGAGGGATGGGGCCTCCACAACTTCTCTGGGCAACCTATGCCAGTGCCTCACCACTGTCACAGTAAATAGAATGTGGCTTCCAACAGCAATAAGTCATGGGCTGTTTTCATCATATCAGCTAGAGGTTCCTCACGCCTGGAACAGTATTTGTTCCAAAGGTGGTTATTTGCAGTAGAGGTAACTGTCGCAAAATCTGAGGCTGCGATGACTATTTGCGCAGCCACTTGTCAGAAGCCGTTATTGAATGGCAGGGGAACATCAGGCTTTAATGTGCACGCACTGTTAGTTCAGCATCAATTTATACTTAAGACAGGACAGCTGCAACAGGCTCTCTTGTAGTTAAGTCCTTGCATACACAGCATTTATGCTTGGCTAAGGATAAAAATTATAGTCCATGTTTATGGAGCACAGGTGAAAATTCAAGCTGCCTTGATAATTTTTGGCAAGAATAGACTGAGATGGGGACTTTCCATCTACATGTACACAAGAGAATGTGAACAATGAAACGATGAATCTAGTGGGAAGAGATTCTGCCTCTGAACTAAGATTTGAACAGTTTAAAAATGCAGTGGAATCACCTCCAGCATATATTTAGCTCCATTTTTTTCTCTACCTCTGTTTTAGAATCTGCAAAGCCCTAAATTAATTGTACTTTACTTCACTGCTTACACAAGACAGCCACTTGTTGCAGTCAAGTCAGAATAATCTCAAAATAGTCTTGAAGGCAGAGCATGCCATACCAGTGTTCAGCAAACGCTGCCATTTCTTTTTGCCATCTTAATGCAAAGATTGAACTTCACCCAGCCTGTGAGACTGGCCTTGTTCTCTTCGCTCGGTTAGAGCCAGTACTGCTTTACTGTGCTTTTAGGGAATAAAACAGTCGAGACTTCCAGAGACCGATGTTCTGGCAGCTGCCGGCAATGCCCAGCAGAATCACTGGTGTTCCTGGAAAGCCACGCATAATGCTGCGCACTGGAGAGTGCCATCTACTGGCACGCTTTCCTCCCAGTTATACCAAGATGAGTGCCTTGCAATAAAGAAGCAATCCCACAGTCATTCTTAATTCTCACATTTCTAAAAATGTTTACAAAAAGTCTGTCAGACCCGATTGTTCCTAGGTAGTGCACTATTTTATTTTTTTTTCATCTCTTCTTTAGACCTTTTGACCTATCTCTCCTGCAGGAAATTTTATAATCAACTTCCTAATATGTATGACAAATCTATTATTAAATAGGCAATTATCAAATTACAAATTATAAAATGATCACATTATGTTCTATTAGTGGTTTCTAATGGAAATAAAAGCTACAACATAAAGCTGATGAAGGTCAGTTAACATACTTACTATAACAATTAAAACCATAATCAGTCAGCAACTGTTACCATTCACTGTTTGCAGTTCCATTGTGATGAGCCCTACACATCTATGCAATATTCTAGATTGATTTTTCCCATTTTGCACCAAATAGACCACTAGAATATTCTGTACACCCCCTGATGTTCTGCAGAGCAGTTTCTGCTGCCAGTTCAATTGCGTTTTTAACAAAACATTCAATGTTTTATGGAATCTGGAAGACCTCTTTGGCCTATGACATTTCAGTTCAGAGTATGTGTTTGCTTCACAACAGAGTAGTCATCCACTTTGTCCTACGCTTGGGACTGAGTCACTGACTGACAAAAAACTGAGTGGTGCAGTTGATATGCATGAGGGAAGGAATGCCATCCAGAGGGACCTGGACAGCCTTGAGAAGTGGGCCAATATGAACCTCATAAGGTTCAACAAGGCCAAGTGCAAGGTCCTGTACCTGGGTTGGGGCAACACCCAGTATCCGTACAGCCTTGGCACTGAGAATTGGATGGATGCTCTCAATGGATTGAGAGTAGCCCTGCAGAGGAGGACTTGGGGTATTGGTGGATGAAAAATTGGACATGCTCAAGGCCCAGAAAGCCAATTGTATCCTGGGCTGCATCAAAATAAGTGTGGTCGAGGGAGGTGATTCTGCCCCTCTGCTCTGGTGTGACCCCACCTAGAGTACTGCATCCAGCTCTGCAGTCCCCAGAACAAGGCAGACATGGACCTGTTGGAACAGGTCCAGAGGAGGGCCACGAGGATGATCCGAGGGCTGGAGCACCTCTCCTATGAGGAAAGGCTGAGAGAGTTGAGGTTGTTCAGCCTGGAGAAGAGGAGGCTCCAGGGAGACCTTGTTGCAGTCTCTCAATATATAAAGGCTGCTTACAAGAGGGACTTTTTACCAGGACCTGTAGTGATAGGACAAGGGGCAATAGTTTTAAACAGAAAGAGGGTAGGTTTAGATTGGACATAAGGAAGAATTTTTTTACGCTGAGTGTGGTGGAACACTGGCACAGGTTGCCCAGAGAGGTGGTAGATACCCCATGCCTGGAAACATTCAAGGTCAGGTTGGACGGGGCTCTGAGCAACCTGATCTGGTTGAAGACGTTCCTGATCACAGCAGGGTATACGGACTAGATGATTTTTACAGGTCTTTTCCAGCCCAAACCATTCCATAGTTCTATGATTATATACTTTTCACATGTATTTGTACCTACCACTGAGGAGTATGTATGATTTTTGCATCAAGGTAGCTTGAATCAAAAACATTCTGGGACTGCTGTACAGCAATAAAACTTGTCTGAAAGATATAAACCCCTTTTGTTTCCATGAAGACTGAATGCTAGCGTAGTAAGGAACACAGCTAAAGAATTAAAAGTTTAAAGGATACATAAGGTAACCATGCCAACATTATAAAGAAATGCATTATTACTGATATTAGAAAAAATATTGATTATGCTAAAAGAAAAAAATATTTTTTCAAAACTTGGAAAGTCTCTCTCAGCTGTGCATTGCTCTGTGATTGCGTGCCAACAACATGATTAAGATTTATGCTTCCAGATGTGATGAGGTGGAATACGTTTCCTTTACTGTGTAGACAGCCTCAAATACTTTTAAGTTCAATGAACTTTGAATATTTCATGCTGTTGCATGCCAACCTGTTACACATATGCTTCATGTGTAAGCTTGATGTGCCTTACAAGAGCCACACAGAAACCCTGTATTTTGACATTGACAGTCAATCCTTGATCCTGAAAGTGCATCACATATCCATTTGCACCACACACGGAGATGCTCGTGCGACTGTGCTATCAGTGCCTCTGGGATGATCGTAAAGAGTAACTCACTGAGAGAGTGAATTAATGACATAAGAACAAAGGTTATGTTTGAACCTGAGATCTAAAGGTAATGTAGTTTGTGTCTAAAAAAGTGTACGCAGAAAATAACCGCTTCAGCTCACTGCATCTTTACAACAGATACTTCTTGGGTTTTAATTAAGTATGTATGATTCTTTGCATCACAAAGATATTTTCCATCCTTGAGGATATTTAGGATAGTTTGATCTAAGACAAGCAGAGTGTATTATGGTGGTCTACAATCTTGCTGTAAAAAGAACAAAGGTAAGTTGCAAGCCACTATTACTTGCTCTGCCTGAGGAGAGGCTGGATTAATGGAAAATGTGCTTTGATGGGGAGAAAGCATAAAAATACAAGCGTGGAATAACTCTTTAGGTTGCTAATATTTGGGTTCTTTGTAGAGCTCTGTTAACAACTTTCAATAGTGGCCACACTGCACATGCAGTCTTTAGTGTTTGGGATGAACTTGTGTGAAAAGGCTTCACTCTCTTTTAGATAGTGCAAACAGAACTGAACAACTCTGTCTCATCTCTAAAGATTTTTGCCGTTGAAGGTTTACAAAATTCCATGAAGCCTGGTTGTTTTGTTGTTGTTATTGTTGTTGTTGAACCACTGGGTTACGTGTGCAAAGGTACAGCCAGCTGTTTTCCAGTGCCGGGCAGAAATGATGACAGCCCTACGAGTGACTCTACAGAGGCACCTGCAGCAGTGTGCTTATGAGCGATGAACTTGGAGAGCTGGAGGTTTCCACCTGCATTGAGTCGCCTGCTGTGCTGAAGCCTTATCCGTGTCTTATTGATTTGCTAGCCCCAGGATGGCACAGCTGACCAAAGATGATTTCACTCCCCTTTACTTTGGGGGCGGATTAGATCAGTGCCATTTGCTTTGGGGCCTTTCTGTGGAAGTCTGCAAGTCTGGTGTGCTCCACCTGCCCTATCTGGCCATTCAGAGGTCCTGTCAAGAGCCCTGCACCCTACATGTGATGTGAAGTGCACATCAACATGCTTTTCATGAACAGGGATCTTGATGGATCCTTTATACGGCTCTCCTTTAAGCAAGATGTGAAGCAGTGGGAAGATTTGTGCTGCAGCACACTGCAACTGTAGAATCATAGAATGGTTTAGGTTGGAAGAGACCTTGAAGATCATTGAGTTCCAACCCCCCTGCCATAGGCAGGGACACCTCCCACTAGACCAGGTTGCTCAAAGCCCCATCCAGCCTGGCCTTAAACATCTCCAGAGATGGAGCCTCAACAGCTTCCCTGGGCAACCTGTTCCAGTGCCTCACCACCCTTAAAGTTAAATCTACCCTCTTCCAATTTCAAGCCATTCCCCCTCGTCCTATCACTACGTGCCCTTGTAAAAAGTCCTTCCCCAGCTCTCCTGTAGGCCCTCTTTAGGTACTGGAAGGCCGCAAAAGGTCTCCCTGGAGCCTTCTCTTCTCCAGGCTGAAATAGCCTCAACTCTCTCAGCCTTTCCTCATAGGCGAGGTGCTCCAGCCCTTGGATCATCCTCGTGGCCCTCCTCTGGACACTTTCCAGCAGGTCCATGTCCTTCTTATGTTGGGGACTCCAGAGCTGGATGCAGTACTCCAGGTGGGGTCTCACGAGAGCGGAGTAGAGGGGCAGAATCACCGCCCTTGACCTGCTGGCCGCACTTCTTTTGATGCAGCCCAGGATACGGTTGGCCTTCTGGGCTGCGATTGCACATTGCTGGCTCATGTTGAGCTTCTCGTCAATCAGCACACCCAGGTCGTTCTCCTCAGGGCTGCTCTCCAGCCATTCCCCGCCGAGCCTGTATTTGTGCTTGGGATTGCCCCGACCCAGATGTAGGACCTTGCACTTGGCCTTGTTGAACTTCATGAGGTTAGCATGGGCCCACCTCTCCAGCCTGTCCAGGTCTCTCTGGATGGCATCCCTCCCCTCCACTGTGTCTACCTCGCCAAACAGCTTCGTATCATCAGCAAACTTGCTGAGGGTGCACTCGACCCCACTGTCTATTTCTCCGACAAAGATGTTGAACAGCACAGGTCCCAGTCCATGTCCTTCTTATGTTGGGGGCTCCAGAACTGGGCAGTAGAGGGGCAGTAGAGTAGTCCCCTTCTATTTCAGAAGAAAGCATAGAAAAAAAGAAAGGTAGATATCACTTATCTGCTGGCAGGTCTTTGTAAGGGTTCGGCAGGGGACAGTATTCTGGGCACAAGTGCATTTGGGCAACCACATTATTTTGGCCTAAATTTGTCCCTGTGGTTTCAGGCAGAATTTATATTGTTCACTTTGAAATTGCTGTGTGCTGCTGCTGATGTGCACAGCTGAGCAGCTGCTCCCTCTCAAGACAAAGGAGGCTGCACTTCAGGACGTGTTGAAGTGATTTCTGATTGTAAAGCATTTTGGGGTCCTTCAGACTAAAAGGCATTTTTACCACTTCTGCAGCTACTGGTGTAAAGGAAATAGACAAAAAGTTCCCTCGAGCTTGTACAGATGAAACTTGACTTGAAATAGAACTTCAGTAGTTCTGAAGAGTTTTCATTCTTCGGTTTGATCTGTAGGCTGTAATGGCCGGGGTTTATACATAATTCTCTTCAGGGCATGTTCCTAGTGTAATTAGTGACAAAACCTGACTTTAATTAATGAGTAGGATAAGGCTTTAGGGATGGTCATGCAGCAAAACTTCTCAGCCTAATGAAATGATTTCCATTGAATTGGCTATAAATATAATATCATTAATAATGAATTGGTTCATTGTAAGGATACCAGCAGATACTAGAAATGAGCAGATGTTACTTTTTTTTGCCTCAGAGGCAAGTATGAAGGGTTGTTTCCCCAGTAAGTTCTTTAATGTTGTTGGCAGAATTTGGAATGAGCAATGTAACAGCTTCTTGGACAGAGATAAGGAGCGAGTGATTTATAGCCGTGATGGCAGTTAAAGCAAAGGTCCTGCAAATGGAGCACCTGGTCACTCATCCCACAGATGAAACAGCTGGAAGGTCCTGAAATATTCTTGCAGGCACCGTCTCTTTAATCTTCCTGAAAATCATCCCTGCATAGATAAGGGGGAGGTAAATGATGGAAAGGTCATCAAAAGCAGCAGCAATACTAAAAAAGCCCAATGATCAAAAGTAATTATTTGATGAGGATGCTGGAGCTGGCCCCAAGCAGAGTAAGTTCAACACTTCCATTGCCCTGTAGAGTCTCCTGTTCCACACCAGGAAAGGGATTTCTAAAATGCTACACTGCCACTGGTGGCATTCCCTTTTGGGAACTGAACATCCATAATGCAGTGCCCATTCTTTAGAGGTTGTGATCTTTCATTCTTTGTTTTTCCTATTTTATAGACTAGGTTCTTTCTAATCACATTCAAAAGTCTGTAGGAGATGTTTCCGTTTGCATCCAGACTTCTAATTAAGAACAGAAGAGACTCCAAAACAATTGGATGGGAAAAATCAAAATTACCATTTTGATTCTCATAAATATTCTGTGAGCAGCAGCCAAACCCTATTCATTGTGGATTCTCTTCCAAATGAGCTATGTTTGAAAAGCTCAAACCTTGGGAAGTTCAGAGGACTGGAGCCTCCCATTCCTAACATGGAGATAACAGAAACTCTGGTTTACTTTTGCATAGTTCAAGGAATGCTCCAGTTACCAGTGAGGAAGGATTCATGCAAGTTGCTCTTATGAACTTTGTTTTCCAGATTAGCCACAAACCAAAGTTACTTTACATACGTGCTGACCTATAGGTGTTTGCATATAAACTTATTTTTACAGGAATCAGCAGCTAGTGCCGTGCTGTCACACTGTACTACACCCGTTGCCACAGCAGTCCAGCAATGCTCTGTTGATTTCTTCCTTCATTCAAAGTCTCAAAACAAATGCCCTGAGAATTGCATATTCATATTCCTGCTAACAAAATCCACAGTTTCAAGCCCAAATACTTGTTTCTTATGTGGAAAAGACCGATTCTCTGAACTGCAGAAAAATTCACAACCCCAGTGAATTCCACTGGATACGGTAAATGACTAACATTCATGAAAATCAGGCCACCCCCATTCAGATGTTTGAAAAATAATCTAAGTATCTAATATTTAAGCCTGCTTGTTCCAAAATGCTGGTCATTATGTGTCTCTTTGTAGGCATTTTAGAGAAAAAAAATGTGGGTTTGACTTTTCAAACACGGCTTTCAATTGAACCTATCTAAGCTGAGCCTGCAGTTCTGCCCCAGAAAGAAAACATGAAAAGATTTAGTATAGGTGAAAAAATATGCCTTCAAATATGGAAGTCCAATTAAATTCCCTGGGTTCCAGTCGCTATTAGCAACTGAGAAGAATAAGGAAGGAAAAAAGGCTGATTTTCATGCATTTATTTAGATTTAGGGACCAAGAAAAAGAGACATCCATCCAAGGCTCCACATTTCTGCTGTCATTAACCGCACAATAAATATATTCTCACAGCATTAAATAATCACTTCAACAGAAAATAAGCCGACCAGCCAGCTACCTACAGGTAGTCCTAGGGGACAGATGAAGAAGTAAAATAAGTACCTGTGAATGCTCAGGAAAACAGTAAATCTCTACTTTCCAGTAGCATAGCACTCCGGCATCTACCCAACATGAAGGGCAAAATGGTCGGCCAATCTTATAAACTTGTTATGATACCAGATTGAATATTCCCTGCCCTGATTATTTTGTTAAGTGTTATTTTGTCATGTTGTTAAGTGGCCAGTGTTATTCTGGGTGGCAAAGAGAACTTTCTGCTTTGCAAGGAAAAAGAGACCCTGGCTGACTGTGCTACCAGCGTCCGAGTGAAGGTGAGGGACATGCGGACTAACTTAGGAGGTTGCTGTGGAAGTGAGCCAGCATGCAGAAGTAATGAGGTGTAGTCGAGGTCTGCTTCAAGACCCAAGAAGAGGATGAGCACAAGTAATGGCTTGCATTTGGTATGCGCTTTTTGCGTATGCGGGTAGATTTTCAGGTATTATATCGTGTACTGAATGTATTCATAGTACCATATATAACAATGCAAATGAAGTATTTACCTTACCAAAACATGCTAATGACCCAAGGGTACAATATCATGCCTCTAGAACTAATTAGTGCTGAATGCTGCAGCAGGAAGATACAAATGCCATGCACAGTCAGCTACGCAACACTACACTGCGGGGAAAAACTACCTGACCACAGAGGGTGATCAATCAATGTCCAAAGCACCGAGACTGATAACATTTTGTGCAGCTACAAAATATGTCCTCTTATTCTTCGGTTGTTTTGGTACTGAGTTTGGCACACTGAGGTATTTAGTGTCAGGGAAAGGCACCCCCAGTCGCCTGTGCAACAAAACAAGAAATGTAAAGATTTGCTTTTTCTTTCTGGTCACCATATTTTGAAGTTGAAGATATTTATAAATAAACCTCTTAGTTTGGAAAGGAAATAGATGCAGCTATGAAATAACTATTACAGCTATAGTAAGAATTCTGAGCCTTATGAAGGAATTCTTCAAAGGCTCTATATTAACAAAAGAAAAAAAGATCTTTTCACATATTTCTCTCTGCTTTTGTAAGTTTTATGAGAAACTGATAGGGTTTCATTATGGGAAGCAGTTTTTGGATGTTAATTCTCTGCTCATCCGTCTCCCCAAGCCCCTCAGACATTAATTAAACTTTTATAGCCATTCAAACTAACATCTAAACATTCCAGCTCCGAGCGGCTTAAGTACAGCCTCAGGCTATATCTGGCCCAAATCCACCAGAATGGCTCTATGCCTAATCCTCTGTTCCAGCTATTGACTGTTCTTGACCCCTTTTTCTTTTACTTTTATCATTTATTATCTTAAGGGGGCTTATTCTGCCCTGGTCCAATTTTGTCCACTAGCATAACAAATTCCTATTTTTTCTGTACCCCACGTTCCTGTGGCCAGCTAGTATTCTTCCCAGTGACACTTTCAGAGACTTTAAATATCTTGACAGTTTGACTTTATCAAAGTTACACAATGGGTGATGGTAGCTATCTGAGCTTGCGCTTCCAGATGGCATGGGATCAGTAGATGGGATGTGACTCACAGCTAACTAGATATTTGGCCTTTGAAGCGGGATGTTGCAGCTCCTTAGAAAGTGTTCCAAGCCTCATTTTGAAGGGAACGGAATGCAGATATTTGGTGAGGGAGGGATGCAAACCATCAAAGCTGAAGAACGTTTGGGCTGAGGTTTGCTGTTTGAGTCTTAAGTTTGTCACTATCTCCTGCTACATCTTATACTTCCAGCATCTAGATGTGCTATGACTTACACAGATGTCTCAGCTCCCATTAGCATCAGTGGAGTTTTAGAGAGTGATTCAGTGACTTTTGCGTAAGACAAACAGTTATTCAGATACTGCTGACCATTGCATATATTTGGACCTTAGACAAGCAACATGTACCTGGGGACACCTATATTGCAGACAGGTAAAATTAGGTCAGTTCTTTTGTGCACAGGTATAAAAATCTAGCCACACATGACAGCTGCAGTGAAAAATATTCTCTAATGCAGAACTGAGAAAATATTTTCCAGTGCATGAAGGATGCCTCAACTACTTGGGTAATGTTTTCTAGACATACAGTTAGCCCTCATTTTTTTGCCAGCTATGGCATTATGGAGTCTTTCAGATTTAGTAACTCATTCACAAAAATATATAGCAACAAAATAATATTGCTCTCTGGGACAAAGCCCAGTTTTATTTGTAATTAATTCAGGTTTGTGATAGAAAGCATACTGCTTCATGTGAAAAGAAGACACCATCTCTGGCCACCGGTGGACTCCAACAGGAACAGTGAGAGGGCTGCGATACCCTTAGGAGTCATTAGTCTGTGAGCATTTCAGATTTTGGCAAGTATTAACGAAAGGATTTTTCCATGCACATAGCTTTATTTTTGCCTAATTTTCTAAATCTTGTTTTTCTGTGTGGCAGAAATGTCCATTGTTTAGACATTCCTCTTTAACAAAAAATAAATAATAAAAATCTCTGTTTTCCTTACTTGTCAAAGTGTTTCTTAAACTGTAAAGTAATAGATGACAGTATCCACGATGCTAGATTTCTGAGGAGGACATAAGCTCTTAGCAATATTTAGCAGTTAGCGTTGGCAGTGGGACTTCAGGCAGCTGTACTACAAGGTCTGGCATCCCTGAATGGCAGGATGAGTCCGGGCCAGTGAGAGGGAAGCCAAAGGAGGAACGAGTCCCTGTGCCTGAAGGTCCACCTGCCTTAACTTCGACAGGAGGACAAGTAAGAACTCACCCAGCATTGTAACAATTATATTTAAAGAAATATTAATGATTGTAAGGTTAAATCAAATTAAGCAAAGTCTTAGGTATTGAGCAGTTCTGGAGAATTAAGAATACTCACTGGAAATGTGAAACCTGAATTCAAATGGCTCAGTTTGTCTCAGCCATTTTAAATGAGTTAAAACACCGTCCAGCAGTTAACAAATACCCGGTACTCCATACTACAGGAGTGAAACTTTTTTTATAGTTAACAGTGGTAATTATGATTGTTCTTCCGGTGTGTAACTATGCAATCATTACACTTCATTAATCACATTCAATAAAGAGGTAGTGCTATTTACTAGTACAGGCTGGGAAAGCTTAACAGCTCCACTCTTCAGAGATTATTCGTATCCCCAAAAGCACTATTACCCTTTTTACTCCAGGCTCTTGTCAAAGCAGGAAACTTCAGGTTTAATGTTTCGTAGTTACATTACCAATTATTAGATGTGTCAAGCAAACTCACTGGTATTTTTTAGTACCCAATATTGCAAACTGTTTATACATAAAGCTAATAGTTATGATTATGTTTATTGCTCATTCTACATTCAGCAAAACTTACAGAAATGAGGAGAAAATGACTTTGTGTGAAACCTACTGGCCAAAAGCTACAAGCAGATCTATTTAAAAAACTTGTTACCAAATCGTATTTTCTAATCAAGAACAGGACGTTAAATTTGCACAGTAAACCTACTGAAGCATAAAGAACTGATTATTTAGATCAGTCTTCTGTTTAGAAGGGGAGGGAAGTCAAATGGTGTACATCTACAAAATGCAATTTTTATGAGGGTTGAGCATTAATCCTGGATCCTGCCACTTTGCAGTTTTGATATATTAAAAAAAGCTGTTAGATAAGTCTGGCAGTTGCCAAAGCAAATTAATTAAGAAAGAAAACTATAATATTTTACTTGTTTCTGGTAAAATAGCATGAAGTTATAAAGGGAACACTGAAAAAATTTCCCCTCCCCGCCTAATCCTCATTCATTTTTGTGAAGATTAATGATGAAAGAACTAACAGAGCCTCATTAGGTGCCAAAAGAAATGACCTATATGGTAACATCCCTCTAGGAGCTGTGACTATGACTCCAGGAAATTAATTTATAGTTCATTCTAATATGGCTAAGACTTCTTAGGTTTTCTTCCTGGATGTTACAAGACAGGCTCTAAATATCAAAACTTGCAAAAACTATACAATAAATAAGATCAAGCTGTTCCTTGCACCACAGAACCAGTAAAGAAGCTGTTTTTTTTCTCTGCTTTCTTCTGTCATCTTCATCTTGCTTAAAATACACAGTAAGAGCTCTGCCAATTGGGATGTAAAATGCTTTCTTGATTGTAGCATATAATTAAAACTTCCCTTTCTGCTTTTTTTCCACATCAGTTTATAAAGGATCTACTTGAATTTGAGGGGAAAAAAAAGACATCTGGCTTCATGGCTTTGTGTGGGCTGAAGCTAGTTATATCCCTTTTTTTAATATATATTTGTATTGAGTCAAGCCTAAAATAATGAACACTCCTTACCCACTAGAATATATTCCTTCATGCTGAGAGGTGAAATAAATTCTGCCATGATCACTGAAAACATGCCAGAACCATTATTGCACATTGCGCTACTTTGGCCCATTACTGAAAAGATTATAGTCCTACACAAAAAAACCAGCTCTTTGATATGAAAAAGATCAACCACCCCAACCTCTTTTCTTCCAGGTCCTGCTTGTAGCTTTAGCTAAAAAAATAAAACAGGTTAAAACTATTACTACTACTACTACAGCATGTTGTATGAGAGAGAGAGTTTGTAATAAAACTCTGCTTGTTTTTCTAGAGCATGCCAGAACTACAGGTTTTAAAGTGCTGAAAACATTTTTGCTAGGTCAACACCATCACAGCCGTGTATTTATACATTGTCCTTGGTAAGAGTCACAAGGGTGCTTTACAACGAAGCTCATTAAAAATGATCAATATTTAAGAACTGTTAAAAGGAGCAGCAAACATATTTCTTTGATATAGTTGTAAATGCTGGATGAGACCAGGCAGTTTTAAAACAGTGGTGGGAAAGTTTAAATATAAAATGGTATCATTAGGAAAATCATGAGTTCTCAATGTCTTAAGGTCATAAGAAGGGCAAACAAAGCAGCAATCTGATTCTGGTGGCAAAAGAAAGACGTAAAACGTGGATGGGGAGAGCTGACGAGGTAAGCTGGAATACAGCTGTCCTCACAGCGCAGCGTGGACAAGCGGGCGGTGGGGACGGAGGGGTGTCCCTCGCCGGCCATCACACTGCACCTGTAATGGAGCAGCTCCTTGTGCTCAGCAGTCACACAGCGCGTGGAGTATTTGAGAGGGATCTGGTTTATTCTAAATCCATTTCCCAGAGTAAAATAAAAAGAAGTGAGAAGGTTTTATGGTCTGTTTCAAAGATGGTTGTGCTTTAAGTCTGTCAAGCCTTGGTGAGCATTGGTCTGGACAGGGTGAATTTTGTTGTTTGGCGAAAGCTGGATGTTTTGCCAAGCGATAAACTGAACCTTTCAACAGCCTTTCTAAACTGTTGGGATCGGGATTAAAATCTCCCAAAATTTCAAGGCTGGCTCCTCTGTGTTGACCATGCTGTACCCACGTCCTCTGCCACCTCCATGGCATGGCAGCAGCTAGTCCTGTGCAGAAGCTGTTGGGGTTGAGACACCCATGGGATTCACTCGCCAGTACCCTGTAGCTGTGAGAACAGGCTTTGAGCTGCTTTTGAAAGAGAAAAGGGAGAGAGGTCTGTTGGGCAGCACCTCATACGGCTTTTGAAGAGGGAAGAACATGTCAAACCCCAAATGAGCTCAGAAAAGAGCCAGAACGGGGCCCGTTCAGCGCTCCAGCGCACAGCAGCTGGCAGTGGACCCCAAGGGACCATCCATCTCAGAGCAAGCCCAGGAGCATCCTTGACATCCCACCAGTGCCAGAGCTGTGGCAGGGGAGAGGTTTAGGAGCCGACTGTAACCGACCCATACACACTCCAGTACCTTCCTTTGCCCCGGGGGAAATCACTTTTTTTGGAGAAAGAGTAACTGTTACTTTACCAAGCTTTTACTCTTATGTAGGGTTGTCAGTAACAACAGCATTACCGATTGCTAAATAAACACATGTAAAAAACCAGCTGCATTAATATTCTCTTAAAGTGGAGCACTTGCGAGAGCTACACAGTGTTGCCAGGCAGCTGCAGGGTCCTGGGCCATGCAAGGACATCGACCTCTAACGAGCAAAGTGGTTTCACTTCTACCCTGTGATTCCAAAATGCATTTTGTTCACTGGCAATGCTACATGGCAACCCAGCTATGGCAGGAGCTTTGCCCCCTCAGTGGCAGAGCTCCCCCAGCCCGGTGACGCGCCGACCTCGAGCCGCATCCGCCACTCCGGCCCCATGGCAACAGGCACTCCTTTCTGTCGCAAAATGAAACTACCGTTTAAAGAAAAATTACTGTTTGCCGTGTGGAGAGGTGAGGAATAAAGAATGAAGAGAGTGAAAAAAGGATGTCTTCCGTCCCAAGCAGTAAGGTGAAATAAATGGCAGCAAGTGCATCTCCTTACAGTAGCACCACTTGGAAATGACTGCAGCCGGCATGCCATGCCGTGCTGTGCCGTATCGTGCTGTGCCGTGCTATGCCATGCCATGCCATGCCATGCTATGCCATGCCACGCCACGCCACACCACGCCATGCCACGCCATTCCTCTATTGGCCAAACAGCGCCCAGGCTGCAGCACGCGTTTCTGGGCCACGTGGCCAGATTTCCCTTGCACAGGCAGGGGACACCGCTTGGGACTTTCCAAGATGTGGAGTCAGGAGGTGGCCAGAGCATCTAGTATGCAAAGCACGAAGGTGTCCCTGGCTGGCAGCACAAACAGAGCAAACTAACCCAAATGAATTGCATGCGGACATCTTAAAAATACCCAGGACTGAGGTAACAATGAACACACCAGTCTTTATTTCAACCTGTGCGACGAGGAAAGCAATAAAAGCTGTACTGAAAGATTGTAATTTTAATCACCTCCTGAATTTTTTAAAACTCCTCTGGCTCCTGTCTTGAAGGACATGTTAAGTGGAGAGCTTTTCTGAGCTCTTTATAGATTGCCCCATACAGTAAACCTTTAAATAACCGAGTGTCTCAAGCACATGGAATCACTATATTTTCCAGAGGCTTGGGCCTTTATCAAATTTATTCCTCCATCAGGTGGTGGTGGTGGGGGGGCAGTTTATAAAAGCTAACACACTTTTAAAGAAGATTTGAAGCGACAGCTTTTCACATGCCCATTATCCCACAGGTCTGGCGGCTCTCTCCTGCAGTGAGACCGACAGACTGCGTGCGGCAGGGAGGAGAGCGCGCAGGGAAAGCCTGTGAGAGCCTTATTTCCAGTTCCACTCTACATGTACATACCTGGCTTTTCTCTGCAAACACGGGATGTTTTTCCTTTTAATCTCTCACCGCATTTTCAAAGGGTTTCTTTTCTAGTTGAAATGCGACTGCGAAAAAATGTCAAGTTTTGCTGAACAAATTCACTCCCTGTGTGGATCCAGTCACATCTGCTAACCACGGTGATGAAGCATTAGCTAGTTCTCAGCTGAAATGTTCTGGCCTTCATCCAAGGTATTTTGGTTTTCAGCCTAAGCCCAATAATGTTCAGTTCTAGTACGTAGTTTTTAAATAAAAAGAAGACAACCACCCCTCTCCCCCCTTTTTTGGGGTAACGAAAGCAAACACTTTTGACCCTCCATTTTTGTTCAGTAACAAATCTGATTTTTTGTCAGAAGGTGGTTTCTGTAGAAAATTTTACCACGCTTATCACGTATCAGCTCCACTTACAGCCAGCGAAGCAGTGCAAGCTATTAAAGCTATTAAAAGGAAATTTTTTTTGGCTGTTGTGAATTTTGGCGTTAGTTACTACCGCATGTAAGGAGTCTTTAGCTGACTAGCGTGAGGGATGGGAAGAAGTGTTAGAGGCTGAGAGGGAGAGTTGGCACATATCACAAGGAAGAGCTCTGATAGGCGATTGCCATCTTGGGCACCAGGATGATCTTGTGAGGAGGCAGCATTTTTATCTCAGAAGCTGTTGCATGGCTCGTTACTTATCTAGCAGATATTAAGGCCTGGAAGGAATGGGAAAAATGATGTCCAACAGCTAGTGCCTGGTTATCACCTACCTGTCTGGCTGCCTGTCTTTTAGGGTGTTACTGCCAATAATCAATTGTCTCTGCACATTCATCCCATCTCGGGTAGCAAGGTTTTTCTGTAGCAATGATAAGAAGTCTTGAATGTTTCCCATAAAATTCACAATTTCTACCTTGGCATTTCAATATGCCTAAGAAGATTTTTGTCATCAACTCCGATGAGCATAATTTAGAGTGTTAGCATGTCCCTTGGACACAGACACTTCTCCTCCTAATCGCCACGCTACTTGAGGAGTGTGAAGCAAGCAGGAGAGTTCCTCACACAAGACGATGTCTTGGCATTGATGCTGAGAGGAAGCTTTATCTCTCTTCACAAGACCTCATAACAACCCGTAGATTTGAAGATAAGGAACAGAGGACATTGCATCTTTTGTAAAGAAAGAAATACCGTCCTCCTCTGTGGAAGAATGATCTCACAAACACCAGCCAACATAGCATGTTCTGCTTCCAGTCCATATCTTATCAGCTTGGCAGATTGCAGATTGCCCGCAGTCAACCTGTCAGGACATGCCAGGGAACATGGTAATCACCTTACTGCATTCAAGCATGCAGTGTCGTGAAGTATGTGGCTCGGACCATGCTGGAGGTCAGGCTTAGAGGCTTGCTGGCTGAACAGCAGGTAGGCTGAGCAGCCCTACGACTGCCATATATGCACAGTATGGATGCATCCATTCTTGCAAATTAGGAGATCCTGCGTTCTCGCACTGAACGTTGTGAGGGCTAGCAGGTATACCTGCTACGTATGGAAGGCAGAGAAGTAAAACTCAGCTACAATGACACCAAAAATACAGAGACGATACCAGCAAGAGAAAATTGATGTTAATAAGAAATAAGGAATACTGAAAACCAAAGTGCTGGCTTGCAAAGGAGGGGAACTGTGGTTACACAAAGAAGATAGGTAAGGTATGTACAAGCTAATTTAGAGATACACTATATCGGACCCCACTTTCCTGCCACAGCAGTTCTGTACAAGTAGCAGTTTAAGGAGGAGGAGAGTTCAGACACGCTCTTTTTCGGCCGCTGCCATGACAAGGGCTCACAAGGTGCATTAGCACCCTGCCTCAGGGAGAAACCTGGATCATGACAGTGCAGGGGAGATACAGAGCCAGCTTTTGGGCACACTTCCTTTCTGAATCCTGTTCTGAAAGCTAAGGAGAGGTAGATTGGAATATCTGAAAAAAACGTTTCTAATAGAGTTTAACAATTTGAAGTTTTAAGATCGTTGATGATGTGGACGTAAAGTTTTATAAGCAGCTCGCTGACAGTTTTTAAGCAATTCCGTGTCATTGGAATAATACACTAGTACACACGCAATTTATATAGTTTGCTCTAGCAAATAAGGCTCAGGAAAGGATTCCACAGAATGATTTATAAAATTGTCATTATGAAACTTAAGAACACTTTCATTTTTCCACCTAACATTTATTCCGCACCATAAAAGTAGCTTATGCTCCTCTGATGTGTTTTGCATACTAGAGGCATCATATTGCGCATGGATACTTTCTTAAAAATATGAATGTAGCTCTAACTTCTGAAGTATTCTTAGCTCTGGGACTCAAGCTTCTGCCAAATTTCTAGCCATCTAGCAGTTTTGGTTAGTTGTCTTTACAACCAAATGGGACCATAAATTCATCATTGGCAACAGTAGGAGCATGGTCAGTCAGACCTCGATTAACATAGAACAGAATGCCCATTTGTAAACTGATGTGGACTGACTTTGATTTGACTTTAGATCAGACCTCTGTGGAAAAATATATTCAGCAAGTGAAAGAAAATCAACATTATAGTAAAGTCATTTGCTCACCAGCTGTTAAAAATAAATAGCTATACAAATGATGTGCCATAAACTAAGACTACTGTTATGCATAAGAATGTGTCTCTTTCTTTGACAATTGCTCTTTGTTTCATGATAAGGTGGTGAATGTGCACATCCTTAGGAAGGCTTTATCATTGTGGGTGACATTCGTTTATTGTGTTTTTATGTGACACTAGCACCACTCAAAATGTTTTCAGGTCTTCAGTAAGGGTAAGGGTCATTCTTCTTCCTGTAGCACTTCTCCCAACTAGAATAAGAGGCATGTAGTCGTACGCAGCACTCCCACCACCTCCCAGGAAAACAAAGAAGTTTATCACTGAGGCAGCATTCACATTCCATCCAAAGCACACATAACCTAATGGAAAATATGAAATAAGCTGAATGAGTTGTAAGTGAAAAGCTGCATTGTCTTGTCTTGATATGGAGAATTTTAAGTAAGGTAAAAATAATGGTGCTGATCACTTACTTGGTGTCTTTTGATGAAATTTCTTGAAAGAAATATTTATATATGTTACCTTTGTGAGATATGGCAGGTGAGTATGTGTTTCCATTTTTGTGGAGAAACAAACTGAAACACAGTGAAGTTGGGAGTTATCCAGCTATGCACTGAAGCGCTTGTGCAGAGGTGTGACTGGAAGGCAAGACTCCCTTTGCTCTGATTCAATAAGCACTATTCTCCTTCATCTCACTCATAAGAAGCTGTGCAGTAAAGTGACTTGCAGAGCCTTCTGTTGGAATTATTTGACAGTCATCTTTGATATTTAAGGTGTGATATGTAACTCTTCATGATTTTTATTCATATGCAAAATACGAAGTAGCAAAGCTGTAAAAGAGAAATTTTAAAAATGAAAACATCCCACTACACAATGTTCAAATACATATTGATTTTTGTCCTTAAATCTGTGACTGCAAGAATTTTTCTATGTCAAGAGCTGAAGGAAGATAGAATAGGAGGCATTCATCACTGAGCTTTATATACAGACCTAAATTTCAGCAAGGCCCTGGATAATGCCACTTGATTGCAGGTTTCTTCTTAACTTACGATATGTGCTAGGAGAAATGTAGTGTAACAAATTAAATAGGAGGATGAACAACTTCTTAGTGAATGGGAAGCATCCATATGAGAACCTGTGTCACACTGAATAGAAATATTAAGTGGAATCCCATAGATTGTTGGTCAGCGCTTGTACTTCTGAGGCACGCACTAGATATGAGTGATCCCAGGGAACGCATGAACTCTGAACTGGTTCATCCTGTGAACAGCACAGAAATGAGAAAACTAATGAGCTTCAGGTGAAACGTGAAGGGATTTCAATCAGATGTATAACTGGTTTGACATAAGACTACTGTCATTTCACTCTGACAGATTGGAAGCAATAAAAAATTACTAGTGCAATATAAAAGGAGTTCAAACAGAAAGCAGAGCGCTGTGTGAAAAACCTGGCAATAGAGTACGTTGCATTTCTACTTGAGGAAAAAATAAAGAAACTTGAATTTCTTCTCTCTCATGTTCAAAGCACTACTTATTTGTGAAGCCAAAACAGAGAATCTTGGCTTCAGAGGCGTTCGAACTGATGCCAGGCTGTAATGATCTATGCTTACTGTATGTACACACAGCATTAAGAGAAGGCAATGTTATTCAAATGTGCCTGTGGTTTACTAGATGAATTTAATTATTTCTGGTTTGTTTTTGCCCCTAGGGGCTAGTTTTTGATGGAAAAAATTCAATATTAGTACTTAGATGACTTGCAGTATACAAGCAACACTGCTGAGAGCGTACCAAAAGCAGTGTTCAATTATAGCTCAGTGAAGTCAGTAAGGACAATGTGGTTACATCTGTTATTCACAACCTTCAGTGGAGAAAACTAGGTTGCACGTAAGCTGAATATATAGTAAAAAAAAAAAGATGCTGAGATGAAGCATGGCTACAATTTTGAGTGGAGACCTACAGCCTCAGAGTAATTTCTCCCCACAATAAGTCACAATAATTTCTCACAATAATTAAGGGAGAAAGTTCGCAATCTCAGCAAAGTCTGTAATTCCAAACTTCTCACATCTAAGGTGCTCACAGCCAGCCGTTTCAGTGGGAATAATTTTTTGGAAGGAACCACTGCAAAAGTTTTGTAAAGGAGACTTCTTTCCTGCATCCCACAACAAAGCTCCTCAAATTGCTAACTGCTTTTGAAAATCAGCCCTATCAGCAGAAAGCAGAGGGAGATACTTTGTGGTTTAACAGAGTGATAGGCAGTGATTCGAAGATAAGTAAGTCTTTGTACAGTCATGAATCCCAGGTTAAAAAAAGCTAAAACATTTTCATGCTTAGTGGAAGGAAAAAGCAGTATTTATATAGATGAGGTCTGGTAAATGAGCTCTACTTAGGCTAAAGAGCATTGAGGCCAGTGCTCCTGTAGATTTACAATAGTACATTTCTACTGGTACACGCAGTTGTTAGTAATTAAAAAGAAAAATTACGTTTCAGCCGCTGCTTTGCCTGAATAGTTTCCCAGGCAAGTGCAGGAATGAGTGGGAGAAGGAGGTGTGCAGCAGAGGGCTTTTAGTGCTGGGGGGAGATGGCCTAGCTAATGTGCATGCGCTTGTGTGGTTACCTGAAATAGTAACCAACCCAACTGAGCTAATATGAAAATGCTCTACGGAAGGGTTGGAGAGTTAGAGAGGAGAAACATGCAAAAAAGGTCCCCTCCTTCCTCCACAGAAGGTGCTGCCACATACAGATGCATGAGAGAAACCGCTGACGCTGTCTCTCGGTTGCTGTGGGATGGGAAAGAGATGAGGGAGATAAAGTGAGAAATGCATCCCTTATCCTCTGCCATGTTTTGTTATAATGGAGCACCTTCACATTTGGAGGACCCTGTGTGACTGAGGCACTGACCAAAAATCCATGTGGAAGAAGAAGCACTGGCCAGTGAAGACCAGGTTGTGGCTAGTACGTGTCCCCTGTGCCACCAGGTCACTGGCTCGCCGTGTGGCCTGATGAAGGAGTGACATTGCTCTCTCAGTCCCCTTGTAGAGGGCTCTGGGGATGGTCAATGAGCTCTCTACCCATACTTAGGATCACCTTCCTCAGGAAAATGGGGTGGCATTTTCCGATGTTGCCTTTATACTAAAAAAAACCCGCGTAAGTAACAAAATTGGTACTAAAATGAAAGAAATGAGAAATTAGCCACACCATTAAAAGGCTGATACAGAGAAGTTAAATATTCGTCTAAGATGTATTTTCTGCCAACGATTTCTGTCTGACTTTGAAGTATTTTCTGGTTGGTAGACTGACCTGTCAAACTGACTGCCAAAATACCATACGCAGCCTTCCAGCACGGGAAACATCTCTGTTAATAGATCTGTCCTGAAACCTGCCTTTCCTGGAATTGGAAAAATTGGAAATTCCTGATGTGGAAGTGAAGTTTCTCCCACACCTTACTGAGTTTTTGGTTCCAAGTAAATTGGCCTATGGGACTTTTCACAAACCCTTATAAGTAATTTAATTAGTACAATTGTTCAACTCATCACCGCCTTTGCTCATGTTCATCTTTGTCTGATCTGTTTTCCCTTTTGTTACTTAATGATGCTTTTGGAATCTCCCATCCAGCCAAGAGGACATCACTTGTCTGGATATCTTAGTTGCTACAAACCCCATCATATTTACAAAATAGAAATATGCCTTTCCCTGCCAGACAGAAGGACAGTGCTGAGTTACATCACTCTGAATATGCATAAGTTTAAGAACATCATTTTTAATGCCATATAACTTCCACAGTAGTCACTATTCTGATGTCTGAAGGAGAATGATGAATATGGCTCATTGGAAGTCCTTGATATAAATTAGGTATAATCATAAATAAATAAGCTCCGGGTACCATTGTGTCTGGATCAGGTGATCTCTAATTATGGCTTGTTGGGTTGCTGGAACTCCAAAGTATAATTTCTATGCGTATCACCTTTAGCCCGATTACCGTTTGTAAGAAGCGTTTGCAATTTGACTGGGTTGTTCATTAGCCGTTTTCAAAAGAGGAATGTTTCTTGTCACTGCCGATGTAACATGCCCGTGCTCAGTCTCCATGCAGAGCGGTCAGCAAGCCGTGAGCCTATGCCACCCTCCCACAGCACACGAGAACTGGACGTTCGCCTCCTCAGCGACACGGCTCTGGGTACACCTCCCAGGTGCCACAGCAGCTCAGTCACTGGAAGGAGCCAGTAGCCACCGAAAAGGACAGACTGACTGGCCCCCACTTTGTTTTGAACAGACCAGCCTTGTCAGTCATTGGAAAACCATCTGAGGGCTGCTTAACCTTGATCGTAATCTGCTTCTCTCGGCTGCTGAGGCGAGTTTGTGCCAAAATGTGTTGGGGCGGATATAAATCTTCTGGTGGGACGTGACTGCTTGGGTCACAGTCCCAGCTCGCTTACAGTAGGCTGTCAGTTTCTGTTTGTTCAAGGCAGTAAGGAATGTGTCTAAGTTAATTATTACTTGGGATTTCTGTACATCTAAATCTCTAAAACAGAAAAACATTGTTAAAGACTTCCGGCAGCACCGAGGCTTCTCTCATTTTCCTTTATGTATCCCAGATTGATTCTGCCATGCATATTCACAATGACTTGTATCTAATTCTGCATGTGGGATTATGCCGTAGGATCTTATCTGGCAGGTGCAAGGTTGGAAAAATACAATTTAAATTTTTCTCCTGAATTTACATTTCCCAGTAACTAAGGAATGTGTACAGCAATAACACTTGTTGAAACTCCGTAGTGCACCTGAAAATCAGTTTTGTTTGCTTGTTTTACTGATCTATTTACTGTTTTTAAGATGATAAATAGTAGCATATGAAGAATTTTTGTAAGGATGTCAAATGCTTTATATAGCTTTGTTGATATAACATGAGTGCAGAAAAAATACCTGATTTAATGCAAACTTCAATAAATACAAGTCAAACATAAGCTGAATGTTAAACAAACGCACTGCAATTCCAAACGAATCATAGATACGAGATTAGCTCCATCACTCTTTCCAGTGAACCTGGGACGTGCCCACAACTCCAGCACTGCCGATCTGCCCACAGTTACTCATCCCTGTCTTTTCCACATCTCCTTTCCTTTCACTAACGGCCAAGGGCTGGAGATGAGCTTGGAAGGAGAGGAGGAGCCCACTCTGCAAATGAGGAACACTGTGTGAAAAGTTTTGCCAGGGGCTGTAAACATGATAAGCAATGGGAAGAGGCCGACCACAGTCAACATCATGGTCTACCTGAAATACCAGATTATGCCCAAACTGAGTGTATGGGCTTTACTGTGTTGGGGTTTGGGGGGAAAGGAGGTGTTGGGTTTTTTTTTAAAAAATATATATTATCCTATTGCCAGAGCATGTTTTTCACACAATTGCTGGTAAGATTGTACGTTCTGACATGTGAAAGGTTTTCTTCAAAAAATGCCTTTGCAAACCTCTAAAAGGCAAGACTCAGTCACACTGCCAAGCATAATTTTATGGAGTCCTGCATCAGGACAGCAAGTTTTGGTCCTGGCAGCTCAGTAGACCAGTGTAACACCAAAGACCAGTTTACATCTTGCTTTAATATAGAGCCTCAGGGGAGGCTCTGAGACACAGACCTTCACTTGAAGTACAAAGTTCAGAGTTCCTCCTGCAGCTCCAGCTGTTCTTTATTGTACACAAAGTATTGCCATCTGCAGGACCACACACTGAATAGCTCAGATGATAGAAAATGGTAAAGACACCACTTTGGGATCCACCTGATTCAGTGCAGATATCTGACTCTCAGCTTGTCACTGTGAGTTCCTTTTGTAGTCATGGAGAGATATGGGCACTTCTAGGCATTATTCATCTTATCTGTAAAGCAGCCGGATGAATTAGGTCAGATGAATCACATCCTAGAAGCCGCTGTGGAAGCAAGCGGTGGGTGACTAGCATAGACAGCCAACTGCACCATAGACGTCTGACGTTAGCTGAGTCCCGTTTATGAGGGCTGTTGCCAAGATCAGATGAACCTATAGATCAAGAGCACGTCTGGTTCAGCTATTGTGCAGAAAAATGCACCCCTTTCTTGCCCTTAAATAGGGTGCTCAATATTTCTATTTTTTTCCAGACTGAATTTGTCAATCATGCTACTTAGTAATTGTCCTATGGTGTTGTCACCATACATGACATACTGATTACTGAAATAGAAACTTTTATGTATTGAAATGCAATCAGACCTGAGTCCCTGACACGACATGCAAAGTTCTCATTTTTTAATAATACCTATAAAGCAGTAGTTAATCTTCTTTCCAGCAGCACAGCCAAACTGGCAACTCATCAGCAATATTCTATGTATTCATTTATTTAGTAAGTGTGCCTTCGGCTTTACAAAATCGTATTGACACCTTATCCTTAGAAACCATGTTGCAGCCAGTGGAGTGGAACTGATGTAGAGTAAAACTAAGTGCTTGGCCCCACTGTAATGTAACCAGCAATAGGAACTGGGATGAGGCTTCACCTTGCCTCAGTTTAGATGCCTATCCCTGCTCTTGTGATGGATTCATTGCACCCAAACAGATCTCTACAAAGCTGAGATGCACTACATCCTGTAGGTGCCTTATTCTGTTCTTTCATGATTTCAGAGCCTCGGGTGAGGGCGTTAAAAGTCTGCACTTGGTAAGACAGGTCCCATTCTCCCAGTTTAAATGGAAAAATGTTGAACATGACATTCAGGGAGGAATTAATTTTGTTGTGAATTCTAGGAACACCGTTATTGTAGGTTTAATTCATTTTTGTCTTTTTTTTTTGAAGTAGTATGGCATCTTTTCCAAGGTTAAAGTTATAGACATGTTGATCTCAACAAAGTTAATCGTATTAAAACCAAATCCTGTACTGGAATTACTGGTTACATAACCTATGAAACCCTTTATCAAGGACCAGTTGTCGTAACTTCTAGTGTATATAAATCATCGTTGCTCTACTGGTTTCAATGTGTGTGCATCAATTCATGCCAGATGAGCATCTGGCCCCAAATGTTCAGTACATGCTTCTCAAGATGTTATTAAGAGTGTAGTGAGAGGAAAGGATTATGTTAAATGCTGGTTTATTTCTGTATTGGTTCATTCGCAAGAGATGCACTGAGAAAAGCAAATTAATTAACATATGTCCCCCCTTTTTTTTTTTCTCCCTAGTTCTTTCAGTGTTCCTCTTGCTGGGATTTTATAACAGGGAAGTCCAGAATGGGGAAACTGCTTGTGTTGAAGGTTGGCTTCCTGGACCTATCTCATTTTGTATCGTGCTATTTCTGAAAGGATCTACTGAATTCTTTCAGAGTAATGAGTTTGAACTCTGTGTCTAATGGAACATGAATAACTTCAGCAGCATGCCTTACATAGCATGGAGAAATAGCAAGGCTGCTATGCAGAATAGTACAGAATCTGAAATACAAGTAAGGAAAAGATCCAGTTAAAACACATGCAGTGGGGAGAAAACACGAGAGTGTAAGTAAGTGGTCACATTGTCTAGCTTGCTTGCACATGTGAGGAAACCACATGGGGTAACTACTTTCATCATCCCTCAAACTACTCTGCAAATATTGCCTGGTTAATCTTTTAGATATGTAAGCTTTTATGCCTATTTTGGAGATGTGGAAACTAACACAGCCTAAATAGTTGCTCTAAAGCCTGTCGAGTTAGTGGGAAATCTCCAAAAAGCACTCGCTGAGTTTGAGATGAAAACTTGTATTTTCAAAAGTGGCTGCTGATTACAGAAGTCCAATTAATGATAGCTTGTACCTGAGCTTTAGAGAAAATGATCATCTGCAGCTAACCCTTCAGGATGATGCTCACTTTGAAAATACAGCTCTGCACGTCTCAGGCTAAATACTGAGTATTAGTAGCTATGTTTGAAGAGTCGTCTCTCCAAGGTCTGTTAGCAATTTGCCCATTGCCAGAAATCAAATTAGTTTTGGTGCTAGGATCTGAATTCAGAAACGATGCCCAACCCCATATTTATACCATACTGCACCTGGAGTTTTTCACTACCCTGGATTTTTTTTACTCTTAGGTCATGTATTCAAACCAATGTTGGGAAAAAAGCAATTACACTTGTGATAGGTCTGCTTAGCCTGAGTCAAAACTTACCTTAGGAAAAAAATCTGTCTGCCCTTGGCACAACTGGAGATGTTCACCTCTCTTGGGATCCCAAGAGAAAGGCGAAAACATAAATTTGCAAATAGGCCAGGGTGTCCTGTCGGCGTGTAACAGGCCCTGCAGACACCGGCACTTCAACACGGCTGGTGCTGGGCTGTGCGCAGCCTCTGCCCTGAAAGTTAAGACTATGGGCTCTCCATTGGCGCTTTTTAACGGAAAGATTCAGAATGGTCTCTGTTTCTTTTCTCCACTGTGTGAAAATATGAGTTGGGCAACACCATAAAAACCCAGCAGGTTGCCAGCTTTGCATTTGCAATGAGGGTCTCAGCCCTGGCATGGATTTTCCAGGTGTGCCCTCCATCCGCTACAGCCGCTGCACTCCATTCTCTCTTCTGATGTCCCAGTCCCCTTGGGGCCTGCAATGAAATGTCCTTGGCCTTGGCCATTAGAGTTCAGCTGAAGTGATCTTTGCTAATCATTATCTTCAGCAATGCTAGCAGTGTTTACGGTCCAGCTGTCTGCACTTCTATTCTGGAGGAAATTTTTTTCCTTGATGGGAGAGACCGCACTTCTTGTAGTTTGGTCCGGCCGAGGTGAGAGCTGCGGGACAGCAGATGGGTGTAGCTTGTTAGAAATGGGGGTACCATTTAACTAACTCCTTTCAGCACCTCCATTTCCATGGCGGCTGCCTTTCATGGCCAAGACCCACATCACTGGTACTCAGGTCAATGACCAGATCCACCACTTCCCCTTCTCATTTTGCTTCTCTTCATCTGCTTGGGCACAGCGGTTCCTGTTGCCCACCGCAGCCCTGGGGCAAGGGCTGGTGCGCTCTGCCACAGCTTCCCATGAGCCTGTCGCCCCAGCCTCACTGTACCCTCCATCCTCGCTCCTTCCCTGAACGAAGCCGTGCCCCGTGCTGCGCTCCTGGAGTGGGAACATGGAGGGGCTGGAGGGAGGAAGGAGACGGAGTACTCCCTTTGACACGCTCAGCTGTCATCAGACTTACTCAGCTGACGGTTTTCTTCATTCGGGATGGCTGGGGAATAATTTGTTATTCCTTCAGCAACTGTCTTACCACAGTCGTGCTTAAAGTGCAGTGCAGATCGGTAAGGAAAAGTTGTCTCTATACCTAAAGAAACTGTGTTTCTCATAGTTGTTTGTAAGATGCTTAAATTCTGGAGGTGTAAGGTCTTGAAAAAGACCTGCTTTTCAAAAACTAGAGGCATCCTCCTCCGAAAATCAGAGGTCTGCAGTTGGGCAGAGGAAAACTGAGGCACTGAAAATGATTATACTGTTGCTTTTGAACATCTTATCGGGTTCAGTGGACTGGTTTGTACTGTTCATCCTGTGATATCTAGTTGACAAAGAGTCTTCCTCTTACTGTCACTTCTTTTTTGCATAAGTGGAAGAAAACTTTATTTAATTACAAACCCAAAAGTCATATTCTATTATACCAATCCCAGCAAAGGCAAGGAAAATGAAGCACAACTCTGCCTGTCCCTCCTTACACAAGAAGACACTGACACATCATTAACGTTAGGCTGAAATCACACATCACGCTTGCTGTATTTTACAGCAGCCTGCATAAAAAGACTTTTTTATGTTTGGTAAGGTTAATCTCAAGGCTTGTTTCAAGGTGAAGCTACACAACAGTTTTAAAAATTGTCATTAAATCATTACAGCCTGGACCATGGGGGTGCAATTTTCACATTGATCCTCCCCTGTCAGCAGCATTGACATGGACTGGCATGTGGGATGGTCACTGCAGCAGAACTCTCCCGTGTCCCCAGCCACTGGCCAGTGTCTATGGTAGCTCTTAACCAACAGCAACGTTAGCAGTTTAACAGCAGATCTGAATGTGGAGAGCTGAACGAGGTGAAGCAAGACAAACTCACAGAGGAGGGCTGTATGCATGTATGTATGTACATAAAGGGTAGAGCAAGAGAAGAGGCACAGATTCGCTGACCAAGACTGCTGAGTCCCAGGAGCAGTTCTCTTTTTGCCAACTACTTCCATCGACTTTAAATACAATGGACGTTTATGAAAATCCATTGGGAATCTTTACCGTGATTCAGTGAGTAAGCTAATACATCTGTACTTCATATTTTAAGTTAATGGGAATATAAATATTTAAATATATGCATACTTTGCAAGGGCAATATGGTTTTAAATACTCACACTTCTGTGCCCTTAATGATAAGACATGTTTTGAAATGACTTAGTTAAACATTGAAAATACTTTGACCTTTGATTAAACTAATCTAAGTAGCATTTCAACAACTGGTAACATGGACATCCTAGGTAATTTATTGAAAATGCCATAGAACTGCAGTTAACTTCAGAAAGTGAAGAAAGGAATTGGGTATTTTCTTTCTCCAAAGAATGCTGACCCTCTTAGAAGCTTTAAGGATCCTTAGCTGTTTTAGCAAGTATGTATTAATTTGACAAGTAGAAAATGCATTTGAAAGATCCTGAAAGTTATGAAGCTAATTTCCCATTACGCTGTGTGGTATGTTTGTCTTTAAAGAATGAACTCGTATCTTAGATAAATTATTCAAGATTTCACTGTATCCTTTGTATGTTGGGTCACAGCATAGAAAATGTTTGTTTAAAGTGTGTCTCACCGCATTTATTTGCCAAAAGAGGCTGTCCAAAACTTAGGAGGGCTGGGAGGCAGTCTGCATGGATTCTGCTTCCAGTTCCACCAAAGACAACTCTTCAGCCAAAAGCACATTAGGTAATTTTTTTGAGTCTGTGTTTTTTCATCTCTACAATGGTTGTAAAACTAGAACTTACTGAATAGCAGTGTGGAAGGAAAGTTAAAATTTGCATAATCAAAATCTCCAAGAATTGTAAAACTTTGGACTCAGCTGGTTCCTTTCTACTTGAACAGAAGTGTCTTTTCCCATGGAATGGGACTGCAGCTGAAACAATCTTCTCTGGGTCTATTCAGTAATGTCTTTTCTTTGTGAATTATTTAACTTTTTTTGCTTCTACTTAATCTTCCATAAATAAGTCGAAGTAAGATAAGCCAGAAGATATCTCTACATTTTCACTAACCACACAATCATAAGGTTTGTGTATCTTTTCCTTCTGCATTATTTCCTTTTCATTACTCTTTGTCATCTTCATTTATCAAGGCAAGATTTAAGGCTATGCTAGAAATCCTTTTGAATAGGGACCTTGTCCTTGCAGGTGTCTAATAAATAGGCTAGCATATTCTGGGGAACATTAAAATAAATGCCAGAATTCTGGATAGTTTCTTTGTTAACCTAAAGTCCATCCTTCCTCCTCTCCTTGGACTCAAAGGCAGATGGGCCACTGCTGTGGGGCCAGCTCGCCCCCTCGGATGCCGCAGGTGAATGCAGGAACTGGGCAGAGTGAAAAAAGAGAGAACGGAAACAGAGACTCAAAAAGGACAGCAAACACAGAACCACGTTCATAAATATTTCCCTTTCCCCACCTCCCCCTCTCCAAAGGCAAGAAAACAAAACCTGAGCCGGGAATAGACAATGCAGCTGGAATCCAAATCGGCACATTCCCAGCAGCAGCGGAGGGACGGCCGCTTCAGCTCCAGGCACGCAGGGGACCTGCCTGGGGCAATGCTGTTGTCCTTGGTCTCCCAGAGGCTGCAGGCACTTTGCCTTTGAGGCCTGTTGAGCTGCTGTGTAAATCAAGGCAACCACTGCCAGTTTAATGGGGCATAGCAACTGAACTCCTGCAGGAAACTTTTCCAAATAAATTGATGGAAAGTTAGGATCGTCTTACTATATGCTCCTTCACATTTCAGTGGGGCTGAAGTGTGCTTGCAAATTCATATTTTTTCAGTAAGGGGTAAGGGCACCCTAACCCAAAGGCTGCGTGCAACGGGTACACTTATTAAAGTTCCTATACACTGGAGTTACGCTCAGCAGGCTTAGAACTGCTCATTAAATGTTTTTATTTTTCAAATGTAATTCTTTGAGCACATTACGTCAAAACGAAAGATCCTTGGAACGAGTGGGCAGCGCTTGTGCAGGCTCTACAATAGAGCCATGAGTAAGAGCGAGAGCTCTCTATTACGCACATTCCCCTTAAAATGTGAAGAAAGCCGGCAAGTCCTGCACAAGCATAAGTAATATCAATGAGGAATTTGGAAGCGTAAAAAGAAAGGCTATATTCAAACACAGTCATTACAGTCTCAGTTCTTCGATTATTTGTATGAGGAGTACCAGAGATAAAAAAGGGATACACAGTGAATTAAATGAGGACTCTTGTATAGTCATCAAGCCCCTGTATTATTTGTGGCAGAACCAGAATTCAGTCATTAGAGAGGCAGGCTGAGCTTTTTCCAGAGAACACAGCTATCCCCCTGGAAGTCAGTAATACGGCTCCCTAACTGCTTCTGAAAAACCTACCCACAAAGCTTGATTAGGCATATGCTCCTTGATATAAACGGCTGAGTCTTCATCTCTGTGAAAGCCATTTATCTCTATAACCAACTGTGCTTCATTGCATTCAGAATGAAGACAAGAAAACAAAGCCAAGCAAAAAAAGAAACTCTAAAGAAAGCAGTATATCTCATCATCTTCCTTGCAACAGTTGAGCAGTGAGGATCATGCCTGTACTTTGGGGTGTTTTTCTGATTCTCTTCTGACACGGTCTTCTCTGAATGCCCATCAAGCTGACTGTGAAGTGAGCTTGCAGGAGTTTAAACAGAGGAGTCAGCTTTTTGGAAAACAGTGCTTGTGGTTTCTGTGATTTGGCAGCAACAAACATCTCCCCTACGCAGCTGCACAGTGCTGTCCCCAGAGCACCACTCCTGACTCATGAAGCATCATAAGAACAGGCGTCCCTCCATGGACATGCTTGGAAGATGACAACCTCTGGCAGTGACGGCCTGAGCCGAATACGCTTTAGGAGCCAGTTAGTATCAAAGTGTGACAGAAAAGGCTCATAATGTCAAAGGACCTCAAAATCAGTGATTTGCACTGCTCGTTTTTAAACTTTCAAATTACAGAAAGGCAGTATTTCCTAATTTGAATCTCTTTGAGAGATGTAGCTACGTAACCGAAAAGCAGGCTGTAGTCCTACCTTTTCCACTAAAGAAGGAAATAAAATTCACTAGCAGTCATAGTGGTTTGTCAAACTTAATAGTTTTGTGTTTAACCCTCTACAGACAGTGTGAGCAGTGAACGATGCTTTTATTCACTCTACAGTCAGAATCTCTTCCTACACAAAGGATTTCCCTGGACCAAGACCACTCCTTTGAGATCCAAAGACATGTTTGCATTAGCAGTTTAGTTCAGTTCAGGAGTGTACTTGGGAAGAAAATATCCCATCCCGTTTACTGTACTTGCATTCTCAGTGTAAAGTGGTCTTGGAGCACACAAACTGGATGCCCCTCTGATGAAACCAGGAGATGGGGCCCAGCAAGGCACCTGCTATACACCAACCACCAGGCATTCTGTGTAGGGACCAAATGAGAGACACTCTGAAGTAAAATCCTTAAAATATGTACAGGGTAGGCCTCAGCTCCTCTGCGCCCACTCTTTCGCTCTATGGATCCACTCCAATTAGGCTGTGCTACTTGCTAATGCAGAGATGCCCTAGACTTCTAGAGGGGACAGCTAAAATCAGGCTGGCATTGAGCCAGATCAGCTATTAGCTTGCAGTATTTTGCATCGAGATTATGTAGAGGTGACGAGCAGGAAATCTATGACTGCAGCGTGGGTGGCGTTTAAAGCAGTTTTTAGCTTTAGGTTAGATAAGGGTGTCCAAAACAGTGGTCTTAGTGACTTTTTTTGCTGCTAGATAAGATGTATTGTTCTCTGTTTGTGGGTTTTTGTTGTTGTTGTTGTTGTTGGTTTGTTTTTCTTTTCTTTTACACTGTGCTCATCATTGTTATACGGAAGGTTGTGTCAGGGTAAAGCAAGTTCTTGTCAATGCCAGCAAAAAATGGCAGTAAAAACCACTGTCACAAGCCATCCACAGTGAAACAAAGGCAAGGCAGAGCAAGTGTTACAAACACTCTGTCAGAGAGATCATCTGGGTAATGTAACTGGATCTGTGACCTTCCTTAACTCACAGGGGATCTTTTCTGCTCAATAGGTCCCTGAAATAGCTGACTTCTGGCTAGATTTAAATAAGCCACTTGTAAATAATTTTGTCATGTGTACTGGGAAGGAAAAATTCTGGCTGCAATTGATTTTGTTCCTGTACTTTCAGAGCATTTTGCCACAAGCCCTCAGTATCGACAGTCTTCCCAGACCTACAGTGAACTCACAGTGGCTGCCCTAAATGGCTCATGTCTGCTATTTTCTCTTTTCCTGCATGTTCATGTTCAATAAACATTGAAACGATTCCTGTCCCCGAAATATTTGCATTCTGTGGTAAGGTCTCTGAAAGGCAACTGGATAAGATTGTTCCGTGACCAACTCTGTAAAAGACAATTTACAGAGAAGGTACTGTTGGGAATGAAAACCAGCTCACTGTTAATCTGAGTTATGCTGTGTTCGTATCTACTGGAAAGCTTATATTACTTTTAAATGGTTGGATATTGAGATCAGGGAATCTTTTGCTTCAGTCAGCAGTTCCAATCTAGCTAAGAGTCCTGTAAGTGATCATGGATCTCATCTCACATGAGACCATTGGCCTGTCTTTGTGGAAGGACAGGGTGACCTCAGACATAGGCCACTGAGCTCTTGTTGGATAGGAAGACAATGGTAGTCCTTGAGCCGGTGACCTACAAGTGAGAGCCAAATAAATCATTATGACAAGTACTACTTCTCTCGAAAAAGGCCAAGGACTGATAGCCTTTGAAGAAAGCCACCTGGCAAGGTGTTCAGTGTTGGCCCTGCTTTGAGCGGGAGGTTGGATGACAGACCTCCCAAAGCCCCTTCCACTCTGACTGACTCTGTGATGGTGTTGACAGGACAGTGGAGAGGAAATATGCTAGAAGTAGCTTATGGAAAATAAGTTTATGTGCCTCTCAGAAGTCCTAGATGTGTCATTTAAATGTAAGCCAAACACTGGTTTATGATGTTGATGAAATCAAGAGAGCTGCAGGCAATTACTGTACAAGCGTGAAAGATTGTATTAGTGAATCAGATACATGGTTAAATTGGCAATAACACATTTTGGCTCCTTCGTCTCTGATGTCCTTCCTTCTACCTTAATACCCAGTACTTGGCAGTGGCAGAGAATGTAGCAGCGACTTCAGTCTTGACAAAGTTGGTAAACAGAAAAGGCATTTTTTTCTTCCGTACTGAGAGCAGCCAGCTATTTGTTGGTCTTTCAAATTAGGAGACCCAACTGAAACACAGCTCTCCAGTGGTCCTGAGTGTTTAAACATGCTTAGTTGGCGCAGCTGCAGAAGAATATCCTTGGATTGTTCAGTTTCAGTTTGCAATAAAATCTCAGCACCAAAGCTTGCCTGAAACAAGCCAGCTCAGGCTTGCAAGGGTCTGGATGTGGCAGAGTGGAGCTGAGTGTGGGCTGAGACATCCTGGTCTTCAGCACGACAAACTGGAGCTCGCTCAGAGCAAGTGAGGGTAATTCTCCTCTGCAATCCACCGTTTAAACACATTCTTGCTCCCCTTCAAGTGAATAGCATGTAGGTTTTGGGCTTGTTTTAAAGAGTTGTCTGGCACCTACCTGCATCATGAGTCACCTTTGATAAAGAGCCTCTTTGAGCCCGGTTTTAAGAAGTATTGATTGCCGGTGCTTCCACTGACAGCGAGCCTGGGATGGAGGGCTCTTCTCTGCAGCTCCGCAAATCGAGCATCAGATGTTTCTATTGTATGACAGTAGAATCAGTGGTCATTTTAAAGGGTTCTTGCATCTATTTCTGTGATTTCATGGCGTTTTTATTGCAAAGCTGCTGAGAAAGGAAAATATTCATTTGCATGCCGCAAAGCATAGGCAAGGAGCCAGCTCCGTGCTATTACAATATCTGATCTCTGTAAGGCAAACATCCTTCTGAAAGGAGCTAATGTTTCTGTCTATTCAATTCTGATTCACAGTTCAGCACTTTCTTCACTCAAACACCCTGGGGAAGATTGTTAACTGTATTTTTCTCTTCTCCTTTTATCTTTATTCCTGGATTAAGTGAAGAAATTATTGGTTCATATTACAGTCCTTTTTTCCACTTGCAGTTAATCTACAATATTTTTTGTTATTGGTATGCTGCATGTCACGTATACCCCTGTTAATTTCAGGCTGAAATTGCAAATTATTTGCAACCCTCAGGTTGCATGGTATGAGTTGTACCATAGGGGGTACGTGTTGTTAACTGATGCATATGTACACATATCTTCAAAGGCATTAGAATGTGCTTTTCATCAAAACCAAAGAATTGCTCTAAAACAATTAATTAAAAATGTACTTGATTAATTTTTTCCTTCTGTTTATGAACACAGATCATAGTATTTAATATAGTTATTAGTAGAATCTCAGCAGTAATTTTTTATCTCCTGTTCACTTGCTGCCTATGCATCACAAACACCTTACAAAAATCAAGGGACATGGGTCACAAGGTGCGGTTTCTTCTTTCTGAGAAGATATGAGTGACTATTAAAAGGGGCTTTTCTTCTGTGAATGCAAACTTTAAAATAATTTTTCTATAAATACCATGCAAAACACAATTCATATTTATCACTTGTATTCCCGCCAGGAAATTTAATTGCTGTTCACAGAGAGCCAGTATGGAGAAGCAATTTCATTTAAATATTTAAACCTTTCCGGTATATGCCTTATCTGGGGGAAAAAAAAAAAACGCAAACAAACCCACAAAACTCTTATAATTGGAAAAACTTTGCATTTATCAGCACAAAGGTTAGTCATGTCTTTCTCATCAGTCAGGCTGCTTACGCTTTCTCTAACACAGCAGTTGCCCTCTACACCTGTAGTGTCCGTATGGGCCCCTTGCCTTTCCAGATGAACAGACACAGGAGCTAATTATTCTTGCGATGATCCTCCAGGTAACGTCTGGGGAGTGTTTTGGAAGCACAGTGCAAGCCTCTCCCTGCTGAACCAACATGCCTAATATGCTGAAATGCTGAATAAATAACTTCCCTCCAAAATCAATGCATGTTATATATTACTCCTCCATTTAAATACCGCCCTGTTTATCTCGGGGCTTTCAGGGTGAGAGCTGTGCAATGTGAAGGCAAGTTATCCCTGCGTGGTTTCAGGCTTCCTCTGCAGCCCGGCTAGGGCAGCACAGGCTGTTCAGCAATCCTTTTCTTCCAAACACTTCTGCTTGGTCCTGCTGTGGCTTTGCCGACAAATTCACTCCACTGTGAGTGACAGTCCACAGCAGCGTCAGGTAGGGAACTTACGGCCTTACCGGCCAGTCCTTCCTTCCAAGGGGAGGTCAAAGCCCCCGTGGCTGGTCTGGAGCTTCTCTCCTGCAACCACCCCGTGGAGCTGCATGCGCTGGAGTACCACCATGCTCAGCCTGGGGAGGATGGGGTTAACGAGGCTCTGAGCTCCTGGTTTGGGGCAGCTGCTGCAGATGAGGCTGCCCAAGCAAAGGCATCTGAGCGTGTTTTGGTTTGTCTGTTCTCACCCTGCTCCCGGTCACATCTTTCAGCGCTGCTGGAGGGGGCTTGTACAACAGCTGTGCCTCACAAGCTCAGCTTCCCAGGGTAGGAATCGCGGGATTAAAGGCTTCGACAGTTCTTTTACGGTGCTACAGCAAGAGCCTCTTGCAGGAGGGACAGCCACTTCTAACTACCTGTGTTTCCACAGACACGTTTTAGCAAAAAGGTCAGAGTTGCACAGCTTGCCTGAGGTCTTACTAAGATCCTGCCACCAGCCCCTGGGATCTGGAGTGGGGGCAACAGGCTGCATTTAATTACACGGTTGTATTTCACTTGAGGTTTAGTCTTCTTTTACAGCAAAAATCCAGCATTAATATTTTGTTACCGGTAATATATTGAAGCTAGAACAGCACAGCTAACGACCTTTGTATAAACAGAAAAGCCATATGGGTGCTGGTGTAGTTCCAAACTTGACCAGCTGCACCAGGTAGCATAGGGGAGGTATTCTTGTGGGATACCAACAGGTAACACCAGCCCTCTCCAGAGAAAGTGCTCAACATCCCTGCTTATACTGGCACAGGAAAACGTCTCTCCAGCTGTCAATCCTTCAGCCTCCTACATGAGGAAAAAATTGCTGCGGTTTATTGTGACTACGTATCAGTTTAACTTGTGTTTATAACCAAATGTTTTACCCACATAGAAAATAAATTTCAACAGTCAAATATAACATTGAATTGAAAAAATACAAATGGCACTAGGAAAATTGTATCCTTTTCTGTGTAAAAGCATCAGTAGCAGCAGGGAGAAAAACGTCTCATGCAATTTTTTATTTTGAAAGTTGCTATTTACTTATTTCTAAACAGTTAAGCTTGCTTTGAAAGAATACCTTAAAACATGAGGAAGGAAGGTACTCTTTTCAAGATTTGCAGTTTTATTCCTTGCTGAAGGTCATGAATTTTGGCTCTGCAACTCATTGACCTAGGCAGGAAGAGACTTTGAAAAAAATTAAGCAGTACTGACCAGTCAGTGTATCCCTGAGCATCTATATAGGAGGGAAAGTTTTTTATAAATTATTTTTCCTTGTCTCTAAGAAGCTTTCTCTCTGATTCATATGGGTCAAAAAAGTTCCTCTCATGAAAACAATTTAGAAAATTCAAAGGTAATCCAATTCTAGGCTCTCTGCCATCCAGGTGCTTGTACCCAGCAGGAAAAAAATATCTCCTTAATCCTTTTTTGTTTTTATAATTACTTGTTTTTCTGCTTCCCAGCAGTTCTTCTGTTTGGTACAAAAGTTACCATATCCAATTATACCTTTTTGTCCTTGCCTTTAAAATCTTCACATGTCCTCAGTTATCTATTAACACAAGATTAATCACTTGATTAATCTCAGACTTTTCTCTCATCTTGCACAGTGACAGCCACCAGCCTTTTGGTGGCATGTTCTTAGATTTTTGTGCGGCCATATGTGTGACTGCATGTGGAAAAAAGAGAGTAAAGAGGGTAAACTAGAGAGAAAGCAAGAGCGAGAACATTAGTATCACATTTAGCATGGTAAATGCCGCGGCATTTGAGAGACCAGCTTCCACATGTGATCATCTAATAGCTTCTGATCTACGTTGCTTTGTATTTCATTTTTATGTAACAGAGGCCGACAGGAAGGGCACTTCTTGGCAGTTAATGATCACTGTCATTGACCCAGCCAATCAGTCAGTAACTGGAAATATCTGACCTTTATGTCTTCCTTCCTTTGACGATTCTCTTTAATCATATATTTTTTTAACCTTTCCTGTCGGATCTAAAACTGTGCGCTTTGATATTAATGCGATGTGCCATACTACAATGAAGATATTTTTTTTCCAGACTGTTCCTGACAGTTATTGTAACCAAAAGGAAAGCAAGACTTCATTCTGAAAGCTCCATTGTATTTACACTGTCTTCTAATGGTTTCTCTTTCCCTCTCTTACTTTTGCTGGAGCTGCTATCTCTCTGTACTGTCCACTGCATCTGATCTTCAGACTTCAGTTCAGGAAAAGTCTTGAACTTGTCAATGATTGCTTGCTTAGGGTCTGCTACAATATGGGTATTTTAATCTAGGGGATTTAAAGGTGTCCAAAATTTACTTTCACTGACAAAAATACATTGGTTGATCAATACTGTAGCCTTTCTTTGGGAAGAGGTTATTAACAAAATTTCAGTTTTCAGATTACTTGGTTTTTATTTTTTAAGCCATTACAAATTCAAATGTTGGCATGGACAGAAATCAATTTACTAAAGTATATCATATAGTGACGGTCATAAGAGAACTTTGCTTTCTAAGCCATTTTTTGAACAGCTGTATTTATTAGAGTAAATATACACTTCTGGTCAGGGAGAAACATTCTGATTTAGTTAGCCACAGCTGAATACAAAATGGAATCTCAAATTTACAAAGGCTGTTATCACCTAATCATTTTCTTAAAAATCACATCCAGTCAGTAAAGTGCTGAAGGCCATGCTTAACTTGGTAGCCCTCAGTCTTTATGCACAGAGCTCAAGTCGAGCATGGGTGTTACTGCTCTGACCTGACGGAGCCTTAAGACTGACCGCTTTGCTTCCTGCGACCGAGGCTTGGAAACACGTTAGCTACTCAGCCAAGCACAGCAGACGTGGGCCAAGTTCAAGTCAGTGACCAAACTGATTTCCACGGTCATATTTTGTTTTGCCTTCTGGTTAAGTCTGCAACACTATTTCATATATAGCATAATGCCCACTGTAATCCACAAGAAAAACCAGGCTAGTGCAAGGGCACTGAACCAGACCCTTTGTAAATGAAAAGTAGCACAAGTCCAATGGTTTTAATGGCCAGCAGTCTCTGGTATTCCCGTTAACATAGTGCCTCTAGCTGGAAAGATGCAGAAAGGTTAATGTTTGTTAACGTATTCTGGTCTTCTTTTGATGAAACACAAAGCTATTCTGTCCTGCTCAGTGTGGAATCTCTGTATTTGACTCAAGCATCATGGAAAAGGTTAGAGTTGTTTATGAACAGTATCTTTAAGCAATAGACTTTATGTATTCCAGCATTCAGGTAGGTTTGGACAAAATTTCTGAACTGATAGGAAACTTACTTCTTGATGCCTTTTGAATTATTGTTTGTGAAGTGTTTGTTGAAATTACTATGCTTCAGTGAATCAGTGAAAAATCATCTATCGCTGAAAAACCTGAACACCTGAGATACCACAGTAACTTTCTATACTGAAAACAATATAGTACTGGTGTAGCACTCTAGGAGCATTGTGCTTGATTACCTATAATAAGATTTTGCCCTCTCCAAAGCACCATTAAGTCTGGCCATTAGGATTATGAAAAGAATGATTAACTCATCTACACGAGTTTTATTATTAATCTCGTTCCCTCATAGGAAAAAAAATTGCTAATGAACTCTACTCAGTAAAATAGTCAAGAAAGCATCTCAAGATTGTGTAATTCACATTCACTAAAGTTTATTATATTTTCATCTTATTCCCTGTTGTTGGCATTAGAGATCTGACTGCCGTATTGGTTTCTGTGCTAGCAGACTTTTCCAGCTTTCCGATAAGTCAACAGTTCTTTGAGCATCATATCAAAATTTTGTACATATTTTATATCTAGACACAACTAATTATCCAGGTATAGCATTGCTAACTACTCTGTACATGCAAAAAACAGGAGTGAGATGTGTATTCATGGATATAAAACCAGATTTTTTTGAATGCTGACTAATTCATTGAAGAATCTTGTGGTTTTTAGCACTAACACTGGCACTTTTTTTTTTACCTTGTAAGTTTTCTAAAAATTAAATAGACTTTTTTTGACCTCACACTTCTTCAGCTGCCTGAGATTCTGCTGAACCACTCACACTTAGACCACAGTCTTTGTCACTATCTGTTATATAGATGACACTAGCAAAAAAACTGCTATCACAGCTGTGTTAATGTAGAATGCAGCATGCACTTACATTTTATTGTCTAAGATATTCATAAATACTTGTACTTTGTCAACATCATTACCTTTAATAAATCTGTACTGCAGGCTGTACATCAGTACATTTAGAAAAACAGAATTAAAATATATGGAGTAAATAAATATTACAATAGCCCTGTTTATATTTGGATCACGACGCTGAAGTTATATCTACTTTCTGAAGAACGGGATGCCTCAGCCAGGCTTCCTCAGAAAAAAAGCAGTTTAGAGAGGGGGACCACAGCATTTGTAGAGTGGGAGAAGATGGATAACCAAGAACAAGGATTTGCTGGGGGAGGATTACAGCCGAAACACAGTCTCTAAAGAATGATAGCACAGTAGAACAAAACCAGTTGCAATTTATTGGAAATAAGGGTGGTGTATGAGAGGACCGTGTAGCTAGGTCACTTCTACGTCACCTTTCAAGCTGAACTCAGCTTTGCACAAACTAAAATTCATGTATGTGAGGTGGGTTGGCCAGCCTGCGTGGAGGTGTGCTGGACCCTGGAAAGGCTCGCCCAGTCCATCAGGCAGACGTCTGGAGAAAGATGAGCCTCTGCTTCTTCCCTGCAGACTTCACTCACATAAAACTCATTACTGGACAAAACCAGGCTGTCCAGATGAGTTCATCCTAACAGTAGACCGTTTTCTGCCTCTGTGCCAGCAGTGGTGAGGAGAAATCCATAGGCACCCCGGAGAGCGTTTTGTTGGTGGGCCTGCCTGTGGGCTCTTATTTCTGCTGCCAAGCAGCCAGTGAGCAAAATGAACTGATACTCAAAATGCCCGGCCTCCTCTCACCTCTAGAAATTCGTGGAACACAGCTTAATGTCTTGTTCACCACACAGATCCCCACCTTGATCTGCGTGGTGACCCCAAGCAAGACACCTATCCCTTGTCTTCAGTGGTGACAACTACAGGTATAATTTTGTGAAGTGCCTCAAGGCCAGGTGACGAGAAATGCCACCCGCTAAATGACCGCACCAAAGCCTGCCTCTGAGTACATGCTGCGCCTGGGTGAGGGGATGCCAGGGAGCCAGCTCCAGCTCACAACTCAGCTAATTAAACATTTATGAAATCCTTTCAAAAGAGGGAGTTTTGCTTCACACTTCCGCACGTTTAAATCCAATCTGTAAACATTTGTTTTCCCCATTTTAGTTCTTTAATTTATTCCTCAATTTCCTAGCCTTCGAAATGATCATAAAATGTAGTAGATTTGAAATGGAAGTCTCCAAACAGTATTTTGGCAATCTGTTAGGAGTTGCAATACCTATGGATTACCCTGTAAATCTAAATTATTGGCACTCATAAGAGATTATTTCCATTTATTTTGTTTTATTGTGTAATATTTTGCAGCTATGGCTGCAGTGCTGTTATTAACTTGTAATAGTTCTAAACCCTGGTAGGTGATTAGATCATTTACTATGTAAAATTCAGGGCTCCAAAGTAAGATGATGCTAAGCAGTGGAGCCATAGGAGTCCCAGCTGTTCAGCTTCTCCAAGGATTTGACCCCTACCTTATTGGATAAATCACAACAGAATTTCAGTTTCTTATTGGAAGCAGCTACTGGAATTTATTTTTATTGACCTGCTATAATAGAGATAAGATACAGAGAACATTGCCACAACGAGGGATGATTTTAATTCATACAAAGAAGTTAAAGACAAGGAAACAGTCTTTCCAGATACAAAGATAGTTTACTCATTGTAAATGTGCCTTCAACCATTTGGAAGGAAAGTATTTTTCCCAGTTGAAGTTAATTCCTTTTCAGATTAGCATGAATCATCTATATATCGTAAAAAATAAGATATATCTATATATTAAAATGATGCCAGCATTGGTGAAGGATAATCTTGCAACTCAGTCATTCAGGAGATAAGATGTTGCCACAAACTCACTGCTGATCCTCAGGCAAGTCATTCTATTAGATTACTTGCCTGTGAGGTGAGATAACTCATCCTGCATAGCTAAGGTAGGATTTGTCTTCTTTTTGTATTTTTTCTCTCTCCACATTCTTGCACAGTAGATGGATCTGAATTTCTTCTCTCAGGAAAAAAAAAGTAAAACAATATGTTTGCTAATGAAGCACCTGAACAGATTTAATCCAAAAATTTTGAGATTTGCGAAGTCCAGCACCAGTTTCCCGAGGGATGAGAAGATGAGGACAGATGAGAAACTTAGTCACTCACTGCAGGTTGTGAAGACTTTTTTTCTGGGCAGGCGGAACATGGCTGAGGTATAAGACTCTTCTACCAAAGCCTTTCTAAGCCCTACTGCAGACACCGCTGATGTAGGCAATACTCATTGTTCCAGACATCTTCAGTGCTGATCGGGGTTGGTAGTAGCTTGAATTATGGAGTCATGTCTGTACAGGGTTTTACAAATGCAGATGGCTACTGTAACCACATACACAACCAACACCAGCTTTTTCAGTTAAGTGAGTGACAAAGATGAAAGAAAACCACAGAATTCCTGGTTCCAAGTCCTGCGTTTAACAGAAGATAAAACCTCTTCCCCTAGACACTCACAATGTTTGGTTAGAAAGTATAAAAATGTATTACTCCTGCTGTGTTACATCTATTTGGGGCTCATTTAATGCATTTTTACTGTCCTAGCCCAATTGATCTGGACATAACTGAAATAAAAACATCATTTAGAGGAGCAGGCAGATGTTATGTAAAACCAGAAGCATGCCTTCAAGAATTTCTGTTCCTACTAACCTACCCAAAAAAACGCTGGAGGGAGTATTCAGCTTATTTTCCCAAACTATCACTTCTGGCTTAGGTTTATGACCAGAAGTCAATGACAGCAGTTAATTCAAATAACAATTTGAACAGCAATTTAGAGGAGATGTGATTTTAACTCCTCACTGCCCGTACATCTTATGCTAGCAGAACGTGCAGTGGAGGAACTTCTCTCGTCAAACAGTAAGTATTCGTATTTGGCAGGTATGCTTACAGACGGTGATCTTAGTACCTTATTTTCCTGTTAAGCCAAAGCAATAAATAAAAATGCTTATACGGTATACCTGTACAACTGCTACCCCTCACCAGACTCCCTGGTAACAGTCAAGTATTTCAAAAGTAAGTGATCATAGGGCATAGTTTTCTGTATTTTAAGGGAGCCAGTTTAAGCTATATTTAAATAAGGAACATAAGTTAAGGAGTTTGGCAAAGGATTCTTAAACCACTAGTCCTTTTGAAAAATCTCATCTGCTTTTGCTCCTTCTACATTTTAATGGCCACTTGCCAGAAATTCAGACAATTGCCCCCCTCACAACCTTTGTGGCTTATTAAGGTCTTTTTTTATCCTTGTTCTTCTGTTTTTCCAACCTAAACAATTCTATGAATAGGACAATGAGGTTACTACTCATCTATGGGAATACTCAGTTTACCTACATACCCCACCATGGCTAATTGCATGCAACTACTCTCACCAGGGCTGCTTCAAGGCTTTTAAGTCATCCATGCAATTGGATGTCCCATGGGAGCCAGCGTCATTAAACATGTTGGCAGAGAAAAGTGACAGTGAGCACGAAGGAGACCCCTCATGAAATGGCATCGCAGCTTCTGCTACCACCAAAGATGGGAAACGTGGGACAGCCAGTTTGGGATATTGAAGCTGTTTCTTTTTTTGTCCCCTCACAGTGCCTACTGGTCCACATGCCCCTTGCTGCCTTTGGCAATTCTCTCTTTTGCCTTGACCTAGAGCTAGCATCACTCCTCAGACATCTTTTAGAGACTGAATGTGTGAAGAAGTGTACATCTCTCAACCTCACTTTTTCTTTCTCTATTAGGGAACTATTTGATATTAATAGGTGTTTGGGAAGAGATGAGATGCAGGTTGTTAAAAATATTTATGGCTCAAGATACTGTGATTTATAAGCTCTATGGCTAAAGGACTCTCTTTGCCTTCCTTTTACAGCTTGATAATGTTCTTTGAATGCATCCTACACAGAAGGTCTATGTCCTTTCTGCTGTCACCTCCTGGGTGTCTGATCTAAAGCCCCTGTTCTGCTCAAATTCACCAACACAGCTCAGGAGAGCAGTTACTGGCAGGCCTTGAAACAGAAATTTTCTATACACTTGGACATGCCATTATCATTGTTTTTGTGGTAAAGATAGAATCTTTTGGAACTATCACTTGGAAGTGTTTATTTGTCCAGTAAAAAACATGATTTCTTTTACATAGCAACACGGACTTAAATATCTTTGGATGATTGTATTTTTTTTTTTCAAGGAGGACTCTAGTTATGCTTCTCATTGGTTTTATTGTTTAACTGAGTAATTTAAAGAAGTTTCTTTACTTACTACATGGTGTGGTCTAATCATATCACTGGGCAGATTGGGTTAAAAAGGTTAAAAAAAAGCTAATTTCTCATTGTGTGAACTTCACATCTTTACAAGAAGAAAGAAGAAAAATACATAACATAAATTGTAACAGAAGAGCAACTGACCTTAGAAAAAATACAGGAGGTCATCACAGGGACACTTTCACATACTTAAAGCAACAAAGGATGACTTGTCCAAGCATTCCGTCTGCTCTTCAAAATAAAATTCATATGATCAGACATCCACGCACGCTGTGGTACGTGTCCTTTGTACATTTTTGTCAGTCTCATCAACTGAGCAACTTGCTCAATAAAGACCAATCCAAAAAAAAAAAAAAAAAAGAAAATTTCCTTATGCTTCTGATAAGGGTGTTACATTACCAACATCTGCAGCAACATTGCACCAGGTTGAGATCTCATTAGAGCTCACAAAACTAGCTGAGCCAGGTTTTATTGGCAGGGAGATGGCAAGCGTCCAGCAGCTCCCAGGTGCCGCAGAGTTCAGCAGTGATTAAAGACGCGCCACTCTTCCCCTCCGAGCCAAGACCATGACAGCTTGTAAAGCCCCAAAACTAAGCTCGGAATATAATGTCAGCTTTTGGACACAACGTAAAACTGAAGTCCTGGCTACATGTGGCCACTAAAAGTCCCTTCAAGCCCTTGGAAGACATAGTGTGACAACTCCTTTGTCCTGGACAGATGCCGCTTGGGTGTACTTCCTCATCTGACAGCCGTAGCCTCCAGTGAGTGTGGTGGTCTGGTTTTGTGGACAGGGCTGGTGGGTGGGAGCTCTGCCTCACGCACAGCTTTCATCCTCTGCGTGCACAGTGTGATAGCATGCTCTTCAGCTTTCAGGCTTGCTAAAGAATCCCAGCAATGACAGCACGTGGTTAGAGTTTAACAAGGAAAATAGATAACCTCATTACTTGAGAAGCAGGGTCACAGTATCACAGTATCACAGTATCGTCAGGGTTGGAAAGGACCTCTGGAGATCATCTAAGTCCAACCCCCCTGCCACAGCACGGACACCTACAGCACATTGCACAGGACGGTGTCCAGGCGGGTTTTGAATGTCTCCAGTGTGGGAGACTCCACAACCTCTCTGGGCAGCCTGTAAAACACACAGGAGTTTTGTAGACTACCCTAAACTTTTGCATGTAAAACCTGTTTACCGTTCCACTCAACCATTTCAGTACTGACTATGTCTTACGGTTATGACCCTTAGTTTGTTTCAGAGATTTTTTTCCAATATGTGAGGTTAACTATCCTTTGAGCATACTGAAGTTCCTATCCCCTGCAGACTGTACTTAAAACATTACAAATCAAATGGTAGAACAGCACACATAGTTTGCATTGATGTAAATAACTACTCGGCATTCACAGTCATAGAAATGAAGTATTTTTTTATCTCCTGACTGCCAAATTGGATAACTGAATAGTGTATGTCCAGCTCTATAGTTACAGCACAGAAAGTAAAATCTGTGAATGGTAAATGCTCTGATGTCTCTAAATTACCTAAAGCAGTCTTTTAGTAACTGCGAGATGGTTACAGTCTCGTCAGCTGCATTAAAACCAACATTGTGTATCCAATTGAAACATTTGAGTTTTGCAGTTCCCAGTGCGATATAGATCCAATTTTGTGGCCCTACTGGATTTTGTGTAAAACAATAAAGTTGTCATTGGTTTAGGAACGCATATATTGCCCATTCAGAGCTACAGGTCAGTATACATTAGGGAAAAGAGAGGAAAGCTTTGTGGTCTGGCTGCACTGTTGGAAAAATATATTTAAAAGAGCAGCTCTTCAAAGCTATACAACTGTTTAAGATGTTACAAAAAGTATGATGAAAGTCAAGTAGTCAGCAAAGTGATTCTGAAATGGTCAAAGGCATAAAAAAAAAAAAAGAAAAAAAGAATCTATCACCATGATCTATCTGCACTTCATCATCTGGATATCACCACTGAATTCACAGGCTGTTGCTAGAAGGTCCAGGAGTAATGTGATAAAATAAAAAAAGAAATGAAGGTTTGGATTGGAATACAAATCATTTTTTTTCTAAGTTATTTTGAAGCTGATGTGGAACAAATTGCTACCTGCATTGTTTTCAGTCTTACCAATAACAAACTCGTAAAAGAAATAAACAATACAAAACCTAAGTGAAGTAGAGCGCTGCTTTCCCGAGCTTCTGCCCTTGATCCCTGCAAACACCAGGAATCACTCTACTTCTCTTCCACACAGTCTGATTAAAAGTTTTTTGAAATTCTATTTCACAGCTTCAGTGTTTTGAAAATGTTGTTATCTTCAGTTCCTTTCAATAGATAGAAACAGAGATTTCCAGAGAGCCATTCATCTCATTCTAAGATAGGCATCTAAGACAGGTCAGCAAACGATCTTCTGAAGATGATTCTATTAAGTATAAAGTGAGAATAGACTTAGATACCTAACTTTTAGAAGTCTGTAATTAGACAAGATGATTTTCACCCATCAAGCTACTTTTAGACAACTATACTTTTTTTTCCTATTATGATATAAAATCTCACATTTTTTTCAGTTAGAAAAACACACTACACCCCTGCTAATTTCATAATCCTGCATATAGTAAGATGGACTTTATTCTTATTCAAACAAGACTGATCCTTAAGTTAAACTGTGGTCTACAAAATGAGCCTTTCCTTTTTCCCCCACTGGAAATGCCAGAATACTACAGGGGCATTGTTTTCTCTGTATTTCCAGGTGTAACTCAAAGCAAAAGTGTCTGAAAACTCATGAAAAACACCGTACTTGTCACATTTTCAGATCAGGTTCAGAGATTTCCAGTTCATGTACGATTCAAAGAATCGTCTAAATATTAGGATGCTCATCCAAACTAAAATGAAATTTCAGCTTCTTGCGATTCATCTGTCATTGATGATAATGACACCATGAAGAAAAACCCAATTATCCTTCTAGAGATGAAATACTGAGAATAACAGTAGTACGAACGGCGCTTACAGAATTTACAGTGATGCAAAGCTATGAGCTACCAGGGAGATGAGCAAAGACTGTGGGAGACATTTCCCATTATTCATAGAGGGACCTATACTCTGCTCCTTGCCAAAAACATACCCCTACTGTACAGTATGCAGAAAGTCAGATACTCTCCGCTCCAAACAATTGCATGTGTCACTTCAAATTGCTCATCGGGCTGTGATACCTCACTCATTTCATGCTCCTCACCCTTTTCTCTGTATCACTCCTTTGTTGTGACCCTTTCTGTCAGAGATGTTAGTTTTAAAGCCAGCGTGAGATTAACTACATAATGCTCCCCTTTCAAGCCTGCCTTCTCTTTATCTCTATCCAGCCGAGCTCGACGCCAGGACGCACCAAGCCTCCCCCGGGGACAGCAGCGACTCCCTGTAGCCTGTTTGTATACAGCTCACTTCTCTTTCGAACATGGCCACAATAAGAAGAGGGGCCACATTGTTTCCAGAAATAAACCAGATTACTTTAATCCTAAACCTACTGCAGTGCCAGCATAATAATTCCCTTTTTTACCACATGTTTAACCATTTCTAAGGAGGCTAAAATAGCTAGTCATTTGTTTATGTGTGATTACTGTTTAAGGAACAGTCCTCAGCTGGATTTATTAAGGGTTTGGGTGTCCCCCCCCCAAGTTTGAAGAAATACATTCAGAAAAAAAAAACGAGATCAGAAGACTATACAACTATTTGCTAGTCTCCTTAAAACACCCATATTTAGAGTTTCCTCTCAGTTTCCCCACTGGTTCTCCAGCCAACCATTACTCAAAGGCACGTTCACCTTATTTCAAGGAACTATTACTACTACATTTTTCCATGAAAGCCTGCATCTGCTTTCTTTTCTGATTAACCAGCTAATTGATAGCTCCTATGAGGAGGCTTTTCTCCATGTTTTTTCCCTGTATTTTTACTCTCCACCCAATATGTTGATTTACTCGTGTTTCCACTATCCCAGGCATTTCTGACTTCTTCCCTTCAAGCTACGCTGTAGTCCAACAGGGCAAATGCTGCAGTATTCTCTCCTTAAAATAGAATAAGACTTTAACATGGATGCCATCTACAAGTTAAATTCACCTCTCTTAACTTTTTCCCTCTATAAGTTAAGTCTTTAGTAATCTAAGTCTCTGTAAACAAATCATTTACATTCTGTACAGTCAACAGGGATAGGAACATCCAGAGGGTAATTTATCCCGTCCTAAGACAGGTGTTAAAGACTGGCACCTGCAGAAGATACTTGGTCCTACCTCACTCATTGAGTAAACGCAGAAACTTGATGAACTGGTTTAAAGTTGACATGTAACATTTGGCAGGCTCAAGTTGCAGGAGATGAGATTTACCCAGTGTGTCTGAATACTGTTAAGAACTTTTAGTCTTAAAAAAAACCAACCCAGCTGTTTTTAGATAATCTGAAATCATCTTCAAGTAAAATGAGGAGTGCTGGATCATTTATCACATTTTTAAATGAAAATGAAAGCAATCACTGAGGAATGAGTTCCTAGTGATTACAGAATTTTGTTTCCATTTCTGTGTCCTTTCGGAAAGATAATTGCTCAGACATTGGAACAATGATTTAGTAGTAGCTTTGATTGTGCATCACCCAGCGATACCCTGTTTATATACATAAGAAATACATGTATTTATTATGGTGATATGGTGTTGCTAAGTACTGCTCAAGCTTCCTGTCTTGCTGAGGAAGGAGAGAAGAAGAAAAGGAAGAGTTGCTTTATCTCACTCTTAACTCTACTTCTATATACAAATTTTATCCTTTCTCAAATAAGTTTTAAAATGTCAACTTTCCCAATGTTTGGAACCGCAAGCATTCAAAAGCAATGTTTCACATTATATATGTAGAGATATCAAAATTAGTGATTAGTATCAATTCACCTAAAAATAGCATCCTGCTGAAGCATTAGTATAGCTATGTTGAACAAGAAAGTATGAGCAGATTTGGGAATTAAAACTCGGAATAAATTCCATAAGCCTGTTTTAAACATAAGCTTATTTCTGCTTTTGCAGAATAACATAAACTTGTACAGATGAGAAGTATGTGACGTGCGTGGAGTGGTTTTTACCTGCCATATCCATTTACTGCATCGGGTTTTCTTGATGGCTTCCTCCCTCTGCCTCTCACTCCAGACCTAGAGCAGGTGCTGCTTACCTAAATGCTACCCAAAACAGAATTACTTTGACAGCAGGATCCTGCTTATGCACTATACTTCCCGTGCCTTCCTATGATGTTGTTGGAACATTTCTTTACCTCCATCCCTGTTGCCTTTTGACATGCATATGCAAGATTAGAGCTAAGAGAAGGAAAATATCTGCTCGGTAATATTAGCGGGTGTAACTTCTGGCTTGTTTGACTAAAGGGATATCCTTACTTTCAGGTTAGCAAGCAAGGAACACGGTGGTTTTAGGATGTAGAGTTTTCAAAAGTTTAACAACTCTTGCATTTAACAATTGAATCGTTGTAGTCCTGCATGGAAATACTGAGGGAAGTCTTGCTCCTTTAATGAAATATGCTGTGGCTCATGCCAGTGATCTGCATACAGAGTATAATATGAGGAAAACTATTCTGGAATTAATCTGGTATTATAAGGGGAATCATCCAGGACTCAACAGGATAACAGATGCTTCCAGTTGTGTACCCAAAATGGCTTCTGCATTTTTAACTAGCGGTGAGCTCTTTTTCAAGTTAGTGCTTTATCCCCAGGAAACGTGATTTATGGTGAACCAACCTAAAGATCACGAAGTCTCAGACCGCTGTAACCATGTTTGTTATCCATGCATAGCAATTTAGGCTTTCTGCTACTCAGAGATAAAGGAGCATTTTTATCAACTTGTGTGCAGGATTTGTGAAGCATACAGGAAAAGTCCCAGGCCACAACATTATTTACTTAGTGTTGCAAGTGGAGTCCCCTGGCAGCAAAAAAGAGCTGTGATATGACACGTTCTTAATATTTCTCTCTTCTCATCCTTGTTACGTCCCCCACAGCACTATGGGGGAAGCTCTCATACTCTTTCTGGGAAATAAGAACAGCTGGGTGTCTCCCTAGAGTGCCTGTACACTAATGCCTGCAGCATGGGGAACAAACAGGAGGAATTAGAGGTGTGGATGCAATTGCAGGGTTATGATCTCATTGGGATCACATAGGCGTGGTGGGATTTTTCACACAACTGGAGTGTTGCGATGGATGGATACAGGCGCTTTGCAAAGGATGGCAAGAAGGGTGACATGCTATATGTGAGAGAGCAGCACAGATGCACAGACCTCTGCCATGGGATGGGTGACAAGCGAGCGGAGAGCCTATGGGTCGGGATTAGGAGGCAAACCAACATGGGTGATGTTGTGGGTGTCTGCTACAGACTGCCTGGCCAGAAAGAAGTGGTTGAGGTCTTCTTCAGACAACTGGAAAACGCCTCACATTGGCTGGCCCTGGCTCTCATAGGGTCTTGAACCACAGCAATATCTCCTGGTGTGCAGTGACAAGAGTTGATTGAGAAGTCAACGATGGGAGTCGTACTTACAAACAAGGAAGGGCTGGCTGGGGATGTGAAGGCTGGGAGCAAAGTTGGCTGCAGTGATTATGATGGCAGAGTTCAGGAGCTTGAGGCGAGGGAAGAAGGCAAAACCCAGGATTACTACCCTGGACTTCAGCAAAACACTTTGGTGTTTTGTCAGAGATCTGCTTGGAATAATCCCATGTGATATGACCCTGGAGAGAAGAGAGGTCCGGGAGAGCTGGTTGATTCGCAAGGATCACCTTCTCTATACTCAGGAGCGGTCCATCCTGATGGGCAGGAAATCAAGCATAGGCAGTAGGAGGTCTGCATGGATAAACAAGGAGCTCCTGACTCAGACAAATAAAGAAATGTACAGGAGGGGGAAGCAGGGTCAGGTGACCAGGAGGAATACAGAGACACTGTCCGACCATGCAGGGATTAGGTTAGGAAAGCCAAAGCCCACCTGGAATTGAATTTGGCAAGTGATGTGAAGAGCAACAAGAAGGGCTTTTACAAGTGCATCAGCAAGAAAACAGAAACTAGGGAAAATGTGGGCCCACTGCTGAATGGGGCCAGGTATGTCGTGACAAAGAAATTGAAGAAGGCTGAGGTGCTCGATGCCTCCTTCCCTTCAGGCATAAATTGAAATACAGGAAACTCTGTTTAAACATAAGAAAAAACTTTCACTGCGAGGGTGGTCAAACACTGGCTGCTCACAGAGGTTGTAGAGTCTCCGTCCTTGGAGATATTCAAAACTTGACTGGACACAGCCCTGAACAGCCTTGTTGACCTTACTTTGACCAACGGGGTTGGACTAGATGCTCTGGAGAGGTGCTTTCCAACCTCAGTGATACTGTGATGCTGTGATTCTGTCATTTAAAATTTTAGTTTCATTTCAGCCAACTGCTGTTCATAACCCTTCTGAATTGGTGAGGCATTCAGACTTTTTGCTATGTGGAGAAAGAATGGGAGAGGACAACAAAGAAAGCCTACAAGCCAAGGCAGACAAGTTTTGGGATGAGACAGACACAGCTCAGGGTCAGTCTAAAAGAGACGTTAATGATAGTTAGAAGAAAACTCGTTAAATATCAACTGTCCACAGTTTCCTAAAGAAAGCCTGGTAGGTGACAGGGGAAGGAATTTTAGCTAAGAGAGTAGAAAAAATAATGCAGCCTATGAATTTCATGTGGCATTACCCATGGATATGAGCAAGTTTCATTCTAACTTGGGACCTAGCTGACAGAAGGTAACTTTTAGGGAATAAGAGACTTACCATCCATCGGGACAGAAAGTGATCCATGTTGTTGGTATTTTAGATGATGTCTCATAATTTTCCCCAGTGCCTTTATATGGATATTGAAAAGAAAGAGTGATTGATGTAGAACCTGGAGGGTCTTTATATCTTTGGCAACTAAGACAAAGCAGGCCATCAGCACTGTCATTGCACTTTGCACAGAGGATGTTTTCCAGCTCAGTGCTTAACCATTAACTTCCTCAAGGTAAAATAACTACTCAGCATGGTGAATATATTGAACGTTGTAGAAAGACAGAGGAATCTTTAAATGGGCAAGAGTAGACCATCCATCACTGCAGCCGGTGGTGTGCCTGTTCCAAATCCTGGACTGAAATTTGACTGGAAGGAATCCATGAGCTAGGTGGTAAATAAGTTGGTTCTGCACAAACACAAATCAAAAGTGGTGGGAGTGCAGAGGTGATAGAAGAATGGTAAATAGCATCTAAAAAAGTTTTAAAAATTTGCATTACTAAGTCTGCATTCTCAAAGTGCTCATTTTTTTTCCCAAGTTTTTTTAATAAAGAACTTAATGTCTACTACTGAACAGATGCCTGGGGCCAGATAACTATGGAAAGAATCTGGCACTCAAAATATAAAAAAACGTATCTCCATTTTGCAATGTGTCTGACTAGTCACAGTGGAAAATAGCAAATATATTCAATAAAAAATACATATACTTTAGCACTTCCTTGGCCTGCAAGGATAATTTATGGGCTTCAGTATGAAAATATGGTGTAGAAGACTTTCTTGGACTATAAAGCTTTAAAAAGAGGATTTTTGTATGTTCAGTGGAGAGATAACCACTTCTGTTTCATATAAATATATACACCTACATACATATACATATATACATACATGCACAATGATGTACGAAGCTGATATTATAGTTAGGTGATATTATGTTATGGAGCAGTGATCAATGCACCACAAAGACATAAAGGTATGTCTGTCACTGTTTTTTTGAAGCTGATGGAAAGCTTACAGAAATGGTAATACTAAGCAGCCAGATCATTCGAAGCATATCATAAAAATTAATGAAAAGTCAAAACTTTGCAAAACGAACACTATGAAGCTCTTGGAAAGAGCTCTGGGACTCTCAAGGCTTCAACTGACTCTTGGGACATAACCAGGACAGATGAGTCTTACCATATTTGAGTATGCCAAATGAATAAGCTAGCTTTGTTACCTACATTCACAGTATATTTTTTAAGGTCATGTGACATCGGAAAAAGTTAAGGAACAACAGAAAAGTATCCTCCAAAATGGATTTGAGTTTCCAAATTTCAAAATTGTTATCAGCAGCAACATTCACCATGCTAAAAATCACGATTACAACCACTGTATTCCTTACTTTCTGACCTACTGTGGCCAGAGCAAATAGGTATATTCATCTCACAGCTACCAATATCCAGAGTTCCTAAAACTAATAAACTGATCTCCGTAGCATACGTCTAATATGCTGAATGTTCTTATAATTTTTTTCAGCAACAAATTCACATAAAGCATCACAACTTTCATCCACTGTGACTTATCTCACACTACTCTGAGATTACTAAATCTATACAGATTAACATCTAATATAAACTAATGCCAGAATTTACCAAAGGATAAACCAACAAAGCAACTAATTGGAATTGCTGGAGTAGCTACTTTGCTGTCTCTACACTAAAATTAATCCAAACCCTAGCTCAGAAGCACAATCTTAGAATAAAATAAAACAATTGTGTAGTGAGTGTGCTCTTATCCCTGTTACAGCAATCTTATTACAGTGCTCCTTTAGGTGACATTTATTTAAATTATTTGACAGCAAATATGAAGAGGGATAATGGGTAGGAAGTATTCACAAAGTATTTTCTTGCAGTATTACTGTCCTTTGATGTTTGTCTTTATCTGGTGAATTTAGAATTTCACTTTTAATATTATTTTAATTAATTTAGAGAAAGCTCTTTGGTCTACTATAATATAGTTAAAATTCTCTCAGTGTTACAATACTAAACTTCATTCTAAAGGGTATTATATTTTCAGTGTTTTTAAATCACATTGGTCTAAACCAAATCTGCAATGAAACATCTGTCTAATCATGTTCTTATTGTTACAGAGAGAAAAATAAAAATAATCCTCATGGCTCCAATTGCTTTTCTAACAAACGATACTATACTTTAAAAAAATAATGAAACTTTACAGAAAGTTAGTTTTAATGGGATTCTGGAAATTTTGGCGTTCTCACTAAGACAATTGACTATCAAAGCCAACTACTGAAACTATACATTGTCCAGTAAATGTCTATTTTATTTACAATAGGATGGTGTGAAAAATATCAGCCATGGAAAAAAAACAAGTCAGGGTCTACAGAGTTCTTATTACAATGTCAAAACAAAACATCTTTCATGTAAATTGTGCTAGCTTCAAAATATAAGTTATGACATAGGAGTAGAGAAACTCTTAATCAACGAGTAAAGAAATATGGATTTCTTTGTCTCTGTAGCAGCATAGGGCTTTAATAATAGCTATGTTTATACTGAAATTGGCATGCAATTACCAGTTCACTGCTTCTGAAACAAATAAACTCCAGAAGATAACCTGCGATAGTTGAAATCCAGGCTGGGTATTTCAGGAGGCAGACTGACTTGGATCCTTCAGCTCAAAAGTCTTATTTTATTCTTGCAAGTTGCAGAAAAATTCAGTAATCAGGGTGATAAAAGAAGCAAAATCTTATTTTCCTGGATGCTTTTACTGTTCTTGTTGTGTAAAGAAGGTGTGTTTTGAAGTTAAATTGTAAACTGGAAAGTTTACATCTAGATGCCAAGGATGTCTGCATAGGACAAAGCATGGCAGCATATGTTCCTGTTGATGAACCTTGTATACATCAGACATGCCATTAATTTAGACTGCATACAAACTCATAAAATCTACAGACTAAATTACTGAAGTCTGAAAATCAATTACAGAATAAGACCGTCGTTTTTTCTCCTTTTTAAAAAACTTCTGGCCTTACCTTTACCCTTCCCACTGTGTTGACACAATTCTACTACAACATCCCCAGCACCTCAGCGAGTACTGTACTTACAAAACAAATACAAAAAATCTCTTTCTTATTGCTTCCTTGAATAGTTGAATTTCCGTCCACCTCAGTGGCCTAAAATCCCTGACTGACAGATTCCAAACTCTGTATAGTGATTGCTTATGATCTGATATGAATAACTTAGAACTAGAAACCGATGTTGTATCTCAAAGAGGGTGTAAATTGTGTAAAATGTTTGTGCCTAGTTCCGGCAACTTGTGAGCTATCAGACTATATGCCTGCATTACCCTGATTTATAGGTGAGCCATTGTTGATTTTTTGGGGGGCTTTAAATTTGTATGTATAATGTTTTCCATGTCGTCCCAAGGACTCTGCTTTGTAACTAGGCAACCACGCTATAGAGAGCAGCATTATAGTATAATTTTTTAAATTCACTAAAAATACTATAGTTATGTCTCCACATTGTTCCCTAAATCTCTCTAAAATGCTGCATAAAGAAACAAGTCAGAGGTTTGTGCCTTTGGACTATATTGTCTATACTGACTATATTTACCTATATTGTGGGTGATCTTCATAGCTTACTTCTGCCTTCAATCCTTCTTAGCAATTACCAGTCACCCCTTTTTCCACTTTGTGGGAGTAGATCACAACCAAAAATATGATCAGTTATTCAGGTCAGTACTAAGGTCTTTCAGTTTTCCCACTGACTGGGCCAAAATTGGGATTTCAGCAAAAGAGAGAGAAAATATGCTGGCAGGCTGCTGATAAAAGAATTTGTATCTCTTCCTCTACCTTACGAATTTCATTATCAAACAGTCAAACAAAAATTGCAGAAGACCAATGAGTAGCTGTGGATAGCAGAGGTTTGCAGCTGACATCTCAAGTGGAAAGTGCAGAGTGGGATGAACCTGGATGTATGGAATGAACGTGGTATGAATGCAGCATTAAAATTACTGCTGGGTTTGTCACCTCTTCGTCAGATTAGACCAACATAAATCTCCCAGAGCTAATAGTCTTGTTTACTCACCAGAAGCCTCCCCTGGGGAAGTATGGCTGCCCACTCATTTCTGTAGATGGACTTGGGAAGAGTGTGACTTCAACTTTGTGCTGTGCACTCATGTAAAAAGTCTGTCCCTACATTAATTTCAAAGTGTTATTTTTGATATAAAAAATCATTTAATGAACAAACCCTGGTGATGCGACTCTTTTAATTACAAGAGAATCAAGATTCTGCAGAATTACAATTAAATGCGATACGTAATTTGCAATGGATATTAAGCCTTGTGCTTTGGGGTTTAACTCCATCTTTGTTCAGGTGCAGGGATGAGACTTGCTTGTGTTTTTTTGTGCGTGTGCACAGACTATCTCCCATTTGCTATTATGGGGTTCCTCTGAAATGTAACATTGAAACTGACAGAGAGGGGATACCAGATCTGGAGTCTAATCCAGCACACCAGTTGCTGATTGTCCAGGCGTGCCCAATCCCTCTGCTTTTAAAGCAGAGCTATTAGCAGTGCTATTACAAAAGTCTTCACTTCCTCCCCCCGAAAAGATCAACGTAATGTGGTGATGAAATTTCTAGCAGCTGCTTGAGATTAGTTAAGATTCTGCCACAGTTGCTATGGAGGAACTTTCTCATTTGTAGCACCGGCAAAATACGAGAGTGCATAGAAGTATTGAATAGAAATTACTGTGTTAACCAACACGCAGTAATAACATCATGAAGTAATGAAAGGACAATTGTCCAAGAAGCCAATTTACCGTAGTAAGAAGAGATAGATGAGTGCAGAGAAATTTGTACTAGATGCATAAGGGGGATTTAGTTGAGTTCAGAATGGAGATTTAGGCAATATGCTATTTACTTCCTTACACTTTGTATATATTCATTTAGAAGATTGGCTGGTAGATATCAGAAAACTAACCCACTTTGTTTCCTAAGTACTGAAAGGGAATAAGAGCAGTACTTCCTTACCCTGAAAGCGTTCTGAGAATTATCATATATTTGTAAAGCTGGTTAAATATGAAGTTTCCCATATTACTGTATCCAAGGTTGCCAGCTCACTTGTTTATTTTTAATCTCACAATATTTTGTGGTTTTTTTCCTTACAACCTTAATTTCTCGATAAATGTGATTGCCTGAAAGCTCCGATACCACTAAATGCAAGTTTCCAGCCCTGAGGTTTGCAGACGAAACCTTGAAAGCATTAACCGAGAGCTCTCTAAAAGCTTAAAGACCAGAAGGGAAACAAATTACAATGTACTTTTTTTAAAAATCTTGTTTTAAAGTCAGTCTCATGATGCTTTGGGCTCCAATCTGTCATTTCTGAATGTTTGAACTGATAAGATCTGCACGCTGCAGTGTATAGACACAAAGAATCTGAGTTAATGGTTAGTGCTTAGGCTTCCTTTATTGTAGGTTTTCCTTTGCACACATTTCCTATTTGATTTTGTTGGATATTTTGCTTGAGCCAGACCATTGGATCATAAACTCTTCAGGTCAGAGAACGCAGCAATCTCCGCAGTCTTTTGACCACATACTCCTTCCATGCTCCAATTACAATGTTAAGTTACAATGTAAGTAATAACCTTAATAAACTTGCCAGAGCTCTGCAGGAGCTCTTTCATCTTTCACCTGTATTTAGCTTTCCATTTAAAACTGTATCTCCATTTAAATAAGGCTTTGACTTGAATTCAGTGACAAATCATTCCAGTTTGCCCAGATATGTCTAGACTTAAATCACTGCAGTCCTGTTACTACTGTACACTGTATCTCCTTTGCAACCAGGGTTGCAATTATTCTAATGCTGAAAAGAAAGAATGAAAAGGTGAAGAAAAATATATCAATCCATAAAGTACTGGACCCAAACGGATACAATGCTTACAAAGGTGTAACAGCAAGCGGGAAGCCAGATAAGAGTGCAATATTGAGCTACTGCCAAGAAATTGGGTATCTCTTTTGGCAGGATAGACTGTACTGAGGAATAAGGGTAAAACTGCATATGAGGGTGTGTACCAACAGCCGAGTGGGGATTCAACCATGGAAGGGCCTTTATTTGGCATAACAGGTACTTCTCTTGTCATGGTTTACAAGACCATAATCCTCTGTTCCTCTCATTTTACTCTTCAGCTGACTCTGATTGTCGAACTAATGAATAGTGCAAACTTACCTCAGCATAGACACTGCCTGAGGCAAGCAACTTAGAAGTATAACCAGTTTTGGAGAGATGAAGACCCACCCCTATGCCCCCCCCCCCCCCCCCCCCCCCCAAAATATCAAAAAACCCAACAAACCAAAAACAAAACAAAACCAACCAACCAACCCACCAAAAACCCCCAAAATCAAAACAACCCTACAACCCAACCCAAACAACCAAGCAGTCAGATCTTAGATGGACAGAATTGCCCTCAGAAAATGCTTGTAGTCAGTCTCCACCAACTTCATAGGGACCCGGGGAGAACTACAGCTGTAAGGTGACTTTCAGGTAAGTTGAGTTTGTTCCTCACAAATAGGTGGCAAACATCTTAAGCAGGAAGTTGATGTGGGTAGCTGCGACCCCTACCGTGTGATTCCAATTCATCTTCATACTGCAATGGCTTTTTGACAATTTGGCCATTCATCTGGCAGAGGCATAAGAGAAATAGGCCCTGGAGGATGGCCAGCATTATCGAGTTGGCCTGACGGATAACCTGAATTATTATTCAAGTGGATGGTCTGATCCAACTAAACGTATCATTTCAATTTTGTATGTTTAAAAACCCCCAATCTTTTGACATGTTTTCAAACTATACTAAACCAATTTAATCCTGAGGCAGTGTTAAACCAGATGTTGTACAGCTCTCTTGTAGATGTGTTTCTTTAGGTAGTCTTAAACTATGACACTTGGTACTCAAAGGCTGGGGCACGATGAGGCTTGGAATTTCATGGGCAGCTGATTCATTTCTCCCAAGCGTGTGTTGTGCTCTTTTTAAGAAGGGGGACCTCTCGGAGGAAGGGGAGACTTTCTTCCCTTAGGACTACTGAAAGTCCTTAAAAAGGGAATGCTCAAGAGACTGCAGGATGGACTGAGCAAGAAAGTTATAGCAGAGGGCCTGGAGCTCGTGCATGGTTTGAAAGACTACAGTGAGGATGAGAGAGCTGCCCAGCAGGCTTTGGAGGTGAAGGGGAGAATTTCTTGAGGACTAGAACAGACAAAGCAGAATTTGCCGCCATTCGGCAAGCTGTTAAGTAAGCTGCAATCATGGACTACCCTTCAAAACACACCGGACTTGGAAGAACTCTAGAAAATTTAATTTCTCTTTATGTCTTCTTTTGTCTCCCTTTTAAAAAGCTAAGTTTTTAGGTTTTACTTTTCATCGGGGAACTCATAGTAGCAGGCCTTGGCACTTCCACCTCAGTGATTTGACCAAATTGGGATCCTGTCATCAATGCATGGCTAATTCCTGGCTCAGTATGAGTAGAATTTTGGCCCATATTTTGAAAATAAGATTTTCCAGATAAACACAAAGATGGGTTGGCCACACTGTCAAAAGCACCTTTCATACAATAATGGAACAACAGACTACATATGCAAAAAGTTGTCGTTGAATGTTAAAAATCTTTTGGAGATCTGTTTTCTCTTGCATGCTTGTTGTCTATATTCCCCGACCAATATTCTTAACTAATTGTCACAGTAACAGCTTATTCTCATATAGTGTCTTGAATTGAAAAAAACAAGAGTCATTATGCAAACTCTGCTAGTACCAGCTCCTCTGTAGACTGTAAAAGGATTTGAGGTTGGTTGTTAATATTAGAAAAAAGTTAATTTAAAAAGAAAAAAATATGAAAAATATTAAACTTCAAAATAAAAAGAAATATGGTGAGTAATTATTAGAAATGCATATTCAAATTGTACAGTATTAGATCTGCAAAATGTACCCACTATTTAGATCTTTGCACATTATATAAAACCAGATAAACAAAATGGGATTGCACATTCAAAAAATTTGAACTAGATGATCCCTAAAACCAGCAGGTCACTCTGCTGTGTCATAAAGATATCAAATACTACACATTAAGATCCAAACTTTTACAGTTATGTTTGCAATTTGCTTTTCTATGCTCTGCCACAAGAAGCAAAGGACAGTCCTAGATATATCACCCAATTTTGAGAAACATAGGGCTTGCCCTGTCAGATCAATTACCAGTTAAATCCTGTAGCAGAAGTGGGGTTTAGCTTTTGAAAAGTAATCTGGAATTTGGGTTTTTTTTTAGGATTTTATCTTTTAATCCTATGGGCAAATACCTCATGGACCAGTAAAGACTAAATGTTTGCTCGTGTAAAGTAACAAAACACAGACATGCACTAACCTAACTTTGAAAGAATCATCCAGAAAAAAATCCCACTATTGGCATATTTTAAACATAGAGTTGTACTAATCTCAGCAGAGAAACACAAGAAGCTTTTAATAGGACATTTATATCACCTTAAAACCACTCATAAAGCACTCATTGGATTGATTCAAATCTACAGCCACAGTGCATTTCAGGGAAAACAAAGTGAGCAGCTCTGTTCCCCACCCCCTTCCTCACTGCTCCTCTGCAAGAAAAAAAGGAAAAAAATCTCATTTAGATCTGTGTTCCTTGTTGCATGAAGCAGCAAGCTTCTTGGCAGTTTCACTGATACTTTTCTGGCTGCTAAGCTTCAAAATTGTTCTGAGCCACGGCCATTTTATGAGGCCAGCAGTGATCTGAAAATACCGATGCCTGTCGCTTACACGGAACGAGTCCTGATTTCTTGGATACTACTGAAAATCCATTCACCTGTAACTACTGAGACTAACGAGATAAGGCAGGCAGTGGGAACTTGTGTACTGACGTACAATCAGTTTTCCACAGGCTTTGTGGAAATTGTGCTAGGTTTCTTTTTGCAAGAGCTAGGAATATCTGGTAAGTATGTCACTGCTCTCTCATGCCACAGAATCACTTTTAATTCCTTTCATTATTGCATTCGGATGTAAAATGCTTATCGGTAGAAGATCTGGGTGCACATCACAAAATTTAGATCAGAATTAGGCAACCATTTCTGCGACAACCCCCACATAGCACCAAAATAGCTACTCTGAAAAGGAGTGATATGAGGCAGATGATTAAATGTCAGTGGATTCTAAAGACTGTTTCTACTAGGGAGCACAAAGAAAGAGCATTGTGCTTTAAAATGTCTCTACCCCGTAAGCTGATCTGCACAGACTGATGGCTCTTATGCTGTGCATTGGCTCTTTGACTCCCTTTTGACTCCAGAGGGTGCGCGCATCCACTCCTGTGATCGAGGTGCACGATCTAGGCTCAAATGGCCTTCCCCGGGGAATGCTCTGCAGCCGACCTCCTTGCTTTCAACTTCAGGATGTGGAGTGCTGCAAACGGCTAAGGGTAAGAGAGGTCTGAGATAATGAGCGTGGAGACAATACAGGCCCTTGAATTTCACCCAGACTGGAACTGGTAGCTGAAGAAGAGAGTACAGGCGTGAAACACTCTTGTTGATGTTTCTTAATGATCTGGGCAAACTGATTTCGGTTAGCAGACAACATGGCATAAGTGCCTTCCCGTGCAGATTACTCAGCCGTGTCATCAGCCACTTGCTGATGGTTATTGGAATGCAAGTTTTCTATTCCCTCCTAACCGAAAGCATTAGGCTTGTACAACACGGTGAACAGTTTCCTAATTGCACTGTACTTACAGAATACCTTTTATCGACTGCAGTGCATTTCTAAAAATTGCACACGCTTTCCTAAGAAAATTCTGTGAACTTTATGGCATGTTATTGTCCCTTTCAGCTTGGCAGCTCCCACTGCTCTTTCCACATACCAGATTCCCATGATCATTCTTCTCCAGTATTTATTGTTAAGCCACATTAGGGACTTAGTTTCTGCTCTAGAAGCACTACGTAGCCTGAACAAAATCAAAATCCCCAATGATTCTCACCAGTGGTCACTTGAATAAACAGAAGTGCCTTGAGCACACAAGACTCCTTATCGCGTTACTCGGTATGCTGGACAAGTAACTACCTTACTGTATTATATTCTACAGAAAGATTTGCAGTCTTCTCTTCTACCTGGAGGAAACAGCATTCTTAATGCAAGCCGCATGATATACTTGGCTGTACGCACCTTGAACACACACAGTTGCACTGAGAACAAATGCTGATGCACACAGAGTGGCGGTTCTGTTGGTGCTATGGTCAGGAGCAGCAGCTGCAGGGCGCTACAACTTGCCTGAGCTAAGAGTAATTACCCACTGCCTGAGACCTCGCATGTAATTCATGGGTATAGATTTATTAAGCCTGCAATTAAGATCAAAAGAACACATTCTAGTGGATAAAATATCGTGTGTGTGTTCTTTAAAAATATAGGCTGAAAATTTCAAAACTACATGCTGAAGTTTGGCTCTTCAGATGCTCAGGCAATTTTGTATAAGCTGCTTGGTTTTTAGAAGTAACCAGCAATTTCTTTTTCATTTGTGAACATTTAGTATTACTGACAAGTAGGCCACCTATCTGCAAGTGCCTAAATATGGACTGAGAAAACTAGGTTTTGGCACCCAGATACAAACACTGTGACTGTGAAGTTTCTATTCATTGTGAAAATTTGCTTTTTTTTTTTTCTCTTCAGAGTGTAAGCTATTTTGCTCTCATGAAATTGTTTTTTTCCCCCTCAGCTCAGATGGCTGCAGATATTTCCAAGGAAAATCCACACAGAACAAAAGTTTGCAATGTTTCTTGAGTTTCATGGTAATGTCTTATTCTGACAGAGAAAACAAAACAAATACCTTATGTTCATAGACAGACAAGCTGGCAAATTTATAACCCATAACTGAAATCACATTCTGGTACTGGCAAATAGTAATAATTAAAAAATATTTCTGAAGATTTTAAACTTCAGACTATTACCAAAATAAAGGCTTCCCACCCCAATATGTTTCTAATGTAACCATCATGTCCTTGGTTTGTTTCAATGATGTCTTAATACAAAATAAAATATGCCACTGATCTTTAAAATTCACCACATATTTGATCACTTTAATCCCAACTGAATAACAAAGTAGATAGTACTTGGAAGACTTTGGTGGTAGTCCTGTATTTTAATATTTTATTCATTTAAAAATGCATACTTTGATAATTTTCTCTAAAGTTGCCACAAAATTTTCAGTCTGCAGACTATTTTGGTTGAAGTATGAAAAAAGAACTGTGGCAGAATTCAGATTTGCCTTGAGAAAGGGTGGATGAGGTTTTACTTTTCCCTCAATTTCCCCTTTGTTGTAAATACATTTTTCACACGCTTACTTGCACATTAACATTTCACATTTCTTTTTTCTGATTCATCTTCATATATTTTCTTATGATTTGTGAAATCATATTTATTCAAACAACACTTAAACACATGCTTAACTTTGCAGTTGTTTCAAGTTATATTTTAGACTAAGTGATGCCATGAATAGAGCTGGTCTTATGAGTGCGTCTTAAAGGTTTTATTGAATTGGGTCTTTTGCCAGCAAGAGCCACTGTAGATTGCTCTCTCCATATTTCGCTTTGAATATTTCATACGAATCCATTATAGAAAAGTGAATCCTTTTTTATAAAGACCTGTTTATTTTGAAACAACTACTGCATTAGTATTGTCTTACTCATTGAACCCTCTTCGCCAGCTTGGATCAAGTGCCCCGGCCTCGCTCCTCCTCATCCCCGCACCTGGCTAACTCAAAAACACTGAAATCTTGAAACCCACACACCATAGCTGGCTATAAAGGAAATATTTTCACAAATTCAGACACTACAGTCTTCTAAAAGTGCAGTTTTCTCAAGCGTTAGAAGAGAAATTAGTCCTGTGTCGCTCAAGCCAGGACACCTAATTGTTTTGGTCCTAGGGAAACTGCTATGAAGATGCAATGTCAATATCTTTATGAATGACATGAAGGAACATTTATTTTTCTGCTCCTGGGTTTTACGGTTTTTCATTTTTCCTTCTGAGGCACTGAGTACTCACCAAAAGAATATGCTTCGGGCTTTCCTGGATACCACACAGCACAAACTTTTAGCTCTGCAGTTAGACCAATAATATCTCTTTTATTACTTACAAGATGAGTGGAATTTGATCTTGAATAATTGAAATGACGACAGGTAGAATCCTATACCAAAGACATAATATGAAACCCCTGGAAATGGCTGAGGTCCAGTTTTCATTTTAATACTTCTGGAGGTCTCACAAGTTTTTCCTCTCACGTAAATTAAAAATCCATCTCTACAGGTTTTTTTAAGGCTAGTCAAGTGGGTTTTTTAGTGATTTGGAATCTTAAAAAAATACTTAAAATTGCTGTATCTCACCTTCAAAATGGTTTTAAATTCATCAAGTTGGAATGATTTTTTACCCACTGAGATAACAGCTGAAGGTTCCACAATTTTTCTGCAGTGCTTGATGATATTATCCATCTCCAAATGGCAACAATGTTTAGAGGAATGTGATAATAAAATCCATTGAGTAATGAGGTGTTAATACATAGCTGGTGACGCGAAGTTTCAAAGGAAGATTATTTGTCATTGTGATCTGGTACTTACTGAATGTTATTTCTAACGATAGTTGCTTATGACTATGTCATGCAGCAAGTTCTGTAGTATTCTGGACTACTTGTATTTTAAACTGTTACATTCTTTTTTCAGCCTTGAAGCTTCAAAACACACATTTTTTTAGAATCCATTTCTTTATCCTGGTGCTTACTATCCATATACAAGTCCATACAAAAGCATTGTAACTGTTACAGATTTTGTCTGCGTCCACATTTACAGCATTATCAAGAAACCCCTCTGCTTACCTTGAATCTATACACCCAGCTTCTACATGTCATTTTTGGCACCTTTATCAAATAGTTTTATCAGGCGTATTTTCTTTATATACCCATGCAGACTGTTAAGCACTAAATGTTTTCAATTTTGCTGTATAATTTAGTGTGGTAGACACGACATCTCTGTCCTGGTTTGAGTGACACGGGACTAGTTTATCTTCCAATGCTTGGGAAAACTGCACTTTTAGAAGACTGTAGTGTCTGAATTTGTGAAAATATTTCCTTTATAGCCAGCTATGGTGTGTGGGTTTCAAGGTCTCAGTGTTTTTGAGTTAGCCAGGTGCGGGGATGAGGAGGAGTGAGACCCGGGCACTTCACCCAAGCTGGCCAACAGGATTGTTTCATACCATGAATGTCACATTCTATATAAATTAGAAAGTTTGCTGAGAAGTTCTCTTTTCCTTGATGGTGGTGATCCACAGAACTTCTTGCCCCGGTGCCGGACCCCTGAGCCCTTTCCTTCCTCCCAAAGCCATAGCGCTGGCAGCATCCGACATTTGCTGTCCACTGCTGGGAGTGCACAGCTTCCTACTGATAGAATTGGCTGAGTATAATCCTTGTGTATTTTATATTGGTATTGGGATCAATACTGGTTCTTTGGTATTATTAATGTTAATTATTTAGTCTTATTCTATCAAATCTGCTTATATTTCAACCCTCAGGTTTCCATTTTTTTTCCTGATTCCCCTTCCCGGGGCTGGGGGGAAGGGGTCATCGGGTGATAGAATAACTGTCTAAATGACAACAAATTGTTGTGGGTTTCTCAAACCATAACATTAGGGTATTCAAAAATTTAAGCCTTTACAGTGACTTAATTGGTTTAAAAGTTAAGATGGCATAACATTCCTATGCGCATTATATGTGTCTGTCATTTCCTTTAGAACAAGGAGCATTATAAGACTCCCTTCTCTAGAAATGCATGCGAAACTGCCATACTATATGAAATTAAGCCTTTTACTGGCCCACAGTCTACCCTTGGGTATCTACAATTACAGAAAACATTAGTATTAAGTGTCCTAATTTGATTACTTCGGGTAAAAGTAATAAAAAGGTAATAGTACACGGTCACAAAGCATCCTCAAAAAGCAATATTTACCATGCTATTCTAAGAAAAGCCAGCGAAGAATTCAGCCAGGAACTGATGTCAGATCCCTGCTTTAGGATTAGGAACTTCATGTTCAATTATTGTTTGTTACTGAGATACTAAATACATGTTGTTTTGCTGTCTTTGGCTGTCTGTTCTCATTCCACGTTTACATGTACCTTTGTCACCTCCAAATGGGTTTATTTCACCTAACTTTAGACATCTGGAAGACAGTCCTCTAGTCAAAGGTAGGCATCTAGGCTTCCTCTCACTGGAGTTGACAGAGAAAATAAAGCATCTGCAAAAGGCAATTTATGTCATTTTTCTAGATGCTTCAGAGTGACAGGTGCCTGTCTAACACAGTGGTGGGGTATGACTAGCTGAGGTTGGATCCCCAACTTCTGGTAGTGAGAAGAATCCCACTGTAAGAACTAAAAGGCATAAATGTGCATGCAAGAGTTCAGTCATGACACTGTCTAGTTGATGTTCCTGCAGATGAAGACATAATGCCAAAATATGATTTCAACGTACAGATGATGGCTCCAAAGCCAGTCCAAACCACATATATCAACATTTACTCTTGAAATAGAACAACGCCCACCACCTTACTTCTTCAGGTAGGCAAATTTTAGTCTTTTCCTACAGCTCTGACATATCTTTATATCCAGGCGCTGTGATGCCAGACCCCAAAGAACCATGAACTGAAGTACTCGCTCGCATACCCCAGTCTCCTCCCCGTGTGTGATTCTCACATAGCAGAGCTCCAAAAAGTTACCAGTATTTAGCACAGTTGGAAGAAACACACCAGTCCAGGTTCTGTGTTTCCATCTGCACATCTGGGAGTAAGACTCCTGTGACACTGCTATTAATGGACCTCCAGGGTGTCGGCTCTGCTAACAGTATCTCCACAGCCATTCTGGAAAATTTGTACTGTTGCAATAGCTTCTGCCTAGGAAAACAAAAATATAAAAGTAGCTATAAAAATAGCAATACTTCATCTATCCGTTTGGAATGCCAAAGAAAGAGAAGATAATTTCAGCTTCGTTTCAAATTTTAATGACTTTCCATAAAGCCCTATCATTTTGGGTACAGACCCTGTGCTTACCATGACGATGTATTTATAAACAACAATCTTTTTTACCTTTGTTTTGTTAGGCAAAGCTCTTTCAGCCTCCTCTCGTTAAGACCGACTCTTCATTACCTTTAACACTCTTTTAGCATCCTCCTGCACCTGCTCTCGTTTTTCTCAAATGTATTTTTTGAATAAGCTGAGTATGACATTTCTCATCAGATCTTATGCCTCCTGCTTTTCTATATATCGCTACTGGAAATAACTCAGTCAATATATCCTAGGATCACATTTGCCTTTCCACCGAAAGACCCTGAAACCACAGAAATTGTAGCGACCCCTTAGATCTTCACTTCTCTGGCTCTCACTGCTACACTTTAAGGCACCTTTATGTGACAAGCCTTGGAGCATGAAGTGCTCAAGGCAGGAGCTGTGTTTGATACAGAACATATGTGCTTAATTTTATATATGGTATATCATTTCATCAGCTTTAGTTAGCTTTGTAGGATCTTGGCCTATCTCCTCAGTCTATAAATAAATAATGACAGTTTTATAAATAAATCAGTTTCTAACCAGCTGAAACTGTGTTATCTTTGTAACTCTTACCAATCAATAGAGCAGTATGAATGACAGGCACAGGTTCTGCAGTTTTAAAAAACATGGTATAAAAACAAATAAATATAGTTACATGTAAGAACCACATAAATATTTTGATGCACTAGCACAAAATACTTCATAAGGCATTTCAGAATTTGCCCAAGCCATTTACATCCATGGTAGGCTGGCAAGTGTTTTTTAGCTGGCGGTTCAATGTTTTCCCAGTGTAAATAGATGATCAATCATTCTTTGCTGTTATTGTTTTAAAGAATAGTTTGGAACCCAATTCACAGCGAGTGTTCGTACTGCCTGTTCTTTTCGTTCTCTTATCAATACAAGCTTTAGTATTAAAAAAGGGCATTGTTTTCATCTGGCTGCTGGAGTCTGACACATTAGGCTCTACTGTCATTTCTGAAGTTCTTGGTTGGTGGGAGAGTGCAGGTGCAAACCTGCAGAAGGGACCAAAACTCTGTAACGGCAGGAAGTAAAGAGCTTATCAATCTATTCAGTGAACAAAAACACAAGTAAGAACAGTGAGGTGGAGAAAATCCATTCCCATGCCGAGAATTATTATATTGTATTGCAGTGCAGAGCTTGCGTGAAGATGAATTTGAATTTCACCCGCCTTCCTGTCCTACTCGCTCACTGCAAGCTTACGGATCGCTAAACTCCGGTGTCTCTTTTGAAGCCTGATGCAGGGCAAAAGCATAAGGCAGCGTGTCTCTGCTGTTCTTGTGTCAGGACATCTGGACGTACCATTTTTCCACAAGACGGGATACGAAGAATGCTTGATTTTAATTACGTTGCCACGAGCCGGCCTTGCCATGTTCCTGTCACCGTCGGGAAGGCTCCATTCATCCAAGTCTCCCTTATGGCATAGGTAGAGGGGTCACAGGATGGGTGACAAGAGCCAGGCAGTAGATTTGAGCCCTGCTGCCTGTCAGCGGTCCAGGCCCACCGCTGATGAGTGCCCCGTGCGCGGGCCGAAGGCCAACAGGCCCTTCTCCGCCCTGGAGGGAAGCGTGGAGCCGTGTGATCGCTAAGGGCGGGGGGGAAGAGGGCTCTCTGCTTTCCCCAGTTTTGGCTTGTGGACGAGGACTCTTGAAACATGTCCCCCTTCCCCCGGTGCTGCCCCCCGACCGGGGAGGTGCCGCCTCACACTCACCCGGGCGGCCCTTCCCCTCTCTCTCCGCCGTGCCTCCCCCTGCCCCGGGGGAAGCAGAGGCGTGCCACCCCTCAAGCTTCGACCCCCTTCCCCTCCGTCTCCGCCGCCGCGGCTCCGGCAGGCCCTGCGGGGAGCCCCGCGGCGGCGGGCGGGCAGGCGCCTCGGCCCGGCCCGCTGCCGGCGGCCGCAGCGTCGCCTCGGGCTGGAGCCAGCGGGCGGCGCTCGCCCTGGGCCGCCGCCGCCTGCGCCCCCCGCTCCCCCACGGGAGGGGGAGACATTGCCGGCGAGAGGAGAAACTCCCCCTTCTACACCCTCCACCTTCCTCAACTCCCCCCCGCCCCCCTCCGCCTTCCTCCCCTGGGGATACTGCAAAGAGGCAGCGGGCGGCGGAGCGCTGCCGCCTCCCCCCCCCCAGCCTCCCGGTGCGCGGCGCGGCGGGGGCCCGGGCTAAAGGCAGCCCTCCTCCCGGGCAGCCCCCAGCGCCCTCCCCGCGCCTTGAGTTACCCCCCGGGAGAGGGCAAGGCAGGCAGAGAGCGGGGCGGGAAGGTGTATGTGAATGTGACGGGGGGGGGGAAGGGGAGCGGAGGGGGAGGGCTGGGCGCAGATGAACGCTGCTCCTGCGAGATGCTGCACGCCCAGCTCCCTGCCGGAGGGGGGTAGCAGCCTCTGCCTCCGCCGGCTCCTGCCTTTGCGAGGGCTGTTGCTGCCGTTGGACGCAACCTTCTCCCGACATGGAGCTGCTGCTGCTGCCGCCGCCGCTGGAGTGAGTCAGTGTGACGGGCAGAGCTAAGCCGGCTGCATGGATGGATGTGTTTAGCTTTGTGAAGATTGGGAAGCTCGCCGGGTAGGTGTTTGCTGCTACTGCTGCTGCTCCTCCGCGACCCGCGGGCGTCCCGCGGCTGCGGCCGCTGCCCCTGCCCGGCGGGGGGGAGGGGGGCTGCCCGGCGTGGGGAGCGCTATCGCCGCCGCTGCCGCGTTCAACTTCGCTGGCAGCGGGGCGAAGGTCCGGGGGGTCGGGGTGGGGGCGCTGGGCGCTCGCCCCCCCCCCCGGCACCTGCCGGGGCCGCGCCGGTGGCTTCTGCGCGGGATGGGTCGTCGCCTTCTCCCTCCCTCCCTCCCTCAGGGCCGAGGAAGGCGTCCCGCGGCGGGCGCTCCTCGCCGCGGTACGGCCGCGGTTTGGGCGAGAGCGGTGCCGGCTTTGAAAAAGGCTGGCGCGGAGGGGCGGCCAGAACTGTTCGGGAAATGCAAAAGCGGCGACGGGGGAGCCGGCAGCGGGACCGGCACCGGGGGGTGGGGGGTGTGGGTCGCGCCGCCTCCGCGGGCGCGGGGCGGGTAACGGTCACCTGCGGGGTGGGGGTGGAGAAGAACTTGTGAGGGAGCGGGGCAGCGCCCGGCCCGGCCCGGTCGCGGGGAAGGGGATGAAGGGGCTCACCCGGCCCCTCGGCTCCCCTGCGGCGGTACGCCCCGCCTGGGACGCGCCGGCTCCTCCGGGAGCGGTATTTTTAGAGAAGCGGTGAAATCATCGGCGGCTTCTGAGCGCTGCCCCTCTGCCGCTTCGCGCGGCCGTGGGTGCTGGGGCGCCAGGCGGGTTTGGCGTCCCTCATCCCTGGCTTGTTGAGGGCACGTACTTCCCGTGGTTTAAATGGGTGCTTGGCGAGGATTATTTCCCTTTTCTCTCCGCTTTGCGAATAAATCTTCCCTTTAACGGCCTGGGAGTTGTGGTCCCTGCCCCCGTAGACTGTTGCGTTCGCGGCTCGTTGCCAGGCCCGGAGCTGCAGAGATGGATCAAGGGGCGCAGCAGCCCCCGCTGAGATGTTCTCGCCCGTAGTTAAATGGAAGTGGAGGTAGCAGCCCTGCTCGGTTAACGGGGGAAATCGCGCTTTATCTCAAAGGTGCAGTATAAAAGTACTCGAGTCGCAGGATTTTTTTTTCAGGGTTCTGGTGCGGATAATCCTCCTTAAAGGATTTAGCTTTGATCACAGTAACTGGGAGTGTTTCGAATTCTTATGATTCAGTGGTTCCTACACCATAGTTACCGTGTGCTTTTCTGTTTATGAAGTGCCTACGAGGCTGAAAGTGGATGTTGTGCTAAAGGGAGGAAAGGCCTTGTTAAGGAAATACAAAAAGGTAGCCTGCTCCAGTGACGCTCAGGTAGGGAGCTTGTCAAAATGATAGATGGTCTTTAAAAAGCAAATATTTCATGGCTGGAAGTTAGAGAGTGCCACAGGTGCAGGTGTAGCCTTTATCCCCCAAAATTCCCACCATCGCACCTGGCTGTGATTACAGCTCTGCTTGTGGCGATGCCAGCGCTGAACAGCTGCTATCATTCAAGCACATCATTGTCTCATCCTGCTCACAGCAATTTTACACGATGTGACGGCTACAACGCTCGTGGCCCGCTTGGCTTTCCTCGGGTCGTGTTCCCGGCTGATGCCGCTAGAGCTGCAGCAGCAGGAGCTACAGTGGAAACTTTGAGGAAAGGGAAAATATGCTCGCATAGATAAGGAGCAGGCCACGTAGTATGATATTTCTTTCCAGGTACCTGAATTGCTTGACCTCTTCTGTTTGTTTGGAAGCAGTGCTTTAGAAAAGCTCCCAGATTTTCATGTCACGCTTGAGATAGAATCAAAGGGAGAGAGAGGGATAAGCTGGTTGGAAATGTTATTAAGTCAGGTACATGGCAGTTTTTATATATATATTGTGAGCTTTGGTCTTTGTTGGTGGGTACAAAATCTGTAGCTTTCTGCATGCTTGAAGACACAGCTGTTGCCAATGCTGAGATTTGTATGTAAGTAGAGGCAGATTAGAGCATTTTTTTAGAAGAACCTGAAAGTTCTTTCTGAAATGAAATTTCAAGTTTCAAAGCTTGTATTTGGCTTCGCTTGATTCAAGGATATGAAGTACTTTAGGGACTGAATTTGTCTTGTAGATTGCAGTAAATCATTTCTGTACTGAGCTACTCTTTTCGTTTCTAATTTTCTGGTTGTTAAACGACCTAATAGTTTACACAGGACTTTACTTGCTGTTTCCTAGGTAACAGCTAGGTATCTGTTCCAGTTTTAGGAGAGCTTCATGGAGCAGACAGGTTCCAGTGTAAACCTCATTTTTAATCCCTCTGCACGTTTGGGTTGAAAGACTAGTCTGCCTGAAAATGCTGGTTCTCTTTTTGCTGTAAGAAGGAAGGCCTTTCTGAAAGAAAGGAGTGAGATGATAAACAGTATTTAACTGAGAGTGTGATGTTGCAGGCACATTACCTACAGAAAGTTGTGTTGAACTTGGCTGGTACTGAACTTTTTAATGACTTTCAGTCTTTTTCAATTTTATTTTGCTGTGCATTCAGCTCTCATTTTAGGTTGCAAGTCAGCTATTACAGCTGTAGTTTGCAGCCTTGATTCTGCAGGCAGTGGCACGGATAAGCTCTGTTATCCGTGGCTGCTGGGAGGGGTACTTCTTGAAGTCGTGGTATAATTTTAATAGATGTGGTGAGAATTTAAATTTTGCCTTGATCAATTAACGTATAAGACTTTATCTAGAATAAGCTTAAGATGGGGTATAAACTCTTAGGTGGCTGCTGGATATAAAATTTTACGTAGCATACATAAAACATCATTATGTTTTAATTATCTGTGCAGTTTTTTTTATGTGGTACTTGTGTGTGGGGTCTTTTAGAGACTCTCACTTCTGCAGCTGCTTCAACAGTCGTCCGCGGTAGCTGGGTGAATGGGAAATATGGGCATAATCTTGAAAAGGGATGTGTGCAGAAATGGAAGAGAACGCCAAACCGGTCTTATGACAGTTGTGGTCTTTGATAATCTTTTTCTTTCCTTGCCTTTGTAGGTCTGTCGTGTTGTGTACTACGCATCAAATACAGATTGCTTCAGTTTCTGTTGATTTCTAAAGATTGGAGATATCCATCTGACATTGAAAACAAAAATATTGTTGAGAAATACTGATCGCACTTTCACTGACATAGCCTCTCTCCCACCCCTGTTTTGAAAATTCACCAATCTAGTAATAGTCTGGAATAATTGTTTGGGTATAAATCTTGTGGTGTCATTCTCTGGAGAAAAAAAAACCAAACCAAGCAACCCTTTTTATTGTAATGAATTTCCAAGTGTAGAGAATGATTGACAAGCCTTGTTTAGTGGATCAGTACTCTGATGTGGAGCTGTACAAGGCAGGCAGGTGACAATTTCTGTAGTGTGGGCTGCATAAGCATGTATGGTGTGGTAGTGTCTGTAATTTGGGAGGGAGGATTAGTAGGATAGATAAGGTGCACATAAAAATTGCCAGATTAGGTTGGATCAGAAATCTGTCTTGTCTAGTGTTCTCATTTAATTGCTTTTAGCAGCTGCTTGGGGAAGGAGTAGAAGGAGCACAAGCGTGGAGCGTTAATTCGTGAGCGTAATATTGGGAGTGGAGGAATGATGGTGCTGCTGTGTCAAATATGAAATGGAACATTTTCTGATTTAGGTAAATCTGAGTAACGGGCACAGTGTCAAGTTTCTAGTCAGTACTGGACAGATGAACTATGAAACAATAGGTCAGAACAGTGGTTAGTAAGAGTATTCAGAGAATATATTTTTAGTTAGAAAATGTGTTTATTGAGAATGACTCTTTTTGTGATGTCTGTAGAGGTCAGTTCAATTTCAGAGCTTTCATAGCAGAATATAAAACTTCCATATGGAAATACAGCTGTCTGGATACCGCCTGAATGTGACTGAGTAGGGTTGTGACCCTCCAGAGTTGGGACGCATAGCTCCAGTGCCCCTGCTGCCGTTTGTAGCTCTGCCAAATAACACTACATAGAAAATAACATGATTGTCCACATGAGTGGCGATCAGTCTGTAAGCTGTGGCAATACTGGTAAGGATAGGTTGGGTGTCTCTGTCACACTGTTACCTGTGCGGGAGAAGTTCTGAGCTTATGTGAGCCATTTGTCACCAGAGAGGAAGCCTCCCAAAACCAGGGCTGCAGTATGGGATAAGAAAGTAGACATCTGCGGTACCTCATTGTGGTTGTTAAAAGTGTAATTAATGGAGAGTTAACCCTGTGTAACAAACAGGAGGACACCAGCAAGACTTGGACCTGTCCTTAACGGCGATGCTTATTTGTAGTGTGTGGTAGGTAAATTGATAATACCTGGGTCTTTACTTTTCTGCTCGTTTTGCATTGCTGTCCATTATTGTTGAGTTTAAATTTATTCCATTAAAAACTGGATGTGAATAGCCATATCCCTGCTTGTACCCCTTGGAATCAGCTTTAAAACAACAACAACAACAAAACAATTCCATAACCCTGCAAGCTCTTCTTTACAGAGTGCACTCAAATATGCTTTTTTTTCCTGTGATTATGCTAAACCTGGGGCTGGGCTTCTCACTGAGGAGGAACCTCTTACAAAGTCCTTTTTTGTTGGGGTGGATAAATTTCCCATTCTCATCTTTTGTGCTTATCTTTCCATGGCTGGGCATCTCTAGTCAGGTAGACTGACTTGGTAGCCGCACAAATGTTTGGGCTTTTGGGTTCTTACTACTTACAAAAGTGAAGCAAGTCTAAACAGACTCCGAATCTCAGAGTTGTACATTTGTTGTCTCGTTTTTCAGCCTTTGTAGCGCTGTGCTTGGACCTGTTCTCTCCAGATACTGTCTTCAGATGTCCTGCCAAACTGGTGTGAAAGGTCCTCTCCTAGAGCTGTCTTAAAATCTAACAAACCAGAAGCTGTGCTTGTAGGTTTTGAATGCTAGGTTCTGGTTTTTACAGGGAACAAGGTTGCTCGGCTTCATGGTTTAGTTATTGTCATGTGGCCAAGCGAATGTATGTTTTCCAGGTCTAAGGTTCTGCGATTAGTCAGTCTGTTGTTTGATTGATTTATTTATTCCTTAATTTGAGAAGATTTTGGGATGCTTATCTGTCTTTTCTTTAGTTTATCAGAATAGCATTTTTCTTTACTTGTGATTTTCCTTGTCATGTTTTTATTTTGCTGTGATGTAAAAGGCCACCTTAACGGAGAGGCAATTAAAAGTGTACTTAGGTTACTGATGCTATTTTACATACAATTTTTGGAACAATTTTTATGAGTACTCTTTGAAATGACAATATCATAGCTTGTAAGTTATTTTCAGTATTTACAAAAGACTGTGTCAGTAAGGAAGCCTATGATTATCCTTTTTATGCTCAAAGGAGGTAATTTAATTCTAAAAAGGATTTTATTATGCTGGATGATAATTCAAATAACCATGAATTTATTTTACCTTTTTTTCTTGAGGACTGCATTACATTTAGTGTAATATTTGTCTATTCACATTAATATAAGAGCTTTACCTTATATTTTATTATTTGTCTGTTTTGTTAGCTGATACACATAATAAAGACATGTGCTTTAATGTCTGTGATGTTAGTAATGTTGTATGTCATAACGGCTTCAGCAGTTTAGAGATTTATTAAAACCACTCCTTACATTATGAACTGCTGTAAACTTGTCAAGTGGCCAGTGAATGATGATGCAACTCTGCTAAATATGTATATTCTCTAAATACTGTTTGCCTGGTGATGCAGCGCTTAAAAGATGTAACCAGAAGTAACCTTGTCTCTGGCAATTTTTGAGAAAGCAAAAAAAATGGAAAACAAACTCCACAAGTAATGCTATTATTTACCCCTCTTCTACTACTTACTAAAGAAGATGGAATGAGAACTTTGGGAATGTATATTCTGATTTATGAACAATCAAAATGTGTGCAGGTTCAGTATAATCTTTTCATTTGTAGGAAGATTGCTCTTCCATTTGCTTTTGAGTTTTTTTGGAGAACTTTGATCTCTGATGTCAAATCCTTAGTGATATGGTTGAATCGAGAATCTTGAGATAGTTTCTTTTATAATCACAACTTGCACCAATGTTCTTATGTGTGCACGTTTAAGTCAATCTGTTAATATTCTCATATAGTTTGAGGAGATAGATAGAAAAGGTTGAGTTTTTTCTTTCCTCTGTATTCACTAGTACCAGGAAGGCATTTTATATTTTTTTATAGTTTTGGGGGTTTTGTTTGTGATTTTTTTTGTTTGGTTGGGTTTTTTGAGAAGCCTGCTTATCTTTTCAGTCTGACATATTCACGTGGGAAATTTCAGTTAAATTGCAAAAAATTCCTTAACCATATCAGTAATACAAAATGAGGGTATGTTTCCATATTTTACAACATTCTAGGTCATTATGGAAGTGCACCAAGCTGTTCATAGAAAATACAAGCCGTGACCTGAAATAACGAGTGGATAATACATGCTCTCAGCTCTGCTGGTAATGTGGCAGAGAAGGGGTATTTTACTGCTCTTGACAGCATTTTCAAGTACTTATGTCAGTGTATCACAACTTAGTATCTGACTGATCTGATGAAGAATTGAATAAAGTCATGTAGGAGCTATCATCTTCTATAAAATGAACCATCATCTGGGAAGGATCTGTAACTGTTGAAGATAAATAATGCAAGAAGTCAAATGTGAAGAAGGGAAAAGTAATTTTGGTTTCCAGTGCTACATACTGTGTCATGCACGCACAAGTAGCTCTATTAAATGAGGTGAGACCATCCAGGTACATGAATTACTCGTTTTCACAACTGTTTGCACATAACCTATTTGGATCTACTGCGGGATGGAAACTTCTGGTGCTGATAATGTATCAGTGTTTAAATATTGTAGGGACATGCCTTGAATGGGAAGGGACTTCTGATAATACCAAGTACTTAAAGCTGCGTTTTATAATCATGAGTAATTGTGATTAAAGTTTTCTGAAGTACCTTGAAGAAATTTGTGAACTCAAAGGTTGTGTATTTGAAGGTATGTTTGAAGACTTTTTAAAGAATCTGTGAGACACTGTTTCTGATAATTATTCCATTGACTGGAAATTAAACAAATAACAGTGCCAATAGTATAAATTTCAGCAATTAATTGTGTGTTCAAAGCCTAGTGAAATCAACACTGCTTAAAATCTAAATGTGTCAAAATACATTGGAGCTAGAAATGTGAAGTACTCAGAGACTAAAAAGTCTCTTTGACCTAAATCAGAACCTGGTGTTGTAGAAGTCTCTACCAGTATTCCTTTACTGTGGAAGTCTATAGAAACTTCCTTTAATAGGTTGATTATTGGCTATAAACCCAGAAATTTGTTTTCATTAGTTTTAATAACCAACAAAGAAGAATTTCAGGGGGAAAAAAAGTTTTGAATGAGTAAGAACACTTTGCAGAAGTAGAATGTGTGTTGTAGGGTAATGCAAAGCTGCATACTATTAAATATTTTTCACTGGTGACTTAAAATAAGAGAGGGAAGTGATAAAAAGCTGATTAGTGATTTTTCTTAAAAGTTCCTTGTGTGATTTTTTACTTGGACAAAAATAACTTTGATGGTAAGGAAAATGATTGCTGATTGACTTGGGTATTTTCACAACTGTTTTAAGTTAATAGCTTTAAATGAAACACTTGCTTTTCTTTTTCAAAGAATTCTAGTATTGTAAAAGCATTGTCAATGGGTACCAAATGCAACCTTTCATTTTAATTGTTATAAAGTTAGTGAGGGGAATTGCCAGGTATCAGTTTTAGCTATGGGAGGTTAGGAGAGATAAAGCTGTGGAGAATAGGTGGATATCTTGCAAGATTTTGAGAACCATTGGTAAAAAGGAGATTTATACAGAGAATAAAAAGGTGGTGGTGAAGACAAAGAAGAAATATTTGTATGCTGAAGTCAGGTGTTGAGAATGAATCCTTGTATGATCTTCTGGTTCCTGATAGAATTTATTTTTGGGGTCTGCTTGAAAATTTTGAAACTTTAAGGAAAAGAGATTTGGGATATTGGAATGTATCATGACTTTTTGTTTTTATAAAGATATCTACAGATACAAAAGCTATGTATGTGTGGATTGATGAAAACTATTTAGTGATTTACATTGACAATCAAAAAGGCCAAGAAAGCAACCCTTGTGTTCTTCAGAATTTATTTCTCTATATGTACTTTTTTTGTTTGTTTTTGGGGGATGAGGGAGAGAAGACATAATTGTTGAAAATAACTTTGTTTAGGAAGAAAATGTAAAAATCAGTATTTTTAAAATTTTGTAGTACTGATCATACCCTGTTTAGGATGAAGATTTTCCAGAGGTTTTTGCATGATGAAGTTGTTATTGTTCGGATGAACTGTCAGCCTTTCTTGTGTGCTTACACATTTATATAAAATACTTTTCCTGTATTATGCAGCCTGTAAGGTTTTGCTTACCTCGCTTATAGATTTTGCAGTTTCAGTGTTTGTTTTTAATCTTGAATTTGTGATTATATTACTCTGGATTTGGCAGTACTCATATGTTTAGAGAGCAAAATTCCAATTATTCTATGGTAGTAAATGCAACTAGGAGCAGTAACAGTTGCACCAGCCATGTAGAACAACCTAGGCACGTGTTAGAAGTCCGAGCTGTGCGTATTTCACTTGTGTCCTCTATTTGACTGAAATAGAGCGGTAGAGAAGTGGAGAAGAAATCTGGAAATAGTCTGTATCTAGAAGACTAGTAGAGCCAGGATGCTTCATATTTACCTGAATGTACTAACTTTGGCTTGCTCTAAATGAGACTATCACGAGCCTCATTTTCTTGAAGCATCGTAACAGGAGCTGTAAGAGGGTGGAGATTGCAGTTGCACAGAAGAGCTTGCCCAAATGGTGCTGAAGTTCAAATTTTTCTTTGCTTGTGACGTTAGGCCTTTATCCCATGAAAAATGGAAAGTTACTATAGCACTACCTTTAAGGCCTTGCCCACTCTAGAAAGAAGTGGTCTGTTTGTTTAACACTGCAGTGCATAACAGGTTGGTCAACTTTAGCACAGAAAAGACAAGTGTCACTTGTTTGGACTGTGCGATGTGACTAATCAAGTCAAAATGTAGTTTATGTGTTCAGGTAGAAATAATCAACATTTGCATACTTTTTTTTTTTACTGACATTACATTATGGATCATGTGAAATTTGTAATTTAAAGACATCTGCGTTTCTTGATTTTTATTTTTTCCTTGTAGAAAACCTCAGATGATGTTAACCAAAATGTTAATTTTTATTTTTGAAGAAAAAGAATGTTTTTTTCCAGGAAGAGAGGCAGACAGTTTTCTCATGAAGTTGGCTACCTGCCTAGTTTTTTACTTTCCATTATGTATTGTGCGTTACCTGTCATGTTTACGAGGGGTGCACTCTCCTTGGCCAGGGCATACAGTGAAAAGGGACAAGAGACCTGTGTGTGGGTAATGATCTGTACTTCACTATGTTGCTTTGAGGGCAGAGTGGATAGGGGCTACAGTGTGTAATAGGGGAGAAGTGGCAGAGGAAGGAAGAGAGAAGAAATTGGAGAAGGTAAATTAATGAATGTTGTATTGAAGGAGGGCTTATTTTGCCATGAGTGAATTGAAGTAATTGTTCAAGACTTGCAGATCTTTATGTGAAGGTGAACTTGCATTGTTGCCTGGGTAGGAGTTTATTTGCTTCATAAGGCTAGTTGAGTTACTTGGTTAGATGTGCTGTAATCTGTGTGACTGCTATTTAAAAAAAAAAGGAAGAATTCACTCAAGAAAGAACTATCTATTTATTTTTTTTTAAGGTCTTGAGTTTCTTCTTGAAACTCTTTCTTTCTCCAAGGGGTTTCTGGTGGCTGAGCTTGAACTAGCTGAACACATGAAATAACAAGGTGGTCCCTGTCTCCCTGTGTGTCTGCTGCTTAAAGAGACACTGTGATCAGGAAGGTGGGTTTTCTCAGGGTGAAGCTCATCCCCGACACTTGATGATGATTGCTGAGCTCTGTGACTTTCTCCTCTGCCAAATACAGTTAACTGCAAAATTTGTAGTAATTGGGGAACATGCTTATATTTATTGTGGCTTGAAAAAATTCCCCAAAGCCAGAAAACATTTGAGTTTTTTCATTGTTATGGGGAAGAATTAGGAATAGGCTCTGGCACTTCGAAGCACTTTGAGGGGGCATTTCTGTAATATGGTCAACCCGATGTAACTGCTGATGGCAGGAGGCCTCATGAGATTGTGGGGACTGATCTCTGCTTTCCCCGCCCCCCACCCCCATCTTATTCCTTGCAGCCCTTTATGTACATCTTACACCATGGTGAGCTACTTCAGGGACTAAAACCACTAGAAAACTGGCTTTGGTATGTTTCTCTTCTGCTGATATAGATATCTAAACTGGCCTGGCAGAAGTGAATGGAGCGTGTTGTCTTAGACAGCAAGGTGGAGGGGGGAGGAAGGAAAGTGGAGCTTTTGGTGTCTGATCAGCTCTGTTACATTGCACCATAGTTGGTGGTGGGAGCTGCTGTGGGAGCCTGTGGAGACAGAGACCTCCATTCAGTTGCGTCTGGGAACTGAGAAGTGCGGAGGCTATGTGAGAACCCCACACCCGAGTGAATTTGGGGAGAGAGGGCTATTCTGGAAAAGATCGGTTGGAGTAGGGAGGAGCTGCTTCAGTCCCTCTGAAATTTCTCAGGTCTTTCCTGGCTCCTCTGGCTTCCCCATCTCCTCCTCCTCCTGCCTATGGAGCCTATTTTGCGGCCTTTGAGTGTCTCGGATTTGCCTGGGCACCTGCAAAACCAAGTGCAGGTTCTGAGTGCTAAATGTCGCTTTTGTGTATCGTGCACATCCTGATGTACCAAGCTATTCCACCCCTGCTCCTGTGCCACACAGTGTGAATTTAGTTGTTATTAGTGTGAATTGTTTTAAAAAGCAGATTTCTCTTCATATCTTTACCTTATTAGGCAGGAGAGGAGAGCGGTTTTCCAAAGGATTAATTTTCCTATATTGCTTGTAGAAGATGAACTGTCTAGGACAAATGAGAGGTGGTTGAATGTTGTGGGCTTTTTTTTTTTTATTTTTTAGCTAATGACCATGTGTTTGTTCATTGCAGTAAGCTTATGGTTATATCCTTTCCATATACGTGTATTCCAGGTTCTGGAACCTGTCTAAAGAGATAAAAGGTTTCTTTTCAAATGCTGAATTTCTGAACTTGGAAAGAACATCTTACAGAAGCTAGTGTAGTGTGTCTCTGCTGCTTCTGAAACCACAAAAAATAATTGGAGACTATTAATGGCTTGCTTTTCAAATGCTCTTCATTTCTAAGCTGGAAATGGAAGTTTTATAGGTGCATTAATTAGCCTGAATTTTAATTCAACTTCGAATAATGTGGCTTTCTCATTTTTTAACACAAACGGGAGTAAACTTCAAGGAGTTGCCATACAGCAGTTTTTCAGTTCCTGCTATATCTTCTGTCATTCCTTATACACACATGATGCTTCAGCAGCCCCTTTTTTCATGCTTTGCAGTGCTTACCTATCAACTCTTATATTCATATGAATATAAGAATATAACTGAAAATGTGGGATAGAGAAGATGGTGGTTATGGGAATCTTGAAGGATGCATCTAAAGGATGACTCTATAAAAAACCACAACAACTTATTCCATTGAAAAACTTGAATTAAGAACTACTTGCTCTCTTTTTTTGCTTGTTTTTTATTTGTATAAAAATACAGTATATCAAGGGAAGTACTGGCAAGATGCACAGTTAAAAATATTGTGGTTTTTACTCTCTTTTTAGATAGCTAACATGGTGCGTCTGGACAACTAATATTTAGTATGTCTTAAAGAAGACCGCTTTTTAAGTCATATTCTCAGAATATGAAAGGTAGAATACAAGCATGTTTTGCTTTAGTTGACACACTTGGTTCAAAAATTTCCAATATCTTTATTTTTCATGCTGAATGTCTTGCATATTTGTTTATTGAAAACAAATGTTTTCTTTGAAAGCTAAACATTAAGTTTATTTTTTGTCTCTTTTGATGCATTTAGTAGGCATTAAGGTGCTGTGACAAACCTTGCTGAGGTGGGATATTCCAAAAAGGTGGTGGAAATGACAGTGTGGAAAGCTGGCAGATTCTGTGCCTCTGCAAACTGTTTCCATTCTTGCCCTATTGGATTCAAGTTGTCCATGGTATCTGGGTGTGCTACTTGTCACGGTGACTGTTTACATAGCAGGCTACTGTTAAATCTATTAAAGGGTAAGGGAGGAACCTTCGCTCTTCCAGATGTCAGTGCAAGCTTCATCCTTCATCTCAACAGAAGTACTTTGTATTTATTTAATGGCAGAATGTTCATTTGCTTTTTGTTGTGTTTTCTAAAGCTCATCTCGACCTCATAGTGTTCTGTGACCTTGAAGTGAATAGACAAGTGTATGCTTGTTGAAGTGTTTCCCTTTCATTTGTGTTCATTAGCCATTAATGTCAGAGTTCATCCTGTTTTCTCATGTTACACGCTGTTTCTCAAAAAGAGAAATTCTATTGTCTTGTTAAATGTTTAAAATATCTTTTTCATAGGACAAGATAAAGCAGCATTAGTTTGATTTTTTTTTCAAGTGATTCATAGTTCAGTGCTGCAATGAGCAGCTTTCTAATTAGAGGACACCTATCCTACTGGGCATTATCTCAAAATGGCTGAAATTGATTTTAGCTATATAAAATATTACTGGATCAACGTGTGTTTACCAAGCTGTACTGATAGCAACTGGCATCTATTCTACCCAGTGTTCAAAATACTCTTTTGTTTCCATTTCTAAATGTGGTGGTAAGCAGAAAACAGTTTTGTGTCTTAATTTCTGTGGTATGGTTTGCTGCTTTATCTCCTTTCCCCTTTTCTCCCGCGCCCCTCCAATTAGTTTTCCACTCAAGAAGCTTTCTTATGCTAGATCCCCCCCCTTTCACAATGAATACATAATGCTGACTCACAAGTAGTCATGATTTCTTGGCAGTATTGGCAGGGGTGCGTGCGTGGGTATTCAGACCACAAAAAGACACCTTGCACCAGATTTTTTGGTATTAATTCGTTCAATATTCTGGCTTCTAATGGTATTGAGGGGTGGGGAATAGGTGGTTTGTGCTTTCCTTTATACTTATGTTCAGGGGAAAGCAATTTTGAGCATTAGACAGCAAATTCAATGTTGGTTCTGCCTTTAGCGTTTAATGACAGGAAGGCTTGAAGTCTGTGTAGTGTTATGTGAAATGATAAGGAAACTTCACTCTTGTTTTCGTGTGATCTTTGCAAAAGTTTGGTAAGGACGGACAGCATCGCTACTTTGATTTTCACATAGGTACAGTTATTTTATCCCCTCTCCACTTGCTCATTTTTTATTTTGTGAACTGAATGATACGGACCTCATAACTAAAATGTAGTGTTTTTTTTTTTCCTTCCAGCAAAACTGTATGCACAATGCATAGGCCATATAACCCTGCGTACAGCGTCTCTTTAGTCACTAAGTAAATAACAGTGTAACTTGAATCACAGCCAAAACTTTCTTTGCAGGCTTAACTGTTGCTCTGATTTCATCTGGTAGGACCTGCCTGTCCCAGATGCTGGTTCTCTTTGTCTAGTCAACCGCAACTGGCCCCACATACCCCGAGTGGAGTTAATGAAGCGCCTTCAGTGCCGTGCTGCAGTAACTACTGCTGTCAGGTTGGTTGAGGGAAGGAAACCGGCTATACGTTTTTAGGTCTGCTTCCCTGTGCTGATGGAGTGCCTCTGAATGTGACGGTTCCCAGGCTTGGCAGACTCTTCAGCTAGGATGTAAAATTTGCATTACATTTCCAAATGACATGATCTACTCTCCAAACTGGCAAGCTTAGTCCAGCAACTGTTTTGAATAATTTGCTGAATAACCAGTGTTAATAATGACAAAGGAGTTGCAGGTTTGGAGGGTATAGGGGTGCGCAAATGCACCAATGCGCACACATGCCCACTCAGTTTACGGTACAGCTCCTATAAAATATGTATTGACAGTCTTGACTATATAAATGTAACAGTCATTTGAGAGACAAAGACCCTGTCTTTCCATTCTCAAGTTAGACTTTCTTAACTCATGCCTATTGTGTTGAAAGTTATGGTTGTTCCACGGTAGACGAAAAAAAAAAATACTACTTCATCTCTGCAATAAGTGCATGGTGACTTGTTTAGTATTTTTTGTCATTTATTGACACAGACAGAAAACACAAATACTCAGACAGTGATAATAATAGTGTTCAACTGGATGGAAAAGTTACCTCTGTAATCATCAGGCACCAACTCTACTTGGGCTCAATGTAAAGATCAGGTCACAGAATTCATCTGTCACCTGGTAAAACATGGGAGAGAATTGTTATTCCAGAAGAAACCACTAGTTCTGGTCACCTATTTGTTGTGTATTTCTTTTGATGTCCTGATCATTAGCTATAAGCTAATGAATGCTGACCTCCAAATGAGGATGCCAAATCATCAGCTGGTTTTGAAATTTAAGGCTGTCTTCCTCTGGCATTATATTGTATCAGTTTGTTATTGGATCTTATCTAAGAATTTTCTAAAGGACACCCTATTGCTATGTGGATCGTCTTAAAACATGCGTTTCTAGTGCATAATTAAAAATACTTACACCAAAATTAAAAATACACTTTTTACCTTTCGTTTTTAAAACTGTCTGATTTCCTCTGTCCTGTGTCCCTATAGTGATTCTGATTGATTGCAGTGGCTCTTGGTGGTGACAGAAGAGTGGATCACCTGCGGTCTGCTCAGCTTGCTTCTGGATTTAGCCAAGAGTCTGCTCCCTTGGATGGGAACTGTATAAGCATTGCTGATAGCTTTTTTTTTTCTCTCCTTTTTTTTTTTTTCTGATTTTATTTTAAACAGGTCAGAAAATCTGTGGAAATGCTTTTGCTGAGACTGTTTAGTGTGACATGTCTGTTAGAAATTTGGAAGGAACTTTTCATGCATGTTGCTGGCTTATAACTTCTTAACCATTTGCAAAATAAACCCTTGTATTTTCCTGTGTTACTTGTGGAAGAACCTGTCAGCATTCAATGGCAGCATCTAAAAAACAGAGTGTTCATCCACTAGGTAAGGAACGGACTTGGCAGTACTTTTTAAAGAATTAATTTGTTTCCATTGTAATGGCAAATATATTACAAGATCTAGTGAGATAATCCACTCTCACCTGGAACATTGTTTCAGGTACTGTTTTTTAAAAAAAAACAAACATGGAGGAGAGAAAAAGACTTCCACATGCTGGTGAATTAAAATGTTTGGAAACTGATGAAAAGAAGGGGAATTTCTTGGAGACATATAAAACTAAATTTTCCGGTGAGGTAAAGTGGGGGATTTGGTTTTTTTAAACCTTTTTTCATCAAGAACTTTGGACTTCCAGAACACTTAAAAAAAAACCAAACCAAAACAAAACAGAGTTGAGAGAGAGTTTTATAGAACTATGTATCCAACAACAGAAATTAACTGTTCAGAAGTTGTGCTCTTTGCAAGCCTTAGATACTGTCAAGAGTCAGATCCTTCTGGAACTATATAGTCTGATTTGGCATAAAATGTATATACATTTTTGTGGGCATGTAATTTAACTTCTGGCTGATGAAATTAGGCAAAAAGGTTGAAAGGTCAGTCTACTACAGATTTCAGCTATGTTTGACCTTAGTACGAGTGTGTGGATGAGGAATCATGAGGAAAATCTTTGAAACACTTGCATTTTTGCAAGTGTTCCATGCTGTTTGGGTGTTACATATTACTAGTGCAAAGAAAACATAAGCCTTACAGCTTTTATTGGGAAAAGTGTCTTCTCATCCATTTTCCACAGGCTGCAATGTGTAACACTTAATTCTTAATATAAACTGTAATTTAGAAAGGTTTACAGACTGTAGCCGTCTGTATATATGTTGGTAAAAACAAAATTGAATTTTGTCACCATTTCTCCACTTGGAGAGGATAAACAGTAAATAAAGTGTTGAGAATCTGGAAGACATGCTGTTGGTCGGCTGATGAGTGTTTGTTGGTAAATTATATTGCGATGACTTATGTTTAGATTTCTCCAGGATTTTTTCTGTAGTTTAAATGTTTGCTTCTCTACAAGAACTGCAGAATAAATCAAAAAACATGGAGGACAAGAGGTAAGCAACCTACTCTGGAGTGTCCCTACATTTGCTATTTGGCACATAGAAGTGAGCTGCTGTTACCTAGCTTCATGTGTGTTAACTTGCCTTATGTGCGAGTTTATAAGCACAGTTTCTGGAGCTGTCTACAGACCATGCAGAATCGTTTGCTTTTGAACAAATCTTTCCAGAAACTAAAACGGCTGTATGCCAAAGTAAGATTTGATAGGTGGCGAGGCAAGTGTGTAAGTCAACTCTAGAGCCCCTTTGCCATGACATGGGATATCTTCTAAAATTTTGGTGACCTCCTAAGCTTCAGAAGAGTCGAGTACCTTTGTTATCACACAAAAGCATCTTTAAGTATGAGAATTTACACCACATTCCTTGAGGGTATTGAGTGTTCCAGACCAGTTCATGTTGGCTAATGCAGAATACCAGATGTCCCTGATGAGCAGATCTGGGAAACCATTTGGCAGTAGCTAGTAGAAAATATTATCAGGCACAATGGTGTTGCAGAATGTCTGCCTGTCTTTGGAGTTTGTGCATTTCATATCCCCTCTGAAGGCTGGAGGTCTGAGCCAACATCTGTCGCCCCGACTACCAGGCATTAGGATATTCCAGGGAGAAAGAATTTAGTTGCAAATACAAGAATGAGAATGGAGCTGTGAAGAATATAATGTCTGACTGCTAAGTAGTTGTAACTAGCTGGGGCACCTGCCTAGGAAAGGGGGTCCTTAGTTTCTAGCCCCTTTTTGTGGGTTTACCTGTGGCTTTTATCCTCTGGCATTCTAACACGCTCATGCAGAGCAGAGCCAGGGCTTAGAGCTCCCAACAGCCAGCAGCTTCTGCAGCTTCTTTCCAACACTGCCTCACAATTCCCAAGTTGTTCTTGTGGACAAAGGTGCCTAAATTATCTATCTTCCTCCCTTCCTCAACCTTTCTGTCTAGTCCCTCTTTGTCACATATATCTCACATGTTCCAGAGAAAACCATAGGTGACTTTACTTTCTCTTTTCCCACCCAGACTTAACATTGCCCCAAATACTTTTATTAGAGGATAGTCACAAATTTCCATTTTGTTGTAAAATAAAGCCAGATAAAGTGTTCCAAATATAGCAAGACTCCAAAGAACATACATTTTGACAGCTTCTACCAAAATGACTGAAGAAGGCTACACTACTGGCAACTATAGCTTTCTCAAAATAGACCTCCGCTGCAGTATAACACTATACTGGAAAAGTAAGCTACTGTGCAGTTGGCTTTATTCACCCCTTCCTTTTCCTCTTGTTCTTTGATGCCAAAGTCGATACAGATAAATAGTGTAAGTTCTTTTTTTTATTATGAAAATAAATATTAAAATGATTAAAATGCATTCTAAGCTTGAAAATGAAGGCCCCTCATGCCAGACATATTCAAATAGGAACCTTTAATGTTATTGCATTTTTTTTTCCTTATGAAAGGTGCTGGGCTGTTTGTTCTGTTACACGTGATGGTTTTCCAGAGCTAAAATTAACGTTAGGATGGGCTTAAAAAATTAGCTGGAAGCTATTTTTGTGCTGTCCTTGGAAGTTGAGTACTCGGTCTTTTGTGTTGAGCGGTGAAATAAGATAAATCATTCTGATGAATACTGATCTGGGTTATTTCTATAGTGTGCTCCACCGCAGCAAGCAGTAATGTGCAGGTCAGGAACACTTTATTTACGCTCTGTGTTGTTGTTTTTTTTTTGGGGGGTGGATGACTGCAAACAGTGCTGTGGTGGCTGTGTATGGGTGGTCTCCATGTCATCCAACTGTGGTTGTGCTGTATGCTCATAAAGCCAGAAGAGGGAGCACAAATGAAGACCTTGTTTCTAGGTTAGATCCATGAGGCTGATATGGAGCCTTGGAAATACTAAGGTCCTACATGTTAAGTCGGAGTGCCTGACTCTGATAGACGTGTGCGCATAAATAGCAGGAAATAATGAGCCTGGCATTGGCTCAAAAAGAGAGGAAAGGAGCACAGTGCCTGTGGAAGAAGTGAAAAGATTTGGAAAAACTGCACTTCGCTTGAGGACTTTCAAAGAAAATTATTGTCTTAAATGGTTTACTAAACCTGTTACTTGAAATTAAGTCCAGTGTATTTCGTTCATAAGATCAGCAGTGTTTCTCATGAATCAAGAACAATTTGTATGTTGCACAGATGAAATACATGGACACGTGAGACCTTTCTACTGGTTAGAGCTTATTCAAATGTGGTTTACTAAATATAGCTATTGTGTCTTATTGTGGGTTCCCTATAGCATGTTTGTAAGGATTTTTTTTTTTAATAAGCATGCTGATTTTTAGGGTTACTAGTTTTCAAATATATATATATTTATATGTGCTTTTACAAATTACTTATTTTTTATTATTATATGCAAACATTGTGTGATGAGCATAGGTGTTATTGAAACTAATCACTTATGACGAATATCTAAGGACACTGAGGTGTTGATTAAACTTTGCAAATTGATCTCCTTGATGTAGGCAATTGGTATTTTGGTTGCAAAGACCTGTTGACAGATAAGCAAACTGCTTCCTGCTCAAATTAGGAGACCTTTCAAGAGTATAATCTTCTCCTGAGTGTTTTCTGAGACTTTTTAACTCTGGCTGCATTAGCTTATTCAAGGAGTGTGATACAGCTGAATAATTAAAAAAGCAAAGCTGCAATCTTATTAGCCTCCTGTATTCTTTGTGGGTTTTTTTTGGGGGGGTTTTTTTTGGTTTTTCTGTTTATTGCTGGGGTAGAATTCCAAATTTCATGTCCACAGCTATTTGCTTTATTACCTTAGATGTGCCATTTCCAATGTTATGCTTGTAGACTTAACAAGCTAATGCGGGAGACTAAAGCAGAACTGTCATTTTGAAGCTACTCAGCTGAAGGCTCTTTGAAATCAGTTTAGAAAGCTCCAAGACTATTTTTGTTCCCTTTTTAATTTTTAGAGAAGATGTGTTGACGTGTTATGCTGTTAGTGGTCCCTTGAAGGGATGTTATGGAAAGGTTTCCTCTCATAATTCCACCGGAGGTTAGACCCCAAATGGGCATGATTTACGTTTAGGAGCTATGCCAGTCTGAAGGCAGGCTGGGGATGACTTAAGGCTGTCCCTTTTCCTAAGACATATTTTTCTTAAACTGTATATTACTGAATTTGGTGAAAGTATGCTTTAGTGCTTCAGTGAGGAAAAATGATCCATTAGAACTGCAGTCTTTGCCAACACTGCATGATATAACAGAAAGCACCATTAAATTAAGAGTGCTAGAATAATTTTTGTCTGTTTGTACAGCTTGCTTACTGTTGCTCTCAGAAGCTTCCAGGACTGCAGAGTACTTGCATGTGCTGTGCTCTGTAAAAGCTGCGCTCCTACAGTGTGATCATCTCCTCTTCCTGTCTGCTTGGGTTGCTCTCTTAGAGATTACGGAGGTGGTTGAAGCATAAACGTGAAACCATTTCTGTTTGTTTTCCCCTTTTCCCTTGAAGAGGACTGAGGCTATGAAAGATCTGTGGTGAGCTGCCAAGTGATGTATGAGTGGCCCAAGGAGGTATGATGGGCCGCTCCTCCCTCGGGATTCCTGTACCCCGTGGCTCTAGTCCTATAAGCACTTTGAGGTTTGTGTGTCATGACACATTTGATCATACCTATAGCAAGATAGTGCTGGGCTAATGACAGCAAATGGTGGTTACACAGGTTAATTTGACATCCTTTAGCAAGTAAATGAAATATGTTATAAATCACATTATTGTCACACTGGCTGTGCTCATGTTATATCTCATGTTTTGTCTTAGAAAATCCAGAAGACAGTTTTCAAGTTTGTGCAACATGATGGTGCCTTTGAAGTACTAACTTGCAAATGACTGTGGTTAGGTAATAAAATATTTTGTTTATGCGAATTTAAAGGTGTCAAGGTTGGTTGGACTAGAAGGGATAATCGATGGGCTGCCAGCTTTAGAGTGAGCTTTGGCTCCCATCAGGTCACAGTGCAATTGCAACTCCAAGTCTTTCTTGAGGGGTCTTGGAGAAAAATCCTGGTGTTCCTCAAGCCAACAGATTAGAATGATGCATGACAGAGGGATTAGATCTTCTACACCCTTTTTTGCTTTGCTTTCCAGTATTTTCTGAGAGAAGAGAGTTAGCAGTTGTCTTGTTTTTAAGTGATCCAAGTGAAGATTCTCTGAGGAGTAGTAGGTTCTGTGGGTACTGCAGCTGTTCTTGCAGCTCTGGGTATAGGAGCAAATTCTGTGAACTTTTGTTGTCTCTGCTTGAATGTATATTGATTTGAAGGGGTTGTGGAAGCTGACTAGACTGTAAACTGGGAACATACTACCTGAACACGGAAAAAGGTGTGCACTGTAATATCTGTATGATGTGTTCATGCTCTTTCCTGTTTTGATTTATTCCATTAGTCTGCTGGCAACCTTGTACCCATTTGTTTTGGTGGCCTCTATTGATTTCCTCATTTTTTAAATGGCAGATTCCTGGATTTTCTAAAGATCAGCATGTAGGTAAGTTCAGCTGTTCTAGAATCGCTGCTTTTATACTATGCTATATTTTTGATAAAACAGTTTTTACAGGGTGCCGTCTTCCTGGAGTAAGTTAACTCACAGTTGTTAAGTGGTTGCTGGACATTGTCTTCCAGTTGCAGTTGAAGGCAGCACTGGTGCCTGTATGCCTGCAAATTGGTCGAGGTTGTTGGGCCTTTATAATTGGTGCCAGAGTCACTTGTGTGCCTTTCCCTGTGTGCTCTGTAGGTCAAAATGATCTGGGTCATTTTACACCATTTGAAAAGTAAGTCTTTTCTTACTGAATTACTACAGTGAACCAGCAGACTTGGTGGGATTTTCTAGAGAACAAGGATGCAGAAAGATGTGGTAAGATTTTGTAGATCTCCTTTGCAGAGACAGATCTGGTAGGATCTTGTAGGGAAGGAATGAGTTGGATTGTTGTTCTCCTCAGCTGGTGTAGCTTGAAGCTGAAGAAGAGATTCTATCTGCAGTCCTGCTGTAGGCTAATAGAGCAACACTATTGTTTTAATAAAATGGTTTGCCTGAGAATTTGCAGCATGGCTTTACTTTCATTCTCATCTTCACACAAGAACAGCCAAGCTTATGTGCTCTCAATTCAAATTCGCCGTTTTCTCCGGCTTTGAGTTGGAAGTAGAATGTGTGCCTTAAGCATCCATTCTTTACTTCTCAATCTTATTTTGCAGAATTGATACCACTTACTTAAAGATAATTCAGACCCTGCCTAATAAAATAGCTTTACATTCTGAAAAAGGCCAGGAGTCCACTGAGGATCTAGATGAAAGAGCAGTGGGGAGAGAGTACTGAACACAATAGAGAAAGCATTAATTTAATGCACGCAGAAGATCCTGTGGTTTATATGGATTAGTATTCAAAGCACAACTTGCAGTGTCTTTTTTGATCCTGAGTATATGTAGTAGCAACATCAGCTATAGGCAGGTAGAAATTGAAGTTTTAGACTGAATTAGTGAGATAGCTGAGGAGGAAATAGCAAAGCAAGTGGAAGTGATGAGGAGATAGAGGAAAAGGACCAGTGGGAAGAAAAATGAAATCACTTATCCTTGGAAAGAGCACACCTGTTCTTGTCCTGCTGGTACTCACTGGTAGCAGCCTTTTAAAAGTAACTGCTATAAATCACCTGGACTGCAATAGGTTATGCTAAATTGCTCCAGCTTTTACAAAACCTTTCTTGCGAGATCTTGCCTCAGAAGCATTCCTAGGCAGAGTACTGGTGAGATGTGCTTGTTTGTACACATTTTTACTACCACTTTAACAAGAAATGTTGGCAAGCCCTGAAAGAAGACTAATTACAGCTTTGCAGTGGAGATCTTATTACGGTTGTGGATGACATTGCCTTTTGTTTTTGGAGCAAAAAATAGAAATTAGTGTGAAACTGTTAGGCAGGAAGCAGGGACTGCATTGTGGTAGTGGCTCTTAAATTATTACTTCAAGAATGTCACTTGCTGGTGATTCAGGATACAGTGATGACAGGGGAGGGTTATTCCAGATGGATGCAAAAGATTAAACAGCATGCAGAAGAAATGAGAGAAATAAATGCATGTTGGGGAGAGAAATAGCAGGGACAGAATGAGTGTTCAAAGAGAATGAGATAAAAATCAACCCGTTCCTCAGTTTTGAGGCCAAGTTGGCACCCCTTTGACTCATTAAACTGTTCTTTTGAATCCAGAAATTGGCTCTACAAAATGTCACCTCATCAAACAGCAAAGGGACCATAAGAGAGAGGGTCAAGGCCAACAAACGATAAGCAAAAGCACTGGCTATTTTAGTTCCTGCCCATTCAATGTGGCTTTAAGTTGGAGACTTTATTTAATTGTCTTTGTGTTTGCTGATGCGTGTGTATATATACTGTATTTTCATTCTTACTTGGCATCAAGCAGGATGGTAGTTTAGTCTTAATGTATACACAATCACAGAGTGGTTGAGGCTGGAAGGGCACCTCTGGAGGTCATCAGAGCAGGGTCAGCTACAGTAGATTCCTCAGGACTGTGTCCAGTCGGGTTTAAAATATCTCCGCAGACCCTCTGGGCAGCCTGTGGCAGTGTTCAACTGCCCTTATCATAAGAAAATGTATTATTTGTTCAAATGAAATTTCCTGTTTTTAAATTTGTGCCTATTTCCTCTTACCCTGTTACTGGGCACCACTGAGAAGAGCCTGCCTCTATCTTACTCACTCTCACCCTCAGGAATTTATACACATGGATAGGATCCCTCCAAGCCTTCTCCTCTCCAGGTTTAGCAGTCCTGGCTCTTGCCTCTCATTGTTTGTCAGATGCTCTTAATCATCTTTGTGGCTCTTTGCGGGACTCGCTCCAATATGCCCACGTCTCTCTTGTGCTGGGGAGCCAAGAACTGGAGCCAGCACTCCAGATGTCTCATTAGGGCCAAATGTAGGGGTAGGACCCCCTCCCTTGCCCTGCTGGAGTCACCCTTCCTAACTTAGCTTGAATGTAGACATTTCTGTAAACAGAAGTATTTTATAAGGCACTCTGATGGTTCCTAGGAGCCTCAGAGTTGTCATGCCACAAACCAGGGTGGTCCTGTGCGAGCTGGCAGCACTTGGATTGCCTTGGATTGCTGTGCTGCTCTCATGCCATGTGTTGACTCCTCAGGTAGCTGAGAGGAAGCAGCAACTTGTGATTTCGGCTTCTCCGTGTGCTCAGCTGCCTCCAGGGCACCTGCAGTACTGGGATCCCCTCTTTGGAAGAGGGTACCGGGGTGTGTGAAGTGAAGAGATGTCAGGGGTCTGGGGGAGGTGAAGCGTTGACCCAGCTCAGCATGGGTGGCAGTACTGTGGAGGGAAGGATTTGCCTGACTTTGCCATTTAAAATTCTAATGGCCTGTGAATTAATTTTGAGCAGTGCTGGTCTGCCTGTGAGCAAATTTTTACTTATCTCAAAGTGCTTGGAAAAGACTTGAAAAATGCTTATTCTTTTGTGATTTATTGCAGTATCGAGGCTTGTATCCCAAGACACGTCCTAAGAGTGTCCCTCTGGGCCAGACCAGTCCATCAACTGGTACTATATTTGCTATAGGCTTCTGTATTCTTTTTTTTTTTTTTTAAATTTTTATTCATAGCTGGTGTGCTTTGCCTCTTAACTTCCATCTTCATTGGGACGTACCAATGTATTTTTGTCTTTATTTTGATTTTTCTTTTTATCAGACGGAATTCTGTTACTTTGCTTTAGGCCCATCCCAGCAAAAAAAATCCCCCAGGAAAATAGTTGAGGGATTTACAGAAATTATCACTCAGGTTTGCTTAGAATTGGGAGTTGAGTAAGAAATTTGTCCAAAAATTTGTTTTTATATTTGGAAGAGAAAGATGCTCTGTCGTGCCCTTCCTGGTTTACTGAAGGATCTATATATTTGACACTTGCCAAATGCTTACATTGTGATGTTGGTGATTTAAATCAGGGAAAGAAATACTACTATTAATGAACTAGCAGAGATTAATATTGGCAGCAAGAGATGGATTATTTTTTAAAAAATCTGTATAAATTCTTAGGAACTACTAAACTTGTAAAATGTTGGCTCACTAACTTCTGAATGATACCACCTTTCAAAGATGATATTTAGGAAATCCAGCGTATTGCAGTGGAAATCTAAGAAAAGCAGTTTATTGAGGTATGTACATTTTGATAATAATAGATTTTACTTTTCCTACTGTAATCTGCCTCTGTATTTTTCTTACATTGATATTGGCAATTTGAGAAATAGCTAGGAATTTCAGGAGAAAGCCTATGATATTTAAGCTCCATCATACAATGCTTAAACAGCTTTGTCAGAGTTAATCAGGTGTAAGATTTGTTCTCTCACAATTAAAATGAGTTAAAGAAATATGAACATTTTATTTTGCTATAGTTGAGGTTCTTGTAAATTATATCAGCATCTTAAAGTTTTACAATTGAAATGAAGGTGTTACCTTAGCATAGAAAAACTTTACAAAATGTATTAAACTGATATGAGATCTAATAGCCTTGTTGAGGGTGACTGCACTCTTAACCAGGTCTCGGTAGAAATGAACACAAATACAGTGAGAATGTGGTATGATAAATCGTTTGTGCAGAAAGATTTGTCTAATAACATTAGCAATATTTGTATCTAACACAAGGAACTCAAACTGGTGCAAAAGAGAAGATCTGATACTGACATATAATTGAGTCTTACCCCTTCTTTTATTCAAAGACAGGAAGCATTTGGCAAAGGTCTCAAAGTCCAGAGAGAGTATAAAATATCTTGCACTTCTTTTCATCAGTTAATTTCATTTTGTTATGTCCTTACATCTTCAATTTTAGACTCCTTGTATTTGAGGTGTTATGGTACATTTATTTATTTATTTTTAACTTTTTTAAGAATCTTGTTTTTTTCAATAAGAAAAGAATAGCCTTTGAGGGGAAACCTGGAAGTGCTGTATGATAAGAATGTCAATTTTTTCTAACTATTAAAAACATTTTCTGCAGTGCTGAGTGAAAACTAGAACTACTGTGAGCATTGAGCAATTTCTGCATATGTTATGTCAAAATTGGCAAATAACGATGCAGAGCAAAATGCTGACAGCAACTTTGTCTTTACTTGCACAGGCTTTGGGGTTTTTTTTCTTTGGGTGTGGTGGTAGTTTGGGTTTTTTTTTTCTTTTTCATGGCACTCCTGTTATTTCTGTTTGTGAAGGTAGGATAGTGCTCTGACAAATATCAGCTGTTCAGTATTTCATTTTGCCCATGCCACCTCTGGTTCAGATGACCTGCGTGCTGTGCAGATTCTGTCGTGTGTGCAGAATTGCTTGTTTCCTCAAAGCTGCTCTGTAGCACTCATTGCTATATCTGCATACACATGAATTTGTGTATGCAGATAGTATTCACAAGTACAATGAATTTATTTTACACTGCTGCTGTAAGATTAGACAGCTTTTTATTATCTGTTTACAGAGGGGCAATTGAGTTATGAAACGATTAAGGCTGAACCAGTTGAACATCTAGGTCTTCATGTGCAATGTGGGGCACGTAGATCTGATTTTTTGTGGTGCTGGACATTTTTGTAGCCCTCCGCAAATAATGAGGACAAACCTGTTGTGTATTTTTTGGTCAAGTCTGGTCTGAAATTTATTTTAAAAGTACTTATTTTCTATTATTTTAGGCCAATTCCAGAATCAGCCTTTCTGCCAGAGATGGCTTTGTGCCAGTGTTTGGCCATCTTTCCTGTATGTGATCAGCACATTGTTACCTCTGTAGTAGTTGCAACTGCTTAGCACTTCTGCAAGAAAAAGCCTCAATTCAGCACCTGCAAAGCACAAGCCCCACAGCTGTAGTTTGTAGACATTTTGGCTTAAGTGGTTTGGGAGATCCTGTAGAAGAGTAGTCTTGCTTATTCTGTGGACCTTGATGTTTTTTGTTCTTTTTTTTTTTTTCCTTTTTTAAACCTGTCCATCTAAAATGCTGGCATTTCATATTTTTGTGTCTGTACAGTTACTGTATATATATTCCTTGTTCTGGGTGGTTGGTTTGTTTATGTTATTAAACACATCATTCATTATATGGAATAACAGTAATCTTTTCAGATGTCATCTATTGAATCTTAAGATCCAAAATTTCAGCAGTTAGCTGTTACCTTCTGTATCTATGATTGAGATAGAAAATGTAGAGTCTGGTGGACTTCACAGCTGTTCACAATTGCATCTTTTGACTCCAGGGTTCTCCCAGCTTTAGTTTATTTCCAGCTTTTACCACTACTAGAGTTCTTCTGTCCCATCCTTCCCCCTCAGCAGGTATCTGTTTCCCTAACACTTCCACGCTACTTTTTTCTAACCCCAATTTGTGTTGGCTGCTTCTGCCATCTCCTCTCATCTCTGCGTGTCAGCGAGCCGCTGTTGCAGCACTGTGTGCTCAGTTCTTGTGCCATTCACTGCAACGGCTCCTCGTCAAAATGATGAGCAACTGTAAGTGAAATCCTGCTCAGCTTCTTCAGGCTACAGGTGGAGCACCCTCAGCTCCTCTCTGGGACTAGCGCATGCTTTCTTCAGTGGATGCATGGACCACAGGTGAGGAAGGGTATGAGAGTTCCCTTCGTTTGCAATCAGGAGGGAATAGTGCTGCAGGCCTCCCCAAAAGGATGCTTATCATTAAGGTTATTCCCTGCCAACTCTTTTTTTGTTTTGTTTTAAAAAGGCTGCTAACAAGTAAATTTTCAGGAGAACAGCAGCCACACTGGTTCAGATCAAGGAGACTGGTTAGCCCAGTTAAAAACCTGTCTTTACCTTAAATAGAATTAAAAGTCTTATAAACGAAGCTGCATGCAGTGAAATGCTGAAGTGCTTACTGGGAAGGGGGACGAGTGTGGAAAGGTACAAAAATATTTCTTTCTTCTAAAAATCAACCCTGGAAGAAGGGATATGGTGAGCATGGAGAGAAAAGACGGTTATGTTTTGATGTATGTATGATGGAAATCTGCAATAAAATGCAGACTCTGTTGCATGGACCCACTCTGTTTGTGGTAGGTTTTTTTTGTTCCTTTCTGAGAAGCAAATATTTGAATATAGCCGGAGGGTGGCAGTTACTGGCCCAACCATAGTGATATGGCTGACAGAAGAAATAAGATTATTCTGCTGCACTTTCAGTCCATGTCTTGTTTTCTGTTTCCATGGATATCTGAGATTCAGGAAGAGGGGTAATGTAGAATTAGCATTTCCCAATGTATGAATAACTATACCAGAAAATTCCTGTTGAGCCCGACAGCTGATTTCCTTCTTTTTAAAGAATCTGCATTTGTAGCTTCAATACCATATTATTAGCAGTAGGACTACAGGGATTTATTACCCCTAATGTTTTTGCAGTGTAAAATAATATGATTTAATAGCACACTTCTGAATTACATGGAGATGTAAATCCAACACAGAAGTTACCAGTAGCATTCTGTATAGAGTGGAACTTAGTGTAGGCATTTGGCTTTGAGTTGTTGGTTGTGGTACTTAATTGTGGCCATCACTGTACTTCCTCTCACTGGATTCAAAAACTGTACCTGTTATTGGAAAAATACTGCAGCACATACAATGATTGTTGTATCGTTATACATGTTTAAAATCTTGTTGAAATTGAATACTATAATTACTCAGTTTTATTCACAGAAGCAGGTTTTATCTTTTATTACATAAGTATTCACGGATCTTGGAGTATGTTCTGTGACCTTTTGGGGTTATTTATCTTGTTTCTTGTATGCAAGAGAGCTTCTGTGCTTTAATCTGTGTTTGCTGAGAAGCTGCCAAATTGCCTCTTCTCTTCTGTGCCAATCTATCTTTTTGTGTGTGTGTGTGTGTAATCCATGTTCTGATTGATGTATTAAAGGTTTTGTAGAAAAAAAATGTGAGCCATCTGTATCAGTATTTGCTTATGAATCATATTTTATGGTATATTCGTTAAATATATGTTAAGAACTTATAAACACTCAGCTGCTGTATATAAGAACATATACTTAACTGAGGGCTTAAATGTACTTTAGCATGTTAGGATGGGTGAGATGTGGTGCCTTTTTCATGTGTGTGTTCCCTTGGTTTGTTAATCTGGGGCTTTCAGATCCAACTACGTAAAGTGTTTACAAATTGATGGAGATTAAATAAATCTGATTTATTCAATTTTCTTGTGTGTGTAACTAGGTCTGGTGTGTAAGTAGGTCTGAAGGACTGAGAACAACAGGGAAGCTGCCTGTGGTACAGAAAAAATCTTTTGAAACACTGGAATAACTAACTTGCTGATAAGAGATCTGATTCTGCACCAGAGAGTTGAATGAAAAAAAAAACTCTGACTTCAGCATCACTAGGGCTTGCATGAATGAAGTCAGTGACAAGACTTGATGACAGGCAAGGCATCTAAATTGCACTTTCAGATCTTAAGTACTGATGTAAAGTCAGAAGATCACAATTAAAAAATTCAACGGGAGAGACTTCTTTCCACAATTACATCAATAGTAGTTTCAAAACTGTTTTTTTTAAGTTTGCATGCTCTGCTGTCTCTCCCTGTATGAACGCTAGTGGCAAAAAAAATGACAATTTTATCCTGAGTTTGTGAAACATTTGCCTAGGCAATTTTGAGGCCAGTATTGCTGGAATATAGTTGTCTAGGTTAGGAAGGAAAGATACCAAGACAGACCAGGTAGAAGACATCACGTAGAACAATTATACATTAGTTTATGCTTAATTATTTCAAAGTGCAGTCTGGTTGTTAGTCAAGGCTTTGCTTCAGAATTTCCCAAAAGGCAAAATGTTTCATTCTTTGTTAAAATATAAGAAAAATGAATATTTTAAGAACTAGTAAAATTAGCCAAAATATTTACTGTGCATATATACATATGTATATGATTTCCCCCTTTTTACTTATTTATAATGTATTTAGACTCTTCCTCATTGGTACAGTTCGTTATGCTAGAAGCTTCAGGTAGAATCACTACTCCCTTTTTTTATCACACTGTGAAAATAAATTCATATTTATAATGAGGCAAAAATAAACTTAGTAGACTAAAATAATGATATAAAAACCTGCATGTAGTTGGGAACAACATTACTTTTTCCCCTAGAATCTTGGTGTCTGTGATCTCCCGTCGTGTGCTCCTTTTCTTTCACTCTTTTTCTTGACCTCTGATTTTGTGCAGGTTGTGTGAGGATGTATTCCAGTTAAGTGCAGTTTGTTCATGAAAACATGGTAATGTTTTAGCTCCATACACTGTCATGGACAAGCCACAGGGATTCCAGAAAGATGTGGATCAGTTTGTTTTGGGGAAGGAAACAGATAGTAAGACATCTAAGAAGAGCAACCTTTTGAGAAGTTTGAACAAATCGTGTTTATTTACTGATGGGAGAAACAAATTTTCAAATATGTAAAAGACTGATGCTAGGAGAGAGGCAATAATCTGATTTCTTCATAGTGGATAGGACACAAAGCTTAAACCGAAGCTAAAAGAATGTGGGTTAGATGTTAAAAAAAAAAATAAAAAAAAGGAGGGGCAAACAGAAAACAAAGAAAAGGCAAAAAACTTTCAAGTGGCAAGAACGGCAAGCACGGGAATCGATTGCATGGAGACTCTGAGGAACAGGTTGGACAAATCTCTGTCTGGATTGCCTTGGAATAGGGCTTCGGCTGCCTGACCTCTTCAGGTCCTCTTCTGTGCTATTTTTATTTTTATTTTTATTTTTTATAGATTAGGACTTTTATTCCTTAAGGATCCATATGCTCTATAAGTCCAAATATAGTATGAATAAATGATACTCTAAAGTTCCCAGTTCTTTTTTTGCAATAAAAATTTGCAAGCCAGTAAGCTCTGCTCTCCCATGGCTGTTTGTATTTTGGTATTTACGCTCTTCAAATTTGGATCAGTTTTGTGCTTTTTCTGCTTCTGTATGCTGGAGGAGTAGCTGTTTACCTAATGGAATGGTCTCCTACAAAGCAATCACGAAACAATTCTCTTTCGGAGGCCAGTTCTGCTTCTTCGCTTAATCTCTTTTTAGATGCACCCTTGGTGTACAGGTGGTGTTAAGGAGGAGATGAATATCTGGAAAATGCCAATTTAGGGGCATAAGATGCATTTACATTCAGTCTGGGAATATGCTTGCCGCCTGTGAGTCAGCAGTGTCAAACAACTATGCAGCAGAAAAGAAAATGATAAAATAAAAAGGACAGAAGTGACAAAATGAGTGCAAATTATGTAATCAATGTTTCTTCTTTTATCAAAATAGTTATTTCAAACCTTAATGAGCTTTGCCAGCCAGTGGTAACATTTTGAAGTATTGTATTAATAAGCATTCATGGAATTTGGTTAGTTTTGATATAGCGTTAATTTTCAGTAACACTATATTAACATCTAGATGACATTTATCACTGCTACTAAGTAGTATAAGTACTGAAAAAGGTTAAATATGGATTTTAAGATATGCATGAAAAGAAAAACCTTTATATTTTATGAAATGAAATTATATCAGTGAAGTATGTTGTTGCTACAAGATGGAGATCCCTTGGTCCTGTGTAGAAAGGCTGGGTGACTTACCGAAAATGGGGTATCTGTTTGTAATGGAGCTATGTGATCCTATGTGGTTTATTACTCCTGATTTATTTATCTTGCCACTGATTCATATGCCCTAGCAATTTTAAGGTCTTGCAGGACCATTATGTCATCTGGGTTAAACTCTATAGTATTGGCTCTTTCTGACTTTATGCAGCTATCCCTGTATTAAGCTAGTACTTAACCATAGAGCGCATCTTCTCGAAGTGTTTGGTCTTCGTTTACAGACGTGGAAGGACAAAGAAGCCACATTTCCCTCTAACTTCATCAGTAGTTAATGACCCTCATTGCTGAAAAATGTAATTAAGCTCTATTTCTAATATGAATTTGTCTGGCTTCAGTTTCCAGGCATTGCCTCTGGTTTCTGCTTCAGAGCTCCAATACTTTATTCTGAGATGTTTATAGTCTCTAACAAAGTCACCTTTCAATTCTCTTGTTCTAAACTAATCAGACAGCTCTTTAACTCTTGCTGTAAGGCATTTTCTCTGGCTCTTTGTTATTACTTATCTATAGGAATTGTTTTGGTTGTCTTTTTATAAAAAGGTTGAAAGGAGAACTGCATATACAGTGTTAACATCCGCCTCCCCAGTGCAATACAACATTCTAAAATCAATACTCTTGCTGCTTTCCTGTTGATTTATCGAAGGATAGGATTGCTCTGTGCCTCTTCGTTTCTGTGTCATCCTAGGAGTGCAGGTTCACCTACTTGCTCACTGGGTATTTTTTGGAGATGTTCCTCTTCAGAACATGCATAGAGTTCTACAGAATAGGTTAGACTATTTTATGTCCAGCTATAAACTTTATATTTGCTGTAATACATTAATTTTCCCGGAATAAACTGAAGTCTTTAAATATTACTCTGAGGGCAAACCTTGCCGGACAGAACTTTTCAGGTTTTCTTTCTGTATTTGTTGACAGATCAGTGGTGAAAATGCTGAATATGATTTGATCTGCGCCTTGAGTAGAAATGTACTTTCACAACGGCAGCTATTCTTATGAGTTTATATGCTTAATATGGTCTGTGTAGTGCTTTTTAATCAAACTGCTGAAAGTGAAGCCTCCCCTGACCCCTCCCATACTTCCTTTTTAGAAAGAAAGTAACAGGTGATTGTTTGAGAGAGCTAGCCTTCCATAATACATCGTTGTCTATCCTGAAGCCTTTCATGCAAATTAAGTGAAATACAAAGGAATATGATAGGCTCAGTGTGCAAGGGCACGGGCTTTTTTTTGTTTAAAAATATACATATTTGTAACTTGCTACTAGTTGGGGTTCTCCTGTATTTGCTAGTATTAGCCATGCAGTGACTACTGATGACCATATGATCAGCTTCTAGTTCTGCCATTAGCCCATGTTTATTGAGATGCCAAGCAGATAAAAGCACTGCTGCATCCTACATCCCAGGTATTTAAAAAGTGATGATGATCTATTTTCATGAGTTCTAATGATGTTTTCACTGCTGATCGCTGGAGATCTCTTACAGGCATCTTCCAAACTGAAGTTCCCTCTCATCAGTTTTTATTTCCAAATTTTATTTATGCATATTATCCTGTTTCCTGCTTTGAGTTGGTTACGTGCAGCACATCCCTGTTTGTAACAAGCATGGATGATCCATATGTTCTTAGTTTCAGAGTTATTGATAACTTCAGCAATTGTGATCGGAGACAATCATATTTTGGGATTGCATTATCTGATGACTGTTTTCATAAATTTGGTCACCTGCATCATACTTAGATGCAATTTACATTGATTTTTATGACAGTTAGATGCCCCAATACTTGGGGAGGATGGTGGCCCTTCTTCATTTTAACTTCTGTTTTAGTGTAGGCATTTCTAAATACAGATTTATTGCATGGTTTGGTGAGCTGGAGTCGGCACTATCACTGTATTTCTTGATCATAAGGAAAGAGGAAATTCATAATATTCTAATCTGACCTGTATAAAACATTCATAATACTTCCCTGCATTAGTGCATGCACCAGAGCTCATATTTAAGAAAGCCACTTGAAGTTATTTTTGAAAATTGGTCTGTGATCATTGTAGTGGCTAACTGCCCTTGATCATTGAACAAAAAAAGAACCCAACTAGTTTCTCTTCTGAATTTGTCCAACTTCAGCTTCCAGCTATTAGGTCTTGTTTGACCTTTGGCTGCTCTGTTGAAGAGTTTGGTTTGAGGCTTTTATTCCCATAGGTACATACTTACAGGCAGGGACTGAGGTACTCGATACTTCTTCCTTGGTATAACAAATAAATTTAGTGTTCTGACTTGGTAGTAAGAGATGTTATTTTCATTCTCAGTAATTCTTGAAGGTGTCTTTCAGCTTTTTAACATTTTGAATTCTGGATGTTGGTAGGGACATATGATGTGTCATACTGGTGCCAAATAGAGAGGTGTCTATTTTTAACCCTCTTTCTGTCTAGACATCTAGTAAGTTATGATAGTCTTCATGCCTGTCTACTTACATACCACAATTCCGTAATTCTCTGTAATTCCAACACTTTTTTATAAAATTTCCTTGTATCTGTTCCTAAATAGGTAGCTTTTCATTATCCTTGTTGCCTGTGTTGATGTCCTTCAAGTGCATGATCTAGATCTGTCCATCAGTGGCGTACCCTCTTCCTGTTACCATTTCCCCTGGTCCCTCTGCCAGCTGTGCCTTGTATCAACAGCAACGGTTTGTCTTCTTGGTCATTGGTAAACTGTTAAGTAGCAAAGAGCCAAGAACTGTCCTTGATGGGTCCTACTTAATTAACATTCTATGTTAAGTAATGGCTTTTTGAAAATTAATTTTGTTATGTTTGTAAATGACTTGATTTTTAAATCAAAATAATGAGTGGATAAATCATTTGTCTTTGAAAATGCCAGATATATTGCATCAACACTCTTTTCAAATTTAGTATTACATTCACCTGTTTTTAGTCATGGACTTCCTGTATACGTTCATCAATTTTAATGCTGGCAGTCATATATTTGGATTTATTCATGTTTGTTTATTATATTATTTAAGAATTTAGTAATTTAACATCTGAAACCGCTGTCTCAAAACTAAGATTAATGTGAAAATTCTTATTGTAGTGATGCTCAGAGGAAAATTTCCAATGACTTCTGTGAGGCCCATATTTTACGTACCTGGGCCTATGTGTGCGGAGTCTGCTTATCTGGAGGCTCTAAGTAGCATATATATCTGGTTTTGTTTTTATACTTAATCATTTAATTTATTGAACAGTTTATTCTAATACTAATCTAGGAAAATAATAGTTCTCTGCCTTTCATGCTGGCCAACTAAGGAGTAGTGTCTTAAGAAATATTTCGCCCTTGTCAGTCCTCATAGTTGCAGAGCGAATGTATGCAAGTGCAGACCAGAGCAAACAGGATTGTGTTAGCAATGGCCAATATGAGGACGTTCTCAGTGGGGTCCGTAACTTACTGTCAGTGCCTAATTGGGTGTGAGAATCCCTAAAAAGTTGGACTGGGCAGGTTGATTTGGGGGAAAGCCGTGCCTCTGGGGTTCAGTTCCTTGCGAAGGGCAGTTTGGCATTCCCAGGGAAGCTGGCCGGAGCTGTCGTGGAGATGGGTGATGCCAGGGATGTGTTGGCTGCCCACCCTTTGTGGGCAGTGGAGGAAGGAGGAACTGTGCTTGGTGTACCTCTAGAGCAGGGTTGGGGCCAACACCTTGATGGGCAGTTACTGGAGCCCTTTTCTTGACCATAAGTACGCTGTTTGTGGTTTGGTCTTCTTACAAACTGCTTAGGATGGTTTCCCGTACTTTGCATGGCAGCCTGCAAATTGGGATGGTAGGGTTCAGCTCCTCCTTCAGCACAAGTGGATTCAAACCCACATGTCCTTCTTGCAGGGGAGACCCTGCCGTTGTTTATAGGTAGATGGAAGAGGGAGGGAAGGAGGATGCCTTTTGTTCCTTCCTCTGCAGCTAGAAAATGGCAATCAAAATGGCGGCTCTTGGAGTCAAAGGGAGAGCAAACTCATTTTCGGCATGCAGAATACGCTGATAGTTTATTCAGTGAATGTGTGATGTGTTTGTTTAACAACCAGATTTAGTTTATATCTTTGACTATTAAATCGCTTAAGGTTTGTTATTATATTCTAGTTCTGCTTTATTGCAGTAGTTGTTCTTCCACAATTTCTTGTAAAAGCATTTTCCCATTTTACAGCGTTTTATGATGGTCATGCCTTTTTTAGCCTGACATGTGAGTAGAAATGTTTTTTTGGGTTTTAGGATTATTTTCTTTTTTCTTTCAGCATCCTTGTGGATAATCATCACTCTTAAGATACAGAATTATATTAAACCCAGAAAACTATTTCTTCCTATGCTTTTTAAACACGTTTCAGAAAAGTTTTTATTACTTTACTTGTTATTTACAATAATTCCTATAGATTTTTTATTGATACACTTCATCACTTTTTAAATTTCATAATTGCCAGTTTTTAAGTCACTGCCATTAATTTCCCAGTTCTGTGTTGTGTTGGAAAAAATGTTATCTTTCTACACTTAGAAAGAACTTAAAGCAATAGGTACAAAATATGTGAAGCCTCTTTACTCATCTTTTGTTCCTCACATTTATCTTTTTTTTTACCTGTTTTGCAGTTTACGTGGAATTATACTCCACATTAATACTTCACTACTAATTGCTTTAGTAGTGGGAGTCACTTATGTGCTTCCATTTGGATCAATGCTGACTACTGCGACGGGTTTATTATATGGAAAGTAGATGTTTAAGTTGTGCCTCTCTCCCTTATATGTCTCTGCCTACAGGAAAGAAGTAGGATAGGAAAACACATTTCATTCAATTAACACCAAACCTCATTTTTTCCCTTGGTGTCACAACTTTGGCCATACCTGTCTTTGGGATGCCATAGGTCCCGTTTGCACCTACAGCTCAGCTTGTACGCTCATGTATTTTGTGCTCTTCCCTACCATTTGGATGTAAAGTAATGCGTTATCGACATGCAGCAGCACATGAATATTAAGAAGCTGGAAGCATGAGTGAACACTGGTATAAAAGGAAAGCCACCAGAAATATTTGGCTTGCTAGTTTTCGTTTTCTTTATCCTTTTTTCAGTTGCCCCCACTATTAAGTGTATTGAAATGTGTTTCCAAATTTAGCATTTGATTTCTGTGAAAGACTTTGCCTCAGGATTCAGCTGCAGCTTGCTGCTGGAGACGTGGGCTCTGACTGCCTGTATTTGGGTCATTCTGAAGTATATTGGAAAAGCCCAGGGAATGAGAAAGCTTCGCTATTGTCTCAGAGTAACTTTTACTCTATGGGTCCTCCTCCCACCCTATGATAAGTATGGATATGTCTGTCACCCTGTTTACCTACCTGTTTGGTTTTTTTTTATTGTGGTGTGGGTTTTTTGATTGTGAGGGTTTTTTTTGTTTGTGGTTTGTTTTGGTGTTTTGTTCTGTTTGTTGTTTGTTTTTTTTTTTTTGTTTTGTGGTGGTTTTTTTTTTGTTTAAAACTTTTGTGCTATCATTATCTATAATATCTTGAGGATGAAAAAAAACTCTGCTTCCAGTTGGGAGCAAAAAGTCTGGTAAATGCAATGAGATAGCGTTCATTTATTTTCACAAAAAGCTCTGTTAGCCAACTATTTATAAACTCTGGCATTAGAATTGTGTTTAAAGGAACAGTGTTTAAATTCTTATTTCTCAGATAATTATGATACTGAACATATTTCCAAAGCTCAGGCTTTGTGCATAATATGCACTCAGTATTAGAGCATGATATTTATTATGTTTTGGTAGGTCCAGAGGGGAAAGAAAGGTGCAAAGTAAATGTAGTGCAGGCTGTCTAAATGGTTTCAGCGGTTGAGGGATGAGGGAACATTCTCATCTTAGAGGCAATGGATTGAGTTTGTGAGGAATGTTTCTGGGGGAAGAGTAACTATAGACTGAGATACATAATAATTCAAATTTTTTTAGTAAAAGTCATGTGGAGAAATTGCTAATTTTGGGCTGGTAGGTCAGATCTGGCCATTCTTTACAACCTGACAAACTTGTTTCCTGCTAATTGTACATGTTCCAATTATGTTTGAGGGGAAATTTAATTGGACTCATTCTAGAAATCGCATCCAGCAAGAAGGGTTAGGGAATACAGAGTTTTAAAATTGATACGTAGCAGCAAAAGATAAAGCAGGGCATGTGACTCTAGGGCAGTTTTGAGTGATATGCCAAGGTAGGCAATCTGGACGTGGGCATAGGGACTTCTCTCCAGGCTCTGCTGGACTCTGTACGTCTGCAAACCCCACATGTCTTTTCTGGGCATCAGGAGGGGTGTGTGTATTTTTGTTTTTTTTTTTTCTTCCCCAATTTGCAAATCCCTTCTGAGTTCAGCTGATGAAATTGGTTATGCTGTCACATTGCCAGGAAGGCTTGCAGGGTTGTACAGCTATAGGTGAGGCTGTGTTTTGGCTTGCTGTGTTTGAGTGGTGATACGGCAGGAGAGGACCCAAGTTGGATTGTGGGTTGCTTATGTGTTCGTGAGAGGAGATTTTTAGAGCAAAGAAAACATTATTTGCAGCAAATCTCTTTGTACACTTGGGGTCAGCGAGGCAGTAGAACTTCCAACACCATTAAATCTTCTAAAAATAATTTATGAGAAAGAAGTTGTATATCTCATATAGTTTCAGTAGTCTGGGTGCTAAGGTGTTTTGCTGTCCTGTTTAGAAAGGAGAGTACAAACCAGCTTTGTAAAGGTGTGAGAGGGGTGCGAGATATCAATCCTATGCGAAGTAGAAGTTGATTTAATTTTATTAATGTAGGGGAAAGCATTTTTAAATTCACTGTTTGAATTCTTTGTAATTTTTGTTATTTTTATGAGTTGGTTTAAAATTAATGACAATAGATAATTCAGACTCCCTTGGGTTAATGCCTTTTTCAGAAATTATCACCCATTAGCTAGGAGGCATAGGAGTGTATCCATGCTTCCTACTACAACGCTGCAGATTAATTCACTTAAATCAGAGGTGAGCAACCTAAGTGCTATGATAAGCTGGCCCTTGGTGTAGTAGGAGTTTGTGTGCCCCTAGAGGATGTTGACCTGTGTTGAGAGGATGACTCTTCAGTCTGGGCAGTCTTGCCTCTTGGAGAAGGCAGGTGTCACCAGCTGGCTCATGGTAGTCCTCCCAAACTGTAGGAAGTTGGTAGCAGGTTCATCTCAAGCTGTGGTTCACGGTTCCTTCCTCTTAATGGCGCATGATGGGGACTGGGAACAGTCTATCACAATATCCTCTTTGGAATACATGTTTTAAATTACTGAGCCATAATTTAAACCTCCCTGAAGCCAAATGTACAACTTCAATGTTATGCAATTTTCTCTTTATGCAAGTTCCTTGCTTTTTCCTTTCCCCTTCCTCCTTGCAAACAAAATAGAGAATGATGAACACAATTGAAAGAGAAGTGCTTTGGGAAATGGAAAGCAGCAAAAATAGATAGAAAGCTGTTTTAAGAAAAAAATCAGTATTATAACAGCAACACTGGAGTAAAATGTTAACCCGTTTTTGCAAAACATTGTCTTAAAGTTGGCTGCTCATCCAAGAGCGGAATAAGGAATTATGCTTTTTAGACAATGTCATCTACTAAGACAGACTTAAATGACCTAATGCTTTTAACAGATAAATTGGATAAGCAGTTATAGTTTATCTCAGCTTTTAAATACGATTTATATCACATGTGCTATCACTAGTAAATATATATTAAGGAGACATTTATTTTGATGCTGTGTAATGCAGTGATTTGCATGGTATGCTTCCTCCGTCACTGGTTCTTTTACCCATTCTTTTACTGAATTACAGTCCCTCAGGTTTTGTTACTTCAATTCATTTGAGATAGTGAAACTTGTTTTTTAAAAAAAGTGCATACATCACAATTAAGAGTGAAGGCTGTTTTGCTTATATTCCTTATACAACTTTTGTCACATGTTTTAAAGGAGCAAGCAGGAGAAGGGAGATCAAAATGAAAATTGGGAAGCAATCAGCTAAAATTTTTTTAATGAGAAAATTTGAATTAATAAACATATTAACTGAATTCTTGGTTAACACCAGTCTCTGTTTAAGTGTAGTTTAAATGTTATGAATAGGTGAATAAAAGTGAGACTAAAAGGGAGTATGTTTCATAAATGTCGATGAGAATATAGTGGATATATTAAGTGTGGAGGAAGATAAATGGAAAAATAAATTGAATATAATTTTTATTTTTTTATATACAGTGAAACTCTTAAGCAAATATTTGAAGTAAAGAACAACATTCAACCTCTTAAAAAAAAAAAGGAAAAAAAAAGTGCAAGTGCTGGAAATCTATGAGTGTAAGAGCTAATATACCCAAGAGAAGGCACAACAGGAGACGCTATTTAAAAGAAATAAGATAGTACACTAATGTTAATTCAGATATCTCTAAAGCTGAGAGTGTAACAAAACGAGGTAACTCTGGGAAGCTTGTTTGCTAGAGGAAGCCTTTACTTCTAGAGGCAGTAGTGGAGCAGAACTTGAACAAGTACATTAAAGATGAGCTAGAGAATATCCAGTTTTAGCCAGGTACATCTCATCTCAATTCAAGAATTGTATAAAGGGAAAGAAGATACCCTTGCCTCTTTGCCAAGGGGAATCGAATCCTTACCTCAAATTGCTCCTGCAAAGCTAATAGTATTTTTTAATTACTATATTTTTTTGTTGTTAGTCAGATGCGTCAAAAACTTCCTATCTGTCTTGCAGCCTATGTCAATACTTTGGACATTTTACTGCAAGTAAGATGTTTTTCACTTTTTACCACTTTCCATTCTATAACAAATTTTGTGCACATTTTAGCTCTACCTGCTACAGCTGTGTTATATGGTAAGTAATACATTCAATAAGTTTCTACGCTTGACCTTAGGAAATTTTGGTTTCTTCTTTGACAAGCCTAGAAGTTTGAATGTCCTACCTGCCTGTTGTCAAGGCATATTAGGCATTTCTTGTATATGCATCTGTGTGAAGTTGTGAATTCTTTGACCTCAGTCATGCTGTCCTGCCAACTGGCTGCCCATTAAATTACAAAATGCTGTGTGGCGTCTTTCTCTGAGGAAGTACATCGCCTCACTTCTGACTGTATTAATTCTTTTTTATATGAATAACATCAGAAGCTTTAGTAATAAATAGGCAATTAAATTTGCTCAGTGGTGCACCTCTAGACAGATGGCATTGCTCTCCTTTTGACCAATACATTATAGGAACTGTAAGACCTAGTGATTAATTCTTAGCAAAATAAATTTAGCCTAGTTATTTGTAGATAAATCCTGAAATGTTTGGCCTCTGAATGTGGACTTTCTCTATGGGTACTTGGATCATGGTGTGGTAGCAGAGGATCTTTTTTCTTGTGTAGCTTTCTGTCTTGACTCCCATTTCATAATGGAAATTTGTTATCTATTTTAATTTTTGTTTAGCTATTCAAACTGATGCCAAGGTGTTGAATATATGTATCTGATGTTTCTGAGTAGCTTTGTTTCTGTTGTGTTGGGAACATAATTCAAAAATTCTCATACAGTGAGGCTTGTGTATGTGCCTATTTTCTGTCATGTTCTAAATGAATAGTGAACTTACAGAATTTATTAAAAAAAGTCCTCTACATTTCTGGAAAAAAAAAAAAAAAAGCACCAGTATAAAATTTGTCAGCACTGATTACGTCAAGATGACAGTGAAAGTTCAGCGTTGGCTGTGTTTTTTTCAGTATAAATTAAAAGTTAGGTGTCTTATTTGTGTAGGGGAATGGTAACAATAACTATTCCTTACTTTACCCAACCGCGCAACAAGTACTAGTGCATAACCACAGCAAAAGGAAAATGCTAGTTAATGCAGGGCCTAATTCTTCTCCCACTGTGCTACATTTCTAATGTATATTTTTTTTGGAAACATAGAGAAATCAGTACAAATTATTCTCTTCTATGGCATGTGTGCATGAAATGAAACAGCATGGGGTTTTTTTTGTTTTAATGTTAAGTATTTCATGTTAGATTCAAAATTGGAGGAATAAGAGGATGAGATCCCCTCTACAAAGACAATGCATACATTCACATCAAGGAGTGAGCTATATAAATGGCAGATCAGTAGTGGTTTTTATTAAAAATAACATAGGACTCTCATGACAGCTTTTGTATTGTTTACTTCATGTATTTTCTTAAAGACAGAAGTGATATATGATTTTGTTTGCCTCCTATAAACTTCCATAAGATATAGCAGGAGAAAACATTATTGTTATTGCATTTTTGTTATTGCATCAGGTTAATATTTGCAGATGTTGCCTTAAATGCTTAAGGAATTTGGAATGTGTATCAGAAATAGGGCAGTAACCATGTTTTTTTAGAGATATATATGTACAATTTCATAGAAATCAAAGTGCAAACAATTTGCTGAGCTAATGCTTGAGGTATTTTTAATAATGCAGTTATTAAGTGTTTTACAAAACTAGATGGAACTTGATATTGATTGCCAGAAGATGACCAGATCATAAAGTTGTGAGATGGTACAGGGAATGAGAATAAAATACGCCTTCTATACCTGCAGAGCGATCAGACTGTCTTGACATACAGATGCAGTTATCTTTAGGAGATGTTTGAATTAACTTGTGCTGTGTTACTGGGCTTGAAGGGAGGTTATGTTGGGCAAAAATGTGCACCTTGTCTTGTGTCAGATTAGATGACTCTACTTCTGTTTGGCATTTTTTTCTACCAATTCACATCTACTGAAATCTCCCCCCTGCTTCTAAAATAAGGTTTCCAAACTGACTAGAGAATTTTGAGTGCCCAACTTGTATTAAGATCCGATTTTTGAGAAGGAATAGCTGCTCCTTATTTTCTGAAAATTGAGCTTGTTTAAAGTGATGTCAGTTGAGTGCTCGGGATTTTTTTTTTTTTTTTAAAGTCTTTTCCCTTCACCATCAATTTGTAAAAAAAAAAAACCAAACAAAAAACAACAAACAAACAAAAAAAACCCCTAAAAACACTTTTACAGCAAGATGTAGGACTTCCAAATTAATTCATTTCTTTAAAGGACAAGCTAGGTATTTTTACTGTCTGTTCAGGAGTTGATGGATTGTGAAGGAAATGAGACCATGATCATCATAAACGAAGCACTGGGCAACGTTCAGTGTGAACGCTTCTCCGTGCTCGGTTGTACTTGGGGCATGGGCATGGAGGTGTGAAACTGCCCTCTGCTCTGCGGTCTGATTGCCTGGTGAAGAGCGAAACCACCTCGTTTCATCCTCCCGGTGCTCAGCGTGGCACCCATGTGTGAGAACAAACCATACATCATTTGGTTTGTCTAAAGCTGTGGGTACTTCCCCGTCCCAAACGATTGCTGTGGTGGTGTGTGAGCCTTTGGCCTGGAGCCGTTAGGGCTGCAAGAGCTGGACTGGGACTGTACTCAGGGGCTCTTTTAAACCATTAACAAAGCTGGGTTCAGAAGTCCTCTGGAAACACGGGAGTCTTAGCCCTTATATAACATAGAAATTGTCCCAACTCTCTCTTTGCCCATTTGAGGGCTCTCGGACACCTTGGGGAGAAAGAGATCATTGATAGCCCTTCACTGGAAAAACAGCATGGACCTTTGGTCAGCATAACGACATCTGCTCAGCTAAACGTTAAATAGTGGATGAGGGGTAAAGGCCAGCCATATAGTCTGCTCTTCCTCCCTGTCTGTGTCTTTTGGTGGCAGACTCAGGTGGGTGCTGTCAACGAGCTGGCTTGGGGAGAGGGCCGTGATGCTGGCTCGTACCCCGCTCGGCAGCGGGAGGTGCTGTGCTCAGCCTTTTGCTCCCTGGTGCCGTCGGGTGAGGTTGGTCCTGCTGGCCCTGCCCCAGCTCGCCTGCCCTCATCACATCACCTTCCTCTGGCAGGAGGTCAGACACGTGCAACCAGCACCACGTGTGGTGTCTGGAGGCTTGGGGAGGAAAGCAGAGATGGGCGTGGGAACAAGCCCTAAGCTCCAGTTTTGGGAGTTGACGGTGGTGGTGGTTACCAGCTGTCCCTACGTGACCTGCCTTCTCTAGGAATGTGCCTCCGACTGCCTCTGCCTCCTCTGCAGTTCTGTGTACCTGTACTATGCCTTACCAACACACAAGCCAAATGTGCTTTAATACGACATAAATAATGTGCGCGAGTTGCCCTGGGTTGACCTCACCAGTTAGATAAATTAAACCTTATGGAGATGCTTATTCCCTTTCACCATTAGATGGAGCAAAGAGCTGTTCTCCCCCTCTAAGCCTCAGAGCTGAGAAGTCTCTGCTTAAGCTCTTCCTGGGAGCAAATGAAGCCTCAAGTGTTACGTGTTTGCTTCAGTTCAGAACAGTAAAGTGCCCAGTGCAGAATCCCAGTGTGTTTTACCATCTATTTAAAGTTGCAAAACTAAGTGTGTGGTAAATGAATACTGTCTGTAGTGAAGCAGCTTTTACACACAAGCTCAATCTTTCGTGCATGATTTCTACTTAAACCCTCTCAGCTCGCCTGAAAAGTTCAGCCAAAGTGATCAAAGGAATGAAATCAAATACTTCTTTTTAAGAAGCGACTTTTTGCCATCAGGTGGTGAGTATAACTGATGCCCAAGACTTAAGTATTAGCCTACTATGTTGAGAAATGCAGTTCTTGTGATTTGTAAATAATTTTCCATTGGAGCATCTTTACATGCTGTGAAGCTATACTTGATATCTTGTTTTGTGTGATAGCTGCTGTGTTTATTTCTCCATTAACTCTTGCTGTTCTTTGTTTGGATGTTTATAAGGGCTGGAGGGGAGGGAAATGGAAAGAACAGGATGAAAGCCTTCTTGTGCCTGGCTGTGGTTGAAGTAGTCTGTGTTTCTCTTTATGCGTTTATATGTCCCTGCGCTTTGTGTTCATTTTGCAAGGGCAGTTGCTTGGTCAAAATAGTATTTCTCTGTGGCTAAATTTTTTTCTTTTTTCCCCTGAAGCTTGAGTTGCATATGCTCTCGATTTGTGACTGAAAGCCAAGTTTGGTACCTGGCTCCTGGCTAAGCCTTTCTGCTCTTGGTACCTGTTAATGTCTGGTTAGTTCTTTTGAGTGCTTGGGTTTTCCCTGTTTGTTTATTTGGGGTTTTTTTCCTATGCTGAGCAAGTATTTGACATTGAATATTTGATTCTGCAAATAGTCACTCATTTGCAAAGCCACTGGAGTCTCATACCTACAGCGTGCGTCCTGCAGGAGGGCTGCTGTAAAACTGACTTAAGGTATTCAGTGTGTGAATAATTGTCGAAAGTAAATTTTGCTGCGTTCAGCTTGTCATACCTTATTTGCAAGTGCGTAGTCACACTGTATTGTAATAATTCACTGGCATATTTTTCTATTTGTATTACGCAGCATTTATTGAGATGATATTACATGAGAAGTTCTAAGTTTTTTATGAGGTAAAAGGATTATGCCTTTTAACAAGGCCTTAGATACAATTTTATGATTACCTGCCTTAGCTATGAATAGTGACTTATAAAATATCTAGTTAATTCAGTAAGAAAGGACATAATTACTTACAGTTTTGCTTTGTGTAAAAAAAAAAAAAAAAAAGTTGTCTTTCCTTTGCAGTCATAATGGTGATTGAACCTCTTTAGGGTCATCAGACATTTGTGGCAAGGTGGGATCTTGTTCTGTGGAGGAGACGAAGCTGCTTGGCGAGCTTGCTGCTAATGCACAAAGCTCTGCAAAATTGTACAAAGCAATTGCAGGAGAGAAGGTCTTTAGAGAATGAAACAAAGATATTATGATGGGATTTTGTGCATAGTTCAGTGCTTGGACATAATTTAGTTCATTATTGCACTGACTGTAAGTACTGTAGAAAGATCACTTCAGGCTTACCAAAAGTAATGCCATCTGTGGGTAGCTCTTTGAAATAGAGGCTTCCATTGCAAACTTGCATTTTAAGTGATTTATCATTCTGCAGAGATTATTAGAGCCGCAACTCCTCCAGCTTTTTACAATACCAAACATTTAAAGAACGTTCAGGTTATTTGCTTATTCATAGGGAAGAGTCAGTTGCCTATGACTCACTGTAGTGAATATTCAATCTAGTCTTTCTCTCCCTCTCTTTATCCTCTCTTGGACTCTAACGTGTGGTTTATTCCTTTTCAAAGTCTTCGTGGATCACCTGTACATCTGTAGCTCACCTCTCATAAGTAGCAGGAACACCTATTTGGCAATGCAACAGAGTATTATAGTATAGTTATATTATGTGAAACAGTTAATAGAAAATTACTGAACATTTTTCTGATCTGGTCTTTTTATAAACAAAAAGTAGTATCCACTACTAAAAACTGAAGGAAATAAAACATTGAACTAGATTAGCAAACACCAATAATTCAGTCAGCTTTCCGTTCTGTAGTAAAAGCTGTGCAAGAATTCTTTTGGTTTGGCAGGTGAATTGAAAAATCTGATTTTATACAGTTTAAAGCCAGAATTGAAACACTTTTTTTAAAATTTATTTTTATTTTTTATTCTCCTGTCTGTGAATATTTCAGACATTTCATGCTGTGGAAAAAAACCTAACAGAGTCTTCCTCCATGCACAGTATGGTGCAGTGGCCAAGGCAATCATTTAGGAACTCCAAATTCACATCTCTTCTCCAACGTGTTTTGAGCAGAAATTTCAGAAATAGTTATCCAGTGGGCTTTCTAGGGTGAGTGGGGTGGGGTGATTTTTTTGTTGTTGTTGGTGGTGTGTTTTTTGGTTTTTGTTTGTTTGTTGGCTTTGGTTTTGGTTTTGGAACTGCGCTTTTGGAGAGGGGGTGAAAATTAAGATGAAGGTATTTGGTCAACTTGAACTGGACTTATGAAAGTTTTTAGTGTGACTGAAACTGCATATTTCTTCCAATGTATTTGTCAAATAGTAAAATGATCTTTCTGTCATTAAAAATAACTATGTTTCCAATGTATCTGCTAACTCTTTACCCTGTGGGCATAAGCCTGAGAAGGCCAAAATGACTTGGTGTGTTATCTCTGTTTAAAATGCAAGCAGTCCTTTTAAAACTTGTATGTTTTACTTAGAGACATGTTAATTTCCATTCATATTTTTGTTTAGACATCATTATTTATGTAATAAAAGCACTACTATGTCCACAAGCTGTCTATGCCGTATGTGCATGCTGTGCACCTATTGAACTGAAAGAATCAGAAATTTTAGACTTATACACTTACAGTAATGTAACAGGGCTCTTACAAAAGGGATAACCTGTTATGAAGCATTATTAGACCATTTGTTATAACTAGTGGTGAGCTGGGGAGTGGTGTTACTGCTGAAGTAAAAGGCTTCTGATATGACGTTTTCTTGCTAAAGGCTCCCAGTAGCCACTGGCCTCGTGCAGTCTGTGGGATGAGGCTTGCCAGTAAGTAGGAGCACGTGGTCACTGTGAGGAAACAGGGTCTCTGGTAAAGCCAAATCAGCTTCATTTTATCCATAGGAAAACGTGTTCAGATGGCAGAGAACAGTTTTTGAATAGTCAGAGGGCAAACAGTGGATTTAGTGTTTACTTTGAGTTTAGGTAGATGCTAATCTCATTACTACTTGCGACTGAACAGTAAAATGATTGTGAAATGTTCAGCTGTTTAATGGGCATTTTCTGGTTGCATTCAGAAACTTCATTTATTTTCGTATTGTGCGTTTCTCTGTATGTTTCCTGTATTAAAAATTGGAAAAAAACCCTCTTAGCCCTCTCATTTCCTCATTTGTTCTATAAAAAAAACCCAGCCCCGACTTCTGCAAACATCCTGGTACTATGAAAAAAAACCACTAAACATGATTATTTTTTTTTCCTGATCATTCCAGAATTCAACAGTTCTTTTCATTTGCATGCAGCACTATTATCAGTACCCTTCGTTTTAATGCAGTAACCTGGAAAATCCGTAAGTTGTAAATAACAACACACACGGGCTCCTTCTCTTCTGGGTTTCTTCTAGCCTTAGTAAGCTGATGTGGGAATGGAGGCAGTGTCAGGTAGAGATGTCCAGATTGACAGCAGCATGTCTCTGTTGAGTACTATTAATGACAGCAGTGGATTAACTGCACCAGATTTATCCACTGCTAGAAGCTGGTCTTTCTGGTTATATGATATGTAGAGGTTAGGTACACTGAGAACACTACTGTATACGAAAGAGCATGGCTATGAAGAGGATGATGAGCATAAGTAAGTTTTATTAAAATTGACTTTTTGCCTCACTTGCTACCTAATGTGGGCCTTATTGGAAATTTCCATGCAGAAGCTGCTAATGCATGTATTTCCAGTAGGATCTGCTAGATCTCAATTTTTTTTGTGATTCTTTGTTTCTAAGAATTATAGAATCGTAGAATAGTTTGGGTTGGAAGGGACCTTTAAAGGTCATCTGGTCCAACCCCCCTGCAGTGAGCAGGGACATCTTCAACTAGATCAGGTTGCTCAGAGCCCCCGTCCAACCTGACCTGGAATGTTTCCAGGAATGGGGCATCTACCACCTCTCTGGGCAGCCTGTGCCAGTGTTTCACCACCCTCATTGTAAAAAATTTTTTCCTTATATCTAGTCTGAATCTTCCCTCTTTTAGTTTAAAACCATTGCCCCTTGTCCTGTTGCAAAGACCTTGCTAAAACACTTGTCCCCATCTTTCTTATAAGCCCCATTTAAGTACTGGAAGGCCACAATAGTTGTCATGGAGAGACGGCAAAATCCTTCCAAACATCTTAAATCACTAGTAGGTGCCATTTGTCAGCTTGCCTGTTAATGCGCTAGAGAAGGACTGAGCTTTTAGGTGGGGGGGAGAGGGAGGGTCTTGACACTGAAATTGGAAAAAGCCATTAATATCATGACATGTGACCTGTACTGCACTCCTTTCATAATAGTCTCTGTACCTAAGAGATGTAGTCAGTGGAAGAAGCAATAGATTTTTAATGTGAATGGACATAGCCATCCAATATAGATCTAAAAACCTGCAGGAGATTTTTATTGCTGGCCCCAAAAGTAAGTCCTGGAGCACAACTGCAAATTGCTGTACTGATGCCTAATCAAAGAAATCTTTCTGAGCCACAAAGTGCTTGGAGGCATTGGGATTTTTTTTGCTGCTGTTGTCGTTGCTTTCTTTCCAAGGGCTTTAAGTGTGGCTATACCTTTGCAAAACAGCCACGATCACCTTCCAGACCTGAGACAGTTGTGCTCTTTAGCAGGAGCTAATCTCGGATGCAGAAGAAGCAGGTAGGCTCCTCAGGAGAGGAAGGATGTGAATGGCGGAGCTGGAGCTGGCATGCAGCCCCGGGGCTGGCAGGGCGGGCTGAGCCCCGTGCCCTGCGCTGGGGCGTTCGTCATGCGGCGCGGGAGCAGGAGTGGGAGCGCTGCCAGCCAAGGCGCTTTGGAGAGAACAACGGCCTTGTGAACAAGTGGGAGCGCCACAGAGAAGGTTTTTTTTCCCTTTACCTTGTTGAACCTTTACCTCTGTTGAACTCTCTCCGTAGCTTAGTACCTAGCCCGGCTGTGGAAATGTGAGCTGTTGGCCGTGTGCTGGTCTTGAAAGGAGAACACAAGGGAGGCAGCAGGGCTGGTTATGATTTGCATGTTACCTTTTTTTTTTTTTAATAATATTCCCTTCTGAAGTTCTGGGCATATGTACAGGCCACATTAACAGTGTGTGAACAAAACGCACCTGGGAATAGGTAGCGTTCCTTGATCCACTTGTAGCAGAAGCAGTCTAGAGACAATGAGACAATGATAAAACAAAGATAAGGGACCTCATGGCCAGAGCAGCAATGCTGTTGGTGAGGCCAGCTGGTGCTCATGCCTTGCCTTCAAAATGGTCATGTCCTTTGTGAGGATTTCACTTGTCTCTGCTGGGTGTGTATTTATGCACACAGTAGCATGTGTTATAACTTTTGGGTTGTTTTCATGATGGTTAATGATGGTACATAAGGTAGGATGAACTTTGGGATTCCTCCTGAGGTTTGTAAATGCTCCCTTAGGAATTTGTGTCTTAAGAATTCTGTTCAAGCTGTCTTACTCTCTCATGATGTGAGGGTCAGTGTCTTAAGTTGTTTGTAGTCAATGTAGAGCTTTATCTTCTACCTGAAACTCACGTGGGTGTTCCTTTTAAGGACACTGGTTTCTAGGCTGGTAACTCTTGAAGTGCAAGTTGTGTTGAGAATATTTAGAATTTCTTCAAGAAAAAAAAAAGAAGGCATAAGCTTTGGCTTACAAAGTCATTCTTGTTGTCAAAGCCGTCTTATTGTTTCCCTTGTCCCACCTTCATTTGTATATCCAGCTTTGTTATTTCTTATTTCTTGGCTTGGTGAGTTCCAGTTTCATTATTTGTGCAGCTCAGGGCTGGCACTCTTCCACTGCCATTAAGAAGGTTACTTGTAGACCTGCAAGCACGAATCTTTCAGCTTTGAGGACAGCCTTGCATTTATTTTACTGTTATTTTCTGTAGATCAGATCCTTCGTGAGATGGATGTGTAATGTCTGTCTTTACTACTTCTGCATGTTTATCAATTTTGTGCTTGATTTTCATTAGGTTTCTCATCTGTTACTTAATCTTAGATGTTTCAGCCTTCAACATCAAGAGCATGGCTTTTTCTTAATTGCCCTTAAAAAAAAAAAAAAAGAAAAGGTAAATTGGTTACTGGTAAAACAAGGAAGATCTTGATCTTAACTGTGATATTGGAAGGTGAAGAGCAGTGATGCCGGTATTTGTGCCAGAAGCAGTATACGTAAGCCTGGCATAGCTGTAGTCGAGGAGATGTGCTCAGGAACCAAGGCCAGTCCTATGTGATCAGCCGTCAGGGCAGCTCTGACAATAGTAACGCTGTTTTTTGGTTTAAGGGCATTACTGTCTAAAAAATATCATTAATTACCCCTTCTTTTCATTTTTCATAGACTTTGTGTGATGAATCACAAGAATTGTACGTCACTGAACATGCAGAAACTCTCTGAATTTTTTGGTTGTGAAATCTGGCAGTCGAGTTGTCAGTCTAGACTTGTCTGCAAATTGTGATCAGGACTAAAATTAACTTCCATGAATGTAACGAAACAGACTGAAATCTAGCTTATGGTAGAAGTAATAAGCTGAACAGCAGATCTTGTCATCTACAAACCATGATTTGTGCAAGGTCTGTATAGACTGGTAAGAAAAATGTTAACAATATTTCTTAAAGTTTCCCAATCTCCAATTGCTGTATCTTCTCAAGAAATTGAAAACCTCAGTTGTTTTGATAGTTACGTTCTGTTAGGGAAACAGAAATTGTATCACGTGTTCTGCATGATCAGACCTGATCCCTATATGTTCCAGAAATGGGAAATATCTGTACTTTAATGAGTTTGCTCACATCTTGGATATTAAATAAATCTCACACTTTTTCCCAATTATAAGCCTTGGGAAATTAAATAAATAAATAAATATGTAAGGATCCATGTTGTCCTTTTTTTGTAATCCAGGATCTTAAACTTCTAAGATAAATGCCAAATTATCATGAGATCTATAATAATGCTGCAATAACTCTGAATTAAAAATACCTTTGATTCTTAATTTCTGCTGTTCTTTCCACCAAGGCTTTTTTGCATTACAAAATGAATAGCTTTTATTTTCTTCTTTTCATTTGGCACATCCCTAAAGTATTCATTCAGTTCATTAGTAAATCAGCTCAACTGCAGAAGCATACGAAAAATATCTAAGCTGAGGTTTAAAAACACAGGTTTTCTCTCAAGGAAGTAACAACAACAACAAAAAAGCCACATTTCACATCTACTCTTTTGTCTAAGGCTTGCCAGATGTCGTGCAGAGCTTAAGAAAAAATATGCAAGGAATAAAATTCATACTGATATACCTGGGGAACTGAATAATTGCTTCATGTTGTTATGGCTGTTTATTTAATCAATATTTTTGTCTCAGTGATTTTCTTGATATTCTTTTGATGGTTGCTCGCTAGATTCAAATGACAACCAGCAGGTATTTTTCCCAGAAGAACTGACCAGCTGAAGAGCTCTTTTTTGGCAAGGGGAAAAAAAAAATTCAAATAATTGACTCCAGCCAGTGCCAGTTGGCTTCATCAAAGACCGTTAATCAAAATGCCAAATTTAGTTCTGTGCCATTGTTGTGAGCTATTGCATCTGTACAGCAGATTTCACCCAAACGGTCCCAATTCAAAGTCGGAGTCACTGGAAGTGATAAATACAAAAAAGTATAAATGTCTGCTGTAGTCCTGAGTATTTATTTTCTACAGTTTAGTAGTTTATGGTGCAGTTAGGTAGGCATAGTGGATTCATCAAATACCCAGTTTTTCCTGGACACCTTCTTGTAAGGTGTGTGCAGAGGGATGTGTTATTTTGTTTAGGGAGGATGTGTGCATGCACACAGAATCCTAAATACAGGTTTGAAGAAAAGTGTCATGTGCATAGTGTGACTCAGTCTGTCATTAAGTGTGTAAAAGCTTCTTTCATAATCTCTGTTTAGTTATAAGGTTTATTTTTCAAGTGTCTTTTTTTTTTTTTTTTTCCCAATTCCCTCTAGCATAAGCAGATATCTTAGAAAACGTAGTTTTATTTCTCTGAGTTACTCTTTAATGCTCCACAGTCTTCCCTCAGGAAAGTAGGTTGTATAGCAATGACTGCTCTACCGGAATGCATTTTAATATACAGTTAATGAATACTTTTATATAGAAACATAGGAATAGAAATTTATTAGTTCCTTCCTTTGATAATTATGGAGATAGATCCTTCTAATCTAGTTTCCTGTTACACGAATATAATACCTTCACTGTTTCCTCTGGAAACTTACCCTTTAGATGACTGTTCAAATTATACATCACAGTTATGTATAGTCATTTTATTTTACGTTGGGTTCGTCCTCTTTAGAATGACACTCATTGTTTGTTCGTATCTAGACTGTTTATATAGGTGCAGCAGTGTTGCCATTAAGTAGAAATCAGGTCTGTGTTTTTTTGAGTTGTGTACATACAAATAGCACATTGGGTTTTCTTGTTCCTTTTTCAGGTTTAGCGTGCACAGTTGCATGTTTTGCTGTATTTTCGTGTCTTGCACAAAGGATTGTTAGAAAAATACAGAAAAGGAAATTATTTTCACAGAGCAATGCTTTTAAAAACCTAAGTTCATATTATAAAGCCTGAGAACTATGTGAAATTTTCCAGAAAAGTAAGTGTGATGAAAGGAATATAAGCAAAAATGGAGGCATGTCAAGGAAAACATCTGAAATAGTGTGGGACCATGGAAAATAAGCATATAAAACCATTTACAAAATGAGCAAAATTCAGATAGTAGTATTCAGAGAAACACAGTAAGTTAAAAATCCCTTTTCTTAAATGAAATGGAGGACCTCAAATCAAGCAATAACTTCTTAAAACTTTAAATATGTGTACCAAATTACTTGCTAATAGACCATTTATCCGAGGTAGGGTCTTGAAGTGTTGAGCTATGAAATGTTAGGTTCAAGATTTGCTGTCTGCTGAAACAGGTGGCAAATCCCAAGTGATGGGACACCAGTGACTTGTGGTGCAAGGGCAGAAGAGAAAGCTGCTGGTGTTTTGAAATGCAAATGTATTATCCAAATGATGTTCCCATCACATGAACATGCCTGCTTTCTTTTGGGGGTCCCAAGAATTTTGCGTAACAAAGAAAGTCAAGGAAAGAAAAAGGATTCTTCTTCACTGTTACAAGTATTTGGAAACTTTTATTTTTCAGTCTTCCTTCCTAGCTGTTTGCGCAGATTCATTATCTTGAATACTTATACGTTCCTCTTCTGGTCTGTAAGTACAAACAATGTAGCTAACTGCAGTGCTTTCCAGATATTTGATTAATTTTCTGTTCTTGGTCCTTAGCTTTTTTATTTTTGATGCTGGCAGCTAGCCTGTGTCAGATCATATATCTGCTTTTCTTGCCCATCCTAGCTTCCTACGCTGTAGACTGGGCTCTCCTCCTGATTCTTCTGATTGCCACTCATGCCATCCACATGTCATGCATCATGGCTTTACATAGGCAGAGGAAGGGACAAGGCAAGATTCCATAATACGATGAGAAATTGGAATATTCTTAGTAAATACGCTTAGTAAAAAGCAAACATCCTGGGGGCAAAGAGGTGTAACAAGATGGTTGTTTTGTAAATTTTGTAAGAGTAGTTTGATTTACGCCTTCAACCACAGCAAAAAAACTAAGTGAATGTAAAAGCAGAAGAATCTTACTGATCTGCAGGTCTGTCTCTTGCATACTATGTTACTCCTCAATTTTTGTGAGAAATTAAACCATTAAATACTTTCAATGAAGTATTTATGTATAAGTACTTGATCATTTGTACTCAGTCTTCAGTCTAAAACATTCCAAAAGAAGAAGTTTGGGAACTGCCAAGCTTCAAATGAACAGTCAGGACTCAGGGAAAGATGGGATGGATAGTAATAAGAAAATGGAATAAAGAATATATTTTAATAATAGCAGGCTAAGCTTATTTGCAGTTTTGTTTGGTGAACTACTTGTATCATGGTTGATTCTGCTTAACAGAAAGGTGACAAGACGGGATAGGAATGAAGACGACCTTACGAGGTGAGAATTGCCTGTATTACGTTGTGCTGCCGCAGGGGTTTATATTGGGAGGCTAAAACTGGGATGAGTATAATAGAAGGATATTTGCACTGTGTTTAAGACTGCAGCATAACTTCCTCAGGTGATTAGAATGCATTTTTACATCTGATATGAAATATTTTAATTCTAGCTGTGTTTTCCACAAGATGAGTGTACACTTCATAAAGTATAGGGTGAGATGGCAAGAGATCTAAATTAATGTTGTTTAAGTACCAATTTCCTTTGTGATTGCTGAGATGCTCAACCATTTAGGCTTACTCTTCCTTTCTACAAATGGAAAAATAACGAAGATACTTGATTGTCTTATATTATGGTTGTGAATAAAAGACTGTAAAATGAAAAAATGTTGGAGAAAAAGAATGTGTGCTTTAACAGGAGCATTTTGAACATATTGGTAACATACTGTGGAAGGCCTTGGCAGCTTTCTAAGTGCCAGCTAATTATTAGAGGAAGAGGGGAATCTTCTTTCATGTGTGCACTTTCAGCCAAAAGACACACATTTTAACAGTGAATAAAAATCCTTTTTCTTTCCTTGATTTGCTTTGTTAAGCAAAATTCTTGGCATCTCCGAAACAAAGTGAGCATGTTCATGTGATGGGAACAGCATTTGGATATTACAGTTACATTATCCTTCTGCAAATCCTGAATGTTTATTTTATGTGTTTTTTTGGTCTTACAAGAAGGCATTAGTTTTTCATATATTGAAAAATAACAAAAATGTTTAATTATACATATTATATATACATATATATCAAAGTTGTCCATAAAGACACCAGTGAAGAGTTAAAACCTAGTCAGTGGTGCTTCTTTTTCTACCAGAAGTCAGTCCCACTGCTCAGACCTTGAATCCACCTAGGAAGTCCATCTGGAATCCCCTGGAGGTTTTATATGCTGGTTCAGGGTGAAAAAGTTTTGAGATCCTTTCTTTGAATTCTGCTTTGCTTTTTGTGCATCATTGGGGCCTTATAGATCGCTTGGCAATGATTTCTTTTGGTTGGTGTTTTTTTTTTTTTTTTTCTTTGGCGTGGGTTTTTTTTTGTTTGGGTTTTTGTTGTGGGGTTGGTTGTTTTTTTTTGAGTTGTGGGACAGCTGCAATATGTAATTCCCCCCATCCTCCAAAGAAACCAGAAGTCTAAAAAATATTATTGTGTCAATTGTGCTGTGTCCAACTATCTTCAAGTCATTCCCCACCTGAAGTTAGTATTATAGAATATAGAATGGTTTGATAACTTATAGGAAAGATTTAAGCTCCAGCTCCTCATCATCATGATCTCATCTTTGAAGAGGAAGAAGCAAATAGTATTTGCTTGCTCTAGAAATAAAGGGGCTCACAATTTCTTTGCTCCTTCTAATGATATAGCTGCTAGCAACAGTAGTTGGGACAAGAAGATTTTTCTTCTGGCTTCTAAGAAGATCCAGAAGAGAGGAGCAACACCAAGGTGAGGTCCTTACTAGGAATGAAGGATTTAACTACTGATTTCAGTATTATTTTTTTGGTTGAAGGAACTAGGGCGCACTAGCTTGGTACTATTGACAGAATGTTCTTTGAGCTCTGAATGCTGTTATGAAACTTAGACCTTATGAAACGATCATAAGCTTTTGGGGCGAAGGCTAAACCAACTTGCTGGAAGCCTGGTGCTCTGTCCTTTGTTCTTTAAGCCTATTTTGTTACAAAAGCACAGAGGGGGCTCTAAATTGGATGCTGTTGCCTTGCTTGACTCCATCACTGAGTTTGTTTCCCTCAAGTCTTGCAGTTTTCTGTATTTTCTGGCAAGTCTAAATCTGCAAGCTGTGCTGGGTCCATGTAAAATGATCACTTTGAAATTAAAGTGCACATGAGTATAGAGAACACCAAACAATAAAGTAATGCTTTCTTGTCCTATCAGATTTTTCTTTACCTGTGTTGGCCAAGGGTATCAGAAACTCCATCCAGATTATCTGTATTTCATTGCCCTTACTCAAAACTGGTCTCACAAATAAGGAAGTCAGTGTAGATAATGATGATCCAATCTGCTTTTAACTTTGTAAATGCAGATTGATGGCTAGATGTAGTATCTGCCACGTCTCGTATTGAGGGAAGCTGAATTAGTTGTACCCTCCTTTGTTTCCCAAATGTAGACTTTTTGGTATTTGTTCCTTTTTCATTAATGACAAACTTCATCCTTTGATTTCAGTGCTGTCATTTTTGCTTCTCCCAATAAGATGAAGTGTCAGTAGAGAACGCAGTCATTCAGGTATGACCAGTCTTCCTTCGCGTGTAAAAAATAATCTTCGTACAACGGGAGCCACAAAGTGCATCGCTTACTAAGAAGCTCTGGAGCTGGGACTCTTGCAAAGGACTACGTCTGTCACAGGGTCTCCTGTAGCTGGTGGCCCCGGGAAGGAGCCGAGTTCCCAGGGACGTGGTAATGCTGTATCACTTGCAGCAGTTTTTCCTTGCTTCCTGAAGTAGGAGTCCCCAGTTGCATCTGTGTTTGCCACCTGCACTGCAGGTTTGGGGCAGCTTTCAACAGCTCATAACCACCTCAAAGAGTATGCTTATATGTTTATTATTCACAGTGTGGTGTATTTCAAATAGTGAATCTGTGTAACAGAGCTTGAAACTCTCCAGTTATGTGTCCGTAATAAGACATAGCTGAAAACGTATATAAAATTAAATGTGTCAAAAGATGTCTGTCTTACAGTTTGGGATTCTGCAGGAAATTTGTATGGCTTGGCTGTTAACTGTACAGCACACTAATGCAACAGAATTAAACCTGAGCAAAATAGTGGAGTCAAAGATACAAGAGAAATACCGCTTTCAACGGCATTGCAATGCAGATGACAGTTCTTCTGGAAATATGAGTGCAGAGGCTGTTGTGGTGAAAACCACGTGTTGTCTACGTTACTATCCAGTCACCTGGTGTTTATTGTTGGGTTTTTTTTCCCTAGGAGTGTGCATTTTTTGCTCCTCTTCATGCTTTTGTTAACTTTTATGTGTAACTTTTGAAGGCCTTTAGCAGCTTCAGCAAGCCATAGTATGATTGGAAGAGATTTGTTGAGATGCCTAGGTTATTAATCTAAATTTAATGCAATATGAAAGAGTAACCTTAAGAGTTGTAAATAGTCAAGAGAGATTATGTTCAAATAAGAGGTTGCATTTTTTTGGCTTACATGTAAAAAGTGTTTTCTGGGAAACATTTTGTGAGGTTATTCAGATAATTATTTTTCAGGTTTTAAGTTAGAACAAAACCAAATCCTTACTTAGGTTTCTTTGGCTTAGGTAAGCAAGTTCAAGCTTTACCTAATATATTTTTTTTATGCTTTTGAAAGCTATCTGTTGAAAAGTGCAAGGACAAAACAAAAAAATCCAAAGAGAATACAATACTCAGATCAGTTTTTAATAAAGGCTATGTTCAATTGCCTTTGTAGAAGCATTACTGTCACTTCGTATGACAGACTGAAAGCATTAAAATATATCAAGTTTCAAGTACTACCAAATCATATATGGTGCTGATGAAAGGCAGTGAGTACAAGGCACAGGAAAATCTGACCAGTGACTCCAAAGTTGAGATTCCTTTTTCCTTTATGCAGTCTTTTTTTGATGGAGGGGAGAGAGAGAATGGGGGAAGAAGAAGAAAAGCCTGGGGACTCTAAAGTCCATACAAAGCAAATGTTTTTTTTTTCCCTTTCCAAATAGCATCATTCAGGTAGTGGGAGTAAGAGGTATAAAAAGCCTTTGTACCTGGCAGCCATTTGATGAACAGGCTATCATTATTTCGGTTAAATTCTTGCAAATCTTCTGCTGGAATGTGAATGTGTAATTTTCAGCCTTTGGCAAGAGAAGATGGCAGCACCCCTTTGCTTCTGAATTCAAACTATGAACGTGGACATTTGGAAAGTTTTGCTGTATTACATCAGTGCTCTGTTATGCTGTCCGTACAGACTCCCTGTCCTTTCAAGTTAGTTGAAAGAATACTGGCATTGGCTATTTAAAACAAAAAGCAAACCAGAAAAGCCTCAACCCAAAACAAACAAACAAAAAAAAAAAACAACCCACCCAGAAAGTAGAACAAACATATTCATACCTGCAGGTGGTGAGATGGACTACATGGGTTTTCTTCTCATGTTAGTGGTTTTTGTGTTCATATGTAGCAAAATGCTTAAAAAATGTCATCGACCGATGTCCAGCAGTCAAGTTTGAACTTGTACCTCCTTGCATAGCAGGAAGTCTTGTTGTAGGCAAGGCTGAAGATATCCCTTGTTTAGGGATGACTTTTTTAGGTTTTGTTTTTTTTTTTTTCCTTTTTTTCTTTGTAAGATAGGCATGTCCTACATAGGGTGGCACTCCCATATTCTTCTTTTCTTTAAATCTCTGTATGTCTATGCATCTCCAGTATTTTTCTACTGTACAACATATTCTGAACCCAAGAAGTTGAAAATCATTGGTAGGAAAATCTGCGCAGTAAGATATCAATGTGGAGGTCCGCTTGTCTTCCAATGTGGTGCCTGCCAGGTAGCACCTCCCCACCTCACCCCCTGTAATCATCAGATGGCTGATAGTGCACTGACTTGTCACTGTTTCAGGTTGCACAAAGAGATTCTCTAGATCAGGAATTTAGGGTTATAAACAACCAGTGGTTTAAAAACTTGCATCCTTAAGTTGGATTAAAGAGAGAGATCCTTTCTAAAGATCACTCTTGTGTGATCTGAAAAATCTTCTCATTTCTGAAGTTGTCAGGTGTACTGTAGATTGTCCACACTGTTTTCAGTAGGTGATGTTCTACATGCAGCCCGGTGTTGTGGACTGGGACAGAAAATATATAATATTTGATGGTAGGCTTGCTTATGTGCTGAAGGTTAGCCTTTTTCTTTTCAGTGGAAGTATGCCTGACTGACTTAATTCCTCCCTTAAGCCCTAACAAAACACAGGGTCATTACCTGAAATTTGGTTTAACAGTGACAAAGGTGCATTGATGTTATCTATTTCCATGGTTGTGTCAGCACTAAGATAGCTCTTGTATTCTAATGTTGTAAGACAGAATCTTTTTTTGAAGATTTTCTTTAGACATCCTAAATGATTTGTAGCTGAACATTTCTCATGTGGTGATCACAGTCATTTTAAAAAAGCTTTAAGAAACCTTCCTCTTTTCCCCATCTATTCTGAATATAGCTGTAGGGTATTGAATGCTGTTCCTGTTCACCTTAGCAAATATGTTTTCCGGAGGTTTTGATCAATTATATTGCTGCTTTCTGGTTGTCTTCCGGCTGCTTGTTGTGTTTTGGAAATCTCTCACTTCTGTGCTCGTTTATTTTGAAAACTAGAAATAAAGGCCACTTAAATTCCTTTAGCAGTGTCCTGTTTTGCTTTCTATTTCCCTCTTGATATGTTTACTTTGCCTGAGGATGTCTGAAAAAAATAATTTTGTAAAATTTAACTCTTACGTTACTATTGCGTACAACGCAACTCTTTTTCAATGCACATGCTCTCCTTTGTGGGATGTTTGTGCTGCACTGCCAGGCGGCGCTGAGCTCCAGCCTTAGGAGAGCCACATCCTCTTTATGCCTGCAGGTTGTTTATCCTTACTTTTTTACTTTTTTTTTTTTTTTTTAATTCTGGGTAATACTTAGAGCTATATTTTATTTCCAGACTGATACTCAGAAAAGCATGTGTAGTTGAATGGTACAGTCTAAATGGTTAGAAGTGCAAAAGTTATTTTTAAGCATCTGTTTTGGAACTGGGTTCATATGTCATGATATCTGAAACATGTTTTTCAGGAGGACTCTGTTAGGATGGTTTGTTGAGTGGGATGACTGATCATAATTTATTGAAGAGGAGGATTCCTTTCTCATAACTTTTTCTATTCAGCAGTGTGATTAATTAAGTAAAAGTTTGTATAATGCTGGATTTAAAAATGGCTGGTTTGTTATTTTGCAGTTTTCTTCCCCTCTTAAGATTTGAGGGAAGAGTTCTTCCTTGACTGAATGAGTTAAAGACGCTCAGGCAAGCCTTGTTCAGACACCATTGTTTAATGGGTACAGTAAAAGAAAGAAAAAAGAAAGCTGCTCCCTTGTTTTAAAAACAAACAAACCAACCCCAAATTGGTAAGAGATCATTTGATTGTGCAGTTGATTGGCAGACATAAGAAGTGGGTCTGACTTACTTATTACTGTAAATTAAAAGTAATGAATTAATTTCAGTTTTGCAAAATTGCTTTATCATAATTATTTTCTAGATTTTTGTTGAAGCTTCCCTAAATTTTGTTTCCAAAAGCTAAAAGCTAGGAAAAAAACAATTCATGAATGTTATGAACCTTTATGTTTCAGGATGAAAGACAATATATCTTAAAAATATAAAATCAGGCTTATATAGAGAAAACAGACACCTTTTGCTCATTTATTTAATTGAATGCACTCTGTTCTTTATATGTCATATTTCTCTTGTATTAGAAAATGCTTGAGACTCTACAAGGTGAGATTTTTAATGCTTTGCCAAGAGAGTTTGCAGGATTTGTATAACAGAGCATATATTTTAAGAAATGTCTGTTTTTAATAAAGGTTGCAGATCTATCATTTAATGAAGTTGCACAGTAAACATGCATAGCAGGGATTATATTAAAGCTGCATGTTGATGGTATTTCAAAGATTTACACCTCACTGTACCAGCAAGAATGTTGCAACTGGTACAAAATTTTTAAAACAAAAAAAAAAGCAACAATATATTTATTTTTTTGTAAGAAGTACATAATGAAAAATTTGGATTTTTGGACATCTCTTCTTCTGTCCAAGACTCAAGGAGAAACCTGTCTTCACTGAATTGGCTAAGTAAGTAAAAAATACGTATCAATAACTGCAGAGTTTAAGACTACTTCCCCTCAGAGTGAGCAATTTTTTTGTACAGTTAATAGTTCAGAGAAGAATCAACATAGTATAGTATGAATATACAGTATATAAGAGCAATATATAGTATAAAAGAGCAATTAAGTAAAATTATAGTATAAAAAAGCAATTAAGTAATTTGCCTAGACTTTTCTACATACAATCAGGATACCAAATCAATTTTTCCTTAGAATTAAAGTTTCATGGAGATTATAAACAAATGTAGCTTCCATTTGGAGGCAGTTTGAGTTTTACCTTAGTTTGACAAGTGACAGCACTTGGGTTTTACTCGCCTCAGTTTTGCTCACGTGAACGCTCACAGCAAGCCAATATTGTGGAGGTTGAGTGGTTCATTGCTCTTAGTCTGATTAGTGTTGGCAGGGTGAGAGCAAGGTGACTTTTTCTCATGCCTCACATGACCCATTTTGCTGATGTCTCCCCAGCTGCCCCTCTGCCACCCCAGGGGCTGTGCAGCTCTTGTCCCACGGGTGCTGCAGAGGAGGAGGAGGGGCACAAGGGCAGCGCGTGTAGGGAGCCTTGAAGTGGCCTACGTGGTCCCTTTTGGGGGACTGCTGATAAGCTGCATGGAAGGAGTCCAGCCTGGCTTCCCAGTGCCAGGCAGCACCTGCGGTGGGGCCAGGTATGAAAAGCCCCTTTTGTTTTTTTAAATTAGTCATGTGGCTTGGCAAAGTTTGGCAAATAAGGGAACTGCTGGAGAGGGTCCAGCAAAGAGCTACTAAGATGATTAGGGGATTGGAGCATCTTTCTTATGAGGAAAGGCTTAGGCACTTGAGTCTCTTTAGTCTAGGGAAAAGACGACTGAGGGGGGGATCTTATCAATACTTACAAATACTTAAAGGGAGGGTGCCAGGTGGATGGGAACAGTCTTTCTTCAGTGGTGCCCAGTGATAGGACAATAGGCAACGGGCACAAACTTGAACATAGGAAGTTCCATCTTAACATGAGGAGGAACTTCTTTCCTTTGAGGGTGGCAGAGCACTGGCACAGGCTGCCCAGAGAGGTGGTGGCGTCTCCCACACTGGAGACATTCAAAACCGTCCTGGATGCCATCCTGTGCAACCTGCTGTAGGTGACCCTGCTGTGGCAGGGGGGTTGGACTAGATGATCTCCAGAGGTCCCTTCCAACCCTGACCATTCTGTGGGAGATGGTGCTGGCTACCTGGGTGAGGCACACTGTCTGCTCTCAGCTTTCCTCTGTTTCAGGGATCAAAGATGATGTGCATCTGACTTGGCCAGCCTTCTTTTGGTAACACCTTTTTATTAAGACTGTAGTGTATTGTTTGCCATGCTGGATGTATTTGTAATTCAGAAAATGAAATATTTGTGTAAACTTGGTGTGCTAACACATGATCTGGGAACAGCGTGGACTGCTTTCATAGTGAAGTAGTTCTGCATCTTGTTTGTTCTAAGATGAGAATGCTTGTGAGAAATAACATCTCATTTCTTGAATTCGCTTGGATATAAATTAGTTTGGAAGAAGGAGGATAAAAACAACTTGTGATTGCTGAAGAAAAAAGGAAAAAAATGTTAAAGAAAAATATTTTTAAGAAGAATTGAGGGGTTTAATACATTTCTCTAAAAATAGGTTAGATAAAGTATGTCATTCTGCTCTATTTCAGTCACATTGGTTTGTTGCATAGATTTGTTTTTAGTCTCACTTCCTTCAGGCAGAGAAACACGAGATCATTGCATCTCTGAAGGTGAGCTGCCATGAGCCTTACAGAGCCTTGCAAACGCAGTTACCATGATGTCTGTATGTAATTCATCCAAAGGAAAACTTTAAGATGGTTGAACTAAAACGGCCTGTGACATGCAATGTTGTTCTTGACTCTTTTAGGAAGCTAAAATGAAAGTGGAAAGGGGTAGTGGCATGGGACAATGGGCTTAACCTTAAACCTGCCAAAGGAAGGTTAGACTAGCCCCACTGATTTCAACATCCTTTTGGGATGTTTGTACTCTTGAGGGGGGGAAGGTAGAATAAAGCTGAAGTAGGTACAAAACTTTTGTATTTGCTTTCATAAATTACAATCATAGAATCATAAAACAGGCCAGGTTGGAAGGGATCTTGAAAGATGATCTGGTCCAAACTTTTGTGGGAATGAGAGCCTAGATGAGATTAGCTAGCACCCTGTCTAATCGCATGTTGAAAACCTCCAGTGATGGGGACTATACCACATCCCTGGGGGAGCTTGTTCCAGTGAATGATAATTGTCTATCTTACGTTGAGATGAAACCTTTCCCAGTGTAACTTGTACCCATTGCCCCTTGTCTTCTCCATGTGGCTCCTCATGAAGGGAGAACCTCAGTCCTCTTTGTAGCTGCCCTTTAAGTACTGGAATACTGTCATATGTCTTCCCTGAGCCTTCTCGTCTCCAGGGAGCAAAGATCTAACTCCTTCAGTCTTTCCTCACAGGGAAATTTCTCTAGCCCTTCGGTCATCTTCGTGTTCCTCCTTTGGACTCTCTCTGGTCTGTCCACATCTTTCTTGAATTGTGGGGACCAGAACTAGACACGGTACTCCAGGTGTGGCCTGAGAAGTGCCGAGTAGAGTGGGATGATCGCATCCCTATCTCTGCCAGTAATGCCCCTGTGGATGCAGCCCAGGCTCTGATTTACCTTTGTTGCTGCAGCCGCGCACTGTTCAGCTTGCTGTCCACCAGGACTCCCTGGTCCCTTTCAGCAGGGCTGCTCCCCAGCTACACAGATCCTAGCCTCTACTGGGCTCTTTGGTTATATCGTCCCAGGTACAGGACCTTGCACTTGTCTGTTAAACTTCATAGTGTCCTTGCTAGTCCGCTTTTCCAGCCTGTCCAGGTCTCTCTGTAAGATGGCTCTCCCTTCTGACATGTCATCAGCAGTCTTGGTGAGGGTGCTTTCAATCCTGTCATCTAGATCATTGATGAAGATGTTGAACAGCGTGGGGCCCAGTATTGATCTCTGGGAGACGTCTTGTGACAGGCTGCCAGCCTGAGTGAAATCCATTGATCACCACCCTCTGAGTGTGACCTGTGAGCCAATTTCCTACCCATCTCGCAGACCGCCCATCCCATCTGTATCTTGCCAGTTGGTCCAGGAGAAGGCTGTGGGAAACAGTGTTGAATGCTTTGCTAAAGTCCAGGTAAACAACATCCGCTGCTCTCCCTGTGTCAACAGAAGATGTTATTTTGTTGTAGAAGGTGATCAGGTTAGTTGGCATGATTTGCCCTTGGTAAATCCATTCTGGCTTTTCCCAATCACCTGCTTCATTTGGTTCATTACATCTACTTGTTTTGTGAGCAAGCTGAAAGCCCTCAGGTGGCATGATTTTAACAGTAGGGGAGGGGGTTAAGAAAAGTTACCTGAGAAATTATGCTGTGAAAGTTAAAATGGTTCAGTGTTGGTAAGGTCTTTAACCTTCCCTCCAGTTCTTTTTTTTTTCTTGTTGAAACGACCTTTATAAAAATAAAAAGAAGCTTTACAGTCTGTGCTTGATACATCAAATAGACTGGCTAACCATGGAGTAATGCTGCGTGGCACCTGCTGAGCAGGAAATAATTATGTTTTAATTTATCACAGGAAAAGAATACCTAGATGTTAAAAGCAGAATATATGACAACTGTTCAGTAAACAAAAGATGCAATTACGATATTTTAGGAAAATATCAAGGTGATAGCCAAAAAATAATTTTTATTTATTATAAAAAGCAATTGTCTGGCACAGAAGGTAATTTGGCATTCAAATAAGAGTACTTGTAAGAGAAGCACATGCATAAGAAATAGCAGGATTTTTTTTAAATCTCTTAATGCAAAGAGAAGCTACTTAAAGATGAAAGCATGAACCAAAGTAACTGTTCATCGTGGATATAAGATTTTCTTCCTTTTCTTACGTGTTTTCATCTTGCAGAAATGAAATCCTTTTAAAAGTTGCTCTGCTTTAGTATAAATACAGTGAGGTATACTAGTTTATTAGTAGTTATATCTGTTTTTTTTTTTCTTTATTCTGTCCCAGGGTGTTAGCAAGAATACTTCTAGTGGGTAGATGAGGGACTAAATGAACACAAACTGTAGTTCTCTTTTTTTGAGCAAGCTTATTTTTTTGGCAGACTTACTAAATTCTATATGGAAGTGAAACAAACCTTATTGTTTTGCATTTGGTTGAGACATAATTCTTGTGGGTTAATCGGTACCTTTTGAATAAAAGTCTTGTGCAGAGGAGTTTGCTCTTCGGGCAGATGAAAATTGCAAAGCTCATTTCCAAATATCAGATGAGTTCAAGAAGTAGAGTAGTTTTCTTTAACTTCTGAAGCGAACCATGTGCGTATGACCTAGGTACATGGTGACAAAGAAGTTTATACAACTGGGTTTGTTGAAAATTGGTCTGGTGTCATAAAACCCTATAGTGTTTTTTTTGGGGAGGGAGGGAATTCCCTTCATGCTCATTTTCCACATGGTTTTATGTTGCACTGGAAATTTTGGTTTCTTTTCTTTGAGGTGTACATAAAGATGCCAATAATAAGAAATACAAATGTATAGTTGAAAATGTGACACTGATAAAGGTCTGCAGTGACTCTTCCTGTGACAAAACTAATAGTAGTCCCACAACTTAAACTAAGATGCAAAATAATCTGAACTAAGATGATACATGGGATTAAATTTTAATCCCCCTCCCTGTTTTTGTCCAGAAAGCAGGTAGTCTACATATTTCCTCTGTCCAGTTAATGATACCAAGCTTGCAAAGCTTGACATTCTACTGACGATAACGGGCTGCTTCCTTGAAAAGGTGAGGTGTGTGAAACCAAAGCCTGTTGTACACTACAGAGAATAAATATGTGAGTGATTCTGTTCTTTGAAATGATGAGGAACTCTCTGTTAATTCAGTCTTACTGTCATTTTTACTGAGCTTCATTTGATGGATTTGCCCCTGCTTGAATATGAAAAGTAGTTTTGCATTCACATTGAATTTTCTTTTACATGGTCCCTGTTGTGGCAGGTTCCCTTTAGATGCTATAAAACACATGGATTATAATGGATTATTACTTACTGCACAGTATTTTGGTGTATGCCAAAGTCCTGTACTGCTGAGTTATAGTTTGAGGAAAATACCTGATGTTATTGTAAGATTACTACTGTGGTGATTGTGGAGTGCTTTGCCTTTTTAATGGTACTCCTGTATTTACTCTTCTAAATCATTCTCTCTCTCTCATCAATGTGCATATGCTCTTCCGAATTAACTCGAGGGTACTTATGAGAACTTAATTATGAGATGAATAAACTCTGAAGCATAGACTGCAGTAGCAGAATTGTCAGTAGCTAATAACACTGCAGCCCACGTGTCCAGGACCGGCTGAGCAGCGCTTCACAAGCTTGGGGTGACTGAGCCTCGTGGCTGGATGAAGGTTGCGGCATTTCCTCGGCTTTGGGTGGTCTCCATCCCTCCTGCCTCCCTACATCTCTTTGTCTCTGTTGCCCATCCACGGACACGGGGCCTTACAGTGTAGGCAGTCAAGAAGACTTTTCTCAGCTGTGCTTGGTTACATGTTTTCTCCTCGTGCTGAAGCACATCCTTACCTGGAGCTCGAGCATTTTAGAAACAGACTGAGAACAGATGAGAAATTAGCATCTAGTCTGAGGTAGTTTGGCTAGTTTTGGGTAGTAATCGGTTGGGTGAGGTATTAGCAAAGGATGATTTATTGCTTTTTCTATTGTCAGCACCCATTTCTGTCTCACCCTTTCTTACAACACAGAGTCCAGGCAGTTAGATTAGGCCAAGTGAATCCCAGCCCCTTTGTTCGTACTTCTGTGCTCCTTCAGGCATGTGTGTTACCTTCCAGAAACAGTCAGTCCTTACCTTCAGTGGTGTCGGAGAGATACAGGTGCAGATACAGTCAGAAAATAGGAATGAGTATAGGACAAGGGTAAGTCTGAATTTGTAATCTGACACAGATACAAGACCCTTTCAGTGGTTTGCAGAAGAATGACTTCTGCCTTAAAGAGGCATGATGCAAAACTTAGTTAAATTAATTGGGTTCGCAAATTCTGTCTGGGCTCATTCTTTCGTAGCCTGTGGGCTAACCAAACAGTTCCTGGATCTGTTTTTTGTCTGTGGTGGTTTTTAAGACTGAAATCATGTCGTGTAGCTAGGGCTGGAGGTTTTGTTGTTGCTCGTTGTTTTTAAATCTTTTGTTTATAATAAACCCTTTAATCTGAAAGATGGCAGTTGTCCAGCGTTGGATTTGGGTGCTGGGTACTCGTGAAGGGAAAACAGGAGCAATGCTATTCTTAGCTTGGGATTTTCTGATGAGCCAGTGAAATAGAGGATGAAAAGAACTAGATCTATGTAAAAAAAGTGGGGGAACATGAGGAATGTGCGAGAGGAGGAGAGAGATGAGAGGTAACCTGGTGAAACAGCGTGGTCCTCAAGAAAAAACAATTACAATTGTCTGCTGTTTGGGCTTTCTGCTGCGTAAGGCCATGGGAACTGGCAGAGCAGCTGCTCGGCAGTCTGGGGGGCACCAGGCTGGGTAGCAGTTCTATACAGAAATAGAAAGGTGCAGGTGACGCTTTTCACTTTGGCGATGTGCTCTGTGAAACCACTCTCCAGCTAAAGTTCTAAAAGAGGATAAATACGTCATGTGTCGCTGGAAGTGACAGCGTGCTTTTAGCATGAGCTGCAGAAGTTGTTATCTGAGGAAGAGAAGCTGGCCAAGGTACCTGCACTTTCTACTGCAGTCGGTTTATATATGAGATATTATGTACTGTCATCGTGGGAAGGGAGTCAGCAGAGGCCAGGCTGGTGTTTACTGGAACGAGCAGTCATAGAGTCATGCAGGGTGGAGAGGGACTTCAGGATGCCTCTAGTTCAACTTGTTTCTTAAAGCAAGGTCAGTACTGAATTTGTGATGCTCTGGGCTCTGCTCCAGTTTAGGTCCCTGGGCAACCTGTTCCAATGCTTGACCTGCCTTGTAATGATTTTTTTTTAATTTTTTTTTTTTTTTAAGGTGGTTATAAGGAGTAACACTGCGGTACACCCGTAAATGTTGGCAATAGCAGGCAGTCCATAGGGATAGCAGAAGAGTGTATGCAACTCCTTTAGCTCCAACTGTGTAGAACCAGGAGGCAGTTCACACTAAACTGTAAGATCCCCCTTGAGATCATGTTATGGAGCAGTCCCACAAAATAAAGGTTGATGTCTGAACAACTCTGAAGTAAAAAGCTTGCCAGTGTGAACACAGACTTCAGGTGCATAAAGATTTTGAGGTAAAGTGTCCAAGTAGAAAAGTGTCAGCAAAATCTGAGATTTTCAAGGATGGAAGCAGAGACCTTTAGAGTCAAATCATAGCTGTTTTGTGGTAACTGGACTTGGCTGAGTGGCAGTTTCATGAGGCTACTGCACCTTTTCCATTATGTTTCTGAAAAGTGACCAGGAAGTAAAAAATAGTCTAGATGGGGTTTTAGTAGGGCTTGTAAAGCACCCCGAATGTTTCATATCTCTCCTGTACACTTCTGCTGCTGCATCCTAGGATTGAATTACTTCCTTTCATGGCCACCTAACATTGGTGGCTCATAACTCAATCCTGTGATTAACTAGCAAGCAGAGCTGCTTCTCCGTTTGTGGGTTTGGTTTTGGTTTGGTTTTTTTTTTTTTTTTAATTAATAACTTTATGTTAATATGCTCTAGGTTTCTAGTCTTGTTTAATTATTAAGTTTCTACTTGGTGTAATTCTGCTTATTCTAGTTTTCAGTGCTACTCAGTCCTTCCTGGATAATACCCGTGTCCTCTGATGGTGCCTGCCAACTTGTTACTGCAGATACCAGTGGCATGCTAGTAGCAGTGCTTGTGCAGGCTTGTTACTAAAGGTTGCTTGTTTGCAGCTTGGTGGGTTTTTGTTGGCTTTAAGCAGAAAGGTTTTTTTTCCATGTGATGCAAACATTGTAAGTTCTCTGTCCTGACGGGTGTTCTGCATGTTTGCAATAGTCACTAAGTGAGACATCTCCGTGCTGAGGTCTGAAAGGACCCGTAGTCTGTGCTCTGGCCTGGTTCCCTGTTTGAGTTCAGGTTAGGTTTGCCTCCCTGTTGTTTGGAGGCCAGGCCTCGATTCTGGGGCAGGGGGAAAACTTGGAGTTGTTGTCCCTTCTTGGTATAATACAAACATATTCGTACCAAGCTGTGGTGACCTGGGTTGGCTGACACCGTACATCCATTTATCCTTGAGCTGACATCCTGTGACTCCATGCTCCTTCCTCACAAAGACTCTTAAGGGTCCTTGCTATGGGGCAGGTGACTTTGGTAGCCCACGCCAGAGGCTTCCTATGGTGGGCAATACCAGTGCCCAGCCAGATGGACCCTCAGCTTCAATACACCCAGCCTGCATAATTACAATGACCAATTTAGAGGCCGGGCTTGCTGAGTGCTAAGCTTTGATGCTCGGTTTGGTGTTGGTAGCCCTTTCTCAGCACTGAAATGCTTGGGAAGAGAGGGCTCTTAGCTCAGGGTGTGGATTCCCCTCTTTCCTGCTAGGACACCTTCTGCTTAAAACACAGAGTTGCTTTCATGTGAATTTAACCAAGTGGTTTACTTTGTAAGTTGTTTTGTGTGCGTGCGCCCGTGCCATTGATACTTGGGACTCCGTGTGTGCATGCTTGTGTCTCCTATTCATAAAAATCCGGTCCTGTATTTGACCTGTAGGGACTGACATGGGTGCCACCACCCGACTCGGCTCGCAGGCTGTGGTTCGCTGCCTGCCTGGCAAGGAGCAGAGTGAGACTGGGTACCTTCAGTGCTGGGTGCTGATTCAGGACAGAAACCTACATCTGGAAAAGTGATAACATCTATTGCGGTGTTTTTGCTAAATACAATTTTCGGAGGAAAAAAAAAATTCATGTAAATACGCATCTGAAAGGGTTGTGTGGAGAATCACAGCTGGCCTAATGCTGTCAAGGAAAAAAAGTGTATTGCTATTGGTTTCTGTACATTCATCTTTTAGCTGACTTTTTAAAAAAAAAAAAAGGAAAAAAGGCCTTAGTATGCAACCAGTTGTGTAAATACTGTTTAAAATGTTGCTCTCATCAGTATATTTGCATATCATCTTTATTTATACTGTGTGATTGCTGACAGCTTCAGTTTTTCTTTTGATAACTCCAGTGGCTTAACAAAAGCATCTTCATGGAATAAAGCTTTTCTTCTGTTTAATCAAGCTGTCACCATAGCTTTTTTGGTCAGCTACGGCATAGGGGAGGCAGAAGGAGGGAGAAGTCCATGTTAGTATGTTAGTGCTCTTCCCATTCCTTTTGCTATTTCATGTACTAAATATTTCTCTTGAAAAACAATGCTGCCTTTTAGCCTTGGCTTTGACTCTATTGAATACTTCCAAATGGTAGTGAGTTTCACAGCTTTTTTCTTTCTTTCTTTTTTTTTTTAACTATATGGTGACCTTTTCTAGTCTGAGACAGCATGGCTACAACTCTTAATTTAGAGAGCTCTTTGTTCTCAATTTGTATTAACTCGCCTCTCAGCCTTCTTTCTGACAAGCTAACGAGGTTATGTGTTTTGGTGTGCTCATTGTAAAGCATGACTTTCAGTCCCTTCAGTCATTCTTGTGGCTCTTTTCTGAATCCTCTTCAATATGTGGCCACCCAAATTGGGTATTATTCTCTGATACTGTCTTGGGGGAGCTGTGACAACAACAGAGGTCATACAGTCTCTCTAATATTCCAGTGTATAAATTCAAGATTAATTTTATTCATTTCCCTGTAGGTTTTTGTAGGAAGTTTCCTTAGTTTGTGTACTCTTCTGATCCCTAAATCTTGTTTAGAATTTTTTCAGACTGATGTTTCTAAATCTTTAAGTGCAGCCTTCTTTTTTCTTTTTTTTTTTTTTAAATTTTTGGTAAATCTGTGACTCTTTACTTGACCCTTGTTTATTGAAGTCAAATCACTGTCTTCAGTGATCCATACCACTGATTTTCTCAGTTAATTTTTTATTATCTGGTTTTGTATCATCAAATGGCTAAGTAGCCTTCCCCCCCCCCCTCCCCCAAGTAATTTAATGAAAACACTGGAGATCATAAGATATTGCTAGAAATATAGTCAAAGGTGACGTGTTGGTAATCACCATTGGAGAACTATTATCAATCAAATTTCTAATCTTGCAAAACATAATTTAGAATTAGGTTGAAATATTTTTTGTCCTTAAATCCATATCATATTAACTATATTCTCCTTGGCTAGCTTTTTAAAAACTCTTTGGTGCTAGTTGCTTTAGCTACGAGGTCTAACACATTAATACTGTGTTTTCACAGTAAAAAAAAAAAAAAAAAGGCAACTAAATGTAGAAAAGAACTACTTCTACATTTGTATTTTCTCTCTTATTAGTCTAGCTCCATCACTTATTAGTGAATTGACATAGTAGTGTTTTGTTTTTTGTAAAAAACACTTGCCCATTGTTTTTAGACTCACTAGCAGTAGGTTTTTCTTTTGTCCTCTGGAATACTTTTGAACTTAAAATTTTATGTATAACAGAAGGGCATGTTGGTGAGGAATCTGTTTATATATGTCATGCTTGACTGAGCACATAATTATTGGAAGTTTAGCAACATTGGCCATTTTTAAAGGATCAAGAAAACTTTTTTTTTCCCTCCCCCAAGTTGAATGCTGGTACAAATCCCTTTAAATTTAACACCTTTTGAGTTAGATTTTTTTTTTTTAAATGATATAGTTGATGAATTAAACTATTATTTTTTAAATGGCCTCAGTGGTATTAGAAGACAAGTCACTCCTTAAGTCCTCCTACTTTCAATACTGAAAGGTGCTGTAACTTTAAAGAACACTAATGATTTAAATGCCCAGTTGTTTAGTGTAGTTTTTTTAGTTTGCAATAAACACAAGATATATTGAATTCTTACTTTGTAAGGAATGCAGGTGATTTGTTTCAGAGTTTTTAATTACTAGGGAAAAGAAAGTAATATTTTGATACATTTCCCTACCTCTTGTGCATGGCTGATCCGTCATAATTAGGCTGTAAGCATTGACTTCACTTTCCAAACATGGATCTTCTTTAGAAAATTTATACTAAAAATACCCAATTCCAGCCCCATCCCTGGAAGTGAAGGCCAGGTTGGATGTGGCTTTGAGCAACCTGGTCTAGTGGAAGGTGTCCCTGCCCATGGCAGGGGGTTTGGAACTAGATGATCTCTAAGGTCCCTTCCAACCCAACCCATTCTATGATTCTATGATGAGGCATTGCACAGCCCCTCAATATAGGCTTTTATGTATATATATAAATAGTTTCTTCTTTATGAGTCCTGTGAATGCCTTTAATGGTATTTTGTCGTATTTTCTTGGTAAGCGTAACCTGACTTCCATGGTGAGAGAACATGGTTGGGTAGGGTTTTCCTTGCAGTAGCCTCTGCCTTTTGCCTTCCTCCTTTGGCTTGCAGTATGGAATGGATTTCAGAGAGACTGAAATGGATTTCAAGGTGGTACAGTTGGAGGTTTTTTTCTTCATTCAGAAGTGTTTTGAGTTTGTTGTGAGGCAGATGATGGAGCTATGCAGTTAGAATCTAGAAATGTGGCCAGTGAGAAGTGGACTGACCTTATTATTACTGCTTGGGTCTTAGCTTCAAGAAAGAAATAAGGTCCCAGGGCTGGATTAGGTTTCAGACACTGAAGGCCTTTGGGGTGATGCTCTGGTTAGTGCATTGTCTGCTCTCCAGCTGGAATTGGCATCTGGCTTTCTCAGTAAGGTATTTCTTGCCTTCGTGTCTTGCTTGAGGGCGTCTGTGGCCTCCTACCTCCTTGTGGAACAGTCACCTGAAGCGCATGGGTGTCTTCTCTAGAAAGCTTAGAAGACTCTGCTTGTGTTTTGTGGAGACAAGGAATCCCATCCTGCAGGCATGTACAAAATTAATCTTTTGTTAATGTAAGGAGCATTGTTTGTTATTTAGGTACAAGAAAGTAAGTAGAATAGAAAATGCCTATTGAATGTTCTTTGGGTTAATGTTTTAATTTTGATGTCCTGATCTTTTGGCTTTAATTTCATTTTGCATGAATGACGTTCAGGGAGAACGTACTGAATGTAAGGAATGGCTGAATTTGGTTGCCATTCCTGTGTCATTTGGCTGTATTTGAAGTCCATTTTCAGTCTCTTCGTCAACAGGTATTGAGTGTGGCTTTTGGCAATTTCTGTGATGAATAAATACTTTTTGAATCCTCAGAGACTAAAATTCTGTCTTGCTGAGGTAAGTGTGAGTTTTATATTGAGTGTGTTGCCTTTGAGCAGTGTGCATCATGATCGTGGCTGGGCTGTATATAGCACTTGAAGGCAGCAAGCATGTTACCTCAGTTCCACAGAGGCTCAAGCAGGAGGTGGTTTGCTGAAGGTCACATTGCAAGCTGTTGGGCAAGAGAGAAAACAGCCCACAGGTTTTCTGCTCAGCCATGTTGCCTAACGCTATTGCGAGCACTTTTCATAGCAAGTGGCAAACAGGCAATACGACAAGAGGCAAATAAATGCTTTCCTATATTGTTTGACTTCTGAGTACTGAAGTGTCAGTTGTTACAGTTCTGATGTATTTAGCAAAACCTGGAATTCTTTTTTTAGCCAAATAGTGTGAATCCAGCAAGACCAAAAACAGTAGAAAGCTCCTTGCCCATGAAGTCCTGAAAATACAGACATTCCAATACTCACATAACCAGAGGAACAACTGATAAGCTGATAGTTTTTTAAAATCCTGCTCATTCAGATTATCTGCAACCATTTTAGGATAGCTTGAAGCTATGATAGCTGTGATTACATTTATTCATGATTCTTTTGTACTTGATAATAGATGTGAAGCCCAAAGTGATCCAGAAAAACTTTTAATTAAAATAAAAAATACAAATTTATTCTTCCAGACTTACTTTTTGATGAATATTTTAAGCAGGGGCAAGCATAAAAGTGAGGGAATGGTGCTGGTGACTGTTGCAGCTTAATTCAAAGTCTGTTTTGAAGAACTGAATGCTGTGATTGACACTGTAGGTAATATACTGAGCTATAATTCACTTCGCTGTATAATGGTTTCTGCTGCTTAAAAGGAGTTATTCACTCCATTAATCTACATGGATTGACTGTGATGTCATGGCTGTGAATATAAGTTATGTATCACATTTATTATTAGGAGCTTTGTCATTTTTGTTGTCACAATGGGAATGAGGAAGAAGACTGAAGAGGTCAGGATAAAAAGCATAATGAAGTCCCCAAAGACTGCTTGTGTGTGGTGTGGGAGTGCTCTTCAACCAGGCACCCCGTTGGCCGTATCATATTTATTATGACTTTTTTTTCTCTTTTTCTCCTATCAAGTTCAGTCTTTCTGAACTGTTGGGGAAAAATTGCCTGCTGTGGTGATAATAAGGACTTTGCATATTTACTATGTCTTAAGGTATATGATTTATGAACTTTCGGAAGCAGCTAAATGAGTTATTTGATATAAGGGCTAATGGGTCTTTGTGAATGCAATAAAAAAAATACAAAGTCTATGTCAAAGACCCCAGATGAACTGGAATGCTTCTTTTAGTACTCTATTTGCTGTATCTGGGACCAGATGTATAATGAAGCTGGTGTCACAGGAAAGTCACACTAAGAGCTTTCAAGTTCTATAGTGTCAGCTCCGCATGTCACACTCTGCCCTGATTCGTACTCATCAGGGGGAGGCAATGGAAGCAGAGTTCAGGGTTCTGCAAAGGTCTGTATTCAAAGTAGTTGGCCAAGGAAAAAAAGTACGTATGGAAATTTGACTCCTGCTTTGAATTAAGGGACTCTGTGAGGTTGTCATGTAATTGCAAAGTGTAAACATCGCACTAAAGTTATAGTAGCGCTTTGTGTAAGACACGCAAAGTAATTATTTTGATCTGTTTAGCTTTGGTAAGACATTGTAGAAAGATTTCAATCCAGAAGGAAACAAGAAAAGCAAGCTGGGATCTGAGAAATACTACCTTGAATTGGAGTTCATAATAGGAAATTAGAGTTACTAAGCATGGAGAGAAGACCGAGGAGGAACATAAGCTTTCAAATGTATAAAAATGCTAGTGCATAATGGATGTGTATTTTGCCTTTCAACTCAGTGTGGCCAGTATTTAAAAAAAAAAAAAAAAAAAAAGACTTCAACACCTCAGGGCTCTTTGAGCTCAGAGATCTACAGGGGGGCTTCCTTGGCCCTCGTCCCGCAGCGTACCTGTGCTGGCTGTTCAATCTCACCTGTCTTCTGCACAGTCAGCAGTTCTCACTGCCCAGTTGTCTTCTACATGGGATTATGGAGCAGGAGGCAAACTGGGGTCTTCAATTATTTCAGGAGGACAGCTGTATCTGTCCTGACAGAGGCTTCAAGCCTCAGCCCCACCTCGGTGACTTGGTGTGGGGGAACACGAGCAGCCATACGGCAGGACAGAGATCGTGGAGGCGGTTAGCTTGCATGCAGGAGTGGAGCAGGTGTGGGAAAGCAGGTGGCACAAGATACGGGATAACAGGATGGAGGATGAAGGGAAAGATCCTGATTTGTGACAATGGAGGAAATGGGTGTATGGTAGAAGTAACAGAAATAAAGTATTGATGTATTAGTGTCCTGGTTGGAAATTATTTAAAAGGGACGGTAAGAGAGGAGGTGACAAATGCAGCTCTTCTGTCAGAAGGAGCAAGGTGGAAGGAGCAGGGCAATCTAGACAAGGAGTCTGAGATGTGGGAGATCTGACAACTGGGAACTAGTATCTGTTGGCTGGCAAGAGTGTGAGGGGGTATGGAACTTGCTCCTACAGAAACGAAAGGGCAATACCAGAGCTCGCATATACATTTGCTGAATCCCTTGACAGATTCTCTCACAAAATTGTTTACGCTTTATTTCACAGAGGCATTTGCTCAGATTGGAGCTGGTGGTTAGTCCTCTTGTTGGCAGGCCTATGAAAATATAGGCCCTCTACTTTGGTATTGTTCAGTCAGATTACACGGATCTACTCTGAGTCCTCTTTTAATAGACAGTTATTGAGATGGATAAAATGGTTTGGGGAAGGGAGATTACAAAAACCAGGTCTCTAAGAGGCATTAGTAGTTGAGTGTCTCTATTCATCTGCCTTCTCCCTTTAGGAGAAAAACCTATCACCATTCCTCAGACAGCAAATGCTCAAAGAGCCTGTGTCCGGAATGGGTATATTCTGAGCAGAATATAGAGCAAAGAGCAAAGGAAAGTTTAGAAGATGTTTCTAGCACATACATTTATTTTCTTGCTCTTCATGAATGAAGTGGGAGTTTCTTGGCAACTTCCAGCATTGTTTTCTACCTAATTAAAACTGTATTTGGCTCTTGGGGAAAAGGGCTAGTAAAGATCTCAAGAGGTTGAAGTGTTCTTCTGTCCTCCTGTCGGAAGGCATAGTGTTTTGAAAAACCTACCTGTCAGTAATTTTTATGAGAAAAATATCATTCTCTCCCAGCCTTACGTTCTGAAAATGAGTTATTTTAGATCAAGGTCCCTGGAAAACTCAGACTGAGGGAAGGACTGGTTTGGTTTTTTTTTATCGTAAATGCTCGTCTCAGCTGTGTAACATTGCCAGAGCTGAGCAGCAGCAGAGGGCCGTTACAATGGGAAGCACCGAGGTCTCCCTGGCAGATGCAGAGGGTCCACAGTCTCTACCGAAATAGCTTTCTTGTTGGATATAGGCGAGAATTTGGTTAGACGAGGCTCACTCCAGTGTTCTGAAGTTCTGTCTGTTTTACTAGTCATGAAGTGAAATTGTCCCTTGGTTTCAATAGTAAGTGTTAAGGTCTAATACCTATTTTCCCGTGCAGGCCACAAATCCTCTTCTACCTTTTAAAATTACTGGATGACCTGTTTGCATGAGGGATCCAGATAGGAAAAGTCTCTTTTCAAGCTTAAGAAGTGCTTAACACACTTCTGAAATCCATTTCAACAATAAACTTACTCTTGCCTGAGGTGACTTTTTTTTTTTTTTTATTTTTAGGGAGAGGAAAAAAGGGCTTTAGTTCTCAACACAAAAATACTGTCCAAGTCCATATTGGATTTTCTCTTTACAGTGCCTGCTGCATTGACTAATTGTATTGTACAAGCTGCCTATGCCATAGAGCAAGAAATATTTGAAGGTTAGAGGTTGTGAGAGTTCAATGAAGAGTTGCTCGGTAGAGGGAGGAGGCAAAGTGATGGTAGTGCCAGTGAGGTATTTCTAGCGATGTGTGAAATATTCACCATTCAGTTCAAGGGAAGCAGAAGCTACTTGCAGGTAGATAGTCTCCTCCCCCTGTTGTGATTATACTATTGTCGTCGTGGAAGGATTGCTCCTTCAGCGGTCACTCTGCTGTTCAGCTGACTTTTCTTACGCATCACTGAAAGAATTATAAAAAGAACAGGCAGTGTAACTTGCATATCAATTGTAATTAGATAACTTACCTTCAAATAAACATTCATCAGATCTTTTGGAAATTAGGGTAAAGCAGAATTGATAACTTTTTTTTTAAAAAAAAATCCATATAGTTGAAACTTCCATAAATTTCAGTGTAAAGTTCCCTTTGGGAATGATGGGCATTTACTGGATAACAGGACTATTAGTATAGATTACCACAAAATTTTTATCACAAACATTATTTTAATATACATATTTAATCATGCATATTTAATAGCATAATTTATTAGAATAATAGAATTTAATTATATGTACTTTTTCTTAAGTGAGGTTGAACTTTTACAATTACACCTTTTATTAGCGAGATATTTGTGCTTCTCTGAGCACCACTACTGCTCCAGTGTTTAGGCAAAGCCCTACGTGTGCCCACGGAAACGTACAGTGAAAAGCAAAATGAGACTGCTTTTCAAATAAAGTTACTTATCACTATTCCTTACAAGTAAACTGCAACACACAACTAACTTGTAGTAGACTGTAGTGTCCTGCATTTTTGTTGGGGTAAAAATCATCATTTTTATTTTTATTTTTTTACTTTGTGATGTATGGAACACTCCTTTCTGGCCAGCTGTGATCCATTCCAGCTTTCATATGATGTCTGTCTTCTCTTACTTAAGTCAGTGTGGGAGCTCTGTGTTTGTGTGTGAATGTTTTAGATGATTGACATTGTTGTCTACCTGGGGCTTGTTGCCGTTTAGTGATGAAAGCATTCCATTTCATTTTCTTGTGAGCCTGCAAGATGTTTTGACTAACATTTCCACTCTGTGTCTTATTTTTCTGTATCTTGTTAGTATACAGAAGTCTACGGACAAGGTGTGTAAAACTGAAAGAACCACCCTTAAAATCATTAACAATTAATTGAGATGTTCAGTCTTATGGGTTTTGCAGCTTAACCTACGCTACTTTGCCCTTAAATTGAAACTGTTTTCTCCATCTCATGAGAAATACTACAGGTTCATGAGATATACAGCATCATGCGTGTTCTTTGATTCTCCCTTGGTGCTCTTGGTCTCCAGTGCACTGTCTGCCATCATCTGTCAATAATGATTTTTATCCCAATACAAATGCAGGACACTACAGTATGCTACAAGTTAGTTGTGTGTTGCAGTTTACTTGTAAGGAATAGTGATAAGTAACTTTATTTGAAACGCAGTCTCATTTTGCTTTTCACTGTACGTTTCCATGGGCACACGTAGGGCTTTGCCTAAACACTGGAGCAGTAGTGGTGCTTAGAGAAGCATAAATATCTCGCTAATAAAAGGTGTAATTGTAAAAGTTTGACCTCACTTAAGAAAAAGGAAAAGAAAATGATGAACCCAATAATATAGGATTAAATGAAGAGCGTTGACTGACAATTAATATGCATCTGCCTCCAAGTTTCAAGCTTACTCTTGTAACAAGCAATACTTAAAATGACTATAATAGGACAAAATTGGAGGAAGGTAATGCTTCTATCTTTGTTCATTTATATTCTGCTTTTGCAGCACTTCGGATATAGCCATCCTGTCCCTTTATACGCAGCCAGTTTGTCTGTTATTGTTTGTGTGAGTTTTTTTTTTATTTTCTTTTCTTGTGGAAAGGCAGGACAATGTTTTTGGAGGCGTGAGGGAATATGTGTGTTGGTTTGTTGGTTTTTTTTTTTTTAGACCACCATAAATCATCAGGGGACTTAGGGGTGTTTGGTACCTTCGAGTTATTTATGAATTACTGTATTTCCAAATTGAAAGGTTTTCCAGGCAGACCACAATGGTCCAAAGCATCCTATTTACTGAAATACAGAGCAGGTGAAGTACAGTGTGGCAAATTAGGGGTCCTAAATTCTGTGGAGCTCCTAAACATTGCATAGCTGAAACCTCTCTTACTTTCTTGTACAGCTGAGTTCATGCGTCTGGAAAAGCTGCAGGACAGCAGTCTGCAGGTGAGATGAACTGAACTGGTCTCACCAGCTGAAGAAGTTCAGATAAACTGATTTGGATTTTATCTTTAGGAACAGCCATTTGCATGAGCAGAATGGATTGAAACCAGCACAAATGTTGAAAAGACTTTGTTAGAGAGCATGTATTTAAGGTAATAAATGCTGTTATTTGTTGTATATTAGAGAACGAAAAGGAATCCTCGAAGTATGAAACTGTAAGTTAGTGTTAGAAATAATAAATAAATAAATTAATAAGGGCTCTTACTTTTTGGAGATTATGATCAGCTGCAATATGTGGGGGATGTGTGCTGGTTTGATAGATTTTTTTTTTTTTTTTTTTTTTTTACACAATGAACATCTGTGTTCTGTGTCTAATTTTGTGTGTGTGTGCTTCACTCTTTTAACCTGCACTCACCTTTTTGTGTGAAAAGAACAAGATAAACATTGCTAATTGCTTAATACTTATGTCAGCTAAAAGACTTTCTTAAGCTATCAGCAGTGCAAACACATCAGGGAAAGCTGAAATATTAAACTACTGGAACAGATTTGGCAGAAAGCAAAGCTTTTTTTCTTTAAAGACTTTTTTTTTTTTTAACATCAGATTAAATAAAATAGGCCATAATATAACCAGGAACATTTGAGACCTATCTTTTTAATATGTGTGAATCTAACTTAGTATTTATATTTTTCTAGCTACATAAGTTATTACGATGGTACACATTTTTTCTGGAATTTTGATTGCATATTCATCAGGGAACTGATTTGATGAAGCATTTAAGAATAAGCTTAATTATAAGCTTGTGAATACAGATGTTGTCATTAGTTTTATTTTAATATTATCTATTTGTTGTGCTCAGTTTTGTTGAATTGGAGGCATGAAAGAGACTTTTGCTTTCCTATTGTACTTCGTTGGTTTTTCTTCCAGGGAGAAAAATTCATGGAAATTAATTTTTTTTTTTTTTTTTTGGGGGGGGGGACTAATTTTGTGTGGATTCTACTCATTTGCTTGTTTTTCAGTTTTTCTGTAACAGTGGTGTCACTGAGCTGGTGGAGAGCACAGAGGGGACAGACGCTGTGCTCTTGAGCAAACAGGACATTTTTGAAAGCTGAATGTGCCAATTTGCTTTTAGCATTAGAGGCAATTTAGCAAGATCTTGTAAACAATTCTGTTGTGGTATAGATTTTCAGTTGCAACCACTTTGCCTCCAAAATCTCAACAGGTTTTTTGGTGTGGGTTTTTGTTTGGGTGGGGTTTTTTTCCCCACCTAACAAGAAAACTTCAGTCACCTTAAATGAACCTTGTCAGGATAAGGGGCACCATTTTCGGTAAGCCTGCGTTAACAGCAGTGAAGACTAGGTAGTCTGAAGCCAGTTCATGTCTCTGCTATTCTCAGCTAGAGAACAAAAACGTTTGGTAAAGCGAATACGTCTTCAGAGTCGAAATGAGATTTTAGTTCTGAATTAATCTTCGCTACAGAAAGAGAGGCTTGGCTTTTGATCTTCCTAAGGGACCTCTTTGGAAGCAGAGCGCTCTGAATTCTGACGGGTGACTGACAGTGTAGAAGGGGCATGATAAAGCTTATGGTCTAGAGAAACCTCGTCGTCTGAAAGGTCAGTTGGATTGAGGGTGGGAATAAACATTTTCCTGCTAATGCATTTTTAAAACATAAGGGACGTCAGCAAACAGTGCTGGAGAAATGGATTATAGATGTCTCAAATTGACCCACAAGTCATTATCTGATGGCTCTTTCAAAGACACAGAGGAAGGAAAAAGAAACGATGCTGCTCACCATGTTCTAAAATTCAGAAGATCAGACGATGCCAGGGAAATGGCGTAAACACTGATTGCAGCAAAATGTTTTTCCGTCTCTTTGCTTTCGATAACTGGAAATGTCGCCTGAGAAGTTTTGGCACATTTGTTGTCAGAGATGTCTCTGAGATCAGTTTACAGATGCTGTATGACAGGGTGCTAGCAGGTGAACTGCGACACCTAGACTGGACTGTTTGAGATGGAAAGTTTCATCTGGCATCTAGGACAGTGATTCTTCTCTCCCTCTTCACCATCCGCAAATATCTTAAGATGTCGGATGATCCAAGCCTCTGCTATAGGACGTGATAGGGCTTTTATGTCACTTCTGCATCTAAACTGATTTCAACATATACTTATGGTAAAACAAAGGCTCTGATATAAGGAGTTCTAATTGTAAAGCTTTGGCATGAAATGTTTAGACAGTATTATAAACCTAGCCAAGTGTAAAATCTTCCTAGGGTTGAGAGCAATTTCTGTCTGTTTTCCACCTGGAGCACTCAGAATCAAGAGGTTAGGCAAGTTGGCTAGTGTGACGGCAAAGTGAAAGAATAAAATAAGGAAAGAAAGGAATGGATCTCCAATGCCTTATTGAAATCTTGCATATAAAACAGAGCATGATTTTCTTTTGCAGATAATAGTTTGTAGCCTATATCCCTTCTGTATCTCACGCATTCCTATACTTCTGGTTATGTTATTCCAGCTATCTGTTACAGTGTAGGCTGAAGAAAAATATTTTCCTTCTCTTATCTGTGCTCTCAAATTCAGCATCAGTCTGTTGGGGTAATTACACTCAAGTAGCTTTGATTGCTGTGCAGCTTCTTGTTTTGGCTATTTTTAAAGCCTGATACCTTGTTCTTTTTGCAGGCTTCGCGACTACACAGCTTTACACAAAAGAGACTGTGTTTCTTTGTGATGCCGCTGCTGATCCCTGACAGATTGTGTATGCGTTTGTGGCCAAGTTTAGCTGAGTGAAAACCTGGCCTACTTTCTAAAGTGGTTTTTTTTTTTTTTTTCAGGCTGTAATAAATGTGGCAAATTTGGAAGCAGAGAGGATTGTTCAGGATGCCTTATTTGAATGCCAATACTTAGAGCGCGTTCACAGATCATTAGTGCTTCTTAGCAGTGCTGGAGTGTACCGGGTGGCTTTGCTGTACCTGAGTATACTTCTTCAGCCTCACCTGCTGCTTTGTGAGAGTGGCTGTCACAAGGGCATTGCAAAAAGCTTTCCACATGACTCTTTGCACTTCAGAAACTGATAAGACATTGGTTTTTGCCATACTTGCTTGCAGGGCACAAAAGAATAATGTATATGCTTTTGTTTATTGACTCTTAAATTATTTTTTAAATGCTTCTTCTACTCAAAAACCATAGGTAATATTGGTTTGTCTTAAAGCATTTAAGAAACTTTTGCTTCAGATCAGATGCCTGAAAGGCTAGAAATAAGTCCTACGCCAGATCCCCAGTTCATGTAAGTTATCACAATTTGAATAAAGTAAATTGAGTGATAATAGATATGACTGAGAATCCAAATTACTCTGTGCATATTTTTTTTTAGTTACGTGAAATCCAACAAGTCTGTTTATTCCATTACTACTCTCAACGTGGGGGCGTGAATGGAATCTTTCAGGCCTACAAAGGATTCTTCTGGTGTCGAAAGCTTTCTAGCTTCACCTGTGATGGATATTATTGTTGTCTGAAATACCTGATCGCACATTTAAATACTAACTCTGCAGTCCTGCTCTTTTAAGGAGATAGGACAGAACATTCTGTTCTTGAATGGTGCTGAAAGGCTTCTGAAGGTTCTTCAAAGATTTGGAGAATTTCAGAATTTTCAGGTACAGACCATTTTAAAAGACGTTTTGCTAGAAAAAAAGAGATGTTTTCATCTTTATGATGTGTATCCAATGCACCTTGTAAGGAAGGTTTGATCTACCCAGAAGTAGCATATAGCTTTTGCAACCTATGATTTCATTATGGATTTGATGGTGATTGTTAGTATAGATTCTCCAGCTGCATTGTAACTTCTTGGCATGTAATTTACTCTTTCTTTCAGGTTTGAGTATTTTGCTATATTAATCCTTAATTTAGGATTTTTCCTCTTGAATTCAAGCAGAAATAGAAATAATTACAATTTTTCATGGTAGGTACACTGGATGAATTGTGTCAAACTATCTGGCAAAATAAAATAGTGCCACATCACAAAAAATAACTTACTTGAGATTTGATAGAAATTTGTATGATGATAAAAATTTGACCTCAACTAATTTTATAGGTAAGTGTAGATGGACAGGTTGTATTGGCAATGTTGTAAGTGACTGTAGCTGTCAGTATGTAACGTATGCTAGGAGGGGTAGCTGGCTGTGTCCTAAGTTTATGGTTGGCATCTGGTAGCCATTCTCCTTTGTTGTTTCTCCCTACAGCTTCATCCTATGCCCTGCAGCATCAAAACAGCAGATCCAGCTCCTTGCAACATGCTTTCCTGCTTCAATACAAAGTCACAAGAGCATGCCACTGGGCCTCAAAATTATTTTGGGTTTAGTTAAAGAAATAAGTGTTCTAACATTCGCACTTGACCATTATACTGTTCTCCGTGCCTGTGTGCTCAGGCATAAGAATTAGCGCATGTTAGAAATTAATTGTTTTCCCATGCTTTTTAGATCTCGTATGGAATGCCGCTTTAACCAGGTGTATAGCTTAGGATATCTTTTACTTGTGCTAAAATAAATCTCAAAAAGATGAAATGTGCCAGTAAGGTCTGCCTGGAAACTGTCGTCATTTCTGCCTCAAGATTTGTCGGAAGGTTGGATAATAGGATGGTTGGAGTAGCAGGTGGGAACTTTTCACGGCTGGCATTGCTGCGCTGACTGGGTGCACTGACTGTAGTAGGAAGGAGCTTGACCTTCAAGCGGTACGAGCTCTTAGAACAGTGTCTGACAGATGTGTAAAAGATGCTGATTGATACGGAATACAGCGTGCCAGGCTGCTGCTTGATTGGGAGCTGTCTGAACTAGCGCTAGTTCAACAGCATGTGTTGTGCAACACGCAAAGTCAGTCTACTTTAACTCAGAAAATGTGTTTCTGTAGTCAGACTGTATAAATAATGAGAGTACATATGCACATTTATAAAGATTTCTAAAAAAAATATGCCTCACCTACCACTGTGTTGAGAAAACATACTTTCAGATGAAGAAAGCCCCACAAAAATATTTGTTGTGTACCAGTTGTCAGGCCATTGTGTCTGGTTCTTGGTTTGCTTTTCCTTGAAGCGTGAACTGTTTTTTTTAAAGAGGGGTTTTGGTGGTGTTTTTTCTTGGGTTTGTTTTTTTTTTTTTTTTTGTGGTGGGTTTTTATTTGAGGAGGGTGTGTTGGTTGATTGGTTGGGGTTTTTTTGAGAAAGATTGGAGAGCCTTGGTGTGTAAACAGTGTGTTTTCACTACTTAGCCATGTTTTTGATAGTTCTGATCTTACTGCTATGTTGTTAATTTGTGGAAGCTTGGATAGCCTTTGTATATTGCTCCATCATGCCCTTACATGCAATGTGCTGGTTTTGATTGGCAGATCAGCTGATGTAGAAGAATCTTCATGAAATGGCTGTGTTGCAAAGTTCTCTTTTCCTTCTCATTTTTACCACTTGTGCATGGCCTTCTGATATTCTTAACATATGTGTTCACCTTTGTGTTAATGCCTGATATTTGATGCCTTTATTAATAGCAAGACCCTTTAATAACATGTATGTTTCTTACTATGATTCATGTGAGTTTTAATCTTTGGTATTTCTTTATTATGTCACCACTGCAGAGCAGTCTGGAACTTTGGCTTTTTTGCACCTCATTATTTCTTTCAGGAGAGAGAAGCGAGGAAGCTCGACTGTACTGTTGACTTGAAATCTGTACAAAAATGCAGCTTTGAGACAATAACTTCCTTGAATAGATTTCCTACTTGGCAATATGGGATGGACCAGTCCTTTAATACTACTAATTTGCATGAAGCATTGCTTGGTAGAACATGAACTGTAGTCCCCTTCTCAAAACTCAAAAGGGATTTAAACAATGATTACTCATATTCTTGTTGTGAGCCCATCAGTGTGCATCTACTTTAACTGTAAATCTTAGGATTAAAAAAAAAATACAAATCTTGCCCTCACTGGATCTGGCATGGAAACCGTATATTCTTAACTTTTGAAAACAACGGCCTCGCTGGCTGTGTGCAGATTTACACCGGGTTTCGCAAGCGATCACAGGCTGTGCAGAAAACAGCTTGGCTTGGGAAGGTGTTGGTCCTACGCGGGAAGTCCCTTGTGTGAGAGAATTCAGTATCTTCAACTGCCGTTCCAGGAATAAGGTATAGTGCTCTTATTTCATTAAACACAAATTCTCAGTGTAAAACTGTTTCTTTCTTCAGTACCCGCAAACCGAGATACTGCTCACGTGTAATTGCAGGAGGACACAATGGCTTGTTGTCTCTTTAACCTGTATTAGCACTGTTTTAAAGCATCGTATTAAACTGTGTCCAGAAGTGTCACTGAACATGTATGTACTGAATGAAAATCAATAGTAGAGGATAATCTCGCATTTTGCCTGAACTAATGGTGAGACTGACTTTTTAATAGTTTGAAAGTGCTGGAAATAGCATATGATGGTGTCACTTCCTTCCCTGTTTAAAAAATTATTTTCTTGTATCTGATGCTGCATACAACATTACTGCAATCTCTTTGCAACTTCTCTGAGAGCGGCAGGGGAAAAGTCAAATGCTGCATGCATTTGTTTTTAGCTTCTTGAGTCTGAGAAGACTTCAGTTTCAGATCTAGGTAATTGCTGTTTCTGTCTTGTCTTAGGATGGATTATTCATTATCTTATACGTGAGCATTGCCAGTCTTCCTAATTAATACTGATCTGTTCTGCAGTGTGGTGACTTTTTTTCTTTAGAAAGCAGGCTGAAATTCTTCTGAAAAGGTGAGTGAGAAGCTGCGTTTGGAGAAGAAAAGGCATTGTCAGATTGACTTTTATTTTTCTTAAAATCAAACCCTTTTTTACCAAATTCGGTTATATTCCATTTATGTGTGCCTGTCAGTGAAATTAGGATCTCTAATTATATTTATTGCTGATATATTTGCCTGGAGATGGCGCTCTTTTTTTTTTTTCACCTGAAGGTACTGGATTAAAATCTATCATTTAAGAAAACTATTTCAATTTCTCGTTCTTCTTTTCCTTGCAATCAGGTCTGGTGGCCAACACCACCTCGAGGAGAATGCCCTCCTTGGGGGGTTCCCAGGTTTCTCTGGGTATAGTGGTATTTTTCTTACAAATTTAAATTTCAGGGGCTAGACAGTTATAATGGTGCACTTCAGAGCGAGAGCCAGACAGAGAGGGAGTTGTGTCAGAAAGAACATTCTCTTAATATGTGGACATGCACGGGGAAGCCTTTGATCCCAGAATCTGGGGAGACGAAACATCTGCTAATGATGATGATTGAATATAACCTTTTGGGGACAAATTCTGCAGGCATAAGAATTTGTGCCTGTCTACTGACTTCTGTGGAAAATATTTCAGTGTAGCTGGATCTTTTGTTGTTTCAGGTAATTCTAAAATATTTATTGTAGATACTACCTGAATACATATGGATTCTACACCCCAATGTATTTTATAATGAAGCTCTTTCTGTAGTGCTCAACAGTGGAAATGAAGAACTATTTACTGCTGTATGTTTTTCAGAAATGCAGAGTTTTCTTCCTGCAAGCAGTTACTCATTAAACTGCACACAGTCCATATTCACTAATCAGTTGAGTATCTTTGAATTATGTTTTAGCTGTAAGAAACAAAAATATGTGGGCCTTTGTTCAGAAACACACTGCTGTTTTGAATCGCCCGAAGCTGGAGCAGGGATTATTGAAAATTAAAGAAGAAAAGAGTGGGTAAAATGAGTTTGTTTTTGTTGCGCTAAGCCCAGAGAAATCCCCCAAAGCAGGAATTTAAAGCTCAAAGTTTAATACTTTTGTCAGCATGCAAATGGAAATGCTACAACTAGTGTATTTTCACTGGAAAAAGAAGGAAAGGTGCTGGTTCTGGGTCTTTTTAGGAACACGCTCAACAGCAATTCATCTTTCTTTTCCAAATGTTAAGCAGTAAAAGCACTGCAAATAATAGAGTCTTTCTGTGGACTTCGGAGCACAAAGATGAGCAGTTGTATATGCTGGCTAAAAAGCTTATGTTTAATGAATCTTTAAGAGATGGGGATATTTTTTTTTCTTGCTCATCTTGGAGCAGACAGTAGAATATTATGGCTATTAGAAAACGCTGTAAAACAAAGCTTATGATTACGTCCTGTCTGCGGTGTTTTTCAGTAATGTAGAAAGAATTGCTGACCTTCACAATGACAAATGCCTTACATTAGTACAATGATGTCTAGGCCCTCTTCTTCCAAAACCTGCAAATACTCCAGTGGGTGTTAAGTATGATCGAGTACTCTGTGGAAGTGAAGAAGTCATTACTGCTTCTGGCAGTCTCATGGTTTTCTTTTAAGGCTTCTTAAAGTGCATAAAATTAAAAACCCTTGAGAAATGGTACAAGCACTGCTTTTATAACGCAGAGATAGACAAAGTACAATGGGTATGACAAAAGATGCACTGCATATAGAGCATTTCAGGGTGTGTGACAAACAAAAGAAGATATAAAAGCAGCTGATAGCGTAGATCATAAAAGCGAGTGAAAGGATGTGGTTTACAGCAGGTGACGCAAAGCCAGCCTGCGGAGAACATCCACACAAGAAGTGTTTTCCAGCTCACTGCCGGCTGTACTTGCAGAGGGTACTGACCAGCCTTTAAAGCTGTAGGTAACTTCAGACAGCAAATTGCATGACAGTTTGAGCCAGAGGTTCTTGTGGTGGCGCACATGTGGTGGCAGCTTGTGTAGGAGGAGAGGTTGCTTTGAGGGGTAATACAGCTTTTTGGAATTTCTCATTTCACTAAGTCGCTAAAGGTTGGTAAGGGCCAAGGAAAGTGGGCAGAGGAAGGAATATTCTTCTGCCTCTCCCCCTCAAGTTCTCTCTCTTTCTTTTTTTTCTGTCTTTTCTTTTTTCTCCCTTTAAGGGAGAGTGCAAGCTGAAGGAGCAGTAGACTAGCTGGCTTGACTTCCTTCAAGAAGAGTACTGGAGGAAAATAATTACATTGTTTTGAAGTCTCCTAGAGAAAACAGTCTGATCAAGAACAAAGCACGTTAAACCAAGTGGGTCTATCGCTGTGTTTCAGAAAAAAAATTAGATGCAGGAGATGCTTCCTCTCTTAACTTCCAATATGACTTTTGGTACAATGTAATGAACATAAGAGGATAACCTGGATTAGGTGATACACAGATACAAAATAAAGGAGAGTACAGCTGGAAAACTTCCCTCCAGTTGTCACCAGTTTGCTTGCAAACTGGAAGTTTTTCAGAGGTCTGACATTGTGCTGCATTTTTGTGAGCAGGCTGAGTGATGGCGTATGCGTACTCCCTTATATTTCCAGGTGACATTTCCTCCTTAAGGGCCTTTAAGGATAGGTTAGACGATTGTCAGAATGATGTAGGCAGAGCTGATCCTGCCTTGAGGAAATAGATGCAGCCAGTAACCTTTTCCAGTTCCAGCCCATTTGCCCGGCTCCTGCCAGTTCTCTGTCTGACAGCTTAGGGGTGGGGAAGGGCTTTGGTTGTTTTCTTAATATTCTGACATTTCCAAGGAAGACAGAACTTTTTTCACTATATTTTTGCTCTTAAGCAGAAGGCGGCATTGTTATACTAGTCTGGGCCTGTTGGAACTTCGCTGGAAGCACCTTAGCTTGATCCTTCCCTTCTATCTGAGGCGGAGTATTGCTTTTGGAAGGGTCTCCTGTCTAGCATGTGTGTTCTAACACTGAAGATAATCACAGCAGTTTTGTGTAACTTGATGTAGTACTGGATTGCTGTGCTAGAACACTGTTTTATATACATGCACCATAAGGATGACTTGGTTGTGGTGTAGGCCAGAGGGTACTACAGAAATATAGTTAAAAAGTGTGGATTTCGTTGTCATTTGAACATGGTAAGACTTGCATAGGCCTGTTTTCTAACATCACCTAAAGAAGAAATAGTGTTTTGACTGTGAGTCTGTCCCCTCCAACAAAGTCAGTTTTGGCTTCTGAAAAGGCCATAAAAAAACCCACTAAGCTCATAGAGATTGTCTTTTTAAATGCCTGAAGTGTGATTTGTGTATGTTTCTTTAATTCTCCAAATATTTTGGTCATCGTTGTCTGAAGTACAATGGCAGTTCTTAACAACAGGTTCAGTGTACAAGGTGCCATTCCTTAATTAGCCATTTCTCCCAAAATAAATACAAGCATATAACTGTCACCCTTCATAAGATGCATGCTTTGGTTTTACTGATTCCATTGGGTCATATCAGCCTGGATTACAAGGTGACCTTTCTCCACCTCTAAATAGGTTGGTGGCTTGCCACTGGCTCGGAACCCTTCTTCCAAATGTGCTGTCCTGGTCCAAGCCAGATGTGGGCTTATATTTTATTTATTGTCATATAAAAAGTGCAGAATCACTTCAAGTTATTGTACCTTGTATCTGAGTGATACAGAAGTATCTGTAATAATAATAACAACAATAACATAATTACACATTCCTTGAAATACTAGTTAAATGTTGCTTATTCTTAAGTATAGCTTTGTGCTCTCTTCCCATCTGAGTTTGCAGACTTCATTGGAATGCAGTGTGGTATAAATAGACATAAATTATTTGCTATCAGGCTAATAAAAATCTTCTTGGCATCCCAACATATCTCCTCTCCCACTCCAAACCATCCCATTCTATAGGAAAGGATGTCATGAGGAGTCTTGTATTTTTATTAGGAAAATTTCTTTTTGTGTGAGAAAATTCATACACATTATTCCGTTTTTCACTCTGCCAGTATCTTTGTTATATATGCCAGAACATCTCTGCTAACTTTCTCACTTAAGAATTCAAGAAAAAATAATTAAAAAACCAGGTTTCAGCATTGCTCAGCAGAACTGCAGTGGTTGATGCTATGATGGAAGTTCATATTTTAAAAAAGATTGTAATTTACAGGGTATAATAAATAATTATAGTTGTGTTACAGCTGTCAACACAAATGAGCAAAGTACTCTTTGCAGTTAAGAATCCTTTTATGCTATTTGTTCTGGAACTTGTTCACAATAATTTAATAATTCAATGTTGGTCTAACTGGCGTGACTTGAATTAATGAGGGTCCAGTACACTGTATTTCACAGTCAGTAGCTGACGAGGTGTGCCTCTTCCTCTGTCATCCTGTGTTCTGACACCCCATCCACAATACTACTGTGTTAAGAGTGGCAGAATATAGATGAGCATAAAATATACAGTAAAATTCACCATTTCAACTAAAATAAGAAATATCTCTGTTATCTGCTTAACTAAAAGGGGCTTTTGTTTTATTTATTATTTAGCCAGGAGAGGCATCAGTTGATCTCCTGGCTCGTCAGTGAACAGGAGGTGGGACCCCTGACCACCAGGAGCCCCTTCAATCCCTGAAAGGCCATGGGTCTCCACAGAGCCAACCTGCCCCCTCTGCCCAGCTCCTGGTACTCAGGAGCAGCATGGGAGGGCTGCAGCGGTGATACCTGCACTCCTCGTGAGCGTGTGGATGCTCCTGGCATTGAAGCCCGTGTTACTTCTTGGCTTTTGGTGAGCAGAAACGAGAAGAGACAGTAGATGAGAGAAAAGGGAGCTGGTGGGAGAGTGGCAAAGGGAACTTCAAAGACATGGAGAGATCCCGAAAAAATGGAGACAGATCTAGATTAGAAGAACTGAAGGAAAATTTGCTAAGGAAAGAAGGAGGGAAATGAATGCGGCGAGGGGCAGGGGGGGAAGAATAGGGGTAATACCCTGTGTGAGTGTAAGGAAAAGAGACTGCGGCTGAAATTCGACGAAAGGCTGAAAGGGACTGACAGCTGCTTAGGGGATGAAAGCTGGGTCTCTGCAATCACGGAGAATGGATGAGGAAATTATAATGTGTGTGTTTGAAGTGGATTTCAGCTTGAAGCCTTGTTAAACTTAACTTCTGATATTCTGGCTTGCTGTTGAGAGCCAAACAGAATATTTGTACAAGTTCCTGGATGCTGTTGGCTGAAATCGGGAGCCAATCCTCATTATTAGGTAAATTATACCCTTAAAAACATATGAGCTGTTGAAAAGTAGCTGAAAAAATAAAATTACTAAAGTAATGGAAAATAGGGAAGGACAACGGCTGCAGTAGCAGGAACATGGAAAACAGAGGGGAGAGAAAGTGAGCAAGACCTAGAAACAGGCAAAGCAAGAGAGGAGCCCGCCTGCAGAAAGTGATGGGAGCTGAAGGAAACCGTAATGAGAGGCAGTAGCATGTTTTCCTCCATCTAGTCATTAGTGTGGATGTTTCTGGTAAAGAGGCAATGGCAGGTAGCCATGGTTTTGGTCCATTGTGTTTGAGACGAGGGCAGGACACTGATAGTTTCTCCGGCTGGCTGCCTCTGTACTCTTGGAAGTGATGAGTAGCCAAGGACTCTCCACACTCGTGTTCTGCAGGTTTTGGGATCTTGCAGGTGGATATGGTCGACTTTGCTGAGAACGTGTTTCCATTCAATATTTGACATGTGGGAAATTATTCAAAGGAAACTATGAAACCTCCCAGTCTACATGAAAGCTAGGCCATGATTCAGTAGCAATTTTTTCCCCTGTTCATTAGATAATAACATAAAGGTTTGAAAACTGCTTTACACTTTTCCTTTGTCCTTTAAGTGCTGGTTTCGCAAATGGTCTTAGCTCTGTTCCTGGGTGCCAAATTAATTTTTCTGGGCTGTCGCATAATGCTGCTAGGTGAGCAAAACCGGTGCAAATACCACCTAACACAAAAACGTTCCAGTACCTGTGTTTCCTCTTCATCTGTGTACTTTGGAGACAATAGACCATGCCATGGTTGAGGAAACATGCCCTGGAGGCAAACATCTGAAAAATGAATTTGTATTTATACACATTTCACTTCATTTGTGTGTTTCTACTCCAGGAACTGTGAAAACATGTATAACTTTTTTTTTCTAGTAAAAAAGCGAAGCAAGAATTACTTACAGAAAAAAACTAGTGCAGGTATCAAAGTGCGTCTCTGAAGCAGACTGTACAGGGTGGTGTAGTTCTGAGGGGCTTGGAGTTTGCATTTGAGCCTGCTGGAAATGGCAACTTGCTAAAAGGGATTGAGATTAGGGATATCGTTCGTCTGGACAAAGGAAGAATTGGGGATGTCTTCCTTTCTTCATGTTTGCTAGAGTTTCTCCAAAAACCTGACCCATTTTAATATAAAAAATAAAAAAATAATTTAAAAAAATTAGTTGTGGGGGAATATCCATAGCGACCATAAAGGCATGCCGTGCAAGAACAGTTCCTGTTAAGATTGTATTTTGCAGGCTCAGATTTAGATTGAAGTTGGTTGCTGGTGATCTTTATGCCAGAGGAAAGGTATGTATATTAAATATTGGTTAAATGTTCTATGTTATAAGCATAGTCTGGTAGGACACAGTCTCCGTTGTTGTGCAGGATGGTCCCTGTCAGCTGTGCTCGGAACTGTAAGGATTTGACCTGGCAAATCCAGCTGAGAGAACGGGGAATGTTAGAGTCGAAGCCTGGCTTGGGAAAGGACATCTCAGCCTGGCTACTGGGAAGGAAGTTCTCACCGCTCTTTCTAACTGCTCACAAGCCACTGTTCTTATTTTTTTTGTGGGCTTGAGCGTGTGTCTCTGCAGTACTGAATTACCAGTTGAACACTGCTTCAGTGTGGCTGGCTTCCGTTGCGGGTGTAATCATCTCTCTCCAGTTAAAAACAGGAGCCACCAAGGTTCGGGCTGTTTCTTCAGACAGGGCAAAACGTGTTCACCAGTTTGTTTTCAGAGGCTGAAGCACTAGGAGTTATTTATGCGGTGGAGGATGTGATGTTTTAAAGAAACAAGTAGGTGAAGTTCTGCCCAGATGCTTAGCATCTATTCTGGTTAATTTTGAGATACGCACACACCACACAGATGTGAACATACATACAGACACATTGCTTTGCAAATTATTTATTTATTTCCCCCGCCTTTTACAGCTAAAATAAAATAGGCACCTTCAAGAAGTGTTGCTGTATTTGGATATGATAGATTATATCATGCATAACTAGTTTTCTGGGACATAGATGTAGGTGTCTGCCATCTCTATTTTACTATTGCCGCAAGAAACATAATGCAGTACCTACTTCTTTTAGTCATGATTTTGATTAAATTTTCAGCTTTCACGATTTATACACGGCTGTGTAACTTGGATGTGCTGCTGCATTTCCAAGTAATATACCTTCTGAAGTAATAGGATCCTCTCTCAGTGTACAGTCTTATATCTGAGGCTGACAATTGTTTAATCATTTTGTCATATCTTTTGATTGCTGCTTAGTAGTAACTTCTCATTTGCACATTGATTGTATCCCGGGCAAGGAACTCCACTGTGGTACCCTCTGTAAAAATGCACAAAAGAAAAGGTGCTTGGTCATCTGAACGATTAGGGAACCAGTTTGTGCTTAATAGATCACACTTGCATTTGTAACTTAATACAACATGTTCCCTTAAAGCAACGAAAAGAGGTAATCTGTATATGTTATGCTTCTATAATTAAAAGCTATACGTATTATTAAGACTGAGTGTTTCAAACTTGTGCTTACTTATCAACATTTTAATAAAAATAAAACTGAAAATCCCCGCAACAAATTTTAAAGCTGTTTCAAAAAGCTATCTGCCCTCAATAAACCTGAAACAAATACATACTGATTATATAGGTATTGTTGTTTTTGTAGACTTACTAACTTCCTTTCAGAGACCTGAATACAAACGGCCTTGATAAAATGTCACTGCTTTTCTCCTAATCCACTTTGTAATTTTTTGTATTACCGAACTTTGTAATGGTTTTACTGTCTTTGTGCAGAAAATGCATCGTTGTTGAATTGAATTGGGTTGTTGGCTGAGTCATAAGCCACCAAAGCATTGTGGTGTCTGTATTCCCAGCTTAAACTCTGCTGTTGCTTTCAAGAGCACAATACTAATTTGTTTCCTAAATAATGAAGTAAAGGCGGCATACAGCAACTTGGTTTCTTAAATTATCCATTGCAGTTTTAGGCAGAAGCTTTGTTTTACTCCTACCCCATTTTTCTCCTCTTAAGCAGTATTTTTTTTTTTCCCCTTTCATTTTGCCTGAGGTAGTCTTTAAAAGAATTTGGGCTTTATTTCATGAAAAGGTCAAAGTTTCAGAGGTATTATTTTCTTACTGCCAAAATAGTTGCTTTGCAATTCTGAAATATGAATGGGTTTTAGCCACATAATCGAAATAAGGGGAAGATGTGATGGGCAGGATTTTTTTTCTGATTTGAGTCTCTACCAGTTCACTCTTTTGTGCATAGTTTTATCTGGAAGGCAATTTGTCGTCCTGACAGCAAAGCCAGAAAGCGGCAGGGTTGGCCGGGTGGCTCCCAGGGGCTGGCGTTGGCACGGAGGGTGGTAGCCGTGCGGGAGAGGCTCCATCCCCTGCAGTGCCGGGGCTGAATTGGGAGGGAGCAGGGAGCTCGTGCCTTTGTTTTAGAGATTTGAGTATGTTTGTTTACTTAATATGCTGATATTCGGAGAAAGATGGAAGCGACCCTCGGGTAGTTGGTACTCAGTTTCTGTGTATATTCCCGTGTAATACATGATCCTTTCAAATAAGCGGAGGGGTATAAGATCAGCATCTAGACAGCTAACTGCTATAGTGCTCTCAAAACCTTGAACCTTGCTCATGAATCTCACACCTCCTGTGCCAGCGCTGCTTTTCTGGTGGGGGAGAATGAGTTTATTCCTATTCCATTGAAGTTTTTAATCCTCATTTGCCTTTTAGAAAGAACAGCAGTTGCAATACGTGCTTTACACTTTCTTTCTTCAATGCTCAGATCCTAGGTGTGGTTAGGGGTTTATCATAATATTTTGAATAGGAAGTAGGTTTAGATAAGCATTCCAAAAAGTGATGGGAAAGCAAATGCTTAATGGGATAGTGAGCAGAGAAAGCTGTAATATGCACCTGTCAAAATGTTGTCAATATGGAACCACGTAACCATTGCTATTTTATTTTTAAACAGAAAGGCTAACTAAAGATGTTAAATTCAGAACTCAAAGAGAATGTCTTTATGAATAACATCTTGCTATAAAATAAAAAGTATCATTTTTATTGGAAATACTGTCATAAATATCAGTATGTTTCATAGTATATGTTAATGGATTATTTTTATGAAATATATTTGTGGTAGTCTTTTACAATGACCAAATAATTTAATCTTAAACACTAAGTATATTTTGAGACTTATTTTAATAAACATGCTTAGTGACTTGTTCTGTGTTAAAGACTATCACAAAGAGAGTTCAAAAATTAGGTTCCTGAAAATAATATTTAAAAATAACTTTTTTTGTTAAATATTTTCTGAGGTCACAGGCTAGTGAAGGATGAGTGGTGATCTGTCTTTGTGAAGGCTGCATTAAAACTGCAGGAGTTTTTGGAGCTTTTCCTTCTTATATTTTAAAAATGGTTTCAGACATGAGTTATCGTGAAAGCAGAGACAATTTTACTGGTTCCAAGTGAAGGTGTGTGATCTGTCCATGATGGTGTTTGGTGTTCCATAGTAACCTGCGTGTTCATGTGAAGAAGCAACTGAAAAATTGCAAGGGCTATCTCATCTTTGCAGGAAGGCAAGAATAATTTTGTCTGTTGAAATAACTGATGAAAAGATAACTTTTTAACTTACAAAGCAGTGTTTCGGATTTTTTGCCGTAACACCAAATGGTTTTCCTCAGTGATGGGGAATTTTGTTAAACCAAATTAAAAGTCAAAATATAACGTTTAACTTGTAATTGTAGTATACTGTTTTGCATGCAAAGGAGGTATCAATTGCTGTAGAATTTATTCTGATAAATGGAGTATGGCTTTTATGTGATAACTGAATGAACTTCTCTTGATTATAAATAAACAAAAATGAGTAATCAAGGTTGTTTTGTGTTTGTGTTTTTTGGTTTTTTTTTAACAATTAGCTACTTACTTGTGTAAGTGTGCCAGGTATTTTTTTTTTTTTGGGTGTGTGTGTGCACTGATAAATCTCTAAGGGTTTTAACATAGGGATTTTTTGAAACGCAGGCATATCTCATGATTCAGTCAATCTTCTGTGAGTTTAATTTATTAACTTTTCAAGGGACTGGAGCTGGAAGCTTCTAGTAACACAGATATTCATAGATGGACTGAAATTCCAGACCTCTGGTGCCAGGGCGCTGTATGGAGATGGGGTTAGCACAGTGTGTTTAACAAGATGATGCTCAGCCCCCTGCAGCTCCAGCGGGGTTCGTCTCCTTTCCTTACCTGCCTGGTGGTGGTGGTGCCATTCCTTACACCCTTCTTCTCCACTCTTTCATTTTTGCAGGTATTAAGTGTTTTTCCAGTAAAATGAGGTGTAAACTACAGACGAGTTAAGTATGTTTTGTGATACGGAAATTCTGCAAAGGTTTGGGGGCAGATGGCAAACCAGGCATCAGGCTTTGCTTGCAGTGACAAGAAGTCCTTTTCATGTGTGTAGAAGTCTTGTGTCCCTCTAGCTGTTTCTGCCCTTCCCCTTTCTCTCCAGCTGGGCATGGGATGCATGGAATCAGCCAGAAAACTTTTGTTTAACAAGATGGAAGTGCCTGGTGACTTCCTGCTGAATTCTCACGTCCTAAGTAAATGAATTGCTAATTACAATATGTTCTGAGAATAAGATCTAATGTAATAGAAGACTCAACCATAGTCCTTGAAGATACAGAACTTAGCCTTATGTCACATAATACTTGACACAGTAATAAAATACTTGATAAAGTAATAGGATATTACTTTAGCTAAATAATTACATAAAATAATGGGCACTGACAAGCAAGGTTTCCAGAAGACTCTTCTGTTCCATGTCCTTATTTAAAGGACTCTTAAGTATGTTGTTTAAATCATTGCAAAGAAGATAGCAAAATTAGAAATTACTGTGAAAAGGAAAACAAAAATAAGTATCTTGAGATGATGTGGGTACAAGCTTGGATTTTGTAAGACGAAATAATAAGTATTAGAAGTACATGAGGGACTGGCAGTGAATTACAAACTTATGCAAGAATTGCCCAATGCAGGTTGTTTTTTCTTATAAACCTGAGAATTAAACATTAGCTATGTAAGCATTTTCTGCTGATCTTTTAGTTAGGGCAAAACCATTTTGAGTTCACAATTCTATAGGTTTTTATGTGAAATCTTACTTTAGATTTGGTAGCTGTAATGGTGGATTTGTATTTGATGTAGCTTTAGGACAACGGGGTGAAATAAGTCCACCTCAAGAAATATGTCTGCCTGTGTCCTTCTGACATGAGATTATTGTACTTTTGTGGCTTGACTTGGACTGACTTGGTCTGTTCTGTTTAGAAAATAAGAAGATAAGATGTGCTAGAAAATAAAGCATTGGTCCAATTGAATTGTTTATTCTCTATTGTAGACACTTCTGTAAAATTAATTCCTTCAGTGTCCTAGAGTTAGATTGTTGGAAGCTTCTTGGCAGTTTTGCTCATATATGAAGAAAACCTTAGCTTTTATAGTTTTGTGGCTCATTGGAGCTACTAAAGGCATGGTAACGAGTATGTACTTCATCACTTTGCTCAACCTCGTATGTAGTAGCATTCAGTCACTCTATTTCTGTGTCTCAGTCAGTTGAGGATTATAATGACCGTATAGCTGATGAGTGTTGTAACTGGTACATTGATGAGAGCGATGCAATGCTCTTTGTTCTTTCTGAACCTTTCCCGCAACACTGAGGCGATATCTTCTAGTTTCTTCCTGTGAATATTTCAGCCTGTGAGGATATCGCCAAAATGGTGGGGAGGAGGAATATTATGCTTCCCCTGCCTCATGTGCGCTGTGTAAAGTGGAAGGTGGGAGAACTATGCTGGATTAATGCTTGGGTTCTTTTCAGCGTTTTCTACATCCCTAATCTTCATGGCCATTTTTAGATGATGGTAACCTATGAAATCAATCATCAAAATCCAAAGCATGGATTGCGATGGATTCAGTCCTCGCAGTGCTCCAGTATGCGCTGTCTTGAATTCAGTGTTGTGTGAGCAGATGGTTACAATTTACCTTTCTGGTGCTCTCTTAATAATAGAAAATTCTTGTGAGTATTAGAAAAAACAGAAAAAAAGAAAGAATAGTATTTTTCTTAATTTGGCTCGGTTCAGCTGCCCCAGCTGTTTCCCTCGTTTCCATTCATGACTTAGACTTAGAGGGAAGAAGTGGCGGGGAGAGGTGGATTTCTCTGCGGAGCAGGCTGCAGACTGAGGAGCACCACGGGGCAGCGGGGTGCCCGTGTGCACAATTCCTCTTGACATTAATGGCCATTACGAATATAAAGTGAGGCTAGCATGCAGTGATTACACACGCAGAGCCAAATTATTATTGTTAATGATGATGTGTATATGTTTCAGTGAAGGCTGGATTGCTTCTAATGGGTTTTGTTTTCAGTTCCTTTGTTCGGTGTGAGGTACTTGTGGCTCCTGAGTTCTTGTTTTAAATACGATTCCCCTCTTCTGCTGTCTGTGAAGCATTATTCCGTGTTTCTCTCCATTGATTTATGCGCTTTCATTTCTGCTGTTCCTTTTCTGGGGGTTTATTTTTTGGTATTGTTTGTTTTTTGTGGTGGTTTTTTTTTAGTTTGTTTTTCAACTGTCAAAACAATTATCATATTTTCACATGTATAACTTGCAGCATATATAACCTATGTAAACTATGAGGGAAGGCAATACCTTGAGGGAGCAGTTGGCAGGTAATAGTGGATTGAAAGCAAGGGAACTGGGATTTTAGAGGGAAGGAAGAGGAGGAAGAGAGTTTCTGCTGCTGGGGCTGAGTGTGCCTCGGCTGTTGGGAAGGTGTGACCACGGCGAGGGGGCTGTGCTGGGAGGGCTGCAGCTGGGAGGGAGGATTTTGAGCCCTCATTCAAGTAGCGATGTCCTGGATGGCACGCACACTTGTCCTGGATTCACCAGGTGCAGCAAAGGAGGATCTCCTGGGAGTGGTGAGACTTGTTTTCTGCCAGTTCTGTTTTATTGATGTATTGTGTGGTTTCATTGTATGTATTGTACAGTTTCAATGTGTACTGCTGATGAGAGCAACGGCCAAGCTCTTTCTCCTCCTCTTCCTCTTCCTCCTCCCTGGCGGAAGGATGGCTGTGTTTCCTTAGGCCAGCTTGTTGATTCAGGAGAAAGCTAGCCCATCTCCCATCCTCCCTGGCCTCCCCTTCTGCACCCCGCATTGACACCCTGACACCACCACCCCCACCCCCCCCCACTTATGGCATGACTGTATGATTGCTAAATTCAGCGCAAGGGAGGGCTGCCCAAAGGGACTGTCCCTTTTGGTGGCTGAGTTGGGTAAAATTAAACACACAAGTCCGCGCCCTCGACCTCTGACTTGGGTACAACACACCACTGTGTCCGAGCTCATTGCAAGGAGGGCATGCAGTGATCCCATGGGATGTCATGTGAAGAGTGAAAGTTTGACTGATGTCTATCAAAAAGGTTTGTGAAGCAGGTATGGTCACCAGTGTTCCTCAATGCCTAGGAAAGCTCCTCATGACACTCAGGAAAACCATAGCAAGTGTGATTCACTGATAGATGACAGGCCTTATTTATGCTCTTCCTACCCTTCTGTTACTCTCTGACTTTCTGTATTTGGCAGTCCAGCCTGAGATACCCTTTGGGATGCTTCCCACCCTGCTTTCTAATGATGCTAATGGTGAAAATGCATGACAGGTGATGTTTGGATGTTAGCTTGCTCATGGCAAAGAAAAAAGTATGAGCAGCCAAGCTTAAAACACCTACCATTTAAAAAAAGAAAAAAAAAATCTGAATTTTTCATCTGGAGACAAAGATTTAGTTGTTACATTAAAACAAGTCTTCATTTGCTGCAAAAAAACCTAAAACTAAAAAAAAAAAAAAAGAAAGAAAAATTTTGGTGGTTTTGGTCGGTCTTCCCCATGGACAGAGCCCTGCTATGCTAATTGCCATGGAAGTGAAATTTGTTAGAAGTGCTGTTGGTGAATCTGAATGGTGTGTCTTGTTCAACTTGTTAAGTGGAGCTTTCAAAGAAGAAAATAACCGGAATAGTTTACTAGAAGGAAAAAATCCTATGAAATTAGTCACGTGTCCCAGGGAGTCTTCATAAAGGATACCCTTCCTCTTTAACCAGGTGAGAGAAATAGGAGCATTTTGAACAGAAGAGGCATTTTAATGTTTTATTGTTAGTTGTTTGTTTAACTTCAGCATACATCTCCTAACAAATCAAAGGAGGAGCCTTGTTGTGAGTTAAACTGAAAACTTAATCTCAAGATCAGACATGTTAGTAAACCCAGAGCAGTTTGCTCCCCAAGATTTCAGAGCAACTCCACTGAGTTAATTTCATTTCTTTTTGCTTTTTCAAAGTGCTTCACTTGGAAATCAAGTGAGGTGTAACTCAGTCAGCTCCAGTTTTGTGTAGTCATCACTAGTTTATCAAGCATGGACAGTACTTACCGAAATATTTTTATTACAGCTTTAATAAATAATTTCAGGCTATGTTTTTGTTACTCTCTCAAGACAGAGGTTTCTAGTGGCCTTCAAGCTTAATTTAGCTAGTGCACATTATAATATTGAAACAGCTATCTCCATCCCTGTGGAAGGAGGTACAGATTAAAGGCTAGGAATAGCTGGCATAGCAGTTGGTTTGTGCTGACACTTTATTTTGGGAACCACCAGCTTTCTGACAGCATTTAATATTTACAGCTGTTCTCAATAGGGCGTTAGTTTATATACGTTCAGTAGAGATTTCCTTAGTCACAGTAGGAAGAGAGAAATGTTATGTTGTGTTTATTTGTTCTTTTGGTTATTTCTTGGTTGTGCTAAAAGATGTGTGTGCAGTGCAGGATGGAAGGATGTTGGGAACAGAACTGTGTGGGAAAGGACAGAGACTGCACAAATCGGAGAAAAGTGTCCAGATTTGGTCCATGGGGCAGGAGGAGATAATTATGGCAGGAACAGAGAGGTGTGAGACAGTGAAAGTATGTTGGATTAGGAGCTCCTTTGGGGTAAGGAGAAGCAGAAGGTTGAATGCATCTGCTCATGATGCATACAGTTTGGCTTTTACCCAGGTATCTTAAAGTTTTATTTCGACAGAGATTTGGGTTCTCTTTCAAAATGCTAAGTAACTTTGAAAACACCCACCTCTTTTTGTTTTTTTTTTATTTTCTTTTTTTTCCTTCTTCAAAGTACTTTGCAACTGTGAGTTTCTTGTAGGTATGCTGTTGGCAGAGTGTGAATCCTGAACGTTTACATCTGCAGCGCAGACTTCTTACAGCATGAGGAAAAGAAGCAATTTTGATCATTTTGGGGAGCCAAGTGCTAGAAAGAAGTGTGGTATATTGTTTCTTTTTATTAAAACTGTTTGGTAGGCAATAGCACAATAACGGAGACCAGGAGCTGAGTTTGAGCTGCAGGTGTGGGAGGAGAGTGTTGTCTGTAGGTTAGTCATAAAACAGCCAAAAAAGAAATTACCTTGCATGATCAGTCCAAGAGTCTGTTAATTTATTGGCTTGGCAACAGTTGCATAGAGCTGCTACATGGGTGAGATAAAATTGCTTTAGTTTATAGGGAAGGATGAGAAATCATTGTTGTAAATAAAAGGCAAAGGGGAACCTAGAAACACAGTTAAAGCTCTGTTAAAAAGAGGCAGAAGCATAGATTTTCAGCCTTACTTCCAAGAGAAAGATGAGGTGTGATCTAGTTGGTGTGATGACGTTTAATTAAAATTGAGCATTCGTGAGAAGCAAAGATATGATTTTGTTATTGTTTTTTTTTTCCCCTTGTAGATTTTCTGGTAGGAGCATATGTACGGTTATTGAAGCTTTCTTGTGAAGTTTTCCAGTATTTGGATTCAATTTAGTGTTGGTTGCAGTTCTCATAATTTTCTATCAGAAGATACAATAACGACACATAATAAAAAAGAAGGGGAAAAGATATAGGATAATACCACACAGCAAAGATGGTACTTGGGGTTTTTTTTGTTGTGTTATGGGTTTGTGATTTTTTTTTTTTTTCCTAGTTGCTTTACTAATTTATTCAGTGAATGCTGTGAGTCTGGGATTAATGAACAAAATGTCAGCAACCACAGAGCTCAACCCCATTCTGATTCAGTCTCAGGAATGAGTACTCATTTTGTTCTCAAGTGACCATTTGGTACACCAACTTAACGTGTCTTGCCTGGTGTAGTTGCAAGAGTACCCTAAGGAAACGACACTATACCTTTCCTAAACAATAACAGCACAGACACATGATACATGAATGAGATACTCTTAAGTCCACCCATGCTCACAGTATTAAAATACCAAGCCAGGTTTGGACTTAAAACACTTGCTTTCATTTTTTATCTTAGTTGTATAGTTAGGGTCTTAGAGAGTTAGTAAAGTTAGTGATGAATATTTTATGGGAAAAAACCCGATTGTATTTCAGAAATTATAATTGACTAATCTAAATCCAGTGTTACTAAGCGGGTGGGAGGCAAATGGTGGTTCACTCATCTCCTCACATGCTCTGAGGCTGTAACGAGTCAAAGGATACTTCCTCCATACACCCCAAGTCCTCCTGTCCCAAATCTCCCAGCTGTATTTGATCTTGAAGATCAGTGCCTTTTTTTATTGGCAGAGATTAGTTTAAAAAGCCTCAAGAAGCTGCCCTCTTGACCAAGCAAAGTTTGAAGCTGGCTTCAGAGAGCATCCTCCAGATGGAAGCAGATGGGTCACTGTTCCTGTGTCTTGGACAGAAGGGACATGTATTTCTGGACTTGGTGTTGTGTTGGGATAGCTGTTGGAATCAGGCTAGGAAAGATTTCCTACCACTGCTTTACGTGCCTGCAAGTGATAGGGAGTCTGCCTCTGCTTGTGTGAATTCCAGGTCATAATTGTTTTATTTTCTGTATTTTTGCTTGAAGGATAACATCAAGATTGAAACTTTCTGTTACTACTAACTAAAAGTATAATTAATATAGGCCTAGTGCTTTGACAGGGGAAAAAAAAAAAAATCCCCAAACCAGATGCTGGTGTTAATTGGACACTGAATCGCTTCAAATCATTCATTAGCCTGTAGGTACATTGTTCCCAATCACCTGCAGTTTCATTTCAGTCAGAAAGTGATAAGATAATCTTTTTTTAATTAAGGTGACAATATAAATTAACCTGTCAATAAATGGCATTAACTTTTTCAGCAGTGCAGTTACAAGTGGATGGATTCGTAGCAATGTTCTTTAGCCAAAAGAGAAATATTGGATCCAGTGCTGAGTTGTTAAATACTAATGAATAATTTATTTAATGAATTTTGTCTTCCTCTGTTCACGGTGTGACTGGCAGAGCACCAGCCTTCTCCAAATGTTCCACTCTTCAGAATTACTCCAATTTTTGAGGGCTTATTGCTTCGATTTTCTACCCAGGTTGCGAACTCCTTTGCCATATTCTGGACTAGATAAGCACCTTATCCGTTATCTTCCCTGATCTGGTTGGGAACCACTTTTGTATTATAGGTTTTGGTGGGAATGCATATTGGTAATTAGTTTTTAAATTCAGTTTCTCTGGAAGCGTAGCATGTGTGTTCTGCTGTAAACCTAATTGTGTAAATGATCATGAAAGTGAATGCGCAGTGGCTCAGACATCACAGTGAAATAAAAATCTGTTGAACTGCAGAAATACTTTATACCATATTTGGTTGGATTCAAGTTGTTATTCCCTTTTTCAAGCTTAATAGGACTTTTGGAAGAAAAGTGAACTGTCTCCAAAAGCATTACTAGAAGAAAATTGGCTTTCAATGCACATCTGGTGTAAAGAATTATGTAATAAAATTACTTCCAAGATTTATAAACGCTTATACTAGAGAAGTCAAAGCTGTAGGTCCAACTGTTTATTACTGAACTGTTGATTGCTGAAGCAGCTCTCTTTAGAAGATGCTCTGCATATGTGTAGTATCTTTTGACCAGATTTAAAAACAAAACAAACACTGTGAAGTATTCTGATGTACTGTGCTGCAGTGAAAATGAAACTTGGAGTCTGTTGAAGCGGGGGGCTGTATTGGGATGGGGCTTTAGCTGGAAGTGTTGCTGAGGTCTGAAGAGGTAATCCTGAGGCATATCTGGAATTCGTGAGTGTCACTGCTGCTCTAGTTCATGGGCACTGCTGTATTTTAAGCTCATGTGCTCCTGCTGCTGGCTTGCCCCATGCCCTGCAGTAATCTGGTTTGCAGGAAGACTCTTGACATTTTACAGATTTGTTTTGTGCTTATTTTTCTCTTTGTCTGTCATCGTCTGACATTTGCACATGATTTAAAATTGTGATAGCACTGTCCTTACATCTTACTACATCATCAGGTTCTCGAAGGCTACCAAGTCTGCTTCTGCTGGAAGAGATTTTGTTGTGTCTTTTTTTCTCCTGTGCTTTAGCAGACAGTTAAGTTTAGAGGTTGTTACTGAGGTCTGACGATGTGTGAAAGAGGGAGGCACACGTAGGAGCTCGCGTATAGACTTGGACAGAGGTAGGAGAAAAAGGGCTTCAGTATTCATTGCTGGAACTCTTCTGGGAGCAGTTGTGGGACCGAGGTCAAAATATGTCAAGTGCAAATGTGGTTTGCTTAGTCCCTGAACACAAATTGTTTGGCTTACCTGGTCTGTCACAGACAATAGCTTTTAACTAGTCTTTAAAATCAATTGGTGCAATAACGTTTATGGCACACTGGCATTTACTGACTGTCTCTGTCCTGTAGGAAGCCAGGACTCAGGTCCTGAGCATACGTGCTTTCAGCAGTGGTCAATTATTTGATAGCTGGCTTTTTTCCTGCTAACTATTTCCATGACGTTGTATGTGGTGTTACCCACAGGCATATTGGGATGCTGAAGTGGAATTTTTTTTAATTACTCTTTTTGATTGATTTGAGAGGGCATGGGGGGGCATGAAGATCTACTAGTGAAGATTAAAGAAAAACCAAACTGAACCAAAACAAAAAAAAAACCAAGCCACAAGGATCTGAACAGTGTGATTCAGCTGCATTTATTCTCCCTTTGGAAAATATAATTATTACCTTTTGATTCTCATTTCCTGTCTGAATAATTGTATTTTGTACTTGAATGTGTGTTCTTCTGAATGACTCTCTTCTTAATGCAGTTAAGCAGGAAGTCCATTTCTTCTTCTGTGCCCTTCGTAGTAACATAAGTGTTTGTATTTATCTCCTGTTCCCTACTTTTTTTGTGTATTCTCCCACGGTTCATGCGTTTCAGCAGCGGGTTGAGCTTGCACTTTGTTTTGCATGAGTTCACTATAGGTACCAGAGGCTGTTGATTTTCTGTCAGTTGGCAGTTTCACCTATTTTAAGGAAGAGTAGGCAAATTTTACGTTACTGTATAATACTGTAGCAGTGAGGGCAGGAGAAGAACTAATATTGCTCAGGGACTTCCGAAGGATCTGTAGCCTCGAGGAAAATGTGCATTCAATAAAAGAAATATTTATTTTTTTAAATTTCTAGCCGTGCTGCGACTCACCAGGAGGCAGAAAAGAAGTTGATTTTCCTGCAGCCTCTTGCAGAGGCTGTGTATACACTTTGCTTAGGTTGTTGAATGGTAAGTAGAAAATTAAAGGTTGGCTGATGTGGGGTTTCATCCTAAGTGGAGGAAGCTGCTCTCAGATCAAAAAAACCCAGAGAACAGGCTGTCTTCTCACGGGGAAATACTTTGCTAGATTTTGTGCTCAGAAGGCAGCAAAGCTGGTTACCCAGAGGTGAGGTAGTCTGAACATCAGAAAATGATTCACTGGATAGAGTGGTGGTCTTTCCCTCTCTGGCTAAAAGATATTCTTATCAATTTAAATTAGCACCATTTTAGCATCAGAAGAGAAAAGGAGTTCACACTTGGTTTTGACACTTGCAAATATGAGTGCAAAATGATTTTCTTTGCATCAGGCACGGTTTTGCATGCTGCATGGAGAGGTGGCTGTGTGCTGGTCTGCCATCAGCCCTTTTCTTACCTGTCTGTTGCTATTGACGGGCCAATTGTAGGAGTCTCCACTCCTGATTTTATTTTTCAAGTGTTAGGCTCATCTGGTCTACATATTAGGGATTTTGATCTTCACAACCAAAATCTTTTCAGCAGGAGAGCTTGGGTGTACTTTGAACTGCATATGCCTAAATGGAGATCTGTGGCTTTGGTGGATGGATGCGTTTTGGCCATTCATGATTGGTTTAGCTGCCAGCCTGGAGTTACTAAATGAATGGAAATTCTCTGAAAGAGAGACAGTGCCAACAGGCAAGCATCTATTCTGAGCTTGCTCGCAACAAAAATGTTGTGAAGCTGCATAACACTTGCATTGTGATTAGTTGCATCACTTATTCATGTTCTGCAAAATAAACACATTTAGATGGCTGACCATGATAAGCATTTCAAGAAGTAATGGTCTTTAAGTGTCAGCAAAGACGTAATTAAGCTGAATATTGAAAAGAGCTTCACAGCTGTGAGTACAGTTAATCAATGAAATGGGTTTTGGGAAAAGCCAGTGAAGTTCCACATGAGCTTTCAGTCCTGTATTTTTGGGTCCAGGAAGAATGTAATTAATACCCTGCTGAAGGTGGTGGAGACGAGCCTTCTGAACCTCGATGGGGACAGCAACCATCCATTAACCCACTACCTCTGAAGCCTTTTGGGGAGCTGCTGTGCTATAACCCTGCTGGGGATGGGGCGGGTTAATTCGCAAGGTAAGATAATTTTGTCATTTGTAGGAAGAAGGATTGCTAGTAAGAAGTTGTTGATGGTGACATAGTGCACAGTGGCATGGCAGTCACGATACAAATCCTTGGGCTCTTCCTTAATAAGACGAAATGTAATTTTCCACAAGAAGAAATTTTATGCTACTGTGTTTTAGTTATGAATGCTTTGGTCTTCAGAGTATCCACTGTGAGCCTGTAATGTTTCAGCCATTATTACATACCTTAATTGCTTGATCTCCTGGTTTTACGAATGCTGGTCTTGTGGCAGTAAATGGATCAAACTGAGGTTTTACTTTCTGCATGGTGGTTATGCTGATGGAGCGAGCCACAGACAGGCTGCTGTCATCTGAGCAGGTCTGGTAACTTGGGGTTGTTGGAAAGGGACAAGGAGATATCCAATGGACATACAATTGTGCTCACTTTGACAGCACGTGTACTAAAATTGGAAGGATACAGAGAAGATTAGCATGGCCATTGCGCAAGGATGACATGCAAATTCATGAAACGTTCCATATTTTTGGAAAGTGATCATGGCACCAAGCCTGTCAGGGTTCAAGGATCGTCTAGACAATGCTTTTATGGTTTAGTGTTAGGTAGTCCTGCAAGAATCAGGGAGTTGGACTCAATGATCCTTATGGGTCCCTTCCAACTCAAGATATTCTATGATTGTTATGAACAACAGGGAAAGAGAAAAAGTCAAGTTGGCAGAGAGTGAAGTACAGGGAAACCACAAAATAAAATGGAAAAGAAGAAATCACATAGCAAAAGGAGAGATTGGAAGGACTAGCAGAAATGATGGAGAATAATATTAAATAAAGAAGGAATTAAAGGTGAAGAGGAATCCAAATAAGTGAAAATCAGAGAACCAAACTGGGAGAGGAGGAGGGGAAGAAGGCAGTGATTTAATAGTGGTACGCTTTATTTAAAAAATAAAAAAAAAGTAGCAGTGATAGATGCTTTCTATCTGTAACAGCTGCGCAAACACGCAAAACCCCCTATTGAGAAAATTTCTAATACGCATATTAGCAGATGCTTTACTTGGAGTGCTTTATGTAAGCCATAGGCTTACTGTGTCTTATTTACTGGCCCTTCCTTTTTAGAGATAGCTTGGGGATAGTAGTCTGGTAAGGCGAGGATGACAGACATGGAAATCCTCTCTCCCATTCTGTATTACTAGCTAATGTACAGAGAAGCTGTAGTCTGGAGTGGTACCAAACCTTTACTGTTAGATGCAAGATGGATGCTAAATAAGTCTCTGTGCTTAAATCCCTTTGAGGGGCTTCAGCCCCCTGACTCTTCCCTAGTGGGACTTCTATAACCACTTTTGTTTTGATAGAAATTTTGGCTGGTATTTTCTTTCTTCAGACTCCAGTTCCTAACATTGTGAGGCTTTTCTCCAGGAACATGAAGACCAGAAAAACTGTAGTTACAAATAAAGAAAGGTTATGTTTTGCTATGTAAACTATGTATGCAATTAAAAAAAAAAAAAAAAAAAAAAGTGGCCAGAGGGAGAAGAGCCTTGTTTCTGGATACGTATGGTCAAGTGGAAAATTCTGACTTGTGTGAGTTATTGTAGCTCCACTGTTGGCATCTTTACATCTTTATGAATCAGGAACATAGGAAACAAGTCTGTCTTTTGCTTTTCAGTTGATTTGTAACTGCTTGTACCCAACTTCTCTATTTGACTCTTACCTTGGGTAAAGTGAAGAAACAGAGTGAATGAATTATTGTCTTGAGGAATTAGGATGCTTCCAAAGAAGTGTGTGATTTGCATAGGTTTACAGTGGTAGAGTAACTTTCTCTATGACCAGTCCTATTTATTGCTAGGAAAATGCACTTGACAGTTAAAATCTGTGGTGTTTCAGAGAGTGAGGGGTCTAAGTGCTGTTGAAATTCAGTGGGATTTTGGTGACTAAGTTAATTTTTTAAATTTATGGTCCTTAGACCCACAAACAGAGCTGTAACTGTCCCCTTGCAATTGTTTTGCTTCGGTTTGTGCTGTCACCCAGTCTCCTCTTCATGTTTTTGAACAATCACCCTATAATATGTCAGACCTAAATAGATGTATACCCCTATACAGAGAACCTCTATCGGCTGTATAAGAATTAATGTAGATTAACAAAATGGTGAGCTTTAGGTTATACTTTGTATTGCGTTTTGAAGAAGTGCTTTCCAAGATCACCTCTTTGGAGAAGTCTTTGTGTAGTCCTTTCTGTTTACATTTGGTAGAGGACTCAGTTAAGTGCTGATTTGGTGATCTTCTAGGAACAAATTTCTGTGTGTACAACTGGAATGTGGGGGTATTCCTCTGCAGCATGAGAACTGGTTGGTTATTTGCCCCCCCCACCCCCTGCATTCTGCCCCTATATATTTTGTCAAGGTTTCTTATGAACCATCAGTACATATATTCTTGAAGCTGAGTTTGTTTTCTTGTTAACTGGGTGGTGGCTACAGGCAGTCAACATAATCTTCTGAGTATCTGCAGACAAGCGTGCAGCTACTGCTGCATTGGGTGGAATCCTTGGTTGGTACAAATACGAAAGTGCAATCTTGTTCACTTATTTGTTGGTCCGCAGGATGGTACGTGACCCAGAATGAAAATGGACCATGGCTGGGGCCTTCTGCAGAGAACAAGCATGGCTGTGTGACAAAGATTGAAAGTCCTGAAGGGATTTAGTCTCTGTTTTACTTCCATTTAAGAGTTAATAGCAGAAAAGAGAGAGGAGTGATTTAGAGGTTTTAACTCGGTTCAAGTGGGGTAAATGGAGCTTGGGATAATAGGACAACTGCTGTATTGTACACAACGGTGGCGCTTCCAGTTTGAGATCTCTGAATACTGCCTCCTTAATGCACCTTTCTGCTTGTTGTGACTAAAGGTACAGCATTTTAAAAGAGAAGTTTCCTCAATAGGCAAAATGGGAAAGTCTCGATCTGAATACAAAACTCCTGTTACTTTTCCTGAAATTATTCAGTGAGGGACATACTAGAAAGAGGGTAACTTCTCAGCTCAGAATAAAAACGAACAAATCAAATATTAAACTACCAGATCGTTGACATTCAGCTCTTAGATTTTTCCCTCCTACATGTGTTTTATGTCATATCTATAATGTTAATTAAGTTGTATTGCATTCAGTAGTCTTCAACAGATCTAATTTCCATCAGATGTTCTTCAATCTATCTGTCTTCTACTTCAGGTAGGGAAGAATGGAATACGCTTATTGTCTGGGGATTTTTTTCTGTTGTTTCTCATTGTTTTTCTTGTTTTATTGGTGTGTTGGTTTGATTTTTTTTTTCGTCCTATTCATTTGGGGGGAAGGAGATGTTTGATAAACGGATGCCTTAAGCTTTCACCCAACCTCTGTATCAAAAAACCACAAAACCCCCATATTTGAAGAGGCAATAATTAACTTGCAGCAGTCTGTTTTGAATAGGAACAAATGAGGAACTGGCTGATAGTGAAAATCACTAATAGGTAATGAAATGTTGAATGAGCAAAAATCTGAAAGTTGCTCTGCTACCTAGAAAGGCCTTGGTGTTCTCTTTCCTCACCAGGTAGGCATTTCCTTAAAAGAGTGTGGAGGTACAGCACACGCGGAATCAGCAACTCTGCCTATACAGAAGGAAGATATTTTAATTCTTCATTGGAAGTGTCAACCGCAATCAATAAAACGGGGGGAAAATGAAAGTGCTGGGGGACTTTTCCAGCACACACTTACGCACATGACTATCTTAGGTGTAACTAATTAACCATGTGAGCCTTTGCCAACATCAGCATGTATTTCATAAAAACTCAGTATGAAGCCAAAAGGTACAAAAATTAAATCTTGGTTCATGCAAGAATAGCTGATAGTTTATTACTCTGCCTTTCAATTTGAAAATGTTATGTTTATAATTTATATAATTCGCTGGAAAGCATTACTTTGTCTTAGTTTAAGTTTCCAAAATTATGTCCTTAAATCTACAGTTTTTCTGTAATACAGTTGCCATGTCTTTGTCTTCCTCTGGAGGTGCTCTTATTGCAGATTCCATTGGAGATTAAACAGAAAGAAATGAGGTTCCCTGTCTTTATTTCCAAAAAAGGTGGACTGCCATCTTTATGTGATGTTATCTTCTTTTCTCCACTAAAAATATAAGTAAATAATAGAATGGCATCAACAATAGTAGATAGAATAGAAGGACTCTGAAAAATAGCTTCCATAATATTTTCTTTTTAAAACGTTACTCCACTGCTGAATATTCTCAAAAACAAAGTTGGTTGAAGTTGCGTGTCTTCCTTCTCTTTCTAAATTACCAACAGTCTTGCTAGATAAACTTTAAGGATCACCAAGAATTTAAGCATAATAATGTTTTCACACCGGGCATACTGTCAGTTTGGCATATCAGTCCACAAATCCCCTGATGACTTCCATGATAACTCCTCAACAAAACATGCCCTGTTGTCAAGCAGCTATTAAGAAAATCTCATTTCCAGGAGTGCGAGACCTTTCTGAAACTCCTGCCGTGCTTCATGGGGTTACGTCGGGGGGATCCCTTCTCTGAGGCGCTGAGTGATCAGGGAGATCGGTCCAGGACAGTGAGTGGAGATGTGTGGTGTGCACCCATCTCCCCCCCAAACCCGAACCAAATGGTTCCAGACACTCCAGAAAATTCCTGGGGTCAGTCCTGCAATCTTGATGCTACAGACATAGTGATAGGATGAGAAAATATGGTGAGAAATACGGTGTTAAGAGGAGTGAATATTATGTATATAGTGAAAAGAATAAAGAGAAACAAATAAATGGAAAAAGCAAGGAAGATACAGAATCAATGAAGAAGAGTTATATTTTTAAGGCTTCATTTTATTGAACTTTTATGGTTTTAACAAAGGCAGTAGTGATAGTGAGAGGTGCTGCCATAGATAGCATGTTTCTCGAACTCAATATTTCCAAGACATTTTCATTTAGAATGGCAGCATCTCTGTCCCATTACTTGTAACATGCATTTTTATGATGACTGGGAAGAATAGCTTTTTTCCTTCCTTGCTGTCTTGGAATGGAAGATCTTTGCAACAGAGACTTTTTTCTTACTGGTGTACAATGCGATTACTGCGTGGAGAATGCTCCTGAAATATAAATAATGTATCGATAGGAACTGTAGAACCACGTAGGTGGAGGACTAGAAAAACTGAATGTTTGCCAGGCTCTTTTATTATTTATCAAAGCTGGCTATGAAATCTAGTTGTCACAGCCCAAGATACTCAAAGATCTCATAAAAGCCATTCTTTTTGTAAGTCATGTTTCTTTAACCAAAAATTACACTTGCACTAGCAATGATCTTTAAAGGATTGCAGGCTCTAGGTAGTTGGTTATGGTTTTGTAATTTGATTTTTGTTTCTTGTTTGCTTGGGGTTTTTTTTTAAACAGATTTTAACCCATACGTTTTTGCTGACAAGTTCAGAAATCATAGATTTTTGTCATGTGGAGCTCTGATACAATAGGCAAAAGAACTATTTTTAATTAACAACTTGTTTGTATTTTTAATTAAACTACCAGGGCTTCCTCTGAGTCTCATAGAGCTAGTTTATAAAATACTTGCCTTTAGGCACATTTGAAAATCCAAGCCCTTAATGCTTTTGGAAGCGGAAATAGTTTTTAAATCTGCTTGTTAATAATCAGAAAGTTAGCTCTATGCAATATTAGCAGATTTATTTTTTTTATGTCAGTGTCACATATGAGCACTTGGAGTGGCAGGGTTGATTATTTTTAAGTAGCCCCAATTGGGTTGTTATGCATGTGTGATATATAGTGTTCCCATAGAGTACCCAAGGTAAATACAAGGGTACAAATAGCATATGGCCATAAAAGAAGCGGAATGGTTGCAGGCGTGTTGAGACACGCTAGTGAGAGGAAAGAGAGCCCTGTAATAAAATCTCATTGAGGATGCGGAGAGTATCTTTCGGCATTAGGCATTCTCCTCATGTTTCACATAAATGCATCCTCCTCTCACGAGAGGATGAACAGTGCATTTGCACCGGCTCATTCAAATTGAATGTTGGTAAAAGAGTCTTGAGAAAACACTGAACAGTCTGGCATTTTTTTAAAGACAGGAGAAAGGTTAAGCTGGCTGCTGTTTAAACTGCTGTTTATTGGATATTTATTTGCTGACCGTGGGTATTGAAGGTGGTGAAAGCATCATTGGCAAGATTTCGGATGGCTGCATAGCACAGGTCAGGATTATATTAAACTAAGGCTGTTTTTACAATAAAGTTTAGATCTTCATAAGTGACTTAGTATGTTATTGTTATATCTGAGGGTAGTTAGATTGTATTTTGCTGGGAGATAACAGAGGGTAGGATGTACCTTCTCTGAATCCTTTCCTTTTCTCTCTCTGACAGCACTGCAGCTTTAACTTTGCTTAGAGCTATAGTAAATGAGAAACTAGATACAGCATTTACTAACCAGAACATTTATTAAAAATAATTAAAGATAGACTTCACTGTGAATGTTTTGTTTCTATTATTTTGTTTGCTGTTTCGAAAATAATGTAGAGGTCACTAAACCCAAACTTGCTAATTTTCTCCTTAATTTGCTGAGTGGCTGCGTGGAGGAGAGTCAGAGTCACTCTTTTGGGTGAAGCACGGCATCATCTTGCAGTGCCTTGGGCATATTTTAAAAGCATCACGAGTTAATTGTAGAAAGAAAAGGTAAGGCTATACGCGCACACTAGATTTAATCTTGCATTGCTCACCCAGTGAAGAGATTTATAAGAACCAAGGAATTTTTATGTTATTCTAAACTATTTGCCTAACTCTGCCACCCTGCAATAGATACACACATGACCACCATCACCTATATATATAGCTGAATATCAGAAATAAATGCCTTTACTATTTCAGCAGGGCGTCTGTTTAACGGTGTCTTAAACATTAGGGAAAGTCTTGTGTTATAAACGGTCCTGAAGTTTTTTTTCCTTCTCTTTCTCTGCATGCACGCTCTCTCTCTCGTTTTATTTTCTTTATTTCAAAGGCACCCTTTCCAGGGCCTTAACGCTGATTTATCATTTTTATTATTTCTTTATTTTTCCCTGTCTTTCCCAGAGATAGGATAAAATGTCTTGCAAGACAACTGATGCAATGAAACCTTGTGTTCCTGGATGTGAAGTCTTGCTTGTTTAGCGAAAGTAGTCTGCAGTATTTGCTCAAGGGAGCTGTCGCTCTGAGAAAATGTTCAAAATAAGAGTGAATTACTTAAAAAAAAATCTGTGTGTGTACGTATTTCTTTTATGTATATAAATATATGCTGTAGACATGGTGTCTAGAGCTGGTTTTGATTTCTCTATGTAAAACAGACGTGTATAGTAGTTGTGTAAGTGGCACTGTCTTCAGCTGGCTTAGACATTCTTCCATGGGCATTCTGGATCAGAGATTCCTACAGGAATAACATGCACTGACGTGCAGCTAATCTTGGTGTTGACTGGCTCCATTTGGATGATTTACTGTAGAGATGCTGTATGCGGTGACATGTTCTGTATGTGCTTGGGCAATTTGATTGCATTAGTGGTCTTGGGTGACTGGCAGAAACCAAGTGGTCCTGCTGTCATTACTGGTAGTAAACTATGTGTTGGTAAGTAAACTTATGAAGGCTATATAGCATGTCAGTAACGGAATGTGGTTTTGGTTTGGGTTTTTTTGTAATAGAAAGAACAGTCTTGCACTGGGTTCTGTGTGTGTACTGTACGGACTGCAGTGACACTGGAAATCAGAGTAAGCCTGGAATCATAAGACTGTAAAATGCGCTCCAGAGTTAGATAAATGCTTTCTGCGAGTTTCCCAGGTATCTATTAAATAGGTTTCCAGAAAGTGTGGTTTGACTATATGTTTGCATGAAAGCGTTAAGTGAGCAGCACGTATCTTATTCAGCCCCACAAAGATTTGTTCGAATACTATCGCATACCATCTCTGTCATGGTAGCTCGTTGTGAAAACCCTAAATGTTATGTTCAGGTTCCAATGAAAAGAGGCTGCTATGGAAAAAGGCATGACACGAAGCTTACTGAATTATTAGGGTCCAAGGGATTGCTTTGTTGCCCCTATAATTGTCAGATGCTTTGGATTTGACTATATTTGTTGCTTGGTACAGTGGAGAAAGACAGGCAACTCTGTAATGTGCCAGTGTTTGAGGGGGCAAAAAAAAAAAAGTGATGCAAGTTGAGACTTGCACCGCTTTCAATACGAGTTGAAAGGCTGAAAGACACTAATGTTTCCTAGGCTAGACACCCTTTTCCTATCCCATGTGCACAGGGGGTTTTGACTGCATTCAATTTTGTGCTGTTAAATTCATGTCAGTTTGGGGGGGATGTGTGGTTTTCTTTGGTTGTTGTTGTGTTTCTGGGTGGGTTTTTTTTTGTTTGTTTTTAGTTTTTTTTTTTTAATCAATGCATTTTGTACTCTTCTTTGAAAACTTGGAGTAGAATCCCAGTATTTATCTTAAATATTAATTAACTTTCAGTACCAGAAGATAGCTTCTTGCTCTTCTGAAATCTGATGATTAATGCTTTTGTTTACTTCTGAGCGATATGTTGTTTGTCATGTCACCACTGAAGTCCCGTTCCTTTTCTAAAATGGGTGTTCTTGGCTTTGTACAGGCAGACGTTTCCTTTTCGCTTGCAGAACTGTCTTCTCTTCTTGTCCAGAATCCAAATAGACAATGGAGTTTAAAATCTGAATTAACCTTAGAATGATATTTAACAATTAAATCTTAAAACGGAGTTTCAGTAAGTTAGTTATTCCTTCCTTCTGACTACCTATAAGAAAGATGAAGGTGATGACAGACCATTTTCCTGCACGTAAACAGCGTGCTTTCAATAGTGTTAATTAGCTGATTCTTCTGATAAGCTCAGAGGGCTCTAATTCTGAAATAATGCAAAACTAACCAGTCAGTCAGCAGCTCTGCATGTCTGACTTTTACTGTTGAACATTTTAAACATTTGTAGTCTAGGAGAGCTGTCAGCCAGTTCTCAATCAATATTTACAGTATTCAACTTTCTCGGAGAACATACAGAATATCTCCAGGTATATTATAATGTACACGCTACCTGTGAGTGAGTGCAGCCTTTCACTCGTTTGCAGAGAAATGTCAAAGGTGCTGCGTGGTTGTCCCTGAGTAGTTTCAGGATGGCAATAGAAGAGGTAGCCATTTATAGAGGATACGTCCAAGAGCTGTCCAAGAGAAGACCTAAACTGGTACGTTAGAAGAGAGGGAAAGAAAATCAGAGTTAACGTTGTTTTGGGAAGGGTTTTTCATTATCTTTTGGAAAGTGGAACTTCACTGCCGGTGCCCATGAAATTGTCCATTTATAGTATTCTGCTTTCACAGCAAGTTTATATGTTGGTGTTTGCTTGCATTGTAAATGCAAGTACCATGTCTGCTTCTGATGGATGCCCACTGAATGCAAAGGTAGACTCTGAGGAAAAGAGCACTCTTACGCTAAATTTAGTCAGCTGCTTACTCATTTTGCAGATGAGAAAAAAATATTCTCTCTTGCTGGGATGTCAAGGATAGCTAGCAACTCGGAAGTTTTCAGAAGCTCTAGTTCAGGGAAAATACAAATATCGCTAGAAAAATAATATGAAATGGTAATTTACAGAATATTCTTAACATACACTTTTTTCCTAGTTACAATTTAGTTCAAGAAGAACAATATTTCAAATTGAGGTAATAGTGATAATTGAGGTGGCATTTGAAGTTGCTTTTTCTGTTTAAGGTGTGGTAATTTAGGAAGGTTTTGGCCATTTCTCCACCTATCTGGCAGGGAACTAAAGGTATAATTACACTTGTAGATCTTGTGAAAGTCTGCAGCTGCATAGAGAGCAACGGCTCAAAGTTGTGCTTGTGGTCCAAGAAAGAGCGGGCTCAGCCCTCACTCTGTCTGGTGACTGGCTGGGCAGCTTGGAGGTTACCTTTTTGCCCAGCTGTTCTCGAGGGAACAGTCTCTCTTCAGGGTAAGAGAGGTTTTTTTTAGGGAAAGAGAGGTAGCTCCATGTCTGGGGACAGCTGCTTCTGCAGAAGAGCCTTGGTGTTTGGTGGAGAGTATTCCTCTGAGATCCTGAAGAACAATTTAGGATTGTCATTTCCTCTGGGTTTAGAGCGTTACTATTACTCAATGAAGAAGGAAGAAAGTCCTTGAATTGATGCACTCATACTAAACTACTGGATCGTACATTTAGTTGAGTATGTGCAATGTACATCAGTCAAACTTCATTGAAGAGGGCGCAGCAGCTGTTGGAAAATGCTGCGAATGAAATTAAAGGGTAATTATAACTCAGTATTTTTTTACATAGAGTTTCTAATGAATTGAAAAATTATTTGCCAATGAAAACAGTTCGTTGAAGTTCATGCATTATGTGCATCAAAGGGATAAGGCTGTAGGTGTTTTGGAAAGTAGCAACACTACAATGAAGTCCTTGCTGCAGATCAGGTTGTCTTGCATCTAATTTTTCTTGGTCTTTGAAAATCCTTCTGCAGTCATGTTGTCATTTTTTTGTTAAGATTTTTCCCCACTCAACATTTAAGATGAAGAAAATGTAAATGTCATTTCCATTTTAAGGATTAGCTTTGGGCTTGGGGAAGAAAGCATGAAGTTAATTGAAAGGTCATAAATAAATGAATGCTTTTCTTGTGTGTGTTTGTGCATATACTTTTAAAAATCTGTTTGTAGAGAAATAAATCTTTAGTTTCTAAAGAAGATCTGGATAAACTCATTATGCTTGTTGAGCATCTTAGCTGCAGTCTGTAGGATTCTCCAGTTGTCAATTACTTGAGAAAACTGTTACACAATCTCAGGAGCTGGCAGAATTGCTTCAGAAACAAAAAAAGAGATGCCATATTCAGTGCTAAATGAGAATCGGTTTCTAATAGTTTTAACACCTGATATCAAATACGTAACAACAAGAAAAGGTGAACAAGAGAAAACTATGTTTATTGCAAAAGAGACAGTGTTTCATGAAAAGTTTTGTGGCTGGCTGTTTATGGTGCGTTATCTTGGAACAAGTTTGACTTCTCAATTTCAGTGAGGCTATATAAAGTAAAATGTCTACCCTGTGAAAAGAGGAGTTTGCTCAACCCCAGAAATGTGTTATAAAATAGTGTATGTTTTTTCTGTTGCAATTTTTGATCCCCTGGCACTACAATTTTTTAATTCCAAACAAGCAAACCAAAAATTCCAGGCATGTAAAAGGGAAAGGTATTGAAGAATCCAAGAGTTGTAGCTTGAATGGTCCATCAAAAGCTTTAAAATAGTTGACAGCATTAGAAGTTTGATGTTGGCCACACTTAAATGCGAGTAAATGCTGCTAGACCATGTACCCGTAGGTCTGCGCAAAGGCAAGGTTTGCAGGAGTCCTGGCTGAGCTGCCTGGGGCACCAGAGGTATGATGCAGGACCCCTTTGAAAAGAAAGGTCTGCAGGAACACTCTGTCTTCAAAGAGTTGCTGTTCAGACCCATTGAAATGCAGGGATTTATGGTAGCAGCCTGTAACATACTTACGTACTCTGGCGTCATAAATACCATTGTGCTTTTGAAGATTCAAATATAGAAATTAGCCAAGTGGTGATTTTTAAGCTGTAAGATACATATGCTGTTTTTAGGGGAGTAGTGAGATAATACAAAAGCATGTTTTTAAGATTCAAGGGGACTGTTTTCTTCAAAATTGTAGGAGAAATGATGAAAAGAGACCATAGCATTTGCTGTAAATGTGAATTTCAGAAATATTTGCATTTTTGCATAACACGATCATGTGAATGAATATAATCCTAAGAGCACAATAATTAATACGTGCCTGTCATTTTAGAAAGAAGGTTTCCAAGAGATGTTTTTAGAATATATTTGCTGTTAATTAAATATCAAAGCTTCTTCAAGCACATACTACAGTTAAGTTGCCTCAGTCATGGTGAACAAGTGATCCTGGCAGCTCTGAGTCCCATGAGAGCACTGTGAAACCTCTGACTCCACAGGATGGGAGGGGACCTTATAGCAGCATTCCAGTACCTAAAGGGGACCTGCAAGAAAAATGGGGAGGGACTCTTTATCAGGGAGTGTAGTGATAGGACAAAGGGTAACAGTTTTAAACTGAAAGAGGGGAGATTTAGAACAGATATTAGGAAGAAATTCTTTATTCTGAGGGTGGTGAGGCACTGGAACAGGTTGTCCAGAGAAGCTGTGCAGGCCCCATCAGTGGAGGTGTTCAAGGCCAGGCTGGATGGGGCTTTGAGAAACCTGGTTTAGTGGTAGGTCTCCCTGCCTGTGACAGGGGGGTTGGGAACTAGATGATCTTTAAGGTCCTTTCCAACTCTAACCATTCTATGACGGCAATGGTGTGCAGCCCTTCTGCTTCAAAAACCAAGGAATTGCCAGCTGGCCAGAAGCAGAGGGCCCCCTTCTGGCTGGGGCAATGGGGACGTCAGTATGGTTCCTGGGAGCAGCTGGCACTTCCTCTGCAGCAGAGGACAGAGAGGGTCCAGCCATAGTGTAGGGTCAATAAAATAATCTCATATCACCTCCTTCAATTCCCTGGGTCTACAGAGCGATAATTCTATTTTTTTGTAGTCACTAGAGCATCTCATTGGACTTCAGTGACTTTAGAGCTGGTATTTGAAATTTCATAAAGGCGTAGGCAATGCAGAGGTAATGTGAGGGAGCAGTAAGTTTGTTTGAAAGGGCTTTGCCAAAAAAACCTGCGCTAAATTGTTGTGGGGGGAGGACAGTTTAGATTTTGCAAAGTATTTTGTGTATGATGTGCTCTAGATTAGCTATGTTTTAAAGTATAATATGAGGTTAAGGAGTGAAAATTCTATGTATCTTAGTTATCTGCCTTCTCACGTTTTTTTCAGAGGTTTTTCATACAGTGTTTCCAGGCGCAGTCTCTTTCTGCAGATTCATAGTTCATTAGTGGTAGGTGGAAATTTTCCTCTAATAAAAATCATGTTGCTTGTATTTTAATAATTATTTAAAAAAAAAAAAAGTAAAAAAGTTTATACTCTAAGCAGGACATAGTGGTGTTTGGTTGGGTTTTTTTACTCCTTTATCTTGGTAACTATGAAATTAATACTGAGCGTGTGCTGTGCTCAGAAAACAAATGTTGAACATAATTCTATTTTAAATTAAAGTCGCACCATGCTAGTGTGTATATCATTATTGATACTCTCTTGGGCCCTGTGAAGCACATATATCAATGTTCTGGACGGCAAACCCCTTTTCTGGGATGCTAGAAAACAGTAATGGGGAATATATGAAAATGATGAAGTGGAAACTGGCTTTTCTTAGTCTTGTAGCCATGCCTTTTATAAATAGGTAGCTATTATACCAAAGAAATCACTGTTCTGCAAGGTTAAATTAGTGAAAGCTTCAAGATGTTTTCTTTGTGCTGAAAATCTATTTAAACCAATTATTTGAGCAAGCCTGCAAAACTGTTAATAGTTCATACAAAGTTATGGAGGTCCAACTGATTTCTGAATTTCCCTTGCCATAAACTTTTCTATCATCTGGGCACCCACTATATGTGGTGAGATTGTGGCTGATTGCCTCCTTCAGAGGATGGATTGAAGCCGTGGTGATGACTTTTCTGTGAAAACAACAACCAGCCGTTATGTTCTGCTCTGCTCTTCCAAGGACTTCATGTCAGATTAAATTGCAGATGATGAGGATAATGGATCCAAGGAAAAGGAGTGGGGGGACTTCTTAATGTATTAGAGCTGAGAGATGACAGAGATAGCAAATATAAAATAAGGAACACGATAATGAATTGAAAAAAAGGTTCCTCTCCAAAGGCTGGTGGCATAACCAGATGAAGCCAATATGCATTTGCAACTGAAAATTGTATATTGTTTATAGGTTGTGGCTTTTCTTGTCTTCTGGTGCATTTCCACTTTAGATGGAGAAAATAAAGTTCTCGCTTTCCTTGAGGGTTCTTGGGGGGGAAAAAAGTCAGCTTCTTCAGAAAGGAATTAGTATCAAGGGATTATGTTTACGTATTTTCATATATATTTATATATATACGTGCACACACACACACGTGTCTTGTTGGTGGAATTGGGAATTGGTTTTGGCCCTTTTAAGATTTAAATACTTAATCTGTGAAAAAAAAGTCATATCTGGAGCCAATTTGATTTTTTTATATATTGATGAGCTATACCTCCTAACTGTCTGGCAGAGCTAAAGTGCAGTTGTTTACACATCTCTGTGCTCGTATTTCATTTCTGCTCTGAGCCAAAGTGCTGAACCATAACAAATCTACAATGGAGAACATTTCTTTATAAAGATTGAGCACAGTAATTTTGCAAACTGGAATAGAGTTTATTTGACAAAGTGCTGGAAGGAAAAAAAAAATAGCAAATTCATCAGCCCGGGCCCTTTATTCCTGTCCCACTGCAAGGTGATGTTTCCAGGCTTGGCAGAGCGGGGTTCTAGCTCCCCACTTCAGGAGCATGAATTTTACTGAGGATAAAGGTTGGGCGTTGACATATTAATCTCGAACAGGCATCTGTTGTTGTCGGCAATGACCACTGACAATTACAGTTCTCCGTCTTGGAACCTGATGCCTTGTGTAGACTTCTAAAAGCTGTATTGACAAACATGTAGTGGAGATAGCCTCGAGGCTTCATTGAGGGACAGGAGAAGGCAGCTGCCTGGTACTGTAAGGATGTAGGGTCCTTTTGCAGCATCAGCGGCGTAGGGCTGAAGTTCAACTCCCGTGATGTAAAATAAGATGTGTAATTGCATTTTGTTGTATTTTATCAACTACTTGCTGATGGCAATGTGAATTTTTGATAGGCTCTGCAGAGCGTGAGGGAGGATGGACTATCCACGTAGCGGTAACAGCAGTATTTGCTGAGGCATCTCTTTGTTAGCTCTGAGCCATTAATAATGGTGAGTGATATTTGGAAACATGAGCAAAAAGATGGTTTTAGATGGGGAGGATTTGGTGGGAGGCAGGGAGAGAAAGAAGAAAGCATTTTTCTGTGTGCTGCTGTGTCCTTTGAAGAATGGTAGGATACGCTTACAATGTAAGAATAAGGCTGTAGTGTGAAATATGGCCAAAATGGGCTTCCAGATTTTGACTAGATTGTTTGTCAGTGTACAGAGTCTGACATGGCTTGTTCTTGTCCACCCATGCACATGAATGCCTCTTTAGGAAAGAATAAACCCCCCGTCAGCAGCTGGAGTGTTGCAGGGGTCCCGTCTCAGCTGTGTCGTCCAGAAAAAATTGCTTGAGAAAATGTGGGAGCGAAGCCTGCTCATCCATAGCTTTACCTGTGGGTAGGATCATACCTTTTCATTATTGGGGTTTTTTTCATAGTTTTTAGTTGAAAACTTAGGACTCTAGCCATATTTATGCTGGTTGTAACTTCTTTCTGCAAACTTTTTGCTTCTGTTCTTAGGTATTTTTTACTGAAACGTGGAAACTGAAAGGGAAGACTTGCAGAAAACATAAATAGCTGAACAAGAATTTGACCAGTCAGCTTGTTTGAAGTGTTAAAAAAATGGATATGAAGACATTAAAGATGATTCTAGAACTTTCCAGCTTGGTTTCACTGTTTATTCTAGTTTGTTTTTAAACTTTGATGGAATTATTACTATTTGCTATAATTATTATTTAAGAGTAAATATTCTAAAATGTTTTTGGAGGTGAGAGGCAAAAAAAAAAAAGTTCCACAGATATTTCCAGGCTAATTTTAATTTGAATAATAATTTTGATAGTGTATGCTAGAACTTACCCAGAACTGAGACTGCACCAGAGTGCCTGGGATAGCAAATAATTTTTAGCTCTGAACCAGTTTCAGTTTGGACTCATGCCTGTTACGTTTTCTAAGTGCAGAGCATGAGGATATGTGACAAGAATTTGGGTGCAGGCAAGCAGCACATCTACGGTTCGGAAGGAACAGTTGTCTTCCATAATGTGGAATGTCTTAAATTAAATTGGAAATTAAAATCTGAGCATTAAATTCCAGTGCTGAGCTTTCTTTTTTTCAGAAAAGTGTTTCTCTTCTTATGTGTTGCGCTTGCAAACAAAAGAGGAGCTGCCTGCCTGCCTGTAAGAAGTAGATGAGAAACAATTATTTTTTTTTTTTTCTTTGGTGGACAAAGTTCTGTCAGAAGCCACATAAGAGGCTGAAAAACAGAGTCATTCTTTCCTCATCTTTTTTGCTTTGTTTTAGGAGCTATTTGTTAGAGGGCGATACAGAGTAAACCATTTGGGTTTGCAGAAAGTATTTAGGGTTTTTTTTTCCTGCAGTTGGCCATTTTAATCCAAAATATAGGTCTCTGCACAGTGTCTGTCAAAAGCTGTATTTCTGGTGCTGGCCCAGGCTCTGCAGTCCTTGCTTGTAAATAGAAATTAGCAATTGTAGACCATCATATGCGCACACATATATATAGACGTGCACACACATATGTATGTATGTATGTATGCTTGCTTTTAATATAAAAACTAAATTCTGCCCTTTCTTGCCTTTCTTCCTTTCTTGCCTTGCTGGCTGGCAGCCGCCTGGGTGGTCAGCATCAGATGGGGGCCATTGCTGTCAGGGGGCGAGGTGTGCCCCGACTGGTGTTGGTTTAGGTTAATGTAATAAATAGTTATGATTTGTTCCTGGGAGTTTTATGATTGTAGAAAAATTATAAGGCAACACGCAGTGGTTTTTATTTGTTTGGGGTTTTTTTAAACTTGGTAGTATTATTTTCTTTGAGTAAGTGCCCGGAAAAATACTACCTGGAAGACATGGCAGTCTTGAATATTATTTTATCTATTACAAGCAGCAACGGCAATACCTCCCCAAACCTCATTGCTTCTGTATTAAAACTAGTTTAGAGCTCATTACGTGGCTTGGGAAGCCCGGCAGTGTGGCATATCCTTGTAGGCGTATGCGCTTGGCCCCTGGAAACATGAACATCCAGCTTTGGCGAGGACTAAAATCCCAGTATTTACCTCTCTCCTTACTCCTGTGATTGACTGATGCTGCCCTACTTCATTCGCTGCAGCAAGCCTTAACCTTACCGCTCCTTGCCCAAGTGAAGTTGTGTCTCGGCATGGCAAGTGTGTTAACTAATGTCTGCAGCTGGGCTCTTCAGAGATGAGGCTGGGGTCTGCTCACGTTATATACGTACAAATAAACAGAGAAAGTGAAATCAGGTCACACATTGTGCTTTTTCTCCTTGGCTGAGTGGGCCTTGTCAGTGAAGAGACCATCCTGGTTAGGGTCTGGGTGTTCTCTCTCGCAAGGCATGTCCAGATGTGTGTTTTTGTTAGTCTGGCTTCCTGAATGCGGCAGTTTTTTCTATAGCTGCTGAAGAAAGGCCAAAGATCTTTGGTGGCCACAGCCTTTTCTTTTTAGAGACATAATAAAACAGAATGAAACCACAACCTTGTTAAATCCAAATCCTGAAGTCATTGGTTGCAATAAAGGTTGAATAACATGACTGCCTCTTACAATGTTTGCAGTTTCTGTTTGGGAGCAGCGGGATATCTGACTGTCTCCTTGCCTAGCTGTGAACTCTACAGCTACAAAAAGGCATTAAAGTTATTCACAGTACCCCGTATGCTGCAACTGGTGTGAGATCAAGACTGGATCTGAGGGAAGTGCAATATTTGCGCTTAATCTTATGTTTTCTTTTCAACAGTGTGATGTTACGGAGCAGTTCACTGTTTTAGCTAACCTGCTAGGTTTTGTGAGATAAGTACATCAAGCGGTATGCTGGTTTAACGAAGGCAGCTAAGGGGTGGTCTTGCACAAAACTGGTTTAAATATCTCCTTTGCCGACTTCCTCGGTTCAGCCTGCCTTTTCTCCAGAGCTTCACCTCTGCCCAGTACTACGTTGCTTGTATTGTAATGATGTAGGAGTAGAGAGGGACTGCATTGTGCTGGACGCTGGCAGTGGAATAACAACCAGATTGCAGTATTCCCCTTGCTGCTTAAAGATCAGCAGTTTCCTTTATATCCTTCCCAGTTTAAACCCGGAAGTTTATCAGTGGCATTTATGGTATATTTTGATAGCCAGTGTAAAGTTTTCAAAAACTCATTCCAAGCTATATATTGATGTTCTTTAAGTCTTCCCTCTCTTTAGGGAGAATTAAAATGAAATTTGTGTGAATTGTTTCTTGGCTCTTCTAGCGAGAAGAAACTGGATGTCTTTTTTTTTTTTTTTTTATTGTGCTATTGAAAAATGTGGAAAAATAACACTTAGAAGCTGGGTGAAGGTGTGGCTGATGCACACCCATTATGTTTCGTAGGCCAGGCCCTTCAAGAATGGTTGGGACTTTTTAAAGAAGCTTTTGGCGTGGAGATTTGTGAATATCATTTCTTGTATTACAGGAAGCAAAGGCACAGAACTTGCTATTACAAGTTGAAAAGTGATATTTATTGCTAAAATAATGGTGAAAGCTGGTTTTATTCAGATGAATAACTCAATCTAGAGAGTAGTTCTCATGGGAAGGTTGTCACTGGAGGAGGATGAGAGAAGGAGGATCTCTGGACGTCTTAGGATATTTCAGAAGAAAGATCGAAATAAATGATTCATCTCCTTGTTTATAGTCTCAAAGAGCAGATTTCAGTAACCTCCCAGAGACTGCTGTTTTCAGCAGTGAAATCTCACCTTTACACCAAGGCTAGTAGAGGAGCTTTGTTCAGTGGTGTGCAAGGAAGGCAGTGTCACAGCACAGGGAAATACAGGTCTGGCCATTTATAGTTTGGGTTTGTCAGCCCTTTCAAAATGTATAATATGACTAAATGAAGAAACTTCAAAACATCGTCCAACAGAGCTTTTTTTTTTTGTAGGAATCTGTGTACTATTGTTTGTTCTTGTTTCCGTCAGTCCTTGTGGTGCTGTCATGTAAATCAGTGGTGGACTGATCTTTCTCATTTATTTCACTTGCAGCAATTCATTAGCTGTGCCTTATCCAAAGGGCTTTTATTTTTGGCTTTACGGTCCTTTAATGTGCTTCTTTCTGGCACTGACCCATGATTCTGGGTCTGTCTCTCAGATCCAGCTTGAAAGTGTGTTTTCCTACAGGGTATGAATACAGTAGATATTCATACAGTTTGTCCAGTGACTTATACCTGAGACTTGCTGGCATGTCCTGTGAACCTGGACTTCTTTTGGAATGATTTCTTTAGTGAAACTCTGCATTATGGGAGTGGGTGCTAATGACTTTACAGACAGAATAGAGTTTGATAGTAGATTTAGACATACTCGACTTCTCTTACTAGCTAGTAAGTGCATTACATCATATAAAAACTACACTATAATACATTGCAACATGGGCACCTCGCTAACAAGAGCTGCCAAGCTTCAGCACAGTCTCCATTTAAGATGCTCACCAACAGACACCATCACAAACGTCTCGTAATTTAATTTATGTTTACCTGTCTCCTCTATAACCTAACTGCATTATGAAAAGCTTCCTTATCTTTCTGTTAGTAGCAAGCTATCCAGTAATAGAAGACTTGCACGTGGCACTGATGAGTAAGTATCATTTAGGTAAACTAAATATATTCAGAGGGGCCTCTCGCAGTTGTTAACATGCTAGATTTAGAGAGCAGGAGATGAGTGATGGATTTAGGTAGGGACGTGTAGGAGAGTGTGCCTGGAAATTTAAGTGAGGAGTCATCTGCAGCAGTAGCTAAGAAGGGTCTTCAGTGATGCTAATGCACAGAAAGGCCTCCAGACACCCTTCTCCCTGCGCATCCCCTAGTCAAAGAAGAGAAGATGACTCCTCCAAAAGGGAGTTCTGTGGCCAAGCCGGATAGCAGCTGCTGCATCCCACTCCTTGGAAAGAGCCCCTTTTTCTTTGTCAGTGATAGATCAAGCTAAAGGGGACAAGTATCATTAAACCAAAGGTTGCTTTTCTGAATACCTCCCACAGGCTGTCTGAGGGCAGTGTTCAAGTGAAATATGTAAGAAACACTTAGGATTTCTGAGAGACATTGAGAGCTGTCTGCTGTCTCTGGGTTTGCTTGGATTTCAGAAGAGGGAAGAAACAGCGCGGTGGAGATGTGCGGATATGAGATCAAGTGGGGAAAAAAATGGAATAAAAAATGTATTACTTTTTTTTCTGAGACTGGCTGTCTCGTATGAAGAAGGATTTTACAGACTTCGTGTGTGTCTGAAAGAGTGTTCAACAGCATTGAAAACCTGGGTTATTTAAAAAAAAATAATCTTTCCTCTAAGGAGTTTAAAATTCCTTGTCTGTTCAAAAAGCACAAGCAGAGGGAAGGAAAAGGAGAGGAGCGGTGGGTGTGGGGGTGTGTTGGAAGTGGGATTGCAGAAAGGCATCTCTGCATGTCAGGCTTCTGAAAAGGCACCTTGGCTCTGAGGTGAGCAGTGGTTGGTGTAGGTGGACGTTTGCTAGGAGAAACTGTATCGTGAGGGGTGGAGTTGCATTTCACTCAGTTGGATAAAGGCTGGAGATGATTTTGGTTCGCTCTGTTTTCATACAAACTTGTAGTACTACTTAACATTACTTCTGATCGTTGGTTGCCTCTTCGGTAAAGGAAGTGCATCTTTGTGGCCCCTTTAGTGCAGGTAAACAATTGTCCGGAGTTTTCTGTCTGAGACTGGATCATTTCATACTCAACTGTGTTCGCATTTCCCATGCAGTTGGAGTCATCAGCAGCAAGCATAACTGGGTAATATTTTTGTTTAAATTGATTTGGTTTTCAGTTTCAAAGAGGTACCAAAACAACCACAGTAAAGAAGCCCTTCAGAATCACATTGGATTTCATAAGGATAGAACATCTTGGCAATCTGTTCGTTAGTGATAACTCAGATCTTGTTGAAACATTTTCGACACACTTGTTTTTTTATTTTTCATTTAATTTAGATTTTTATTTTAAATGCGTGGCTTTGTCTTCAGTTACAGAGCATCTAGCATGTTCTTGAACCTGCTATATTCCTGGCCAGTGTGGTCCATCCGATGGTAGATCGGAATCGGGGATGGACACAGCTTCTGTCCTGTAATCTGCTTTTTCCTCAAAGACAGGAACAGCTCCGCCACTGAACCTCCCTGACAAAAGCCAAATTTCAACCTTTTGCTGTGATTTGAGAGGGATTTGTCAGGTGGTGCCATTGAGGAGACTTGCGGGGTAGGTAGAGGGCAAGGGGGGTGAGAAGCGTTGCCTCCTAGTCCCCAGCGGTGCGAGGAGCCGGGTGTGTGGCCAGGGGGAAGGCGCCTGGGTCCTGCTGAGGGACCGGACTACGGGGAAGATGCTACATGCTGGGATGTGTTTCCTGTGCTGCTAAAATTGAAAGCATCCAGACTTGAAAGGGGAAAGGGGTGGGGGGGGGAAGCCAAATCCTGTTAACAGGAAAAGGTAAGTGTAGTGTCACGTTGTGGATAGCCCTGTACCTCTTGTTCTTTCAGCGTAACTAGAGATTTCATTTTCTGCATCATGCGGCATGCCTGGGGCTCGTGGCCATGTGTTGTTGAAATTTCAGACAAGATTTCTATGAGATATCTCTTCCTACCGTGGTGGTGCTGTCACTGAGCAGTTTTTCCCTCTGAATCTGGCTTGTCCTTTTAATTCCCGCTCTGCTCACAAGCCTCTGCTAGCTGGTTGCCTGACTGGGGAAGTATTTAGAGGTGAAGCTTCTGTGCAGGGTGCAACCTGGATGGAGGTATTACTGAATGTCTCCTGGACAAAAAAAATAGCTGGAGGTGGTCTTTGATGCAAGCAGCTGTGTTGCTTTCCAGCTGAGGCAGTTGTTGGGTGGCAGCGGTGCCTCCGGTGGTGAGAAGAGGAGAGACCAGGTAATCTGCTTATTTAATAATTACCTGTACACTTTTGAAATAACACTGCAAAACTATTTGTTCTCACCAGAAGTTCAAAGGCTGGAAAGCAGTAAATAGCGTCTCAGAGGAACACTTAGAACAAAGAAGTACTATAGGCTGCAAGTCCAAATATACTGATGGACCAAACGGTCCTGTCTCTGTAAAAAGCAAAAAATGAGAAAACAAAAAAAAAGTAAAATAAAAATTTTATATTATTGAAAAATGTCACATCTCTGTCACTACAAGGTGTATGTGTGGGGAAAATAGATACTTAGAGGAGTTTATTCTCTTCATCATTCCAGTCCAAGGAACTATTAATTTTCCGCAGCCTTCATAGCAGTAGTCATATTTTAGCATTTCAGATGTCCTTTTTCTTCCATCACATGTCATCTAGTGGCAGATTTACAACCCGATATTGCCAGTGCAAGGGGCTACATACTGTTGCTTTTCACTTCCTCTCAAAATGTGTATCCTAAATTTGCCTTCGGAAAAATCTTGGAAAACAACTAAATACTTCGAAACAATGGATGTGAAAGGAACACTTTATACTCGGGGCGAACCACTTGCCTCACCCATTTATTTGGGAGTTACGCTCTGTAGCGTTACCCAGCTGAAGCCGGCAGACGTTTAGAACATGTTCCACATTCGGGTGCACAAACAGTTCCTCAAGCAGGAGGAGGAAAACAGGTTTGGTATAATCCAGTTTACCTGGTGGATTTTGTTTGATTGGGTTTTTTTTCTCTGTCAAAAACCACATGAACAACTTAAGCAAGATGTGTCTGGGGGACAAGTGGCTTCCATACTATATCATAATGATTCTGTAGTTTGAATAAAGGTGTCATCTGAGAAAAACAGACATAGAAATTTCTCCTTACAGTACATCAGCATTTTGCATGCACAGCATTTCCTACAAAGATCAGTTTTTGCACTTACCATCAGATTCAAACCTTATCACAAGGGTATAATCCATCAGGTTAAACCTTTGTTATATGGACAAACAAGAAGAAAAATGTGCCTTATTTTTGTTTGTGGGATGTTCTGTGGGCAGAAATGGGAATAGAAACCAACAGTATCTTCAGGAGCCATGAGCTCAGGCATTTGATCAGTGGGAGAAGGTATCATGGATGTTAAACCTTCAGGCATCCCTTCACTCCATGTTTAACTTCTCTGAGTTTTTATCAGAGAATTTGTAATGAGTAGAAAATTTCATTTGAGCAGAAGAAAAAAAAAACAAAGGGCTACAGCTTCTAGGAAGCTATTGTGTAATACTCGTGACTTATATTATGTGACGACAGGATTTTCACTATAGCGAAAAGCCCTGCGTTAGGTTGCAGGGCTGCCAGAGATCATCTGAGACAAGATGCGCTGAGTTCAACAGGAAAAAAAAGTTAATGAAAGAAGAATTGACTAGTTTAGTTTCTTGATGGAAATCAATGTCCTTTTCTTTAAAAGAAAAGACATTTTCTTCTGTACTACTGCTAAAGCTGGTGTTTGAAATACTATTGCAGTGTAGCTATTACTTGGCAGCTTGGCTTGTTCTCATGTTACAAGACTGATGCTAATAATTCCTATTGACTGCTGTGACCTCTGCTGGGGGGAAGAGAATCCATTTTCTTGTAGCCCTTCCTCTGGGAGCCTGGCAACGTATTCTCTATTTATTTATTTATTACTTGTTTGTTCCCTGCAGCAAATTTCCCTACCTGCCAGGTGGCTGAAGTGATTTGCATGCTTTGTCATTTATCTCTTGTCATAAATCTGGTGCAAAAGCAAATATCTGATGAAATTTTAATCCTAATACGCTTTCGATTCTACGGGTGTGTGCTTCGTACACATCGGGTGGTGTAATCTATCCTTGCATACGAACGTCTGTCTTAACGCTTAAGTCCGCAGCCATGTTTCTGTTTTCACCTTTGCCTCACACCGCATTAAGATTTCGTTTGTACAACATGTCATGCTTTGAGTGTCTCAGAGATGTTGGCATGCGAGTCTAGATTGCAGCACCTCTCTGGGTGCGTTCACTGAAGCTGCAGTCAGATCTACTTAGTTTGAAGTCTGCTGCAGTTCTGCCTGGGTTTATTTGGAAACCACTGGCAGTGAATATTTTCAGAATATTTCAGAATAACAAATCTTTGGCTTGAGACTGCAAGAATAGCTGCTAATTAAATATTTCTTATTCTTAAACACTGCAAATAGTGGCTTACATTTTGACTGTATGCTCCAGTTTACTAATTTAATTTCGTCTTTACGGAGATGTGTGCTCATGTACCGTTGTTTTGGGAACCTTAATAGGTTGGGGTTTTTTTTACCTGAAGGACTTTTTGCTGAATCTGAAGGAGGCCTGTCATGCCGTCAAATCAACGACCACCTTCGCCGCGATGGCTCTGCCCCAGAAGGGTTGCGGTACAGAGCAGCAGCGAGCACGCCCGTCCCTTGTTTTCGCAGGGACTCCAAGTGGTACATGGTAGCCCTGTTGTGCCAAACAACCCAAACACCTTGAGCGCTGACCCAGAAAAACATGACTCACAGTTACATTTGATCGATAGCTCTCATCAGCCTAGGAGGAGCTTACACGAGACACGCGTAGGCCCACGTGGTGTTTGTTCTCTGCACATTTGTGGGCAGTGTTGTTGTGTTTTGGTTGTAAAAGAAGCCTCCTCAGATGGGGAAAGAGGTCAGCAGAGCGCTAGGTTTTGGGGGTGAGTGGGAGGCTTTCAGGGAGGAGTGTGAGATGGGAGTTAGTTGCTTCTCTACGCAGCCTTTGAGTTTCTCTGCGTGCTCCTTTCTACTGGTGAAATGGCGTCTTTCTTCGCCATCCTGGCTGCCTGCGGTGAGACAGGCGTACAAGACCAGGGGTTGGGGTCACAGCCGCGACACTGACAGGAGAAAAAAAGTAGCTGGGAGGGACAAGCACTAGGATCCACTTGAAAGATTGCATTTGTGTGAGTGAGGGAGCTCAGGGTTTGCTGTTCCTGTCATGGCTCTGGGGGCTGGGGTGGCACCAAAAGTTGATGCAGAACAGAGCGTGAGGAGAAGAATCCTAAAGAGGAAAGGTCTGGGAAAAGGGGAGGCATCCACAGGGCATAAAGGCATTTGAGAGGAATAACAAATGAAAAAGTCTGGATAAGCATTTTTTTTTCCCTGTTCAGTTTAGCCTGTGTTTGAGCAAACAGCTTAGAGGAATCAAAAACCTCCTTATTTCAGAAGGTTAAAATGTAAACAACTGTAACTGGGCAAGAAGAAGATGGTTCCAGAAGTAGCGTTGAAAGTCTGTTTGTCTCTTGCTGTTTTGGTTATTTAAAGCTGGATGTCCTCATCCTGTAGTATCTTACTAGACTTCTGCTGTTCAGAGGAGCTGTGTCGGTGTCTCCACCTTCTCTTGCTGCTTGCTGGAAGCCCTGGCCAATGCTTGCCAGGGAGATTTTGCCTGATTTGCTCCTGCTTGTCTAAAGCTTTGCAGCTTAGTGAAGGAAAGCTGCTTGAATTCTTGGAGACCGCCGTGACCATGATGTTTGCACTTAAAGAGGAATTTATAAACCCAGAGGCTGTGGTTCTCATCTTTATTAGTGGGCAAGAATTAATTATAAAAAAAACCTTTTTTGCTGTTGAAATTACAGTTATAAAAGCAATCTCTAAAAGTGGAAACAAATATAACATTGGGGAAAAAAAGCTGTAATAGATTTTGAAAAATTGATAAGTCTTACAAATCTAAACCTTAGAATTATATATTTTTTTAAACCTTTCTTCTATGAAACATTTATCCTTATTCCAGGGAATGGTGGTAGTTGAACATGGTGATATTTACATAGTAAAATGGCAGTTTTTTCCTTTTCCTACAAGACTGATTTAAGTAACATTTCTATTGTCTGGCAAAAAAAAGTCTTCCTGCCTGCTTGACATCTCCTCTTAAAAGCTTCTGAAGACCTTGTGACAAAAGGCAGTCTTTTGAGAATCATAATTACCATTTGTAGATTATAAGATTCCTTTTACCATGAACTTCAGTAGAACAGAAGGAATACAATGGTTACTGAAATTAGAGTGGTGATGCTTAAAATACATTACCTCCACCTCTTTTTTTTTTTTTTTTTTTTTTTTGGGAGGGACGCTCTTCCTGTAAACCCATCTCCAACGTGCATACCGAGACAGCACTTTTCTGTGGAAAGTATGTAGGTATTCTCTCATAGTCGCAGAAGTACTTCCCCTTCTGGAGAAGTCTGAAATGCCAACAAGTGGAGTCCTTACAGCATCCACAGGAACAGATTGCAGTAGCATTTCCATTACTGGTAAAACCCTGAAATGTAGGCAGATGCAGAATCAGAAGAATTTGGATCACCCATTCTTAGTGTGATACTGAAATACCTAGATGGCAGCCAGGGTGAGTTTATTAGTGCTAGCAGTGCAACTTTAAAGCATGTTTTAAGAGCAAAGATTTTTTTTAGGGTATGATCCGCTGTGTTTTTTTCTTGGTGTGTTGTGATGTTACAGACCCAGGTAAGCAATCGTTGAGACTGCTGGTGCTGCCTGCTTTTCTCTGAACTACACCTTTATGGGAATACTCCCAGAAAGATAAAAGGAGGACTCTTTTCTTGATGGGGAAGGATTGAGTTTCTGCTTAATCACTGTAATATTCCGTAGTTTGTGTTGTAGTTAGAAGAAATACTTCTACAGGTCCCCCCTTACACCAAGCAGTCATGGGTATCTTGACTGGCAAAGAGGATTGTGTACTTGCAGAATGAAGGGATAAAATTTCTTACTTTAAGTTGCATAGTTTGCATAGGTTGGTTTGTGGGGTTTGTTTGTTTTTTGGTTTTTGGGTTTTTTTCAAACTGCAAAGAGTATAACTAATATTCTTTTCACACCGGAGGTCTGCAAATGCCATCTTGTATCGAAGAGCCTGTGTTCGGATAGAGTTGGAAAGAACACAGCCTAATTTGCTTTGGTTCACCGGCCAAAAATATTTCAAGTGAAGGCTTTCTTCCTAAAGGACAGGGGGAAGGTTAGTGATAAAGCCTGGTTGTTTAGTAATTTTCTGCCTATTAATCCATAAAAGTAAATTCCCTTTTTAAAGAAGACAGCAATAGTTTATTTCATTATTTTTGCAATAGTTTCTATTTAAGTTAACATCACTTTGCCACTCCACTCTAAGACAGTGGGCCTGAAAGATAGATTTGCTCATCCCTTCTTTAAATGTCTGCCTTCCTGCAATCTAAACAATTAAGTTTGATGCTTACATCTCAAGTATTACTATGGCTTTGGATAGACTGATACTGGGCTTGCAGCTTCCCTTTGCATCTAGGTAGTTACCATTGCTTAGGGCAGGCAATCTGACCTCTTCCAAATCTGAATGGTGAGCTGCAATTTGACAATTAGTCTTGTCAGGAAAAACATGTTTTATGTCCAACTTCTTAGGCAATGACAGATTGATTTATATTCTCCCCCTCACCCTCTAGTGCATTAAATAATGTCATACTATCACCTTCCATTCCTCATAAGGTTATTTTCTGGCTTCAGCAACACAAAGGCTTTTTGTGGTGACTTTTCAGAGTGCCTGATTGAAGTTAGTTAGCTTTGTGGCATCTATTAAAACTAAGTCTCAGTCATTGGCTAGCAATAACCGACATGTCAGAAATTATGACCCTGAACCTTCAGTTGTTAGCTAAGACTTCAGCAAGCATGACATATATGATAATGAGTACTGAAGGAAAAAGTAATTAGTGTTTCTAGAATTTTATTTATAAAAAGGACTGCATGGAGCAACCTGACTTGAACCTGCAGGCTTTCATTTGTGTTTTTCTTAATACTGTTTGGTGTTTTCTTTTCATTGTCTAAATCATAGCTGTTGAGGGGAAAAAAAAAAATCAATATAATTTGCTTGTATTACATCAGTTGCCTAAATCCCACAAAGAATTAGAATCAGTTTTCTTTTACGTTACAGCTAAAATACCAATCAGTAGATTTGACTCAAGCTTTTTTATTTTTCATTTTTGTTCTCTGTTTTACTATAAGTTGTATCTTGGATTGAACCTACTTTGAGGAATGTCGAAGCTGTTGATTTCCCAAATAATGGGTTATTGAACCATATAGGCTTGGTGTACTGGGTAGTATTAAATTAATTTTTGTAATATTTCTAATGTGGGGTAAATATGCTACATTATGTAAGGCTACATTTTTAACTTTATGGTAGCAAATCTACAATAACCTTTTAATGCTATTGGGCCATTTAGATTATCTCTTTGATAGAATAGTAGTAGAAAAAACTATCCAGCAGGAAGACTTGGGTTTTTAGCACCTGCTTCATCTTCTGTGTTTAGCCATAAAACAAATTCTGATTTTTTTTTTTTTTATAGCAGCATGTTGGAAGAAGGGGATTAGAGAAAATCATGTATTGTGGAAACACCCCGTATCTTTCCCCCAATGTGTAGAAACAAAAAGAGCATATTCTGACTATGTGGTCTCAATAGCTCCAAGCAAGGTTTCCAAGAGGAGAAAGGAATGGAGAAGGAAATCAGGATGATATTCGTATTCAGTGAGTGAAATAAATACATGCTAATAGTTGACCTGGGATTTGGCAAAACTAGTTTGCTGATACAGAGGACGCATGCATGTGTGGGGGTGACTTCTTAGCCTGGTTTCCAAAGCGCAAAAAAAAAAAAAAAAAAACCAACTTACATAACTTTTCTGCCTGTTTCTGTGCCTGTCACACATTTTAACTCATTGTCGAATGTGTTTCAAGCTGGCCAGATGGGTGGTGATCTCAGTGGTCCTAAAATAGCCAGTGCAGACTTTAGCCAAGAGGACCCGTGCTCCCTTCCCCGGCGCTTGTCTCTGACCCGCTCGGGTGGCGGAGGGGCAGTAGGCACTTGCCCGTGGCCCCAGGCAGCTGCCATGTGGCCGGCCAGCCGGTGCCCGCGTGGGGCTGGATTAGCCCCAGCTTGCGGTGCTCGCTCTCTCTCTCCCAGCTATCAGGTCAAATTAACCTTGGTAGGTGTCCCCTACCAGTTTTTAAGCGTTGGACTGGGGGGAGGTTGGCAGATGCACACACAGAAGGCTCCGTCTCTGTTCGTGGCTGTTTGCCTGGGCTTCATCGGCAGAGGAGTATGGATGATTTCTGCTGGCGGGGGGAACTGTAGGCTGGACACCTCGCCTCACCGAATTCAGACCCATCCTATGAAGATGCCATGACAAGTGTTAGTGGTTTGTGACTTTGGCCTCCGTGGGACAGAGCATCCTGTTTGCCAGCCAGATTGGTCACCCGAGGAGGTCTGCTGCTTGCCTGGAGCCTGGATCCATGGTGTTGCAGAGAGGCTGCCATGGCTTATCTGTTTTTCTGACTGCTTCCCTGGCAGCTCATCTAGACGGGCATCAGTGAAGCGGCCTGGAAAAGCCTTCAGCAAATTGAAGGTGACTGTAGGGCTCTGGGGGCAGAGGTGAGAAGGACGGGTGCCTGAGTGGCAGGCTCCTCCGTCCTCCCACGTAAGGCTTGATTTTAATGAAAACTTATTGAGAGCTCAGGAAAAAAAATAAATCTTATTGTGCAAGAAGACTGGGGACTTTTAAAGAAGGCCCCCTTGACTAGGCAAGGAACTGCTTTGGGAACTGAAATTCGGAAAGGCAGCATGCAAAAAGTGGAGCATACAAAAACAAGGACAGATAACAGAGGAGGAGTACAAAAGCATAGCTTAGTCGCATAGGAATGAAATCAAGAAGGGAAAAAAAAAAAAGGCCAGTTAGAGCAAAAACTGGCTAAAGTAACAAGAGGGGATTCTCAAATTAGATCGACATCAAAGGGAAGTTCGGGAAAGCTGTAAATTCATCGATGAATAGAAGAGACAAGCTAGTATATGATGGTACAGGAAAATGGAAGCACTAAATGCTTTATTTGCCTCGGGGAGAAGCCTGTTCCCCTGCCTCTGTATATGCCAGTGTTTTCTGAGAGAGAGACACAGCCATCAGCTGGAGAGCAGCAGCAGGTTAGGGGCCACTTGGAGAAGCTGGATATATTCAGATGAGTGGGACTGGGTGGGAGCTGCTGAGGGGGCTGAAGGAGCTGACAGATGTGAGACCACTACAGAAAAACTGCGGTTGGAGGAGGTCCCCAATGAATCAAAAAAGCTGACACTTTACCTGTCTCTAAGGAAGGCAAGAAGGAGCATCTGTGCAACTATAGACCAGTCAGCTTCACCTCATGGCCTGGAAAGATCGTGGGAGTATATTCTCATTTCCAAACACGCCAAGAACAAGAAGACAGTCAGAAACAGTCAGCATGGATTTAGCAAGGGCAAATTATGCTTGACTCACCTTATTGCTGCCTTGGATGAAATGCCTGGCTACAGGGGTGAGGGAGAGCAGTAGGTGCCTTGAATTCAGCAGCGCTTTTGCCACTGTCTTTCCATAGAGGTTTCATTTGGAAGCTGAAGAAGTATGGGCTAGGCAAGTGGAATTTTAGATGGGTTGAAAATTAGCTGCTGAAAGATTGGTGATGCTTTACACAGGTTTGGCGGTCCTTAACAAGCAGGGTACTCTAGGGGATGAGACTGAGACTGACACTGGTAGGGTTTTCATCAACAGCCTCGGTCGTGAAGCAAGATGCACTTTGTGCAGATTTGCAGATACGCTAAATTACATTGTTTGACATGCTGGATGGTAGAGCTTCAATCCAGAGAGAGTTCAAAAACTCAGGACTGGGACAGCAGAAACTGCTTGAAGTTGACTTAGGAGAAATGCAAAGTTCAGCACCTGGTGCAAATTAACCCCATGTGTTATGTTGAATTAAGCATGAGCCATAAATGTGCTCTGGTTGCAAATAAGGCAAATCAGGCACCTGGCTTCACTAGAAGCAGCACTGCAAGGGAAGTTTTTCTCCCCTCTACTTAATGTTTGTGAGGCTGTCTGGAATACTCCATTCAGTTTTGGAGACCCCCGACTTCAAGAGGTAGGTAGAAGAGTTGGAGAGGGACCATTAGAAGGCCTAGCAAAATGGCGAGGGGCTTAAGGAATGTGGCTGCAAGGGAGAGACTGACAGAGTTGGGCTTGCGTAGTCTGGAAAAGAGGAGTCTGAAGAACAGTCCAGTAGCAGCCTAAAACTTCTTGAAGGGGCATTTACAAAGATGTTCAAGCTGATCTCTGTTCAGTAGTGGCAGATGGCAAAAAGAGAGATGTAATGGCACACCTTGTAACTTGAGATTGAACAGTAGGGAGAAACGATTATCTGCAGGGCCAGAGCAGCACTGGAAGAGGTTGCCTACAGAAGTGGTTTAATCTCCGTCCTCAGAGGATTTTGAGACTCATTTGGACAGAGCTGTGTCTGACTTGATCTGCTGTTAGCAGTAGTTCCCACTTGGGCAGCAGATTGGGCAGAAGTTCATTCCAGCTAGCACTTCTTTGATTCTGTGAAGTCTCGGAGACGCAGGGGATCTGGAGACAGTTTGGTTCAAGTGTGATGCAGAAAGCTGTAGGAAACCAGTCTTCATTCAGCTGAATGCTTTCATGGACCACTTGGCAGGGTATTTTTGTATGGTGTCATCATCCCAGATTTCGCAGGTGACTGGAAAAAGAGCTGCTTCAGGCTGGATCTTTTAAAATGCTTTAAAATTATATAGAAAAGGATGGTTACTCTATCAGTATCAATATGCATCCCCTATGGGAGTGTATTTTTGGCCTTAGGGAACTAGGCTTTGCACGTGGATCTCTGTTTAAGATGAAATAAAGCAGCTCACTGTTTTTACACCTGAGCTATCATTTGAAAAGTTTACAATCACTTTTTTATGGGAGACAGGGATACTTTTAGCACAAGTAGTTAGAAAAGCTGCAAGTGTTGCCTGTCTGTTCTCAGCTCACCTCTTCTCTTCTGTCTGTGTAGATTAGATAAGGGTCTGAAGTCCCAAAAGAGTGGCCCATTGATAAGCATTGCCTGGATTCAGGGAACCTGATGAAAACACGTGTAATTCCAAGCTTGACTGCCTTTTGCTGCGCTACTGCTTATTCTCATGGCCTGCTGCAAAAAGAGCATTTTGGTTCCACTGAGTGATGGTCAATAGGGGTATTTTTATATACTTTATCTTTGAGAGACTGAGATAGTCTGAAAGTAAATGTATCACTGTCTTTTTGTCCCCTTTCATGTTTTGGATCTGTCTTCACAGAGCGCTTTCTCTGTGTGTGCTCACATGCTTGTAATCAAATTTTTAGTGCCCTGCTTATTTTTCTTTCTAACTCCTGCTCACATCTTTACAAAAAGCTGTCTTTGTGCACATGAAATGTTTGGGTGTATGCCAGTACAATCTGAAAGCAATAAAAAGATATTTTCACTGCTTCTTTAAAAGATTAAACTAACTGCAGAATTTCAACTCAGTTTATCAGATTTCTTGTTTAATCTCATCACTATGCATGGAGCCTGTTTACTGCTGTAGCTTTCATTAGTGTTTATGCAAATTTTGTGTTAAATCCCATCAGTAATAATCTAGTTTTTATTAGCTAGGCAGTTGCATTGCTTGGAATTTTCTGAAGCTATGTTTAATAGCTGAGGAGCGAAGAATATCTGAAATACTTTTTAGGGTATGCCTGAACTGTAGTCGCACCTTTTCAGATACCACTGAAGTAGTTAGCTTGGTTGACAGTCATAGTGCAGTGAGTTGCAAAATCATTTGCTGCTTCCATGTATGTGGTTATTGTTACAGGTATGGAGCTCCTGTAGGGGCTAAAGGAGCATACGGGCGATGTAGCAAGAAGCCTAATGTGCAGGGATAAGGTGGAGGTGTTGCGTGAGCTTTGCACGTGCAGTTTTATCCACCTGGACTGGAAGGTGAGATGCATACGCACTGACCAGATGCGCTATGTATCACCATAATTAACTCGGTGAGCTTGAGCAGGTTTTTTTTTTTTCCTCTTGGTCTTTGTTTCTAGAATGCTGAAGGGAAATGTGGAATATGGACACGCACCGCTCGCAGGTGGTTTTGCTGTACCAGCCATCCTTGTATCATGAGACCAAGGCTGTGCCTATCTGGGAAGTGTTTCTATCTTGGGTGTATCTGCATGAAGCATAATTATCCTTCTGAATGCGGGATTGATATTCCTGAAATAGACTCAAGATCTGACCTGAAAGTTAACTGGAAGTTATAAATGTATGTGTTTAGATGTATTATTGATGCATGATGACTGAAGTCCAAAACAGCTGCAAAACATGATGTTTTAAATTGTCTCTGTTTATTTTTTGAGCTGTATGCCTAATGGGAGAATTTCTAAGGCTGACACAACAGCTCAGACGTCATATTGCTGATATTCTTGATCACTCTGCTCCTATGGTCAAGAGGACTGGCAGCTAATACCTATTTCAGTGGTGATTTGTGTAATTTTGGTGTAATTTCTTTATGAATCAACTTATTTTGCAAAGGAAAAAATTGTCAGATAACAGTGATTCTGATTTGGGATGGTTGCTTTTTAATTGCTATTCTTGCTTGTGTAGCAAGCTGAAGGAGAGCACTGTCAAGTTTGAAAATTAGGTCATCAATCTGCTTTTGTAGAAGCCTCTTCTGAAAAGCTGATTTACTTTTTTTTCCAGTTGCTCATATTTCCGATGTAAACAAAAATTAAAACATTCTTTTATATTCTGTAGTACCAAAGCAAAATTGAGTATCTAAACAATTGTCTGTTGAATACTGTTGAATAAATTATTAGTAAAATTGGTTCCCACATAGCAATGGTTGATACAAGTTCCAAGGAGTGGTATGCTTGATGAACAACTGGATTGAGGAAAGAAAAGTTGTCATTTGATTTTAAGCTTAGTTTTTTCATGTAGAAATGCTACTGAAGGATATGTTGGTTTTCTGCTTTTTGTCTTCATTTTAACCATCCTATTGTTACTTTGCAGATGAATTATATCGCTTTAAAAATTAATCAGCTCTGTTAATAATGATGTAAGTCATAAATAAGACTCAGTAAATGTTATAAATGTCTAAGTCACTAAGGAGCCTAAATCTCATTGGCTTTGGCAAGAAATTTAATATGTGATCTTCTGCTATATTAAGTTTTTTGTAGTCCACAGTGTTGGTGTATGATGATTTTACTTGCATAACATAAAATGGATCGTGTTATTTCTGTGAACCTATGTTCAGTACTTTGGCTTCAGATGTACATAGCTGCTTTCAGTATTCACAGAGAAAAATCATGTGATTAATCTCAGTTTGAGGTTAATGAATTAAAACCTCCAAATTCCTAGGTGAATAATCCAGACCAGGGTAGTCCGTCTTGGCTGCATGTACTGGGTTGTATTTTGCATCTTACGCCGAAGTGTGACACATCAGTTTCAGCCCTTTTCTTTGGTATTTATTTGACATTATCATCTTCTTATAAACATATAATAAAACTACATAATACTAATTATTAGGTGTTCATTTGGTAAAAATCTTATGCATGACACTAGCTTTTGCAGTTCTTGTGGTTTATGATCCTCAGGTTTTGCTGTGCATCTCCAAAGGTTCAGAGGATTGGTTGCACTGTACAGCCAGAGTGCATGGAGTATCATTTTATTTTCATTTGTGCTTTTTGTCTGCCTGGCATTGTGGCTAAGTGCCTCCCAGGTAGAATTAACAGTAGTGAAGTCCGTAGCAGTGACTGACTTTGAACATTCTCTGACGCCTACAAGGACTTCTTTTATTTTGATAAATATATTTATCATCTCAAAAATGAATGTCATATCAGTTGGGAATGGGCAATGTGCTTTGGAGATGGTCACTGCATACAATAAAATTTGGGAAGATCAGACTTTTCTATCCCAAACACTGGAGTACAACTGCCTGTCCCCTACAAAAGGAATGACGAATTCCAGTAAATAGAGAACTACTTTCTGATTTTTCTCAGTTCACGTCCCTTTTCATATTCGTTTCCACATTTGAAACTCTGGAATTTGAACTCAGGCTCATTTTACTGGCCAGAGGATGACCTTTACGCTGGGGTAGTCACTGGGTGCCTCGTGGCTTTATTTTCCCAATCTTTGCTGAATGAAGACCAAAGCAGTAAGAAGCAACATTCTTTGAAAACGCCTCAGACAATGCTTGGAGGAAAAGAACACAGAGCTGAAACCAGCAATTTTTAAGTACGCGGGAGGAATTGGGTTGCTGTGTGATGACTTCTACAAACCAGCAATGCAAAAACATTTATTCGCGCCCTCCTGTCTCCTCCTTAGGTTACACACGTCGGTGGTGTTTGAATTGTCAGTTGTTACTGATACCACTTAATACATTTTTAAAGAGAAATAGCATTGAGTTATTGAGTATGCATAAATTCATATGCTGATGTAGCTTGTAAGTCTGTAGTAATAGTAATATACATTTTAAACAATGTTTAGAAAATAGTTATGTCTTTCCACTAAAAGAAGGCACAGAAGGTCTTCTTTCTTTTGTCTTGTCTAGTTTAGTGTAGATATTTTACCTTTCCTTCCTTCATTAATCAATAGGAGTATGGAAAAAACGTAATTATTTCAGTGAGCTAATTCTGACTAAATCCTGTGATGCAGAACAGCATGTGAAACTGCTTGTGCCCATCCATTACCCAGGCCTGCAAGAGAAAAGAAAAAAAAAAAAAAGCCTATATAGCATGGATTATATTTTGCTTCAGGCGTTCTCTGACCTACTGTATTATGATTTGGCAGCTACATAAAAAAATTAAAAGCTATTTGGGTTCTTACCAAATACATTATATAAAAATAGAAAATACCAGTAATTCAAGCTGTGGAATAGCTTTTAGATGGATGATTATTCTGAAGATTTTAATAGTCCAATAAGAACCTAATCTAATTGCATGTTGAAATGAAGTTAAATATTTTCCAAATAGATTAGAGAAAGGGAATTGCATTTTGGCAGTGTGGTACAACACCCTTCTTTCTCATTGAGCGCACACATTTAAAACCTATATAATTTTGACTAAACGAACGCCTCCCAAAGGAAATAAATATAACCAAACGATTATGATATCCGCATTGCCTGCTTAGCGAGAGCATCACCGACTGTAGTGCACTGTCTCTTCGGTGTATCCGCAAGACCCAGATACCTCTTTGTTTCCCAGTTACAGCCTCTGCAAGACCAGTTGAGAAAAGGCAAGTCCTGATCGAAGTTTACAGAGGGCCTAACCCTAACAAGGGCTCAGGGGTACATTTGGGACAGTTGCATGAACACCTCTGCGCAGCCAGCAGTGCCAGGCTGGAATCAGTAAGGACAGTGATCGCTTTTGGTAGTTGATGGAGCCTCCAAATGATTTTGGTGCCTGTGGAGCAGACCCTGAAGGACAGAGGGCTGCAAGGGCTGGCAGGGACTGATCCCATCCTCTCTTCAGACACTAAATGAAAAGGACTGGAAGCCAAAATTCAGGTCAGAGCTTTTTTGGTAGCAAGTCTTGGATAGAGCGTTTGACTTTCAGATGGGTATGGCCTCCTTGATCTTGTCGCTTCTTCAGCTATTTCAGGTCAGTACGTGAAGCCCACACTTCTGACCCGCAGAAGGGGGGGCACACCTCACCTGGGTGAGCTGTGAATATGAAGTACTCGTACTGTGAATAGTAAGTACAGGGCTAGGACGTGGCTGGGGGGAGAGACTACGGCAAGAGTGATGGCAACCTCCCCCGTTGCAGCTCTAAAACATCTCCTGGTTTTGAAGAACTCTTAACTCTCTTCTGATCCTTTGCTTCTGATTTCATTTTATGTTATTACATTTCGGATAAGCGTGTTGTAGTTTACAGTGGGCATACATAGCTCTGTTTTGTTCTGTGCCTGAAGTGGCCTGAGAGTGTGCTTTGACGAGATGCTGAGAAGAGCTAACCCACCTACAGCAGGTGCAGGTACCGTCTCCTCCACCATCAGTGGGGCTGGTTTGGTGCTTTCGTGCTCAGTGCTGGCTGAGCACCCAAAGTGCCGTGAACACCGTAGGACTTCTGATGAGAGAATTTATGAACTCCTCTGATACCAACGTTCTGAAGGTGTCATCAGAAGAATTGCTGAAACGTAGTGTGTGCATTTCGCGCAGGGAGATGTGAGGGCAGGAAGGGAGGTGGAACAGTTCTCTTCAGATGCCCAAATTTTTACATTGAAAACTTTGTAATTTAAAAGATCTATAACCCTGAGGGACTGGTTAATTGTACTGTATTGCCACACTCTTTAAATACTAAGAGAAGAAATACTCTTTTCTCTATAGTTTGTTAAGTGTTACTTTAAAAAGGAAGAGGAAAAAGAAGTAGAATGGGAAGAAAAAAAGGTCTTGAAAGCTTTGTCTCTTTTTTTTTTTTTTTTCCCCACTTTTGCATGGGATGGCTTCTCTGTAGGATGGCTTCTTTAACCAGTCTGGTATTGTCTGTTTTCATATAGATTATTTTCAATTAAAAAAAAAAAAAAAAGTGAAAATTGAAGCCGAAGTTTGAAAACAAAACTTCTAACAACTTAGAATGTATTTGTGAGGAACAGGGAACCCAGGAAGAATGATTCCTGGGAAAAGCAGCATATTCATTTGTAGTATAATTATATTAATAATAGCAGCAGTAAGTGGCATTAGTCACTGTAGAGTTAAGTGTGCTCTTATTTTTACCTATGCTGGTCATCTTAAAAAAATAATTAAAAGAATTTTTTTTCTTGCAAGATTATCAGTAGCTTACAAAAGTTCTTCCATTTACTACAGACTACAGATTTCAGAAGGGATTCTTTACTGCTCTTCTCATCTTTATGTCCTCACCGTGATCTCTATGGCTAAAAAAACCCCAATCAACCAACATTCCTCATATTTAGTGGTTAATAGAAACAGCCTATTCAAGCTGCTTTTGATTACTTCAAGTTTAAGAAATGTGTGGCTAATTTTCATGGAATCCTCTGCCAAAAAAACCCCAAACATGCAGAAATCAAAATTAATCTAATTTCAGTAATAAAACCCCAGATCTTCAAAAATATTGGATGGACAAACATGTTTTTTTTCATTTCTTTTTGTTGTTGTTTGCTTATCTTAACTCTGTCCTGGAAAATACAATGGGCTAGATAACATGATTAACTTCCCTGAAGTTCCTTTTAATTTTTACTTTTTCCATTTTACCAATATTCTAAACTTTTGTCTGTTAAAATGACACGTGTTGCCTGAAAACTGGAGAAAAAAAGAAGAAAAAAGTGAGGGAGAAGAAAGAGGAAACCTTTCTTTGCTTTATGTGACCAAAGGAAAAATATCAACTTTTTACTTTTTAGTGGTTCACTAGAAGCTTTTCTGAAAGCTGCTTGCATAGGATCTAGTTTGGTTTTTTTTAAGTTACTAAAAATTTTAAGATGAGGGAATGAGAAGGAAGATTCAAAGATAAAGGAAAAAAAGAGAAAGAAACCCCCAAATAGAAACCCAACAAAATACAAGACCCCCTAAACAGACAAAATAGATAGTTCTTTTCCAATGAGTTCAGGTTTTTTATATATTTAGGTTAATGAATAAATACAAGAAAAACACTGAAGAATCACAGAATGAAATGTTGGCTCAATTGCTGGTGGGTAGTGAGAATTCTAAAATTACGTGCCACTCATCTTGCCTTCTGATGTTTGAGTTGCCTTTCCTTTTGGGGCATGAAAATTGAATGTTTTCCTTTAACTTCTGTGTAAGAAAGTGGAGAGGAGTGCGGTAGCGTTGAGGGCTAGCATCCTTGAGAGAGCCGTGGAGCAGCAATCAATCTTGCATATTGCAGTATCTAAGTGGGTAATGGTGATTAATGTTCAGTGGGATGCTGTGTGCTATAGAAATAATGCCTCTTCCCTTCAATCTGTATGCAGATAGAGTCCCATGAAAGCTGTAAGAAAATCAGCCTTGTTAGCACCAGGATTTCTTACATGCAGATTGTATGTGCTGCTTACGTGGAGTTTTTTATTTTTGGTTGTTTGGACCCTTGCTTTGCTCTTTTCTTTGCTGGAAAGTGACCAAGACTGTGAAAAGTCTTTCCTTTTTTTTTTTTTTTTTTTTTTCCCTCCCTCTTTTGTGACTATTGAGTGGAGAGAGCTGGAAAACAGCTGCTGCTGTATGGGATAATTCCCAAGCAAAATTTAACTTCGTCACATTCAAAGAAGATGTCCTATTTGAATGGAGGGAAAGCTAGACTATATGAATGGTCTGTTGGTTGGTACTTTTTTAAAGATACACCTGTATGCATCTGATGCTCTCTAGGATAAAGGGTGATTGTTGCAAGTGCATGGGCAGTCTGTTTAACATGCTTTAATGCATACTTGTAGCTGGAGGGGTTAGTTGAAAGGGGATCTGGTTGCAAAATCAAGTTATTAGGAGAAATCTTTTCCCCCGAAGAGCAGATTTTATGATGTTTTATTGTGTTGAACACTGGAGTCTCTTTCTGTGTAGAGCTAAATAAGCCGGGGCCAGGGGCAGCTCAGGAGCCCACGAGTGGGGAACCCAACACGGTGCAGGACCCTGGCCTGGGTGGGGAGAGTTGTCTTGAAGTTACTGTGTGGTGTCCTGACTCCTATGGCAATATACAGTGTTTGTTTTGGAATTTACTCTGGTGCGGACTGTCCAGTGGGACTGGAACATTGAAACGTTGCCGTATTATGGTGTTGCCCCAGATTGCAGCAATTTAGCAAAGATAATTTAGTTGTTGGTACTGCTGCAAGCTAATGGCATGAGCTACCTGTAAGTGAAATGTGATCACTTTAATCTCCCTTTCAAGAAATGATAACATTTAAAATGAAAATTATTTTTCTCTTGATGTCTCTAAATTGTGGAAGAAAAAAAGCCCAGCGGCTGCATGGCAAGGCCATCCTGTTGATCTGCAATAGCTTAGGTGATAATAACAGTGTGGTGGGACCTGCCGCTCTCAATAAGTATTCAAAGCTGAATGAGAACAAATCAGCCTGAGGAAGAGATAATCAGGCATTTGGCTGTTCCAGAAAATTGTTCTGTATTGTCAGTAAAATAAGTAACATGCTATTGCACTGCATGTGCTACAGATTAGTTGTGTTAAAATCACTTAAGTAATACAATAGTCAAATAGTCAACTTTTTTTCCAAAGTTGTCTGAGGAGTTTTTGAGACTGTTTAGGTTGTTCTGGTAAAATCAGATTTTTAATACTGGGAATATGAAAAAACTTAAAAATGAGCCACTTACGTTTCTGCACCTTCAAAAAAAATTCATATCAATAAGTACTAAAGTGACCTCATTTATTATAGTCTTTTTATAAAACCTTTACTTGGAACTAAGTGTTAAACCAGTGTTTGAGATCATCAGCTTAACAGTTACGTGGCATGCAATGAACTGAAAACTGGCTAACTAGTGGTTTACAAAATACAGTTATTAACAGAAAGCCACCAATGGGGGGCTGTCCCAAGAAATACGATTTTGGTAGCCTTGGCTAAGGGCAGCTTGTTAGCACTGGTGTTGCAGAACAGAAGTCCCCGATGTGACTTGATTAGCGGCTGTTGTTCTGTCTACAGCAGGCTGTTGTACGTAGGTGCCATTGGTGTCTCAGCACTGATTGCAATCAGACGTGTGCTTCTGCGCAGCAAACACAATTACCCCCGTTTTGCTTGTTGAGCACTATTACTTCTTCTGCTATATGAAACCCAAAGGGACCTTTAGACCTTGTATTTTGATCTCCTGCTTGCTGCAAGCTGTTTAAAGAGGCTGTTCCCTGACTGTGTCCCCTAACATGTATGACTGAGACATATCTGTTACAGAAGTGTATTTGTCCTCCACATCCTTGGGAGATGCCACAGTTGTTCTCCTGCTTTGATTCTCATTTTATAGATTAATGTGAATACCTTTTCTTCTTCCTTTATATGAATTTGTCTGACTTCACTGTCTACTTCTGGCACTTCTTGTTGTCTTGCACTGTGAAATTGAAGAACCCTTTCCCAACCTGCTATTACCTCTTCGCATTCGAGTCACATTTTTGTTGGTGAACCCAGTCACGGTGTCCCAAGTCTCATGGACCAGCTCCATCTCTCTTTTCTCTAGATACAGTTTGTAACTCTCTGCTGCGTCCATTGGAATCACAGAATGGTCAGGGTTGGAAGGGACCTCTGGAGATCATCTAGTCTAACCCCCCTGCCAGAGCAGGGACACCTACAGCAGGTTACAGAGGACGGCGTCCAGTCAGGTTTTGAATGTCTCCAGAGTCAGAGACTCTACCACCTCTCTGGGCAGCCTGTACCAGTGCTCTGCCACCCTCAAAGTAAAGTTCCTTCTCATGTTTAGGTGGAACTTCCTATGTTCAGGTTTGTGCCCATTGCCTATTGTCCTATCACTGGGTGCCACTGAAAAAAGACTGTTCCCATCCACCTGGCACCCTCCCTTTAAGTATTTATAAGTATTGATAAGATCTCCCCTCAGTCATCTTTTCTCCAGACTAGACAGACCTAAGTACCTCAGCCTTTCCTCATAAGAAAGATGTTCCTCTAATCATCTTAGTAGCCCTTTGTTGGACCCTCTCCAGCAGTTCCCTGTCCTTCTTGACCCGGGGAGCCCAGAAATGGACACAGTACCCCAGATGCGGCCTCACCAGGGCAGGGTAGAGGGGGAGGATGACCTCCCTCGGCCTGCTGGCCACACTCTTCTTGATACACCCCAGGATGTCATTGGCCTTATTGGCCACCAGGGCACATTGCTGGCTCGTGGTCATCCTGTTGTCCACCAGGACTCCCAGGTCCTTTTCCACACCGCTGCTCTCCAGGAGGTCAGCCCTTAACCTGTACTGATGCATGGGGTTTTTCCTCCCCAGGTACAGTACCCTACACTTGCCTTTGTTGAACTTCATCAGGTTCATGAGGTTTCTCTCTGCCCAAGCTTAGATACAAGCTAAGCCCCACATTTTGGCATCAATTTCTGCGATTCCCTCTGCAGCAGCAGGTGGCCCTTCCCTGTCTGTGCACCTGGGCCATGTGGTTCGTGCTCGTGGGCTCATTTTGTGGGGAGGCTCCTGTTGGGTGCCTGTGCTGCTGCCCAGAGAATACTATTTTCCAGAACTGTCCTATATGTCAGGCTTTAATTCCCTGTCCCTGGATGCATTAGCTTGTGTACATAACTTAAGATTTCAGTCAACTGTTTGAAAGGCTTTGTTTGAATGGCTAAAATCGCGCACCGGATTTCTTGGTGTGACTGCCTTGGCCTTCTCATTGTCGTTACTCTATCTATTGCTTTTTTGTCCAAAAATTTTCGTCAGATTTTTGTGCCCTGTGATGCGAGGTACCTGTGCTTGAAACAGTTTATGATTATAAAATAGGAGTTGAAACTGTTCTTCTATTATTTTTTTGTTGTTGTTGTTCCCATGGAACCCAGTCAGGGCTAAAGGAGAGGGTCATTCAGTGATTAATTCAGCTTTATTTTTCATAGTGAATTCCTAAGTGAAACCAACCTGGAGATCACTACCCCTTGGTAAAGAAGTGGTTATTTTTCTGCTAAAAGATAATTCTCTTCTTGTATACACGCACCTACACATGCACAATTAAAGTTTTGTACAGATTTCTATGGTAATTTTTAGCCAGAATTTCCAAAATTTTGAAATTTTAATTTTTTTTGTAAACAAAAATCTCACGCTATCAAATAAATGAGGATTTTCTGAAGTAACTCAACGTTTTGTCTGGAAGGCTTATGAAAATGGAAACTATTTCCAGGCTTATGTAATGGGAACAATATAATTAAAAATAAATGAGCCTATTCTTTTATTATTAGTTTGACATAGTATATATTTAGTTATCTTTATTTCTTTTAAATACTTCAGTGTTTCTCTCTGTAGAAAATGTCAACAACACACTAATTAATTGTTCTACTGAATAAAGGGTAGGCTTTTTATGTATGAGCAGCACCAAACTGCTACTATATATTTACAGAAAATCAATGAAAAAAAATTAGCTAGAACATTGTCACTTCCCAAAGGTAGTCAAATTTAATTTTCACCAATCAAAATGCCAACTTGATGAAAGTATGTAAAACTATGTATATCAAACCACAGATTTAATTATACTAATATAAATCACAGAGTAATAATTATGTTAATTATGTAATATGCCTAATAAAATAAGTTTGACAGACCTTTTTGGGGGTTTTTTAATAGTGGTCTGTGTAATTTGGCTTTATTTGAAAAGGTGATGACTTCCAATAGCTCCTGGCTTTTAAAATCATACCTACCTGTTCAGTATTCTCCAAAGTGCACTTGAGGGGCTCAACTGAAGCATTTGTCTGTTCCGTGTCAGCATCTCCTTTTCAGTAGGTTAAAATCCTTCTAGATATTTCTAAGTAAAACACACTCATATTGCGACTGTTACTGCTTTGTCCTTTTCTAGCTCAAACTACTTGTTAATGAGTTTTAATTTTGTTTTTATTTTTTCCTCCAGAACTTGTGGAGTGTACAGAAAATATACCTTTTGTCACTTAAAGCCTGTCAGTTCACTGTGCAGTACCTTGCCTCCTCACATACATCTCTCCACATCTGAAGACTGAGAAGTTTCCTCCTAGGAGGTGGGTGCCATGGGGTCAGCACCCAAAACCAGCACAGAGGCAGGAGCTTGCTGTACCTGACATAGCATACGTGTTGCCCTGTCCAAACAATGCTGGTTGGACCAGCACAGCTTCTGAATTTCTCTCATCTCCCTTATGACCAGAGCCATCCTGGTGGATGGATGCGGGCCTCTCTCCTCACAAAGCAGGGCTGGCTCTGGGGTCAGACCAGGCTGTTCAGGGCTTGGACCAGTCTGAGCTTGAAACCCTCCATGTATGGAGATGGTACAGCCTCCCGGGGCAACATCACCTCACTGTCATCACAGGGAAACAGTTTCTTTCCTGTGTTGGGGTCCAGAACTGGATGCAGCATCTAGATGTCATCTGACATGTGCCATGCAGAGGGGGACGATCCCTTCTCTTGATCTCCAGGCTGTGCCCCTGTTCCTACCTTCCAGGACCTGCAGGATGCCTTTGCTATCAAGGCAAAGTGCACACCATCACCTCCTCCAGGTCATTGATAAAGATGTTAAAAGTGGACAGGTCTCAGGACAGACTCCTGCAGTTCTCCATTTGGTGGTGGTGTCTGGGTAGGCTACAACCCACTCTGAGCCTGACCGTCCAACCATCTTCTTACCCATCTGGTTTAGTTGTGTGTCAGTCTTCTCTCTTTCTCTGCCATCTCTTTGGACATTATATATATTGTTAATAGTAATTATAGTTGTACTGCCTTTCCCCCCCCCCCTCTTTTTTCCAATAGACATCCTGTACACGCAAGGCAGACAGAATAGGAGTGATGTAGAAACCCAGCAAGATTTACTCTAGAGGGCTTTCCATACCGTGGCTCCCATGCTTGCCTTTCTCAAAACATGAAATCATAGAATTGTTTTGGTTGGAAGAGACCTTTAAGATCATCAAGTCCAACTGTTAATCTAACGCTGCCAAGTCCATTAAACCATGTCTTTCAGCACCACACGTCTTTTAAATACCTCCAGGGATGGCGACTCAACCACTTCCCTGGGCAGCCTGTTCCAATGCTTGACAACCCTTGCAGTGAAGAAACTTTTCCTCACATCCAGTGTAAACCTCCCCTGGCGCAACTTGAGGCTGTTTCCTTTCGTCCTGTTGACTGTTATGTGGGAGAAGAGACCGACCCCCACCTCTCTACAGCCTCCTTTCAGGTAGCTGTAGAGAGCGATAAGGATAACACAAACCATTAGTCTCTGTAAAGTGGGATAATTAAATTCTTTCTGGAAGGACAGATCACTGTGATCACTCTGAGGTCCTGCATTGCATGCTTAAGCTACTTGAGCTGTAAAGGAGTTTAAGGGCATTTATATCCACAGCGTATCCTTTTAAGTAGATACCAGACAGGCTTTACTGAATTGGTACTTGGCTTTCATTTTTCTTGGTTGTCTGCTATTGGACTCCTGTGTTTTGTCCTGAGGAGATGGAGGAAGTTGTGAAAGGCCCTAAGATTACAGGAACTTACGTATGAATGTGAGAGAAATGTTGTAATTTCTGGGTTTTGACAGTACAGACTGTAGTGAGAGTTGTGTGCTGCTACCACAGTGCCTTTGAAAAGGAGAGGAAAGGATGGATTTGGTCCCGTTTCTCTCTTTAATGCCTATGATGGTTATAGCACTGGTATTAAAAAAATAAAATAAAAAATAGTCATGCTCTCATTTCATGATTTCAGTTCCTCGTTTCTTGAGGAAATGACCGAAATATAAAAACACTCGGGTTCCATTACAAGAAGTAATGGCAATAATTTGCTTGACTGTAGAAGTCAGAAAATTTTTATTAAGAAAACAAAGAGAAAAAAAGCCCTAGTTTTTGTACAGTGGTAAATGTTGAATAAGGGTTAGATTTATAGAAGGTTAAATAATTCTGTAAACACATTAGCTATGAGGATAGGTGGAGGGGACTGGACTTGCTCAGTTCAGGAGGAGCGGAGACTCCAGGAGGACCTACCAGCAGCCTGCCAGTACTTCAGTAAGTTATGAAGAAGGCAGAACTGAGCCTTTTATTGATGTATGTAGCTGAAGAATGAGAGCTTATAGTCATAAATTGAAGAAGGGGAGGTTCAGACTGGATATAAGGAAAGAAAGCTTTATCATGAGGATAATTAAGCAGTGGAGCAGGTTGCCCAGAGGCTGTGCAGTTTCCATCCTTTGATGTGTTCAAGACTAAATCAGATAAAGCCCTGAGGAGAAACCTGGTCTGATCTTAGCTTGACCAGTAGGTTGAACTAGAGACCTCCATAGATCCCTTACAACCTGAATTACTCTCTGATTGGGATAAGAATGTCCTTTATGCAAGAATCATAGGAGCATGACTATAAACTGTATGGGCATTTGGCCTGAGGGAGATCTGCAGTCTGCCCTTTGAGGATGCCAGTTCCTCCATAGCCTTTTGTCATCTTTTCCTCCATGTTTAATAGATGCCATTTTCCACCAAACTGGGTGTAACTTGGTTCTGATTTTTAATGCATTAAAAAACAAAAATGAACCCTAGGGTCAGAATTTGGTTCTGCCTCTCCAGAGAGTCAGGGTAGTTCAACTCAAACCCGTCTGGTGTCAGAGATTAAAATTGGTGTTGCTGGTTTTACCCAGATTTCCCAAAGCAGTTAGATCTATGTGAATACTGGGCAGTGGAGAGAAGCAGCGTCTGGGTGGCCAGAGGATGACAGCAGTATCATGTTGAGCCTTTACTGAAAACATAGCAAGAAAAGGTTGGAGTTTGGGGGTTTCCGTGTGGCTGAGAACCTCAGGTAGGAGGGGACTTGTGGCAGCCTGAGCAGAAAAGAGACAGGTGAGGGATGATTTGGGGGTTGGAAGCTCCAGTGGGAAGAGCTCGGTGGCCAGGGGTAATGTTAGGAGCAGCGGGTGGAAGAGGACACCTGGGGGGAGCAGAAGGAGTCAGAAGCGCTGCGGGAGTGGGGGGCTTTGAGCCCCACAGCGGCTTGGGCCACTGGCCATGCATTCCCACGGCATCTCTGTCTGGTGAGGATGCAGTGTATATGCAGAAAACGCTGCTCCTCCCTCCCTCTTTTTAGCCCCTTTTTTTAAAAAAATAAATTGTTTGGTTTTGCTTTAGGAAATACAGCATCTCTAGATAGCAGGGTGCAAGCCTCAAAGATACAAAGTCCTGCAACATTCAGTAGCTTAACATCAACGGATTCAAACAAGCTTTACAGCTAAGTACATTAGGAATTAATTGAACTGAGTGAATTTGTGGAAGTGAATTATGCTGAGACCTGTGGCTGCTCAATATTGACACTGATTTACTTTCATAGACTTTAAATTGTTATGTAATGGTTAGTCTCAGCGTATAATATATAGCAAAACCATTAGTCATTATTATAAGGGATAATTTCACGTTGAATGCTGCGGCAGTTCATTTGATTCTCAGCTGGTATCAATTGCTGTAAATTCAGAATTCATTTTGTGTGCTTTTTTTCATCGGTTTTACACTGAGTGCATCTCTTTCTTCATATTAACCATGTCATGGGCTTCTTTTTCACTTCTTTCTCAGGCTTCCTTCGTTGTTAATTTTAAGTACAGCTTTGTGCTCACTCGTTCTTGCCAGTCTTTCTGCTTAATTTTTCCCTTTTTATTATTCTTCCCAGTGTCTGGAGATACGATAGTAGCAAGGAATTTGGGTAAGTTTATCGTCATCCAGAACAAAGAATTTGTTGACGAGAGAAAACAAAACCCAGATGCCCTCATTGTCTGTGAAACTTGTAATTCTCAGGACTCTTATTGTAAAGTTATCATGGATCTGTTGTTGTTATTACTATTATTAATAATACATTCTTCTACTGAGTTTCTGCCATAAGAACAGGCTTCTTCAGCTCTTTTTGTATCAACTTTTCATGCTGCTTTCTATGTTGCAAGAGCCACTTTTTTTTTTCTTCTCTATAGCTAATGGTATCTGTTTTGGTTCATATTCTCAAAGGAAATATTCTTTTGCATCAGTGGTACCCATTAATTTGATTCCAAAATTACACACCCCTTAAAAATGAAGCATAATTTACCCACTTAGTGCACATGCTTATTGAATTATGGTACTTCTATCTTGATTTGAGGGAGTAATCCTGTAATCTGACATTTGAAAAAAATTGGGTCCTTGAAACACTTCTGTTTCATCTGGCAGAGCTGGAGGTTTATAGATTGAAGGACTTAGGGGTGGTGGGAAAAGTATGTTTTTTGGGGAATTGCAGGATTGGGACCCAGAGTTAACCCTGCTTTGGTAAGGATGGTTTGCTTAAAGCCTTGGCCTGAATTATGGTTTCCTTGTTTATGCTGCAACCAGTCTGTGTCCTCACTCTTGACTTTTTTGCAGGTGATGTCTTTGCCCTGCTGACTTTTGAATACACCCCTGAACTGAGCAGAATCAGGATCTCGCCCATGAGGAGATAAGAATTTTCTAAGGCAAGGAGGGCAGGGTAGGACAGGGCCGCGTCCTCAGGTTGTGTGGTTGCAGGTGATCCACAGCACTCTGTTTTGGTGGGGAACCAAATGTGCAGGCAGTTACCAGTGAAATACAAAGGTTTGCATATATGTGCGCTCTCACAAAACCAGGCTGCTTTAAACTGGGATTAGACCTAAGAAGTTTTAGCTTTCCCGTGACGCGAAGCATTTCAAAACAGGGAATCGGGTTTCTGCAGTCTGGTTAAGGAGATCATGGTGCTGTCTTCATACTATAGTTTTGATTTTATCAGTATGTAGAGTTTTGTTTGGCTTATGGGTGGGCACGTTTCCTTTGAACTATGTAAAAGCTTACGCTGTGTTTTGTAGTTAAAAGATTGCCAGAAGCCTGTTCAGATTTATAATTTTTATTTTTTTTTTGGTAGCTATATGAATTGCTCTGAGGAAAATATATGAGTTTTGAATAAATTAGAACTATCATTGTAGCTTAAGGAAATATAGAAACATAGCCCGTAATTGTAAAGCATTTGCAGGTCATAGAGGAGCTCGTTCCTGATCATCAAGTATTCTTGCACAACATGGATGCAAATGGCTCATTACTCCCTAAGTAATACGGAAATTCATTTTTAAAACATTGAAGACTGAGAATTACTGTTTCATCTCATTATTGTTATATTCCAGTTCTACATCTTAATTTTTTTCTGGAATTAAGTTAATTCCTTCTCTAGAAACTTGTGCTTTGTGGCAGGGGGTTTTATGTTATAACAATCATCTTGCCAGTGGCTTGATAATGATGTGTCTTGCGCCAGCCTCTTCTCACCTGTCTGCCCTCCCCTTTCCAAAGGCAACCAGTCAGCCTGCTTTTATTATTTGTTTTGAGCTTCTCCATTATTCTTGATGGGATGTAGTGTAGCATCAGTAAAAAAAAAAGCTCTTAAATTACCGCTGATGAGAAGAAAAATTACTGATTCTAAGGAGACGCTACTTTGAGAAATTCCTGTAGGTGCTTCAAAATGTCATTCAGATGAAGTTGGCATTGGCACCAACTTTCTGGTCGAACTACGATAGATGCAATGATTGCAGCTGTCCTGGAAATAGGCATGGTTGTATTACCCCATTTAGTCTGAGTAAATGCAATTATATATACTTCTGATTGTGAAGGCAGATCACAATTCAGAGAACTGGAACAAAATAATTACATAATTTGACTCTTGCTTTTTTCATTATCTGTGCTGGTGGTGGTGGGATTTGTCACATTAACTGGTTCTTCCAGCAGTAACCATGGTTTTAACTGACATTCACAAAGTGTATCCAAATATTTTGAAAATTGCCAAGCGTTCTCTCATTTAGAGTTACTGGGGGTTTTTTATTTTTAAACTAAAACTTAAAGCAAGTTTACCAACTATTTTATGGCATTTTCTTTTTGAATTTTTGTCTGTAAAAGTCTAAGATTGGATTTGCAGTCTTCTGCAACAAGTTCATAATTAAGAAGAAAGGTTATTTTTCCCCTCTTGCAGAAAGTAAATGCCTAATTTGGTTTTTGGATGCTTATTCACAGGTCTAATGTGCTGAATTTGTAGTAATAGGTCTCATTTGATGAAGCTTTCTGAACACTATTTTATATATGTATAATAGTAATGACATGATGCTCCTAGGTTTGAGTCCCAGCTCATTAAGTAGGATGCCTGGGAATTCTAGCTGGGCTATTAATTTTTCATGTATTTATACAGTAATAAATGATTAATGTGTGTTCCTGCACTACAGTCTAAGATTTTGAAATGGGGAGTAACAGATGACACAGCATGCTTTCAACTGTGAAAATGTTTCCCAGGGGAGCACTGAAACCTGAAAAAGAGTGAGCAGACCAAAAACGAAGAGTTAAATTAAAGAAAATGCTTTAGGTTCTTGTCATTTGAAAACAGCTAACAAATATTTTAACTTCCCACGAACATCATATTGTTACCTACAGATGTAGGAAAACCTAGATATTTAATGTCGTGTTAGATAAGATACTTCAAAAACATTAAGTAAAGTATAGGTGGAGTTATTTATTTATTTATTTAGCCTTTGCATTCAAATTAGTTTCAATGGGAATTTATTCAGTTGGTAGCAGGGGAGTTACTTTACCAGTAGTTCCCTTCTGGGAGTTATTTTAGCAGTAGTTCTGTGCTCGCATTGCCTTTGTGGAGATACTGTTGGGTCTCTGCCTGTTGAGGTGGTGCAGGGAAGCAGCAGTAAGAGCTGTGTCTGGTACAAGTTTGCTTCACTTGCAGGCTTCTGAGGTGTGCACCCCAAAATACACGCATGTACAGGGCCAGAAGCCAAAGGCTGCAATTAAAGAGACAGCAAGGACGGGGATGCGATAGGCGATGGTTTGTGCCCTTGTGCCATTCGTTTTCCACTGCTGATGGCACTTTAAAGTTCACAGGTGTGTGAAGTGTATGACTAATGCAAAGGGCACAACATAAAACAAGTGTAAGTTTGTTTGTTTCAAAATGCCATTACAAAAAAGTGCATTTCTTGTGCTTAGTCCTTCACTGTTGTTTAAGATGTTTATGCTTTTGTAAAATCATAGCATGAATTTTTACAAGTTGTGAGGTCTCTCTTGACTGTACCTCCTGTGAAAGACTTGCTAGATTGTACTTGCTGAAGTACCATTGACACTGGATAATACCAGCCCTCAAACTGATTCTTGCACTTTATTGTACAGTACATCAACTCCTGATTTAAGACAGGCTTCCTATTAACACCTATTTATTTGGCCACATTATTTCTGCAGGAGCTATGTGCTCTGCTCTTAGCACGTTTGCTCGTAGAACATTTTTACTCTTTCAGCTTTCTTTGGTTCTAAGTTAACAAAATACAGAATCTTGTTTAAAAAATTAGAAACTCTCACGCACACTTAGAAAATACTGTCACTGGTCTCCTGACTTTCTTATCACTTAGGGGTTCTACAAGACACCTCTCAACGTTAGTTAAACTAAGGACCTTCCTCAGCAACGTGCTTCTTTCTGGAGTGCTGCCTTGTAGAGTGGAGCCTCTTTGAAGCTTTATTTGGCTGTTGGAGCCAAGTGGGCAACTCAGTAGCCTGTTACATCTTAAAACAGAATTGTATAGATAGTGTAAGAAGTTGTCAACCTTGCTTTCCCTTGTCAAGGCTTCCTTTCTTCTGGAGGACTCTCTGGAGATGCTGCTTCCCTCTTCTCCTGCTCAAGAGTAATTCCTCTTCTGATTCTGTCTTCAGTGCACTTTCTGTGAGTCCTTGAATTGCGGCTGTAGCATAGACTAGTTTCATGCACACACACATGCACAAATTTGTCTTATATTACCTTTGTACTAAATATGTCTACTCTAAATATGTACCAAATACATCTCTGTTACTTTCTTATAATACATAGGATTGCACTTAAGAATCACAGGATGGCTGAGGTTGGAACAGACCTCTGGAGGTCGTCTTCTCCAAACCCCTGCTCAGGCAGGGCCACCTAGAGCTGGTTGCCTAGGAGTGTGTCCAGTCAGGTTTTGAGTATCTCCAAGGATGCAGACTCCATCATCTCTTCATGTTGAATGAAATCTAATTTGTCCTTTTAGCGTACTTCAGTATCAGTGGAGTATTTAAGGTACATCTAGATCAGTAAATGATTTCTTTGATATTCACATTACGTCCCAAATTTGATGCATTGTAAGACTGCTATGATATTTTATACGTAAATAACATGGGGATTTACTGAATATAAGCTGTTGAAATCTGTTTTGTGGCTGTGGCAGAGGGTTTGATGGATGGACAGGGTGACACTGTGATGGGGTGTGGGAAGGGCTCAGCACCTGTGGGGAGCCTGCGAGGAAGGTGAGGAAGCTGCATAAAGGACATGCAGGTCTCTCCCCATCTCTGGGACTGCATTATTCTCTTCCTGTCCCAAATCCTCTCTCTCAAGACCCACAGGTGTCCTGCCTTCCCATGTTCTCCCTCAGCCTATGCAGATGTGGTGGCCAATGGACAATGTGCCAGGGGCAGCCGCCACAGTTAGCTGTGGGCTTGGGGCAGCCCTTGAACAGCTCTGCTCTACCCACAGGGTACTGAACCCCTGGTAGCCCCTCATCCTGCGGTGTGCTGAGAGTACAGCCCACGGACTTGGAAAGCTTCCCAGTAAATCTTCTCCTCCTCTTTCTTTCTCTCCCACTCTTTGCCACATTTGTTGGCTTAGGCCATAGAAAGAAGTTGGAGAATTACTTGGGTTTTGCTTATCTACTTAAGTAGGGCCCTCAGAAGAAAATGCAGCTGGAGATGCCTTGGTGTGGTTCACAGGGTTGTTTTGTTCTCTGGGAATGGAGAGGTGGGGAGCTGTCGTGAGATGCTACTTCTCACTGGCACAGAAAGCTTTTGGGGCATCTTGCCACTTAATTTCTCCATACTGCAATTTTCCCACCTCTAAAGCAGGTGTGGACAAATGTGCATTAGCAAGGATTTTCTGAAGTTGATTTTTTTTTTTTTTTGAAGTTACTAGGCTGTTTTGGGGTCCTCAAAGTGAAATTACGGTATAAAGGGACAATAAATAATTATAATTTGAGCACTTTGTTTTCCAAGGCAACTTAGTTTTAGACTAAATAAACTTCAAAGTTGATGTGTCACCAGGAAATAAAAGATGGCTGAAAGCTAAGGAGGTTATTGAGCCAAGCTGTGATGAATTAACTGAATTAGTGTGAAGTAATGGCAAAATGTCGCCACATTTGTAATTACTTCTTTACAAACATGAGGGATTGTGAAATTAATGTCAAAAGTAGGATTTTTGCCAAAGAATCCCTTTGCAGTGTTTACATATTTTTATGGGGAAAATAGCTAGTGCCCCAAAATGTGATGAAAATGTATTATTATCAATGTGTACAATACCACAAAATGAAATTGAGTAAAAAATTTTAATGTGCACGTTTTATTCCCTCATATTCATACCCTTTCCGTTTACAAACAGAATAAAAATACAGATTTACCAGTCATGCATATTAAAATAATTTCTGCTGTGAGAAGTTTGGCTTTTTCGAGGATTCTTTGAGGTTTAGGCTGCAAGTTATTAATCAGATGTTGCCTCAATATACGCCTCGCAGGTGTATATTGACTGAATGTTTTGCTGGGACTGCCTACGGAAGAAAGTGAAAATGCCGTAAGTAAATACTCCAGTGCAAGGAATAAAATTATTACAAAAATTCTAGTGGAACTCAAGGGGTCGTCTTTTCCTGTTAAAATAACGTGGGGTTTCTGGCAATGGAAAATTTCCCACCGAGCCTTTAATTTGACCTGTCGGTATTTAAGATTAGCCTGTTTGAGACAGGTGATTAAGTCTCCGATTTCATTTCAGTTGGGAGAAGGAAAAGGCTGCACAGCAGAGCTCGAGGAACCATCTTCTGGTGCACTGTGCATGGTCATTGTTTTTCAATCAGCTGTTTAGCTGCAGTGTGCGCCCCTGCTTCTTCATCGATGTGCTGGAGGAAAGCCGGGTGCGCTGTGCGCGAGGACTGTAACAGCTTCCCGCTGGGGTTTTATTAATGGGTGTTTTTTTTCCAGTGGCAATATGAGTAAATACAAGCTTCTGGTACAAGTTTCTGGTAAGGATAGCAATCAGATGAAGGCTACCGTATATATTCTTTTCTGTCTGACAACTGGTGCAAGAATGAGAAGCAAGGTATTGATATCGGCACGTCAGCTTAATATTCAGGGGGGAAAAAGTGTGTAAAGCCTGCAAGAACTGGCTGCTGGGCACAGAATCTCTGTCTGGCGATATTACTGTAGATGTCATTTTATGGTATCGCTTAACAGCATTTTTCATAGAGATGGCTATAATCTGCAAAAGAGAATGAAAATACTAAGCGTCAGTGAGGTTTTATTGATTGCTTAGTCTGTGGAGGTAGTATTGAATGCTATATGATTGGCGAATTTAAAAACTAAATGGATAGTTCCAAGAAGAAATCAGGTGCTGCGCATATCACGAAAATAAATGTTAATCTCTCGCTGTAGATGAGCTTTAAACAGCTTCTGCTTTTCTGAATATTTGCACGTTATATCTTAGTGCTAGACAAATGTATTTGCTATTTCTTCCTTCATTATTATTATTATGTGATTATACAAAAAGCTGTCTGGATTTTATAGCCTCTGACTTTGCTGCCAGCTCTCTTTTAATTAATTCTGTCATCTCTATCGTACATTGCTGGAGTAGAGGGTGCTCCAGAAGCCAGTACTGTAGCCTTTCAGGACTGTTGCTCATTGCCCTCTCCTGGCATTCCCTACAGACGATAATGATGCTGTACCTGCAAGAAGTTTTCAGGGTTATTTTTCCTTTGACAGAGCTTTTGCTGTAACAATGCTCTATTTATACTTCATGGTGATAGGCACAGTCAGAACTTTAGTATTAGTTTTGCCTCTTAACCTCTGTAGATAGGACCTATATCTGTGTTAGAGATTAATTCCCAGAGCTAATTAAACCTCATGAAACATGTTTTTAAAGTCTGGCAAAACTACTGCAAGTGGAGGTGGAATTGTATCGGCTGAGTGCCCTGGCTGAAACGTGTGAAGTGTCTGTGAGCATGCTGTCTTTCATGGTTTGGGAGCAGATTTATTCCTATTTTTTGAAAAAAGGGGCTGTAAGAAAGCAATATGCTTTTAGTGAATAATACTTATTCCGTGAGGTGGTGGGATGGCAGTGGTTGATGACAAAGAATATTTGGATATATGTGGATCAGGATCAAAGCCCGAAATCTTCCAGAGGTTTGAAAAGCGACTCTATCAAAAGCTTGTTGTCCCATTCGACCCCTACGGCTTTCCCTTTCAAAACATGCCAGTTCAGAGTATAAATGTTAAGGCTTTCATTCTCATGATGGCACCCTTTTGAAGCATAAATGAGATTTGTATAGCCTCTTCTAGATACATGGTTTGAAAGAGTACACAGGTAACTATCAGCAGATAGGTAGTTGATAACGCTTGCAGGCTAATTGCTTAAAAATGGCTTCACATCATCCGTGAAAAACACTAATTCATTTAGCTGAAAGCTGAGTGCACGTGATCCTTCAAAACTGGTTAATGACTCAAGGCCTTCTTTGAATTTCAGCTGTTTTTTTTCTTAACCAGATAAGGATCTTAGGTAATATGTTAGTCTTGCATAATTGCTTTATTGCAAGAAAAGTATTTCTGAAGGATATTGTTTTCTTTTGTTACTTCGGCTTTCAGTGTAATCCTATTTCTACCGCTATACAGAAACTAATATAGGGATTTTTTCATATGACATTCACAAGACACAAGTTTATTTGGACTAAAGAAAAAGCCTTATTTACTGATTCTTAGAAGGTATAGCTAGTTTCCGATGTTGTGGCATTCTTCCTTCCTACATTCTTCTGTTCAGTAAAAATGGAATATATTTTCAGATGAGACCTGCAGGATCTGCTGTTCCTGATTTCAGACCACAAACAACAGTGCTGAGCAGCCTCAGTTCATCTCGCTAATGAGTATCTCTTTATGAATGCACTTTGCTTTATTCTGCTCTCTGAGCAAGAAGGTTTAAGAGCACTTCATCTGTCTTTGAAGAATCTCACTTAGCACTGGTTTTGATTCCTGTTTGCTCTGGTGTAAGGTAGCATTAACTTTCATATTTGAACTATGAGGTTCTTGAGTTGCTAATGTGAAAAAAACAAAGAGCCATATTCCCATGATGAATTTTAACCCTGGGAGTCTGGTCTTTGTAGAGTCCTTCTATAATGAGCGGAGAGAAAGTGGTAGCTCCTCTAGGAAATAATATGTTCCACCTTCCTCTGCTGGCTTGCTGTGGGAAGAAACTTCAGTCTCTGTCCATTGAGAGTAGAGGAAACCTCATGAGATTACTCTCCTAAGGCTAGTTCTTTTAGATGTTTTCCAAAGTGGTACTTAATAGTTAAACATAAAACAGATGTAAGAGAATATTTGGAATAGCACGCTGCCACATCAGTATGCTGAATGTATACCTGCATGCTGATTGTTGTGTTGTAAATGCAACATAATTACTCCAAAAGAAATTGCTGTGCATTAAACAACAGTATTACTACAATTTAGAAAAATATAATACATGAACAGCCAACCTTTCTTTTCTTATACAGGCCTCAACTAAGATTTAAAAAAAAATTGTCACTATAGAATAAGTTTAATCAAAAACAAAGTAGGGAATAATGTTTTTAAGTTATCTAAAATATCTTCAGAATAGAATAACCAGTTGTAATCCGAGGAATTTATATCCAAAACTTGCATATGAACAGAAGAACATGGGAATCTATACTGCAAAAATTTCTGATCCTTTCTTGCTCTTTTTAAAAAAAAAAAAAAAAGGGAAAATCAATATGGTGGTTTAATATGTGCTGAATTATCCATATGGTCATATTAAACAGTGAAGACTGTTGGCCTTTCATCATACAATTTCAATAATTACTGTTTGTTTTTTTTTAAAAAGCGATGTCCTGCCACCCAGAGTTATGCTTTGTATTTTATTATTTTTTCCTTTAGTTGCTGTCATGTATAAAACTGTATAATATTGCCAATGTATTCCAGGTTCTGCACCTCAAGCAAAAAATGTAGTTTCAAATTATATTTTGAAGAGAGAACCTGAGATTCCTATGTATTACTAGAGGGTTTTATATAGCATTTCATTAATAAGGAAAGAGAATGTATAATGACACATTGCATTAATTTGGCATAATTGCATTACTGAGTGGTAATGCACCTGGAGATCATCTAAAACATATGCTAATGACAGTTTCTCAACTCTAGAAATTAGGAAGTTGTTGCCTTTGCTAGAACTGATATTAGAACCAGAAAAAAAAATTAAACTGTCTCAAAAATAAATTAGATCTTGTTGATACAATACAATAGCATCAAACAAGCACGTGAATTGAAGGTTTCCCAGGGAAAAATATTTCCATTCATATTTTTTTAATTGTAGGTGTTTGAAAGCCCTGAACTTACTGAAGTAGTCTTGCCATGATGAATTAGTTGACAGAGTATAGACAATGTAATCAAAATCCTTACTAAAAAGTTTATAGCATGTTTTTTACACTCTATCATGACAATAGTAATGCATATGTCATGGCGAAGTTTATTAATTTGCATGAATAAGTTTGTCTGGATTGTGAATGCATCGTGCCATGTATGAAGAGACATTTGCTCTATAGAGGTCAGTGTGTTTTGGGCAGATATTTTCCCCTTGTCCCACTGTAATCCTATTATCTCAATTTTTTTTTTCCCCATATATAATGGAGAGTTAAGTGGGTATAATATTGTAAATAAGCATTCATGAGAACTTGATTTTAATGCAGTTTTTGTAAGATGGTGGATGGAAGCCAAGGAAGTATTATATATCTTCTCTTTTCACAACATCTAATGTGTTACAATTTAGTCTTCCAATTAAGAGTAAGAGCCTAAGTTGTGTATGTGCAGTACATACCTAATCTCTTCTCTCCGCTGCTCTGAACTGGATAATGAACAAGTTATTCTTCATCCCCGTAATTGCCAAATATGCCAGGGATTAGTCTCTAGGAATAAGTACCCATATTTCATTCAGTGCTGATGCGCCAGCTTTCAAACTCTGAAATGGCGGATGCCTCAGTGTTTGGGGGAGGGGGGTGGTGGTGGTGGTGGTGGTGCTGTTCCGATGTCAGAATTAAAGATGGAAATGAAGCGAGGTGGGTTCGTCTGCACTGCTGTCCATCAGCAGGGAGGTTCATTCGCTTGATCATAGCGGGAAGTTGAAGCTCTCCGGCAGCCTCAGCCCCTCTTGGTTTGCCTCGGCTCAGGCTCCTTTCCCTGGAGCAGCAGCGTACGATAGTCTAGGCATGAGACTGCTCTTTTGTCTGGGCCTTCTATTCCAGATTTGTATTTTTTTATTTAAAATATTTAGCATGAAATGATAGTATTTTGCTTGGAACACTTTTTGACTGGTTTCTCTGAGCAGCTTCTGTATGGCAGAAATGCAACATGGTACGTTTAAGTAAAAGAGATAACATAGGGCGCGTCAGAATAAAGAGTATTTTTGTCAAAAAAAGAAATCTAAAAATGCTTGGCATTCAGCTAAAGGATGCTGCACTGTCTCGATTAACACAGTGCTTGGTTTATTTTCATGCAATGTTACATTGATCTGTTCAAATTTAGTGGAAAAATAGGGAAGAATAGGTGCAGACTGAAGCATAAGGTCTATTATATTTTAACAGTAATTGTAACAGTAATTTTACAGCATGAAGGGATAGCTAATGCAGGAACATTATGAAGGCTTTCCAATGAGTTCACGGATAGTTTTTCTGCAAAATAATATGAGTAAACTTACGGTCTTTATCCAGATGCACTACTGCTGTCAATACCATCTTTCTTGAAAATATTACTGTGCTTAGAATATAAGATGACATTAGAAGGAATGACAGGAAATTCAGAAGCTTGTATGTTCTTTCTGTGTAATGGGTAGTGTTTGTGTATTGATATTAAGAGCTCAATTATGCGATATAATCAAATTCAAAGTAACCCAGCTTCCAACTGGCTTGTTTTAAACAAAGTACAGTTTAATCCAGTGGGTTTGTCTGATTTCCGGGCAGAAAGTAATTTGGAAATGTTTGGGTCTGCCTGGCAGATCTGAAGTGTTTGGAAAAACTCTGATGTGAATGTTTGGGTGATTATTTTCAGGTGGCATCAGAAGGGCATGGACAAGGGCTGTTCTGTCCTTCAAACAGAGCAGACTATTGGTAGCCTTGGATAAGCTTTAGCAATTGTGGGGACAAGCAATTTTGGGTTTCTTCACTGCAGCCTCTAAAATTGGGTTGCACGTTATATGGAGAGAAAAATTTATAGTCTTTGAGTAAGGTATTTGTATTTGCAGACATGCTGTAACTCTGCCTAGGAGGAGGAGGAATCTGAACTGAAACGTTTGTAGTGTTGCCTATCAAGATTTATGATACGTAAATATTTTTGAGATATGAAAGCTCACTGAACTAGGATTTTCTTCCTGTTCCGCTGTTGTATCCTCTCTCTGTGTTTGTTTAACAAAGAATAGACAAGCCTATTTCTTTTTCAGCGGTATAGTGTAACTTGAATTTTTCTTCCATTTCTCTCCTTTATTCCCTTTTGACTGGTCCATATTCTAATTGGGAAATAACCATCCCTCCTTCCCTCCACTGTTTTTCTCCATGCTTCACCTGGAGCCACCTAATAATTCTGGGAGGCGCACAGTTTTTCAGATGTGCAGTTGTTAAATTTTAACTCAGATTAGATCTGAAGCAAAGACTGGCCTGTTTCCTGTGGATCCACACTCACCTACCTTAATAATGTCTTAAATCTTCTTATCTTCTTTTTGTTTAAGCTGTCATGGATCACCTGGTAAAATTTGTGAACTAATTTGAGCTTTCGATTTGACTTCTTGCACAGTTAAAAAAATTTGCACTCATTGATTTCTTCATTAAGCCTTTATTTTCCGTTTTACCTGTTTTTTTTAAGGACCTCCAGGTTTGATTTTTATGGCTTGAAGTAATTCCCCTGGCTAACTACCTGTTCTATAATGATAAAAATATGTCCCCTGTTTTTCATTTTAATTCATCTAGCTATCATTTCCAGCTGCTGACTCTCATTATGCTGTTTTCTAAGTAGATAGAGATCTGCCATCAGAAGTTTCTTCAAGAATGCATTTGTACTTTAAATTAAAAAAAGAAGGGGAGAGGGGGAGTTATGGGGTCTGCTACTGCATTATCTCTGCTTAAATCTATCTCATTTTGGTTTTCATTTTAAACATAAGAAGATACCTGGTAGGATGCAAAATAATGAGGTGCCTTAGAACTTCTGCAGTTCTTGTAAGTGATTATTTCATTATCATTGTAAAAATCATAGAATCATAGAACAGTTAGAGTTGGAAGGGACCTTAAAGATCCTGTAGTTTCAACCCCCTGTGCCATGGGCAGGGACACCTCCCACTAGACCAGGTTGCTCCAAGCCCCATCCAACCTGGCCTTGAACACTTCCAGGGATGGGGCATCCACAACTTCCCTCGGCAACCTGTTCCAGTGTCTCACCACCCTCAGAGTAAAGAATTTCTTCCAGATATCTAATCTAAATCTCCCCTCTTTCAGTTTAAAACTGTTACCCCTTGTCCTATCGCTACACTCCCTGATAAAGAGTCCCTCCCCATCTTTTCTGTAGGCCCCCTTTAGGTACTGGAAAGCTATTATAAGGTCTCCCTGGAGCCTTGTCTTCTCCATACTGAACAACCCCAACTCTCTCAGCCTGTCCTCATAGGAGAGGTGCTCCAGCCCTCTGATCATCTTCATGGCCCTCCTCTGGACCTGCTCCAACAGGTCCATGTCCTTCTTATGTTGGGGGCCCCAGAGTTGGATGCCTCCAGGTGAGGTCTCATGAGAGTGGAGTAGAGGGGCAGAATCACCTCCCTTGGCCTGCTGGCCATGCTTCTTTTGATGTGACCCAAGATACGGTTGGCTTTCTGGGCTGCGAGCACACATTGCCAGCTCATGTTGAGCTTCTCATCAACCAACACCCCCAAGTCCTTCTCCTCAGGGCTGTTCTCAATCCATTCTCCGCCCAGCCTGTATTTGTGTATGGGGTTGCCCTGACCCACATGCGGGACCTTGCACTTGGCCTTGTTGAGCTTCATGAGGGTCGCACAGGCTCACCTCTCAAGCCTGTCCAGGTCCCTCTGAGTGGCATCCCTTCCCTCCAGCGTGTTGACCATGCCCCACAGCTTGGTGTCATTGGCAAACTTGCTGAGGGTGCACTCCATCCCAACATCCACATCACTGACAAAGATGTTAAACAGCACCTGTCCCAGTACCGACCCCTGAGGAATGCCACTCATCACTGGTCTCCATCTGGACATTGAGCTGTTGACTGCAGCTCTTTGACTCTAGGACTAGAGGTAACAGGCACAAACTTGAGCACAGGAAATTCCATCTTAACATGAGGAGGAACTTCTTTCCTTTGAGGGTGGCAGAGCACTGGCACAGGCTGCCTAGAGAAGTTGTGGAGTCTCCGACTCTGGAGACATTCAAAACCCGCCTGGATGCCATCCTGTGCAACGTGCTGTAGGTGTCCCTGCTGTGGCAGGGGGGTTGGACTTAGATGATCTCCAGAGGTCCCTTCCAACCCTGACGATACTGTGATACTGTGAGCGCGACCATCCAGCCAATTCCTTATCCACCGAGTGGTCGTCAAATCCATGTCTCCCCACTTTAGAGACAAGGATGTCATGTGGGACAGTGTCTAGTGCTTTGCACAAGTCCAGGTAGATGATGTCAGTTGCTCTTCCCTTATCCACCAAAGCTGTAACCCTGTTGTAGAAGGCCACCAATTTTGTGAGGCACAATTTGCCCTTAGTGAAGCCATGTTGGCTTTCACCAGTCACCTCCTTATTTTCCATGCACTGTAGCATACTTTCCAGGAGGATCTGCTCCATGATCTTGCCAAGTACAGGGGTGAGACTGACTGGCCTATAGTTCCCTGAGTCTTCTTTTTTTCTCTTTTTAAAAATGGGGGTTATGTTTCCCCTTTTCCAGTCAGTGGGAACTTCACTGGACTGCCACGACTTCTCAGATGTGATGGATGGTGGCTTAGCAACTTCACCCGCCATTTCCCTCAGGACCAGCGGGTGAATCTCATCAGGTCCTGTGGATTTGTGCACCTTCAGGTTCCTTAGTGGTCTCAAACCTTGTCTTCTCCTACAATGGGCAGTTCTTCATTCTCCCAGTCCCTGCCTTTGCCTTCTGTGACTTTGTTTAAGGTCACAGCACATGCCACCCTAAACACCTATGGCAGGTGTCGGGGGGTGCGTTGTAAGTCAAATTATTTTATTATGCAGAGGGGTTCCACAATTGCTCTTCCACTGTCTACCTCTTATTTCTGACATTGATGCCACTATAACAAGTTTAGTCCCAACTAAACCAAATAAATCCTGCTGTCTGATAAAAAGAGAAATGAGGAATGCGGTGCCTGAAGGAATATTTCAGCTTGTCATTCCTTTCCAAGGAGAAATGTCTCCTTGCTTTACTGCTACTCTGAGAAAGGAGAAGAATACAGAATGTCGAAGATTAATGTCTGTTCTGGTGCATCATTCAACTGTTTCCCCTAACTTAGAAATAAAAATTTTGCTGATGGATTTCATGCTTGCACTGCTGCTTTTCTGTGCAGCATCTCTGCATGACTTTATGCAAGTCAGGACAGCAGCTGAATGTGGGGCTGCAGGCTGGCAGCGGGGTGGAGTTTGATGCATCTTAGGTATGCTTTAGGTATCATTTTCAGATGAAATACGAGTTTTGGAAGAGAAGGCTTTAAAAATCTCAATTAGGAAAGTATACATCTATTTAGAGAAAAAATTAAGACTCTCCAAAGTGCTTTTATAATAAAGCAGCGCCTTTTGTAAGTAATCAATAGATAATTGATTCAAGGACTTCAAGCATGTACCTTTTTGGAATGTAATACAGTTGATATTGCTGTATTTGATATGGATTGGTACCGTCATAACTGGACTTCTGAGCTTCTACCCAGTAAACTGAAGGATAAAAGCATCAAAAGACATGTCTGAAAATAAAAACATTTAATCCAGTATGAGACAAATTATCCTTATCTTAAGGCAGACTCTCGGAGAGAAAATTACAAATTCAACGCTGTACTTCAGTGCCCTTGTATTTGGGAAAACATCTCTGTGGGCAGTCAGGGAAGAATAGGTCTGTGCTCTGTGGGAGGTATTTGGGGTGGTTTTTGTTTTATTTGTGTGTGTTTGGTTTAATGAAGAATTAAAACCTTTGTACATAGTTATTTACTTTCTGCTCCTAGAAAGTACATGCCCAGGCCATGCCACATCCCCTGTTGCATTCCCCACACCTGGTGGCTTGCCAAAGGCTATGAAAGCGTGGCCACCACAAAGGGAGGTCACCTGTAGGTGCCACTCTGCTGTCACCAGCGCCTGTGCTAGCCCTTCTTGCAAGATGTAAATTAAGTGTGTTCTTCAGCTTCAGGGAGCTTTCAAAACTGCATGACAAGACATCTCAAAAGTATGAGTGAGTGGCCTCTACAAAGACTTTGTCCTTGTGGGATCCAAGTATCGTTTGTTGCTCCTTATTGCCAAGCAAGATTAAAAAATGGATAATTCATTTGTTCTATTACGGCAGACAGTTTCAGGGTACTAAGAAAATGAAGCCTGAAAGAATGACACTTAGCAATAGCTGAAATAAATTCTAAAATGATCTTTCTTGATACTTTTAAAATCAGCAGCTTCAGACTTTTTCTTGAAGTTCCTCTGAACCCAAAGTAGCGATTCTTGATCCTGCAGTGTGGGGCTTGCTGGTGTCCATGCTCCAGGGACAGCCAGTGGCACCTTGCCTTGGGGGACTGGTTCACGGGACAGTGTCTCACCTTCCAGCTTATGGCCTGGTCAGTCAGTCCCTGCTCCCAGGATTTTGCTGGACTACTGGGTTTGGGAGTGAAATCGTAACCCTCATGATAATGCCTTGAAAAATGGACCTGGGTGTCTCTCAGTCATTAGGATACAAACTATTAACATGCCCTTTCATAACAGGGACCCTGGCTCAGCTTGGGGTTTCCCAGATTTCTGATTAGTTTTCTTGGATTTTGCTTTACATCCCTTCCTATAAAAACAGAGGAATGAAAGGATACACCTGTGTATTCCCACTCCCCTCTTTCTTTCTTTCTCCCTAATTAACTTTGGTCCAATGACTAAACTAATTAGATCATTGGAGTTGGTGCTGAGGAAGCAGGGAGACATTTCTTATGTGTTGAATTCAGTGAAGGCACAAATTAGATATTTTTCTGGCAGAAGCTGTTTTTCTGCTTTTTCATATGCTAATAGAAGGTTTCGTTTCTCTCCTCTGCCCAGTGCTTCCAGGTAAATGAGTTAAAAACATTTTAACTGGGCTTGCCATGGTAGGTGCAATATGCACTCAGACAGATATCTTAACAGCTGATAATATTAAATTTTTTTCTTAAGAATATATAGGATGAAATGTGGCCCAGTGATATAATGGTTAATGGCATATTTAGAATGAGTGTTGGGATTTCACCTAACTGACCTTATTGGGACTCAAGCTGGTTGTTATATTCCTAAAGAAGTGTATTTTCATTACTGAATAATAAGCTTTGCTTATGCATCTCACGTGTTTACTTACAAGGTAAAAAAAAAGCTACCGGAATCAACATGTTATAAGAAAAAGTGAGCACCGTTAGCCTTGTTAACTGGCTCCCTTACAATAATTTTTGCCTTGTTTTGCTTGTTTCTCAACTACGGTTTTAACTGGTGTCCTATTTTTGCTTCCTAGATGAGTACTTAGACTAAATAAGCAGCAGTATTTTCCAGCTGAATGTAACTAAGAGGAGGCATGCAACAACTTATGAGAACTCATGGACTTTCTCACTCCCATTGAGTTCAATAAATTTGCTCTGTTTAGAGAGGTGAAAATTGGTTGTCTGGTTGCTTTATCACTGGAAGATGTGGCCATGTTTCTCTTGGGGCACTGGCAGGCCTTCCCAAAGTGTGTAGTGATTTTCTCTGGTGATTGCCTGCATGTGGTCCTGCAGCAGACATACTTATTAAAGTAAATGATGTCTTTAGAAAGTTTATATTGGTAAAATCTCAGTCTCAATAAGGCATAAAAGTTCTTGCAAACCTTGATCTCTAATTTCATTTGCAATACTTGGAAAATATTTGAATATTATCTTTGGCTTAATCTTTCAGAGACCACTTAGTAACTACGATGTGTGATTTTATGATGAACTTCAGCTTAACAGACCCTCAACTGAACTTGTTCATATGGAATAAGTTACTGTCATATTTAAGATGTATTTTGTTTATTTAAATGGTGTTGGAATGAAGTTCCATCATCCTTGGAAGGGAGAAGGGGAGCCAGGAACAGCTGACTTTATTTGGAAATTCAGTAGTAACTCGCAAAGCCGTTTTCAGCCATGGATTGTCTTCTTTTTCTTATTCTGGAATTTTCAAAATCTGATTTCCCTTCAGTTTGTTGAGAGTACGAGCCCTGAATTATAGTTATTTCCTAGCCCTCTGCCCTATCCCGCTCAGCACTGGGTCCTGCAGTCGTCTTGTGGAAACAATAAAGGCAGATTTCTTATGGAATGAGCTCTGACAATGCGTGCATGTGCACACTTTCATGTGTTTAGTTGGGGCAGGAGAAGAAGGAGATGATAGAGTGGAGTGGAGTTGCCATTTCTCCCAGTCAAGGGCCAAAGGACACTGCCAATTTGTCTCTAAAAGCCTGTTTGGAATTTCTAAAATCACATTTTATCCCTTCTAGATGATGAGGCAGACCCTGATGAACTCATCCACAGATGACTCAGGACCTGGAATAATTTGATAGAGTCTGATTTGAGGAGGAAGCTCCTGCACTTTAATTCCCTGTTAAAGAGGAAGCAGTATTTGTAGCCATCTCCATCTTACCTGGAGCAGCTGTGGCACCTCTGTGAAGGGGAGCACTTCTCAGAGAAGGCTCTAGCTTGGAGGACGGCTGCTGAATTGGTTTGTGAGTAATGAGGTTCGTTCAAGAGAGGGAATCACAAATTGTGGAGGCAGATGTGGCAGCTGGTGAGGGATTCAGGCTGGCGAGAGGGGTGCGGGGTGCAAGTGAATTGGGGGTGGAGCAGCAGAGATGGACAGTGTCCATGGGAGGCTCCCCAAGCAAGCAGAGCATGGTGAAATGAATGTGTGAGGAGTCAGTAGAAGAGGAGATCAAGACTCAAATACGATTAGTGTGGCAAGAAGGAAGAGATCAGTTTAAATAAAACTAAGAAAATTATCAGAGAAGCAAAGACGCATGTGGCAAAAAAAGAGCTCCATAAAACACATAAACAGAGCAAGACTGTGCCTGGAGCTCTGTGCTTGTATTTAGTGGAAGTGTTATCTTCAGTGCCTTGGGCAGTGTTAGGAGAAGAGTTGAGCCTTGCAACTAGTGTGCCTTTTCCCTGCTCGTCCCCCTTTGCTGCCGCCTCTCGAGGGAAGGGACCACGCTTCCCCGTGGAGGGAAGGACGGATGGAGGGAGGGCTGGCTGGAAGGCTGCTCTCGCTCCCCGGTTCCCCACTGCTGCTGTGCTGCTCACCAAGCTGGCTGCAGTAAGGGGGGGAAGGAGCACTGAGCTTCCCGGGACTTCAGAGTTGGTGGTAGTCAAGCTGCAGGGTGAAGGAGGGAGAAGGAAGGTGGGCGAGCGAGCCAAGAAAGATATTCAAGGATCGTCGTGTCACGCGTCTCCGCGATCGCAAATTGTTTTGTGCACCGAGTGAGTCACGAAAAGTGTAGAGGGGTGGCACGGGAAATGTGGTGTCAGATGAAGTTTGCATTGTCTGAATGGAGAAGGGACACTGTTTTATGACTCCGTGTGCAGCAAAGCACATGAGGTAAATATGCCAGTAAATTGAGAAGCACTTTCCTCCTCAACAGACAGTAAATATTAATGAAGATACAGGTGGCATGCGCAGAGACACGCACACACTCACAGAAGAAAATATAAAAGGAAGTAGAGCAGTTATAAAAAGCGAACCCTGGAAGGGTGTGATGGCTGCCTTCCCGGAGGTTTTTGGCAGGGGAAAGGTGGACGAAAATGCAACAGCAGCAACAACAAAAGGAAAGCGCAACAGGGTTTTATAAACTCCTGAGGAGCTGGGAGACGAGGCTGAAGGGAAGTGAGCAGCATCCTCTTTTTAACAGATAAAAGGGAATGTGCGGCAACAAGCAATATGGAGGTTTGATCTCTTTGCTGGTGACATTTTTGTGATTGATTTAGGGCAGTCCCTATGCGGAGGCTGTAATGGGCCCTGATAGGTCTAACTACGGCATCTTACGGCTGCTCTGGGGAAGCAGGCCCAAGGGCTGGCAGCAAGGGAACAGCTTTTGCTGTGGTAAAGACAGCTCAAACCTCACTAATGGGGCTCTGGGCGGGATGTCAAGGACAACAAACATTTCAGTTCAGTGGCTGCCCCATGCTTAAGAACAAATGCCAAACCCGCAAGTCCTTAACAGAGGAAGGTGACCCAGAGACCTGAGCTGGGTGGGAGGCATTTTGGTTTAATTTAAACCCAACACTGCCAAATGCAAACTCATGTTTGGCTTTTGTGGGGGGGAAGGTTCAGGTCGTTTAAGCGAAGCTCTTTTACTTTCAGAGCAAGGCTGAAGCTTCCAACTCGTGCCCCGCTCCCAGCTGGGGCTCAGCCCGTGCCTCCCATGGCTCTTGTCAACCCACAGGGCTCGTGGCAGGGGAGGAGGCTTTTGAAGGAGGAGGGGACAGGTTCAGAGGACTGTCGTGGTTTGCTTTCCCCGGAGGCAGGCTGTTGGGAGTTGGACTTTCTCATGGCTTCACCAGGAGGATGGAGCTGAAGGAAGGCTGTCACCAGCTGCGCCATGTCTCCTGGCAGGTGGTGGTCAGCTTGCAGAGAAGTGACAGCAGAGAAACTGTGCAGCTCTGCAGCCATTCCAAGCCATCAGTGAAAAGTGTGTTCTGAGGACTGAGTTAATTCTTAAAGTTGTGATTGCAAAGGTTACCTGTTTCAGAAGGGCGGTGGCTTTTTGTCACCAGGGCTCTTTGAGCCGCCATTGCCTCTTGATGTGGCAGTGGATGCAGGAGTAATGCAAGTTGTTGCTAAACAAGGCCTACAATGTTGTTCTTGCTTAATGAAGTCCTTAATGAAGGACTCTCTTGTCACTTACATTTTAGCTATTTAGTTATACTCTCATTATGAACGATATCTTTTAAAAATCCTTTGGCATTACCAGTGAGATTGGTTGGCAAAAGATATAAAAGAATTATGTCTGGATCCGAGAGAGAAATTAATCTAGATGACAAATCTTAAGATCTAGATTTTAAAATGTATCTGGGGGAGGATCATATCAAGTTTCCACTGTCCCATAGTGCAAGAGCTGATCTGCTTTACTCTGTCGTGTGTAGTTCATCCATCTAGAAGAAACTTAAAAGTCTCCTTGGCATCTGAAAAGAAATCAAGGTGTTGCTTTGAACAGGAACCGAAGGGAGCAGCTGCAAAGAAGTCTGCTACAGGGGAATGAAGGGTAGTCCGTGGAGATTTACTAAAGTAGACACAAACAGTTTCTTTAAAAAGTTACAGTTTAAAGGTAAGTTACAGAAAAAGTCACAACATAAGAAGGGCAGGGATATGGTTAGTATTTAGAGCTTGCTTGCCTTTCAAGGTGGCTTGTGTTTTGCTACCACGCAGTAGAGAAGACTGATGTATAATGCGAGCAAGGACTCTTTGGCAGTGAGATACTCAGTTATACACTGGCTTAATGTGCATGTTGGAAGAAGTGGAGCCTTGAGCAACATATGCTAAAAAGAAGAAGCTGTGCAGACTTACTAATATGTCTTATTTCCCTTCCAATTTGATTTTGTCTATATATATTACCATTGCAGGGCAATGCAGTATTTGGACTTTCTGATGCCTTTCTAGTATACACTTGAAATTGTATGCCTTTTGCTAAAATTGTTGCTAGACCCCTTGCAGCTTTTAGGATAAGGAGCAGCACATTTCATTTTCTGTCCCTTGGTAAACAAAGCTTGGAAGGATTTTTTAATTTATTTTTTTTTTAAGTTTGGGATTTGGGGCAGTAGAAGTAGATTATTTTTTTCCAATGTGGTTAATAATAAATATGGAAGGGCAGTTAAAAGTTTGTCAGATCTCTCATTAGTAGCACTGGTTTAAAAGTTGTTATGCAAGTCCTCTTCTGCCATGGCATTTCATAGCTAAAAAATTTCCTTCTCTGCTTTGAATCCTGGAAACTTCTTTTTATATCAGAGTAGAAGTTATAATAAAAAAGCAAGATTCCAGGAAGTTTAATTAAAAGACAAAATTGTGAAACTTATAATAAAATCAGAGGTCCTAGCTCTAAAATAATGAAATCTGGAAGAAGAAAGCCAATAGTGGAAAGCTACAAAGGTATAGGTGAATTGAAGTGTGATGGGAAAGCAAAGGACCTTGCCAGATGTGTATTTGCAATACTTCGTTCATACATTGTGTATGTGTATGTATATATTTGCATGTCTCCCTTTTCTCCTTTTTACATGCAGCTATATATGCTTATTCATCAGCTGGTCATAAGATGCTTAAAGAATTTAGAATGATTGTGCAAACTTAGTATTTGACAGAAAAAGAGGTAAATAAATCATGTTTACATATTTTGGCAGGAGTATAATCTCATACAGTGTCCCGTAAACTTGTAGACATTGAAATGTTCCTATTAATGCCATAGTAGATCACAAAGACCAGTTTGAAAAACATTGCTCATTGCCTACTTAGATTTCAAATATGCCAAAGTGTCTGCCTGCCCTGACAGAGCTGATGAAAGGGAAAAATTGCCTGGTGGTGACTTTTAAGAAAACAAGTTTATTCTCTGAACTCTCTCTTAAATATTTACTTTTGGGGAGGGGAAAAAAAAAAAGGTATATCCTCGCAGATATACGTCTGTTTACCTGTTCAGGAATGAACATCCTTTCTATACATAAAGTAAATCAACTTCATGGCTTCGGGACTCTGAATCAAGTGTATTTAACCCAGCATTAGAGTTAATGCTGTTGCAATTCAACTTGACAGTCTGTAAATATTTACCATCCAAACCACCCTGTATTGTTTCTTTGTGCTGTCAGTTCTCTGGAGCTAATTTTACGCTGGGTGAGATGCTAATGTAGACGGCAACATTTCTGGGCATGTGCTGCTCTCCAGTGACTGCCGTCTCAGCACATACCTGTCGCGAGCTTCAGAAACCTTCTTGCTGGGGAGAATGAGAAGACCAGTTGAGGTTTCACACAGGTAATAGGGTTTGTTGTCAATCTTACGCCAGGGATAAAACCTGATCCCGCTGAAGTTGGTAGTAAAATTTCCACCATCTCAGATGGAATTAGATTTTCCCTGTACCTTCAATAACAGTCTTGTGAAGTTGTAATTCTTACTTGTAAGTGCTGTCCTCCAAAGGGATTTTTTAAAAACAGTATACTGTCATTTGAGAACAGAACATAATTCTCTTATTTAAATTATAAATTAGAATAACAATTTTAATTTTAAAAAGCCAGGGATATCGAAATTTATACTTCTGGTGAGATTGGTGATAAATTGAAGATTTAAATGTCTTAAGGTATGACCTTTAAAATAAAATTAGCAAATACACTATTGCTGAATTATTTAGTTGACATTCTAATTTATTTTAAAAACGCCTAACTCAGTCTTGAGTTACTTAAGCTTAGCAACGGATTTATAAAACCTGGACCTAGGTAATTTTAAACTTAGATTTATTCTTCTAAATGATTGCAAGCAGATTTTAAAGGATATTGAAGCATGTAAAGGTTCAGGTGGGCTTCAACAGGAACGTGAAAAATGCCACAGCAAATAACTCCTGTTACCAGGCACTTTTTTGCCTGTTTTATAAATAACTAGGCCCTTATGAACACGTGTAACGTTTCTGAATGTCTTTACAGTAAGTAAGCTGTCAAGTTCTGGCTGTATGCTTCAGAAAATGGGTGGGAGAATTAACAAATTGAAGAAATAAAAATAGCTCCGTGAAGTGTAATAGAGTTGTGGGTGATAAAATCAGCCTGCTGACCTGATGCTTGGGCTAACGCTTGCTGGCAAGGGCTGTTTTTGGTGAAAGGGCAGCAGTCGGTACCCATCCCAAGCAGGCTATGGCGTCCTCCTGGACTGCTCCATGGGATGTGGGAGCCCTGCAACTGGCTGGGTGGCTGAAAACCTGGGGGCTGGCTACTGCAAGGGTCTAGTGGTGCATCCCCCGGCCAAAGCAGCGTGGAGCTCGGGATCTGCCGGGGCACTTGGCATCAGTCTTGCTGCCAGCCAAGACTTCAGGCTAGCAGAAGAGGTTTACTTTATTCTGTCAAGGAAAAAATTAGAAACAGATTTGCAGCGGTGGAAGCAGGAGTGCAAAAAGATAAAAGGTAACGCCTGTGTGACTCTCGAATAGAATTTGTCAAGGGTTTTCTTGGTTGCTTCTGTCCACAGCTGCTGTCTCAAGTAAGATATATTTGTGCAACAAAAAAACCAAAAGGCTGGCAAGGATGATCTGTGATCTAATGGCTTGTATGAAAGAAGAGATTACGTAATTTAATAACCACAGCTAGGGGAAAAGCTGGTTTGCAGTGATAGTTACTTCTTCCCCAAGTTTTGCTGCTTCCCGCTGTAGGGGACATGGTGAGGAGGCTGAGCTCAAGCTGATTTGGGTTTTACCATTAGTATCTGTTCTCAAGGTCATTGTTCCTTCTTCCCTGACTGAAACAGGCTCCTGCAGCCTCCCATGGGCACCCCAAGCTTCCTCTAGCCCAGCACAGGCCATCCCTTCTTCTGGCCCTTCTTCTGTCAGGGCTTCACCCTTTGCTCTGTGACACAGAGTAGCATGAGAAGAGCAATTTTGTTTACCCCTCTTCCCAAAGCTTCCTGGGTTTTGTATTCATTGTATTTCTTAATTTGTACGTTTACCACTTTATCTTTTTGGTTGTGTTTTTTTTTTCCTTCTTTTTCTTCTTTGCACCTCAGGAAGATGACACATTGTTTTATTTTGCAAATCACGTATTCTCACTGAATAATCTTTAAACCTATATTTCACTAGTTCCAGAATATCTTTTTGTGCTGAGAACATCTCATGAAAGCCAGACGTGATACAGGTGATGGTGAAGTTGGGACTGGTTCAATGGAACAGTGTCCCTGACATACCCTGTTGGCGTGAGGGGACCCAGTTTACAGACTACGTTGTGAAGATACTGGGAGTCAATATAATAGTAGCTGGAACAATGTATGTATCACCTGTTAAATGGATTAAACTTACACGTGTCATGCCCTTTTAACAGCAAAAAGGAAATACATTGAAGGGTAGAGCTGGCTGGGTGACTCCAAGCTTTGCAATAGTGATTTCTGCACTGAAAACACTGAAGTTTAATAGCCAATGCAATTCTGAGATAAACTTTGATGTTTCTGTATGCTCTTGTTCACGTTTTCCTCTGTTGATACTGTGCCTAATTGCATTCCTGTTAGCAATGCAATTACTAACAAGTTGTAAGAACTGCAAATGTAGAGAATACATAATTTCAAATATCTGAATTGCATCTAAATATGTGTGTAGGTGCGCTTCTCAGTTGGAACATGCAGTTACAAGCTGCAACCAGATTCATCTTTATTACTATAGGAAAACATCCAGAAGCACTACAGCCTAGTGTCAGAGAACAGTATTAAACCTGTGTAAGTCCCAGGGTCCTCCTAATTTTCTGACTGCAAGGAAACTTTCATCCTCTGCTGCAGGATCTTTAGAAAGCTGCTTGTCAGTGCCTGTAAGTAGGTTAGCTGAAACTGTTGTACTTCTGCCTTTATCCTTTTCTTCAGCTATCGCTTGCAGATAGCTGAGAGAGCTTTTTAATACTTTCTGGTTGCTGTCACAGTGGCGATGCAGTTGCAGCTTGCCAGGATGTACACAAGCACATATACCCATGCTTCTACCATGGTATATAACCAAGGATTGATTGAGGAGGAAAGATTTAGGTTATGGGGCTTTTTGTGTTGTTTCATTTTTAAGAACCTGTTATTACAATAAATTTATGGGTCCCATTTACCCAGCTACATAACTAGATGGCTTAATATCATAAGGTATTAGGGTTTTAGATGGCTGGAGCTGTACTATTCCAAGAGCTTTTTATGCAGCAAGATCTTGTACTTACGTTTTCGCTTTTGCTTATAAAAGTACTGTCTACCTTCAGAGTGCTTTTCAGGTGATAAATCAAGTAAAGGAAAAAATACATTTTTATATTACAGTTTTTTGTTTCACAGATTTTATCTTTAAAAATCACTGGGTTAGGAAATACTGATATGAAAAGAACAAGGATATAGGCCAAAGAACAGCAAAGAACAGAGTAAGGGATCTTCCGTCTTTCTGTCTTTTGTTTAATGATTAATAGACCAGAGTAATAGAGTTTAAGTATATAAGATTAACTCCAGGCAACTTAGTTTGCTGTGTAATACCTATTTTTCACATTGTTTTATGTGAAACATGCTGAAATGCTTTGAGCGGGAGGTTGGAGTAGGTGACCTCCTGAGGTCCCTTCCAAACAGAGTTGTCCTGCGATCCTGCGACACGTGCAAGTTGGTGGCCTGCTGATGGAGCACGAACACTGCTGCCTTAGTGTTCAGCAAGAGCTTTTGCTGTTGATTGTGTAAGACGAAAATGGGCAGTGGGCCCACTTGTTCTGGACGACTGGTATTAGAAATGACATTCAAGTTAAACTCTGAGCCTTGCTGCTAATCTTAAAGGCAAACAAAAGGAAATGGCGCAGCCATGTGAATTCACTTGAAAATAAACCTTCTTGTGTCTCTTCAGTAAAGCCTTCACCATTACTTTTAACAGCTTTGTTTCTGCAGTTCCATACATAGCTGCTTTGGATGCTCTGCTGCCATACGTGACCAGGTAATCACAAAATCAAAACAACATGGTGGGATGGATAGATACAGGAGAGAAATAGTAACCTGGGGACTGCAGTGAGGAATGCAGCGTGTCAAAAGAGCACCAGGGATACAAATGATGATGAGAGATGAAATCTGCTGCTTCTTCAATGGAATAACAATGAAGTACTGTTCATTTTCTTAATTTTGACTGCCAGAGAGTTGTGTCTCTTGTATCCAAGGGCTGGCAGGACAAAGGAGGGAAGGAAAAAAGTAAAGAGTATATTGCCATGTACTGGAATTATTTAAATCTTTGATTGTTGGCTCATCAGGGCATGGATAAAACACTGCTTGGCTACTCCTGGTAGCCTGGGAAAAAAAGCTTTGGCAGAAGTCTAGATTTTCTGAGCCTCTGGGATCTAGAGGGTAAAAAAATGTATTTTAACCCATTTGGGAGGGTAAATAATGAATTGTCAATTCTAATACCTTCAACTTTCACATTATTTATTTAAGAAAATGTAACATTTTATGTAAATTGCAGGGTATTACCATAAAGAGGCAGAATAGTTCAGCTTTTTAATGTGACTTTGCAATCATAAAATCCTGTAGTCCAGAAAAGTAGCTGTATTCATAGATAATTATTAAAATATCACTAGCATTTCTGTTCCAGCTGCAGACTATTTTATGGTATATTATGGTATAATACTTTAAAAAATTTAATGGGAAGTGATAAAATATTTGAATTTTATCTTTTCTAAGTTGCACGGTCCCTCTGTTGTGAACCCACAGTAACTTTAAAAGCTCTCTCTTCTGATTCTTGTCCAGAACAATATTTTCCCCAAGAGCTGAAAAGTATGAGTTCCTGGTAAGCCAAAAAATATCTGAATATTTGGGTTGATAAAGAGCCTAAAAGCAGATGTTAAGTCAGAGTTGACAATCTGAGGAAGTGGTGACCTGATGTAATGCTTGATGTCCCAGTTCTGTAGCAACACCGTTGTCAAATTACATCCTGTGCAATGGGAACAAGAACCAGTTTGACATTGCACTGTGTAGTTTGCCTGCCAAGAAAAAGTGAGGTCAGGTAATGATAGAAGGGGCACCAGCAGGAACTTGGGAGAAGACTGTTTATTCTGTGTTCTGCTGAGGTTTTTCAGACACAAATTTGAAAGTAAAAAAAATCAGTGATTATTGTTCCTGGCTGCAGGGTATTGTAAACCACAAATACTGAGAAAAAGTGATTCTGAGGTGATGGAGAAGGTTAGTGTTTGCTGGTGCTCATTGTGGTGACATTCTTGGGCAGATGAGGTTCTTGTAAAACATGAAGGCTTGCCCTGTTTTTTTGTTTTTCTTCCTTTGGCTTCTGTCTTTCCTTTGCAACTTTTCCTTTTTTTAACTCCTTGCGTGGAAATCTGTGATTTCGTTGGGAGTTTCAGGGTACTACAGCTTCTATTGTTAACCAGTAGAGCACGCAGGGAAAAAAGATTTTGCAAATCTTTCCTGAGCTTGTGTCTAGATCAAATGGTATGGAAACCAGGCCTGTCATGGATGGATGTTTTACCCACTTGGCTCTAGGCTCTAAGCTCCCCTGTCTATGGCCTGGGATGTGCTGAAGGAAGGGACTAGTGCTCTAATCTCTCCAGTTTTGAACAGTAGCTGCACAAATTCCATGCAAATGTTCAGTATGTTACACGAGTTAGTTTTTAAGTCTCCTTACATTGTATTGGTAGACATAGTTGAATATTGCACTTGTCCATTAAATATGTAACTCCTTAAATTACATCTGAAACATGACATTTTGGCTCAGTTTTGTTAGCTCGCACTTTGTGGAGTCATTAAGGCTAAGGAAGAAAGTTTAAACAAATAAATTTTTCTTTCTCATTTCTTAAGGTTTTACACGTGCCTTGGTTTGCAACATAATGCTGTGACAGAACGTGTTGGTGGTTTCCTAAGAATGAAACTGCTTCAAATTTGCTTGGTTTCATAAGTGGGTTTCTGTTCAGAGTACTTTAAATAACCTCGTATCTGGATGAAGGCTTCTTACCGCTGGTGAAAACTTCTGACTGTTACGCAAAATGCCCTTTACTTACATTATTTCTCAGTAGGTTACCATATAAACCATAATTTCCTTAATGGAAAAATACAAAGGAGCTCAAAAGAAAAGAAAAGAAAGAAAACAAACCCCAGCCTTCTAGCATGATAGCAGTAGAGACACAAGCATCTGTGCAGATATTTTAAGAATGTAAATAGATTGCCTGGCATGGATTTTATGTGGTCCTTTTCTGAAGTTTTGTGTAACTTTTCCTCTGGGAGTGAAGTCTAGAAAAGTACAAGGTAGTAGTTAGTCTTTTAATAGGGGGATGAATATTTGTTCATATATTCCCAGTTTTGAGAATTTTGGTTTAAAACCAAGGGGAATACTGGGTCTTTTTTCATCTAGAAAGCAGAACAAAATACTTTAAACTACAATTATATGTCTATATATAGTGTTTGAAATAGACTTGAATCTAGCAGACTGGTTTTAGTTTAGTATTGAGATTTCTGAGGAGTGGACTTGTTAGAGACTAACTTCTGTATTGGTTAATTTATACCTTATTGTTCTTTTGTGAAAAGATTTATAGAGTTTTTATAAAGAATGATTTTAAGCGTTTATGGAAAACAAGGTAAGATAGTCAGTGGCTACATCTCATTTCAAGGTCATCAAATGTGTCTTTTAAGGAAAAGACTTGGGCTGCTCTTGGAGCTGCTTCTGGAGTCACTGGGCCGTGATGCTGCTTCTTATTTACTAATTTCTGAGGGAAAATAATTTAAATAGTTGTGGGGTTTTTTTTCCTCCAAAACTTAAGATGATAGTATTAATTTCATTTCATTTACAAAATAAGTTTAAGATAGGCTGACATTAATTTTTCCACCTTTTCTTTTTATTTCCCAAGAAATTGAAAGGGAGAAGGGGAGAATTCTTCATAGTTCAAATCTGAAGAACTAGTAAATGTATGAGGATGTTTTCTCTCTTCTCTGCAGTACTTGCTTCTTAATTTAGATTCACTCAGATTTTTTGTTCTACTGTTTTCATGATGGAGCTCATCTTGAGACCTAGTAAGAGTTGCTGCCAAAATCAAACACTGGGAATTTAGGCTTTAATTCGACATTAGAAAAGCAATTTTGTTTCCTTTGTGACAATTCAGTCCTTGTTCACTACATCCTTCTGATGCATCTTCACTCTCCAACAGGCTAAAATGTCACCTTATGGCAAGAGCTCACCATGAAGAATTTTCAAGTGACCACAGGCCTGAAATGTGGATGTCATCTTTATAGAAATAGGAAGCTCCTGTAGAAATCATCTCCCAAGAAGTGCTTGAAAATTTTCTGAGCTGCTTTTTCTAGTGTATGATTATAGAAAATTTGTTGTCTCACAGCAGGCAGGTTGTGTTCATATCAGGCTACTGAAAAAATCCAAAATTTGCTGTGTATGAAAATGAGATTCCCTTTTACTTTTCCAAATGCAGTGTGAACAGTTAAATTTTAATGAATACATACACCTCAAATTTTCATGGCGTAAAATGAACAGCTCTGTAATAGGTGGTAAGAGAGTGTACGATGTATTGTTACTTTTATCTAAAATATGATTAAGCTTTACAGCATTGCATTTCCAGCGTTCTACTCTATCCTACCATAAACCCTCATTATTAGTAACAATGCAGTCAAAGAGCTAGACAGCATCTCTATCGCAGCTATTACAGGACTTTTTTTCCATAAGGCAGAAATGGAAAAAGAAAAGTCCTGTACTATTCACTGAAACCTAAGAGTGAGTCATGCCCACACTTTATTGGAAAACGGTTAGGAGGAAAAACATTCAATGAGCATAGAGGTAACAACACTTTAAAGCAAAAAATCATAAAAATCTTATGTAGGGTAAAATTTGGCGGCTGAAAATAGTTGCTATTTTGTCAGACATAAATGCTGAAGATTGCGTTGTATGAAAAATGAGTTTGTTGCCTGCTGTAGGGGGATCCTAGCTATGATATGGCAAGGTTTTCCAACAGGTACTAGTTTGAGAGAAAAAAAAACCACGTATTTTTCAAACAAATTCAGAAAGAAACACCAATAATCCATTCACTAAATGAGAAAGAGCCAAATATACTTCATATACTTTTTTCTTTTTTTTTTTTTTTTTTTTTTCCCTGAAATACTGAGTAAAGCTGAGAAAGCCTAAGGTCAAAAGCCCCATTAAAACAGAAGAAAAAACATCTTGCACACGTCAGTTTTTAGAGACTTTTGCTTTCTAGCTGACATCAGTGTGAAGCTAAAGCACCATCTACAACAGAAAGTCAAAGAGCCTTTTACAGGCATCTAAGTCCCAACCACTATTTGCTGCTTTGGGTACTTTCTGGCTTTTGCAATACAAGATTCTGAAGGAGAAAGTAATTTCTTCAGGACTTTGAATCTCTAATGGAGTCAGTGTGCTTTAAATGAAAAGTCATGGCAGTCTAAATGGAAATATAATAGAGATTTTTGTTTTCTGTGTAATGGGGTCACATCCTTAATAATAATGGAAGTATGACATAGAGGGAGAGGAGGACACGGAAACGGAAGGTGTGACCTATATCAGATAAAAAAGGAAAAAAAAACCAAACCCAAAAACCAAACACAAACCCAAACAAAATAAAAACCAGAGCAAAACAAGCAGCAGACGTAATAGTGTGTTTACTGGACAGCAGTGACTGTAGAGAACCTGAACACAAGAACATTTTTTGCAAATTAGAAAAACTCAGCTGCTGCTGACCAGGACGGTGCAAACAACTATACCAGAGTTTAAACCTTATTGTGGAGTCAGAGACAAGAAAGGAAGCGTCCCTGGTCAGGCAGGGTGCCTCAGGGAATGACAAGACCTTCACCTCGTCCCTTTACCAAGGTACACGGAGGTTGTTAGTGCCTGGAAAAAAACGGCTTTGCCCCACATAGTTTGTTTCATCTCTCCTCCCAATGTGCTGTCTGTACTGTACCTTGTATCATAAGATTTTTTAGTTCTGGGACCATAGTGGACAGCAGCGGCCATTTGGGGATCCGTGACTCAATGCTGAGGAGTTGTCCACCTAATGGTGGCAAAAACCTGTGCTTGTAGGTACTTCTGTACTGCACTGTTTGGCTACTCCCATCTTTGGCCTCATGAAGCAGAGCACAGGGCGGAAAGCAAAGGAGCAATTGTGGAAGATACACGATGAAAAATGTGTCTACGTGTATACCATTAGCACAAAGCTTGTGAGGAAGTAATGTTATGTTGTTGTAGTTTCAGATTAAGAAGAGCTGTTCCTCATATAGCCAGTGGTGTAATGGGCGCAGTGTACATTTTGAACATCCAGTGGTTTGGTTCCACATCACTCTGCCCTGCCCGTGATACAGACAGGAGTCTGGAATTGATGCTGAAGTGATGGAGCCCATGAGAAGACTTTTCTTGTCACGTGGAATTGCCCCTTTTCCCTCCAGCAAGCGATGGGCAGCTGCCACTGTATTTTCCCGCTTATCTGCCGGGGCAGCAGTAGCAGGGTCTTTCTCATGGCAGCCCGGAGATCCCTGGTGAAAGGAATCTCTTACCTTTCTGATCAGCTGCGTGGCCATGGGCCCTTGTTATCTCATGACTGGCAGCAGTAGCAATGACTGGTGGAGGAGGAATTCATTTGAGCATCTCCTATTCTCATCCCAGACTAAGGCTGTCATTTAGAAATCTCAGTTTTAGGCACTGAGGAGATGGAAGCTAATGTAATCTGTGACAAAAATAGGTTGACAGGATTTTCTAGAAATGTATCTCCTCTACTGTATTGTAAACTGGCTTAGAGGAGTTCAGTATGAAGTTCTGAGTTGTACTTGTGGGGTTTTTTTTTGTTCCACTGAAGGATTTAAAGGTTAAGTGGAGCCTTTAGCATTGTTGTTGGTTTGGAGTAAGAATGAGTATTACTTTGTGAAATTGTGAATAATTGAGAGTGTCTGCAGTGGAAGGTGGGAAGTGAAAAAAGAAAGTGCGGCATTATCTGCTCCATCTGAAGTTTGAGTAGTAGTTACTGCCTAGGTCCTCCTGCTAAGAAAGTGACACAGCTGGAAGCAGTTCCTGAACAACTGGCCAAAGGCAGCCTGGCTTTAGTCATAGTCCTTACTAGAAAAAAAACTTAAGAGAAAGTACTAATTAAGGTCAGATTGAAAGGGGCTGGAAGGGATGGGGAGAAAGATGGGTGTCTTTATTTTCTGAATAGCGTTTGTGTTTATCTCATGATGCATGATCTGGGGAGAAAATTCAGGACCAGCCTGAAAGGTATAGCATTGATACTCTAGCTTTGCCCACAGCATGGCTGTGTGATACAAGATTATCGAGATGGACAGGTGTCACAGGGCAAAAATAGTTTTCTAGCATTTTTTTCTTATGGTTAAATAAGAAAAAGTGATTCTACCTTTAACGTTTATCTTAATTAAAAACTTGAAACCCTGAGCTCACTTGTGGGGTAATATTCCTCAGGTTTCTTATAACTGATACAGAGTTTCCAGTTCACATAGTACACATTTATATGAGGACTAAAACAATTTTGTTTTCTTTTCCAGCAAAAGACTTGAAAGCATGCAGGTTATAGAATCTGAAGGGTGTCTCTGAGTCTGTGGGTATCTGAAGTCCTGTAGTTACGTGATTTAGTACTAGCAGGCCCAGTATGAATTTTTTTTTTTTTAGTACAGTGGAGTGCATCTGGGGCAGTTCATTTTCTTCTTTTATGCTGACAGGACTGCTTCTGGGGGGGTTTAGAGGACTCATCTGTGCAGAGACAACAAGCCTTTCAGTGTCCTTGATCTTGGATACAGAAATTATTGTCCATCATGTCTGTCCTATTGTACAGTGCCACTCAGGAGAGTTTCAATAGCAGGGTATGACGATTGATCTTGATAGTATAGCTACAAAGTCTTTAAAACTTCCATTTTCTCATTTTTTCAAGTTAAAATGATAGGATGGAGGTAAGCTTAGTGCGGTAGTCTTCAGAGACAGGAGTGGGTGAGAACTGGATTGAGAAAGCAGGTTTCTATTCTGGAGACAATGGAAGATTAAATATCATAGAGAGACCGTTATTGAACTCGGCTTGTGTCGCAGGCATGTCTCTTACTCCCAGGTAGACGTGCCCTGCAGATATTTCAGGTGTGGTGCTCTTACTTTTAAAAACTAATAATACAAAATGTTGGGACTCTGGTGTTCCTCTAGGTAACTCCTAGGGATCATTGTGGCTAGACTTACCTCCCAAGGGGTGCTGTGGAGTCCCACTCCCCTCATAATCAACTTTTGGGAGTGTAACATGGCTTTTTTTCAGGATGTCTTCCTTTTATGAAAGGTTGGAGGGGGACTGACTTAGGTATTGGCATGCGGAAGGCAGAGAACAGGCTTTTGTACGAGTAGAGAGGTGAAATGAAGCTAGGGTACACACCAGAACTCAAAATGCAGAAGTTTTTCTCAGAATGGTAACATCAAGGAAGTCAGTGTATCAGCACTATTAGTCCATTAGCAATGCTGAGTTGTGTTAGATGGTCAGCCTTGAGTGAGTCACCGACCCCTCTGTAGACAGTGCTTTCAGGAATGAAGTGCTGTAAATAAGGAAGTACTATGAGACTTACGAAGATGCTAAATGAGATGATTCCAAAATATTAAATATCGAAGTGGTAAACATGGCATTATACTGTGAATCTTCATAGTACAAGTTCTGTAACTTTAGTCAGACGCTGCAGTTACAGCTGTGTTCTTCAAGGGATTGCTTTAAAAGAAGATTAGAATATAATCCTACTATTTTAATCCAGCAGAGGAAATCCAAGGTAGATGCTTAAAATGTTACTAATAACTAAATAGGAAACATGCATAGAATATTAATATTTCAAATTATTTCTATTCAGGGAAATGATACGTGGCTCTACACACAGAGATTTGACACAATTATGAAGATTTCTATCAGAAACTCTGGATAATTTCAGCCTTCGCTAGAGTCAGTGAGGTAATAGATACTCATTAATAAAAGCAACAGCTGGAGAAAATAAGGCCACAGGATAAGGAAAGAGAAGTATTTTTTTCAGCCGTGTATTGAAGGGAGGTTTCCAAGGGGAGCTTCTTTATTGGGGGCTTTTTTGAAGTTATGCCCCAACTTGAAAAGTTAGTAGGTGATCTTAGAGATCAGATCACTGAAGCAAACAATCCACGAAAAAAATCCACAAATGGATAGGTGGTATCTGCCTCAAAATTCTGAAGCCCTTGAGATTAAAAAAGCTCATTTGATAAATGTAGTGTAAAATTTCTCACTTAAAACTAATGATACCGGGATCTTGGAAGGTGTTTGTGCTTCGTTTGGTGTTGCTCTTAGGTGCTTTGGAAGGGGGTATAGAATGGGGAATAAATAATAAGGTGATAAAAATTGCTAATTTTATTACTTTATACAGGAACTTAAAGATAAGCGATCACCTTTTGTTGCACAGGGTTCTTCTGAGGGTCATGTAGAATTCATTTCCAGATTCGTATGCTTGAAATTCAAATTTTGGTGTCTACCACGGAGTGAGATGTCGAAGCTCCAAATTGGACTCAGTGGACAGCTAGCGAATACAGGTAGAAAGCTTGCAAGTTCAGATGTCTGCTTTAGAATAGAGTTGAGTAGCTCTTCACTGAGACCCTAAACGCCAGAGATGGTCTTCAGGTCCTTCTGGAGATACCTTATTCTGGATTTCTACCAAGAGGCACTATAAGGACTCATCAATCCAGGTCTATGAAGGCCTTTTGCAAGGGTAGCCATCTCCTTGAAGTTGCAGGGAGTGATAATGAAGGTAGTGACCTTCAGTATGACCAAGGCTAACTAACCAGGTTTCTGCCTGCTTTAATTCATTACTAAAAAGAAACAAAAAAAGATTTCAAGGTTTCTACTACCTTTTATTGCTGTTTTAAATCTGTCAGCAGAGTGCAAGCTGGAATTCTTGGCCAAGGGAAGTGAAGACTACTCCTGTGATAAAGCAGACCTTCTAACTCTGTTTGACTTCATTCATAAGGAAACAAGGATTTTTGTATCCCCTGAACATGGAAAAGGGTAGAAGTAAATATCATGTCTATCTTTGGGGTGCGTAGGCACCCTATTCCTATATACTGAGTGTTATGCCCAGTAGGCACTGAATATTTTAAATAAAGTTGGGGCATTCCATTTTAGTCAAGTGCTTTCTGTCTTGTCTTTGCCTGAGGACTGTCTGAAGCAGGCAGTTTTTGTTCTGCCCTTCATTTTTCCTGCCATGTGGCCATCTGTGAGGCCATGAAGTAGGCAGAGATGAGTCTGGATGGACTAGCCGCTATTTTTAAGATGATCCAGTTTACTTGCATTGGCACAAAAGCAGCTGTGATGTGAAGTAGGACTGTCTGATGCTGGGAGGATGGGAATGCTGCTTTTGTGTCAGTGCAAGTTTCTGCTGTTTTAAAATTGCAGCCCAAGAGCTTCATTTCCACCAATTCAGTAAACCGCTACATTTATAACAAAATTTACAGGCTTGGGCTCTAGAGGTGACGCAATTAAAGAGTCTATCAAGATTTCTATAGCAAAGACCTATTGAGAGGAATCTCCAGTTGCCAGTTAAAAAAATAAGTTTGGGGCAATATTACATGCTTAATGTCTGAATCTATAGGTGCTTTTTTTTTTTTAATTGAATTTTCCAGAAAATGTGAACATTGATTTTTTTCAATGTTTTAAAGAATGCATAGTGTCGCTTTCTGCATTCAGCATGAACACTGTCTAAACTGCTCTGGACATTAGGCTCTAATAGTATGCTTTAAAAAAGTCAGACTGTTCTAGTTTTGATCTTTGAAAAAGAGGTGCATACTGTGACAGACTTCTTATTTGTACCATGTTTTATGCTGAGTATGTTCTGCATATCATGTAAGTCGCGTACTGCTGTTGTTGAGTACGGGAGACTATGCATGAACTTTCAGTCATGCCTCAGGTACAGGGCAGAAAAAAGGCCGACCTGAAGATGTTCACTGCGGCTCAGCTATTATAATCTTAGTCAGAAGGTCCCTCCATGGGGCACGTTGGTTCCTTGCCACACTGCTTCCATGATTTAATGAACTGATTGTTCAACATGAAGCAATTCAGAGGGATCAGGTTTTCCACTTCTGCAGCAAGAATGTCAAAAGTAGACTGATGGGATGTCGTAGCTAACACTGCCTTGTTTTCAGAGCTCTGCTGGCATGATGCTGGCCTAAGCTTTCACGATGAAGTTTGCCACCTAAGAACTGTGTAGTGACATGCACTCCAGCAACAGGTATGATTGCTGTGAGCAAGCATGGGTGGTGATGGAGAGCAAGCAATGAGTTACAGCCAGTGCTTCCTCCATGGGCAGGCTTGCTGGGGTAGAAGGCATGTTTTCCTTATCTCTCTGGCCTTTGGAAGTGTGCAGGTCTTCCAGAAACCTAGGTAGCCTTAGTGTGCTCCTCCTCCTTTGCTTGTGAGGGAAGGACATGGTAAATGGTGATCAGTGAGCTGAGGGATTTATCCAAGATGACCTGCAGGGAGGTAGGATTCGGACCAGGATCTCCCGGCCTGATGATCTTCCTCATCACTGACGTATCCTCTTGACTTAAAGCCTGCTAAAATGGCTTTGTCCTTCCCCCAGGTGAAATGCCAGACCTGCTTATGGTTTCCTCCAGACACTTTGATGTTCCTTCTGGCATTTATCTCATCTTTGCCATCTTTTGTCCATTGTAGCGGCCATTGAACAGAATCCTTGCAGACAAGCAGAATAATATTCAACAACTGGATGGAGGTGTATAAAAAGAAATAATTCAGCTTATTCTTTTATTTTTCAGACTGTACAGGCAGCTGGGAATCACCAGCAGTAATCACCTTTGAGTGTGAAAACCTTGTTTTGTTGTTATGACATGAGCGTTTATTATTGAATTGTACAATGACTGTAAGAAACATTCTGTGAGTATTTGTTTTTCCCATGTTTGGAGCCACCTCCTCCAGTTTGCACACATCTAATGTAGGTGTATATAATGTCTCAAGTGCTAATTTCTCTCCCACTGATTATAAGAAAGTCTGGAGGACTAGATCAGATATAGACATATCCATAGTTAAGTAGGACAGTTATTACCCATCATATATGATAAGTTCTGACACCACTAATGTTTTAAGGACTCAAAGAAAGCTTTCAGGGGAATTAAATTTACCTTAAAATCCACTAATGTTATAATCCATACAATGATGAGCCCATAGTTTGAATGCAGAGAGGAGTAGTATTGATCATCATCGCTGTCCTGTGCTTCTACAAATTATCTGATAATAGAAGTTTGGTGTGCTTTACATGGGAATTAAAATGTGACTGTGCCCATTTTACAGATGGAGGAACTATAGCACAGAGGTTATGAAACACATTTAATTAAAGTGAAAAGTGTTAAATGCATGGGTATCCCTTTACGGTCCAGATAAAATAGGTTACTTTCTACTTTAGTTAGTTAACTGCAGTGTTTAGGATCCAAAATGCTCTAAAGTGTAATTTGAAGTCTATAGATGTAGTTAAGCTGTCGTTCTTAGACGGTAGGATGGCTCCAATCTAAACGATCGGGACCACCCTTTCTGCCTCTGTCAAGCATACAACAAACAGGAATGCTTAAGCTCAACTTTACATGAAACTGCACGAGAGAGTGAAAGTATTTGTTTTCTTTTCTCAGATGCCTGTTTTTTATTCATTTCTTTGATCAGGAATGGGTTATTTGCATTTATCTGGGGTAATGTAGCATATCTGACATTTATGTGTTTCATTAGCCGTGAGTAACTGTAATTTTATTAAGATTTCTAGGATGTTCAAATATTAGACTTAAGCCCCGTCTTATGGCAAATACCAGTGTTTGAATGTGCTAACAGAAATGTTTTTCTACTCCTTGAAGATAGAGTACTTAATGTAATTGGTAAATCAGATGATATCTAGCACTCCATTGTAATGCTCTACTTTACATGTAAATTATATTTTGAAGCACCATATCTTTTCTCAGTAGTGATTAATCCTTGAAATAAAGGGGGAGGGGGAAGTAGCTAGTTTGTTTTTAATGATGCATTCCCCCTTTGGGAAAGATTAACGGTGTACAACTTTGTTGAGTTTAGCAATTTGCAATGAATTGCTGAGTTGTCCATGGAGACCAATTCTGTTCCTTCAGAAGAGTGTTCGCCAGGTTATATTGCACTCTTTTTCTTCAAAGTAAATAAGTTCTTACATCTCTATCTGAGCCAAGAGATCGTAAGTTCCTTGCTGGCATTTGAACTTAAATAAATCTAGCAAGTAAAACTAAACTGTGATATGTTTGATGGGTGGAGAAAAGGCAGAGAAGGAGGAGGCAACTAATTAAAAACATGCTGTTATTTTGTGTGGGTTTGGTCTAAATTTCAGATTGTATTCAGTGTTGTGTGCTGATTCATCTTTACCTGTCTGTGATGCTCTGTCAGCCAGTCTTCAGCATCTTTGGTTGCCCTGCCTCCTTTTCTTGCTCTTTCTCTTTTTCAGGTTGTACCTAGATATTAATGACCTGATTATTTTGCTGAAAGACTTATTTGTTGCCTTCTGTAGCTCTAAGTCCCACATCAGAAAGTGGGAATGTGCAGTAACATCTGGCTTAATTCCTGCAAGTGAGGGGTAAAACATCAGTGCAGAAGTTGGGATTTCCTGTGGCAAGCTATGGGGGATTCTTGCTAGCTGTATCTTTTTTGTGTATGGAGTTACTAGATGGCACCTCACAAAATGTTTCAGATCTAGTGGGGAAACATTGTCACTTGGGAGTGCTGCTCAATCTCCCTTAGTTAGGGGAGCTGTGTAAACTACTGCTTTATTTCAGCCGCTGTGACTTGGCCCTTGCGCGGGGGTGGGAATGCTAGCAGAGAGTGCTGGAGCAGCGATACGTCACAGCGTGTGTGCTCAGAGATACTCCAGCCTTTCAAAAGTTATTTGGAGGAAGAGCTTAATGGATAACGATCAAGTGCAACGACATCTGCGTATTGACTCAATTTAGCAGCCATATACAGAAGTGTTACGATCTTCCTTTGTTCTGACATATGAAACAAAAAATGGTTTGCTGGCAATGAGAGTTGGTGTTGATGTTCCTTCTCATGCCGGGCAGTGCACCACATGTGTGCTGTGTAGCCATGTGGTGGGCTGTTTTGTTTGTTTTGGTTCGTTGGGGTTTTTTTTTTGCTAAAACTGTACTGAGAACTGGCGTTTGACCAGGGGATGGTGGTGGAGGAAAATGCTCTCTGTCTCTTGTACTGAAAACTATTGAAAATGAGTATTTTGGGTGTGGGACTGGTTCACCTGCTAAAGGCTTGGGCTCAAAGACCATTAGAAGTGACAGCGTACCTTTCCACTTACTGGGAAAATACTACAAATGTAAGTAGGCCTGCAAACCTGTTTTCCCTTGCCTGGGTTTTGGCTGTATATTTTGCAATTGTGAAAGTACTTGGATACCAAGTGAATGATGTGAAATAAGTAAATTGGAAGAATAAATGCAACAAATAACCTTTTGTTTTTATCTCTGTCTTTCCTCCCACCCCTCCCAAAATTGCAGCCACAGGAACAAGTCTTCAGGCTGGCCTCACCCTTCAGGGACCTGGAGCTTGAACCAGGGGACACCTTATGGATGGGAGATGACGGCAAACAGAGATGGAAGAGACTACTTCATCAAGTAAGTGGGCAGTGTGAGCTGTGCAGTCTGTAGCACAGCGCTGCAGCCCTGTTCTTACTGTATCTCTTTGGAATCCTAATTCCTGCTTCAGCCCTACACAGTTACTGATCAACTGTTTTGATTTTTTTGCACAGAGGTAGCTCTGACTGTATTTTACCGCTCCTTATCTTGGTACTTGGTTATTCCATTTATGCAATAAAATGCTGATAATACAAGGATGTGTAATTCATCGAGGAATTACAACAAATGTCATTAAAAAAAAAAAGTAAAAATGCCATGTTTAAACAATAAGGCAAAAGGTCAGTTCTGGCTGAAACTAACAATTCTCCATCTCTGCCATGTGAGCTTTTTTAGTTTGTCTAATCTAGTCATTATACTGGTAATGAGAAAATGTGTATTTTGATCCTGTATAGTAAATATTCTAATTCTTAGATTTCCCATAGTCCTTTAGTGCTGAATTTAAAGGTTTGCAAAATAAACATCAATGTGGATGATGTGATGATAAACAAAATTGGTTTTTCTTTTCCCAGTGAAAACTGTGCATAATTATTCTTTAAAATCACTTAAGTGGCTTGGATAAACTACCGTTTGCTGTTCTAGCAAGTGTACTCTTACGTGGCTTTAGAACTTCTTCATTAAAAAGGGGTGATGGTAGTGAGTTAGCAGAACGATTGCCTGATTTTGCAGCATTGGTTACTTTAGATTACATCCCATTTTTAAGATACCATTCTGATTCTGCTCACGTGAAGGGTTGTTTTTTTTAATTATTATTCCATTTTTATGTTTATCAGTCTGTTTAGAAATTTGCAGGTGCTTAAAATAGTCCTGGATGAGAATTACAATTCTTTCTTTTAACACAGAGTAGAACGGTCAGACTTAAAATAAGTCCAGACTTAAAATTGATGATTAAAAGCCCTTAATTCAATCAGGATCCTTCATCTGCTAAACCAGAATTGTACATCATAAGAATGAGGATCCCCATTACTCTGTGTTCTCTTCCTCCCCCCTTTCCCCAGGTTGTGTGCCTTGGCTTCCTAGGAGGCATTTGCTTTTGGAGCCAAAGCAAGATTTGTAGCAGCATGGTGTCCTGCAGGCTTTCAAGATCTAGAGCGATTTCAGACCTGTTCAAATTGGACCAAGATGTCTGGGTTAATGAGGGCTCAAAACCTGACTTTGAAATGTCCTTTTCTTCCTTGAGCAAGTATTTGTCATGCTTTGCATATCTGTAAGACACCGGGTGCAGTGCTGGACAATGTGAAGCTGAATGCCAGGCACAAAATAACTGTATTAGCATAGGTTTTCTGCCTGAACTAATTAGGCTTGTCAAGAAGTATAGGTGAGCCTCCGAAGTACTGTGCAGATGTGACTCTGCTCCTTCTGTTGCTCTAGTTAGTGAAGGGACCTGCACACCTTGGGTGTCCATTTTTTCTGCAGACTGTCGGTATGTTCTCCTCTGCGTGACTGAGATTCATTTGAACACTTAATACTCTGCTTCTGAGGACAGGCACCGCATTTGATTCCTCCTCTTTTCTCACTGGTCACATAATGGGATGCTGCACTTGTTCTGTAGCTATAAACAGCTGCGGCTTACAAAATGCAGTGCATTAGTACTCATTAATTTAGCAATTTGGGAACGTTTTCTAACTCTCAGTAGCTAATGATTATTTTGTTTATTTTTTTGATTGCCTTTTAGTACCTTAAAGTGCCATATCTCTCTCTTAAATGCAGAAAACTGCATCTAGGAACAAAAATCCATAACAGGCAGTGCCAAATTATGCCTTAAGTACTGTTAGGCTTGGTGGTGGTGGTGGTGGTGATATTGTTTTGGGTTTTTTTTTCCATGCTCTTATAAGGTGCTTGCTCTCTGTTCTCTTTGGGGCCCTGGTCTGTCTTCCATTTTTCTCTGTGTGTGGATAGCAGGCTATGTGGGAAAAAAAAAAATAAGCTGCTTTAGGGGGTGGAGAGAATGAGAGCTCTGAGGAAGCTGGTCTGCGGAAACCTGTGATATTTTGTGCCAGACTTTCTTACCCATTGATATCTGAGCGGTTCTAAGTGCAAGTTGAACAATGCTATGTACGTGCACATTGCGGTTATAGTACATATTCTTGAATCAGATGTTTTAAAGCAACGGCATTGGCTCTGACACATGCACCAGCCGTGTCTGAAGAGTAGTAATACATCTTACATGAAGTGACAGTCCCCCAGGATGCATTAAAAGCCAGTACCTTCAGAAACTGAATGAAACCAGGAAACTGTTTGGAACCACGTACTGCTGTACCAAATCACCATCTATCCACCGCTACTTATGAATGTCAGCCCTGGTAGTTATTATGATGTGACTGGGTAGTCACAACATATATCTTCATTTTAGAAGAATGACCAAAGACTGAATACACCTAGTAACTTTGCCAGCAATTCCTCTGTGGAGGTATATTGTAGCTGTCCTTATACTGCCTGTTGTTTGGCCAAGGAGAAGCCCTCTCTGGCTTTCAAAACAACTGCTTTTGCAAATACTACATGAAACATAAATGAAAACACTATCTAGTATTCTTTCCTTCACTTTTCACCCCTGGAGTTTAGGAATGAAATAGTGAGATGGTTGTTGACAGTGATGTCAATAAATGCAGGAGAGAGATCAGCAAGATAGCATTTCATATTGTCTCCAAGGCTTTTTATAGCCATACAGATTAACAAATTGCATCATGCTGAAGGAGAAAAAGCAATTCAAATCCTCTGCTTGGTTGTGATTAAAGATGTATAAACCAGGTATTATCACAATGAAATGTGCGCATGAGTTCTGTACAAGTAAATAACATAATTCATAGCAACATTAACTGCTTTTTAGTTAAATAATTTACTTAGTGCCATATGTACATATCCATTCAACTGTGAGCAGACATATTGTCATTTTGAAATTGTGGGAGGAATAGAGAATCCAGGAGAATCTTTTGGTGAAATGAAAAGTAATTATATAGTGTCAGTGCAAATGCTTTACGGCGTGAATGGGAAGCGATGTTTATTCTTTCTGCTAAAGCAAATTTGGTTGCTTTCAAATCTCTGAAAGCCCCAACGGCCTGAGCTAATCAGGGGCAGCTTCCATTGCCAGGCAGCACTTTTGTAAAAGTGCAAGAGCCTTTTATCAAAATGTTATGAGATGTCGCTATCAATTCATTATCTATTCTGTACAGATGGCATAACCGGGGTCATTTTCCAAACCTCTAAAATACTTTTTCTTAAGTTTAGGCCATGGTAAATTAAAGTTTCAGAACTTCACCCATTCCCCTTTAACTGGCTACTTTTACTTGAAATAGCCTTATGAGATAAGTAATACATTTCAGTATGGGAGGACAGCAATCATCTAGTATTCTTCCAGCATGTTTCTGTACTGCACAAGCTGTATTAAGCTGGGTCTTTAATATGAAAACATTTGCAGTGTGTATTTAACCATTTTAAAGGCCCGTTTTCTTTGCATTTATTATATATGCTGTGTAGTATATGATTATGAGAAATTTCTGTAATGCTAATTTGAATCCAAACATGAAATGTATTTGGCGTGAGTGTAGGGTGTCAGGGGGATAGCATGCAAAGCCGGAAAGTGTTGGCTGATTTTGTTCACAAAGGGTTTATACTTATGGCAATTTTGGCTCACCTAAGTTGCCACTGCTACAATCTTATTCATTTTCAGACCTGTACATTTTCGCCCTTTGCTTTGTGTTAGTCTTGTTCCTTGTCAGACCTGGAGGGGAGTTGATAGAGGGAAATAAACTGGCAAAAGCTAATAAAAAAATCAATCCTACAGAAAAAGCCATTAATTTTATGTCAGTTTAGCTCCCTGAGCCAGTCCTCCACGTGTTCTGACAGAGTTGCAGAATAGTTTAGGATGGAAGGTCAACTGGTCCAACCTCCTGCTCAGAGCATGGCTAATGGCAGGTGGTGAGCAGCATTACTGACACACCGAAATACCCGACTGATGTGGGAACCAGGCTGCAACAGACTTGTGCTGTCTTAAGCTGCCCTGCAACCGCACTCTGAGGTGCAAGTTGAAGTAACGTTTGCTGCCATGGAAAGCCATACCCTTTTGATTCCTATTCCTATTTAATTCCTAAGGTAATAGGTACTTTGGTACTTCTGTGGATCTGGCTTCTATCAGTGAAATGAAGACCAGAGTCTGAAATCAGATTTACTGAAAGGAAATGTAGCCCTTCCTACATGGACTCAAAGCACAGCGGTCCCAATAAAGTGTAGTTAGTTATTACACTCTTAAAATAAATTTTTAGAGGTGTCTCTTAGGTCATCATGTTGCCATATCCTTATTTGCAAGAGATGCAATTGATCATGTTTCCTTTAACTCTTGTTGTTACCTCGGAGAAGATGACAGGGTCTGTCTGCGTTACCCGTTTGGTTTGCTCCCTATTTTACTCCAAGCACCCTGACCATCTGTACTTCATGCATATTAGCTTGCTTCTGTGCTCCCATCTGGAACAAACTGAGCAAACAGCTGGGACCCCAGGCGTGAAATAAAAGGCAGCACACCCAGGGATCAAAGCCTGCAGCATTACTGCATGGCTTGAAACCACAGGTCAGTCCCCAGAGCACATGACAGAGCTGGGAGAGACCTGCTTGTCCGAAGTCTTTCCAAATCTTGTTATGCTAGTATGATGTGGTTGCTACACCAGTTGAAACGTGTCACAATGTGTTTTGTTATCTTGAGCGCCTGCTGTTATTTTTCACTGATGTTTTTGTATTTAGTAACACTAAATTCTTCCAGACTTCTAGGTGTATCTGGCAAACTTAATTCTTTTTTCTTCTAAGGTATGTTGTCCTGCCTATAATATTAGTTCTGTGATTTTTGGCTTGTGAAGCCATGATGTTTTGTTTGTCATTGCTTGGCTTATTAACTATGCTATTCCTGAAATATGAAATTCTTGAATGTCAGCTTTTGACCTGCACATAAAACATAGGTAATGTGCTTGTCGTCTTTGGTAGCTAGCGCAGCTCACAACATCCTAAATTCTCAAAGCATACATGGTACAATATTTCTTTACAATACAGCAATGCCATGATATTCTTCTATACTCAAATACTTACCTAAATTTTCTTTAGTAGTCTTCATCTTCTTCTTTCAGTGCTTGTTGCGCTTAGAAGAGGAAACTCGTTCATGTTTTCTGAAAGGTGGAGTGCCCCTATGCGTGTTGCGTGCATCCTGTCTGGCCTATGTGGTCCTCCTTGTACACCCGGTTCTCAGGGCTGGCCAGCTGTGTAGAATGACAGAACACAGTCATTGATGATATTAATGACACATCAATCAAGCATCCTGCTTATTAAGGGTCACTAATTTATACCAGATGCCAAACTGAGGCTCACAGCCTGCTAATCAGTTTATTTCAAAATAAATAAGCACAGAAGAGGATCAGACCATTCAGCTTTTTTTTTTTTTTTTTTTAATTTCTCTTGGTATGTCTAGCCCTACCCTAACCTTCTCATCCATATGTTCTGCAGGTTGTACTCACCTATTAGTAATTCAGTCCTTTCTCAGAATATTTCTCAGAATATTTCTCTGGAGTTTGCTCTGTTGGAAGGTTCTGAAAACAATCAAAGGATATAAAATATAGCGAAAGCCTTGATTGTTGTTACTGTGGTGTTCATCTTCCTGGGTTTAGAAAAGGCTGCTGTTATTTTGTACCTTAAGACTACTTTAGTACCTAAGGCCGTAATGAAAGTTTGAAGCCACAAGAGCTGCCTTCTGCCCTGTAGGTAAGATGTTACATAGCATTTTACTGAATGCATTACATTCCTTCATCTCTAAGTACAGAAACAATGTTGACTAGATTCACTGGAGGATTTATGTGGCGTTTGCAAAAATTCGAGCAACGCTGCTGCTGCTTTATCCTCCACGAGAGCACTTGCGCTTATGCAGGGTGTCGAGGAGAAGGTTCATTGCCTTCTTCTTTCGATTGAGGTTAGGGATGTGAATGAAGGCAGTCTGTACGCCAGGATAATGCCTCAAGCCAAAGGCTGACTGCGGTGCGCCTCTTCGGGCATCTCCGCTCCTAGGTGAGACACCGAGGGAACAGGCAGTGGAATCACACTCTCTGGCCCACTTATTCCCACGTCCCTAAAAGGGACATCCAATGAGATTGAATGGCAGGCAGTTTAACAGTGATAAAAATAGTACAACCTATATAATTAGCAAATATAACTCTCAGCTACAGGTTACAGTAAAGCCTAAAATGCTTCATAAGATTAAAATGTACATTTGAAATGTACATTTGTAATGAGACTTCCACTATTAAATTACATAGGATTCAAAAAAAATGAGAGCAGGTATAAAATCTTATGTTTCAGACAAGCGGGTGAGTCAGCTGCTGACTGCCTAGGGCTAGGACGAAACTTCCTGTATTAATCAGGTTATTCTATAATTACAAGGTTTCTTGCACCTTCCTCTGAAGCGGGTACTGAGTGCTGTCAGAGAAAGGATACTGGACCAGGCGGACAACAGGTCTGATTGGTATGGTGATTCTTGTTTTTTCTCTGTCTCTCTCTTTTTTTTTTTTTTTTTAATTCCCTTGTTGCTAATATGGACTGTTGATATGAATAGTGTGCTATTAGAGAAAGTGCTACTGTGCTCCTTTCAGACTGCGTACAAATTTGCTTTCTGTTGCTAAGGGTTTGACCTGCTCAAGGACAGGATCCAATGGTGGAAGGGGGAGTGGGGCTAGAAGAGACGAGCAGCAGCAGGGACACACAAACGCAAGTGCCTGTTTAAAGCAAACCTGAAGAATTAGAAAGCAGAAGAAGGAAAATTATATAGCAACTTGTTTGTGTCAGTGGTCTGCCTAGAGACAACTCAGGCATAAGGAAAGTATTGCTAAATCAGCTCAACCTCCTGAAAAGAGAAAATCGTTTAACAATTGTCCTTCCTTCACAGAGAACTGTTGCTCTAGCCATAAAGATGGCAGGCATAAATATGACAGGCAAAATGATGTTAATATCGACTGGGTTAAATCATTGTTATAATGGAGGGAATAATAGCAACGAGATGCTGGCTTGTGAGGTTATTTTATTTTAACTGGAGCGTGGCAAAATGGAGAGTTCATTGCATTGTAAGACAGCTGTGCAGCAGTAACTCAGGAGCTAGCCACAGCAGCGTGGCGCCTTTCCTTGCTCCTGGCTTGCCCTTTCCGAGTCCTCTCTGCACACATGTGCAACCATCACTTGCTCAACCAAGAGGATTCCTCACTCTGGAAAGGTGAGGGGAGAAGGTATGAATGTGGGTGAGACTACTCGGAAGGGAAGAAGCTTTTGTTAATCAATAGCCTTGGGTTGTCTGCATGTAATTGTACCTATGGAGTACAGGGAATCGTGTACTTTGGGCCTCTGCTACAGCAAAGTCAGTTTCTGATCTAGTCCCCAGTGTTTTCTCCAAATACAAACTTGATGGGGACGCCATGAAATTCAGAGAAGTATTGCATCCTGAAAACTGTTATTCTTGTGTGTTTGAAGGTGGATTAGGAATAGGAAGCAGAATAAAACTTCTGGAGCAGAACCTGTATAGAAAAAAAAAAAAAGGCAAGGTATCCTAACCCAGGGTCACAGTGTACAGAGGTGAGAATATGAAATCCTCATTACTCTTGGAGTTCACGTGCTTCTGGGTAGATGTTTCATATGGCATAACAGCCTCTCATCTGTGCATTACAGCATGTAAATGCATCTGTAGAAAGAAGTGTTGCTTCTGTACATGAAGCTACCCTTCTTGGGAGCATAAAACAAATTAATTCTTGTAAACAGTTTGTGTGAAAATGATAGCACCAGTCAGAGTCTGCTTTTTCAAACATCCCTTTTGTAAAACAGAGTGCTGTCCCTACAGAATTGGCATTAAAAGCATCAAGTTCTGGTTCCGCAAAGCCATGTGGGTGGGTTGGGAGAGTGGTAGTGGTTTGTAAGAAGCTGTAAGTTTTATCTCTGGTGATGTGCTGGTATCCCCAATGATGCAAACACAGAGTCTCTGCATATGAAATAGAACCAGGTTAGTTGACAGCCCTCAAAAATAAAGAGGGGAAAACAGCCCCTGAAACACCAAAAAGGTGGAGTTACCCTGCAGGCTGTACGCTGCTGCCTTAGTGGCCGCAAGCTTGAAAAAATAAATAAGGCAAACCTGCCTGATACTCAATGATGGAACTGGGACATTTCACAGCAAAGGCTAGGTGAAAATTTCCCCCAGAGCTTCAGTTATGGCATTAAGAAAAAAAAAGTGTGCTAGAGCTGGGTTATAGAGCAGGAAAAAGGGGTGAGAATTAGCACAGTATATTGCTGCTGTTTAAATAGCACAGTTCAAGTACACGAGTTCATCATAGTGTACGTACAGAATTTAAAATAAGTTATTTAATATGTTACGATGCGCCAAGAAATACCCTATTGATGATGCCTTTCCAGCAGTCATTCATATACTAAGGAATTGCATGCTGAGGTATATGGAAGCCAGTACCAAAGAAGCTGTATTTATCCTTTTGGCTTTATTTCTGTTGTATTAATATATTTACAGTTTTCCATAAAGAAAATCGAGTATAAGCCTACTGTAAAAGGTTCTTATCTGGATTGTTATTGTAGAACAGCAAGGTAATTTGTTTTAGAAAGACAAGATGGTACTACCAACAAAAGCTTACTGAATTTTAATTCTCATTTAGGTTTTAATTGCCCTTCTTACAATAAAATACTGCTTAATTATACTCAAAATGCCCAGTTCCCAAATATAATGCTAAAAATCCTCGTATTCTGTATGTTGTCATATATGTATAAGATTAAGATAAAGAAATAGTTTAGCTGAACTCAAATTAATCTAGTCACTGGCAACAATATGACTCACTGCAATATTTTGAAAGCCATTTATCTAATGTTCACTAGAATTCTGCACCGTTCCACAGAAAAAACTTCAATTTAAAATAAACCAATCAAACTATGTGGCTGTGCAATTAAATATCACCATGGTAACAGGGATTAAGCACACAAAGTAAAGACCTGCTGACAGTGCAGAGATTATTTCAAGTTTCTTACTCTTCCAGCAGTAACCAAATGAATTTACATTTTCTGTATCGAACACTGGGAGATGTAAAATGAAAGAGATTGAGGTACATGTGTGGCATCTTGGGACTTCAGAGAGTATTTTCCTGACAGGGGAAGTAATTAGCTGGAATTACAAATAGGAACTCAGCAGACAGATACGGATAAGTATTTGCTCATGGGATTTATTTAGCGTTTCATAATTAAAACCTGGGGAGGCATATTATTTAGGATACAAATAGCATGGAAAAACTTTGCCATAGTTTAAGAAATTGAACAGAATAATAATGCCGTTTTGCTTTTAATTTTTAAGTGAACTTAGGTTCACCTAGGAAAGATGGTTATTTGCAGCTCTGCTATAAAGTAACATTTCTAATGCGTGATATGCATATAAAGTTATAGTGCAGATAGCTGTACTGCTATTCAGTGAAGACACAGGATGAGGCCTCAATCAATCCTAACGCATTTCTGCTTGTCTCTGGCTCTATTTCTCGCTTTTTCATGTGTATTTATGAAAAATACTGGAGATGCAAGTCTACTGGCCTGTAGTTTTCAGCTTTTAGTGGTGTGGTTTAGAGTTGGTTTGTTTTTCTTTTTTTCAGATTGGCTCTTGACTCCATTGTAGGAGAGCTATTGTGATCACAGTGTTGTGGTCTCTTACTGCTGCATAAAGCTGAAACACCTGATCTAAATTGAGAGCCTTAATCCCTACCTTTGGTTCATCAGCAAGTGTTCAGTGTGATTAGGGGATGATGTAGACATGGGCTTTTCTTTCCAAGAAATGTTTGCTGATGGTTTTGGGCTGGCCTGATTTTTTTTTCCATGATTTCAGATTTATGAGGACATCTTCTGTCACTCTTTTCTGTCAACCTGTGAGAAGTGGAAGGTGAGCTGCCTTCAACATGCAAATGATCTGCAGCTGGTCATCCTCTATTAGGCAGATGTAGACTCTGTAGCACCTCTGCTTTCTGAATATTCGGTCAATATTTCGAGCTCACAAGGTGTTGAGATCAAGGTGTACGCTTGCCACCAGTGCTTACTGGTCTGAGGTTGGTCTTGGGATCATGCTGTTCTCGTTCTTTGTGGTTGGATGAACTTTCCACCCTTGCAGAGCTGATCTGCTGCTTGGAAGATGTTTTAAGAGACTCGGTGGTAGATGGGCCCACAACTTCACCTTTTCTGTGGGAATCAGAACTTTCCAAACCTGTGAGAGGGCATTTTGGTGTCTGGTTTTGATTATGGGAATCTATACAGTCTTTGACGTCTTTGGTTCCCTATTCATTTCAAGCATAAGCTTAGGTCTCTGTGTGCGAACAGGTTTTTTAGCTCTGCTCTTACGAAAAGACGTTGCTTCAATTTTACTAGTTGTCTTACATCCAGTTTTGTCAGCTTTCAGTTAAAATGTCTTTCCTTGCACATTTAGATGCAATTTGTTATTTCACATCTTGGGATGAAAAGCCTTTGTTAAAGATTCATGATAAATACTGCAGTTATATCCCAAAATCATTGCATCTGGTGAGTTCCTAAAGGAGGAGATGAATACCGAGCACATTTTGTAGGAAAGAGTGTAGAAAGTGACTGTTTATAGTGGCACTCTTTCGTCATACAAAAATGCAGAAGCCCTGTTAAAGTTAGCTCCTGGCATAAGCATCCAGCAAATATAGAAGGGAAGAAGTGGTGAAATATTGATGAAACATAAGGTAAAATCAGAAAGTCAGGGCTATATGGGAGAAGTTTCTTAAGAAATGGCTTATTGAGATACAGGAGATAGGAATCCTAAGAAACTATGTAAGACGGTGCTGTCCCTGGACTTGATCAGGGGGGAGCAACAGAGTTTTACCTGGAGTCTGAAGAGGTACTTCATGTTTCTCTTCCTGTTTATAATCCCTTTTGCGTAGTGTTTTCTTTTTGCTGTTGTTTTTATTGTTTTTGTTTAATCCAGTTAGTGCCTTGAGCTGGACAACACAGACTTGGCAAAAAGTCATACAGATAAAAGACATTTTGTTTTGGGCCACGAGGGGCTGATTCTGGCAGCTCATAGTAACGACATTTAGAGATTTTGTTGCATGATTCCTGTTGCCAGCATCCTATTAAAATGCAGTTCCACCATTTTAACAGTATACTAGGGAATGGTGGACTAATGGTCTACCTTTGAAAAGGAAACCATGAAAAGATTAGCTCAACATCGGTGTTGCTCACTCAAAAGTCGCAACTTTGCAGTTGGGAATCTTTTTAATTAAAACATATGTATAAAAAAATTGGGGTTTCCATGCCTTCAGACATGGGCCAGGATTGTGGCTACGTCTTGGAAAGAACTTGGTTCCCTAGAGTGTCACGCTGTGACTAACCAGAAGTTTCCAAAAGGCGTTGAATGATGCCCAGTCAGAAGAATCCAAACATCAGTATCCTCAAACTCCATTTAAAAACAGTTCTGTTAGTTTCACTGACTAGAATTAATTAAAGCAAGTGCAAGCTAATGGGCAGATCATAGGACCAGCTGCTTTCGTGGCGTGAGCCTTCAGGAATACAGTTCCTGAAGGAGGAACCCTATCACCTGAACATAATGTGTAATAGTTTCACAGCTGCTTTTTCAGCCTTGCCTCTGTGACTTGCATAGGCAATTGAGCCTGATGCCGTCAGGAAGAGTGACAGGACAAGGCTCTCTGTAGAGCTGCTCAGAGCGGGAGCAGCTTGGAGGTTTGGTTGGGTTGGCTCGTTCTTTTTCCATAAGCTGTTTCTCCAGCAAGCTATACTCAGAGTCAGCTGACATTTCCCTCACATCCTTAGAGAGAAAGGATGTCACGACTTCACGTGCTCAGAATCTGGCAGCCTATAAACAAGTCAGCCAGGTAGCGCTTAGTTTACTGTTACTTGATTTTGTGCTCAAATTTAAAGAATTGATCAGCTGAACCTCCAGACAAGTTTGCTCAAAAAATCATGGGCTCAGTGGTTGGTTGTTGTTTCTTTGTTTTTATGGTACAGGAGCACGTGAAGTCTGCCACACATTAGGATCCTCATGTGCTTGGTGGATATATTTTAATTAGCAGATACTAGAAAGACGTTGACTGTATTCTAATTTTTGATTGCAATGCTGCAGTATGGTGAGATTAAGTGAATTTTTCAAGGAGGGATTGACTGCCACCCTCTCCTCCCCAAATCTGTGTCGAAACATAAGAATCGCATGTGAATTTTTTTTGTAACTACCATTCAGTGACAAATTAAAAAGCCAAGCAATCCACATGTTGCCAGGCTGTTTTGTGCCATATTTGAAAGCCGTAATGATGTTTTCATGTAAATATTAATGATAGAAAAGTGATTTTCTATAGAGTCTTTGGCTAGATTTGCATAGAATACAGCACAAATGCTTCTGGTACATGGAAGAGAAAACTAAATATATGTTTGCACTGACCAACCCGTGTAATATTCCCTACTGAGCTTTTAAGTTACTTGGACTGCCTGCCATTCTCAGGCTATCATAAAGCTCAGCATGGACTATCTGAAAATTTATTGGGCTTCTCAAGCAGGTTTTACAACTCAGGCTGATCTCTCTGCTGCAACAGCTAAGCTGCTACTGGCATCTGACTTGGAATCTTTAAAATTACTTTGGTATATCTGTGCAAGACAGCAGGTGCAGGTGGTCTAATGGCTGCATTATAAACAGGATACCACTTTCAATAAATCTGAAAATCGTTTTTTTTACTGGAGAGCTAAATGTGGATGTATATGAGACTAAGGGGGATTCTCAGGGAAGAAACTCAGAGGGAGAGGAGAGGCAGAGAAAGCTAGGAGTGTTTCATTCCTTATGAAAGTACTGGTTTCAATATTCAGCATGATGGTGTAGAGTTGTGCGTCAGTATGAGAGAGATACACACATATATGTGTATGTATATGCACACATATATGTATATCCTCCATTTGTGCAATTATTCTTGCTTATAATAAGAAAATAATTGTAAAAAGTGTGGTTACATTTTTAAAGAAGACATTTTTAATCATCTGGGTTTATATTCTAGTTTATAAAGTGTCAAACCTTACAGTGATGTGCTGGGGGTAACTGGGGTAAGAGAGGCATAATTAGCTGAATAACCACATCAGTAAAGACATTGCAGAAAAGCAACAGTTGTACAAGGGAAGGTTAAAAGGACTGACTAACATAGAAAGCATCTTGAAAAGCAGAAACTAGAGGCGTGAAGTGAGAATTGCACAAATTCAGCCTGAGATAGTTCTTACAAGAAAATGTTAAAACACCTTGCAAGTGGCTCTTTATCCATATAAAAGAGGAATGGGGACCTGCGTGTAAAGAACGTATATGAATACAGTAATAATCAAAGACGTGAATGAGGATTAATAACAAAATCTTCCCAGTGGTCTAGAAGTACGCGTTCAAAATGACCAAGGAGAGGAATCTTGATTTATCACCTGAATCGTTGAGAGACATCCAAGTGTTGTCATTTGGGTACGTCACTGGCAAATGCCATTGTGGAGATAGGGAGGTATTATTAATTGTGGCTAGACTTGTTTCAGAGGGGGGATTCAAATGGTAACAAATGCAGAAAATGTTGTTAGGATGATTAGGGGAGGGGATAAAATCATGGTATGAGGGGAGACTAGAAGACATAGATTTGTCTAATACAGCAAAACTAAGATCAAGAGGGAATAAACACAAGGAAGAAATGATAAATGTTAAAAAGTAATTTATGGCAAAGAACTAAAGGGATGATACATTTAGATTGCAAGGGAGAAGACCCTCAAAGATTAGAGGAATGGAATTCATTCTCAAGCATTCAGTCATAGCACAGGATTGAACAGTCCAAAATGGGGTTTTGGTAAATATTTAAAGGAGGTTATATGATACAGTTTATATGATACAGTGTAAAACAGCAAGGGATTGGAAATGGTGGCAAACCAAATCCTTTACATGCCTGTTTTCCTATGAGTCAAGTGGCACTTTACTTGTTTCGTTAGCATGTAGATCATGAAATCTGACCATCTCGTTTGCAAACCGGACTTTAATCTACTGCATGCCCTTAGAACCTTTTGCAGAGATTAATGAAATACATTTAATTATCTCTGTTAGACAGATTACTCAAGGCAATTTAGATTGCCACATAAAAAGTGGAATAAAGATCAGTGTTTTTTAGTAAGCGCATGGGTAATAAAAGTACTTAAATAGAATGATATTCAGGGGGATGAGATTATTTGACCAGGCTTTTAGATAACTGTATAAATGCTCTCTTCTAAATGCTGTCACAGAATGATGAATTATAACTCTATTTAAAAAAATGCTTTCATTGAAAGATAGGAGAGGAAATATTTTTCCTTAAGTGTTTATACATAATATCAACAAAATGTTCGTCTTTTTTTTGAAAATGGGCATTGTCATCAGTCTTATTAAGGTGAAAAACACTGAAGTGGGCTGCAAATATAAGGACAAGTTCAATGAATCGGCAGTATTTCTTACTGGCAGTTTTGAGTTTTATACTGTTGTCTGGTAATAACTGTGATGAGTTATTAATTTCCTCAGGATATGTTGGCTGTCCTCTTCTGCCCACCTATGTGAAAAAGTAATCACTAGTATCTGATATCATTTTTTTGAAGTGCCATTTAGGGAATCCAGTTGCTGGTGTGAACTTCTGCATAACTATGGTAAATATGTTAAATGATGTAAGAGCTGTGACATTTTTGAGTGAGTAGACTTTTACTGCCAGTAATATAAATGGCAGTGCTTTTGAAATGTGCTAGTTTGACAGTTCTTTGGAGACTCAAAAAACAACAATTTGAATTCATTTGGCATGGATATGGCACAAGTTGCCAAAGCCTCTGTAGTTCAGGCATCCTGTGTAATAATAAAGTTCTTCATCTAACGCAACAAGTTTCCTTCACACAGGTGGTTGGGTTTGGGTTTTGGTGGTTTTGCATGTTTGTTTTAAAGACTGACTTTTATTTTCAGTGCTCAGTATCAAAAGCGTACTTGTCTTGGCAGTTACAGACAATGGTTTCCTTGAACAGGCCCGTGAAGAACTGGGGATGTTGCAGCGCAGGCCCTACAGTGCCTACCTTATCTACCCAAGGAAGAGCTGCACTTAGAGTACATTTCAAGGAAGTGTAGATGTTAAGTAAAGTCAAGAAGTGATGGTATTGGAGTAAGACAACAGGCTATGTATGGTCAACATGTTCTGGTTTATATTTTACGTGCTGCACCAGACCTCCTTTCTAACTGGGCCCATGTCGTCTTTCCCTCCTTGTCCTAATCTATAGAATACTAACACTCTTTATGAGTTCTCAGACCTTTTCATTCTGATCCCATATGTTTATATGTTATTATTTCAATTGAAGTAGCACAACTGAAATAACGTTAGTCAAATGTAGAAGATGCTTTAAGAGAGGACAGTTTGGTGGCCATCTAGGCCAAGGGGGATTCCTCCCATCCTGGTTTGATAGCACCAGGCTGCTGCAGTTCCCTGTCCCCAGGTCGAGTTCGCAGGGAGGCTGAGCATGCGGTCCCCATGTACACATACACACGCTCTGTACAGACACCCCCAACCAGCAGAGTCACGCATACAGGCAACCAGTGCCTTTACAGGCACCACATCAACACAAACAGCACATATAAACAAGACCAGCACAAACAGCCTGATCCTGTTCTTATGCACCTGCAAATCAGGGTGCTTGCCCATCGGGTCATGCATACGCATGCACACACAACCTCCCCATATACGTATAGAAATGGGTCTCTCCAGTAGCTGATCTGCACCTGCAGTTGTCCCCACAGTAGACTCTTGACCTTGGTCTCTCCTTTGTAGCACTCCTGATTACTTTTCCCTATTGGTTCCACTTCTGTGGCATCTGCACCTAAATTCAGTGGTTGTGAGACTGTCACCTAGATACCGTTAGCCTTTACATATTTAAGACCAATACGGTCCCCGTGGCACTATTGGCCTTGCGAGTTCAGTTCCCCAAGGGTTGGCAGGGCTCCTCTCCGATGTCGTCATCTTACACATGGCTCCCCCTCACCTGCCCGTGAGACCCCACCAGCCCTCCCTGTGCTCTAACTTTTGGCACTTCTCGCTCTGCTGTGCATTACAGCCAGCTGTTTTCTCTTGACATTCCCACTAGTTTTTCATGGTCAATTAGCTGAACTTCAATCTCTCCGCCCATTAGAAAAAGAAAATAAAAACGATCCATTATGAAAACTGAAGTTACTATATTAGTTTCAGGAGGTGTCAATTCTAAATTCTGTCAATAACCATCAAACTCTGGGAGGGGTAAGGTGGCACAGTATGTCATAAGTTAGAAGAAAGGTTTTGGTCTCCTTTTTTCAGTGATGTTTTAATTCTAATTTTGGATTATAACTATTGGATTTGTATCCTTTCTAACAGCACTTCAGGAGCTCTAATACTTTTATTTATATGCTTTCTCTCCAGCAAATGAGGATTGCTATCAAAACCAGATAACATAGATTTTTGAGAAGATACACCGCTTTATGCATGTTACAAAATCTCAGAAAAACTGGAATGAAATTGCCAGGCTCTGCTTGGTCTCGTTCCCTTTACAGGGGCTGCTGAATACCTCTCATCTACAGACCCTTTTTAGCTATTGTAACTTTACTATGCTTTCCTTGACTGAGGTGAATTTTTTTGCTCCCCTCACTTTTCCGAGACCTAATTGGTATTTTGAAAAACATCATCCCTTTCTTGGAAAAACAGAAGGTGTTTTGCCAAAGGTCATTACAAAGCTTGCTTCCCAGACTTTTGAGACAGATGTTTGAAAGGTGACCCACGTATCGCCTTTCAGCCAGGGATGTCATTTCTGATGTTGCTGTGAAGTTCTCCTATGTTAAGAGCCTTCTGAAAATTTTAGAAATTGCCATGCTGACTAGAATGTCGAAACTGAAGTCTCCAAAAGAGCATTCATGCAGCGTGTCCAAAAACTGCATGGCTAAAAAGAAGTATGCCAGTAATGGCTGCTGGGCGTCGGAATGGAGAGCTCAGGAGGAAGCTAGGGAAGTGTAGGGCCAATAAAGTTTGAGGAGGAACTAGTACGAATGGCAACACTTGGATTGCGTGAGTGTAAGACAATCATTAGGAAACAGGAGAGGAGGAGGATTAGATGGAAAAGAATTGATCTGACAAAGAGTTGGGATGTGGAAAGACAGAGGACAGAGGAAGTAACAAATGACATCTGTAATTTTTTTGCAACACGGTGACATTGACTCATGATCCGGTTATGACCTGTGATAAGCCTTGCTACAGTTCTGCAGAATTTCTTTCCTTAAACGTTGGTCTGGATGCTGTCTGGTTTTATTATAAAGTCTTTGCTTATAAATTCTCTGTGTTTATGTCTGTCAAATGGATAGGAGCATTAGGTCTGGAACATTAGTATTTTACCTTGCAATGTTAATATTTTACCTTGTCAAATGCCCAAAACACATTGCTATGTGTTATAAGCAGATATATAGTCTACATTATTAAAACATTATGAGAGTTCAGGAGTGGCATGAAGTGAGTTAAATATTGCAATTTTGATAACTGAATCAAAATTTGTCTTATAAAATGGTATTATTTCATTGTCGTAAAATGTGACTGCTAGTAGTTAGTTCTAATGTATTCATTTCATGCTGTGTTGCTACCTTTCACAGAGGTGTTATTAATATTTTAATTATGCATATCAGTGCCACTGGCAATATGAGACCACAAGATGAATACAACAATACAACTCTTCTGCACAGACTACATTTGTGTTGTATGTTATTATAGACCTTTAATTATAATGGTATAAAATCTGTTCTTGAATTTAGACATCAGTTGTCATCATAGCAAATAAGGAGCCAGATTCTCTGCCATAAATCAGCTTAGCTTCATTAATGTCAGCAGAATCCGACTGATTTACACCAACAGAGATGACATAAAAGCACTTGTTATATTTTACTGCTTCTCCCATGATATTGCAGTGTTTCATGACTCCTAGAATAACAGTTGATTTTTTTCCCCATCTTTTCCTCTCTGTGCTTTCATTGTTTTGTCAGCCACTTGAGCCTGAAAATATCCTTTCCTAGTGTAAGTGTAGAAAGGGTTTGGTATTGTGACGTTTTTCAATAGCCGTTGCCGAAACATTTTAATTTTTACTTTTTAATTAGAGATAATAGCCAGAGTCTGGTTTGGGTTTTTGTGAATGGTAAGCGGGCTGTCTATAGCCTTTCTGATTTCGATCTGCCATCAACCACGCTTAAATGTTTATGGATGTGAATGGACGTCCTCTAAGCCCCATAGTAGAACCGAAACTGCAAATAATTGAGCACCTACTTTGCTTAATTAGGCCTGCTGAGTTCATTATGGAGACCTTGATGCACCACTTCTCTTAGCTAAGTGTGTTATGGGGTCATTTTGCTGGATCAGGGTCTCAGTTGTGACTCGGGAAGAAAAAAGACCTGGTCAGAAAACAGGGGTCTGCCTGCACTGCAGTCACAGCAATACTTGCGGTGAATCCTGTGGTCAGCGTATCCCAGTCAGCCTTAAATGAGCTGGCTCGCATACCAGTACAAATCTTGCTATGGCAGCACCAAGCTTAGGCTGTTGTGAAGCTGGGCAGATTAAACCTCTGCTCTGCTCTGCTCTGCAATGCAGCAGCCGGGCTTCCCACAGCACCCGAGCGCGCTGGCTGAAAACTGTATAGATTTCAGGCTTCTCACAGCTCACTACTCAGGTCTTCACTTTTATAGATGGTTGTCCTTAATGATGGACTCAAATTTCTGGCCCGACCTATCTTCTGATGGAAATACTCTCTAGGGATGTAGTAGTCTTTTCCGCATGGGAGAGTCTCATAGATTTTGTTGCAGTTAACAGGCTCCATGAGAGGTTGCAGCTATATTCTGTGAATAATTGTTTTTTCAGCTTGGTTGCTATTTTGGATCAAATGAAATACAATGTGCGTTACTGTTTCTTCTCTTCCTGCTTGTTCCCTGACTGGAAAAAAAGTAATCCAAAATTCACTTTCTTCTACACAAAATAGCCCGTTCAGAGCTAAATTCACAAAAGTGCCTGAAGACGGGAAACTGCGTTTGCTTTTCAAAGTGATTCATGCCTTCATGTTGGCCAGTTTTGTCCTTTGCCTGGTGAGGTAAGCCCATGATTCCTGTTGCCTGTGCAAGATCACCCAGCACTTGGCTTTCCTGTTCATGATGGCACTGCTTCATGTTGCGTAACATGAATGAAATGCTTACTGAAGCAGAGGTGGGACCAAGTATGACACTTGTCAGATGAGTCATTTGGCCTTGCTTCAGCTTGCCTGTGGATAATGTTTTGATGATACGACCGATGGGCTTTACAATGCAGCCTTATGCTAAGCAGGTAACAGTCAGTCATCTTCTGGTACCGGGGGAGCCTGCTTGGTACCCAGACCCTGGGAAGCTGAGGAAAAAGCTGTTTTTTTTCCAGTCCCTGAAGACTGCTTCTCCCGGGCCAGGGTGAGTCCAGTCTGGGTCCCAGGTGCCTTTCTCCATTGGTGATTTTGAGTTTTTAGCTCCTTACCTGTTGATCCTCAGGACAACACTTCACCAAGATCAAAATCTGGACCAAAACCCCCAGCAGATAAAGAGGGACTGGCTCATTGCTTTCCAGGGCTTTGGTTTTATGGGGGAACTGAGGGACTGCATCTCAGTTGTCCTCTCTTGTGTACTCTCCTATGGCGAATATTAGGCGGCAGAGAGCAGCTGCATCACTTTTTATGGATCTTGATAAATCAAGGAGAATCAGTGTTGTTTACATGTAGCAAATATGAATATACAGTAAAATCTGTTCTGACCTCTACAGAAACATTCTTTGCTACAGAATAAGCACTTGGTCTTCAACGTATTTATTTCAAAGTTCTTTTTGGAGGTTAAGTAATTACTTTTCCATTCAGTGAAGTGGAACAAAATCCCACCTTTTAGAATGAAGGCAAGAGAGAAGTCTGAAATGATTAAAACAAAGTTATAAAAATAAACTATCTTGCAACAGACAATAGTTTATTTTAATAAACCTTGTACCGAGTTGCATTAAAAGATCTTGTTTTTAATTTCTCATGCAAAATTGCTTATAATTCAATGATTTATTCCACTTATACCTTAAAACACTTTTTCAGAATTAATGTTGTATAAGTCTTTTTCACCCCAAACACTTTATTATTTCTTCATTTTTCACATTTGATAATTTTTTTAAAGTAACCACTAATTCTGCATTTGTGCTATAGCGCCTCAAAGAGGGCAGTTCAGAGCTTGTGAAAGTGTGAAGTGTTCAGTGTTTATCCTAAGAAAAGAAGCACTCATCCCTAGACAGCTGAAAAATCTTGACCTGTGGTCAAGCATATCTTAATCTATGTAAACATGAATAATAGTAATAATAGTTATTATTTTTCCTTGTTCTGGGTTCAAGTATATAGCTAATGGCTAAACAGCTTGCATACACTATTACTTTTTGTTGCCAGCATTGTGTCATTTCTTAGAGGGTATAGTGTTTGGGAAATAAAGTTGTATATCCCATATCTGATTTATGGTCATATACTTATATGTGTATATATACAAAAAGCCTCACCTTTCTTGGAAGTTAACTATAAAACTAACTTATTACAAAACCTAGTTTGGCCCATATCGAACAGCAGCAGTTTGCTTATACACTGTCTTGTATTTAATCTGTATCATGTGGCTTGTTCCATTCAGTTCCATTTATTTTATAAAAGTACTTTGGACTGTGTTGTTTGGCATATACAGAGTAATGCAAGCTATTTTAAAAATGTGTGTCTAAGGTTAGAGATGAAAACGTTATCAGATACTGTGCTTTGAATTTGCAGTAAGGCTGTATTCAGAAATAACAAGTAGATGTTTTTGTTTGAGCTCAGTACTTTTATTACCCAACACCTGTGAGCAGAAGCGTAAAATCTCTGTTTTCATTATAGGTTGCTTAAAGGCATTTTACAGAACAGCGGAGAGTATTCTTTATCTGCTCGTTCCCATGTTTAGCATATACGTAGTAAAGCCTTATAGGAAAAAGTAATCAATCAGAGTTATATGTTAGTCTCTTTGAATTTGGTATGAGACAGATTTTTGCCATAGAAGCTTCAGGTTTTGCTGAGGAAAAAATTATTTCTTTATGGCACTCCTCTGTGCATTTAGGTACAACTTTGCTCCTTAGATCAGAAGTCCATCCAGCCCATATGCTTGCACCTGGCACTGGACAGTGGCTAGCAGCAGATGCTTAGGGAAAGAGTTAAAGGAAACTTGGCTGGCCAACCTGGCAATAAAAGCTTTAAAGTAGAAAAGATGTGGGAGATTCCTCAACAGTTGAAGTGGTGGACATGGCAGGCACACCAAGGGCCTGGGGTGATGGGAACAGAAAGGCCATGGCAATCAACAACGCAAGGATGAAGTAGAATCAGCTGAAGTGTAGGCATGTAAAAAAGAAAGTGCCTGTGGGACAGCCCTTATGTGGAAGGGTCTCATGCCCTTTCTGGGGAATCAGCACGCTTGGATGCTTCTCTGAAATGCGCACACACCCACCCAGCTACTAATTCCCACAGCACGGGAAACAAACAGGAGGAATGTATGTGTATGCGTGTGCAGTTAGGGGGCTGTAACCTGACCAGTGTCATGGAGACGTGTTGGGATAGCTTACACAACTGGAGTGCTGCAGACAGGGAAGGTGAGAAGGGGGACTTGTCCTTCATGTTGAAACAGCAGCTGGGAAGCAAGGAGCTCTGCGGTGGGGATGGGGGCGTGAGCCAGTTTAGAGCTTGATTAGAGCCAATTTAGAGTCAGGATTGGCAGGTAAACCAACATGGGTGATGCTGTAGCGAATGTCTCTTATAGGCCACCTGATCAGGAAGAAGTAGATGAGACCTTCAGACAACTGGAAGTAGCCTCACATTCACTCGCACTGGTCCTTATGGGGAATGTCGACCACTTTGATACCTCCTGGTGTGCAGTACGAAGCAACAGTTTTGTGGCACAGGTGATCGGGGAGCCAATGAGGGGAGATACTTTGCTGATTGTCATGCTTGCAAACAAAGAAAGGTCAGCTGGGGATGTGAAGGTGAGGAGGAGCCGTGACTGCAGTGACCATGAGGTAGTGGAGTTCAGAAGCCTGAAGGGAGGAAGCAGGGCAAGAAACAAGGTCATAGCCTTAGGTAAGCAGGCTTTGGCCTGTTTAGGGATCTGCTTGGAAGAATTACATGGTACCCCATGGCCCTGGAGGGAAGAGCAGTGCAAGAGAGCTGCTTGATCTTCAAGGATTACCTTCTCCAAGCTCTAATTTGGTCCATCCCGACAAGCAGGCATTCTGCATGGAGGTGAATAAGGAGCTTCTGACTAAAGTCAGACATAAAAAAGAAATGTACAAGAGCTGGAAGCAGGGACAAGTGACCCAGGAAGAATAGAGACACTGTCTGATTGTTCAGGGATGGGGTCAGGAAAGCCACAGTCCCCCTGGAGTTGAATCTGCCTAGGGATTTGAAGGGCAACAAGAAATGTTTTTTACAAGTGCCTCAGCAGTGAAAGACAGACTAAGGAAAATGCGGGCCCACCGCTAGATGCTGCAAAGCCACTGCTGACAGAGGGCACGGAAAAGACTGAGGTATCTAGTGCATTCTTGGACTCAGTCTTTTCTAGTAAGGCTGACCTTTAGGAGTCCCAGGCCTGTGAGACCAGTGGGAAAGTCTGGAGCAAAGAAGCCTTGCCCTTAGTGGGGGATGATCAGGTTAGGCAGCACTTAAGCAAACTGGATGTAAACAAGTCCATGGGGCCTGATAGTTTGCACTAGATACACTTGTTGGGTGTGATGATGCTTAGAGGGACCTTGACAAGCTGCAAAAATGGGCAGACAGGAACCTTATGAAGTTCAAGAGGGGGAAAGTGCAAGGTCCTGCATGTGAGGAGGATCAACCCTATGCACCAGTACAGGCTGGGGGCTGATCAGCTGGAAAGCGACTTGACAGAAGAGGACCCGGGGATCCTGCTGGACACCAAGCTGACAATAAGCCAGGAAGGTGCTCTTATGGTCAAAGACGGCCAACAACATCTGGGGCTGCATTACGAACAGTATTGCCAGCAGGTTGAGGGAGGTGATTCTTCTTCTCTGTTCAGCACTGGTGAGGCCACATCCAGGCCACTGGGTCCAGTTTGGGGCTCCCCAGTACGAGACAGGGACTTACTGGAGTGAGTCCAGTGCAGGACTACAAAGATGATTAAGAGACTGTCATATGAGGAGAGGCTGAGAGAGCTGTGACTCTTCAGCCTGGAGAAGAGAAGGCTAAGGGGAATCTTATAAATACCCGATGGGAGGCAATGAAGAGGAACCCGAGCAGGGAAAGAGGAAACGTGCACAAATTAGAGTACATGAAATTCCATCCAGACACAAGAAAACACTTCTTTTCTGTGAGGGTGGTCAAACACTGGGACAGGTTGCCTAGAGAGTTTGGGGAGTCTTCATCCCCAGAGGTATTCAGAACCTAGCTGAACACTGTCCTGCACAACCTGCTGTAGTTGACCCTTCTTGAGACAGAGGTTGGACTAGATGATCTTAAAAAGGCCTTTCCAGCTTCAGTTGCTCTGTGGTTCTGTAACTTCCCTGACAGACTTTCCTATCTTCCAGCAATCTGTTAGCGTCTTCCTGTGCAGAAGTTGTATTTGAGGGATGTGTTTGCATTTTTGACTAGAAATTGGTTGACTGTTGTTAGATGTATTTAAAGGGTCATGTTTATAGATTTTTCTACACATGATACTTCTACTGATGATGTGTGTAGGATGAGACACAGGATGATGATAGGCTTAACACCCCAAAACTTCTGTTATTGAAGCTTTTATTGCTGTTATCAATTTGCGCTAAAGTTGCTACAGACTTTCTCAACAAGATCCTATTGTTTTGGACACTATTGAGTTGGAAGCAGTACGGCATGGTGTTTCCAGGGACAAGAACTTGACGGGATCATACAGCCGAATTGTTAGAATGGTCCTCAGCATGCGTTTTCATGTGCCACTCAGCACTTTCCCAAATAAATCCTGTCCATAGGTTGGGATTTGGCATGGACTGTGGTCTCTCCCCACAAGGCTTTTTTGGAAGCGGTACCTTGTGTTGTGGAGGTTAAGAGAATAACTACAGTGAGAACTACAGTGCAGTAATAACGTTGGCACAGGCTGTTCTGTGCTGCTTGCTCTCAGTGCCAGGGAACAGCCTCTGGCATAATTAATTTATTAGCATTGCCATAGTGACAGAAATGTTCTCAGGCCAATATTGCTTGCATATTATTTGGAAATACATAACAGGGAGGTGGGGGATACTGGGAGTTTTTTAGTCCATTTCCAGAACAAGACTGGTTATCTGTTGAGAAATACCTGGGGAATGAAAAATGAGTAAGTACTTGGAGAACACTTCTGTCTTAGTTAAACTCCGTTTTCAGTATGTATGAATATCCATTTTTGTCAGTAATCCAGCTGGCTGAAGCTATTTTTTGCCAAAGGAGAGTTTCTGTTTCCTAGAGAACCCGTGTTAAAGAAATTATTCCCTTTCAAGGCTTGATAACGGATACTTTAAACACATGCTGTGTAAACTTGAAAAGGTGCACTATGTTGTCATTGAATCTTGCAAAATATGTGATGTGTAATGTTATTACTGAACTGCTTTTGAGGCTTTGCATTGGTTGAGAATTGCATGGCAGCCCACAGCCACTGTGGCCATCTGCAAAGGCGATGCCTGTCAATACCTGCTTTGTTGTCATACCTACTGACAGGGGTAGGTATCCTTAAAGGAGAGATTTCTCAGGCAGTGAACGGGTTTGTTCTCTAGCTTGATTTATGTGCCATTGTATCTTGCTTCACGCCTTATTGTTATAATGAATTATTGCTTTGAAGTTGCTTAGAAGACTTTAGCAATTCCTTTAAGGTACACAGGCACGTGTTGGCTCTGTGTTTAGTCTCACAATTAGTTAGTTATACCATACTTCTGATAAACAGGAGCAAGTCTGCAGGACTTTTCTATGGAAATTAACCCTTGTCATTGAGGCAGAAAATGCCTTCCAGTTACAGATCAATTGTATTAAAGAGGAGATTCAAAATATGGCTGTCTGCTTTTGATTGTTGCGAGCAAGGTTGTGACATTTTAAACTTTGGTATGTGAAAGTAACCAAATTATTTGTAACACCATGAGTTGCAAAGCAAAGGGGTGTGGAAGCTTCATCCATCCAGAAGCTTCAAAAGGGCGTATAGGGAGTTTTATCTACTTTCCATATATGATTTATCATCATCTGCAGCTGACTTACTGAACAGAGCAACCAAGCAATACTTTCCAGCTGATACGTTCGGATATTTATGGTTGAATTTGATCTGATCTAAGATAAGGCAGGATAAGCCTATATCCAGTATATTATCCAGTATCCAGTACATTAAAAACAGTGAGTCAGAAAAGCCCTCCCTGAGAAACAGTGAATAAATTTGTGCTGGTAGTGTTTTTGTAACTGTGATGGGTCTAGAAATAGAAGCGAGGCAGTGCTTGTTAGCAGAGGTGGTATCTTTTACTGGGATGACAGAGGTAGTTTGGAAAACAAAACCAAACCAAAAACATGCTTTTGGGCAAGAAGACTTTCTGGTTAAAGGCTTGCCTATGTTTTCAGCTACGTAAACTGCTCTAATAACTTGCTATTAGGCAAACTGGTACTAAAAGTATTTTTTTGTGCCATGAAGCTTATCTTTTTTCATTTACTGCCATTCTTACAAAAGGTATCATTCCTGCCTAAATAAATAGGTACAATAAAGCCTTGCCGTAAAGCAGCATGTGTTCCAGTATACCTGCAGCTTGGTTAGAGGGTGATGAACTTGTTACAGGCAATGTCATCCTTTATAGAGCATCCGTAAAGAGGTTTGTTGATAAGGATCTGAGCACTCCCCAGAAGCGCATTAGGAAATTGCTGTTGGACTTTGGGTCTGTCTTCCTACGTATTTGCTTAGGGGACAGGCACGCGCCGGGGAGAGTGCGCTCCTGGGGTTGCCACTGATGCAGCTGAGCTTTGCTCCTGGAACTCACTGGACTAGGAACCTGTTTTGCTGGACTATATTCAGATAGACACAAAAATCATTTTAGAGATTTCCACTGGCAGAAGACAAAGATGAGTTGAGAGCTGCTTGTCTTACAGCTTCTCCTGAGTGGATGTTCTTCCCCACAACTTGAGGACCTAGCTCCCAGTCAGTAAGATCTCAGCCCTAATTTGAAAAGACTCAGAGAGCTTGCCGCTAGAGCCAAGGACATCAAATACCTGGCATACCAGAATTACTGCTCAGGCTTGGAGAACACCATGCACTGTCAGGTCAAACTTGACTCTACATGCAATGCATATGCTGTACCTCGGCCTTCAAACTGATGAAGGCAGCCCTCAGGCAAGCTGTCTACCTCGTCATATCCTGGCCAGCTGAATTCAAACACTGGCATGGTGCTCTGAACTCATCAGCATGAGTTCATTCCCTCCTGCAGACTCACTGCAATACAGTCTGCCTGATCATCGTGTAATTGAGAAATGTGGAAGTTTGTAATGAGAGCAGCCTGTCAGATCTTCATTTGCCGTTTGTGGCCTTTGTGGGTACCATGAAATAAGGCTTCTCCATATTCTTCTAAGACTGTAAATAATTTGGGATAGAGGTCATTGTCTTTGCTGAGATCAGGTCATTTGTCTGTGATTTCACTTTGGCACAGAAACATGTACCGCAACACTTAGCACTTACTTGTATCAAAGTTGAGCTTTCAGAGTCTGGTCCAAAATTAGGAAGGACAAAGTACTGCATCAAACCTTGTTGCTTTCCGATCCAAGCATACAGTGTACTTACACAAGTACACGCAAAAAAACCCAAATACAACTTTTTTTTTTTTTAAACTGTTATATTGAATGGAGGAAAGCACTTTACCGTATTTAGTAAATACTGCCGATGTTGCTTTGTGCTCAACCACCAGCATCAAGCATGACAATAATTATACAAGATAAGCTTTATTAACAGAGTCAGATTTATGTGATGGGTCTCCTTGCTTCGTAGTCTCATCTGCTTTGAAGTTTCTTCTGATCAATCATTAGCTATTCCCATATCTATGCCTACTGAAGAATTCTGGGTTTATGTTTTAAAGGACATGTCTTTTTGGCTCAAAACCCAGCCATTTTATTTCTTTAGTTTCACAGTTTTTATAGTACAGTCTGTCATCCAATTTAATGTTTATCAGTAGTAATAACTGACTGCCAGGGTATTTTCAACATTAATTCCGGGTGTCTGTGCACTGGATAGTTCTGCATTCAGAATTACTAAGCAGACCATGCAGGCAGACACTTTGGCTGTAAGTTGTTTGCTCATTTATATACAGAAGAATGGAGATGAATAGCTAATTTTGCTGCAGAGAGTTGTCTGCTCTGAATCCCAAACGCTCCGTATTTTGTAACTCCAAGAGTCTGATCAAACCATTGTAGCAGCCTTCCACTGGTAGAAGGGATTAATTGTTCCAAACTTCCTTTTCTTTCTGTCCTGGACCCCAAATTTCAGTAAAAGAGAATCTGAACCACGATTTGGAAAGCAAATTAAATACTTCCAGCATGACTGACTTAAATTTCTTCTAAGGATTACACTGGAAGTGTAGTCTTGCCTGAAGAACCAGAAAGGAAAGCACACGCAAAGGCAAAGGAAGGCAAGCACCAGCAACGGACCTGGATGTGCAGATTTTCCTGACTGGATTGTGCCATATTGTTTCGATCTAAGGGATTGCTTTGACCCTAACAGCATGTAAAATGCAGGTTCATGTCCAGCTTCAGCCTCAATTTAACAAGAGCTGTGCAAAATGGGAATGAAAACCCAACCTTCTGATTGTGCTTAGTTGCAGCTATGAGAAAATTAGGAGGGAGAGACAGGTTTTGTTCTTGCAGAAAGCATTCAGTTCGTGCTCCTGTTTTATTTCATCTGGCCACACGTACACAGCTTATGGAGGTTTCTTGAAAGTTTTCCGTGTGATTTTTCCCACACTGAGAGTCTATAATGTCACTGGTATAACCTGGAGTGTTCCCAGTAGTCCAGAAGTTTGACTGTGAATTTCTTCTTGGCAGTAGCAACACTTTTCCCATGCTATATGCAATTAAAAGGAATTGAGGGGTTTGCTTATGAGTGGCTTCTCCTTTGACTGCATCTCTACCAACTCTCCTTTCCTTCCTATTACTCCTTCTGTTGCATGGTTTGGCTGTGAAAAAAGTCACCCCAGACTTGGCGTGCTCACATTCCTTGTTGGTTTTTTTTGTTCTTGGGTGTTGGGTCATATCTCCCCAAGATGGTGCTAATGTATTGCCTTCTTGGAAGGATGGGATTCTTCTTTCACACCTGGGTACTCTGAATTGTTGCCAGACATCTACCTATATTTTAAAGAGAAAAACTTACCGTTTATTTTAAAAGTGGTTTCTTTTTCCTATCCTTCTTTCTTAGGAGACCAGAAGCATAACAGAAAGATTTATTGCAGGACATTTTCTCTTTTTTCTCCAGTTACAATTTTTTTCTGGTTTGTTTTGTGGTTTGTTTTTCTTAATGCTTTATGTATTTGAATCAGGCCAAAATCCAGAGATAGAAGTACACTTCCTTAACTGTCAATAGAATAACCTATATAATGCTGCAGAATGTGGATACAGAAGCTTAAATGAGACTTCTTCTAAAACACAGATTTATTTTTTTTTCACTGCTATTTCATTAAGGCAAAACTATAATGGTCAGACATAATGTGTCCTGAATTGCTGATGGGCCTTATTTTTTCCACACCAGAGAATAAATTGTAAACCATGTTCTACAAGGCTATGGATCTGATTGAAAATGTTAAAGCTTTTCTAGCATCAGTTCCTTGTGTTTATAGAGATTTTGATAAAACAGTGAGTAGGTTACTTACCCATCACTGGGGAAGACTTGCTATTTTCTCTTGCCAGATGTTCCAATTAATTTTCGAAAATGATAGAGTGAGCCTTGGCTTTTTTAGTTCCAGTTGTTTTAAACCAATTGTGAGAATGTGACTCCTGTTTCAAAACAGAACTTAGAGAGTAATTTTATTTCCAAATGCGATAAATGTTTTCTGTCCTGCTCCCAAATGTGAATTGTATAGTTTTTGAAGTGAAACTGCTTGTCAGAACTGAGTAAAACTTCCCTAATTAATCTTTGAGTTCTTGATTTCTGGAATAATAACAATTTGATTTGCATACTTTGTTAAATAAAAATGCTATATGATTAAATGATGAAAATTGGTTCCATTTATAGACTAGACTTTATGTGATCTCAAAATACAAAGGTTGGTTGTCTGAGTAACTAAAGATGTGAAGGTGTGTTTTCCTTTTGAGGAATACGTGCTTCCTCCGTATGCTGACCTCTTATTCTATTAAAAAATGGTCTACTAAACGTCCAGAAAGCGATTTCCTACTTTCACTTTGTAGGCTGTGACATGACCAAGAAGTGCCAAATTTCTGGAGATGTCAGCAAAGATATGTGTGTGTATATGTACGTTGCCAAGTTTGTGGTGTTTAACATACCAAAGCTGAAGGAGATGGTGACCACCATGAAGTCGGTGTGGTTTGGTGGGACGGTGTTGGCCAGCGGGCCCTGCAGGGAGATGGCAGGAGGCTCGATGAGCCCGTGTACATCCCCAGAGTTAGGGCGCAGGGTGGCGTGAAGACATTAGGACCTCAGGCTGGTGGCTGAGCTCTGAAAATAGGGGATGTCCTTCTGGGCTGGGGTCAGCATTGCCCTGGAGCTCCTGGTGGTACCGATGCTTTGGTGCAAGGGTCCATCAGAGACTGCAGGCATAGAGTGGCCCTTCCGGCAATGCGTGATTTAAACTGCTGCCTGGAAATACTGCAGGCCTGACTCCCGTTTCAGCCAGAGTGTGTTAGGCTACTCTGACATCAGCTTATACGCCGCGTAAATGAAAATGCAGGCCTCTGGTGCCCCTGGAGCAGCAGGCTCAGACCCGTCAGCAGGTTTGGCTCAGCTTCTCCTTCCTTGGTGGAAATGCTCTTTCCATTTACTTTTATAGCAGACATTTAAAACCAAAGTTCAGGATGCTTTGTGTGGACACTAAAATGAGGCCACAGTGTATTTGGTAAAGAGTCAAGGGTTTAACTGATATAATTGTGCAGAGGTTTCCCTCTTTTGCTATGCCATACAGTTTAAATTCTGCCCTATGTTTTAAAGGCCACTATGGTTCAGTGATGTTATGTGAAAATTAAAGTGCTTTGGGCCAGGAAGTGTGATCTAACTATAAAATGTTATTATAGAATACCCTGCTTAATTGAGACGTAGTAAATTGGGGACTTCTTCACTGGAACGTTTCCTACAAAATTGATTTATCCTGATGATAGAGACTGCAGCTTAATGGGGGGATAGTATTGGCTTAAATTTAGCTACTGCTACGTAGTCAGATCATGTCACAAATGACGTTTAAATAATTGTGTATTTCAGCACTCTGTTATTTTCTGTTCTGTTTTGGTTTTGTGGCTTTTTTTGTTAAAAAAAAAAAAAAAGGGGGGGGGGGGGGAGAAGAAAAAAAGCCTTGCTGAGTATGATATGGCTACCCAATAGCGCTCCTTCCTTTTAACCCTGAACCCCAGAGCAGCCTGACCCTGAAGATGACCAACACTTACAAGCTAAACCAATTTACATTCCCTGCCAAAGGCTCAAATCCCTCCTTGTTCTTAAGTTTAAGAGCATAAGAAAGAAATGAATGTATTTCAAAACATTAGGGCTTATTTTCTTCAATTTTGGCCTGTTCTGTGAATCTGACCATTATATGTACAGAAAGAGAGATTACCGTTTGTATCCTGTATTACAGTAGGCTGAAAAGATGTGTAGTATCAGTGACCAAGATTTTGTTTTAATTGTTCTTGGTTGTCTCAAAGTCTGAGTCTCTATGAAGTCTTTGTTTCAGCACTGTATTTAATGTTAGAAATGCACCAGTGTGGTTTTTCATTAAAAAAAAAAATCAATATTGCAAAATAATTTTTGTATGTTTTCAGTTCTGAAACTTTGAAGGCCTTTAATTGTGTTTTTCACAAGATCGGGCTTTGCAGAATTTATCATCTTTTAGATTTTAGAAGAGTGATGTGTTTGTGGCTTAACCCAAACGCAAACCATCTGTAGAATTGTTCTGAACTCCAAAGTGAGGATTTGTTGTAGTTTGGAATTAACTGAAAACTGTAAGTCTGATAGAAGTTAATGATAAATATAGGCGTTAACGATAAATTCTGCCTGATAGGCAGGAGGGGCAGCTCTTCTAGACCACTGGAGCTGTTGCAGGTGTCAGTAAGGCTGGCTGTGGTTGCGCTCTGTATGTATGCTCCTGTCAGATCTGATGGGGCGGATTGTGACAATAACTGTCTTTTTTGGTGTCCTCAGTGGAGATTAAAGGGAAAAGTGAGTTCTCAAGACCTTGCAGAATTGCATGCTATTTTTATAAATATCTTGGAGATGTTGATCGGAGTTCAAAGGTGAAGCTTGTAAAACTTAATTAATTTTTAGAAAGTTCTGACATTAAGAATATTTATGCTACTGAACTGTCTCACATTCTTTGTGAAGAGTTTATTACACGTTGTTAAGGTCTTGAAGAACCCACAGCAATTGATTGTCATTTAGACAATTACTCTATCACCTGATGACCCCTCCCCACCCAGGAAGGGGAACTGGGAAAAACCAAGGAAACCAGAGGGTTGAAATATAAGCAGATTTGATAGAATAAGACTAGATAATTAACATTAATAGTACTAAAGAACCAGTATTGATCCCAATACCAATGTAGAATATACAAGGATTATACTCAGCCAATTCTATCAGTAGGAAGCTGTGCACTCCCAGCAGTGGACAGCAAATGTCGGATGCTGCCAGCGCTACGGCTTTGGGAGGAAGGGAAGGGCTCAGGGATCCGGCACCGGGGCACGAAGTTCTGTGGATTGTCGCCATCAAGGAAGAGAGAGTACTTCTCAGCAAACTTTCCAATTTATATTGAATGTGATGTTGATGGTATGAAATAACCCTGTTGGCCAGCTTGGGTCAAGTGCCCCAGCCTCGCTCCTCCTCATCCCTGCAACTGACAAGTTCAAAAACACTGAGACCTTGAAACCCACACACCATAGCTGGCTATAAAGGAAATATTTTCACAAATTTAGACACTAGAGTCTTCTGAAAGTGCAGTTTTCCCAAGCATTAGAAGAGAACTTATTGCAAAGTGAAATTACTGAAAGAGAAATTAATCCCGTGTTGCTCAAACCTGGACACATGTATAAAGACTGCATTTTTCATAAGATTGTGCCAATTATAGCACAATGATAATTAAAGTTGAGTTTTATGTTCTCTTTTTAAAATGCAAAAACGATGTATTAAAATCTTCATATTTCTGCCTTGTCAAAATTAAATGCCTATTTAGAAACCTTGTAAAGCTCTACTCTATTATTTACAATAGGAAAAAGAGAAAATCGTGAAGTAGTATGTGCTGCGTATATTGCAGAAGAAATTTCATTCCTTAATTCAGTAATTTGTTACATTTTTCTCAAAATGGTAAATTTGTCTTAAAAATTAAAAAGTATTTGTGGTAGGTGAAGAATAGTAGAAGAGCAATATGCAGTATTAAAATGTCTCCAAATACCTTTCTTCTCTGATTTTATCACTTTGTTCTGCTGATGAGACACCAGGTTTGTGGCTGTCACTGTGTAGACAAGAGTTACCCAGCTCATTTTGCCTATTTGTTTCGGGTTTTATTTCAGAAGCTGTAAAGGTTTGTTTTTCTCTGTGGGAAAAGAACACAATCCCAGTGTCTTAAACTTCACAGGAACTTCACCTAAAATTATGATTCCTGTTAGAAACTCCTAAGGTGAACAAAAAGTTTGGCTATGTTGGCAGATTACATAATAAATATTTATATTAAAATGTATCAATAACCTCATATATATTTGGTATTATTAGTAATATGTCTAAAGTTGGGTTAGAAATTGGCTGATTACTGATGGGCTCAATAAGGTCTTGTGTTTTGCGTGTAGGATTTTGTGATCAGTATTTCCTGTTCTGTTGTACTGACTCAGCCACTGCCTGGGACAAAGCATCCCAGCTTCACCTGGATATACACCCTTCTTTTCGAGTCTCTAACATAGCGTTTTCTTTCACTTTCTTAAGCTTTGAAATCAGAGTCTTTCACTAACACCCATGACCTTCATCATGGTGTCTGAACTCCCGTTCTGGCACATTTTGTTTGCTTGCCTTGTTAAGAGCTTCCAGTATCTGTTTACAGTGAATTGGGACTTCTTGAGATGAACACAGAGATTTGATGTGCTGATCAGCCTGGCTACAACTTCCATTACCATTTCCTTTTTCTTTTTTTATATTTTTTTTTGTCAAGGTTACTGGAAATGACACTTGTTTGACTTTTTTCTTTACCTGTAAGTAGGGGGTTTTCTGTCTGAATAGGCTTCCCTAGAGCAGCTGTCAACCTGGTTTAACCCCAAGGGGTCTGTTTTGAAATGTCGAATATTGCTCCTTTAGCTCTTGAGGAAGCTTGCTGGCAGTTATAAATGCAAGGAGGCAATGTTTCTTGTACATCATTACCATGCATACTGGCTTTAATAATATTTATATAAATACCGTCAAACATAATGGATTAGTAGTTGGGTGGTTTTTTTTTTCATATATAGGTAAATGGAAATTACCCACAGGATTTAGTGAAAGCTTTTTGGATGTAATGAAGCTGAAATATGATCACCAGAACCCCTAATTTTAAGGTATATAAAATACCCTATGGTTACTAGAAGTGCTCTCACTTAGAAAGGTTAGCAACTTATTTTGAAATTAATAAGTAGACCCAGAAAAATCATTCAGCCATGTTGTGCTGAAGTATAGCGAATAATCTATCAGGAAAAAAAACCCGATACAACGTACCTGATTTTTTTTTTGTTCTTTCTATATCCCAAGTTTAATTTTTGCATGACAGCTCTATCTGGCAGCCTCACCTCCCATCAGCGCAATCTGTCATTCTGGATTATTTCAATTAAGTTCTCTTTCTCGTTTTGCATTTGCTGAGGAGTCGTAATGGCATGCTCCCAAATCAGCAGTCAAGAAAAGTAATTCTCTCTATTTGTATTTTGTTAAAAGAAAGGAGAAAGAAAGAGATGGTTTCTCCTTTCCCCTCTCTCCTGCAAGCCTTCTCCAGAGTTGTTACAGAATTAGGTTTGCTTTGCAGACTGACTGTGAAGGCTCACTTACATAACAGGAAGGCTTGATTTTGGGGGCTTTTATGAGTTGTTATGAAAATCTTTTCAAGTCATTCTAAACACCTTCGTTGCTTGTAGATTGCTTTCACTGTAAGTAAACTCACTTCTGTCTGGTAGCCGAAGAAGGAAAAGCTTTTTTTCCACTCTTTGCTTCAGTGCAGAAGTTGGACTTCTTTATAAAAGCACAGCACCTTTCTAAGCTTCTCTGTGCTTGAGTCTCCAGGGAAGAGAATTTATGCCTGACATTGGAAACTGGAGACCGCTTATTGTACTGACGTATAGATTGTTTCTGCCTGTGCCCCTTAACCCAGAGGAACTCACATTTCTAACTGGGTTCCTGTGCTGCCCTTTGCTGAAGTCAGCTCACCAACCTGCTTCTGCGTGCAGAGAGCTGTACCCACCGGAATGGTACAGCAGTTTATACGCCTGACCTTTTAAATACGTGATTGTGGATAAACTAGGCAACTGCAGTACTGAGTACCCACTTTGTATGTGCTAACTGATACATTGCTACTTTCACCTGATTGCTGCTTTCAGCTGATGTTTAGTTTTCACCTGAGAAAGACCGTGTTTTGCTGAAGAGACGATAGATGGAACGCTGGGTTGATGTGATACCACCAGAAGGGCTGGCTTTGGTTCAGGAGCCCTCCAATGTAAACTGTGAAAAGGAGGGAAATCAGTAAATCATTCAGAGCCCTTTCTGTGACCTGCTCATCCATTCAGTTGCTGAAGGAATGAGGAAGATTAAGCTCAAAAGAAACAAATGCGTTTTACTTCTGTTGTAAGTGCTTATCTCCATGTGCTCATAACTGTACTGAGCTACAGTTAGGCAGATAAAGGGATGCTGAAGCAGGGGCTTTGGTATTTCAGCTATTTGTTCATGCCAAACCCAGCTGTACCAGGGGGTTACAATGGACACATTAAATCTGGATTCTGTCTTCTTACCACGTTATCAGGGTACCCACGCTTAGCGTTTACAGAGAATTACATCAAAGCAAGCCTCCAGCATCACACCAGACCAGATTTCTTTAGTCAGGAGCTAATCTAATCAGCACCTTAGAAGCTATTTCCATGGGGTTTCTCCTCCCCCCTTCTTTTTTTTTTTTTTTTTTACAATTCAGTTGGACAAATCATTCATGTTGAGTTGGAGATGGCTGCTCCTTTTCCTCACTGGATGAGAAACGCTGGCAACCCTCAGCATAGGTCCGTGGTGTTTGCTGCAGAGCTCGGCTAGGCAGGAGCCAACAGATTGCTGTTGATGGGGTTAGCGTGAAACCTCTCAAAAGCAGGATGAATGGGAATTGTTTGTTCTGTTTTCCAGAGGACTCTTTGGGCCCAAATGAATTTATTGTGTATTTGCAGTTCAGTAAATCTTCTTTTTTTCCCTTGCTATGTCTTTACTTGCAACAAGGTTTATTGATGCATGTGTAGAAGATAATGAAAAGCTACATTTCAGCTCATCTTTAAAGGCCTCAACGTAGTTCACTATCCTAAATGGAGTTGCTCGGATCACATAAAGAAAAAGGCCTTTTGTGGGGGGAAAAAAACAAGGTGTACTTCAGATCCTACCCCAGTAAATGTGAGAAAATCCTGCTTTGGAGGCAAGCCGGTATTTCTGATTTCTAACAAAAAAGAACTCACATGATTTCCTTCTTGGAGAACCTGGGCTAGGCAGGTGGCCGAACACCCTTCCTCCCTGAGCTGTACCACCAGCCCATACTGCACACGCGAGAGCCAACCTAATGAAATTCAACAAGGGCAAGTGCAGGGTACTGCATCTGGGGAGGAATAACCCCATGCATCAGTACAAGTTGGGGGCTGACGTCCTGGAGAGCAGCTGCGTGAAAAGGGACCTGGAAGTGCTGGACAACAGGATGACTGTGAGCCAGCAATGTGCTCTGGTGGCCAAGAAGGCCAATGGCATCCTGGGGTGCATCAAGAAGAGTGTGGCCAGCAGGTCGAGGGAGGTCATCCTCCCCCTCTACTCTGCCCCGGTAAAGCCGCGTCTGGAGTACTGTGTCCAGTTCTGGGCTCCCCGGTTCGAGAAGGACAGGGAACTGCTGGAGAGGGTCCAGCAAAGGGCTACTAAGATGATTAGGGGATTGGAGCATCTTTCTTATGAGGAAAGGCTGGGGGACTTGGGGCTTTTTAGTCTAGAGAAAAGACTGAGGGGGGATCTTATCAATGCTTATAAATACTTAAGGGGAGGGTGCCAGGTAGATGAGAAGAGTCTTTTTTCAGTGGTGCCCAGTGATAGGACAAGAGGTAATGGGCACAAACTTGAACATAGGAAGTTCCATCTTAACATGAGGAGGAACTTCTTTCCTCTGAGGGTGGCAGAGCACTGGCACAGGCTGCCCAGAGAGGCTGTGGAGTCTCCCACACTGGAGACATTCAAGACCCGCCTGGATGCCGTCCTGTGCAACCTGCTATAGGTGACCCTGCTGCGACAGGGGGGTTAGACTAGATGATCTCCAGAGGTCCCTTCCAACCCTGACCGTTCTGTGATTCTGTGAACTTTCTGAAGGGCTTTGTCCAGGAAGGAAATGCCAGTGACTTGGTGGGATCCTAAATCTCTGTTCCAGGAAAAGTTAAGGCCCAGTCAGTGGTGCATTTGAGACCCTTGGCGTAACTAGCTGCTGTTAATCCCAGCCTTTTCTGCTGCTTTGCTCCCTCCGATGGTGAGGTTGCCCTGTGCCCACGCAGCCGCAGCACAGGGCTTGCCCTAGAAGCGTGTGTGGGAGGCAGTTGGTTCTTCAGTCACAGTCTAGTAGATATGAATAATTTGTGAGCTTCCTTTGGCTATGAAAACCTGCTCAAGCCAACAGAGCAGGCCGCTGAATCTCCTTCCACTTACAGGCTTCCAAACTGAGAGCATCTCTGCTGAAGTTGGCGTCACCCTGGTGAGAAAAGGTTGCCAGGAAAAAAAATACTGGATGCAGAAATGCCATTCAGTACAGTGTGTATAGCAACATAATTACACATTAAGGGGGCTTGTCAGCATGCGTTATAGGCCATATGTGTATGGGTGCAGTTTAGACATAGTCACCGTTAGTGCACCAATGTTGGCTGTGAGTTTTGGGCGTTAAGGAAGGCAGAGGCTGGCGTCGTGCTCTGCTTACACCGGAGGCAATTCCAGCATTCAGGTGGCCAGTGTTGCTGGGAGCTCCCATTTCCTTCTTTTGGGAGAGATTCTCCTTTGGGATTTTTTTCTAATGTAGTCAGGTGTTGAAAACTTTTTATTTTTTCATTCTTGTTCTTTTGTCGCTCTGTAACTCATCTTGTGATATTCCTAACTTCTCTCTGCAGCGTCCCTTCATATCTTTCCTTCCCATCCTCTGTGGCCCTTTCTTTGCCATGGTAAATCTTCACCGAGGTGTTTCTATGCAATTTCTGCTATTTGGCTGGTGCCTGAAAAGCCTCATCTCAATACAGCAGGCAGGAAACTCAATATTCATTGTGAACAGAGCTCCAGAAATGCTTGATGCCTTCCTGAGAGAAGGAAAATAAAAGGGGGCCTTTCTGGCAATCTATGGATACAAAACTCAAACAAACAACTCCTAGTCTGCAGTTGGGGTTTGAGGCTTATTTCCATGGGATCTTAGTGGGATTCAAGTATAGAAGTTTGTTTTCTTCCCAATACATAGCATTCGTGTACAGTATATGCAGATTGCAGAAGCGTTCACATATTACACATGTAATATTCTCAATATGAGGGTGCTAATTGTCATTGTAAAATATACTTTCAGTCTATTTCTCCCCATGCCTGCCTGAAGCTGAGCATAAATCTTTTTATTCCTCTAAATTTGTATTCATGTCAGTTTTATTCACTGCGATTTTGCTTCACTTTGTCTTGCTTTAGATTGCACATCATGCCCAGCAGTGGAGGAAGAGTGGATTTTGAAATTTTTTACGTGTCAGATTTCCCTGTATCCAATTTTATCAAAAAGCTGTCACCAACTTCTTCTGAAACCAGCAAACCTTTTTCTTTCTAATTACATTTTTACCATATGTTCATCCAGATGGCATATGCCAAACATTTTCTAGGGTGCTATAAAATGACCTGACTTTAGAGGATTTGACTGCTGAAGAAGCTTATGAAAAAAATAGAACTGACACCGGGGCAGAAAAATAGTCCTAGAAAGAAAGAAAGAAAGAAAAAAATCTGATAAAACTTCCCAGTTATATTTTGTGCCTGTGATATTGAATTCTCAACATACACACCTGCACGAAAACAGTGAAAATGTAGGGAATATTTTATTGAAGTGTAAAAAGTTGACTCCTTTTCGTACAGCTGAAAATAAAACTTTTGTCTGTTGAACATGTCTAAAAAGAACTCTGGAGCTGTGAACTACTCTCTGGTTTGCTGCAAAACGGAGCAAAAAAGAATTTGTCAAGCCAACAGATTCTGTCTAAGAGCAGCAATTTTACTTAGCAATGTAATAACTATTTGGGCACTTTTTTTCCTGAAATGTCATTTCCAAGTAGAAGACAGATACAGTTGATGCATGATTTTGACACTTGTGTCCTAGTTCTTAATAATTCTTGTGGGATTTCTTGGAGAAAATAAATTAACTTGAGGTATACTGAGAGGTACTTGAGGAGACAAGGGAGGAAGAAGATTATTTTTCATATTTAGCTACTAGTTAAGATAAATAAATGAAGGTCAATTTTTCGTCTTCTGGAGAGTTTGTGTATTTGTTCTCACCTATGACAGTTTCCTTTTAACTAATATCATCGTTTTGATAGTCTTTTCAGATTACCAAGGGGAAAACTATAAAATACCCTCATGTTATTATCAGTTTCCATAATATTGTCTTGAGTGTCAAGCCATTTTACTTACAGCTAATTGCTGAAGACAGGTGATTGAGTGAGAATGAAATCTACTTTCTTTTGTTGCTGCAGTAGCTCTATGGCTTCCAGTTGCAAAGGAAATTTTGAGTGCACAACCAGAGGCTCTTAATAGAGTATGAACCAAGATGTGGTTTCGGGGCAGGATGAGCAGAGTCTCGTGCTCTCAGGGATTCAGATGGATGATTGCAAATGAAAGTTTGTTTGGTGGTGTTAACTTGCACAGGTCTTTTTGAAAAATCGTAACTGCAATCAACAAAGCTGATCCTCCACCTCCTCCGAGTTAATGAGACAGGATTTTAACAGTGCTCAACAATTTGAAGTGGTTTTTGTTATTTCTGAATTAAATCTTTGATAAAAAGTCCTGATCTCCATCCTCCTTGGCCGCTTCCACTCATCAGCCCATGAGTGGTTTGACATTTCCACAGACTCTTCTACATCATTGACCAGGATTACACCTGCTGTGTCCCAAGTCAAAACAGAGTCTGTTTTGTAGTTAAATCAATCTGTGTACCAGAGACATTGTAACTATTTAAAAGCTCAATTCTCAAAAGTGAGAATTGGTGTTAACTTTTGAAGTAATTAAAACAAGCTGTAATATGGAAATACAAAATGAAACACCAAAATGCAGCCTGTCTCCATACTGTCATGCAGCAGCCATTTGATTATGGTTAAGTTGTTTTACTGTTTGTGGGTGTGCAGCTGTATTAAACTCGCCTTGACGTATCACCTTTTCTGCTCTTTTTTTGGTTGTCATAGCAGAATGGAGCTAAAGTTGTTCAGGTGCCTTTGTTAACGTATTTCCAAAATAATGTTTTTTATCATAACCAGGGTTGCTGGATTCATGCTGTAGTTTTCACTTTCTTAGAAGAGTTAGACCCCAAGCATTTTCCTGTGGAAACGCAAGCTCCTGCATAACGGATTTCAGTCTGCTAAGGACAGTCTTTTCTTAGCTGCCATAGACAAACCTCTCAGAATTAGCCCACTAATCCCTAAGTGTCATGGAATGACACGTCAAAATCCAAAGGCTGAAAAAGCATTGTGCTGGGATACTTTGCTTTTAATTACTAATATGCATTATTAAATCAAGCTCTCATTTTAATTACAGTCTTTGTTTAGATATTACTTGGGTTATTCGGCGTGTAATTTGAATGAGGAAAATACTAAGAAGGTTTCCATAAAAAGTACTGCCAGGTTAATCATTATGAAGCTAATGATCTGAAGATTCAAAGTGCCAGTCTTAAACTATACCTCCGACTTTCCTGAGCGTGAATTCAGGCATGCACTTGTTACATTAGGCTCCCCATAATGTCCTGGGCAGCTGAATTGTGTTTGCAGGTGCTGGCTGCCGTGTCGCAACTGGTCGGTGTTCCCCAAGGTACTCTTCTTTCCTAATTTTCTTCCTCTTTCAATCACTGTAGGCCCCTTTTGGGGATGAGCGTGCACACCAATTTTATGCCACCCTGCTATGCCTCTGTTCTGCTCCTTGTGTCAGTGCGTGCACACTCAGATACCTTCTCTCTCGTTTTCCCTGTTACCCTCTCTTTTGAGTAGAGTAGTTGCCACAGAGAGCTTTTGAGCATAAGTACTTGGAATTACGCTTCTATGATTTTCCATAGCTGGTAGTTTATCTCTTGGAAGAGACTGGTATATAAAGTCTCTGTTCAAGAAATTCTCTAAGAATTACTCTCCTTAATAATGGCAGCTGTCTCCCACTGCTCACAATAAGAGTACATCAGAGAAGATAGCCTTTTGTAAAGCAGAGACTCATCTCAGTCATTGAAAATGGTAGGAAATAAGTATCTCTATTTGAGAAGGCAATCTAAGGGCAGCTTGTGTTTGTGTATGTGGAAAGAACAGTTGGTACTTAAAATCCCAGCCTTTTTCCTTTTCTTCCATTTTTCCTTCAGAAAAATAAATCTTTAGGTATAATCTAGGCACAGTACCGTCTAAACACATTTTTTACTATGTTTGAAGCACATTGGAAGTTTGCTGTGTTGGAATTTTCTTATGTTTCACTGTTTAAGTGATGCTCTGTGTAAGGTTCCCCAAGGTGGCTGTTTTGAGTCCAAGTTTATTAGATTCTGGTTTAGAATTCTTAGCAGTTGTTCTTCAGGAGTCAATGCTTTCCATGAGATGGAGATCAAATACCTCCAATTAATGCAAAATTCAAATTAGTCTTGAACTATGGTACTACAACTGGCATCTCAATAATGGACTAGCCACAGGAGGAAGCAGGTTTGTCAATGTACCATCACACAAAGCTTTGAGTATTCATCTAATCTCTTCTGGGATCATATTCATATATCTTGCTGCTCTCTTCAAATACACTTCCAACGTACTGAATGATACAAGAATATCTGATGCAGCAAGCTGTGGAAGCGTGAGATGCAGACTCTTTTTAGTTGATGTATTTGAAGGTTGATAACCTTAAAAATCAATAAAACCCTGCTGCGCCACTCGGAATCATGATGGACTGTTCCTCGCTGATCTTCTTGCTTCGGCTTTGAATAACTGATGCTGTGCTGCTGCAGATTTTCAGCACAAGCCGATGCGATGGCTGGAGCGAGGCACCCACTAGCAGAGCTGCTCTTCTGAGCAAATCTTGATGTCTGCTCTTGGAATTTGTTATCTGAAGTGCAGCTGTTGGTGGGGGTTTTCGGGCATTGTTTGGGTGGGGTTTTGTCTTCATTATTTACTTTTCAAACCAGACTACACAAGTGCTTGAAGAGAGAGGATGTCCAATGGCAGGAAAGTTGTTCTCAAAGGCTTGAGCGGTATTTTCAAGTTGCTTGTGAATATAGCATTTCCTCTTCGGAGACAGCATCAGCTTACATTTTACATGCCCCAATTACAAAAATGGAAAGAGCTATTAGGAAGAAATGATTAAATAGAACACTTTAACTTTGTGGGAAGTTTGGTAAGGCCCTCACCTAAAAGAGGTGACAAATGCAGAGTTTTGTATTCCCTACCAAAGCAAAGTTCACAAGCTGAAATAGATAGTTTTTGAAATACCAGTGACATCTCAGAAAGTGTCCCATGTCGAAGACAAAATGTTTGAATATGTAGAAGCTTGAATCATTAATAGGCATTGGTAGGGAGGAGGGCAGCAGGGAGATCTTGAAAATAGATTTCATAAAGAGTCTGCATAAAACCCTCTGGGTTTTCTATCCGTTCTTTTGATTAACATAATAGAAGAATGTCTAAGATTAATTGACAAAAACTGGAGGAACAGGAGGCAGAGTATGAAGTATCAGATGTGGTGCTCTACCTAGTAAAAGAAAATATATTTTCTTTGCTGACTTCACCTGATGCAGATGCTAGGAGAGCACAGAGACATAAGGAAGTAGCTTCTGCTACCTCTGATTGTATGCATGAAAAGGCAGCATGGTACTCTTAGGCAGACTGAATCTAGCGATAGGGATAGAGAGTTTCTTTGAAGAAAAGCCCTAAAAAACCTAGTCACAGGAATAAACTCCCACTGAGAGTTTATTCAGATTTTGCTGCTCTTCTGTGTATCAGTAATAGAAGCAGACTATGGAGAGAATAGAAATTGATGTCATGCCCAAGGTGTATGTGTTGGGGAAAGATCAGAGGAGTTTTTGCACGTCATTGGTGCTGAAAACAGACCTCTGAATGATGCCTTTCTCCTTATGGACCACCTGTCTGGAGTTCCTCAGGGAGTTGTATTTGAAGGTGGAAAAGGGACAGAAGGTGAGAGCAACAATTCTGGTTGCATGGGATGTCCCCAAGTTCTCATGTTATAACGTGTTATATGTAAGATACCAAGAATATGGGAAAATTACTTGATTTTCCTATTGTTAATTGTTATGAGGAGACCAACTTTCAAACTGATGATACTGCCTGCTGCTGTAGGGATATCTGCCTCTCTGATGTCCTTTGCAGCGTTTTTAGGTTGGGCTGTTACCTTTCTCAGCGCAGGAGCCTGTGCCCTCCCTGCAGACGGGGTTGGGACTTGGCTCCGTTTGTCTACTGCATTTATCCACCGAGAGCTGGAGTTAGTTCAGCACCTGCAGATTTAGTCTCTTGAGGATTAAAAAAGAGTTAACTCTTGGCCAGGCAGCTTTGAACAAATACTGTCTGAGCTCTGTCAGGACTGCAGTAACCGGATGCCATGAGTAGTCTGTCTTTATGCTGACCAGGTATTGCTTGCTGTCTGCAGTGGTGACTAGGTTTCCTGAAGCACATGAGTTCAGTTAATGGCATTTGGAAGGGTATGACACTGGAGTGGTCTGTTTGTCTAACCGGCACTGGGAATTGGTAGCTGTGATTCAGTGGGGAGCTCCAGGCATTCAGCGGGAAACATAAAGTATGTTCCAGTTCAGTCTGCATACAGCATCAGTCACATTTCACTGCTTATTAATGTTAATTTAGAAGTCTCTATGCTTTTAAACCATGACCTCTTTCATGGATGTGTGATGTTGGATAGCTTTCATCATTTTTATTTTCTGCTTGAAAAATCAAGATCTTTCCCTCTAGCTGTGAGAATTTTTTTCTTCTAGGTACAATAAGTGAGCTTTGTCATAACACTGTAGCTGACAGTAAAGTATTTAATTGCTGATAAATATATTTTCTTAATTTTTTTTTTCCCCCTGGAACAGTTTGGTGTGACTTCAGAGAGTTTACTGGAGTAGTAAATATAGAGCTGTTACCTGTGCCTTAGGTAGTCTGTTTGAGTTTACTCAGCTCGGAAACTTGCTTAACGTTTTAGAAAAACAAATTTAAATGTGCGTCCTCTCTTCTTGCAAAAGGCTGGCAGACTCTAATTGCTATGTTTTACATTATGAGTAGGTCACTCTATTATTTTTCCCTTCCTGAAAAAAGAAGGATGAAAATTCAAGCACAGATGACAAAGATGAGCAAAGATGACAATTTGGGGTTATTTTTCTTTCATATATGGGGTATGATTAAATGTATGCTGTCAAAGAGAGACCTCTTTATAGGTTGATACTATTGATTAGTATTTGAGACCTGCCAGCAGCATTATTACTTTATGTATCACAAAATGTAATAGAAAATTATTAAGTTGATATTTTAGTTCCTATAGTGAGAACACTTCAGGTATTCATCTCATATCGTTGCAGAAATTGCTTGGCTCAAGTAGATATCACAAAATCATGTTTTAATGATTTTTTTCCTTTTTCCATCTTTTATTTTTTTTCACAGTCACATGACACAATCAGCCACATTTGAAGACCCTCGAATAGACAGCTGCCAAATAACCCCTCCAGCCCCTCGGAAAGTGGAAATGAGGAGGGATCCTGTGCTAGGATTTGGGTTTGTGGCTGGTAGTGAAAAGCCAGTTGTTGTACGCTCAGTAACACCAGGTATGTTTTCCCCACCTGACCCCAGAAGCAAACTTGGACTTAATCTACTGAGATGAAATACAGTTACAAATTTGAGTACTGTTAAAATATTCAGGCAAAGTAAGCACAAGTACTAGGTAGGATTTTAAGCCATGTATTGCCCAGTAGTTTCCCTCCTTGCACTCATTTTTGAACATTATGGAAATGTGTTAACGGAAAGCCAGTTTTAGATTATTGCTCTAAGACATTACTATTGTTTGCCTGACAAAAGTTGACCCACTTCATTCAAGGAAAGAAGGTCTCCTCCCTGTTATGTTTATATTGGTTTGATGTCACCTTCATTGCCATTGAATCAGTGTTTTCAAGAGGTATGTTGAGTTGCGAGATTAAAACTTACATATTTTTCATTCTTTTTATCATCAGCTTCCCAAGGAGAACTAGATTTTTAACTATCATACTTGGTTTTAACTATATTTGTTTTTGAAAAAGAGGATGTTATTGCTAGCTTTTTTTTTTTTTTTTTTAATAGATACTTCTGTATAACTATGTGACAAAAATCCAGGTCAAAATAGATGTCTAAATGTCTTACCTGGAGTGAAAATTAGTGAGTTTTGTGGTATTTTTAAACTTACGGGGGACCAGACCTGGGACTAATCAGTCTCCTGAATAGCGTGTTCCTGCTCTCTATGCTTAAAAGTTCAGTTGTTACATAAAATTGCCTTGGAGCCAAGGGCAGGGATTTGACTTTGCTCTTGTTCAATATGTTCTCCAGAACCCCCACAGAGAGCAGAGGAGAGGCAAAATTGACTTTGTGAAGTTCTGATGTCATTTACCCACGTGTGTGCATTGATTATATTTGTATTGCTTTCATTTGAAGTGAGCAATGTAACTAATATTTGAGCTAGACCCAGACAGTTCTTTTCTCCCAATTTAGAATTATTAATGTAGTTTTATATTAAAGTTAAGTTTGGAAAATATGTATATTATATTCTGATCCAAGTGAACAGGAAGAAAGATGAGCTCAGAACAACATTCTTCTACGTGGGTTTGTATCCATTTATGCTGGATGTATAAGTGATGTTTTCAAACCAAACAGGGGAAAGGAACAGCATTAGCTCAATTGTTAAATGAATTGGGTTTGATACTGTAACATTTTCTTTTAGTACTTCATATAGGTATTAAATTATAATACATAATCTTCATATTGGTAATATTATTGAGGTTTTTATGTATCATCATTGCAGTGTTTAAAGACAGAAGACTAGAGAGGATATATCTTTTCACTAGCGGTTGTGATGTCACACCCTCTTCTGGGCATGTAATCGTGCTGAGAAGCAAAGTATTATGTGCATTTTATAAAGTATAAACTCAATACAAATTTCAGCAGTGTCAGAATCCAAAGCACACAGACATGTACATGTCTTATTGTCTACTCAGACTAATGCTAAATATCTGTGTCTAACTGAAAGTAGCAATGCTTTTGGATGTGTGTAAAACTCATGTTCACCAAGAGGTAGGAATGCAGAGGAAAACAAACTCAGAGACTGAAGGTGTAGAAACTTACTGTCTTCAGATTGAAGGAAACAGTTTTGTTTTGCCCAGAAAAGAAAAGTCAGAGGAGAGACCTATGAAATTACTTTCAAATATGTAAGTGATTTTTCATAGGAAAGAGGAATAAGATATCCTCTAGTGTTACTTTGCCTGGGACAGGAAACCACAAGGAAGACCTGGTGTAGACCCCGGGGAAAAAGATTTCCTGATCTTAGCAGTAGTTAAACAGGATCATTTATTTACAGGAAAAGGAATCATCCTCAGGGTGGTCTTACAAGAATATCAGACAAACATTGATCAGGGATGAGTAAGGTATGGTTGATCACACCTTAGAAGGTGAATTAGGCCACCTCTTATGGGTTCTTTTGGCCCTTCAGAAAATCAAGCCCTTATGTTTAGGTGGCTAGAATGCAAGTTTGGAACTTAATTTGAGGAACTTCAGTAGAAGCTGCTAAGCCACTAGCTTTCAAGATTTTCCTGGTGAGGAAGTACTGGTAATGTCAGAAATAGTGTTAGTGTTAAACATGCCATTAGTTGAAGAAGAAAGCACATAGTATGCGAACGACAGAGTGTGTCAATGCATTTACAATGGTCTGCTAACCTCTGGTTTTCTTTTCATCTGTCTCCAGGCGGCCCCTCTGAAGGAAAGCTTATACCAGGGGATCAGATCATAATGATTAATGATGAGCCAGTCAGCACTGCTCCAAGGGAGAGAGTCATCGACCTTGTCAGGTAGTTGATGTCCTGTCACTTAAACTATGAACCCAGTGGCTTATTGCCTGTGCAGTCATTTGATAATATAGCAAGTCTTGCCTTCTTATGGCTGAGAAAAGAGAAAATTATATTACTTTAGTCATAATGAAGAATGGTGAAGTCTTTTAGTATTGAAATGAAGTGTCCTCTGAAATGTCCTTTGGGTAGCTGAAAAAAATGTAATAAGATATTGAAACAGCTCCAAAATACTTGGATATCAAAAATGGAATAGTATTCTTCTGTTATTTGTTTTTGGTATAGGTTGTTGAAAAGATAATTACTGGAGCAAGGCAGCTCCAGTCACTGTTGCTGTATTGCTTTTTTTTCACATGAAGAAAGATGAGTCAGGTCCGTCTTATGTGAGGAGGAAAGAAAAACTGGTGGGGTGATTTTTGAGAGCAGATGCGTGCATGTACATGGGAATGTGTTGGGAAGCTCAAAGAGTGTTTGGGTGGATTGCAGGTAGGTAAGTTTGTGTGAAAAGAGCAGGCAGGGCTGTGTAGATAGGAGGCAGAAAACAAGGCCAAAAAGTGACTGTGGAGAGTGCAGGAAAGGAGAAATGTCAATATTTGTAATGGGATGTAGAAGGACTGACAAATTCCCCATCCCTGGAGGTGTTCGAGGCCAGGCTGGATGGGGCTTTGAGCAACCTGGTCTAGTGGGAGGTGTCCCTGCCTATGGCAGGGGGGCTGGAACTCGATGATCTTCAAGGTCCCTTCCAACCTAAACCATTCTATGATTCTATGCTCAGGATGTAGAAAAAGATGTGATGTGGTTCACATAATAAGCTTTGCATTTTGAGTAACAAGAAATGATAATCCATTGCATAGAAAAATGACTCGTAATTAAAAAATTAAATATACACATGATTATTTTAAATTCCAATAACCTGGTTGCCGGACAACAGTTTTGTTTCTGTATTTTCCTTCTTATTGGTGTAAACTCTGAATTGGTGGATCTAGTCTGTTCCTGGGAGATACTCGGGTTTTAACTGTGGAAGTACGTCTCCTCAGAACTGGTAGCTGTCAGTGTTGCCAGTGTAATTTTGAAAAGTCAGATTTGCTTCCAGAAATTTGGGCAGCAGGTGCCGTGATAGTTTTACTCCTCTTGCAGATCTCAATTTGAGCAAATGGGTGCTTGTTTGCTGGGGATTCGGCTGTGAAGCAAACTTCTAAAGGAGATACAGAAATGGTATAAAGATGCTAGTAATGCTGATGCGTTTGTCTGTTAGGCAGGTTTAGACAAAATACAATACGTTTTCAGATTTGGAAGAAAAAAAAAAAAAGTTGTTAACCTGCAAGTCAGATAATGGAAAAACAGCACATTAAGAAGGAACTTCGACACTCTTGGGTTTTGTGATAGAGAACCCATGAACTGCAGGAACTGTCTTGTTCCTAATAAATTTCTGTCCTATATTCTGTATTGACCATCAGCATCAGCCTCACAAATGGGTCTTAAACTCATTTTTTTATGTCTTTGTTTCTTAATAAAGCGATGAAGCAGTCTTCATTCTTTCCCTGATTCTTTGATATGTAAGTTATCAGAATTAGGATCTCTATCTCATTTCTCTGCTGCCAGAAATATGTAGTAATAACATCAAGGAAAATAGATTGATTAGGCCTGAGACAAACTCAGTTTATCGTGTAGCTGATTCTCTGTCTGCCTTCAAATGAGAAACTGAATAAGAATGTCACCCTTCCCAATTACGTTGACTCCATAGGTAAGGTCTTAAATTAAGTGTTGTTGCATTCCAGAGGAAGCTTTTGGTGACACTTTCCTTACACTGTAATTCTGCCTCTGCTCTCAAAATCTATCTGCCATTGAAATTTTGACAGAGACTCATTCTTTGATGAGACTCAGAGTGGAATGTATTGGGGTTGTATATTACAGCATTTGAAATGAAAAGCTTTCTTTTCATGCCAGTGGGGACACCTGGAATGATTAGACACTGTCACTGAGCAGTCCTGACACCATAGAAGAGGCAATTCTTTACACCAAGGAAATAATGAATCCCTTCTGTATAATAGAAGGTTTTCTTATGGGTTAGATGCATCTGCAACTTTGAAAAAGCTTGCATTCAGTTTTCAATGTGCATGGAAGCAATTTTGAAATCTTGTATTCCGGCTGGTAGCAGTGTATCTGTGGTCGGCAATAAGTATGTTTTAGATGCACAGGTTAGGTAATGGGCATAATCATAGAATTGAGGTGGGGTTTCTGGAGGTCATCCGGTCTAAGCTCTTGCTCAGTGCGAGCTAATGTCGAAGTTGGATGTGGCTGCTCAGCACTTGTCAAATCAAGTTTTTAATATCTCCAAAGATGGAGATTTCCCAACCACACTGTGCAGATGTTTCAGTTCTTAATCAGTGGCTTTCCAAAGATATAGAGCAGCTTTTACAAGACATGAGCCAACTCCCTTGGCAGCCTTCGATGCATCCCATCTAGGCCCATGGACTTGTGAGCGTGTCTCTTGCCTAAGCAGTCTGTAATTCAGTCTTTGCCTACCTCTGTTCTCTTAGTTCTGCCGCTGAGCTTAGGGAACAGGGTGACAGACCTTGCCACTGAAGACCAAAGCCAAGAAAGCATCAAGTACCTCAGCCTTTTCTGTGTCTTTCATTAGGTTGCCCACCCCATTTAGCAGCAAGTTCTTATTTCCCTTGGCTTTCACTGCTGATGTAGCTGTAGAGGCCCTTCTTGTTACCCTTCACCTCCTGTAACAGTTTCAGTGCCAGCTGAGCTTTGCAAACTCTATCCCTGCCTGGCCAGGTAGGGCCTCTCTGTTTCTCCTAGGTAACCTGTCTCCATTTCCATCTCTGGTTGGCTTCCATTTTGCACTGGGTCTGGGTCAGGCGTTCATTGTGGAGTCACACTGGTGTCCTGCTGTGCCTGCCCGCTTGCTTGCGGACTGGAGCAGACCATTCTGCAACTTGGAGCAGCCACTCAATGAAGATCACCCAGCTCTACCGGGCTCTGGCCTTTCAGAGCTGCACCCCACAGGACCCTGCCCACCAGTGCCCTGGACAAGCTGAAGTCTGATCTTTCACTTGGACTTCTCTTCCTCTCCTCCTTTCCCTCAGGATCTTACCATCTTGTGGTCACTGCAGCACATCAATGAAAAATTGATATTCCAACACGATATTTTTTCTGTGATTGCATGGTCTCTTGCTGATTAGGTATAACAAGGTGTATTTTATATTCATGATGTGAAATTCTGTGGCTATTTTTATGCAGCTTTGCCTCAAAGTTTTTTTGGAAAGTCAAGAAATGATTTGTCTTTATAATTGCAGAGAGTGTGGAAAAAAATTAATCTACTTGAAAAATACAGACATAAAGATCATAGTATGCCGAACAGAAAAATACTAAACTGCATGAGAAAAAAAAAGGCACATTTCACAACCAGATAAACATCATGCTTTAACAAGCTTAGCAAGACTCAAAATTTCCAAGGAAAATTATACAAAATGTTAGATGTTAGTCAACCTTGAATAGTGTAAATGGTAGATCGTGTAACTCAATATTGAATTGTTTTCCAAGAAAACATTGTTGGAACATTTTCTAATGAAAAGAGTTATACTATTGAAGGAAAAGAAAATGAAAAAGATAATTTCTGCTACCATCTATCTTAAATCCCAAAAATAAAAAATGTTTTTCCACCAGAATGTTAGAATGTCCCCCAAGAAGGGTATCTGAAAAATGTCAATTAAATCTTTTCTCGTTAGGAAAAAGCATGTCCCTAAGCAATAACTTTGCTTTATTCCTAAATTTTCCATAAAATAAGTTGGAGCAATTTTTTTCAGATCATTTGTTTTTCTTCAGCCCTTTTCCTATAAGCTCCATATTCATTGTGTACTTTTTACTCCTACGGGGTTAGAAATAGAACAATCTTTTAAGAAAGTCCCTTTTGTGTAATGGTTTTACTACAGGAAAATGCAAGATAAAGGGAGCACATAATACAAAAATTATCACATTGTCTCTATTGCATTTTGGTATTTTAATTATGTGTGTGCTTTCTAAACATTCATTATGAAAATAAGCTTCCTTAAGTAGAAAACTGTATTAAAGCCACCTCTGCTGACTCCAGGGGGTACTGAGCAGGAACCTGGTGAAAGATTTTGGTTTGTATTTTGAGAATTGAGGGATACTGTTGTATCCTAGGAGGTGTCAAGACTGGAGATTATCGGGGATATTCATTATAAATATCCCCTGTAGGTCATTCTCATCCATCTAATTCTTTTGGCTCTGCTTTACTGCCAACACTTAATTAGTGTTCAAGTTGTCCTTTGAAAGCCAAGGTTGCAGAAATATGAATACGGTATGGTTTGCAGACAAAATACGTAAGGACTCATTATTTCTGGGTAACGTTCAATGGCTTTTGCACCATATTATGTTCTCCTGAGCTATTTTCAAGCACAAACCCAGAAGTCATGTTTATGGTTTCCCTTACAAAGAGAGGTCACCTTTATAAGCATCACTTATGGCTGCAGTCTAGATGTGTTCCATTCAAGGTAGATAGTTATTGAAGTTGGAAAAAGAGGAAGAAACAAGCCCGGTTTTCTAAATGTATGGTTAAAGTCTAGGCAAGGAGCAAGCGAACAGAATACTAAAGAAAGAAGATGTATTTGAAGTGCAGCCGGTTCAAAATTGTAGCAGGAGCTACTACTTATCTTGGTTTTCTTTTACAGCTGATACAGATTCTGTGATGTAAAGCTTTTCACACATATTTAACAATAAGTACTTTGAGATAACATTAAAGTCATTGCACAATGTAGCAATTTTTTTGCGTATTTGAAGGTGAGCAACAATGCAACAACTAACGTATTAGAAGGTGTATTAATGCAGTGTATCAATTAATTGGTTGTTCAGACATGCATGTATTTCATTATCATTGGTTAATGTTAAATTTGTATCTTTTTAAGAATTAGTTTAACCCACCAAACCTTTTTTAAAACACTTCAATATATCTAACAAATAATTTGCCTTATAATGTGTTTATAGGTAATTTCTATAACATGAATGAATGACTTGATTATCTTAGATTGTACTGAGTATGCATTAGTCTACAAGGATCCCAGCATACATAAAATGTCTTTTTATTTAGCAAGATATTTTACTGAAATTTTAAATGACACACAGATGTACTGCTTACCCCATAAACCAAACTCTGCGTAGGGCACGGTAGTGGTATTTTGTTCATATTTCAATTAAAATAATTATCTAGGCAGCCTGTGAGGAGAGATGGGCACCTGAAGAGAGTGATCCATCTGAGATACTTATTTTGGAATAAACTATCCTGTTACAGAAAGCTTCATTTATGCATTAACTAAAGAAGGAGCACAGAAAACTACCTTAGAATAGAAATCTGACTTCTAGGTTGCTAAATTAGGCTAGATTAGTCCGTTTCTTGAAACTGTAACAGCAGTAAATTAGTATTTGACGTCCTGTGGAATTCCACTAAAAGACTTTAATTGCCAAGCAAGAACTGAAAAAGGTGAAATTCATTAAGGGCTTTTCTTTCTTGTTGGCTCTATTTTCTGTTTAAGAGAAATGACTCAAAACCCTTTCTGAAATAACTCTTGCTTTGGCAAGTTAATGTCATGGCAAGTTTTCATCAAGAGGATCTGGAGGATTCTTTCAATTCTGCAGTAGAATTTCTGTTTTAATTTTGTATTACCATAAGACTGGAAAGATGGAACCCTCCAGGATTTCAGGCTGCATGTTGCATTTTAAGTGCTAACATGAATTTAATCAATACTGACCCTTCTAACCATTGTCACAGAATGGATGAGGATTCTGTCACTGCCATTTGACTCTGTGTGTGTGGGGGGACCAGTTTGCCTTCCCTGCATCATCATAGCCAAATGCAAGTGCAAAAGGGAACTCAGTGGCAGTGCCTGTCATCATTGTCTCTTTGCAGCAGCTGAAAATAACACTTTTCAAATATAATTTCTGTCTCTTGGCTTAGACTTTCATATATTGGATCAAGCAATTTTGGAGGACTTAATATTAAAGACATTCTTTCTTCATTGACATCATAGAGAAAAAAATCAAGCCTATTAAGCTATAAGCTATGATACTGCTTAGCAACCGAGACTCTTGAAACCTGTTTTTCCTGAAAAACCAGTCACAAGGACCTTTTAATCTGAAGGTACTCCATTATACTCCCAGCTTGGTATATAAATCCAGAGGCTATACCTATTTTGTGTCAGGTCTTGATCTATGAATTGCTAGTGTTTTGGGTTTTAGATACATAATGCTGAACGAAGGGACAAAATGTTGGACCAAATTGTCTGTAGGAGTTTTACAAGTGACATCAATGGAGATAAACTTTCTGCCAGGGCATTTAATTAGCTACCTCTAATCAGCTGGCCCAAGCTGAGGGTATAACTTAGTTCCTGTCTGACTTGAGGGGTGTTGTTAGATGTATATCTTCTACCTTTTGAGGTGCTTCTGCAACATAATACAGGGATAACTTAAGTAGTTTAAATCATCTGCTGCAATCTATGTGTGAAAGCACAGACTTAGTATTGTCTACTTTCTTTCTTGGCTGCCGTTGTGATATGCTTCTGGTACTTAAGCTAATATATTGAGAGCTAATTCAGATCTCTCTAAATTTTAATTATTAATCTGTAATATGGTTTCAGAAATGCTTGCCTGCCTTTTCAAAGGGCTGTTAGAGTTTAGCTGAGTTGAAAGCTGCATAGAGATATTACTTGTTAAAATCAATACCAACTGTGGAAATTGTAATCTTTTAAATCCATTGTATCTATGAAAGCATGCAGTGTCATATCCTTGCTCTGTTCTTAGCAGAAAGTTGGCTGACATGGTTTAGACAGGTTTGGGTTCAATAATTCAAATGTTTGGAATGCTGAGAACTTAATTTGTAAGTTTCTTTTCATGTTCACCATGGTGGATGTCCCCTGGAGTGAGCAAGTCTAGGGTCTTTTTGAAATTCCAAGGCTTGATGTGTCATCCGGTTGAAGTGTTGTGTCACCATCTTACTCTGTTATCCTCTGGAAAGAGGAGTCAGCCGTGATGAATTTCAGGTCAGCTGTTCCGTAACAAATTGCTTTATGGTAACTGAATGCGAGGGTATGGACAGAGATGTGGAACAGCTGTACCCAAAACACAGGCGACTGTACAAAGTGCCTTCTTCAGATATGAACCAGCAGATGTTGCTCTCATTAGCTTGTTATGACAACTCATACAACTAAGCAAAAGCATTGGCTTGTCTGCATGAAGGATATACTTTGAAGCCAGATGCGCTGATGTGAATGTTTCAAAGTAATTGTTTCTATGTGAAGTCATACAAATGAACACCTAACTTTGAGTTTGTTATGAATTAACTCTTCCACGTGATGGATTTCCCTTATATTGCATGCTCTGCGATGGATGTTTATCCTTCTTTGTGCTGTCACTGCAAGCCCCGTGCATCAAAGGATTACTTCCTGTTGGAATATGTAGCAGGAGGTGCCTACAAATCTCATGTCCTGTGTTTGGGGTGGGGAGGGTTAGAGAGGAGGTGTCAAACTACAGAAATCTCACGGTGTCTCTTTCCTGACCTCATTATCTGTCTCTTTTGGGATGACATTTCCAAATCATAAAAGATTATGCTGGGAAAGTCAGACCTCTACATCGTGCTGTTGGTACTTGAATATTCTGTGACTTGAGTGGATGCCTTGAGGACATTACTACAGGACAGTTACACTTACACAAGACAAGCACTGTGATATGGAGCAGTTTAACCAGCAGAAAGCAGAAGACAGGGAGGAAGACAAGACAGCTAGCTTCAGGAGCTTGCTTGGGAAGCACCAGTCTGTGCAGAACAGTTTCTGGGCTTGAAGAAGCAGTATGGGCTGACAGGAGAGGGTTGTGCTGTGCATCTGGGGCTGCCAGCAAGGAGTGACTGTGAAGTATGAAGATGACAGAGATGCCTTCACCACCGCTTGCACAGAACTCACAGAGCAACCCTGCCCTCCCAGAAGTGTGTGGCTGCCCTCACTGGGAAGTTTACAGCTCCCTCATCCTGCCAGTCAGTTGCTGACTGATTCAGCACATACCCATCAGCTAATGAAGCTATTGTAATGGAAAACATTGCTATTTTTGAGAAGATATGATAGTTGCGTGGAATAAGGCCTGTGATGCTTTGTGAAGGCTTGTGTTACACACTATGTGAATCAGTATTCCCTTTTATCCTGAGACAGTGCTGGACATTTGGATCGTAGAAATTAACTGTTTTTTATTTGCTGCCTAAATAGCTTCAGGATGACAGAGAAATGCTTCTTTAAAAGACCAAAAGGTAGATGGCAGTATCAAGCAAAAGGCTTGTTGTTACTAGGAATTATACCCAAATGTTGTATTTTGATAGAAAGACAGCAAAGGTGATGTCAAGAGCTGGGAGGCAAACATGGTATTTTTATGGTTTTGTAAGTTGAGCCTTGGAGGGTTGTGTCTGCTACAGGCACCTTGTATCAGAGAAAAGCAGAAAGATTCTAATCTCATGTTTTTAAGGAATGCTGTTTTGGGGGTGGCAGTTTTATATATGCACCAGTGCTCATAGAAAATATAAAAGGTAATTTAAACTGTTGAGAGAGAAGGGTGAGAAGACTGTGACCAATTTGCAATGTCTTGTATAGTTTCATGAATTTGAAATACCTTTAGTCTTTAGCTGTTAGTTCTGTAGAAGCTCCTGGCAGTGTCTGTATTTGAAGGGCTTTGTGCATTTTACAAAAACTCATCTGTTTGTCAAATTGGAGAAAATAAAGCTAGCATAACTGTTCGTGTGGTGGCTATGTATGTCTTTTTTATAGCACAGTGAGAATGGAGGGGGGAAGAAAGCAAAAATGAATAACTTTTTAAAAAATCTTGAACCATGTAATTGGAAAATATGAATAAATGGAGGTCTTAAGCCCTTCTCCTTGGGGCTGCTTAGATACTGTGCGCAGCTGGCACGTTGAGTGGTGGTGTAATCCTGTGTTTGCAGTTAAGGGAGCACTTTTTTTTCCCCTGTCAAGGTGGAAGCAGCACTCCCTGGGGTGGGAAGGAGGTAAGGAGAGTGACTGGGAAATGGGTAAAACCCTACTCAGAGCAAAGTGTCATGGAGAGGTTTTGTTAGCTCATGGTCCATTGATATAACGATGTAATTTTAATGAATTGTGTAATGGAAAGCTGACTCAGGAGTTCCTGAAGATGGCAAGACCTTTCTCTGGCTCTTTGGTGTGCTGATGCTATGTCTTTCTGGTTGCCTGACTCTCAGAGTTGGTTTTTAGTATCATAATACTGTTTACTTCCCAGACTACATTTAGTCTATTAAGTAAAATAAAATGAAGAATGGTGCCTCCTGAAGCTGTGTGTGCGCCAATAAGGTGGCTGTCCCTCATAACATTAAGGCCCAGTTGCAATGGCTCTCTCTACGCTGCCATTGCATATCCCTGCTCCGACAGCAATGTTGCCTTTCAGTCAGCTAAAGGCACGTGGGGATGACAGTGCTTGACACCAGTAACTTGTAGTTTGTCTATGGAGCTGGAAAATCACAAAAATAGTAGAGATGAGAAGTACCTGGCTGAACACTAGTCTGATAAAACTCTCTCAATCCAAACTTCTTTTTGATTCAGAGATGTCTAGACTTAATTGCGTTGTAAGAAAATTGGATCTGGCTCTCAGTGCAGTTGACTTTAAATTTTTATGACTCTTTGTGTTGGTAAGGCCTAAAAAATTAGGAAGCTTTTGGAAGCTTTTTCAAAAATATTGAGAAATAAGATCAAAAGGCTTAAGATTGTCATTAGCAACTCCTTTCTCTTTTCTGATTCTCTCCAATAAGAATAATTTTGTGACTCAGAGTCTCTCGTAGCAGTTGATAGTATAATGTAATTGGAATACAAATGTTATAGGGACTTCTGTGTTGGTTGATGGATGAGAAAGCTTAGAACACAGGTTTAGATCATATTTCTAATTTAGCAGTAGTATAGCCAACAAGAACTCCCAAAATTGCCAAGAGATTGAGTTATCTACAGCTAACTTTATTGGATATGCCCAAGCAGAAAGTTAGTTAAAAGGGAAGGAGAACGGTTTTACATATTCTGACTCATTAATCCCCAAAGTGAGATTCTTCAGTTAAACATAGCAGTGATTGACATGACTCTGGGTCATAGTGGAAGGTCAAAGAACAAAAACAATTTCCTATTAAACAAAAGGTCTGAGACAAAAAGTAGCAGAAAATAAAAATGGCTAAAAATGAATTCACCTTTAAAAAATATTGAATGCTTCAAAAGGCAGCTTAACGTGGTAGATTTTTGTGGGATTTATTAGTCAACTCTTCCTGGTTTGATTTGTGACGTGACAATTGATCATCTGCAATTTATTAGAAACAACACATGAAAAATAGTGTAAGAGAAGCATTTTAGCTTCTGCTTTAGCATTTTTTTAGGCTTTTTCCCAAAGATACCATTCTCTGTTTTACTTTTTGCTTGCCTTGAAACATCCAAGTCTTTGCAAACCTCCTGGAAGCAGCAACAGTAATAGGGGGAAGATGAATCACGTCTACTTCACAGCGGGTGACTTCCAAAGGATGTTGGTCTTAGTCTTACTTTGTCTTCATCTGAGAAACCAAGAGAAACTGCTTCTGAGAAAGAAAGGAAGAAATATCAAAATAGAGAAAGCAAATACCAAAACAGAGACTGCAGAAATAAACCCAGATTGCCATCAACCTCCGCTACCCCAAAGGCATATTTCTTACATAGTATGTGCTGAAATGTTAATTGTTCTGTTAGCTCTTACTCCTCTTCATGCAGACTAAAGCTTGATGTATTTTACTTACTGCACAAGGGAAAATCCCTGCAGTCCACTGTCTATATTGTTAAATAAAGTAATTCAGCTTGTTTGGAGGTTTAGTTCAAACCAAGTTTGTTCAGCTTATGAATCAAACAAGACTCCAGGAGAGGCAAAGGTCTTGTCATCTTATATCATGGAACTTACCTATTTTATGATGATAACTTCAGCTTTTCAGCAGGTCTGTTACTCAGAAAGCAATACACAAAAAGGCAGTTCTTCTAGAGAAGAAAATTGGTTGCTATAGCGGTTTAAAATCCTTGAGGTCGTCTGTATTTCATAAAAACTGTAGGAGTCATGAGGTTTAATCGTTGCACTGAAATCTTCATTCCATACATTCCATACATTGTCTTTCTGCTCAATATTCTTTCCTATGCATCATTACTGTGCCTGAGACTTAAAAGGAAAATATCATCTGCCTAAGAGTTTATCAAGAATAATAGCAACAACTCTCAGTTTTGGAAGACAGCAAAATATTAAAACTGTTCATTAATTGAGTTTGCAGTCCAGTTTCTTTTCAATTCTTTATCTTGTGTCATTCTTCTTATGGCTCGGTTTTACATGGAAATTATACTTTTGTGACCAGAAATACCCTTTTGTTCTGCATTTTATCTGAAATTCTGTTTGTGTTCAAAGCCTTTAATTAAATATTAGAACAAATGTGTTAGTAAAGATACAGCTTTTTGCTCCTTAAAAAGTATTGAAACAATTTCTTAGTGTTCTAGACCAATTATAATCATGTTACAGTGTCCAGCAGGCTTGTTGAGTTCATTAATAATTCATACAAACTGCCATGGGTTTAAGGAAGGAACGAGACCACATATTGACATACGGGAGTGAAAGAAAACTCAAAACACTCTTTTGCAACCATTTTTTTTGTCAGAGTAAGGAGGGGATTGTATTATTTATGCTCTGAGAGACATAGGCTGAGGATACAGTTGCTATTGTAAGTCTTAGGGCTCTTTATTGGACAAATAACATATAAGCATGCAGTATGTCTTCTACATAGTGTGTCTTCTGCATATGTATGTATGCGTTTGCATATGTTTGTATGTATGTGCAGAGAGAGAATGTGATTCATAAGCCTTTATTATCATGGATTTGGGCTGTGTACGTTACTTAGAAATGAGAACCTGAGGTTCTGCAGCTCATTTAAACTAAAACCTTATCATGACGTTATATGTGCTTTGTACAGCCAATCTGTTACAGGGAGAGTTGTGTTAGAGAGTTTAAAAATATTCATTTGAAATATTTCCTGTATCTCTACCTAAAAGTGATAAATAAAAAGCATCAATTCTGACATGTCATTGTGATTCTCTCCAGTATTAGAAACTCGTGTCATTTCTGTTTTACTAGGAAAATGCATGTTAAAATAGAGAATTATGTGAACATAGGGTTTTTTTTAATAATCCTTATTATTTTATGAGTATTACTAGTTTTATGGGGGTTTTTTTTAGAATATTAGTGTTCATAGCATACACAGGTTAGCTATGGATGTATGTATAAATGCTGCATACATTTTTCTAAAGATACCTAATACAGCTAATTTAATCCCTTTTGGGATTACCTCACTCACAGGAGAGGCTGTGGGTGTCATGAGGCTTTTGTAAGTCAGGCAGCAACAGCCGGTGCTACAGCTCCTGTGAGACACTGAAGAGTTCAGGAAGGCAGAGCTGGAGGTCAGAGTGATCCGAGGCAAAGCTGGTACTTCATGCTGACAAACTAAGAATGTCGGTATTTTCTAACAGAATCGTAGAATAGTTTGGGTTGGAAGGGACCTTTAAAGGTCATCCAGTCCAACCCCCCTGCAATGAGCAGGGACATCTTCAACTAGATCAGGTTGCTCAGAGCCCCATCCAACCTGACCTTGAATGTTTCCAGGGTTGGGGCATGTACCACCTCTCTGGGAACCTGTGCCAATGTTTCACCACCCTCATTATAAATAATTTCTTAGAATCATAGAACTGTCTGGGTTGGAAGGGGCCTTGAAGATCATCTAGTCCAACCATCAACCTAACACTGCCAAAACCACCACTAAACCATGTCCCTAAGCACCATATCTACCCATCTTTTAAATACCTCCAGGGATGGCGACTCCACCACTTCCCTGGGCAACCTGTCCCAATGCTTAACAACCCTTTCTGTGAAGAAATTTTTCCTAATATCTAGCCTCCTCTGGCATAACTTGAGGCCATTTCCTCTTGTCCTATTGCTTGTTACTAGCAAGAAGAGGTAGACCCCCTGCCTCTTTACAATCTCTTTTCATGTAGTTGCAGAGGGTGATAAGGTCTCCCCACAGCCTCCTTTTCTCCAGGCTAAGCAACCCCAGTTCCCTCAGCCGCTCCTCGTAAGACTTGTGCTCTAGACCCCTCACCACCTTTGTTGCCCTTCTCTGGACACACTCCATCATCTCCATATCCCTCTTGTAGTGAGGGGCCCAAAACTGAACACAATACTTGAGATGGGGTCTTACCAATGCAGAATACAGGGGAATGATCACTTCCCTAGTCCTGCTCACCACACTATTCCTGATACAGGCCAGGATGCTGTTGGCCTTCTTGGCCACCTGGGCACACTGCTGGTTCATATTCAGGTGGCTGTCAACCAACACCCCCAGGTCCTTCTCTGCCAGGCAGCTTTCCAGCCATTCCTCCCCAAGCCTGTAGTGATGCATGGGGTTGTTATGACCTAAGTGCAGGACCCGTCACTTGGCCTTGTTGAACTTCATACCATTGGCCTCGGCCCATCAATCCAGCCTCTCCAGATCCCTCTGTAGAGCCATCCTACCCTCAGGAGGTCAACACTCCCACCCAACTTGGTGTCATCTGCAAACTTACTGAGGGTGCATTCAATCCCCTTGTCCAGGTCACTAATAAAGATATTAAAGAGAACTGGCCCCAGTACCAAGCCCTGTGGAACACCACTTGTGACAGGCCACCAACTGGATTTAGGTCCATTCACAACCACTCTCTGGGCATGGCCATCCAGCTAGTTTTTTACCTAGCGAAGACTACACCCATCCAAGCCATGAGCAGCCAGTATCCAGGATACTGGTATCCAGAATAGATTCCTTCTATCTAGTCTAAATCTACCCTCTTTTAGCTTGAAACCATTATCTCTTGTCCTGTTGAGACAGGCCCTGGTAAAAAGTTTGTCCCCATCTTTCTTATAAGCCCCGTTTAAGTACTGAAAGGCCACTATAAGGTCTCCCCGAGGCCTTATCTCCTCTGAGCTGAACAACCCCAACTGTCTCAGCCTGTCCTCAAAGGAGAGGTGTTCCATCCCTCTGATCTTTTTTGTGGCCCTCCTCTGGACTGGCTCCAACAGGTTCATGTCTTTCCTGTGCTGAGGGCTCCAGAGCTGGATGCAGTACTCCAGGTGGGGTCTCACCAGAGTAGAGGGGCAGAATCACCTCCCTTGACCTGCTGGCCACGCTTCCTTTGATGCAACCCAGGATACAGTTGGCTTTTTGGGCTGCGAGTGCACATTGTCGGCTCATGTCCAGCTTTTCATCCACCAGTACCCCCAAGTCCTTCTCAGCAGGACTGCTCTCAATCCATTCTCCACCCAGCCTGTATTGATATACCGGGGGTTGCCCCAACCCAGGTGTAAGACCCTGCACTTGGCCTTGTTGAACCTCATGAGGTTCACACAGGCCCACTTTTCGAGCTTGTACAGGTCCCTCTGGATGGCATCTTATCCCTCAGGTGTGTCAACTGCACCACTCAGCTTGGTGTCATCTGCAAACTTGCTGAGGGTGCACTCAGTCCCACTGTCTGTGTCACTGATTAAGATATTAAACAGTACTGGTCCCAATACAGACCCCTGAGGGACACCATTTGTCACCTATCTCCATCTGGATATTGAGCCATTGACCACTACCCTCTGGGTGCGACCATCCGGCCAATTCCTCATCCACCGAATAGCCCACCCATGAAATTAATCTCTCTCCAATTTAGAGAGAAGGATGTTGTGGGGGACTGTGTCAAAACCCTTACAGAAGTCTGGGTAGACAACACCCATAGCTCTCCCCTTGTCCACTGATGTAGTCACTCCATCATAGAAGGCCTCTAGGTTGGTCAGCCAGGACTTGCCCTTAGTGAAGTCATCCTGGCTGTCTTGAATCACCTCCCTGTCTTTCATGTGCTTTACATTGTTCCAGATGGAGCAAAAATACTGTTGAAGATACTGAGCTGCCCTCACTGTCCTGAAGCAAAACCTCTCAGCTTTTTTTGTCCTTATGGTGCTGTCCACTGGGGTGCAGCAAACTTGTACTTCCAGGAGTTTACCAGGGAAAAATTTTGGGGGCTGTACCATCACAACATTTCTGCTGGTGGATTATGAAGCCCAAGTGTCCACGCACTGGGGCTGTGGACCAAATACCACGCCTGCCTTCTGATAGGGGCCATGTACTCATCCTCATCTCACTCCAGCCCACAGCACTGTGCACTGAAAGAGCAGTGATGAGCTCCCGAGCAGGCAGAAGCATGTCTTGGCCAAGAGACTGGTGGAGCCCAGGACCTGCAAGATCACGCTTTCCAACCCCTGCGCTGAGAGGCTGCATGGGCAGGGTGCACAGGGGCCTTTGGGGAAAGGGACTGTAAGATCAAGGAAGAAAGACCAACTGTGGGAGGTGATTGAGGAGATCGTGGGAGAAGGTTACATACAGGACATGAAGGTTAACATACATAGTGCCATCTTCTCCCAGGCAGTCTTGCTGTCTGTTGTGTGTTTTGGCTGGGAGGTGGCAGTCCTTCATGGTCCAGTCTTTGTTGTCTGACTTCCTTGCAAGCTGTTGATGATGCACAGCATTTGGTAGAGCAGCCTCAGAGAAATCCTGTGGTGCATGCCATCTTGTAGTTAACTGTGCAGCATGGTGTTGCAGTAACCTCACGCTGGGTCTTCCCACCTCAAGCTGATGGCACCACTGTTACATGGCAATAGCTGGCCAAATTCCAGAAGTTCAGAAATTTAGGGAAAGGAGTTTTGAAAGTCGTGTTCTGGCATAGCAAGGCAGGTGCTATTTCCCAGCGCAGTGTGTTGAATATGGCCTCTGGTAGTAAAAGCTTTGCTCCAGAAGAAGCCTGGCCAAGGTGAAGCACAGCGTGGATGTGCCTGTTGCTTGGAGCAAGTGAATTAAAGCCATTATCATAAGCATTCCTGTCTTGATCCCCTTGGCTCGCAGAACTGAAGCTCAGCCTAGGGTGAAACTACCAGAGGCTGTTAAGAGGCAGCATTTTGTGCCTCAGCTTGCCATTGCATTAAATAATTCATTGAATCTGACCTTTCAGAGCAGTACATTGTAGCTAACGAATGAATATAAAAAGGAAAAAGAATATCAAGTGGGAGTAGGGAGGCAATAAAAACTTTATACATAACCATAGAAGGTCTGCAGTGCTGTCTGTTCCCGAAAATGTGCCGATAATTGGATGTAGTTTGGGAAGAGCAGCAAAAATGAGCCAGAAGTTGTCCCCTTTATGAGAGACATAAGCAGCTCAGCCTAGTTAGGTTATCGCGGGAGAGATCAAGATGGCTTTATCTGAATGTGGACATCTGAACAAGGAAGAACCTGGATAGCTGGCACCTCTTTGACTTGGTAGAAAAGTACAGACCAGCCCTAAGAAACTGCAGCTAGTAACACCCAGAGAGATGACAGAGAGGGTGCTGTGCTCATTCTCTGTCATTTCAACTGTGAAAATGAGAATCTTGTATCTGTTTGGAAAGATGTGCTGTAGCTCAAGCAGAAGTTAAGGCCTTCACAAAACATCGACTAACGGGGGATGTTAGCGGGGGAGTTTGTGTTTTGCAGGAAATCCGATCTAGGTTTTATGTTGTTGTTAGGATCTCTGAATGCATAGGAGTAATAAGACTGCCCTTTCTCTCATACCTGAATTCTGACTATGAGCAGCTCAAAAAGCTGTGCTCAGTCCCTGTGGGATTATCAGCCTTTACTGGGAAGGTGTGACTTTTCTGGGAAGGTGGCAAAGCCAGTAGCCTTATCGTACAGCAGTAACTTTCTGGTCTTGGGCTCTTGCTCACTGTCACCCATGCCCGTGTTCAATCTAATTGCACTTAGCATCATGCAGAGTGTCTTTCAAGGGCTTGCCCACAGCTGGATGTGTTCTACTGCCTTGCAGCCTCACCAGGTATAGATGCTATACAGGACATTCTTTTTTCTCTTTTTTTCTTTTTTTTTACCTTTATTTTGAGGTGTGCATTATTTCACTGGAGCTAGTGAGCTGTTTTTTGAGTGAAAGTCAAATGCAGCATAAGAAGCAGTTCCTTTCCTGGTACACGGTGCTGAACACACACAGTTTACAGTGTGTTTCCTTCAGCTTTTAGTACTAGGGGTTTTTTCTGCACTAAATGCTTGGAGAAGTTCTGTTTTGGCAATTGCAGCTCTGAATGTCAGAAACAGTAGGAAGAAATAATAATTTGGTTTGGTTGTACTGTGGTGAAGATTATGGCATAAGTGCCTTAGTCTGATAGGATTTACTGATCTAAGACATAGTTTTTATTCAAGCAACAGTTTATTTACAGTAGCAATTAATTACACCTAGTGCCTTGCCTAGAAAGACGACATTTTACCAAAGCATGCAGTAACTACTTTGAATAGCTGCTTTACTGCACATTTTTAAAATGTATTCATATGTTACGCTTTATATATTTCACAGAAAGCATAGTCTATTGAGTAAATAGTAAACTTTAAAAAACTATGCCAATATGTGCTTGTATAAGTGTTTGATAGATGCTTGTGAGCAGCTAAATTGTCTCAAGCAAAAAATATTGGGATTTTGAATTGCCTGCTGTCTTCATAGTACTCTCTTTGTGACAGATTACCAATATCTTCATGAGAGTTTTTCCTTCAGCTGCTGCTTTAGAATAATTACAATGCTTTTGCATATATGTCATTAACAATGAGGGGGGAAAAAAAGCTCTTGTCAAGGCTGTTCATTTAGATATCTGATGCATGAGACAGAATAATATGAGTTTTCCAGTAGGATACCAGTTGCTGCTCGTGGGGCATCACCAATGCACTGTTTTGGTATTTCAAAGAAGGTAATATCATTATAAACATGGATTTTTATGTCTAGCTTAATTTATACAGACAAATGTCAGTGGCTCTTTGGTCCAAAATACATTTTTTATGATAGCTGTTTAACAATACTGTTATCACTGTAAATAGAGCAACAAAATATAGCATTTTGCAATTATTAAACATGATACAGTGGTAGTGATAGTGCTGTTTCCCCTTATCCTGCCATTGCCAGATCAATTACAACTCCTGCCCGTTGAACAGCCAAGTGCAAATAAAGCAATTCTGCAGCTTTGTAAATTAATTATTTTTTATTTACCTGAGAGAGATGATGATTTGGTTTTGCAGGCACAGAGCATAATGCCCGTTTCATTTTTTGTTTAGGGACAGCTCTGAACATGATTCGTATTCTGTATGTTGAATCTATAAATGATGTGTCCGTAACTGTAAATGCTAAAATGTATACTGCCTGCTTCTAGAAATACTTACCTTTTGCTTTCTGGGAAGAAGTGCCTACTCGTTTAAGGCTTTGTTAAGCGAAACATTTGACAAAGATCTCTTAAAAGGGACAGGAAAGGAGTTGCTTTGGTACCTGTGCTTAGTTTTCTTGGGAACTATGGAGCAATGTTCATCCTCCAGCAAAATGAGTCCGATCCAAAGCCTGCTGAAGATTGTGGAAACCTTTTGATGGATTTTAGGGAGATTTGGATCAGGCTGTTTATGGATTACCTCATGGATTAGTTGTAGTGGCTCTACTTGTAGCCTTCCAGTTTATTTAAGATATAGCTGTCAAATGGTGGAATAACACGCTTTAAGAAAGCATTTACCTATCTGATCTAGAGTAATTCAAGGAGTGGTTTTGTGACATGCCGTTCCTGATGGCTAGTCATGCTGGCTCTCCCTAATTCCCTCCCTTCACTTTGCCATCACTCTTCGTTCTCTGAAACTGGGTGCCTACCAAAGCACCAAGGCACCTCAGAGAACATGAGGTGAAGATTAGGTGTTTCAAGTAGGCCAAACCCATTTTTAAGGTAACGCCATATATTGCAATACAAAACCATAGAGGAATAAGACACTGGAGGCGTTTTTAGTGTGTTAGGTTTTATGACTGTACAAATGACAATAAATTACATTTGTAAATAAATGAAACGTGTAGAGGTTTAAAATTTTTGTGGTTGTTTTGTGCCTCAGTAGGATAGTCTATGCCCTAACTTTACTACCATTTTTTCCCTGCATCACCCTCTGTTTGTACCAATTTCACATCAGCATCTCTGGGGCAGGGTGCAGACGCGCGTGGGGCATAGTGGAGAGCTGTCGTAGCTTGCAATAGCAGTCTTCAGCTTTTTTTTCTACCTACAAGAGAAAAAACAGTGGATATTTTTTTATGTAGTTACCGAACAATAGCAGGCAGTTGGAAGTCCTTTCCCTATATTTCTCTCATGAGCCCAAATTAAACCGTTAGGTAATTTTGTTATAAATTGTGGCATTCATGTAAATGGGTGAAAATCTGAGTCTTGTTTAAATGGAAGAGCCCAGTCCTGTTGACTGCAGAAAGAGCATAAAATCATAAGCTCTGAAAGACCAAAAATGCAAAAACAGAAGATACAAGTTTATCATAGCTGGGCTCATGGCTTTTAAGTCATGGTAGGCTTTGATACACCATTATTTAATGCGTGAATTTGACAGCACTGAGATAAAGTTTCTGATACAAATCAGTTCATCTTCTTTTTGCTGAGGCTGTTTTACTACGAAAAGAGGTTAGAGGGGGAGGAAATGGAGACCATGCCCAGAAGAGCTGCCTTTGCCACATCTCCTCTGCTACTCCTCTCTTCATCCTCTTCCTCACAAGTGTTATGTGTAGTTTAACCATTTATCTGACGGATTGTAAGAAGTACCTTTTTATGTGTGATCGCTACCATCTTTACAGTAATTATAATAATGGGAAAGTTTTTTAATTCAAATTTTGTTGCTTTTCATGTTTCTGTTTTTATTTTCCTTAAGTTAGTTGGTTTAATTTTCCAGTCCTCAGTACAGTGTTAGAGATGGAAACCTAAAGCAGGCTGAATCAGAAATGTCTCCCTATTTCAAATTCTGACCTATTAAAATATAGCTTAAATAAGTAAAACAAAATATGTGGTTAATTGATAGTACCCTTCTTTACAACATATATTGTAATGTGAAATCATTTTGCTTCCTGAGCTAAGCATTTTGTGCTGAGAAAGTTCATTAGATTCAGAACTTACAGTTACATTCCATATAACAGAAACTTCAGTGGTGATTGCTGAAGTTCAGGAGAACTTTGATGAGAAGCAAATGTCAACCAAAAATGTCAGTACCATGTGTACTGGCTAACGTCTGAATGTGAGCATTATCACGAGCTTTTATGAAACAAATTAATCACTTGGAAGGGGAATACAACAATTTAGGAATCACCAGACCAAATCAGATCCAAAGTCCATTTATTCCAGCATTTTGTATCTGGTAGGACAGGTTCCAGTTGTTTCAGAGAAAGGTCAGAGAGACCACACGATGACTTGTTTGCAGAATGTTCTCTCTTGGGGAAGATTTATTTCTAGAACCCTTTTAACTGGAAAAAGCATAAGTGGGTTTTTTTCCTCCCTTCATTTTCCTACATATCCCCTAACAGTCCTGAATACTCTTGGTAACTCCTGGTCATTTTTTTTTTCCCTTAAAAAGCAACACAACAAGAATCTACAGATTCCTGTTTTCCTCTTTTCTCTCCAGCACACTATAACCTACAACATTATCTTCCCTTCATTGGCTGCACATGTAATCAAAGACCTCCTTAATGAATATATATATAATATGGATTCTTCAAGTGGAAACCATAGACTTATCTTTGTCTTCCCCTTTCCCTTCTACCTTCCCCACTGTAGTGCACAGGAATGACACTGTGTGCAGATCTCACCCTTATTCTGCAGAGGGAAAGGACTCATATGTTTCCAGAGCAGTATAATTTTCCAAATTACTTGTTAGTAATTTGTAGACCGACAGGCGGTAGGTGGCATCTGAAGGAGCTGGAATATTTCCCAGCCTAGGATACAGGAAGAAAAGACCACGGGTTGGAGAGGAGCCATCCCTTCTGCCCTTGCTCCTCCAGGCGAGCTCGGTGGGCAGCCAAGGCAGCCTGCCACTCCTTTCATCTCCCTCCCCAAAAGCCAGCTGAGATAAAAGGAGTGGCAGGTCTAAAGTCAACGTAACATAGCTGTAGGGATCTATAAGCATCTCCAGTGGCTGGCTTTGTGTAACCAATGAATTTGTTTTGCAAGCCACCAAATCATGGGTGGCCTTTGGGACAACTGGAATTTTTTGCCCATGGCCAGAAAAGGAAGAGGTCTTCAGGCCTCTGCTCAGATGGGGACACTGCCCGGACATAGAGCAAGGCAGCAGCAGCACTGCGAGTGAAGCACAAAGTCACCACCACAGTTTGCAAAATGTTGAGATGCATCAGGCTGAATAAATAGGTTAATGATATTGGCAACAGCAGCACGCAGAACAGCAAAGCAAAAGTTAGACATTTGGTCTCACAGGATGAAGCAAAAAACTCGGAGAGTGTATTGTTTCTAATTGCCTTTAAAACTGCTAATAGTACATGGTTCAAATGCTGAACTTCTGGGTTTTGAGGGGCAAAGATCACCTTCATAGGTGACTTTCCTGAAACTTCCCGTCTGGAGATTGGATCTTCAGAAGAGCCACAGGGAAGGTATGAACTTTGAACGGTTCTCGGGAAGCTGCAGCTGGGGAGAGGGTAGAGAGAGGGAAGCAAACAAAATAAATCCTCTCAAAGCTCTCTGATCTCCCTCCTCCACTTTTCTTTTTAATGATTAGCTTTGAGAATCTGATTCTATAAGGATACTTCTCTCCCCTGCCTCTTTTCTTTATACGATTTTGTGGCTGTTGATCCTTTGTAGGCTAAGAGCTCATGCCCTGAGATTATTTTAGCATCACTGAAATGCAAAAAGTCAGGATAGGACAGAATTAGGGAATGAAAAATATCTTGAAAATAAATAAAAAAGGGATTTGCAGGATTTAAAAAACTTTTAATAGTTGGATCATTATCTGTAGAATAACAGGTTAATAATAATTTTGAACTCTTATTTTGTTATTCTTCTCTTGCCATACATGACATGAGGAATTAGTGAAATGCACCTGGCAGGTTTTGTATCTAGTTGGGGTTGCAGGTGGTAAAAATGCATGATCAGTGTTTTGTGACCTATCTGTTTAGATCTTGTTCTTGCTCTCATCCACTTTTTGCTGACAGATTCAACCTAAAGGCAAAATGATTCTTGCTAACATGTATGTGAAAAACTACTGACCGTAGATGTGAAGAAACTGCGAGTCAATACTCATAATCTAGCACTTTGCATCAGCGGTAAATGTAATTTTAAAATAATGTTTTAATTTGCTTTTTTTAAATCACATTTGCAGTCTAATTAGACTCCAGAGAAGTCTCCAGGTTGCCCAGAAAAATTACTATGTGTCTACATAATGAAGAATATTATGTCCATTGGAACATAGGAGATGTTACGGTGGTTTCTGTCAGACTCAATTTTGACAAGTCTATTTTTAATCTTGCAGTTTGAGATATAGCCTTTAAAGAACATGTATCCTTTGCATGCTAAATGCTCTGTTATGTTCCCTTTGAGAACTGAATTTTAATGCACATCCTTGGAACAAGGAATTTATTCTTGAGCAGAGAGATCATTGTCAGTGTGTACAAATGAAGAAGATAAGACTTTTGAAGCTTTTTTTTGATGCTTATCTCATGATTGCAGCTGAAGTGAGGGATATTTGTGGTGCCTAACGACTTTATCGACTAGCTTTAAATGAAAGTCCTCAACATACTAACGATGAAACAGAAGTATCAACTGTTTGAGAGAAGAAGGGGGTATTCACCCAAGAGAAGAAAACTCCAACCCCCTAAGGTTGTTCTTTATAGGAGTTATTTTGTAGAAGGGAAACCTTGATATCGCTTAGTTTTTTTGACTTGTTGAAGTTGTTTTGTTTGCCTGTATGGGAGACCCTTTTATGCAGCATCCTTGAGTTGGCTCAGGCTACAAGAGTCAGCCCTGCAGTGACCAAAGCCAGGTGGTGGAGCAGAGGTGCCCACAACCCTGTGTGCAGCCCACAGAGCAGCCTGCTGGCATGTTTGGACGTGTGGCTTTTTGAACAATAAAACTGCTCCCATACCTGATTGAAAATTCACCTCTATGAGGTCCAGCTGTTTAGAGTTGGGCCTTTAGCCCAAAGTAGTCACCTGTAGCCACACTGAAGGTGGGAGAGACTATTTGCAGCCGTCCATCTGATTACAGAAGGCATCTAGAGAAGTACTCCAAGCTGTAGGACCTCATGCCATTAAGCAGCCCGAGGTGAATCTCTCCGCCGAAGTCCTGTTAGGAGGGGTGCCGGGGGTGGACGGAGCCTCTCGGCTGCGGTCTCTCACCTTGGCCCATTTGCAATTCACAGGCGAGCATCTCCCTGCTCCGTCCCTGAAAACCCGCCGGCCGCCGGCGCAGCCCACGCTGGCAGCGCTGGCTTCTGCCCGCAGGCGATGCTTATTGACAGGATGGCGCAGAGCTGCAGCAGCAGCGTGCCCTCACCCCTGTGGGATAGCGGCTCCTGCGTGGACACCACTGGCCTGAGACAGCCCTGCCTGTTTAAGCGTTTTGTGTCAAAAAATGGCTCGATACAGCAGAGCGGCTGTGCTCAGGGCAGGGGCTGGGGCCTTGCCGGAGCGGTGTCTGGGCCTGTGCCTGGGCATGGCATGCTCCCTGCCCAGCGCCGTGGGCCTGGAGCCCTGCGGTGCCGGGCGGCACAGCTCCAGCGGGTCCCCCCTCTGCAGAGGGGGCTAAGCGCTCTGAACCGCCCCGTCAAGCCACAGGGGATGTAAATCTAGCTGGAAAAAAAAAAAAGAAATACGAGTATACCCGATAAATTATTTAGAAAATGCCTATAAAATTAATTTAGTAAGTCGTATGAAGTCAGTCCTTTCTTCTTTTTCCCCCTATACCAATATCCATCTTCCCTCCTACCACCTTCTGGCTGCAGCGACACGGCGAGTTACGTATTCGCCTCCTCCACAAACAGCTTCGCTCCTCCCCCTCACCCTTTCCCTAAAGAGCAGAGAGAGGTTTTACTGTCCTTCTCCTCAGTCCTGACCCTCACCCACAGCTTCTAAGGAGCAGGAGAGGACAGTGATAAAACTGGTTAATTTTTCACTTTTTTTTTTGCTGCAGCGCAGCAGTGCTGCAGAGGCGGTGGGCTGGGGCTGGCCTGAATGCAGCACGTGTGCGAATCCTATCCCCGAGTGAACTTTAATCAGGCTGGTAGGGATAACGAAGCACCGGCTTGGCTCTGGAAGTGTGGGCGTTTTCCTGAGGGTGGGGGATATAACTGATATTGAAGAGGGCGGCATCGTATTTTTACTGCTGTTGTTGCCCATCCTATCTAGACTAAAGCTCACGTTGGCGCGTCCGACTGCACTGCAATTATGTCTTCATTTGTCTGTGTAGATAGAAGAATGCAACTGTTCAGCATTTTATGCTTGGTTTGTGTCTGCAGGGTAATTTTCTCCCCTTTTCAAACATTCCTTCCCCCCCTGTATTTTGCAATATTTTTGGATTTACCAAGGAAGAATTTCGGCTTAAGTGTAATTTAAGTTTTATCTTAAGGACCACGTTTACATGCAGTGTACATTTGCTTTGTAACTTTTCAGTGCGACTTCTATTAGTGATTCTTTGTCCCAAGGAAAATGTAAAACAAGTTATGTAGTTCTAGTGATATAAAAGGGGAAAACAATAAAAGGTATAACAACATAAATACATTATAAAGTTAACCAGCATAAATATTTGGATGTATTAAATGAAAATTAACAATGTGATTTTGAAAGGTTGGACAGAGCTTAATATAGAATAGATTTTTAAAGTCATATCTTATTAATTTTAGCACAATAAACAAATACGTCCTGTAAAAAAAAAAAAAAGGGGCGAACCTTTGAATTTTAAACATGGATATATGGTATATATTAATGGCAGGACTTTTTAATAACTAATGCAATTTAACAGAAGCAAGTGGTTAATTGGCTGGCAATAATTCTGACACAATTTCTCCTCATATCAGTCTCCACCTTAAATATATTAAGTAATGTGTAGGGACACAAATATAGGCAAACAGGTTGCATGTCGGGACTGCTGCTGTCTGAATTACTGTACCACGTACATGGTAGCTTAAGAAGAATAGCCTCTTTGGCCGCCCATCCAAATCATTACAAAATCACATTTGCCATCACTTACACTGCTTCAGTGGCACATGGATATGTCTTTGGCATCTGACCAACCAATTTTCTATTCCAGACTCAGTAAGCAAAAATCATTCTGCATTAGTCTCTGCAGATCCATCAATCCATCAATTTTCTAACCTTGCAGATATTATTATTATTATTGTAATAATAATACCCACAAAGCTGAAGCCACTGGCCACTGAAACTTTTGTTAATGAGGAACAGAATGAATCTTGTTTTGTTGGAACATTTGTGTCTTAAAACTATTTCCTTCAATCCTTAAATTATTTAAAACATGATAATAGCAATGTGTTCTATAACAAAGAGTAGAGATGCTCTTAGATTGGAGCAGATAGTCTGGTTCCAAAAAAGCAGATAAGACTTAAAAGCAAAAATAATAGTGTTCAGGCATCTGGAAGAAAAATACCATTTATTCTTTGAATGAATGTTTTTTTTTTCTTAAGGAACAGTAATAAAGCCAATAATATTGAACTGAGAACAGTATATAATATAGTGCTTGCAAATACAATATTCTTCAGAATTCAAGAGCTTTATCTCATTTCTGACTGCATCTTCCTCTTCTTAATTTCTCTTTCTTTATTGGCTGGATTACTTAGAGCTAAGATAATGTCTGTGAAGGACTTCCAACACAAAATGGCCCTATGTGAATGTTACGCATTATGAATAAAAACTCAGATAACTCTCTAAAACAAGATGCTCCTAAAGCATTTAACATTTAATCAGCAAAATTCCTCTGATGTTCTATTTTTTTAAAAGCATTAAGGAAAAGAAAGAATTTAATAGCTGCAGGAATGAAGGATGTATGTGAACACCTGACCTTTCATTACTACATACACAATGCCCTAACCTGAAAGTGAAAATGCCAGTGCTGTACAGATTTTGAATAGCAGCTGCATTGATTATGTAATGATTACTATTGCTACAAGTGAAAATGAAACTCTGGTCATAAAAGATGGTAGTTAATCTGTCACGTAGTAAAAATATCTTTAAGATTTTCTCATTTTTAGTAATCTTTCTTCCTCTTTAATATGTAATTCCCATAGATCTTTTTTGCAATCTTACTGATACAGGCATCGTTCCTCTAGTTTCTGACGTCTTCAACTATCTTTTATTTCACTTCCTTATTTCCGATTTGAAATGTGTTTTTAGAGAACATGATCTCTTCCTTTCTCAGCAGGGAACAACGAGTTTATATCAGTGGTTATTTTAATTCATTGCCATAATTATTTATTCAAAATGTTTGCCATTAGATAATGCATTTTATTGAATTACTCTTTTTATTGATCCCTTAACTGCCATACTATCTAGATTGACCAGACCTCAGTGTGCAAAACATTGCACCACCATACAGAGTACATCTACTCTCTGTCCAAAGTACGTCCACCTATGACAAAAATCAGAGTAGGGGGATACTGTTGGGAGAGTAGAAGCACTAACGAGGCAATATTGCACTATATTAATATCAGTATATCAACTACCTAACTTTTGTCAAGACTTGGTAGGCAGAGGAGAGCTCCACCGGAGGCAGGGTTTCCCTGTCGAAGGCAGCAGTGTCAGTTTGCCTGCTGACAGAAGGTGCTGTGACCATCACAGCAAGGGCACTTCCCTTCACATCCTTTCCATGCCATTGTGGCCATAAGCAGTCACTTGTCAGTCCAGCTTTGGTTTCATGCTGCACCTTACTTGTTCAGTCACCAGTGCAGTTTTAAACTGCCTATGGCCTGGGCACGGAGTTATATTTCTGTGAAATCAGACAGTAGGTGTGCCATGAAGTTTTTGTTGGGCTTCTTTGCTACCTTTCTGGCATTAGCTGAAGGAAAGACAATACCTGATGCTGTATGAAATCTGACTTAATGAAGTTTCTGAGCATGCTGGTACCGATAGACACTGTTGACACACTGTTCCAGAGCTGTGCAGCACGCAGCCACAGATTTTTCAATCTGGTGCTGGAAGCCTGATTTAGTGTATTGTCAATCCATGACCATAGCTGTTGATCTTTTGCTACCGATTTTTTCCCTGATACTGGGTGACTATTCAAAAAATTACTTTCTTCCCCATTGTCAAGATGTCCTCATCTTAAGCATGCTGCTCTGCTACTTATAATGAAAAGAAGTATCTCAGCATTGATGAAATCAAAACTTTCAAGTCCCATGGGGCATGAGAGGTCTGCTGCAGCCAGACTGGAGAAAAACATTATTAAGTAAAGGGATGATCCTTACTTTGTAACATGGTGTCAGCAAAAACAGACATTAAAAATAAACTATTAGAAGAGAAAATGTCTTTCCTAAGTGAAAATTTATGTTGTGTCTCTTTGAAAGAAAAAAATAAGAAACCAACAAGGCTTCATTATGTGAATATTAGAGTTATATTCACTCTCTGAAACACCCTTTTCAGTTGCTAGATTGTCTTGTTAATCTCTTTTCAACTGAGATAAGTGAATGGAATAACACCAGTCTTCAGGGTTTGGAAAGTCACCTCATCATTTCTTTGAGTCCCTTAAACTTCATTATTTTGTCTGTTTCCACTGTTGAGGTAAAACTTCAAATGACTATGTGACTGCATCAAGAAGTCTAAGCAACTCCTGAAAATTCAGTAGAGCACAAGAAAGCCTCTCTTAATCGAATTCAGATAATGTAGAGGAACATCTGGGACCTGTACAGAAAAGCACTCAAGGTGTTTCAGTCCTTTTCTTTTCCTCTCCCAGGTAAATGAACTCTGAATCCAGTTGGAACATCCAGATGTATTTACAAAAATATAGAAAATTAGAAAAATGTTGTAATTACATTTAACATTTTTCAAATTATATTTTGCTGTGACCACGTATGCAACTGTAACAAAGTCATGATGGCTCCATTTTTGAAAGTTGAAGTTAAGAAATGACAGAGTAATCGGAATAGATTTCATAATCATTGCTAGGTCTCTGGTGGCTGCACCAGGGAATTGGTTCATGCCACTCTTTCAAAGCGTAATCTTTCATGTCAGCGTTGGGTTGGATTTTGTGGAACGGTTAGAATTTACCATGTTGTGCATTTTGTTCTGCAGCCTCGGTGTTTCAGTACAGTCCAAGTTCCTGGAAGTCCTCAGTAAATGTGTTAGTGCAAAAGTTAAGTGATCCCAAGTTAATTGCATGGGTTTAACGCACCTGAGCAGTGTGTAAAGTGGGCAGCCGTTGTGTGCCTGCCGGCGCCTGCACGTGGGCAGCTGCAGAGTGGGAAAAGAGAGTTGCACTTAGCTCACTTCGGGACCCTGTCTGAAAGGGCTCGCTCAAAATGCCCACAGAAATGCCATTTAAAAGTCATTGCAGTCTGATGGAAACAACACAGTCTGACAAATAAAGATCAGAAATTTTCAGGAGAGTGGAACTGCCCTTTCCGTGGTGAGACCACCCTGTTCTGTAAATATTTTGTTTTGATAGTATTGTATAGCACCATTCCTAAAGATACCTCAACAATAGACATCTTGGGGCTGGCTTATGTTGCGCTTTGTTCATTAAACTTTGAGAATTAACTTTTCCTCAGCACTGCTGAGGCTTTGGCAGTTAATGACAGGGAAACTAGCACTGAAACGTTGGCGTGGATGAGTGACCTGAGAGACCAATATTATCCCGCTTTATCTGTCTTTGATCCTTTAAAACTAATGTGCAGAAAGTCTAATTAGAAGAGGACAGCTGAACAATTAATTAATAGGGGAGTAAGCGCTACGTTTTTCTCCTTGGCAGTATGGCATCTTCATGCAGCGTGAAGTAATTTATGCTGTGATCATGTGGCAGTAGCATGCTAACAGTCAGACTTGGTGAAAGTCTCGGTCCATCAGATACACATGCATGCCCATCTGGCTCTCGGTTTTCACACTGGCCAAAACGAGCAAATACTGATTCTGTTGGAGTAGACAACTCCAGTTTTAGTAACTCCTCATATGTCCTCTACTCCATCTTGAGGTTTAGCATCGAATTCTCTCAGGGGCTGAGGTAGACCATCATGGGTCTGTGTAGGTAAGAAAATGGTTTCCTGAGGAAGGCAGCCTAGTCAATGTAGAGTTTTCTGCATATTGCTGATATTCAGAGTTGTGCTCCAGAATTAATTGTACTAATGTAGGAAGAAGGAGCTGGTAAGACACTGTCTGGTAGAGGATCACAGGTAGCATCGCTCAGCAGTTAGATCGCAGCATAACACTGCTGTTGATATTCAAACAGCCTTACCAAGGCACTCTTGTACAGCGCGCACAGGTATTTACTGTTTGGCTAACGTTTTCGTAACTCAGTTACAAAGATTACAGCCTTATAGTGGAGAATATAAGCAGCTGGACAACTTTGTGTATTTGTGGAGAGAAGGATTATTTTGGCTAGAGGTAAATACAGGTCTTCATAAAGCACTCAAATTCAAGAACAACTTCTTTATAGGGCTCACCTTGCCACAGTGCTAATAAAGGAGAAAACGGAGTGAATTTGGTACATGTGAAAGCTTGACAGATGGACAGCCTTAGAGAATGGGAGGCTTTTTTTATTCTCAAAGCCTTTACTGCAGAGGCATCTGAAATGGCATCTCCTGTATGAAAACCCGCCAGCGTGCCACAGCCCTGATCTAAAGGGACCACTTCTATCGGAGGAAGCGAGTGTAATTCAGCCTGCAGACACGCTCGCTTCTTGGCCCCTTATGGAGACTGCCAACAAGGGTTCCAATTAGTGCCAGCTGCAGACTGTGACGATTTTAAAGATTGACTTTCACACCATGCCAGACCTTTAAAAGAAAGAAGAACATTTATATGAAATGCAATTTGCTTTGACAGTAATTTTCTGTATGCTATTATTGAAGTTATTTATGTTCAAATCAGAGTATCTTTTCTCTCAGCTGTTTTTCTGCTGCTGTTTGACCCTGCAGTGCAGTAATAATCCTGTGCTTATATCTTTTATACTTTATGTGGCAGTGGTCATTTCAAGCATCCATTACTTGCACAGTTTTTAGGGCTCAGACATTCCAACAGGAATCCTGTAAAATTCCTAGATTCTTGTGCAGATTGCTTCTGCCGCTGCAAGTCCTCACATATTTAATGGCAGGCTTAAATTTTAAGGACCTTGTGAAGCAGCGGGGCTATTCAAATGAAACTGTGGGGTTCAGGAGTTCACAAGTTGAAGTTGCTTGGGTGTCAAGAGTATTTCGTTGTATTGACAGTGAGGCTAAGGGCAAGTAGTACCATTAGTGGTGGAAGAAGCAGCCACCTGCTTTCTAAATATCAGTGTGATCCCTTTGCCTTCTGACACCGGGCATTCCAATGTGCCCTCCCTATCTCCAAAAATAAGACCTGAACACCATGGTCTTTGTGTTCTGTGCTCTGTTATCCCAGGAAAAAACAGCACGCAACCTGATGTTCCCATTCATCTCTTAGGTTGTTCCTTGTGTCCACCCCCAAAGCAAGACCTTGGCCTCATGTCCCATCTCCTCCACCCACAGACCATACAACCTTACTCCTCCTCCCCAAACTGGGACCCCACACCTCACCTTTGTGGTAGGGTACCTTATTTCATGAGTCTCTTGCTACCTTTCTTGCCTGCTGTGCTGCTGCAACTGTCTTCTGAGATGGAGTTGGGGAAGTAATGCCATGCGTGGCATACCCTGCCTTGCCTGCATAGCATGATGGCAGGATAGACCACATCTAGCTCTGTACAGGATCTTCAGAGAGGCTTCCCGGAGGTCAATGCAGCCAGCTGAACAGGCAGAGACTGAAATCCCACTGCAACCCTTCAAGCAGTTCTTGTGCCATGTATTGGCAGCCTCTTGAGAAAGTAAATTTTTCTGTGTTCCCCTAAAAATTGTCTAGAAAATATCCTCCTCCTGGGCTTGGAGAGGTCAAATTCTTCACCTTCTGCTAAAGCAACGTTCATCTGTGGATAGATGTAATCAAGAGGCCAGAGGCGACCTGCCCACAGTAGCATGGCTTCCAGCCTAGTTTAATCTATTGTGTTTCTCATTTATAAGCTACTGAGTCATGGCAACATTGCCTGTAGTTTGTGTGCTGCACTGTTACCTTTCGAAATGGAGGGGGAAGATCCACACACACCATGGCTCTCACTGGAGGAGTTCTCCAGGGCAGAGGAGCTGGACTGTGTGGGCTTTTAGCTTGTGTATTTGTGTTTGCACAGCACTGCTTCTCCTGTGACAAAAATAGCCGTGGGGAAAGGCATAGTCTTCCTAAAGCCTCTGTCCCCTTGTCCCTCTGCATTGTTTGATGTGTGTCAGTGAATACCGAGTTTGTTCACTAGCTTATCAGGGTTCCCCTAGTCCACTCAGGCAGGTTGGCATCATTGCAGGACCTGGAGGCGTGCTGGGGGGGGGGTGCTGCATGATAACATCAAAGGATGAGTCAACACTGGGTTAAGATGGATCTACTCTGTCCCACCAAGGTCCCTCCAGAAGATGTCACCGGCCCTGGAAATAAATCTAAGCAGAACTCTGGGCAGTCTGTTCTTTTTTGCAGAAACTGTTCTCATGATAAAAGTCTGAAGAAGTGAAATCTGAAGCTTCCCTAGGTGAAGAAAACTACTGTAGAACAGGTTTTATGTAAAAATGTATATACAGCTCAAATCAAAATGATCTTTTGAAATAATTCAAAATGTACTACAACAGAGTGACTTTGCAAACTCTTTGTTCATTGTTACTGCCTTAATCTTCATGATAATGAAAGACATTCAAATGCTGAATGATTTTTCTCTAGCCTAGATGCTAGAATTTGAAGATGAGTTCCACTTAGCTTTGAATAGGGCATTTGAGGTAACTTGTTGCATTTTGTAGTTAGTTTTTGACCCACTGATTTTCGTTTCCTTACTTCAAAAATGTAGTGTGAAGCATACTGCAGATCATTGCATCACACTCCATAATTGTGAAATTCAGACCTTTCTCATCAATAGTGAGACCCAAAGGGAAACAGAGGATCCTGAAGTAGCAGAGAACAAAGCATTTCAAAACAAGAGTTTTAGAATTTGATGTTTGGTGTGAATGAAACAGAGATAAGTTATGGTTAAGAGAAAGATTTTTTCTTAATTGCTTTCCCTGTAAAAGAAATTATTTATTATATGTCAATTCCTAATTTGTTCATCTTCACTGGGAGAGAAACCTAGTACTTCTCTAGTATGTAAAATTGCTGAAAGCTTTTAAATTAGCATTAACAATATTTTTCCATTCTCAGTTCTTAAGATTGAGTACAGGTACCATACCTCTTTTGTCTACTTGTATGCTATATTTGCTGTAGGACACATATGAAGAACAGAGCCACTTATCCCATATGTCTCAGATACTGAGAGTCCCCCCCATCTCCCCCATCTGCCCCTGCATCCCTTCCCCTCTTCCAGCTAGAAGGAAGCAGAAGAGAGACAGTTAATTTCCAGCCACAAGTTCACAGACAAAGTCAATGGCTGGCATCCTAGCTGAATGTTAACGCCTCATGTAGCCCGAGATGTGTGATACTTAGTAATACAACTTTAACCTTTATAATGCGCCGTAATTTGATTCTTGAACCATCTATATTCTCTCCTTGTTACAGCCTAAGTAGCTGTATGAGTAGGGAGAACGGACAAATATAATCACCACATGGGGCACGGGGAAGGACAAAGAGATGAATCACTGAAATTCCCACCGCGGTTTTCAGATTTTAGCCTTGTTCTCACTGCTTGATTCTAATGTCAGGAAATGAGAGAAACATGATGATATTTTACTGTGATGTTGGTGTCAGCTGGTCAGGTGGCAGAGCACCCAAAAAGTCTGCAGCTGTTGTCCAAGCTTGGAGTTGCAGATGTTTGGTCTTGAGTGACTCTAAAAAACTACGTAGATTTATAATTAGGTTGTGGTTGAGTATGAAAGGTAATAAAATATCTGTAATATATAGTCTTTTCTTTTCTTTACTTTAGCCACACTCTTAAAGAAGGAAAGACATTTCAGGGGAAAAGTAAGACTACAATTGTTTCTTTTAGCCTTTGCCACTATCTTTCAGAAGTTGTTTGAAAGAAGTAGCTCATGTTCAAGTATGGTGACTTACCTAGTTTATGTAATCTAATCTAAACTGTGTATATGTTCTACTGTCACACATGGACATACACATGTACACATAAATTTAAGCCATAAAACTTATAGATCACAGTACACTATCAGTGATTCCATTGTTTTTCAGGTTGCTGTGATATATAAAATACATAGTACAATTGACAGTCTCCAGTGCTGGGCAAGGCTTATCGTTTAGATATATAGGATTTGCTAACGGTATTGGAAGTAGAAAGTGATGTGCTGCCGTATGGAGTTTTGTCATCATGAGTAGAGAAGATTTTAAAACGAGCAGTGGAGTTGTGACCGAGTACTGCAGATCAAAAAGCTGCTGATTAAATATTTATTTCTCTTGTAACTGTGCTGTGTTTTGTATGTAGCATGTGTTTTATAGAAAATGTTTTCTCTAATGATGAGGGGACTGTACGTGGTACTTGACACCTTCTTTGTGTATGTGTAATGCTCCAAATGGCCTTATTATAGCCTCACATGTTGAATGAATGGTCCAATGTCTAGCATCCTTCCAATGCAAGTGATTATCCTGTAAGAAAGTCTTGTCCCTAAAATAAATCTTAGCACTGATGACCTTTTGGTTTAAAAAAGCTCTTGTTAGCCTAGGAGGAATCTCACCTACCCTGGCACTTGGACAAGTTTAATAAAAGAATAATGAAGCGCTGAAAAACATTTTTTGGAAAAGCTGATTTTCTTTTTTAAAGTCCAGTCTCTAAGGTAGCTGGACTGCAGGAGGCAGGGGTGGTTGTAATCTTATGTTTCATGAGAAACATAAATTAGTGGGTTGAAATTAATTGAAGAGGTCAGTTGGGCATGGAGTTGTTATCCCAGGGCTGCAGTTTATTCCATAGCTAACAACTCTGCGGGCCTTTCTGTCTACACAAAAGAATGCCTACAGAATGCCTAATAAAGCAGTGACAAATTGGATAGACGTTGATAGCATAGATGTGACTTTGAGATTCTTGAAGTAAATTACATTTCTTATCATGCATTTTCAGATTCCCAAAAATGTGGTACATAGAACAGAAAAAAAGTAGAAGAAATCCCGTTCTTAGCCAAAACAGAATGGAGGTTGCTTTTTTTAAAACTATAAGCTCTGAACTCTTCAAGAATAACAATGGAGAATAATAAAGAGTAATTGTGGAGATTTCCAAAACTGTAGCTTACAGACCTTAAAAATGAACTGTAAATTTTCAGAAATATGAACCCTGTAAATAAAGGCTGTTTCATGATTGAATAAATAATTTCTGGAGTTTAACTTTGGAACATGTTTTATTGAAATGAAAAATAATTGTGGGAAGTTCATTAAAGTAGTTATAATTATATCTAAAGGGGATAAATTTATGTTGGTTTCTGGCAGAATATTTAATTTTCACCACATGTAGTTCCTCATTAATTTTTTTTTTTTTTACTTTCTAACTTAATTTTATTTCTGTTGTTCCAAGCACAGACAAGTGACCAAAGCCTTTGATCCATCCTTTTGAAAAGACTACCTGTACTCTTAGTGTAGTGATACAAATATCTAGTAAGAGGAGTAAAAATTGAAGCTTAACAAATTTTTCTTTAGTTAGGGGATATTGCCCCTTGCGTGACTGGTGGCTTTGACAGAAGTAGAATTTGTTATCCCAGTTGGCCTTCAGACATATGTTGGCTTCGTCAAGTATAGCCTGACTTTCCGGACCAATTTTCTGACTGGTCCTTCAGTCTCTCGTCTATTTTCTTTGCTTTTTGGCTTTTTGAGTTGCATATCTGTGGTGTGAATATGCATATAAGGTAACACTGTATAAGATCAATACAGTATGATTGGTTTTAGTTAGTTCTGCTGAACAGGTCAGACATGCCAAATCAGTTGCACTTCAGTTAGCCAGGCAATAAATCACATAAATAAACAATGAATTGTATTTGAAAGTAGTAAAACCAACAGAAAATCAACTCCATCTCAACAAAATGGCAACTGACCTTTTCTTAGCTAATATTGCCCTCAGCAGCCATCTGACCAACAATGTAATACAAGAGATATTGACTTTGATGGGCTTCTCTTCCTTCTTCTTCCGCTTTACCCTTGCTTTTCCCCAGTTACCCACCACCACCAACCACCCACCAATAGTCAAAGTATACATTTGCCATTTGTCTGGACCACTTGATCATATCAAGATTCCTAATACTTTCTTCTCTTTATCATGTACATCAGTTGGGTTTTTTTAGAGCTGCTTATATGTTTTCCATTTACTAATTTCATTCTAAAGAAAAGCTGTTTAAAGAAAAAAACTCTCTTTAGCAATCTTGTAAAAACATAAAGATTCTAATGGGGATGTTCACCAAATATTAATCTTTTTCCAACCATTTAAAAAGGTGAGCTAGAGAAGAAATGGGGATAAATTTTGTCCTCATTTTGTTTTGAAAGCAATGCTGTCTTCAGATAAATTTGGCATTAAGTGTATAAGAGCTAGATGGTATAAAAAGTGACTCGTGTTTGTAAAGTAGGTGAAAGAAATTCATAGTCTATAGATGCTGAACTGATAGGATTAATCAAATGTTATTCCATTCTTGCTGGAGAAAATCATTATTGCAGCATGATGGTGTCTCAGATGAAGCAAATATTTCATAGTACAAACTGTAAAGTTAAGTCAATTCAATTTGTTAGATTGGAAAAAAAATATTTTTTAATATCCATTGTTATTTTGGTATGTTATTAATCTCTGTAATTCTCTGCTATGTGATTGTAATAAACATTTTTCCATATTACTGCAGTTTTCTCCATTAAAAAGAAAAAATGGTTATCTGTAGTGAATAAAAGTATGAATCTTTACTTGATCTTACTTTTTTTTCTTTTTATAGAAGCTGCAAAGAATCAATCCTCCTTACTGTTGTTCAACCTTACCCTGTAAGTATTGTCAGTATTTTCTGAATTAGTTTCCTAGCAACATAGCAGCTTTTTTTTTCCTGCCTATATTCTGTCTGTGTCTCTACCTTATCTGTGCAATAAAAAGAAATAAGTGAGCTAAAGGCTTTGTCTCTTAAAGGTGATGTTTAAGGCTGCGTTACTGCATCCTGCACTCAAAGACAGCATTAACAAGTTAAATAATAACAGTATCTTTAAACTCATACCAGGAAGATAGGTAGAGCAGGACGCTGAGTTCTGCTTCAATTTCTGATTTGTTGTAGCTCCTGGGTTTTTCTTAATTCTGCCTCAGTCCCACAGAGTTATGCTGCCGTATCAAACCAGCTGGACCTTATGCAAGGGAGGGCTCTGCATCTCCAGCACAGGGCGTGTGGAGGTGAAGGCAGAGAAGAGACAGACAGATGACTGTATGAGGCTGGCTTGAAGGGACAGGGAGAAACTGCAGCCCACCTCAGAGCTTAGGGGCTTGTGGGAGTGGGTCCATGACCTGCCTGCTCAGACTCGTCCTTGAAGAGGGACAGTTGAAAATGAGCAAAGCCAAGCCAGGGGAGGAAGCACATCTCTCTCTCCCCATACAGCCATGCACAGCCATGCGCACCTTGCAGGCTGCTGAAGTGCCTCAGCCATGCACCAGGAGTGATTTCAGATTCAACAGGTCCATTCACCTCCCTGTTGGCCAGCCTGATACACAACAGTTTTGATTAACAAGGGATAATTGCATCCTTTTCACCCAAGAGTAAGAGATGAGATGGATTTGACACAAAGATGCGAAAACAAGTTTTATCTGATGAAGCTGCCAGAATATACATCTTGCAAATGCAATTTGGTCAGTGCTGTGTGGCTTCGTACTACTCCCTAGCCTTTCTGGCTAGTTTAGAGGTGGCCGTGTAGTTGTGCTGGTCCTGTACCCTTTCTAGAAGCCAGTCTGCACAGCAGCTAAAGAATGGGGGAAAAGCATGCTTTCCCCAGCAAAACCAGGCAGAGCCTGCCGTGCTGCAGGAAGACCACGGCAGGAAGGTGAACAGGGATCTGCGTGACATCAGCCTTCTTAAATGAAAGGACAGGCATGGTCTGACTGAATAAAGAAGCCTAATTGCCTTTAAAGCTTGCTGGATTGCAGCCAGTGGTTTTGATCACAGGGTATATGTATAATATGGGGGAAGAGAAGTCATCGCTCACTTGCCTTTTTTATGCAGGTTGCCTTATATCATCCATTGACAGGCTTTTCTTTAAATGTCAGGTGAAGAAAGGGCATGTGCTTTAGTGCAGGTACGCGTAGCCCTTAAAAGTGGACAGTAAAGTGTGGTACTACATGTCTGTGAGGTGGTCTGTCCTGTTTATCACTGTGCTGCTGGTATGAGAACAAGCCTGTATCTACTGAACGTGAGAGAAGCTGAAACCCAAATGAACTGTGCTCTCCATGTTCAGTTGGAGACCCTACAGCACAGGTACGGTCTTCCTCCAGTCTTTGACCTGGAGAAGAAGGAGGGTCATGACCTGGTATCTTTCCAGCTCTTTGGCTCCAAGCCCTGTTTGAGGCCTGACAAGGCAGAATCTGCTCCTCTTATTACATTGCACCAAAGGCTAATCAATAACTGAACTGCCTCTAGACATCACTGAGCTAGAAATGGCACTGAAATACTTTGCTGTCCAGTCAGCATTTGGGCTGATGCGCCCATCTTATAGGTGCATTTGTGTTGTCCCACTCTGGCACGGCTGTCAGAGTCCACCAACTCTGCCTTATCAGACAAAGCACACATGTTTTCGGGAGTGATGGATGTTTTATCTCACATAGGCATGAAGATTGTCTTCCCCAAGAATGTCCACAGAGCAGTCAGAATATGCAATTGATGTATGCATATCGGTGCTAGCTTTAATTGACCCATTTTTATCCCAAAGTCCCGATGCATCAGTGGCATGAGCTTAGCTGGGAGAGCCTCAACTGCAGGACTGTTGCACCCTGCAGATCTCCTCTGGTTTGTGCACTCTTTATTGTACCTGTCCAGACCAGGGTCTTGTTGATTCATAGCATCCTTCCCTTATCACTTTCAAGCCAAAGTTTTCCTGCAGTGGAACGAAGGTGTGTGTAGGGACGTGGAGCAGTTGGGATACTGCCAGTGTGTGCAGCCCAGTTTGAGCCCTGAAGCAGTGCAGGGTCCCTCAGTTTATGCAAACCCTGGGCTGTGGAGTCTCCTGGGGACTCCTGAGTCACCTGGAACATCTGGCCCATGCTGGCCCTTATACTTCCACAACGTTTCTGTCAGTAGTGCCGGAGCCTCTTAGGTGACATCTCTCTCAGCTCTGCCATCCTGGGTGTTCTGCACTCTGGCTGTGTACCTGTCCTGGTCTTCTGTGCAGGGGCTCCTCATTTTATCTTGCCGTTTGGAAACAATATTTATGTCTTCAAAAATTATGGTGCACATGTGTTTTCCCCTTTTCTTTAATTTTGCCTCCTCCATTTTTCCTTTTATTGTTTTGCCAATAAAACTGGAAAGATGAAGTAGAAACCAGACAAAGGAAAAGTAAGAGCTTTTAAATAAAGACTGAACTTCTTCCCCATTCTTGGCAGAAATACATCTTTACAAACATTTCATCGATCTCTTCTTGATAGTGAACCTTTTTCTTTCTATCATTGCATGAAAAATATCTGCCAAGATGGATTACATGAGTGCTGTTTCTTAATTGGTTTTATTTGCACTATTTAGAGAGTGTGTTTTGTTTTCATGCTTTCAAGTAACCACCCTTTATGATTGCAGGTGAAAATAGATGTAATCTAGATTTATAGTACTCTGTAGTTCACTTAGTACTTTCTGAAAGCTTTTGCAGATCATTTTTGCTTAAGTGCATTCAGTTTTGTTTAATGCTTAAACTCATTAAATTTTCATTTTAATTATGACCAAACCAAAGCATTAGGCTATCTTTTTCTTTCTATCAGTGTACAAATCTATGCTAGGTTCATATCACCACCGCTCATAAGGAGGTCACTGAACAGCTAAAGCAGTTGAAGCAGTTCAAAGTTTTGATTTCTGGAAGTATAGCATTTGATTATAATTTCTGACTGTTTTATCCTGTAAATGGACTATCATTCTGATTGTTGCCTTATTAAGTTTTAAGCATTACTCAAATGAAATAACTTGCCTGTTTTGATATCTGTTCAGATTTTATGCATAGAGATCATTTGATAGGTTGCTTTCATGATTAATCTCTTAAGCTCCTTGGATGTAGTCCAAGCCCAACTGAGTTCTATGGCGATTTTGCTGTGCACAAGTTTTACAACAGGAAAAAGCTAAGATCTTTTTCTGTTTTGAAAGAGATGCTTCTTGTTATAACACAGTTATATGTCTGAGACACAACGTTTGCAGAAAAACTACGATAAATAACACTTATTTATGGATTGTAGTGATCGTGGCAACAATCTTAAACAAATCTCACAGTATTTTTCATGCTGCTTTGCCTTCTGGAGTCGTGTAACAGGAACAACTACCATATCCAGACTTGTGATTGTAAAGAAGGATGTAAAAAAGAAACAGGTTTGTCACAAAGACTTCAAAATCTAAAGTGAAAAAGACTACCAAGGTATAGTTTTAGAAATCACCTGGAAGTCAGATGTGAGCATTTTGAACAAGGTGATTTTTGACTGCTTGAAGTTGTGAAGTTGATGTAGAAATGATGGCTTTTTTTCTTCGAATGTGTGCATTTTTTTACAGTCATCCTGAGGACCTTTTCCACTGTGTAACTTCCACATCAGCTTTTTGGTATGGTCAGTTCCATACATAGCTTTAGTCCTACGCAGGAGAGGATCATGGTGTGGTTAATGACAAACTTGCCATCACTGCATTGCCTCCTGGAAGTGTGGGCTGGTCCATGGCCACTGTCCAACCACTCTTTGCTGTGCGAAGCTGCCTCCTCTCATGTCAGAACTGTGCTGTGCAACTTTTCTTTTTCCATCTGTGTGGTGCAAACCCCAGTGAGCACTGCTGCTCCTGACCTTTCTTCCTGGAGGCCTCCTCTTAAGCTATATGGATTTTTCTGGAACGTAGTTGTACGAAGTACATGATTTTTTCAGCAGTGAAGACTGTGAGAAAATTGAGCATGAACTTCCATATGAATTGTTTCAGCAAAGTGGAAAAGCCCCCCTTCACCCTTTCACCCTGTCCTTCATTTTCTCCTTGTAGTTCTCCTCCCCCACCACCCAGTTTCTGCTAGGACTCTTTTCTCCCTTCATTACCCCTTTCTCCCATCTCAGGTGCATTATCATTCATCTAGTTCTTAATTTGTTCATTTTAGCCTGGATTTGTATGGGGTGACAGTTTCTTTCATTCCCAAAGGTCCTCATCCTTGCAGAGTTGTAGGGTGAAAGTAGTGCGGCACAGCTGTCTTTTTTTTTATACTTTTCTGGACTTGATTAAGAGCATTCACCTGTGTATGAGAGGTCATCATGAATGTAAAGGAGTAATCCATGAATGTAAATGGCTGAACTTTGGGGAGGCAGAATCCCTAAAGGCCAGGGGAGGGGATTTTATGGAGGATCTCCACATTTAATAGACACCGAGATAGATGTCCCAGGCCCATCTAGTCACGAGATGAGCTGCAATGTCTGCACGTTCCACAAAGTCTGAAGCTGACCTGTGGTTTCACTCACGGTTCTTGGGACAATCACAGTAAACTAGGCTGTCATTTACTGTAGATGGAATGAATTGGATTTTCTCAATGCCTGCATTTGGCTATTCCCTGCCTTACAGATACATGTATGGGACTAATGATCAGACTGTGATTACCATTTAAAAATAGTAAAATGTAAATAATGCAAATAGTAAAATATAATTGTCTACGATAGATCACCAACTTTTAAGAGAGAACCCAAATCTGACCACTGTTTCAGCAATTAAATTTGTGCCAAGAGTTTACCAAAGAAATACTCCTGATGATGATCTGTCAGTACCCTGTGGTTATAACAAATTATTGCATGGTAAAACTTCTCCACATTATTGCTTCCGTGTCCCTACCTGCTCTTCTACAATGCTCTTGTGAGCCAGTGTAGTTGTTTCAGCCTCGCTTACAGCTATGAATGGCAGTATTTAGTTTGCCTTTGGGCATTATGTACTGTTCCACTTAATAAATTTAATTCTTCCTCTTATTCACGTTTTGTTTGCTTGTTAAATTTTGTCTCATGTAATTGCCTTCAGGGATGGACCAAAAAGTCAACACGTTTTTGCAGTCATGCAATTTTTCCTTATTTCCTAACAAACATAATATTTATTATTAAACTAATGACTAATTTTAAGTAACAAAATTTATTGCCTATATACAATTCGTGGCTACTTAAAATGTTGGTATTTCTGTCAGATTTTGACAGTCATTATCACAAAGCAGATTTTCTTTTCACTTTGTGACTGTCCCATACTGCTATCTTGTTTCATTTCTTTATGGTAGCTCACTACTACACTATCCTCTTCTAAATGCTAAATCCTTCTTTTTCTTGAGCACGAGTAAAGGTTTTTGTAGTTGCTGCACCTCTACTGGCAAGAGCACTCAAAGGAGCTTTTGCAGCAAATAAACACCATTTCACTTGGAATCTCCTCCAGATTACAGTTTACCCGCAAAAGCGGACAAAGTACTAGACATTCTTATTTTCATCGAAAAACAGTTTCTCTCAAAATGAAGGATATTGTTTCTAAGAGCTATCTGAAAATGACCTGCTATAATGCCGCTAACGAAAATAGGATCTAATTTTGAAAAGTCCAGAAAATGAGAAAAATAAGATTTTCCAGAAAGCCTCCTCTTGTTATAGCAGTTTCTCATGTTTTGACCTTGCTGATGGAATGCCCATTGATTGCAGTCCCTAGTAAGCAGCATTCAAAGGAGGGTCTCAGTCTTCACTATTGTTTACTCCAAGCAAATCTCTGTGCAATGCTTCATTTCTCTTGTTAGCAGTTTCTCCAGGCAGTGTTAAAATGATCAGCTAAATTTTTACTGAATTCTGCATAAAAAAAGTAAAAAAATATTTAAAGCTTTTAACAGGAAACAATGCTTAGGTCACACAGCGTGAAGTTTGTGGGTTTTTGAAGTATTTTGACTCCTTGTTAAAATGTGTCCCATCATTTTGCAAAAGTCACTCTAATTAAGCTGTTTTTATCTGTGACAATGCAAATACTTTACTTGCAGTGATAAATGTTCTGCATTAGTGTAAACACCTCCTGCTTAAGGTCATTAACTGAGGATAATGGCTTCCGTTTGGCTAAAAGACCCGACTATCAGAAACAAATGAACCTGGCGCTATGAGAATCATTAATTGATAGCATTCTTCGCCTACAAACCTGAAGACATTAAAATAGAATAGAGCAGCACATCATCTTGCTGGTGCTTTGTTAGACAAGCAAGTTTCGACAATCAAACCCAACTGTTTTCCTAGGTATTTGCCACACTCTTTTGAAACAGTTCCATTCTCAAAGAGAAAATGTCAAGTGCCAAGTTGATGCAGAGGTAGAAACAATGAGATTGTGCAATTAAATGCAAAAGCTGTGCCGTTACTCAAACCTTGAACCAGCAGAGAACGTTCCCCCAGATACCTGGTGCAGCTGTTCTAGTTTTTCTTACGCCGCTGGTTTATAGTTTGAAGCTTTTTAGAAAGCAGTCTGCTTCCAGGCTCACCCAGAGCGTCTGGCAAGGGGCCGGAGTCCTGACCACGTTGCCACAGCAGAAGTGGGAAGGGAAGGAAGCCCCACATTTTATGGCAGACCGTGGTGTGCTCCCCTGGCTGTGCAATATGTACATTAAACCCCACGCCCTGGAGGGGTTCTTGGGAACTCACATATGTTTAGATCTTTCAGTGTGTTGGACTCCTCTATCACATTTTTACAATAACATAATTTAAGTGTTTATACCCCTCACAAGTGACTTTTGAGGTTGTGGAGAGGAAAAGAGAGGTTGTAGGAATGTTGTAGAGAGCGACAGAGCCACATAGCGGTTTGCCAGATTTGCTGTATGGGAATAGCCTTGCTAGAATCCGGAAGAAGATTTGGCAGTCTGCCTGTAAAGAGAGGCCAGACTGGTGACTCATCTGCAATAAGAGCAAACAACTGTAAAAAGCCTCTTCCAGCAAGAAGAGTAAGTGAAAGCCACTCTTTTCCCCTTGCCCTTACAAGGGAGAGCCGGTAGCCTCCTCCTATAGCTGTGCTGCCCTGTGGCAGCAGGAATCAACGGGTCCGTTACTTGGTTGCCTTATAGACTATCCTCCTTACACACTGCAGAACAGGACTACGTGGAGAGGAGGGAAATTATAAAAGGCATGTGTAGAATTACTATTATTAATCATGGTATTATTGTATACTGTGTCCTTCTAGGAATTCATCTCTAGAGTGCAATACGTAAGTGTGCTTCTTCAGTGTTTCTATGTTGTCACTTCTTGCTGAAGTGTTTTGGGTCCCTTGCCCTGAGACATTAACATTGGGAGTTTTTTAACGTTTTTTCTTTCTTTCTTTTTGGTGGTTGTTTCAAATCTTCTGGGGGACCTTGTGCATTTTTCAGCACTGGCTTTGGAAGCTGAGCTTGGTTTGGTCATGGGGTTTAATTTTCTGACATTTACGGTTACTGATTAAAGGGTTGTATAGTCATAGCTGCTAGAGAAGAGATAAGAAAGAATGAACTGTAAAAGTGAAGAAGCATTCATTTTTTGTTTCTTGGTTCTGTTTTGTGCTCCAGGAATTACCAGATGGCTCTGATATTTCCTGGGAGAATGCAGCATCTTTCATTCCTTGTTCACGGGTTGATACTGAGCCTATGGTAATAGTTACCACGTTTTCAATGTGATAATAAATCAGTGGCATACAGAAATGAGCTGAAGACTTCTTGATGCCAGTTTCTAGAAACAAGGCTTCTGTATCACACAAAAAACAAACAAACAAACACTCCAAAACAAAACACAAAAACCCACCACTTTTTAAGCAGTTTCAGCAGAGATGTTTCAGGGCGAATAGAGCACATGGACTTGGACTACTGCATCTTTCCTGCAGATTGTTAGTCGTGTCAAGATTTGAGTGATGGTGACAAGACTTTCTGTGTTTACAAGGACTGCTGTCATGCCACACTGATAATAGGAAGTTATTCCAGGATCATCATCACTGATGCCTGCACTAATTTCTCACAGGCGAAGCAACATGAGTTAGTCTTTTCAGCATCCAAAACCAATAAGGCCTCTTCTCAGGAGTTAGGATAAGATTCTTAATTCACATTTTACTGAAACTAATGGACCAAAATGTGGCCCAAAGGAGCCCAGTGATTTTCAGCCAAAGCCGGGATTTCTTCCATTGCCCATTACCATGGTTATGGAGTAAGGCAGTGCCAGAAGCTCTGTGTTTGTAACTGACCTGAGAATAAAACTGCCTTGCTTCTGCTGCTTAAAATGGAAATCCTGTTGACTGTGAATATTTAATTTGTTACTAAAAATGGGTTCTTAGTCAAACTTCTCAAATGGAGAGAGAATTTTTTTCCAAGGGCTCAACACTTGATCACATGTGAATCCATTGAATAATGTAGTAGGTAAAAGTCAGTTAGGTCCCAGAGGAAGATTAGGAATATTTCTGGACTTCTTATCCATGAATTCCCGAAAACTGTCTGTTCTCTTGTAGCCAAGCCTTTCACGGGGCTTCTGTAGGGGATACATTCAGGGAAATCTGGTACCCTGCAGGTGCCTTTTAGCGGCTCTAATCTGTATTTTGAAGTGGGTTAATACAGTGAGACACCACTGCACTTGGAGAGCTCTGACACTTTTTCTTGCAAAAGTTGTGTGTATATCTGTATCTAGTGGATTATAGAATACGGAAAATTCTTCCGTTCAGTGTTTGAAGGAAGGGTCACTGGCTGGTCACTGGTCAGCGTCCGTTCATGAAAACAAATTTGGTTGACAGTAGGTGTTGTGGAAGCGCTACAAGAAATTTGTATGTACACTGAGAGCCCTTCTCATCGCTCCAGTCTGACAGTGGGATAACTTTCACTATGTGCAGTATGCATCAGTGATTCTTTATGAGTATGTGCATATGTATTATCTCAGGAGGCATTATGGTTTGACTGTATTTCCATTCTTCAGTGACTGGTTTGCAGTGTTGCTGTATACATGGAGTTCCCAGTGTGTGAGAAACAGGGGAAATAACTGAAAAAGGAAAGATAGATAGGTTTTAACTTGAAATTACGTGATATATCTTGTCATCATTTTTCCTTTCAGTCTCCTAAATCAGCTTTTATTAGTGCTGCAAAAAAGGCAAGATTGAAGTCCAATCCTGTCAAAGTGCGCTTCTCAGAAGAAGTAATTATCAATGGCCAGGTGTCGGTGAGTATTCAACTGTTTAACCTCAGGAAGGACTGAGCATTTCATCCAAAGGTATGCCTCAAGGCTGGAAAGTGAGGGAATTGTATGATAGAGAATTATATGATAGGAACAACAGTGACAGGCATGCGAAGGGAAGGTTCTTCTGTTTCTGAAGTTTTCAAAAGATCTGGTTATAAAGTCCATTGGGCCCATAATATTGTGAAAAATTTGTCCCTTAAAATAGAATTGAAATGCTAGTGAATGCATTTTGTGGTGATAGCACGTATATGTCTTTACAGTCTTGATAATGCTTGCTTAGGTTTTTTTCAGAGCAATTTTGTAACAGGAAAACTTACAAGCTCAAGAGAAGTAGCATGTCAGGAAAACAGATTAATGTTACGTTACAGACCTCTTTAAAATTTGTTTTATCTACTTGAACTTCTTGTTTCCGGTCCTCAGGCAAAGTCAGCCTCCCTTTGAGAGGCACTGAACTCCTCCTTAACCGTGAACTCCTGGCTCATTTTCATAATTTGCCAGAACATCATTCCACACTGATGTCTTTATCCAACTGTCTCCCAAACATAAATTGATACTGTATTTTTTCAAAAGCAATTTTTGCCTTTTTTTTTTAGAAAAAGTGCCATGTTTCCCTTCCCTTTTCCTGTTTATTTTACTATCCTTGTTACAAATCATCACAGTTAAGTAGCAATATTATATGTTACGCTTCTTAAATGATGACAGATATTAGCATTTAATATCCAGCTATAAAGAGAATGTAAAACATCTTGATTGTAATTCTTACTAATGAATCTGCAGTTCCTGTTTGGTAGATTGAAGACACTGTATAGCTCCCTATATTCAGAGAAATAATAATCTATTTTTCTGTTTTATTGAAAATATTTCAACTTTAGAGATAGCATTTATTGTCAGAGAGATAGCATTTAGGGAAAGAAAATACTCCAAGCCAGACATAAAATGTATGCAAACAGTTATATTTTTCCAGGAAAGAGACCCATAGAGTGCAGCTGTAGTGAGCATTGCTAATTCTGCTTTCCATTTGAGCTAACGCATTCCTTTTCAGATGTTACCTTTCCATCTGAATGATGTCCTTCTTTATAGAACAATATTTAGATTGCCCGTGTTACATGTTGTAATCTGATTCACTAATTTGCTTGGCAGGAAACAGTTAAGGACAATTCACTTCTTTTCATGCCAAATGTTCTGAAGGTGTATCTTGAAAATGGACAAACCAAATCTTTCCGCTTTGACTGCAGCACTTCAATAAAGGTAGGCTAGATATACCTTGGTATGCGATGCCAAGAATGCCAGTTAACTCTTTTCAAGACCTTCAGTAATTACAATTTACTTGGAATGCTTTAAGAATAAAATTACTAGTGTGTTCAGTTGGGGCTGGACTCATAGTTCAGAAATAATGATGTTTTGGTCCATTTTTCTGCTGTAAAAATATATTGTATTGTCAATGAAGACGAAGTAGAAGTGGTCATTTTAATGTGCCTGGTGTGCAATTAAAATTATGTGGTCCTATCATTTTGATATGCTGCCAAATACTAGCATGATTTGTCAGCAAAAGTCAGGAGCTAAGAAGATTAGGATGTTGGTTGCTAATTGAATATCATCTAGCTTGTCATCCAGTGAATTTGGGATGGGATATTGTAGGGTTATGCTGGTGATAAATTGCTCGTCTCAGTGTAATGCCCTCCATGCTTCCCATAACACATTTCACATAAAGAAAGAGGTGAAGCCCTGGCACACAATTGAGGTGGCTGGGGAGTGTCTGTGACACTGTTCCATGTAGGTTCCCAAACCAGAGGTGGCGTCGGTGTCTTGTCTGTGGGTGCTGTGGAGTCACGTAGTAAGCAGCACGACTAGCACTGTTGGGCATGCTGCTAGTCTCTCAAGCATTTTTGTTTGGGTGAGCTAGCTTTAACACAGATTGGTTACCAAATCTAGTTTACCACGTGGTAACATGCATGCTTGGGACACTGACACAAGAGAGATGTATGGGTAGGAATGATCAGTGAAGGCTGCGAATGTGATTTTCAGCTACACTGCCAGCTTTTGCCGGCTTTAAAGGCTTTGTAAAGCTATGCATATTTGAAGAAAGGCTGCTTTTCTGCTCACTGTGAATCAGCAGTATGTTCAATCAGTTAGAGGAGCAAGAAAAGTGATTTACTAAGGTGAACAATAGGAAATCTACTCCAGTCAGAAGGCAAAACAGATACTGAAGTTGCATTTAAAAATGGGCTGCAGTATTTGTTTATAGTTCATACATATACCTTAGACATAAATTGAGTGGAGGTAACAGATACAAGCCTCCACTCTACAGCCATGGGATACTGAATTCCTTCAGTCTATTTGAGAATTTGATTGGGTGAAGAATTAGGAGACATGCTTCATGTAGATACCGAGGTCTCCATACCCTTCTAAGGCCCACAAGCCCACTTTCCAGTATTTTCTTTTATGAGTATGAAAACAACTAACCTGCTCCAGGATATTTTGCCTCTGAAGATCAGTCTTTGGCCATCACATCCCATTACATTAGTTTTCAGTAGTTCTCTCATGAATATGTCGTGTACTGTAAGACCACACATCTAATCTGAAGCCCACGTGGGCTCAGCAACCTAGCTGTATTGATGTTGTAAGCCTGCTTTCACCTTAGTCATTCTGACTTTTTGTAGAAATAATTTCCTTTGCATCTAACTCAGGCAATTATATATTCCATAGCCTGCACAGCTATATATTACATATTCTTGCATGTATGCGTGTGTATATTCCTCATTGTGGATGGGTGGGTGTGGATTGCTGCTGCGTTTCTTAAACTGAGGTGAAGTAGATGTGCCCCAGTTGAGTCAAGGCAAACACAAGTTTCCTCCCCCCCCCAGCAGTCCAGTAACTCACAGCTTAACAACAAGGGTGCAACCAGTGCCTTACCTGCAGTCCTTGCTTTACTTATTGCTGGGAGGCAGCACCTGGGCTGATTCTTAAGTTATCAGATGAAAGGATAGGCTAGCAAAAAGTTTGGTTCAGTAATTCAATGCCTGTGTGCCTTAGCATCGCATTTTAAAAGGCCTAAGACAGGTAGCAGAAAACAGTGCCATTACTACCCCCTCTTAAAATCTTACATTTAATATTATGTCTCTTCATGTTACTGTTATATCCCTTGTCTTTGAGCATAGTTTAGAGTATAAATAAATAAATTTAATGTGTAATCAATAAATTCCCCATTAGTGAGAACAGTGTGATATTAACCTCCATTATTTAGAGTGGTTGCTTGCAATCCATTAATACTGTCTTATATTCTTTACATTGTATAGAGTTGTCCCCGTCCTCCTACATACATTTTTCATCCTTCCACAAATTTGGTGTTGATTTTCCATAAACATACTGTAATTCATCAATTAATCTTCCTAAGTTATGTTAAAACACTTGGACTACAATTCGTCATGATCTCCTTAGTGAGTCCTATCCATCTGGATACTTATGTATATCTAAAAATCTTTTGGATGGATAGAGATGTTTTAATCTTTTCACCAACATAATGTGAAACTATTTTTAAATGATGGGTTATACATACAATCATACAATCATACAATGGTTTAGGTTGGAAGGGACCTTGAAGATCATCGAGTTCCAACCCCCCTGCCACAGGCAGGGACACCTCTCACTAGACCAGGTTGCCCAAGGCCACGTCCAGCCTGGCCTTGAACACCTCCAGGGATGGGGCTTCAACAACCTCTCTGGGCAACCTGTGCCAGTGCCTCACCACCCTTAAAGTGAAAAACTTCTTCCTAATGTTTAATCTAAACCTGCCCTGTTCCAGCTTAAAGCCGTTCCCCCTTGTCCTATCACTACATGCCCTAGTAAAAAGTCCTTCCCCAGCTCTCCTGTAGGCCCCCTTTAGGTACTGGAAGGCCGCAATAAGATCTCCCCGGAGCCTTCTCTTCTCCAGGCCGAACAGCCCCAACTCTCTCAGCCTCTCCTCATAGGAGAGGTGCTTCAGCCCTCTGATCATCCTCGTGGCTCTCCTCTGGATGCGCTCCAGCAGGTCCATGTCCTTCTTATGTTGGGGACTCCACAGCTGGATGCAGTACTCCAGGTGGGGTCTCATGAGAGCACAGTAGAGGGGCAGAATCACCTCCCTTGACCTGCTGGCCACACTTCTTTTGATGCAGCCCAGGATACGGTTGGCCTTCTGGGCTGCAATCGCACACTGCTTGCTCATGTTGAGCTTCTCATCAATCATCACCCCCAGGTCCTTCTCCACAGGGCTGCTCTCCAGACATTCTCCGCCGAGCCTGTATTTGTGCTTGGGATTGCCCCGACCCAGATGTAGGACCTTGCACTTGGCCTTGTTGAACTGCATGAGGTTGGCTTGGGCCCACCTCTCCAGCCTGTCCAGGTCCCTCTGGATGGCATCCCTCCCCTCCAGCGTGTCTGCCTCGCCAAACAGCTTGGTATCATCAGCAAACTTGCTGAGGGTGCACTCTACCCCACTGTCCATGTCCCTAACAAAGATGTTGAACAGTACGGGTCCCAGTACCGACCCCTGAGGAACGCCACTCGTCACTGCTCTCCACTTGGACACCGAGCCGTTGACCGCAACCCTTTGAGTGCGACCATCCAGCCAGTTCTTTATCCACCGAGTGGTCCATTTATCGAATCCATGTCTCTTCAATTTAGAGACCAGGATATCGTGTGGGAATTATTAGATATTTCTTTTTCCTACTACATTCACTAAATCAAAAGATACCTTGCCAGATGATATTAATACTCTGCATATATTTACAAAGTGTTATATGAAATTAAAGTAGGGATTGGTTGAATGGTTTTGTGAGGAGTTTTGTTTAGCTGTTATTTTAGAAACAATTGTTCTCAAATTAATTACCCTTAGACATAATCCAATGTGAAGTAAACTAATTAAAAGTCTCTACAAATGGGTTTTATACCATAAATTAACATGGTTCCTGAACTTAGAGCTTTTGTTCTGCACAAGTATCATCATCGTTGACTTTTCTGTCATCATTTAAAACTCAAGAATGTCCATTAAACACAAGTATCAAGAAGTGGACTTCAAAAAAAATCCTTGCCATAAGAACAAATAAAGGCCATTCATTTATTTTTTTTTTTGTTGAACATATAAATTTGGTTTGTACTGCTTGGTGGCCCTGCGCCAAAAGTAAGTGAAAAGTGGCAAGAACATCTCTCCTTTGCTGATCGAGAGGTTTTATTTCCAGGGAGACAGAGATACATGATTTAAGGGCCATACAAGTATAATTGGCATGTTAAACTGCATAGAAAGTTGTCCATTCTCAGCAATTCCACGTATATATTTTTCACGTGCGTGTCTGATACCGTCTCAGAGATGTTAAAATGTAAAGGTGCTGATTTCTTACTGGGTGAATATGTGTGATGTGCAGTAACTCGTGCAGAACAGGCACAAAACATGACTGGTTAACATCTGGGCTTCCACCCTGTGCTGGGTACATGCAGGGTGCGCGGCAGTGAAGAAGTGGGTCCCAAGCGCTTCATGAATTTAAGCACATTTTATAAATCCTTTGTTAATTAGGATGTCATCTTAACACTCCAAGAAAAGCTTTCCATCAAGTGTATTGAACACTTTTCCCTGATGCTGGAGCAGAGAGTTGAAGGATCTGGAACAAAACTCCTTTTGCTACATGAACAGGAGACTTTAACTCAGGTTTGTGTAATGATATGTGAAAACAGATATTAATGGGGCTGGTTAATCAGTAAATTATCCATCTTTTTAATTACTCAAGTGAGTTAACTGCAAGATTTATAGTTCAATACAGTCTATCAAATAGCAGTATCTAGATGTGGTTGTAAGAATCAAGTTCTCACGGAAAACAATTATTTTTCTGTTATATAGGAATCATATTTCATTGCTTCATTGGGCCATTAAAAAGTATGAAAAAGTTCATTAAAGATCAGACTGAAAGCTAGACAATATTTATCAAAGCTTTTTTCATATTGTATGTGGCCCAGCTAGTAAATGTTCTCAACAGCCGGGAAATTGATGGTAACAATTCTGAGAACCACAGTCTGCTGAAAATCCTTTAAAAACCTTATTTTGATCTTTGGTTCTTATCTGATTATACAGATCTGTATCTGGGTGACAGGAAATAATACTCTTTCTGATGAAGCCAAGTTTGTCTTGTTTATGCAGCGATACTTTATGTCACTTCAGTGATGATGAATTGTGACCTAGAAAATGCTGGTGTGACTTTCTTCCTTAGATCAGGGAGGTGTGACTAAAGGTAAAGTTGCTTCACAGTTCCCAGCAGAGGACCCTGATTTTAGCCTGAAATTTTCCATGATATTTCTGTGTTTCAGGAGAACACTGGTATTTTTAAAATCTCACCTAAATCTGCAAAAAAAAAAAAAAAGAGAAATGGATTCTTAGATGAGATATGGAGAAATATTTAATTTAAATGCCAGAATTCCCTTGATCATATAACTAGAGTCTGTGTAATGGTATGAAGGACCTTAGTTTACCAGCTAACAGTCTTTCTGGCATTTTCTAACCTTTAAGCAGTTGACTTTGCCATGTTAACATTCTTTTCTTGTGGGTGTAAGCTACCTAATGAATGCACAATATCTGGAAGTACTCAATACTGGCTCTCCTGGCCTAGCTGTCTCTCTTTGAAGTAATTGGTAAAATTCCCACTGAAATCAGAAGGATCAGAATAAACCAACACAGTGAGCTTTCTAAAATCCCATCCAGAGCTTTTATTTATACATACAGAGTATGCCTAGATACTTAGGAATGAGGTCAGAGACAATGTGAGATAAACATACATTTTGAAAATTGTTAAGGCAAGACAGGGACTTCATTGGAAATTTTTAAAAGTATAGTTTTATTAATTAAAGATGTTGATTACAAAGTACGCCAACTCTCTAATTGTATTAGCCTAATTAAATAAACTATATGAACTACATTAATTCTGAGGGTTTCTTCTTTGAAGTTTCTGTGAAATCAGCAATACTTTAATTTGCCATTATAATGTTGCTGCTGACCATGACTTACAATGGTGTTATTGGATTGTTACCCTTTCATCCAATTATTCATTAGCGATGCGGTGGTCCCCTATGAATATACCCAGATTACCGTGTTACATGCTTAACAAAGTTTTTCTGACCAACAAGCAAAGCGGTCTTTTTCATTTTTAATGCATTGGGAGAGATTTGTCTTGGTTGGAAGTCCAGGGATAGGTCTCTTAATCCAGAATAACCCAGGAAAATTCAAAAGACCCCATTTCTTGCGAATTGTCTAGTGGATTAAAACAAGCAAGAGAAGGTGAGAATAATAGCTGCTGAGCTGTACTTCACCTGTGTTCTCAGTCAGTCTAAGAAATAAAATATGACCTCTCCCCAAAAACCTTCTAGCCCTTCTCGGTTTTGAGTATTTTTGTCCTGCTGAAGCACATCTCAGTTTGTATTTCACTTGGGTGGTTTTCATTAAGGTCTCTTTTCTCTGTCCTTTCACTCTGGTTTTGAATGAGTGAATTACATTGCTTTGAGGTTGAGTTGTATTGGGCAGTCATGCCTATATGAGTCTAAAAGTCTTTCCACAAGATTATATAGATGATGTTCTTACGTGAAGAACTTAATAAGGAGCCCGTGGCAAAGCTTTTTGTTGGATAGAATTATTTTTCTTGCTACCACGTGGCTCTGGAGCAGGGTCACAGTGCCCGAGACTACAGACTGCGTTGCATGACAAGACTTGCCAAGCTCTGATATGTTTATTGCACTGTCCTAGGTGACCCAGAGGCCAAGCTCGCATAAGATGAGATGTCTTTTCAGGATTAGCTTTGTCCCAAAGGATCCCATTGATCTTTTAAGAAGAGATCCAGTTGCTTTTGAATATCTCTATGTACAGGTAAGTGAAAGCACGGCCATTGTTAGCATGAAGGAGAATAAAAAGATAGATGCACTCAGTGTATATACAGATTTATATCTTCACATAGAAAAGTGTGGCTGCAGTAAATCCTGGTTTTTATTTCTGCTGCATAAAGCCAGTGAATGCACTTGGGGAATGTGCAAATCTTTATCATCTTCAAAGTCCCCTTCCTTCATAAGTCTTTCCAAATAGTAATGCTTTGATATCTTTCCAAAATATATTTGGCTTTAGAAAAGAGTGAAGCTGAAGTAATTGCTAATACTTATTTCTGGTACTGTAATATCAGACAGAAATGATGTCTGAAAAGGAACTTCCAGTAAAATGGATGAGAAAACTGATGTACAAGCAATCTGATTCTCCTGGGTATCTCACCTGCTATCCTGAGTCCAGATACACTGATACGTTCCCAGTACTCTTTGTGAAAGAGGATTACTGTTCTCCCCAGGAAGGATGAAGAGATCTTAGATCAAAATGCTCATGCCTTCTGCTCTTTGGCAGAAGTCCTTGTTCTTCAGAAGTGCCCATGCCCTGGTGAACATCTGACACCTCTGAGATCAGCAGTCCTACCTAAAGCATGGTCCTGCTTCTGGGTTTGGGATTACTCTGCACGCAATGTTAATTTAAAAAAAAAAAAAAAAAGACAAAAAAAGATCATAATTTATTTTAGTGCAAGATTTTTGAACTTGATGCTCCCTCTACTGGTTCTTTGGCAGAGCTGTAATGACGTGGTTCAGGAAAGATTTGGACCAGAACTGAAATATGACATTGCCCTGCGGTTGGCTGCATTACAAATGTATATTGCAACTGTGACCACCAAGCAAACTCAGAAAATCTCCCTCAAATATATAGAGTAAGTTGAGAATGCATTGTGTTCTTTAAAAGTGAAACATTAGGAGTAACTTGTAGATTCTTTAAGGTTGTTTCTTTACTATGGCTATATGCACGCACCAATTTTAGGTTCATTTGTTGTCAATGAAATTGATTCAGGTGTGTGAAGAGTTGTACGTGTGGACCTTTTAATCCATTTACCTTTTGGTCATCTGTTTAGGCACATGAAATAGCCTATAAATGTAAATAAGATTAATTCATTTGCTTTCAATGATTTAATGGTCAGATCTAAGTTTATATGGTCTGCATCCTAAGGTTTTAGTAGAGATTATTATAGTAAGATTCCAATAATTTCTTGGTTCTGAAGACTGTAGGGTCTTAGGTTCCATTTGTAAGATTTCTTAGATACAGAAGCATCCCAGCAGGCACCTGTTATATGTTAGACAACATGTATATGTAACTACAAAGAAAAAGAAAATTTCCAAAATGCAGCTGTGTGTACATCTGCCCCAAAACTTTTGTCGTTGCTTAGTTTACTTGCATAATGGAAATAGTAACTGTTGCACACTCAATCTTGTAGACTTTATCCACTTTACTGAAGATCATGTTATATTGTATCCTATTAATGAATCAGCAGAAATAATTACTTACAAGTGAATATTGAGTCTTCTATCAAAAGGGGTGCTTCAAGCAGAAAAGAAAATCTGGTAAAAGGAGGGGAACTGACTGTTTCTGAGGAGGAAAAAACCCACAAAATATAAGTGACAAAGTCAGCGGCTGGCTGGTTTGCATGTTCTAAAAAAAAGCCTAGAAAATAACATTAAATCTGACACTGTTGTTAAATGTTCTGTGATTTTAATTCTGTCATGGTACTTGCTATCTAATTAAGTGGTGTTTAACAATACAGCATAGACTTCAAACATAAAAACTTAAAACTTCTTTTCTGAATGGCACGATGGAAGAGATGGAAGGGATACAAGATAGACTATATATAATTTTTAAGTATCTTTTTCATAAGTAATATATGGTTTGAATATAGAAAATAATGTGTTATTGCAAAACTCTGGACTTGATCAGCTCTCCTGTTTTCAGGTGTTCATTCACTTGGCATCATAGTCACCAAACTTTACATAAATAGTCATCACAGGAATGTGAAATTAAATATATGCCTTTTATTGCAGAAAAGAATGGGGATTAGAGACTTTTCTTCCATCTGCTGTGCTGCAAAGCATGAAAGAAAAGAACATAAAGAAAGCACTTTCACACCTTGTCAAAGCAAATCAAAACCTAGTTCCTCCGGGTAAAAAGGTATTACATTTGCATCTTAATGGAAAATATGTTTTAAAGAACAGAAAGGGTGGCGTGCATGGAAAACATTTAAAAATCAATCCTTCAGAGAAACACCTAGCCATTATATTTTCAGAGATGGAACTTTTGGTGCTCGGTACAACATAGCCAAGAACAATTAAAAATAATTAATTATACCCCAACTAAACTATCTTCTTATCTTAAGAATGCTAGAAAACTGGTTATTAATACTTCATGTATGATAAAGATATATATTTTTTAATTCATTTAGTGCTTCCTATTAATGGCAGACTTGTTAGGAAAGTTATTGTTCTCTCTCTGATGCTCTCATCTGAACCACATTAACCTATGGGCCTAACATAAATGCCGTTTTTCAGGATTGTTTTCTATTATGCTGTAGATAGAGACTTTTCTCTGGCCATGATCTGACTGGATAGATGATGCTCCTTACAGTAAATGACCCTCCTTGCTGTAGTACAATGCTTTTCTTAGCACTAAGCTTTCACTTCAGCTGGAAAAAACATGTAGAAGACAACATCTCTGAGAAATGCTTTGTTACATCCATACAGCTGAGGCTGGTTTTAGACACCATAATGAGGTTTCTTTATGCAAGTCATCTAGTCTCTCTTTGTAGTCAATGGAGAGAAATAGGCACTTCTAGGGAGCGATTCATCCCATCCCACATTAGGAACCAAAAATAGGTCAGATGACTTGTGTCCTAGAAATGCCTGTTTCTCTCCATGGACTATCAAAAGAACCTAAGAGTGACTAGTTGAGACATAAAATGAGTTGAATCCTGCTCCATGACACTTTGTCTCTGAACAAAAGAACTCCAAAACACATGGTGCCTGAGCATTGTGATCAGCAGAAATCCTGCTTGGAGGTTTCAGATCACATCATGACTGTGAACGTAGCTCTATGTGTTTGACCTGGGATACTCAGGGAGAAAGGCCACCTCTTTGACGGAAGCACTGCATGTGTCCTGTACTGCTAAGGCTAAAGCTGAATAATGCCGATTGCTTATTGTTTATCCTGGTAGTTTAAGTTTGGGTTTATTTTGAAGCAGACGTCATTGGTTTTGCTTCATTCTCTTCAAATTTGAGTTTTGGAAATACTTTGTGTGCCCACCTGCTTTTTTAGCAGTTAGATCTCGGAAACAAAGCATCTGAGGTCACCATCACCTTCTGTCTCACTTGTAGGTACTAATGCAGAAACTGATTTCCTTTTGGATTTTCTCTCCCTCCGCGTGAAGGGAAGCCTGTCATTCTCAGGATTCTCCCATTTTTTACAACCCCTGTGTATTTCTCCACCAACTGAACACCTTGTGAAGGGAAGGGGAAAGCATTCCCACTAGTTGCTCTGCTCCAGGTTCATTTCCTCCTTGGTGTCTAGAAAAACCTTAGGGTAGGGGCTCTTAAAATGCCGTTCAAGATCAAGTAAGATTTTGAATTAGAAACCTAGTGGCTGAAATGAAAATGGCAACTGAGACGAGCTTGTTTTATCTCATCTTTTAAAAGTCCAGACATAATGATTTACAGGAGGGAGGTATAAGGTTTGGGTCCAGACTGATTGGGTGAAATGAACTGTTTCTTGTTTCCATTCAATTTCATAAAATATTACCTGGTTGTCTCTTTTTACGTAGGTAGTTTAAGCTCAGAGGAGAAAAAAGGAGATAAATTATGACATGTATTGCATTATGTGATCATATGTATTGGTGTACTGTATTTAGCTCTCAGATTTATTCCCTACTAAATATAGTGGAAGAGTTTTATTTTAAAAAATAGGAAATGCAGTAATGAGGTGGAATAATATGCCATATGCCACAAGTACCTAGTGAAATGTAATACACAGAGCTGACAAAAGCAAATTCTTTGTTCTCTTTCTCTGTATAGCTACATAATTATTTAAGAACTGATGGTGATTATGAATGGAAAGCTGCTGTCTACCCTTGAAATCCCTCAATGAACAGATGTTTAATCTGAGTAGTTTAACATTTTTCCTTCATTGGAGCAGTTACAATGTTCTTGCAGTGCTCTGATCTGCCCATACCCAAGTCCTCAGTGCATTTTAACTAAACGAGAAAGATCTTAATTTTAAGAATAAAACGGTTTCTCCTCATCTGAAACTCAAGCATCTAATGATTTAGTTTCAGGCTCTGAAGAGCTGTTATTACGGTCCGTTCTCCTTAGACTACACAGATACATTTTCTTTCTGAATTTGGTAATGTGGTGATTTCCACCACTACCTCTCACCCCTTTTTCTCCTTCCTCAGCTATCTGCTCTGCAAGCCAAGGTGCATTATCTGAAGTTCCTCAGTGATCTACGATTATATGGAGGGCGTGTTTTCAAGGCAACACTAGTGGTAACATTTTTCTTGAAATAATCTTTCTCTTCACTTGATTTTTTATCTAATATCTTTTTGCAAAAGCTGGAGCGTATAATTTTCTTTAGAATTTTAGATTCAATTCATACATTTAAAAAATACTTGTTACATTGAACCGAATCACTTTTTTTCTTTTAATCTTGAAAATGATATTCCTGTTATAATTTGCATTTTTGCTGGGGATTTGGAGATAGGTTAGCACCTTTTTGGCAAATAGCACCATCCAATTAACTATAGAATACTAATATTATTACTCTGAAAAACTGTTGATGATGAAGATTTTATTTTAACAGAAGCAGGTTCCATCCATCCATCTGTCTGTCCTTCTTATTATCCATTTAAAAACTACAGTACGGTCAATATCCAGGACCAGATTGCTTTACTTTTTGTCTTTAATTATGACTCAAGTATGCTCTTCTATATCCTATGTTCTTAGAAAAAGAATGTAATAATCTTTAATGTAGAAATGCCATGCAAATGTAGGTCCATGAAAACGAAAGAAGGCAGTGCCGATTTCTGTCACTATGCAGTACCTATCATTTTTACTTTTTTACTTTTTATCATTGTTTTTTTTTACTTTTGCGTTTTTTCTTTTTCTGCTAAAGCAGGGAGAAAAGCGTTCAGAAGTGACTCTGTTAGTAGGGCCACGGTACGGAATCAGTCATGTGATAAACACCAAAACAAACCTGGTGGCTCTCCTGGCAGACTTCAGCCATGTGAACAGGATTGAGATGTTTACAGAAGACGAAAGCAGTGTTAGAGTTGAGCTGCATGTCTTAGATGTGAAAGTAAGTTTGCTGTTGAATTATATTGATACAACATCTTTAAATAACGTTTTTATCTTTATTTGAGTATTTGATCAAGCTATGCTGTTCTGAACATTTTCATGCCGTTAATATTCTTAGGGTGCGTTTTTAGAGTATGCCTTGGGCATGTGAGGGGCCTACAGTGTACCAGACTGGAGCTTTGCAGCGCTTGTATTCTATTCTTATTTTTCTCTTGGCTGGTCCTGGGCAACATGCTTTTTTGTTCTCTTCCTTGATTTCTGTGGTGTGAAAAGGTGAGGATGAAATTTGCCTTCATGTGAAGCTCCTTGAGTCCCTAGAAGTTCCCCTTAGTGTAACAGACAATATTATCACTCTTAGAGAATCTCCAGCTGCATCAGACCCATGTCCCATGTGCTCAATCTAGTGTTTTATCTGCAGAGTTCACTGCAAGTAACTGTGTGGCAGTTACCAGTGAAATAAACTGTAAAAAGGCAAGGGTTTTTTCTTAGCCTTTATAATTCCAGTTCAGTGCTTTGCCCTACATAACATATTCATAGATGCTTTTCATCTACCTGTAGTCATCTAATTTCTCTTGAATCCCACTTAACACTTTGCATTTGTGGCATCTGGTGGCAATGAGTGGAGTTTCATATATTATATTGTCCTGGTTCTTCTTGGTGTGCTTTCTGTTTGGTTTTGAAGTGAAAGGCTTCATAGATTGTCAAGACCATTAATCAGGATAATCAGAGATCAAAGGAAGAGTTCTCATTATACTTGAAACTTAAATATTCTATTAAAATAAATACTTACAGTTCTTTTTGCTTAGCCGGCTATACACAAAAAAACATACACGAGCAATATTTTACTAAGCTTTTGCTTTGAATGCTTTAGGTTTATTGACCTGGAACTGTTCGTTTCCCTGTATTTAAGTTAGTGAAAAAAACATTGCTATAAATTAATGTAGATGCTGTTTGACAGCAACTTAAGAGAAATGTACAGGTTGGTGAACGCAGCAACTCTTTCTCCTTACTTAGCAATGATAACATCTGAGGATCTCAGGCTATTTTACCTGCATTACTGTGCTAAACTGATAGCCCTCTTGTGAGAAAACTGTTATGCCCTTTTTTCAGATGGAGAAAGTAATATAGAAATTAAATTCTTCCCATCTGCTTATATGTAAAATGCAGCACTGTATGGCATAATATTATATATTGCCATGATATTGTGCTGTTTTGTATTATAATACTGTTAATGTCTTATTGCAAACCATGTATATCCCCACTTCTTTGCATTTTGACACATGCAATCTTAAACCCAGAGAGACTGGCCTAATATTAAAATTACAAATCTAGGAGGCTCTGAGTGGAATTTGACAAAAAATTGCTTCTCTGTGGAGCACAAGTAGGGGTTTTGTCACTGTGTCCTGTGTAGGAGATGCAGGCACACACAGGTAGGTATTCTCAACTGATGTGTTCATCCCTCGGCTAGCAGGTTTATGTATCTAGATTCTGAATATGCCAATATATGCCGATATTTTCTTAATGAATAAATGAATAAACAGTTGGGATTTTTATTTTAAATTTGTTTCTTTTTAATGTCTTCTCAAATATGTATCACTTGGCAGAAGCAGGCAATAAAGTTTAGCTGTCACGGGACTGTTCAGCAGATTAACAGTAGTTCACAGCACTGTTTTCAGCAATCTGAGATTTCTGTGGAGATCATCCATTTCTGTCAGTCGCTGCAGAAAATTTGAGGTCAACATAGCATTTCAAATGTTAGATTTTAGTAGCCACTTGAAAGAACAAAGGTTAATTAGCCCATTATAGGCTTAATAATTTATAGCTAACTTTTGTAGCTATAGTTGAACACTGTGAAAGAAGCCTGTATTGAATAAAAGCTCAAACTGAGGCACAAAATACTTTAAAGAAAAAAAAAAGCATAGATTTTCCATGTTGCTGGAAACTGTTCATACAACATTCAAGGCACCGGGGTATTTTGGCCTAAGATGCTGCAGCACAGACATTTAAAAAATTATCAGACCTATTGTGGATTTGGTAGTAAGCTATGATGATAAAGTATGGTTTGTCCACAACCTCCATCAGAATCAGTTGTCTTTTCACTAGTAAAGGGTTGAGTAAGTTGGAGAGCCACCCATGTAATGTAATGTTCCACCTGGAAAAAATTACGCGGGTCCCTGTATCTGTCTTGTGACAGTGGGGCTCTGCATTCTAAATTATTACAAATTGTCACAAATGTCCACGTATCTATGATCCTCTACAAACTGTGAGTAATAAGATGGATTGTCTACAGTGTAATTTCTATCTGTGTGTCATGGTAAGGACTTCATTTTTATTTGCTCTCTGGGAGCTGTCAAGGCTAGCCACCTTAAAATGAATTTGAGAAGAGCACCTTTTGGTGTTAAAAGATAGAGAGACATGAACAAAAGGTTGAGGCAAAGAAACTTATGCATTGTGGCAAAAGAAAATGGACTTAAAGGAAGTATGTTTCACATGGATTTCTTGGGTTCGATGCCTGGCAGCCATAGTTTTTCAAAGCTCTGAGGTCTCTCATTTTTCTGTTAGGTCTGACTGTTTTATCTAAATGCTTTGCATTTGTTTTCTTTGTTGATCTCTCTTCTGAGGCTCTTTCTTCATTCTCTTTGTCTCTGTTTATCTGCTTATTTTTTCATCCTTGTCTTTTCAGTAATGCCACGCCACAAACACAGAAATTTTTTAAGCTGTCATTGTAATACTCACTGTCACTGCCATGTAATGATAGCTCTAACCTCACTACTGTATTTTCTGAACCTGAACTTTCCCTGATTGTGTTTGCTTGCCATGTTTTGCCTCTTTACATGTACCTACGGCACCTCATTTTCTGGGAAGCTGCAGATTCCCATACTACTGCAAGGCTCCAGTGCCTAACATACCAGGTTCTTAGCCCTTGGCAGTTTCAGAGTAACAGTAAACAGTGCTTTGGCGAGAATAATATGTGTATGCTAGAAAAAGGATGGAGCAAGAGTCTTAAAATGGTTAGCTTCATTCAGAAAGAGAGCCAAATCAGCTGTTAAAAAGTCCTGTTGGACTTCTACCTTACTCCAACTCTGGTCTTTTCTAAATTAGTGATACTGTTTGATATTGTTAGCAAGGAAAGTAATTTCTCGTGTGTATTTTGCAATGTAGTGTTTGTGATTGTAATTCCTTTTGCTTCCATGTAGTAGTATTGTCAGCAGGTAAACAGATTGAGGAGGAACAGCCTTAACCAAGACTTGATTGTATTCTTCTTAGCCTATTACTCTACTGATGGAGTCATCAGATGCAATGAATCTTGCTTGCCTAACAGCTGGATACTATAGACTGCTGGTTGACTCAAGGCGCTCAATATTTAACATGGCCAACAAGCAAAATACAGGGAGCCGAGAAACAGGTATTAATTGCACAGTATGTTAACAATGGGCCAATGTATAAAGCAGAAGCCAGCTTAAGCCAGTGCACCTCAAGATAAATACGAGGCTGTGCCAAATGAGATCTGATTGCTGGCTCAGACCTAGCACCACAGTATATCAGTTCAGCTTTATAATGTTCTAATATTCAGCCTATGATAGCATCTTAATGGTAAAATAAAGCAGGTGAAAAATGTCTTTCATACTGTAGTGAAACAGATGCACGCTCCCTGTGAGTGTTATTATTTTATATGCATATATCTTTTGTAAGAATACATATGGTGTTGGAGAAACCAGCTGGGGATTTGGTTTTGTGTTACTATTTCTGGAATAGCATTTGTACCTAGCTGAGCTTTAGTTTTATACTAAAATACAAAAGTACCAGTTAAATTTTAGGTCATTAAATCAACAGGTATTTAATTTAGAGCAGAGGTGAGTTTTAAAGTGCTTTTCTGAAGTGTTTGATAGTCCAGCTGTCCTATTCAAAGTGTTTATTTCTCAGCATTAACAAGTTATTGTTTAAAAATTACATTACTTTGCTCTTCGATTTCACAATGTTGATTTTATTTCACCATGCTATAGGAACTGAAATTAGAGGGAAGCATAATCTCCTTGCTTCTGAGTGGAATTGTATACCAAAAACAACCACTTTCCTTGCTGAAGGAGATCAAGAGACTCAAATGTCCTTTGCTGATCCAAAACAGAAGACTGTAGATGTTTCTGAAAGTCTGTTATGTCAAAAAGAACACAGACATCTGTACATAGAAAATACTTATAATTCAGGTGGATTTGATCAGCATCTGGCCAAACAAGGTGACCCCACTGAAGCAGAAGAAAGCAGAAATTTTAATCAGCCTTCACTGCTGTCACTCTCAGGTTTGGAATCTAGCAAGAAAGCACAGGATTCCCCCAGGGGAGCAAAAGTTTCCTTTATATTTGGAGATCACAACTTGGATGGTATCAATCCTCAGACTCTTGGCTATGAAAGGCTTTTGGATGAAAGTCCAGAAGTACTAGAAAAACAAAGAGCCATTTATATTAGTAATGCCAATGACATTAAAGGCCTGGAGTTGTCACCAGATGCTGAAAGTATTCAGTTTGCTACAAATTCTGTTTACGCAACTATAAGTGATGGTAAAATATTTGGAGCTGCAGAAGGGATAGAAGAGCCTTTGCTGCATGATATTTGTTACGCAGAAAACACAGATGATGCTGAAGATGAAGATGAAGTAAGCTGTGAAGAAGACATTATGGTAGGAGAAATCAATAGGCCTGCTCTTCTCAGCCTTTCTGGTTCTAGTGATGACATTATTGATTTGACTTCACTTCCACCTCCAGAAGGTGATGATAATGAAGATGATTTCCTATTGCATACCTTAAACATGGCCATTGCTGCTCCTCCACCTGGCTTCAGGGACAGTTCAGATGAGGAAGACTCTCAGAATCAAGCAACACAGCCTAGAGACAACAAGGAGCAAGCCAGTAATCTAGGCAATGATGACATTCCAGTGTCGCTTATCGATGCTGTCCCTACAAATACAGAGGGGAAGTGTGAGAAGGGGCTAGATGATGCTGTAGTCTCTACACTTCAAGCACTAGAAGCTTTGGCTGCTTCAGAGGAACAGCAGACGAATGACAATTCAGGTTCTTTCACCATAGTTACATTTATTCATTGAAAATCATTCCATCTCATCCATTTAGCTTTGGATATACTCCATTTCATGAGGGTTGGTTTTTCTTTTTTGGTTTTCCTTTTTTTTTTTTTTTGCCATCATTTTGCATACATCATATTCCATATTATTTAATGGAACTACCATTATGTTACTAAACTACCTGTCCCGGGAACTGTGCAATAAAGTCAGAGTATTCTTACAAAGCATATTTTTGTCTCTAACACACCCCCTTTGCTTGTCACTTATCCAGGTGCTTCAGCTGCTGTCATTTAATTGACTCTTATTTTTTGTGGCTTGCAGGTGTAGCTATCCTGCGAGCATATAGCCCTGAGTCATCTTCAGATTCTGGCAATGAAACAAATTCTTCTGAAATGACTGAAAGCTCTGAACTAGCCACGGCACAGAAACAATCAGAAAACACTGCACGTATGTTTTTGACCACAAGTGAAGGCTACCAACCCCTTGTGGAAGAGCAGACTGAATTTCCCATCGCTAAGAATCAGGCTGGAGGGCCAGGCATGAAGCCCTCACAGCATTTGGCTGGTCGTCAGGCTGCAGAGCTACAGTCAAAAGTTGTGCCTTCAAAGCAGATTCTTCATTCAGATAACATGGAAATGGAGCCAGAGACCATGGAAACAAAATCTGTCACTGATTATTTTAGCAAATTGCACATGGGATCCTTGGTATATTCTTGCACTAGTAAAAGGAAAAATAAGATGACAGACAGCGAAGTAAAAGCACCCTCTGATGGCAATGCTACTGTGAAAAAGCAACAGGGAACTAAAAAAGCAGAGACTGATGAAGATCTAAAAGCTAAATTTGGAACTCTCTCAGCAAGAGACAGTCAACGCCTAAGCACTTTTAACGTGGAGAGAACTGCCTTTCGCCAAAGATGGTATGCTGCCGATGATGGGGCAGCAGATAAGCCAAGCCCAGAAACAGTGAATGGAAAGACTTTTCCAAGAGGTCCTGTCCTTGGTAAAGCAGAAACTGACTGTAAGGATGAAGTGGATCCTGAGGTGGATCAGGATGATACCTCAGGGCTTAGCCAAGGTGAAAATTTTCTGTCAGATATGACTCCCGTGTCTTCAGCCAAAGACCTAAATGACGCAGAAGATACCGATTTATCTGCAGATGACCATCCTTCAAAGCTTCCAGAAGCTGAGCAGAGCGTGGCTAGACTTTGTGAATATCACTTGGCTAAGCGCATGTCGTCTCTGCAAAGTGAAGGCCATTTCTCACTGCAAAGCTCTCAGTGCTCTTCAGTGGATGCAGGATGCAGCACAGGCAGTAGCACATGTGCTACCCCCGTTGAATCTCCTCTTTGTACCTCTGATGTTAAGCACATTATCTCCGACCCATCAATGAAGGGCATTGCCTATATTCCAGCAGATGAAAGAGCTGCCATTCTTCCAAACCATGGAACGACATACAAGGACCTGCACCAGCAGCCTGAAGCCGTGTGTCACAGAATGACGGTGCCTGTTGTGCATTCAGCAATTAACGCTGAGCCACTGTTTGGCACTTTGAGAGAAGGATGTCATCGGATCCCCAAGATAAAAGAAACTACAGGTACAGCAGTACTAAAGCTTTTCTTATGTTTGTGTTTAGAGCTACGTGTAAAAGTTGAGGACTAGGTGTGATATTTACCTTATCTTTACCTGAAATTACATCATCAAGCTGTAGCAGGCAGTGGAATTAGACCTTCGATGTATCCGTTCATTTTAGCTGTATGTGTTGAGATGTTCTTATGAGCTGCTTACAAAGATCATTTTTTTAAAAAACCTCTCATTACAGTTGAAAATATTTGGGAGGAACACTGATGGAGAGGCCTCTCTTCCACTTTTTGGAAGCCTCCTCAAAACCCACAGTCACTTGAGTTCTAGGATACTTGTTAGTTTATAAGATGACTTCACAAGGTATATTAATGTAGGAGAGAAAAAACTGTGATTCATTTATTGTGTATCTTATATGCTATTTTAGCAGATTGTCAAAACCATCCCAGTATGAATAAAAAGCTCTAAATGTAAGGATGAGAAAATGTCACTATCTTATTAAGCATATATTTACTTCACCATCTGACAGTAGGTGTTGCCTTAAAGAATGATTTACGTACAGAACCATTACTGCATTTTTAGGTTCCGATTTTATGAACTTACTGTTATAAAAAAATGCAGTTTTTCAGAGATAGCGTTGGAAATTCTTTCAGTTGGGTTTTAAAGATTTCCCTCTTCCTGGGTTGCAACCCACATGTAGCAGCAGTATGTGAATGCTTGAAAATCCAAAAGTAGAACAGACTAGGAGCTAGAATGAGAAATGTTGTTTCTCTGCAAAATACCCCATATAACTGAACCAAAATTACCATGAATGCATCTTTCCATAGCCTCTCAGGTATAGTTAAATAAGGTATTTTAAGCTGAAAATATTAATCTCATTATTTAATAGAAAACATGCAATCCATATATTCGGGGAGATTTAGGATGTTTTATAGGTGATTTTCTATTTCTTTTTTTAAATGAGTCTGCTGTAGTGGCATGAGCAACTAACTATCTCTAAGTTATAATTTGATGATAGATTTTAAGAGGCATCTTAAAAGGCATAAGAAACTAGCGATGAATTTTTTGTGAAATATTTTGAGGAATGGAGACCACTGGGAAATTCCAGGAATCCATTTGTCCTGACTGTTAAAGATATTTAAAAGTTCAGTCTCGGAATATTATCAGGGTGATGCTTAATTATTCTGTCTGCTCTTCTACTACCCCTAGTGTAGCTTTCACAGAGCCTGAAAAGGGAAGACAAGGAGGCATGCCTACAGCTTTTCCTAGACAGCCTCTAGCTGACTCCATCATGCTATCATCCATGCTATCAGAATCAAAGGTGCCAAGTCAAAATCAAGACTCTTGTGACATTCCCAAAGTAAATCAGGCTTGTGGGGCAACAGTTAGTTTACGGCCATATGACATGATAGGAGGAAGCCTCAGGATGCCGCACAAGAGGAAAGTGCTGAGACGCAGCAGCAGCATCATTGGAGGATCTGCAGGCGTTGAGATGCTGTTTGAAAAGAAGTCAGCCGCAGGCAGCTTGAAATGCCTGGACATCACCCAAAGGGACGAACCCAAATCGGAGAGAAGGGTGGACCTCCCCCTGGGCAAAAAGCTGTCAAAAAGTTATTCCCAGAGTTGTGTGTACGTCAGCACTGATAGTAGGAAGGACAGTAAGAGGTGTTTGGGCGCAGGCTCCAGTCAGAAGGACTCCAAGCAGTGTCGAACGTTGCCCTTGCGGAAGCTGGACACCAGCACCTGGAGGTGTCGTGGCCCCTTTAGCTATTGTTTCCTAAGCAGAGGAAATGATGACAACGATGATGAAGATGATGGAGACAGCCATCAGCTCTCATGTCTCTTCGAACCGCAGATCCCGTGTGAGCTCGCAGAACCAGTCGGTCAGTCGTTTTCCAGTGAAAATGAGCAGAAAGTCTTGGAGTCCCCGAAAGCTGCTGAGCCCTCACAAGATGAGGCAGTCAACGCGCATGAGAAGAGCAGTGCTGACATCCAAGGTGGCCAAATTGATGTGAATCTCAACGATGTGGCCTTTGATGCACGAATCACACGAATAAATGTGATGAAAGAGAAGACGTATGCAATGCCTGATGGATTTATTGCAGCACAAAAGGATGCCAATGAGCTACTCTCACTGGTCCGAGCAAGTATGGGCAAGAGAGAAGATTTACATCCAGAAACATATGACCTTAAACTTTCTAAGTACAAACAACTGTTATCTATGGAATCGAGACAGTTGGGAAGTGCCTGCAGGAAAATGGCCATGGCTGATAAAAGCCCTGAGGAAATGCTTTTAGCTATGACTTCCAGCTTTCAAGTACTCTGTTGCTTAACAGAAGCCTGCATGCGTTTAGTTAAAGTCATGAACTCTGAAACACAGCAGCAGGAAATTATAGCTAAGATAGACGAGGTTGTAATAAACTACATTTGTCTTCTGAAGGCTGCAGAAGCAGTATCAGGCAAGACCTCCAGTGATCCTAGCATTAAACTCTTGGCTCGACATTCAACTACCATGGCCGCTATTGTAAGCACACTAACACGTTCTCTTAAAATGCTTTTAAACAAATAAAATACAAAAGTCACTTCATAATCTACCTTTGCAAAGCCATACATAAAAAACTTTTATTTACTGTATGTGTATGAACTAATGTAACAAACTCAGCTTTCTCTGTATATTTTGTTATTTTATATAAAATAGGTATGAGATTTAAAAAAAAAAAAAGTTAAAATACTGAACATTGACAAATGTAATGACCAGATCTGTCCTTCCGTTTATACAAAAACAAAAGCCAAAAAATCCTTTCTCCCCAAGACCAGAAAAACAAACAGAAAAAAATCCCACATAGGAGCAAATTGATGTTTGGCTATTTTTCATATAGTCAAATTTCTGGTTGTATGAAGTGAACTTTTAAAGCCTGTTATGTCAATGAAGTTGTTTTCTGTTTCATCCAAGTTTTCACTTGGAGAATGCTCCATGTTTAGAAATGAGAAATTAAATCATAATGTATATAACACAATATTTAATGTTTTAAAATTATAATTTTTAAGCATTGAAAATAGCAAAAAGACATTTAAAATCCAAGAGACTATTATAACTTACTAGAGAATATATATATAATAAATGACTCTTTTGTTCATATGGCCTGAATTACCTGATTCTTCTTTTCTAGGAAATTCTGTATTAAAAAAAAAAAAAGTATTGAAAATACCGACCTTTGAGGGTATCGGATGCATTGAACATTAGTGTTGGCATTTCATATAGTGAAGGTAACTGTGGAAGACTGAGGACACAGAAACCAGAGTGGTGGTGGTGTTCTCTCTGAAATGAAAGGTTGATGTCATACTGGTCAGACCAGAATGTATAGGGCAGGTCTACACGCTCCTTTCCCTGGTAAATGAGAGAGAGGACCGTCAGGAAATTCCTATGCTGTTTACTGTTTCATCATATATCTATGGTGCATCTGAACAACATGAACTGCATCTATTTTGTTAAATATTTTATACTTCATATTTTATGATTCTGAATGTTTAACTGTAAATAAGTTAGAAATAAAATGAAGTTTTCAGAATACAATAAATATCTCTCAAATATTTCCAGCTAGAGACAGTTCTTCTCTGAGTAATGAAAAAGGCAATTTGTGAATAATCTCTCCCATCTGAACCTTTCTGGAAAACATTTTGTTAGTCTTGTGTTTGAGAGCCAGCCAAAGCAAAAGCTCTCAGTTTCACCTGGCAAATAGGCTTTCACAAGAGCATCTGTTAAACTTTTCAGCCACCAAGGAGCAGCAGCCCTTGTGGAAAGTTCAGAATACCATTCTCCAAACTGATGTAGGTAATTTTCATCTGTTTCTCATAGCATCATGTGCAAAGAGTATAACCGCTCTCTTTTGAAAACTTACCCATTCAGTTGAAGCACGTGTGAAGCTTTCTGTGCTGAACTAGAAAGACTAAACCAACAAAATTAAGTTTTTGCCAAGGAGATATTTTCTTGTATTGAGTGATCACTACAAAACCCAGATGTGCTTTTTCCTCCGACTGCAAAGAAACATCTTCAGAAACACAGTATCAGAAGCTTAATCTGTTGTCCGCAGGAGAAAAATCTGATTTCTGAGACCAGTAGCATGCAGACCCACTCTCAAGGGCAGCTCAGGGGTAGGCTGCAGGCTGAGTTATGTTGGTGGTGGGTGACAACAGCCTGTCCCATGTGGTGCTCCCACTCAGTGCTCTCATTCTGGCAGCCCTGGGAGTGGGGTTGTTCGTGCTGCTCTTTTGCTGCAAGTACCAATGAAATTCTTTCTCTGGTTTTTGAGGATTTCATACTGGGGGAAATGCATGCTGAATGGTTGTACTGGTACATATTCCTTCACTGCTTCTTCAGTTTATGTAAAAATGTCATCAGTGATTTGGAAATACTAAGTTTCAAAAATCGATTTAGGATGGTCACAACTAAGCATCCACATAGATCATAAGGATGTTAATACCTTCAGGGTTGCTAGTCCAGTCCTTTTCATTCCACTCCATTTCATAAATCGATCTAATTTCATTTCAAAACTAAGTAGATTTTTGTTGTTCTTACTGTTTAAGAACTTTTCTGATTGTAAACCTACTCATTTTGCTCCCTAAAGTTAACTAGAGTCTTTTTTGTGGTAATATTTTTTAGGTTTAATTAGTGGGTTTTTTTCCTCTCCTTTTCAACGCATTTTCATAGAATCATAGAGTAATTTGAGTTGTAAGGGATCTCTGGAGTTCAACTAGTCTGACCCCAGTTCAAAGCAGATCTAATCAGGTCAGGTTACTCAGGGTCGTTTCAAGTTGAGTATTAGATGCCCTCCAAAGATGGTGGTCTCACAACATCTCTGGGCACCTGTTCCAATGTTTGACAATGTTTGTGGATCAAAAAATAAAAATTCTTTATGGCTAATCAGAATTTTCCATGTTCCAACAATACCCATTGCCTTTCATCATGTAACTGCACCATTTAGAAAAGTCAGGCTCTATCTTCTCTGGTGTCCTCTCGTCAAGTAGCTGTAGGCCGCAATGAAGTCTCCCCTGAGCCTTCTCTCCTCTAGGCTGAGTAAAACGTGTTCCTTCAGCCTTTCCTCATATATTGTGAGTGGCAGCCCCTGTCCAGCATGGTGACCCTCCACTGGACTTGATGGTGTGACTTCAGAAACCACCACCATGTTCCTGTCTCAGTTTTGATAAATAGGATCATCTAGCCAAGCTCTCCGAGTCACCTCTTAGAAGGCATCTTCTCTTTCCCCCAAGATTTCAGATATCCCCATCTGGTACCATGTGAATGTCTTTTTAGTAATCTTTTCACACGGAATTATATGCAGGCTTTTAAATGCTGCTTTATGAAGACTTTTTACAATGGCACAGCTGCTGGAAATCATTTGTCTGTGGTCTCCTAGAATCACGTATTCACAGGGATATTAGGTTGGTGTCTCACAATCATTCTTTGTCAGTATTTTGATCTTTCTTCTGAGCTTCGGGGAGACCTTATTGCAGCCTTTCAGTACTTAAAGGGGACTCATAAGAAAGATGGGGACAAAGTTTTTAGCAGAGGCTGTTGCAGTAGGACAAGGGCTAATGGTTTTAAACTAAAAGAGGGAAGATTTAGGCTAGATATAAGGAAGAATTTTTTTACAATGAGGGTGGTGAAACTCTGGCAGAGGTTGCCGAGAGAGATGGTAGATGCCCCATCCCTGGAAACATTCCAGGTCAGGTTGGACAGGGCTCTGAGCAACCTCATCTAGTTGAAGATGTCCCTGCTCACTGCAGGGGGAGTTGGACTAGATGACCTTTAAAGGTCCCTTCCAATCCAAACTACTCTATGTTTCTGTGATTCTATGGTTCTACTTGTCCTGTCCAGCTAAGGAGATCCCTGGATGATAATAGAGATAAGTGTTAGTAACTCTGAAGCGTATGACCTGCACATCACTTGCTACTGAATTAGAACATATTTCTGTTAATCTTCAGCATTAAGGTGTCCTTGTCTTCCTGTGTGGCATCCTAATTCATTCATGCATTAGTTATATGTCTCAAGTTTATGTCATCGGGAAATGTCATCAGTATATACCTACGTTTTGCACTAGGTCAGTAAAGAAATTCTGAATAAGATATTGTAATCTGGAATATACTGTACTTTTATAAATTTTTATATATACACAGTATGTTTAGTGATTTGTTAACTTCACAAAATGACAGGCATCTTCATGTTTAAGTCCCTGAGTTCAGGCTATTTTCTAAAATAAAATTTTACAAAGTTTGCCATTTTGAGATTAAGAAACAGAGCTGCATACCCACATTTCTTTTCCTTCTATTTAATTGAAACTCAATCAATTCATGATCACTGGAAGAGCCAGAATGCTCTGTGGTGTCCTCACTGCCCACCAGAGATGTGAAATACTCTCTTTTGCACTAGCACATTATTTGACGCTGAGAAATGGGCTTCTGTTTAACTTTGTCACTTACATAGTTTATATCTGAGAGGTCCTATCACTGCACTGAAATCCAGTTAAAGTTAGCAGTATTTTATCAGGGATTAATTTAGTTTGATAGGGTATAACTGTAGCATTGTAGCAGCCTGCATTAAAAGCCAGATGCTCATTGCACTGAGCAATAAACTGGTATAAAGTGAAAACTTGGTTCATGTCACAAGTAGCTGATTGCTGAGCCCGTGGCACTAACATTAACCAGCCTTTATAATTTGCCATTCCAAGATCAGGAGTAGCTGTTCTGCACAAAAAGAAAATGATCGCAAGCAAAGTGATTGCAAGCTTCCACTGTGCTACCTGTGGAACAGCGCTTGTGTGTTATCAGAGCTAGAATTGGCCAAAGCAATGAAGAGCATGAGGCACTCACAATTTTTTTTTTTTTTTTTAAGTAATTACATTTTCCTGTAGGTGTTCTCAAGGTGAAATATGAAATGTTTTGTCAGTGCTGATGGACTTTGGGAGACGCTGATGGGTGAAAATTCATGAGATTCGATAACAACACTTTGGAGACTTTGAAGCAATGGATTCTGGGGAGAGCAAATTTAGGCTCATGAGATCTGGGAGCGAATCTCTGATTTCATAACAAAAAAAAAAAGGCAAACTAACCTAGCAGCCTGTTGTACTGTAGTAAATGTAAACCTTTCAGTATTGATTTTGAAGTGCACTTCTATTCTGAAAATAGGACTGTGGTATTAATGGCACATTTTTATGCAATAGGCCCTATTTAGTTGTATTTTAAAGTTCATTTTGTCATTCTGAAAAAATAATTACTTATTCTCAGCCTGCAGAGTTAAGGAGGAGTGAAAAGGAATGTGTTATGTCTCCCGCTCCACAAATAAAATCTTATAAATTTTTTTTTAAGTGGTTGTCCCATCACACTGGGTTTATGTGGTCCTTATTGCTCATGTTTGGGGGATATTTGCTTTTTATAATACCTGCACTTGCAACCATCTTCTCTTATTCTCAGAATATTATATTTGACATGTTACCTAGAGCTATTTCATTTTTTCTCAACTGCCAACCAAGTTATTTTTTGTTCATTTAATCTTCATCAGTGCTTATTTCAGGATAACCTTGTCTTATCTGTGAGATTTAAATTATATCTTGTTACCTGTTTAGGCGATGCCTTTACTGCCTCAGAATAAGGCATGCTCTTGTGTGGTCCCTTTGCCATACTTATAAAAGTGAAATGGGAGGGCATCAGGAGCTTAGATAGTAGCCTGAGAAGCCACAAAAGCCTTTTCTCATCCATGGGGCCAAAACTGCCAAATGCTAATATTGGCCAAGTTGGAATGCTTGCCACCATCCTTAGCACCAGTGGGGGGCCTTCATTCTGGTGCAACCAGAAATGGTTGTCCTAAGACTTGTGCTCGAGGAGGCACTTGCCCCTAGTCTTTACATCATGAGAAGATGAAGGCAGGACCTCTCAGTCTAAGTTACCAATGGTTTACTGCAAAAAGTCCCTAAGTCCACACTGCAGTTCCTTGAAGTATGAGAGCTTTCTCTTGTGGCAGCATCAAGGCAATTTCCACTGGAGAATGACCCTTAGATTTTCTCCACCTTTCCAAGAAATAGCATTAGATGTGTTCCTTCTGGGTTTGTCCCAGTCCATTTGGGCAACAGGATCAAACAGGGACTGGCCAAAAGACTGGAAGCTTCACATCAGTATTGTGGAGTTCAACTTCATCTGAGCTGCACGCAAGGCTTTCCATCATATCTAAAGGTGTTCGCTCAGGTGAGGGCTTCACCACTCAACTATCCTTTTTTTAAACTTGTTAACCTGGAGAGGGTGTGCATAGGTTTTCTTTCTCTCTTCCAGAATTTGATTAGTCCTTGGCAGAGAGTCACAGACAACTAGACTCATTTATTAGTAGTTCATCTACCAGGCCCTCCCCCACCTTCTCAAAAAGTCTGTCTGAGCAGGATGAAGGGTGCCCACTGCAGTGGTGGGGCAGAATTTTAATATCAGGGCCTCCCTCCTTTCTCAAAGAGACTTCTGCTGCTACTCCTGTAACTTTTATTGCCAAATGTGGGCTGTTGGACTTACCTCAGTCTTGAAATGCTTTTCACCATGCTGCAGATGCAGGAAAGGCTTGCTCATTCAGAGACAGCCTTATAAGTAATGGAAGGGAATTCACGTTGTCAACTAGGTTAGGCTTTTGGGTTGATGTGTTTGTTGGTGTTCCTCCCTCTCCCACCACTTCAGACTGTTCTGAGTTACCTGCTCAAACTGAAGTAGTTTGGTCCTTTGTTGCAAGTTCCTTACCCTTACTGTAGTCAATTTAACATCTGTCTCAGCCTTAAGCTCTAAGATTATCAAGATGTTTCCCTCCGCCAGGCAAGTGAGTTATGGGAATTTGAATTTGGTGTTCCACGTTTTCATGGATTCTCCTTCGCCAAAAAAGTGGCTTTCTTTGTTGTGGTCTTCTCTGTTAGAACAAGAGAAATTCATACCTCTATGGATCCTCCTTTGACCTTATTCTTAGAAGACAGACTATATTTTAAGATGCAACCAGTATTTTTGCTGAAGGTGGTGTCTTAACATCACTTTGGTTTATGTTTTTCTTAACGTTCCTTTATGCTTCTAAGAAACATGCCTTATTTTGTATCTTTAAAATCAAAAGAGCTCCCTTTATATTTGTAGCCCAGACTTTCTCAGAACATATAGACTGTGTGTATCTCTGACAGATACAGTACTTATCTGGATGGATGCTTTGTGTTTCAGTGTTTGCTATAAAACTTAGGAATTGATACTTCCAACTGAGTATACAGCCTCTGTGAGACTGTTGAGTTACTGATCTGCTATATATCTACCATTCTTTCCCCAGGCACTGTGAGCTGCCTCAAGAGCTGCCACAGCACTTGGTAGAGCCAATCTAAAAGTGCTGTTTGCATGAGGAACATCAAGAACCTCTGCTAGATTATTTATGGGAGGTAATTGTATAAAGTCGCACAATGTGAACAAACATGTGGATATTAATTTGAGAGTGAAAAAAAGAAAGAAGACATCCTGAGCTCTATTAGCAGGGTTTTAGACGGTGTCTCTGTGGCTGAGAAAGAATTAAAACCGTTTATGGCATGCCATGTTTTTTATGCCATTGTGCCAAAGGTGATGACAACAGTGTGAATACATCCTCCACGGTTACTGCAAAAGGAAAATCTCTGCAGTCTGGAGTGATAAGGTGTAGGTGTGCCCTCAGAGCAGAATTATTTATAGACCATGCATCCTGAAGAAGACTAATTACTAGTAAGTTATGTTTCTTCCTCAAATGCCAATCTCTGTTCTCTATTCCACCTGTGAATTACCATTAAAGGATAATGGGACAGCAGTCTGTATCAACAAAGATGGAATTAAGCTTGGAATAATACACAGTGTTATTGTTATTTCTTACTGTAAGCGAAGGGCCAAAAGAAGATAGTAGCCTGCAATACAGAATTTGCAGAGAACTGGTAAAAACAACTCTAAAAAACATTTTTATATCATGATTTGAAACAGGAGACACTGAGATGTTACACAATGTTTTTTTACAATGTTTTTCAAGTTGCTCTTCAGAGCGAAAAGATGTTTTCTAAATCCTTTTTGGCAATGCATTGCAAGATTCCTCCATATTGCTTATGCCTTTAAAATGACAGCATGGGTGACAGTAAATGTCATCAGTAGCTTATCCTTGAAAGCGTTCTTTTTGGTAAGTTTGTATGTAGGATACATTTGAAAGTGGTGTATTTAGATGTTGATGGTGACAATCTGAAGGCTTCAGCCAGTGCTCCAGGCTTTGGCTTCAGTAGAAGTGTTGAGTTCCTTAGTTAGGAACTTAGTTAGGAAGTCTTCCAGTGTCCATGGAAAGATGTGATCTTAGCACTACCTCATGGGAATCCCATTTTGCAGGTGGCTGGGACTGGTTTTGCTGAAAGAGATGCCAAAGGATGCAGTTTTATTTTGATTCTTCTGTTGCCTATGAAATGGTCACAGATGCAGCTGAGGATATAGTCTGTCCCTGAGTTGGCGACGCAGAGGTCATAGATGGCTGAAGAATTTCCCAGTCTGTAGTTTTGCTGAGACTGATCATCCTGTCGTCCTCTCTGCAACTTCTAATGCCTCTTGGATCTTTATGGATGGCCCAAAGAACTGACAACCTTCAGAAAGAACAGTCCCAACATCAAACTTTTTCCTAGTACATAAACCCATGCTTACACCTCCAGCTTATCTTCAACTGCTTTCTGCAGTAAGAGCACATAACTGCCTGTGCTCCCTCTCCTAGTTCTAGTCCAAAGTCAGCGTATTTCAGCCCCATTGAATACTTATTTTAGGGCTTCTGCTGCAGGTCCATTCTACAAGCAAAGAAACTGTAGGCACAACTGTAGTACAGCTAATTGTACAGCTGACTTTCTCCTTAATAAAGCTGAACCATCACTGCCTGAAGCAGCCAGATGTACCTTATAATTTAGTGCAGTTTCAACAGATGTAGTGCCTCTGAAACATAGTTATCTATGCAAGACACTACTTGGATTAGACACTTAAATACAAGCTATTTATCATACTAAATTTTGGCTTTTTATAACTGATTTCAATTTTCTTTCATACATTGTAGATAATTACATTTAATTCTTCTTGGTTTACGCTTTTTTTTTTCACCAGACCTTGCTATTTCCTATTTTATTCCTCCCTCCTTTCACTGTTAACTTTTTTACACTTGAAAACCATGTCTTAAAGAAATGTACGTTTCTCATCAAGGATGCTTCACAGGGTTTTGCTTTTAAAAAGTAGTTCCTGTCTTCTGAAAAGGAAAGTGTTTACTGCAACATCTTCTTTTTAAACCACTGAAACAGAATATTAAAAAGAGAATCTTCTTGAAATATACAGAAGAACTACAAGAGCAAGGCAGCAATGCATTCCTTGAGGAGTCAGGAAGGATAAGTATTCACCAGAACAAACGAGGGCATGTCTTTCAGCGGCTTCATTTATACAGTGATTGAACTTCAGGTAAAACACAGTGTCTGGATAAAAAAACCCAACCTTAGCCTTGGAGATGCTTCTGTGGAGATTCCTGCCATCGTGTCATCCAGAAGGAGAAGGTTGCATCTGGTGGAAAATTCAGGGACCTCTGCCAAAACTCAGGAAATGTCGTGAAGACCCTTGGACAAGTGAAGCGTCTCTATGGAGGCAGCGTGCTCTGCACACGTGGCTCTGCTCGTGGCATGAAGGTAAGATTGCAAATCAAATTCTTTTTCACATTTTTTTAAAGTAATTTCCAATGCTGCTACTCTTCCTCCTGACTGAATTTCTCCTGCCAGTCTTATTGATTTTTTTAAAAAAAGAATACTTTTGAGTGTTTTTTCTCTCCTCTTGCTATATGAAAGACCCACGTAAATGAGTAAATTAACTACTGGATGATAAAAAGAAAATTGATTCTACACAAAGGCTTATTTTGCATGTAAAACAACACATCAGTACAGGTTTGAGGGCTCCTATAACAATTGTAGTATTATAAGTAAAAATTGTTAAAAGAAACTTAGTTTTGTGTAACTGAGTTACCCACTGACAACTTTTTAAAACAATATCTGAAGATACTGTGGTCTATATTGTTTTTTTATTGACTAATTTTTTATGCTTTATTTTTCCTTCCCTGTTTATTCTGAAATTCAGGAAAATGCAGTTTTCTTTGTAAAGCTTGTTGAAAAGGAATCTCATTTAAAATTACGTTATTCTTGCTGTATGTCCTTATTTGTACTTGCCAAGTTAAACATGAATACGTTGGGAGTCTTTGTCCTTGCAGATTAATTTGCACCATTTGTGTCTCTTATGTCCATAGGACCTTTGGATTGAAAGGGTGCCGCCTTCTCACTGAGTCTACTTGCATGTTCTCAGTGCAGACAGGCAGAACCAAGACCCATCTTAAAAGCACCTGGGTTTTTGATGGTCTTTCTTTGTAGAAGGCTGTTCCAGAATATCACTCATGTAAGGTTTAGGGGCCTGTTTTAATTTCTAACCAAAGCCTGGGATAAAAGCTAGTTCTAATACTCCATTTTTGATTTAAATAGTTCTCTTTGGTCACTGATGCTTGTACGTCAAATTCCAGATGAGATCTGACCCATCTTTATATAGTGGTATTATTACTTCTATATCTTTGGAAAATTTCTTGTCTGTCACATCACAGGATCCCATTTGCCTTTCATGCCTGAGGCGCACTGGTGGCTTAGAGTCATTCTGTGAATTACTAGTATGCTCGGTTCTTTCTCAGTCAATTAAAACTGATGAACTCCGAAGTTACGGTGGACCCTTTTTCTGTCCCCAGGGTAGAATTCATCTTGCTTGACTTTAGTTGTCTAAATGCTGGGTATCAGGTATAAATCACCTAAACACTCTCTACAGTCACTGCAGGAAGAGAAAGGCATCTCCAGAGGCGCATTCAAAGATGTTTGGGATAAGTCACCTCCTGGATATGCTTTTTTCTCTCTTTCTGTTGACAATATAGAGAGCCCAGATGACCAGCACAGTCTCAGTGATGAACATAGGGAGATGAATACCACCCCCACCCCATTTGTCACTGTACTGTTTTGAATTTTAATTCACATCAATTAGTATTTGTCAAGGTCATCTGCTTTTCATTTTTGCTAGTGACATCTGATCATCCCTGAATTGATGATGCCTCCCATCTTTGAGTCAATCGAGTGCCTTGAAAGGCATGAGGCACGTTGTTTCTCCAAAAGAAATTCATTCCAATCAAGTACTGTATGGCTATTTCCAGTATCATTTTGAGGATGCTATTTAGCCAGTTAGACCACATATCCCAGCTTTTTAGACTTTTTCTTTGCCTAATTGTTTGCCTTATTTTTCCTCGCATTTCTTAATATTTTGCTTATAAAGTTTTAATATGCTGCGAGAATTTGTAGGAAAGTTTTGTTAAAATTCCTGTGACTGAATAAATTTATGTGGCCGGTTTTCATATTTTTCATGCTGAGTAATTCTGAACTTGGTTTCTTTTGTTTGATCTTTCTGCTGATTTAAGACTGAACAGAGTATGAATTCCACCAAAGGTGCTTAACAACGAAGCCACAGCTCAATTTAACAGTGAACAGTAAGGAACAGTTCCAGAACTCCTACTAATATGAAAGGTTTACTTTGAGTTGCTAGGGCTGAATATAGCTCCCTTAAATGCATTTGAGGTTCTTGAATCTCATAAATTTCTTTTACTGGATAATTAGTGGAATATGGTTAGTGAAACAGGAAAATTTAGGATTCATTTAAACAACCAGATGTGTTTCTGTTAGAGATATTGAAACATGAGCTAGTCATGCTGGGCCCCCTTCAAACTGGAGAGAAGTAGGCACTACTAGATGTTACTCACATTACTTGAAAGTAAGCACTGAAAACAGGTGAGTGAATTCACATCTTGGAAATGCCTGTTTCTCTCTGATGAATTACTAAGGGAGCCATGGATAACCAGCTCAAATGTTCATGCTTCACTTGTAGATGTTTAAAGTCGTATGTTCTTAATGCCAGCAAATAAAAGAACTCAACTGGGAAATTATAAGGGTATTGAAATTTATTGATTCAGAAGAAGGTCATGAAGCTTTCCACATTTTTCTGTTTTTTTAACATCTATCATTATTTTCATGGTGTTTTCCCTTCCTGCTTTTATGACATGGTATCCCATTAGCCCTTCTGCAAAGCATAATCAAGCCAGTAGAGGACAGTACGGATGAATAACTTTGATAATACTCCACCACCTGGTATTGATTTTATTTTGAAACCGTCACGCCTATACTTATTCGAGTTGGGATGTACCGGCCTTCTCAGTCTCTCTGAGTGAGCACCAGCACTGTCTGCCAGAGCCCCTTGTACACCTACAACACACTGCCTCCCTAAGCACTGCGTCCCGTCGGCGCTGGAGGTAGAGCAGTGAGCTTCGGTAGCCTGAAAGGGAGTGTTTAGGTTCTGTATAAATCTCAACATTTTATTTAGCACCAAAGTTAAATAGGAGTGATTATCAGCACTTCATGATTGTTCACAGTTTAACAATAGATCTTTCTGAATCCTCATTAGTGTTTGTATAGAAATTACATAAATTGTATTTTGCTAAATTTGGAGTGGGTGGGATTCCTAACTACGTCTTTTCTCACATTTCTAAATCCCCGGTCAAGCAAAATGTAGATCAGTATTAGCAAATAATACCAGTAATAAATAGTAGAAAAAAGGCAGATGGAGAATGTGAAACATTATTTCAGGCATAATGTCATAGTTTTAAATGAGAAGTCAAAAGACTGTTTCCCTTTTCCTAGGCAAATGCCATGCTTGTTTTTAGAACATATGTTGGTGATTTGGCAGAGGTTCACAAAACCTTCACGTAGTTCTTACATTCTGATTCAAAGGCTGAGGTTTTGTACAAATGAATCTCACAATTTCAGATGGGCCATTTAATGGGATTGTAACAGCTGTTTGTTTATATTTATTGTTAAGGATGCACATCAATTTCCATGAAACTACTCACGTTGCATATTCACAGCTTTCATTAAATCTCTTTCTCAGTTCAAAACGGCCAAGTATGGTATCTACCTGAAGGTTAAACTTTTTTAAAAGCTGTGAGTTTGTTGACAAAGAGCAAAGTACAATTTGATGGTTTTAAGATACTCTGCCAGCACTTCAGAAAAGAACTACATCAAAAGCAATCCAGACACGTTCACTCTTTGCTTTGAATGTGCATCATCAGTGATGTCAGTGGGACTCTAGTAAAACAGTTGTTAATTAACTTATGTCCCTTCTTTTGGCGCTGCAGAATAAAAGCACAAAATGTTGTAGGAGCAATCTGAAGAGCAAACATTACTTTGTTTATTTCTTTATTAATAATTTATCTTGAAATTGTAAAGTTATCAAATTCTCCCAATCTGTGGCAACATTTCTAGGACCGGACCCCATCAATCTTGCTCCATCCGGATCATTATGATACAAGAGTTACTGTAAGGCTTGCTCCTGCAAACATTTCTTGACATAGCACGAGTTCAGTTTTGGCTGGCAGCTGAGAGCGACAGTGTGCTTTTGAATTATACCTTTGCAAATAGAAAACAGAGAGGCTGCAAACCTAAAATGAAATTAGCTTGAATTCTTTAAAGTTGTTTTATGAGCTCTCCCGCAAATAGACAATTGGAACGTAGCAGTGGTTCTTATATGAAGATCAGAAAGTAAAGCAGACCCTTAAAAAAACAACCTTAAACCCCCTTATTATTCCTTTCAAATTTAGAAGAAACCGGTATGGAACTAATATTGAAAAACAGACATTATTTCAACATCCTTAATTTATTAATGCCAGTTCCTTTGTGAATGATTGTTCATTTAATTTAAAACAATGGCCACCACTTGCCTGTTTAGATTTCCCCATTTGCTCATTTCACTTAGTGACAAGTGTTGAAGAGTTGGAACTGAGATTTTGGTTACATCAGGAAAAAGCAGAGGCTTTTTGAACTTCTTGTGTTCTCCAAGGAGAAGACAACAGAGAATGCTGTGAGCCATCCTAGAAACAGCAACATGTCGAATTTCTTTGACAGAGAAAAGAGTAGAATCCCATTCTGTCCAGCCATATCTGGTTACTGCCTTCTTTTTGTATCTTTTCTTTCTATACCTCCTGCTTCACATGCCATCCCACTGCCTGTGCATTGAACAAGAGTTCTGCAGAAATCATGCATGTGGGAAAGGGAAATATAAATTTTGCAGAGGCAGGCAGATTTAATTTTGAAATGTCCTAAATTTTGAGTGCTTGAGTTAGGACCTTCCCTGATTTTTTAAATTAATTTTTAAAGCAGTTTTCTAGAGTTAAAAAAAACCAAAAAAATCCTTTATATGCTGTATTGATATTCACACAGGTTTTGTACCTGCTTCTCCTGGATAGCTGTTCTGCAACCTCACTTCTTCCACAGCTAGATACTTCATTTATATTTCCAGATTAAAACAATACTCGTCTTTTTTGCAACTGGGGCATTTTAAGCAGTTCTCTTCAACCTCTGATAGCATCTTCCCACTTCACATAGAGTGAGGTTCCCTCTGGTTTTCTTTAGTTAAATTCAACAAGCTCTTTTAACATTTTGATATAGGAGATTCTTCAGAATCTACTTAATCAAGCCATTGATAGTCATCTGTCTCTACTGACAGTACCTCATATGTGCATAATGTGATCTCATTTACACTTTTCAGTATCAGCATATCAGTAGCTCCTAATCATTCTGGCATTGATTAGTGCCAGCAGTTAAGGTTGTTACCATTATCTGTTGACACTGCACATTTATCCCACTTCTATTACTTCTAGTCCCTAAGGACATCTGATTTTTCCAAAATTTTATCCTGATCTTCCTCACTAAAAAAAAAACCAAACCAAACCAAACAGGAAAAAAAAAAAAAATCCAACAAAATAACACTGCTATAAAAAGGTTGTGGAATCCATATTAAGTATCTCACAAGTAGGTTCACTGAGTGTAAAGAATTGAAGAGTGACAATTTCACTTACTGAAAAGTTTTGAAGAGTTACAGTTGAAATCCATGTTTCTCAGCATGGCTATATCACTGAATGAATTTGTTTAATTTAGCTGACCAAGATATTTTTACACTTTTCTAAATTTCTTTTGGAAACACTGGAGACTTGCAGTAGAATAAAAGACAGAAAAAGTAACAATCAATATAATTTTCTACTGTGAAAACGGGGCACAGAATTCCTGCGTTGAAAGCAATCCTCATAAAAAGTAATGGATGTCACAGGAAGTTCTCTCCCAGTCACATGAGGCTGTCACTCGAAATACATATGCTACAGACTAACAGGTATTATACCTTCTGAACCCCACGAAGGAGAGCTCAGCCATAGGGCCATGCTTCTGCAAGGTCTGAGATGCAGAGTCACAGTATCACTCAGGTTGGAAGATCAAGTTGATCTGGTTTTTTAACTGATTTTTGAGTATCTGCAAGGATGAAGATTTCACAGCCTCTCTGGGCAAACTGTTTCCATGTCTCACCACCCCAAGGTGAAATAGGTTTTCCTGTCTCTAATCAGAGTTCCCCACATTCCAGCTTGTTTCTGTTGCCTCTCAACCTATCATTGTGCACCTTTGGAAAGAGTCTGGCTCCACCATCTCTATAACCTCCCAGCAGATGGTTGGAGACAGCAGCAATATCCCTCTGTCTTTTCTTCAGGCTGAACCAGCCCCGTTCTCTCATCCTCTCCCCTTCCATCCTGTGTGCTGTCCCTCTAACCATCCTGGTGGCTCTCCACTGGATGCACTCCAGTATGTCAGTGTCTGTCTTGTACTGGGGAATTCAAAGCTGGCCACAGCACCCCAGAAGGGGTCTCACGAGTGCTGAGCAGAGGAGGAGGGGAACACTTGCCTTGGCTGGCTGGCCACTCTTGCTAATGCAGTCCAGGATGCTGTTCACATTCAAATTGTTGCCTACCAGCTCCCCTTTGCTACAAAGCTGTCTTCCAGCCAGTTGTCTCTTGGCCTGTACTGGTACCTGGGGTTATTGCTCTCCAGATACAGGACTTTGCCTCTGTACAGGACCCCGGAACACCGAGCAAGTGAATCTGCTGCTCTTAGCCCAGAGGTGCTGTTGTTCCTGAAAGCCTAAGGGTTTCACGTATCCTTGTAGAACAGTTCACAGAGCATGTCAGCACTTTTAGTTGACAGCCTGGTTAATATTTGGAGCCGGTGTTCATAGTTACGTTCTTTTTAATTTCTTGTATCATTTTTCAGTTTTGACGTGGAAGGTTTTATCTGGAAGATTTTATCTTGGAAGATTTTATTTGAGACAGGGTCTTCATAGAATCATAGAATCATAGAATGGTTTAGGTTGGAAGGGACCTTGAAGATCATCGAGTTCCAACCCCCCTGCCATAGGCAGGGACACCTCCCACCAGACCAGGTTGCCGAAGGCCACGTCCAGCCTGGCCTTGAACACCTCCAGGGATGGGGCTTCAACAACCTCTCTGGGCAACCTGTGCCAGTGCCTCACCACTCTCAAAGTGAAAAACTTCTTCCTAATGTTTAATCTAAACCTGCCCTCTTCCAGCTTAAAGCCATTCCCCCTCATCCTATCACTACGTGCCCTAGTAAAAAGTCCTTCCCCAGCTCTCCTGTAGGCCCCCTTTAGGTACTGGAAGGCCGCAATAAGGTCTCCCCGGAGCCTTCTCTTCTCCAGGCTGAACAGCCCCAACTCTTTCAGCCTCTCCTCACAGGAGAGGTGCTCCAGCCCTCGGATCATCCTTGTGGCTCTCCTCTGGACACTTCCCAGCAGGTCCATGTCCTTCTTATGTTGGGGTCCAGAGCTGGAGGCAGTACTCCAGGCAGGGTCTCACAAGGGTGGAGTAGAGAGGCAGAATCACCTCCCTTGACCTGCTGGCCACACTTCTTTTGATGCAGCCTAGGATACGGTTGGCCTTCTGGGCTGCGATCGCACATTGCTGGCTCATGTTGAGCTTCTCGTCAGTCAGCACCCCCAGGTCCTTCTCCTCAGGGCTGCTCTCCAGCCATTCCCCGCCGAGCCTGTATTTGTGCTTGGGATTGCCTCGACCCAGATGTAGGACTTAAATTGATGTCTTAAATTAAGACTGGGCTGAACTTCCAGAATGTCTCATCAGCCTGTAGAAAAGATCTTATTATGAGGGATGGGCATCTGGAGCTGTGTGAAGACAGAGCAGATGTCTTGCAATTATCTTAAATTCAGTGTGCCTTTAACAACAGGCATGCCAAACAACTGTGCTAAGTCAGATGAGAAAGTCACATAACCATAGATAAAAGTTGTCATGACAGTAATATTGATAGTATTTTTAAGCTGGAGACATTTCTGTTTCACAAATGGCAAAGAAACGGAACAATGAAACCCATAAACCAAAAACCCATCAGACACACATGAGTAGCTTTCAAGCTATTTCAGCATTTCAAAGGAGAGCAAAGGTGGAGAGTTTAGGCAGTTCTCAAAGAATTGGACTTTGCCTGAAATGTGTCAAAGGCCAGGTGAGCAAGCAGAGACGGGGAAGGAATGGTGACATAGATTAGAAGACACCTGAAATCCCAAGGAGAGAGTTCCCAGAGGAAGTGGAAAAAGACGACCAGCATTGTACTAGCAAAGAAAGCTGTTGTCGCCTTTCATTCTTAATAATAGCACAGACTAGGAACCTCAGTGAGTGTGCCAGTCCTGGCGAAGCAGAAGTACCGAAGACAAAGATGACTTTTTTTCAAGCAGATGAAACATTGGCAAAGCTCAAAGGTGGGGAAAAGCAGACGAAACTGAAAAATAGGATGAGAGGCTCAGACTTGAGGATGAGAACTCAGTGCCATTAGAACCTCTTTGCAGCATTGAATGGTGTGACCCATCCAAGTAGAACAGCCCTTTTTCCAAGCAGAATGGGAAAGAAAGCAACTAGAAATTATTCCAGTATTACATAAAAACGCATGCCATTTTTTAATGAAAAGGTGTGAACTAATGCCAGGGGATAGGTAGAGGCAGGGACAGGCAATGTGTTCAGATTGAAGGTTCTAGGGAACTTCAAGACCTCTGCTGTATTACAGCAGTGTCACCAGCAAGCATGGGCTGCTGGATGGGGATTCTCAGGAAAAAGTATCTTTGAAGAGAGGCAATACTACTTTTTTTTTTCTTTCTTCTCATTAAAAGGTTCCTGATTTCACCAGGAGAAATCAAGTTACTTTACAGTAATACTGAGTCTTTGGTTTTCATAGCCAAACTCTTAGTTTTAGTTCCTTTATACATTAAATACCTGACCAAGTAGAATTGGGAAGAGACCGCGTGTGCCAATTTTACACAAGAAAAATAAAGCTCTTTTACAGTCATACATTTAAGCAAGGCATGTGTCGAAGCATTAAATGAAAAATTTGTTTTCTTTTTGTCTGCTAGATCAGGTAATATGAATGCTAGATAGCTTCTTATTACAGTCAGTCCACTATCTTTAGATTTCAACTGGGGGAAAAAGAGAGAAACAATGCAGTTGTTTAGAAATATTTTTAATATGACCTCAGGTCTTCCAGAAGTTAAAGCGGAAATCAAAGTGAAATCAAATGTTTGAGTACAGACATTTTACTCCTTTCTGCACTTTTATTTACAGCAAGAGAAGAAACAAAATGGAAATGGGAACAAAGAATGAAAGATAATACAAAGTATAAAACAATCAACAGAAAAAACAGCAAGAAGTAAATTGTCTTTTATCCAACTTGAAATATTCTATACTCTTTACTGCAAAATTGAATACATATTTCCATGGATTTCCAAAGTGAATGTGTATGCATATAGTTGCAAGTAAGTTTTTCCAAGAGTGTGATTTCAAAGGTGTGCTGTTCTCCAGTCTCAGTAATTGCGTGGGTCCATTGGGTCCATTGGACTAAAGAAGGGAGGGAGAAAGAGAAGGAAAAAACTCTTCAATGGGAAGTAAAAAGAAAAGTTGATTTTTTACTTAAATATTTGTTTCACTGCTTCCATGCTAGGTTAGACCTACCCGGTTCACAGCAAGGGAAACCATTTCAGCTCTGTTGTTATTATTTTCTCTATATGCAGCTCATGCTCATGGATTGCTGCAATATCACTCTCTGACCTCAAAAGGTAGACCCCAAAAGATAAAACCTCATCAGGTCAGTAGAAGAATTTTTTTAAGTCACAGTACATGGCAAGCAAATAGTTATAGAAGAAAAATTTGCAAATTTGGTTTTGTGAAGACTTTTTATTGTAGAAGGAAAATTCACTCAAACTGGCAAATGCATCTTATCTCTGATATTTTCAGATACTTAAATCATTATGTGACTTAATAAAAAGTACACAGAAACTAAGAAAAGTAATGTTTTTTAATTTTGGGGGGTTTAGTTATGTAAAAAAACTCTGGTGACAGAAGATTAGAAGATAGAGATTATGTTCTTCAAGACTCAAAAATCTAAAGTTAAATTGTGGTGCCACTTTCAATTGCCTTTTATCATTCTATATTGTCTAAAGCTACCCAGGAAAAGTAGATGCTGCCCCGGTTTGAACAGGTTATCATGTAAGCAGCAGCATCTGCACTTGTTAGATGTATTTTGTGGCTTAATTGAGATCTCTTGAGTATTTACAAAGTGTGAGGGAGAACAACTGATCATTCTGGAATATATCCTAATTCATTTTGAAACAAATATTCACTTCTGTTTCTTCTGTACGAACACTCAATCAGTATTTGATAGCCGTATTGGCAGCCTGGTATTTTTAGTGGCTTGGTTACATTAGAGTAGTCTTGTCTCAGTCTGTCACCTTAAGCTTTTCAATTATTTTCAGAGTCTCAGATAAGCTTGACTGAAAGACTTAATCTTTTTGTTCATGTATTCATTAAAGATGGCATCAAAATCAATCCTTCATTAAGATCTGTTGAACAAGGCCAATGCTGCTAGAGAAATGTAATGCTACATCTCTATCCAGTGTGAATCAAATGCTTAATGGAACTGTGTTCCGATTGCTACTGTCTCCTTATTAGCAAATGTATGAAAGGCAAATTAATCTTAGTAGACCCTTATCAGGTTAAACAAGCAAATCAGAAGGGGCATATTTATCTTTCATACAAGAGCTAGAACAAGCAAGAGAAAAAGCACAAAAATCACTTAAGGAAAATTGTAGAAATAATACTGTGCATGCAAATTATGAGTGTGACGAGCAGATCTGAACTTTCTCAAAGCTCAGCTGTTCAGAAACAGATTTTAGCATCTGTTTCGTATCAGCCTAAATGGAGATCAAATGGAAAGCAAATATTTAATATGAGCTTCTGAATCACACAATAAAATACAAAAGATTGGTACAGATTATTTTAACTGAATTTACCTTTGAAAATGTGGGATGAACTGACTCTGCTTATTCATTTTGTTACTTATTCTACTGCAACTTCTGGACCAAAAAAGCCTCATTCTAAATTCATGGATGCATCTTTTGGCACAGTGAAAGGCAAGGAGAGTTCGTTGTTGCATCTGTTTATTATCAGACAGAACAGTGATGTTTTTGCATTGACACTCAGGGTGGCATTTATCAGACAAACACTAATCAATCAAAAACAAGGGGAAATTCTGCAACAGAATTCCTCTCATCCTAATGAAGATATCTAAAAGAAGCCAGATTATTTGTGCCCAAGAAATGCTGGGTTTTTTCTCCACTGACTCTAAATGAGAGCTGTGTATGGGGTCAGTGAGGCTAGTGCAGTTAGAGAAGTCTAGTTTGTAAATGTGTAAATGTTGATGAGATGCCTCCTACCATTAATGTCAGTTCGCTTCTCATTTCTAGGAATTTCTTTGCTTTATAGCCCAGATTTATTTGACTGGGCACATCTTGAAATATTTGGCTGCAGCCCAGGTTTTGGAAAATTTTCAGACCTAGGAAGACAGGGAAAAACCTTATATTGCATTTAACAGCAGAAATTTTATTGGATGACTTTAAAAGGAGAGAAAGTGTGAAAATCAAACAAAAGAAAACAAAAGAAAACAGGAAAGCAGGATCCATGAGTAAAATTTTCTGTGTTGTTGCAGTCCATTGTACAGGTGTTACTTCCTGTGTTCAGCTTATATTACATATTTGAGGTTAAGTCCTGAGGGTATGTAAACTTAAACATAGATACTACCCTTGGATACTTCTACTGACTTCAAGAACTCAACGTAATCCTCTGATTTCAGTGCCTCACCTCTTTCTGTTCTCACTAGAAATAGTGGCATTTCAGCTCCAATATTTGAGGGCCCTGGCATAAGTTCATGAGGTCCATTTCAGCAGAAAATCACTGAGTACTCTCCAACCCATTGTCTAATATTTTAGTCAGAAGTGGCATCCATCATTATCTGTGCTAGACACCTCATCACAGTTTTTTATTAGCGAAAGTTGTGACCAAAAAAAAGCACTATTGGCTTGCCAGCCATTACCTACCAATAGCTTTCCCTCTCTGTGAGACACAGTCCATTATTGTCCTGCTCTACTCACTGCCAATGTCCTCATGGAAACATTTCTTGTCAGCCTTGGTATTATCTTGCTTACTGAACGTCATTTAGTGCTAATATCAGCAGCTTCATAACACAATTGTTTGCCCCCACCAAGCCCAGCTCTACCACACGTGCTTTCCCTGCATGTTCCTCTTCAGCAGTATTGTCTCAATTAGACGGAGGGCGTTTGTCGAAGTCCAGACTTTTCAGGTGGAGAACCCTTGCTGCTCTGGCTAGTTCAGTTCTTTAGATGTATCTAACCATGGAAAAATGTTTCTGTCCACTCCACCCTGGGGGCTGTTATTCAAAGCACTATTCTTTGTGTGGCCTGCCCCAATCTATGCTCTCTGACAGGTGTGAACATTGAGAACCCAACCGAGAATAAAAGTGGTAGTATATTCTCATCCTCAAGGAAAGAAAAAAAACCAAACAACCAAAGAATTTAATTAACTCCCACTTAAATTAAAGCACAGAGAAACATCATCTTCAGGGTGTGCCCTAAAAATTCAAAATAATAGGAGTAACCATTTTAAAAATGGCATTTAAGAGTGAATTCCAGAGAGAGGAAAAAATCTTTTTTAACATGTAGAAGCTGAACACGTTTGCTAATATTGACTGATATTGCGAAAGGAGAGACATGGATGGTCAAAAAAACTAGCCCTAAATGCATTTCTAGGTCAAGAGCAACACTTTAAATTCTATTTGCCAAGTCTCAGGTAGCCAAGGAAAACTGCGGAGCCCCGATGTCACCAAGACAGTCACCTAATGCCACCTAATTAGGAGGATGCCACAGTTTGCATCAGCTCCCTTGACCCATCATTTTGAGGGATGCGGTGAATGAGAACCGTCTAGAGACTGTTTGTATACAGAAATGTTGAAACCACCTGGCTAGAAAAGGCAATTGTCCTGGTTACTATTGCTGCCATCTGTATTTCATAATAGCTGAAGGTCACCAACTGGGAACTGAATTAACAAATGAAAAAAACCCTCAAACAAATAACCCTGCAAAAAGGAAGATCTTGGTCTTGTCATATCCTCTGGTTGCTAGCTTGATTAGGCAGGACAGGCCTATTTCAGCAAATTTGTTTGTATCCTAATATAAGAGAATGTGTACAGAAAGTCATTGTAAGAAGCAAGAGATTTAATGAATCATTAGCACTGGGCCCCAGGTTTCTCATTGCTCTCATGAGGTCTTTCTGGTGGTTGATCTGGGAGTAAGAAACAACTGTCCTATGGAAACGCTCAGCAAGACAAAATTTGACCCCAATGTATCCCTCTGCTGCAGCTGCAGGCAAGTTACTGCCATCTCGCCAACGTTACCGAAAATAGGGTGTGCATTTCACGCCACCCAACAGAAGCAGAAAGAGCAGATCCCAGGCCCTTCGGAAACTCTGCTACTGATTACAGAAGTGCAGGACTTCACCTTTAATCTCTATCTGCTTTTAAGCATGTCTCTAGCAATGACTCTACTGTGTCATATCTGAAGCTTGAAAAGCTGCTGAGAATCCTGGTATGTGGTTTTCATAAACTCATTTGAAATTCAAATTTCAGTTGGTATAGAAAAAAATGTATTATTCTGCAGTGCATTGTGTGGCAATAATTATGTGACAAATTTCAAGTTACAAAGTGTAAACATTTTTGCTTGAGAACTCTGAGGAAGTGCTCATATTTTGTAGCAGTGGAAGTGTTTCTTTTACCACTGTCTGACTTGGAAGCAGTGAATGGAATTTGTTCGAAATATTCTGGGTAAAAGTTAGATCTGAGCAGATACCAAACTCTAAAAGTGTATCTATCTCTCGTAACCTACAGGTAGTACTGAAACAGATTCTTTCACAACCTGCCCTCCAGCTTTCTCCAACCAGGTCAAATGTTAATTATTTTAAAGCTGTGTGACATACCAGGGAAGAGCATGAGTGTGTGCACATGGCAGGAGCTTGTTATCTGAGATACTAGGATAGGAAGCCAAATCCTCGAATACTGTTGGTGTCCACTCCTGATTTTGTCACTGACTGATTGTATGATTTTGAATAATTCATTTAATCATAACAAGTTAGAAAGCTTTTAGGGATTTTAAGGATCGATAGGTAAAGGCTTTTAATATTCCTTCAAAGGAAATTTTCAGTTGGTGCATCCACATCCAAACTGAAGTCTCATCAGGGATTTGGCAATGCCAGATGAGATGCATGTGAAGGAAAGCAATGCTAAATAAATAGTTCTGCAACCAATCCACATTCACTTATGCTGGATTATTTCCTCATTCTAGGGAGCCAACCTTTTATTACAAAAGTACGACACATAAGTGATGTCATTTTATTTCCTGAAAATTTCTTTCAAATTGCAAGGAAGAAAAACTATTTGTGTAGTGAAGATGGATGTGGGAAAAATACTTTATTCTGAAAAGACATTTTAAGCAATGCAAAAGAAAAAAGGAAGAATTATTTTCTTCTAGTTGCATTTAATTTCCCACAGAAGACCTTGTAGACAAATGACTGGGGCCATAACCTTGATTGTTCAAAACTATTAAGCAAATTAATCTGTGAATTTATTTAGAAGTACATCAGGTTCTCTCTTACAGTACTGGGCTTTGAAAGTTCACAATAGGTTTCACATGAGAAGCATGAGACTGATGCTGGCAGTCAGTTTATTTGCTTAGGTTGGAACAGGAGCAAGAAGAGAAACACTGCAAATGTTTACACTGCATAAAATAATTTAATCACATCCATTAAGTCTGTGAGACTGGATCAAATCACAGAAGCCTGTAGCGTTGGTGAATTGCTAGTTACTCTCTGCAGAATTATGGGGAAACATTAATGACTAACATTTTATTAATGCTGTTAATTTAATAATTTAAAAAAAATTAAAGGTCAATAATAATTACTGCCTGTAACACCTAGAGGGAAATTAGATTTAAGTTGTTTTGTGTGATTCATGCTTTTTTCATTAAAGTTCTCAATTTACTGTAAAATCTGTACAGGTATAAAAACTGTGGATGATCATTTAATACATCAGCAGAGCATCTCAGATAGCAATTTATACAGTAAAACCATCTTAGCATGCATTCCCTGAGACACTGCACTGCTCTCTCAGCCTGGGAAGTGCAGACAGATCAGTAGGTGGCCCCACACCTGGCCAAGAAAGGAGCTTCACGGGCAAATCCATGTCCTTCACCGTTTCATCTTTTAGAACTGTCAGTTCCATTTTGCTGAATTTTTCTGCTGTTAAAATGTCACTCTTAAAAATACCATTTTGTGAAAATTGTTTAATTCTGACCTTTGAAAGCACACAGCCTCTCCTTCCTGAGACTCTGCGGCTTTTTGAGTTTTGCCGTTGGTGTAATTATGACCAGAATTATATTTAAAACAAACAAACAAACAAACCCAAAACAAACAAAAACCAAACCACAAAACATAGAAAGAACAAGGCATACAACATCTTTCCTCCCCCACCCCCTCATACCTGTTTCCTTGGAGGAATAGAAAGAATCAGAAGAGATACATTTCGCTATGGAGATGGGAGGGTGCGAAGGTTTGTTTTCTGATTTTGAAATTCAAAGAAGTGTACGTGCTTTCTTTGCTCTAACAGCAAAAACAAGCAGAGGCATGCATCAGTATGTATAAGACTCAGTATTTGTAAAAAGTAGTAAAGTCATTCTCTGCACCATCTTAAAACAATTTGTGAATAAGGGTCAAATTCTCTAAATAATTCTGCTAAGAAAAGCATTCATGTTTAGAAACACCAAGCACCATTGACTGGAAAGAAAGCAGACTTGTCTTTATATTTTGCAGTCCAGTGGGCAGAGCCATCATGAGGTGAAATTCAGATTCATTGTTTCTTGTGTTTTTGATGGCTTTGAACCCACTTTGGGTATAACCACAATATGCGTCCCACCATCGCTCCTGTGACAGCAGTTTTATTTTATGCTGCATGCTTGAATAGGAATCTCTAGCATAGTGGATGGGACATTACATCAGCTCCATCCGCATGTAATAGCTTCATTTACAAGATGAATTTGTTCCATTTGCAAGTAATTTCCCCCCCTCCAGTCCCATAGGATATGTTCCTTGGACAAAATACTCTAGATGAATAGCACTCTGGAATACTGCGGTCTTCTCTCACTTTATCAATGTTCATAAAGCTGCTTGGGTCATCTAAAAACATTTTGGGTATAGATAAGGGCACATGTGAGGGCTTCAGAAGCAGTACTACAGGGCTTCAGAAGCAGTACTACAGGGCTAGAAAGAACCTAATTTAGTTTTCAGAGCTGAGTTGCAGTTCGTTGGATCTGAAATGCAATGTGTTGAATCTGAGATTAATAAACACGTAGAAACTTGTGAGAGGATCAAGCTAGACTTTTATCAGCATGTTATTACCTCCATGAAGAGATTTGAATTCCACAGAGGAGCAGTGAGCATTCTGCGTTTGTGTCTCCCTCAGTCCATTTAAAAAATCATGGGTTATAGGTAAAATTTGCACTCTTTTTTTTCTGCTTATCTTGCAATTTGAGCCGCAAAGTAGCTAATTTTTAACTTGGGACAATAAATAAGCTTACAGACTAATTTTGCTTTTAATGATCCCTTTAGGCTCTCAGAAACAGGCATTTGACCTGCTGAATCTCTGTGACTGGAGAAAGTAAATAGTACGGCAAGTTTAAAGGGCTGAGTTGTGTAGGGCTTTGTGCTATGTTGTGGTCCAAGCAAGTGGTCTGCAAGTCATTGCTGAGAATTAGAGATAATAGTTTTTTCTTGAAACCTAGGAATGGAGTTTTGAGCAGGGTTTCTCTGTCCATTTTTGGTTCCCTTTTTTCTCTTCATGTATTTTAAGATGGTCTCTTTTCCTTTCTTTTTTTTTTTTTTTTTGTTCCTTCCTCAGTCTCTGCACTGTTTCATAGGTAACAGAATTACTTTGATATTACTCTTCTTTTGTTAAACATGATGTGAACTGAGTACTACTTGAATCTGAAATGACCTTTGAAGAATAACAAGCCAGTAGGTTTGGAATGGGCCTAAAAGGATCCTCCTGGATATGATCCAGAGTTTTATCATCTGAATCCTAAACACTGCTGCTTTTACAGTGCCAGAACATCACAGAATGACAATGAGGTAAAAAGTAATTGGGCCATTCTAATCTCACTGTGGTATGATCATATACATAAAAATAAAATGTAAACATTTGCCTAAAATAAAAAATAAGTAAGACAATACAGTGCCAAAAGTGCCTTTGGAAAACCACTGAAGTAATTCTCCATGTTCCCAACAAACTAAATTAAGCTATTCCCAGCAATGAAATTGGATTCACATATTTATATCTGAATCTGAGGCTACTTCCAGGTACGGGCCTTAGGGCTGCCTGCAAAATAACAAAAAGCAGTATTCCAGAGGCTTTTGAAGGCTTTATGACTGTTCATTTTAATCATACTAGAATGTTTTGGCAAAGGGTAAAAATAGGAATAAAAGTTGCATTCCCTTCTTGGTAGGTCGCTTGCCACATCGCACAGTTCACACCTACCTTCTGTATACTTCATCTCTATAAAGGTGGGTCAAGTGGCAACATCTCTATATAGTCTTTGTCCAGTGCCCTTTTGCTGAGTAGTCTGGTGACTGGAGGCAGAGTAAACCGGTTGTGCAGGAGAAGGGATGCATCACCTTCCCCTGCTTTTAAGGATATCGGGGAAAATAAAGTAATATTGTTTGGAGCTACAACTCTTCTTCAACGCCCTAAGGATTATTCTGTTTTTCAAGGGCAAAAAAACCTTGAAGAAAAGCTGGGATATTTATAAAGCTGCGTGGTCGCAGTGATCTTCCACTCATCCCTCAGGATCTACAGAAAGCTAGGACCAATTCCTCCTGTAGAAAGGCAAGGCACGTACCAGCCTCAGCTGAAACACTAAAAGAAAACAGGCATGTTTCCTTCTCGTGAGAATACAGCGCACTCCCCCTAATGAGATAATTGTTCTGTCCATGTCCATTTGTGGAACTGTTGCATTTGATTTTCTTTCTAGAGGGAGGAGTGATTTAAAGAGTTTAGCTAGACCACATAACCTTTTGCATGAAATTCTGTAGTTATTCCTGAGGAAAATAATGAAATCCAGGTCAAGATATCTGTGTATTATTCTACTGATACTACAAAGGGGTTTTTGACATATTTATAGATCTCAAAAGTTTGACCATGAAACTACATGATTTAAAATTTTTAGTTTTGCAGTTGGATGTGGCCAAGCTAGTATGGTTTTATAATTTAATGTCTTCATATTTAAGTGAAAGGGACTAAGACATCAATTTACAGATAATGTCCATAATGTACAACTTTTGTACTATAAATAAAGGGGGAAAGTAGCCTTGTCCCATAGACCTTGCAGTCAAGGATTTAGCTCTGAAACTGTGAAAAAAAAAGGAAGTATTACTGAAATATTACATCAGGTTGCAATGTATTTATTTAATGAAAAAAGATTGCATATTGCCTTGCTTCTCTGTCTCTCTTCTGGAGAACTACTGAAATGGAATATGCATGCAGCTACGAACAGACCCAGACTAGAATATAAAGCACCGGGCTACTATGTGAAGGGAAAGTGATAAACATGGAGGAAAAGACACACATACAAGACACATATACTGTGAAACTGAAGAGTAATTGGGAATATGAAGACATATACAAAATATTTAGACTGGCTGTTAGAATGCCCCCATTTTCCCAAGGCAATTGAAGCCAGACTGCTGTTACTCAGTTGTACTTGTGACCATTTCCAGCTTCCTACTTACAGTGGGATTCTTCATGGAATAACATATAATGTGTTTTCATTTAAATCAAAAATAGAGGTTAGGTTCTCCCTTTTACAAGAATGTTTAAGCCAAACAGTACGAATACTTAGGCTGGAAAGTATAAAGTCACCTTACACTGAAGAAAACCCTGTATAGTTTGTTTATTTTTGTTCTGATTGTTAAAAACAGGTCAAAGAATGACAAATCGAAACTAGTTTTTGGAACTGTGTAAGACCTGATGGCGGGAAGTGAAATTTTGTTGTTACACTCAGGCATAGAGAAAATCAGTCCTTTTTTTCTGTAGGCTTACTGTAGATTTTCAGCACTGGGTGAAATTCAGAATGTTTATACGTACAGAAAACAGACCAGCCTCAGCAGCAGGTTTGTTTTGCCCTAATGGCCTTTGGTTTGCTGGACAGAAGTGTCTCAATTTTTTTTGTACTCGACAAGTGTGTAGGGAACAAATAAATATTAAGGAGTTCTCCCCCAATCCCCAATGTTGCCTTGGGAGTACTGTAGTTTAGTGTGGTGCTCATTAGAGGTGCTTATTGTTTAAAGAATTCTGAAGCACCTGTCACTGACAAAGCACTTATGTGCAGAACATTAATTTTATAACTAGAAAATTTAAATTAATGGACCAATTCTAAGTCCTCAGCACAGAGACCCTTTCATGCTGTACCGGTGATTGGAACTTTTGGGAATGGATAAAAGATTCCTAATGAAGGGTAAAACAGTGGCAAAAAGGTTTCCCTCTTAAGCAGAGAGACTCCTCTAGATGCTTTTAGTGGAAGAATCATTTCAAGTGGGGACAAGGAAGATCTCTAATTTTCAAGCTGCTGGAAAAGGTGATTGCCTCTCATACATGTTAGGCTTGTCATGGCTTCACTTTCGTTGCCGTTATGTTTTGACAGGTAGGGAGGAGTCAGGACACAGGAGTACTAAGGTTTTGCTGCCTTGAAGGAATATTTTTATGTTATGATTTGATGTGAAATCTACTTAGCATTTTGAAAAATTATGAGTTTCTAGTGCGGGCAGGTTAACAGTTATCAGAGGAAACAGTTTCTGAAAAAGGAAAGGGATGCTTCCTCTCAGGTATCCAGCAGACCCAACTCTTGATTGCCTTCAAAAGCAATCTGCACTCTTTCATAATCACAGAAACTTGAATGTTTTAAGGGACCTTTGCGGGTCATCTAGTTCCATCTCCTTTTCAAAGTAGATCAAATTAGATTGAGTTGATCAGGGTCTTGTTGAGGTTTGGGTATCTCCAAGGATGAAGATTTCACAACTTCTCTGGGCAAACTGGGTGTCACACCACCCCAAGGTGAAATAGGTTTTCCTGTCTCTAATCAGAATTCCCCACATTCCAGCTTGTTTCCGTTGCCTCTCAACCTATCATTGTGCACCTTTGGAAAGAGTCTGGCTCCACCATCTCTATAACCTCCCAGCAGGTGGTTGGAGACAGTAGCAATATCCTTTTCTTCAGGCTGAACCAGCCCCGTTCTCTCATCCTCTCCCCTTCCATCCTGTATGCTGTCCCTCTAACCATCCTGGTGGCTCTCCACTGGATGCACTCCAGTATGTCAGTGTCTGTCTTGTACTGGGGAATTCAAAGCTGGCCACAGCACCCCAGGAGGGGTCTCACGAGTGCTGAGCAGAGGAGGACGGGAACACTTGCCTTGGCTTGCTGGCCACTCTTGCTAATGCAGTCCAGGACGCTGTTGGCTGCCTTTGCCACAGGTGCATTCCTGCCTGGCTCATATTCAACTTGTCCACTAGGAACCCTAGGTCCTCTTCTGCAAAGCTGTGTTGTAGCTGGTCAGTTCCCAGCATGTACTGGGGCCTGCGTTTATTGCTCTCCAGGTGCTGGCCATTTGCCTTTGTTGAGGTTCCTGAGGTTGCTGGTGGCCCATTTCTACAGCCTGTTGAGGTTCCTTAGAATAGCAGGCCTGCCCTCCAGTATATCAACCACTCTTCCCAATTTGGTATTGTTTATGAACATCCTGAGTGTGCACCTCTGTGCTATTGTTCTGGTTATTGATAAAGAAATTAAACAGTATTAGCTCTTGTATTGATCCCTCAGGCATGCAGCAGGTAACGAGCTGCCAGTTTAACTTTGTACAGTTGACCACAACGGTCTGAGCCTGATGAGCAAGCCAATATTCCACCCACCTTATTATCCATCTTAGTAGTACACACCTCACTATTTTGGCTATAAGGATACTGTGGATGACTGCGTCGAAAGCATTTTACTTTCTAGGAATGTGTAGATTTGACTATTTGAATTTTCTGTTCTCTCTCTCCACTCTCTTCTCTCTTCTTTCTGTGTAGAGCAATCCCTTTTAACACTGAAAATGAACTGTCTATCAGATTACTGGCAGTAAACAGAAATGCCTAATTTTGCCCTTGGTTTCCTTGAGAGTCAGTGGATATAGGCACTTCCAGAGGTAAATCAGTTTGTCAAAATCAGAATTAACTCCAAGAGAGTATTCCTTTCCTGGTAGGCTTGTATTTGGTTGTTTGTTTTTTGGGGTTTTTTTTGACCCTTGCTATGTCACTTAACCCTTCTGATTTTCTGATTTTATCCCTGTGTGTTAATCCTTTATATTGATTCCTTCATACTTATCGAGTTGTGCCTTGCGTGATTTCTCTTTAATTCTTATGTTGAAAAACTCTTGGTAAAGCCACAGTGATTTCTTATCTTTGCTTTCTGTCTTGCATCAGAGAGGTTTGCTGTTCTCCATTTATAGCCCTTTTCAGTTACTGCTACCTTCCTGGCAGTCTTCTATCATTTAAATTGAGTTTCCAGAAGACTCCATCTCCAGATCCTTGAGTGTGTTACAGTTTGGTTTATTCTTCTTCTAATCCTTTGACTCCTTCCTCTCCTTGCATTAATGAACTCTTCTCATTCACTCGCACTAAGCTTGCTTCCCACCTTTATGTTTTCAGTCATTTTCTGGTGAAAATCCAATTGAAAATCGCCACTTCACCAGTACCTTCTTCTAGTTTGCTTGGTTGGGGGCGGGGCAGGGGCTGGAGTGGGCACGGGACAGGGGAGAAATCATTGCCATAAGAACTTCCTGGAATAACTGTGCCTATACCAGGAGATTTCAGCATGCCTGAGAGTACTGCTGACCTTTAGAGCATGATCCTTTATGCTAACAAACTGTTAAACTGTGCCCTGGTGTGAGCTTGGCCTTTCCAGCTGGTGCTTTCCCCAAATACTTCTTGGGGGCAGTTCAGCAGATCATCGTTCAGGGGGTCATTACCAATAGGCAGTTTGCACGCAGACACTGATTTGGAAGCTAAGAGATTTTACTTAATTACATGCTACTTTGCCTCGGTGCAAAGGAAAATTCTTGGATGTGTTTCATTCACTGGTATATCAGATTGCTGTATCCTGTACATTTGCTTTTCCAATAGATTTGAAGACTCCATGCAGCATTAGAAGTCTTTTGTAGGCTTCTGCTGGCAGTTTGAAAAAATCCCTCCTCCTCCCCGTTTTTGCATATTTTTGTGGTTAAACGAGCCTGCATCTCATTTGTTCTTGAGCTTCACAGCTCAAGTATATACACACTTGACATGAACCTTAACAGTATTTCCATTGTCTTGCATTTTTTCTCCTTAGTCAACACAGCACATCTATTTACCTTTCACAATCAAAAGGACCTTTTAACCATTACAGCCCCGACTTCTGCTTTTACCTCTTCCTAGTGGCAACGGTGGCCATGATGTGACCAGGCTTATTGAAATTTATCTCTTCCTACGCATAGCTAAGAAGCCTTAGTTAAACAATGATCAAAACAGGTTCCAAAACACGACGCTGGAAGTAACTCAAGATCTTCTGATGATTATAATGGCGATATCTCAAAGGGGGACTGAGAGTTTACAACACCTCAGAGCTTAGTTGCACAGCACTCGATTAACGTTTAATGGTTTAAGTATTTGAAATTATGCATTCTGTGCAGTTTTAAATATAGATCTTGTTGACTTTTCACTGGGAAAAGAAGTTATTGAAAATAGTACTTTTACATGTTACAGTGTTTCAGACGTGGTAAATTTGTGAACAGAGTTCTACAGAAAGACAGGTCAGGTTAAACAGAAGCAACTAAACTTTATAAAGATCTACTTTAAACTTTGGCACGGAAGTATTTTATAGCACTGTACTGCGTATGGGTCTTATTCCTCCATATAGCGAGTCTGATCAAGAGCTGGCTCACAGTTTCTTTCACAGCAAGTAGGTGAAATGCAGTTTCGCAAGAGCTGGCAGAAAAGGTTTGGAGTGCTAAAAGGAAGCATATGGGGAAGGTTGGCAAATGTCAGTGATGTTCTGGAGTCTGGGAAAGGTGGTCAGGCCATGGGATTTAGGAAGCTTTGAGGTGCTAATGTGTTGGGCGATGGACAGAGCAGAAGATTTAGGTAGTAGAGACTTCAGAAGGTCTGTCAAGAAGCAGGGGGAGGAAACCCTCTCTCCCCCCCACCCTATTTTCGGCTGTTCCCTCACTCTTGTGACCCCTTCCTTCTTTCTCAGTCCCCTGGTATACAAGATTCACCAGTACTACCAGAACAGCAGGAGAAACAGAGGTCTGTGCAAGCAGCAGGTGAGGATTCAGGCTATATATGCTGCTGTTACACCTGTCTGTTCTATACAGTTGTACATTTTAAGCAGCAAATGCCCTTTTTGCTTTTCTAGCAAAGCTAAATGTTATGTCGTTGCCACAAGATTGCCAGGGCTACTGATACAGAGTATTTGCTCATGGAAATAATTTAACTTCACGTTTCCTGATACAGAGTATTTGCTTGTGGCAATAATTTAACTTTACCTTTCCTACCGAGAGAGAAACCTTGTCCCTTTGTTAGCACTGGAGTATCCATTGGCAAAAGCTGTGCTGCGATTGTGTCCATGGGTATAACAATAGAATTTATGAAGATCTGTGGAGGTTCCAACATAGCTACTCAAGAGAAACATAGGAACGAGATAGATAAAGGGGCAGAACATGGATATTTTACTCTTTTACTTCTTGAATAACCCAGGAGGTCTCTGTTACTGTGAAATTCGTCTTGGCAAGAAGTGGCTTGAGGTTTTGCAGTCATTTCTTTTTAACCACATATGTACCTTATTTTCCTTTTCCTTTGAGAGATGGCTCCATAAAGATGAGCAGGAAACAAGCTTATAGGACTTGCAGAAGGAAAAATTAAAAGAATTGAAGATTTTTGAAGGATTTAAAGATTTTAAAGAAGATTTGAAAATACAGAGTCCTGTTTTGATATAAATAATACATGAACCCTGGACAGTGATTTGATGAAATTGGACCTTGAACACAACACAAGTATATGCATACACATACACAGTTTTAACCTTCATCCAAATCATAAAGTTCCTCAACTGATGCATTATTATATATTTTATTTATGAGTAATTTTATTCATTGGTATGGATCATAGAATATTAGAGCAGAGCTTCATGAGTAATTTGAAATCAGGATACAAGACAAGATCAGAAAACAAACTCATGTAGTACTTTTAGGATCTCTTATTATTATACCATTATGTTGAAACAAAACTACTGAGAAATTTGTAATATTTTAAAATAATTTCAGAAAGAAATATGCACTGACATGTTGTACTTCTTCATTATTTATCCCCCTCTGCTTAGCCTCGTAAAAGAAGTGAACATTAATATGTGGATGGTTTGAAGCAGGTTTGTATACATACGCTTTTTTTTCCCATTTATAACTCTTTTTTTTTTTTTGTCTGGTAAAGGCTCAAGCTTTTTTGGTATGTTAAAGTATCAAAAGTCTTTGCAAGACCTCATAGATGTAGAAATGCTTTTTGGACCTGTGTGACCAATGCTTTCAGATTTTGCAAAGTCAAACTTACATATACACTTGAAAGTTTCTAGTTCCTTCTAATCTTGAAGGAAACCTGTAGAGTGTGAAGCAACTGTACTCAGTTGCGCAATTGCCAAGCTGTGTGGAAACAGCTGCTGTATTTTTAAGTCTGTTTTAATAATTTCTTTTTGATCGGGTATTAATTTTTTTTTTAAACAAGCCGTGTCTCATAACAATTGTGATGTCACATTCAACACGTAATTAGGTCTACTTTAAAATAGAAATGTTCTCTACGTATATTTCACCCTTACAAGTCAGTGAGCCTTTCACTAAGGAGGTTAGCAGTCCAACTGGCAGTCCCAGCGGGCCCGTGGCAGTTCCTACTTTACATAACTTGGGAATGCAAGCAGTCAGTGCTTGTATATTGATCTCTCCTTCCTTCCACTTCATGGTAAGTCTGCATCTGATCATGTGGCATGAAAGAATTTCTCATTTTTAATGAGAATGAAGCTAATAAATACAAGCCACTCCCTGGAGTAAGAATGAAGTAAAACCCAGCGTGTCCAATCCTGAACTAATGAAGCTATCATTGAAATCAGCCTGGAATAATCAAAAAGAAGCAAATATTAGTGATGTAGCTTTCATTTGGTTTGATTTATATATGAAGACAGGCAACATGAAGAAACTTTTTGAAGGTGGAGTGATTTATGGTGGATTAGGGGTACCAAGTCTTCTTATGTTTCACATAATTTTTATTTCTTGGCACTTGTTATGCGGGTGTTAGTGAAAATTGATTTGCATGCCTGTATTTATCTAGTGAAGAAAATATTTATCACATCAATTTTGAATGAAAAACACACCTTTTACAGCTGTCTCAAATAATAAAACTATGGTGAAGTTGATTCTGTGTTCTTCAAAATAATTATGGAAAAATATTTTTCCACTTTTTGCCAAATCCTTAGTTAGACTTTCAGTGATAAGTTGAATACTTATCAACTGGCAAGAATACATAGGTAGGTAAAAAGTATTTTCTGTTGAGTTTGGGTTTTTTTTTCCCCCCCAAATATTGCAAAAAGGTTTAAAGAAGCTGCCATAGAGGACTTTTTTGAATATCAAAGAAAATCACTTAACTTGAATTTGGCGTATCGCTATCATTTTTGTTTGTGAGTATAGCAAAGTTGTAGGGATACGTAATAATTTCAGATTCAGAAAAAAATATTTTTCTCTTTTTTTATTTTTGCTCTACTTTATTAATCTTTTTATTTTTTTTTTCTGGTATTATATGAAGATTCTATGCCCATTTCTTAAAGAACTGGCAGCATTATAGCAATTACACTGTGGGAACAGGAAAGGGAAAAAAAGTTTTGACTTAGCAATAGATAGGGTCCTTTTCAGTCTTGATCTGTTTTTAGAGTGTAACTCAGATCTCATCCTTTCGGTGTGCTTGGTTTTTTTATCAAGAGGCAGTTGATATTAAATGGTCCGTGTGCAGATCTTGTCCTGACATGGAATATTCACTCAGATATGGAGGCAAGGAAATCTTCCTGGGTCTCAATGCGTAACCACAGCAAGACAAACAAGACAGCTCCTGAAATCTTCCCTTAGCAAGTTTTGCCCAAAGCTGCTGGAAAGCCTATATGTAATCTGAATACATTACCTCGCTTTTGAAGTAGCAGTAGTACAATAATAGGAGAATGAGCATCACAGACATCACAGCAATCTACCCTGCGACTTTCAAAATAGACCAGGGGCTGTCTGCTTTCAGGGAGACGTTTCTTTACTTTGACTTAACACCCTGGATTTCTATGCTGTCAGAACATAAGAACGTAATCACGTGAGAAAGGCTATACTGGGTCAGACCAAATCTGACAGAGATATCTGACATTCCACCTCTGACTACACCAAAAGCAAATGCCTGTGGTTGTGAAAGTATCAGGTGAAAGACTGCAGTCTCAGATCATGATCTCTTTTCTTCTCCTTTGCTTCTCTTTCCTTATCTTTTGCCAGTCAAAAATGTCCGTGCAGAATGGTTTTCTTTTGGAAAATGTGATTTGACTGAATTGAGACACAGTATGGTGATGTGTTGATTTAGTAGAAGATTAGAGATGAGAATAAGCAGACAGGCTTGCAGGCTAAGCTGGAGCCCTGTGGATGCCCAGACTTAGAATCAAGATGCAATGAAAAACAAGCTAAAATTTTCTAAATTAGCCTGAAGCAGAATGCACGAATTTTAGTCTTGCGAAAGAGACTGAAATCTTTGATCTTTTATTTTGAACTAGGCTATTTTTAAAGGGGTAGAAAATGGTTTTCTGGACAGTTTTTGTCTTTTGTCTCTGATATCTGAATAGATGATAAACATTGATCTGCTCTCTCCTTCCATCTTAGTTTGGCACTGATACGCTTCTTTCTCCAATAGTGCAGTCCCTAGAGCTTGTGTTCTGTGAAGCAACAGCAATCTTGTTTATATACAGACTTAGGAAGAAATATTTAATTTCAGGATTAGTCTGCTGTCTTGCCATTATCTACTCATGCAAGTGGTAACACAGAAGATGCTGAAGACTGGTGGTTGAATAACTGGAAGAATCAGAGGTAAAAGCCCTAGTACTAGAGGTGAGATGCAGTTTTCAAGGATGAAGATGATGAGCTAATGTTCCTTTGGACCTCAAGTGGGCAAAACCATGGCAGAAAGAAAAAAAAACAGTGAAAAGGAATTAAAGTAAGAGGTATTGTAGAAACTGGAAGTTCTGTAAACACTTGAAAAAAGATTTGAAACAAGAAAGGAATTAAACCAGCATATGATTGTTTTCCTAGAAAAAGCTCAGAAATTACCTAGTAGTAAGAACTAAATCTGTGTGCAAAAATTAAAATGTTTCATGATTCACTGAGAAACCCAAATTGAAGGATCCCAGTCTAAACTGTTAGAACAAAACAAAGGGAATTAATTTGCTTCCTATTAAGTAAATTACTTCCTTCAACTCAGAGCTTCCTAACAGGGATAAACTGCAACAGAAGCTTAAGAAACTGAGACCTTATCTTGAGAAGGAATCAAATGTGTAACAAAGCTGGCTGGACAACAAGATTTTAATACATGACAGTTCTTGAGGGTTTAGAATTTTTTTTTCTCCATGAGAATCCATTGCTGGGTCAATCAAGATCAATATATCATTTACTACAGAAGAAAAAAAAAAGCAAATGAAAAAAGATGTTTTACCTTACCAAATCTTCAAAACACTTCTATAATGGACATAAATGCTAGTACTTATAGTCCAAGAGAAGCTTTGATATATGAACACGAGTCATGATTGTATGATGACTTAATATGGAAAAAGTCTAAGTGGTGAAGCATTATACTGTTCTGAAACCTGTAAGAAACTCCTGGCAGTGACAAAATCTAGAATAATAGTAGCATTACAAAAAATAAGATTTATAAAGGATCTTAAGAAATCACCTAGTCTGGCCCTTTCCTCCATAGCAATACCTACAGTACCTACAAAAATACTTTCAGTAGATCATTTTCACTACTGCTATGTAGCAGAAAATTCATGCTCAGAACAAGCCACATATCCCAGATAGTACCTTTTTAGAGATGAGAATCCTGAAAGGTACTTTGTAAAGCTTTCTGGGGAAACTGCAGCATGAGGTGACATATACACATAAGTTTGGTAACCTGTCATAACTACAAGAATAATGAAATGATTGCTTACTGCAGTTGAAACATAGCCATCAAAGCTCAGACTGGAAAAACAGTGACAAGTTTTCCAGGTTTCTCAGCACCAAAAGACATTTTCTGTTGCTCAATTAAAGGTAGTTTAAGACAAAATCTGTTAGAGAAGAAGAGAACATCACTATGGAGATAAATAGGGGACTAAGAACAGTCTAGGCCATTGATGTGAAAATGTCCTGATAAAAAAGCACACAGTGAATAGTTACGTTTATATAACTTGCAGTTTGAAAATTCTTTTTTCTCCGTTGATCACGCATTGTATAAGGTGCCACTTGTTAGATGATGATTACAGCTGAGAAAGATGTGTTATGATATGCATTAGGAGAAATTTATGAAAGCTGTTTGGTTTAGCATCTTCCCTCAGAATAAATGTAAGAAGGGCAGGAAGCTTTTTTACAGAATAAAGTAGTTGAAGCAGTAGGAGCTGTATCTGCTGACAAAGAAAAGTGGAGCTAAGCGATCAAAGCGATTTCCATAGCAGCTGAATAGGAAGTACATCATAGAGCTGTGGATCTGAAAGAGCAAAGCAGCTGAAATATTCAGTATTCAGAAAATATCCAGAGGTAACATTAGAAACAATCACAGAAATTGGAAGCCATAGAGCAAAGCAGGGATGCAATGAGGATTTGGAAGACAGCTGGGAGGGAGATGACTGGAGCTATGTGGAAGTTGGGAACATTGAGGGTAATTTGGGAGCAGTGGGTGGCCAAGATCATGAAGAACATGCTAAGTTACTGGGTGGTAGGAACAACTACAGGGGTCTTACGACAAAACTTTTTGCTTTCTCAGTACCATTACTCATTTAACAACTTTTTATGTTTTTATACTTGCAGGATAGAACAAGCTTTGGAAGAACCAGATCAGCATTTGAAGACAATAGAATCACAGGTCTCAAAATGCAGAGATAATACGTTTGGACAGATGTGACTGTAATGCTGTCAGCTGCTGCTATTCCATATCAAGGCCTCCAGTATTTGCTGTTTATTCTTCAAGCCAAAGCCCTTGGAGACAAGGGATTAGAGGCAAATATTAGCTTTCATTCAGGGAGATTCTGAGAAAATCTTGAAATAATGACCCCAATGTGCACTAACAGTTAAAAATACACACAACAAATAAAAAATAGCCTGCAACTGTTTATTTTCAATCTCAGATTTTTCATGATCAGCTCTTTGGAGACCAGGGCCATGATTTGCTAACATTTGACAATTAAATGCTGCAACTGAGGGTAGAAATTGGCCAGTGAAGTCTTTTGCAAATTATGACTGTGAAAGGAAGGAATGAAATAGCTTGATATTCAGATTGTATTTCCAGAGACCCAACAGGGATTTTGTTGGTTCTTTTAAAAGGCTGGGATTTTTTTTCCCAACGGATATTCCCCCATAAAGATATATTGTAATTTGGAAGGAAAAAAATGGTCAGAAGTCATTGTGATACAAAAACTACAAAAGCCTTGGGTTACTTTGAGTGACTTTTTTCAGGGTGTAACAATTTTCAGTATGGAAACTGTAAGGAGAGTCACAGAGTGAGCTATATGGCACGATTTGCAAAGCTGTGCACTGCTATAAAACCAAGATGGGCAAAAATTTTTCAGTTTTAGGTAAATCAGAGTCTTTTGGTGGTCCAATTTCGGCTTCTGATATTTTAAAGTCTTTTATTTTTCCTTTGCTCTCATACCTCTGCTGGAAGGGCTTTCTGTTGCAGGAGCAGAGTGCTTTCTCAGGTCCAGCTGACTAGTAATTGTTGCAGTCTTTGTCCTGGCTAAACTGACCAATACTTACTCACATCTAGTTACCAGGAAACAGCACTTTCTTGTTCTTTGCTGATTATTACATCCTACATCAGGCAAGACTGTTTCTACCCACAATCTGATGATAAAAGGAAGAAAGCAATTTCCCATGTAAGTTTTACTTTCTGCTGTTAGGCAGGTAGTTCCCTTATTGTTCTCATTAAATCAAAAGAGAAAGAGGGGAAATAGTGATTTTTTTTCTCTAGGAAAGTGCAAAGCTTCAAGTGGTGATGATGCAAATTTTTGAATTCTGGTCCGCTGTTTTAGTCTATCACAATTAAAGGAAAGATAATCATACTTTGCATGTCAATCAGCACTATTTCTTTTGTATGTCCGCCTCCACAACTAGTTTTAATGACTACAGTTTCTATATTGTAGCTACAGGATAAACACTAATTAGCTGTTGGGCACAAAAGTCTTAGCAGGCTGAAAAGAATGCTCTGGGTATCCCGCTAAGCCAGCAAATAGAGGAACGTATACTGAACTGCATGTGAGGACAAGAGTTTTAACTGGATACCTTGGGGAAAAAAGAGAGCAGGCAAAGACATTCACCAAGCGAGCTAGTTCATTGCAGGGTTCAGTGCTGCCAAACATACGTTAAAAAAAACTCTTGGCAGCCCAAGTTGTTTTCTTGTCTTTTGCAGACCATTTCAAAGGTTCTGCTGTTGTTTTGAGTCTACGTGAAGTATGGTTTTCCTTTATTACATCATCTTGAATTTAAATTACCCTTTTCTGTCTAGCACTGCTTTCAGTTCTGATAATCCTGAGGTCATATCAGCAAGTTTTCTTTTTCACAGATTTGAAACCTGCAGTCTTAATGGAAGCTGAGACCTCCTGCCACAGAAGCTAAAGATTTTAGAATAACCAATGTTAAAAATCACAATGGAATCAGGACAGCTGGCAAAACTTGGAGTTGCAAGTAACTGAGAACAAAATGTAGCTGACAAAATTAGTTGTTGAAGAAGATGTATGAACTGGAGGAAACACAGGCTTGAATTTCAGATGCTATTATGGGTCTACAGTACTGACCGTTAAAACCATTTCTTTTTAATTGCATAAGAAGAAAATACAAAGAGGGCAATAGGGACAGTGGGCCATAAAACAGCCCTCATATGCTGAGGTATTGGCAATGTATCAAACACCGAAGTAGATTCTAAAATTATGCTGTGGTAAGTCACAATACTTATTGTTCCCATTCTTGTCTATAAGCTGTGTCCCCTGTTTATACTGCCTCTGCCACGGTGCAATACTTAGCAATGATTTGTGGAAGTATCTGGCTGGATGGCTTAGACCACGGAGAATGGGAATGCTGGCAAACCGAACTATTAACCCCTAACTCCCCAACCCAAACCATTTATTACTCAGCTGTTGATTAAAACATTCAGTTTGGGACATACACTTGTTCTTTTGGGATTTGTTGGGGTGGGTTTTGTTTTGATGGAGAAAATGCCTTGCTGGAAAAAAAACATATTCTCTTTACAGAAATTAGATTTCATTGAAAACCCAGTATTCGGTTGAAAAATTACTTTCACAGGATGTTTTGACCAGCTCTAAGGCTGCCTGTAGAGATGAACTATGCAACACTGGTTTACCTGGTCATGAATGATCCCACTGACAGAGCATGGTTAAACACATGTTCAAGATGCTGCTCCTCGAAGCAAAGGTTTGTTTAAGGTGGGAAAACTGAGGTGGCTCTCAATTCACGTATCCAACGCGATTTATTTATTTTTATATATATGAGCTAAATTTACGTTAGCTGAAAGCTAAGACCTTTTTGTCTTTGTTCAGTTTTCTGACAGTAGTTTGTACACGAGCCTATTTCTAAGCAACGACCGAGAAAAACAAACACGGTAATGGAAAATGAATGGGGTATATATAGAATCGGCCGCAGGTTATTCAAGGACAGCTCTGGGAGCTTAAAACTAATTAGATACCGATCGAACTAAGCCTACACCTAGCTATAGCCGTATTGGGCGAGGGCTTTCTCCGGTGACAGCGTCCCCTGAACCGTACACACCCAACTGCACGGGTACCCCAACCCCCGTTGAGATCTGCCGCTCGTCCCTCGCCCAACGGGCGGACAGAGAAGCGGCGGCAGAGCTGCGCCCGCCTGAGGTAAAGCCCGGCCTAACCCTCCTGCGCAGCCAGGGCGGCACCTCGGCAGCCTGGCGGAGGGGCACGGGCTGCACCTGGGCGAGGGGGGCGAGCGGAGGAGGAGGAGGAGGAGGAGGAAGGAGAAGAAGAGGAGGAAGAGGAGGAGGGGGGAGAGGGGGCGGCTTAACGCCGCCCAACGGCCGCCGGCGCTACCGGTGCCCCGCGCCCCCCGGCTCGCCCCGCCCGCCGGGCCCTCCCGCTCCTGGCGGCGGGGCGGGGGCGGGCCCGGGCCCGCCGCGCCGGTTATTTCACTCCGCGCCGTGGTCCCCGCTCTCTCTTTCTCCTTTTACTTCTCCTCTCCTCGCCCGTCCCCTCCCGCCGCCGCGGCCCCCGCTCTCGCCCCGGCCATGCCGAACATCGTGCTCTTCAGCGGCAGCTCCCACCACGACCTGTCCCAGCGGGTGGCGGACCGCCTCGGGCTGGAGCTGGGCAAGGTGGTCACCAAGAAGTTCAGCAACCAGGAGACCAGGTGGGTGGGGTGGGGTGGGGTGGGCAGCGGTTGCCCCTTCCCGCGGCAGAAGTGGGGGCGATCTGCGGAGCATAAGGGCCTCACCGGAGCTGTCCCGGCTCGGGAGGGCTCCCCTCGGCAGCTCCGGTGCCGGAGGAGGGGGTGACAAAGTGCCCCGAGCAGGTGGAAGAGCATCCTCCTGAGGGGTGCGGGTGGAACCGGCCACAGGCAGCCCCTCTGCGGCCTGAGATTCATCCCAGCGGTCACAGAGAGTTAACGAAACGGTTGATCAGCTTGATCTCCCTAAAGATAAAATCATCTTGATTTTACGAATGGCAGTATGTTACACAGTTTTCGTGAGCAGGTCTGTGTGTGTGCGTGGATGCAAGAACAGGATGCTGAGGATGGATTAGATGCTTGAAAAAGAGCCCGGGTCGAATCACAGGTCAGGATTTGTTGTGCCTGGTCTTTATTTTGCATGAACAGGCAGCTGGGGGTGTACGTATGGCTCCCCTCCCCAGTCCCGGGCTGTTGGTCCTGCGTGAGGATAATACAGTTGCTATGGTGGCCTTGGCGTACTACCGAAAGCGCAGGTGTATTAGGTTCCTGGCCAGCCAAATGCAGAAAGAGACTCTGATAACAGTGCAAAAAAACCCGCATGAAACCATGAGGAGAGCTTGCTCGCCATGACTCCCTGAGAATGCACTCGCCAGTGCTTTTTCTGCCGATACTGCTTCTCTTTACTAGTTTGTCATCTTAGCTTTCTGACCCACCTTTTTTTTTTTTTACTAATTTTTAACGGAGAGTTTTAAATCAAAGTGGCAGCTATATGTTCATCCCATGAGCTGGTAAGACTGTGCAACTGCTTTTCTATGGAGGTGTGTGATACTAGGCTGCCAGCTGATCCTCTGAAACACAAGTTCCTGACTGCTAGCCTCGGAGGTTATTGGACGTTTATTTTTATCTGTTCTTGTTCTGAATCTCCCGAACAAGCATGTTTTCATTGCTTCCTTTGAAAGATTAACATGGTGTATTCTAAAATCGCTCTCTCAAAGCTTGTCCTTCTATTCTGTCTATGTTTTTGCGTTCTCAGTTTAATTGCTCTTGTTCTAGTAGTGCTCACTGGCATTACTATAAACCCTCTTCCATTGGTGTTTATGCAACTTCATGTTTGCACACTCTAACTCTTCTATTCATTCCTGATTAAATGAAGGTTTAAATCTTCTCTTAAGTCTTTCCAGCCCCATACTCACTTTATTGCTCTTTGATCTCTTTTCTGCATGATAAAACTTAATTTGTGTATTTGGTTGCATGACTTTCTTGCTAACTTATGTCTATTTTTTTCAAATGTTTGTTCTCCAGAGACGCTTATCTTTTAGTTCTGTTGTTTGCTATGTTTTAAGCAGAGATTAATTGATTTGGATTTCATCCAAGGTAAAAATTTATTGCCAAAGTTTGTATATTTATTTTATGAGGTAAGTTAATTCTAGGCTTCAGGATGCAATAATCTTTAGTCTATCATTCCACCTATTTTTCCAGGTGTGCAATATTGGCCTCTGCCATTAAACAAGTAGGTAGTGGTGACTGCAGCATGTCAGTGGTTTGGCTAATCTAGTAGTGCCAGTTTATTTTCTTGGGCAAGTGGGGTTGTAGTGTGGTATAGATATGAGGTATGTATCTAATCTAAACATTATTTCTGGTTGTTTCTGTTGTAACGCTGCGAGGCTGGCATTGCCTTTCTCTTTTTCCCCCAAAGTAAAATGCCTTAACGCTTTAAATCCTGAAGTATTTATTTTTGTTTTCTTTTTTTCACAACTTCATACTTTTGAGGTTCTAAAACAAAGTTCTTGTTTCCCCTTCAGCAATTACCGTTGTACCCACTATATAATGTTTTAAGTGGGTAATCTTTTCAATATCCTTAGCAACTTATTTCAGGATGTTGGCCTTGCAGTTTTGTAGACTGATGTTCTTAATTAAAAAAAAAAAAATCAGCAATAGTAGTAAGAAAATTCCTCAACAATGTCTTTGAAATTAAACTACAGCTAAAGTTGTAAGATGCCTATGCTGTAGTGGTCCTTTCCTGAGGCATCTGGATTTTCAGTCTGTCCACGTAGCAAAGTTTCTTCATGTGTGTATGTAAGCAAAACTTTCTCTTCCTATATAAAGATAATTCAGCACAGTCTTTTTTTTTCTTTTTTGTTGCATTTTTAAATTTATAGACAAGTGTATTGGCATTACGAAATACGTTTCAAATATTGCAGAATACTAGAACCTGATAGTTAAAATGCTCAAAGAACCTTAAACCTTCCCAATGGCACTCGGGCAAACCCCTGTGCAAACAGATAAGCCTGGGCCTGAGGGTCAACAAACTCTTGCTTTGTCAGATCTGTTAAGTTAGCAAGTTGCAGAGAAGATTCACCTTTTGTTACAAACTCTTTTTTGCTGTTTGCTGTATTCTCTTAAACAAAATGTAAATTACGTGTAAATTGATAAATGGGTGCAGCCCCAGGCTTGAATCGCTGTCAAAGGGTCCTAGGTAGAAACCCTTTACTTGAGAACTGCAGTTAGTCTGGCTGGCAGAATAGAGTGGAGGAGAGAGTCACTAAATATTTTGCATTATATTTCAACTCAAACAGGCTTTAGATCTCAGTCCCAATCCTCAGCAGGTGTAAGTGGGTTTGAGGAACTAAAGCTGTACCCTGAGCTGAGCCAGGGATAGGACCACCACTGATGGGAACCTACCTGCACATTTAGCCACAGTGCCTAACTCCAGAACACTTAAAATGGGAAAGGCTTCTCTTTTTAATTTGTACTGAGGCTAGCGTATCTAGTAATATCTCAGTTCCCTTCTGATTTAGGCATTCAGTATTCTCGCAGGTCTGTAACTGAGAAATGTAATGTCTGTGCTAGAGGAAGTGAGGGAAATTGCTGGTAGACTCAACTACTGCCCTGTTTTTTCCTTCTTCCATCTGTATGGAAATGCTTTTCTTCAGCTGACTACCAAAGTCAAGCAACCCTAACTAAAGCAGTGAGAGCTGCTCAATAATATCTGGCTGTGGAAGATAACTCTCTGTTTAGTATTCAAAGCTTCCATGTCAATTAAGTGCGAGCCACAGTGTCGTGGTAGGAGTTTGGGTGGCACCTTCTCATTTATCTGGCAAAATGTTAGGGCTGCAGTGGGGGCTCCGTCAGTTTATCTTCTTCAAACCCCACAAGCAACTTTCATCAGCAGAGTTTGGCAGGCTGGAGGAAGAGGAAAGGAATGGAAGTCCTTAAACAGGCACAGCTGTTGTAACCTCAGCATTGTGAAACTGACACACATGTAACAGAAGTGTGCAGATATTTAATGCTCTGAAGTTTTTCACAAAATTGTCTCCAAATACATTGAGATGGCATTAATTATAGTTGATACACAATTAAATCCCAGGGCGGGTATTTTTGGTGAGTCAGCTGATAAAAAAAAAAAATCATTGAATGTACATCACTTCTTAAATAAATACATTTTCTTACAATATATGGTATGTTTACTTCTCCAAAGACTATTTTAACTCTGTCCTTGAAATACTTGTTATTCTCAAAATGGAGAAACTGGTGTCATAGATAGCATCCTCTTACACACATCTCTCCCGGAGGAAGTAATTAGTGCTCCCACCCATTCCCATGAGCTTCCTTGCTTCTTCCTGTCAGATTCACTGGCTGAAGTGAATCTTTTTGCAGAACTTCTTGACAGATCCATGAGGAAGGGAATTCAAGTTCTGCCTGGTGCATGTGAATTTAGAAGCTGCCTACCTGCAGCCTTATTTAATTGCTGAAGCTGGATTGTTTCAGAAACATCGATCTAAGTGTATGCCCTTCAGCTTTTACAGAGGAAAATATGGGTTGACTACAAAGGGACATTGCCTGCTGTATGGGAGAAGCTCTGTTGTTGATATGAGGGCCACTTGCTTGTAAGTAAATAAACGAAACTGGTGTCTTGGACTGAAATCTAATCCTGGAAGATAGGAAAAAAAAAAATAGTTGATGCTTCCTTGGAGAATTCTTACAAGGATGGATGTCAGTCTGTATTTCACACAAAGTAAGGTAATGAAAACAGTTTGTTCTATGAAGTAAATAATTGGAAAAAAAAATCAGGATTAAACCTGGAAACTTTGGTATCAGTGCTATATACCAGGGATGCACAATTCAACAGCAGGCTGCAATATCTCTCTCCCATCTCCCCTTCAGCATCCTCCAGCTCTTCTACTGAAGCGGTCTCAGATGAGATGTGACCTCACTACATCTCCTGTACCCTGGTTCTTTTGGGTTCAGCTGCTGCGGGGGCCATGAGCTCTATCACCCTCACTGGAGGAGATGGTTATGGTGTTTGCAGACCTCTAATCATGGAGTAAGAAAGCTCAGGTGATAAGCTGGTGTTAAATCAGCTGAAGGCAGCAGGGATTTGGGATGTGCTGGGATGTGAAGTGTCTCTTCATACCATCCAGCCCCTGAGTGAGTGATTCGTGGCCAGGGTTGTTGTGCTCTGCCTGTGGCAGCAGAGGTGGCTCTTTCCCCTCTCTCCTTGCTTGCTTATGCTGTCGTGAGCAAGGGGAGGCTGGAGAAACAGATTTTACCAGCTTGACTGAATAAAATAAAAATTGCTTCTGGATTGCACATTGTGGTTTGCTTATATAGGGAATTGAATTTGCAGCAGATATGGCCACTTCCCATGTTGTTTGTTGCTCTGAATCACAAAAGGCCCAAAAATGCTTCAAAGTTTTTGGTGTGAGACTTCCACTTTATCGACCTTGCTGTATACCGTGTGCATTTTATCTTTAAGTAGAAGCTAAATGCTTAAAATGTAAAAACAAAAAACAAGCTGTGTGAATAATGGCTGATTATCTCCCCTGTCCTTAGCTGCAGCATTTGGCACTCAGCCTTTGAAGACTCTCTGCACGTGCTCAGACTTGTTAGACCTTTGTTTCCAAATTTCTGAGGGTTCCTTTCAGACCACACGTGCCTCAACCGAGAGCTGCTCAAGTGAAGGTGTTTTTCTCTTAGGGTGGCAGCCTGTGTGCCAGAGTGGAGGTTAAGAAGATATTTTCTGTCTTCTGGCACTCGCCATGCTAGCACCCACCATTAGGACGAGATAGCTGTCCATGAAGGTCTAGTTGGGGCTTGGTCTTGGAGCTGTTAATCGAAGTGGAAGAGCTTGGAGTTGAGGGGAGACCGTGGGTGCCAGGAGATATGCGTTACCTATACACTTAAAATCGACTCTGGTATTTTTATTTTTTCTCTGTTGCTTTGGGCTTTGCTGGTACCCAGTCTGTTATACAACATCATGGCAGTCAAAATATTTGCCCGGTAAGTTGGAGGTCTTGCATTAAAAGAGTTTACTATGCAAAAAGCGTTCCCGAAGGTAAGAGGTCAAATACACCCCTCTGCTTAATGCTTTCTTTCCATTGGCTGGGTTTCAATGTATTGCAAATTCAACATGTGGATTTTTTTTTGTCATTTTTGAGTTACTGATTCTTTTTGCACACTGTCTGAGGACTCTACACCTTAAATTTTGGCCTCTTCTCTGGTTATTAAAAGTGCTTGAAGTACACATCTACTTTATTGGCATGTAAATTGCTTGAGAAATCTTACTACTTTTAAGCACAGCTAGAAACTTAGTCTGTTATAATTACTTAAAAAGGTACATAGAGCCCTTTTAAGTGCGTGATTTGAACAGGATCCTAGTTATGGATACACATTATTTACCATTTTAGTCTGGCTCTGCATACTTATTCCCCTGCTTCGCCACAACTGGGTTTTTTAAGATGTTAAGATGTAGCAATGGGAATTTTAAATTTGTACAAGTTCTGTTGGGAGTGTACTATAAATGTAGCTCAGAAGGAGCTCAGCCTGCTGTTACTCCTGATTTTGAGTTTGCTTAATGGATGCTTCTGCCATTTAAATGTTTGTAACGTAAGAAGGTTTGAACCTTATCCTTAATTCATGATAAGAAGTCTATTCAAGTTTCTACTTATTAAATTGAACTCTCAAATCAGCCTTTGTAAGATGAAGGCAGATACCAACGCTCAAACCTGGTTTTCATCATGTCCTGTCTTATCGCCTGTCTTTCCCAGCTAGAGCCTTGTGCTTGTGGATTCCAAGGAACTGGCTCAAAGTTAATTATTTTTGTGGGGTATTAATTTTCATAATTTTCACTTTAAAACAAAATTGTGTGGTGTCAGAGCTTTTAATGTACAGGTTCTGTTGACTCTTCTTGAACAAGAAGTTTATTTAAACTGAGTGTTACCAAATAGCTGAATTTGATTAAATTGCATAAAACAAACAGAGCTTGTAATCTTGAGGCAAGAGCTTGTTCTTGTCCTTCCTCTGTGTCCTCGCTATGTGAAATTGTTTAAATAACCCCCCCAAACAGTTAATTAGGTCATGATATAGATGGTCTAAGTGGAATTTAGTATTAATAAGATAACTGTCATAAAGTTTGACTGCTGTTAGCTTAGTGTTCTCCAATAGATTTTTGAGGTGCAGTGCTTCAGGCATCTGAAAATATAGTTTATAGTCTCCTACTGTTTGTTTGTTTATAGCTGAATGTGTAAAACCAACAAACAAAAAAGGCAAAAAAAAAAAAAAAAAGCCCCAAACAGAAGAAAACACACTACTGACACACCTCCCAAAACCACCACCACCACCAAAAACCACTCAAACCCCCAGTGTGGTTAGTACAGACTGCGTCTGATGAAATAATTGCAGCGCAATGATGGATTATCTTTTACTGTGCATCTCAATGAGGGTAAAATAGGTGGATGTGTGTCTGTTGGGTGAGTCTACACAACACCTCTCAATGCCAGTCTTTGAGAAGGTAGACAATAAGAGATACTGATCTGTTGCATGGCTGTGTCCAGTTGATTGGGAGAAGATCTTAATGCAATAATTACATAATGCTATTCTCTGGCACCTTCAGCTGGGTTACTCCTGAGCGCCATGCAAGTATTAATCTAAGCTTGATTTACTTCAGTCTGCATGTACCTCTTCTAGTGGATACAGAAGTTATTTCTACATACATACATACATCCTTTCACATTTCTGTGTGCCAAGTAAGTATGTCATTCTGGCCTGAAAAGCATAACCAAAAGTTTTTCAAATCCACCAAGAGAGAAGTAGCATTTTTGTGTTCCAAGTTGTTTACAAGATGAAAAAGTTATTGCTAGCCCAAGGTCATTGAAAAGATAGTAGTTAATGGCAATGGAAGAAGCATCACTTCAGGTCCGTTGTATTAAACAGATCTATATTTATCTCAAAGTATATTCCCTGACCTTCTGAAACCTATTATTTCTTAGCAGTGTGCTTAGAAATGACTGTTTTTTAAAGGAGCAAAACTGAGTGTTATAATTCAGTGTTCTTTGGGTATATAATGAACATTAAGGTCATGTATTTTGTCATTCAGCAAAGTTTTTTCCTGTTACATAACATATCTATGAAACATGTGGTTACTTTTTCCCCCCCAAGTACTAAAATCTTATTCTGCCCTCCTTTGTCACTCCAATAACATTCTCCCCTGAAAATTGTTAGTGTTTTCTTCTTAGTCTTTCTGCTTTCTTATTTGTAATGGCTCTTAGGTTAATTTTCAGAACTGGAGTGTAACTTCACAGTCTTGGGTTGAAAGAGGTGCCATAGAGCTTTTGCATGTGGTGGTGGTGGTCTTTGGACCTATTCTGAAGGTGTGGTATGAGACAATGCTTGTTATTAAGCAGGTCTATGTAAGTGCCAAGTCAGGGGGCAATTACCATTTTTCAGAGCCCTCATAACACCCATGAGTCTATAATGATGACTGAGGATGCGTCCATAAGCTAGTGGGTAGATGCTTTACTTGGAGCTGGATTTGTGTGTTTGGAAGCAACGACAGGTTTCTCTATTTGATTTTGTTCTTCTGGGAAATGGAACTCTGATATTCCAAGACGAGAACTGTTTTTGGTAGGGCTTCTAGCTAAGTTCTTCCAGTTATGGAATATGCTTGGTGTCTTGCTGAACTTGTTATGTTGACCAAAACTTTTTCAGCTCCAAAAAGTAAAACAAACTAAGAAAATATGTTGATCAAAACAGTTTTCTCTGAATAGCCCTATTCTGTTGATAAAAAAACTTGGACAGGGGAGTAACAGTTTTATGACCAAAAAATTGTGTCTTTGGGCCATGATGAAAGCCTCTGAAAGGTTTCCAGGATTAACACTGACACATCTGCAGATGACACTGTCCCTGACCACCTCTGTCCTTCCAGAGATCCTGATGTTTGCTAGATGGTTTGCTTTCTTTTGGCCTTAAGAAGACCTGCTAAGAGCATTCTTAGGCAAAAAATGTATTCAATTAAGGAGAAAAATTAAGATGGGATCTTTTTTTATAGCTTGTTTGGGACTGCAGAGGAGTCAAATAGGGGAGCTGAGAGCATGGACTCAACTATCTTGATGGTGATAAATCAAATGTTTGCATATCATTAAGATGTTTTTAAGCAGTAAATTTCTTTCTGTGTTTTGTAGCTACAGAAAGCTAGTGAGTCTTGCATAGCACCCTGAAAGCTGATTAAATGAAAGTTGTTCAGACTGTGTTTGACTAGAACAAGCCTCGGTGTTGAAGGACCCATCAGCGTAACTATTCTACCCACATCTGGGCCATTTGAATGGTTTCCAGCTAGAAGCTTTTGCTTATTTGTGTCTTGGGTAAAGATGCAAGCTTTTGAATAAGGGCCCAAGGTATTTAAGCGTTTAATAATTAAGACTAACTTGGTAGATCTTGGGTTTGAAAGGTCCGATTGCCTCATCATTTAGGAAGCCTGTGTGTTTTTTGTGTGTTGTGCACAGATTCAGGGGAAATATGGTTACTGTGTTGTTCTTATGTGTAAGTTCTGGATTAACAGGTGTGAAAAGTTAGTGTGGTTCAACAGTAGATTTGCTTGGGTCTAGAATTGCCAAAGAATGCCCATTCAACTGATCTATTTTAATTTTCCTGTTTACTTATAAACTCTAATTCTTGAATTCTGTGGTGCGAGCAGTGATCAGTGCCAGAATTTGCCTTGAAATCTGTGGAAGAATAAAATAACTCTTAAATACTGTCATAAGGAACGAAAGTATGTAAGCACAGTTACAGTAAATAGAACAACTGATGCAACATGAGAGTTGTTGAGTTGCAGTGAGCTGTTGATGAGCCCTCTTACCTTTTCTCTGAGACTTTCTTTTTTTAAAAAATACTTTACTTGGACATAAGTGTAAATTACTTTACTTGGTATAGCTTTAAACCAAGCATCTACTTTTAGGGTGTGGTTTGATACTTTTCTGAAATGCAGTAGTTTTTTTAATTTAGTAACAATTATCATAGAAAAATAATTGTCCTTTTTAAGGAGGTATTTTGATGCAGGTAGTATTTAATACTCTAAAGTTGGCTCTGTTGTTTCTGTACTTACCATTTAGGTTACTCTTTAAATGGTCATCTCCTTGGGAGATAGCAAGGGTGCAGAACATACAGAGTAAACCAAAAAAAGCAGTATCAAATTTAATAACAATGTCAGCCGCATCAGTGCGATGGCCATAATTACATGCTGGTTGGTGCTGACCTTATGAAGACCATATTTAGGCTGAAGTAAATTTTAGACTGGTTTATGTTGAAATAGACTTTATGTCAAGGGAACAGTTACCCAAATTGCTGTAAAAGAAACCTTAGTCTAAATGGAGAAAAACCCATTAAGTTTGTTAAAACTGTTTTTTCTATTCTTTAATAATGCTTTTCCAGTAATTCAAGTGTTTAAATGGTCATCTCTTGCTCTTTCAGTGTAGAGATTGGTGAAAGTGTGAGAGGAGAAGATGTGTATATCATCCAGAGTGGCTGTGGAGAAATAAATGACAACTTAATGGAACTGCTAATCATGATCAATGCTTGCAAGATTGCATCATCCTCCAGAGTGACTGCTGTAATTCCATGTTTTCCATATGCCAGGCAAGATAAGAAAGACAAGGTAGGTAAGAACTGTAATTTTGGAAGGCTTTTTTTCAGCTTGTTCACTTGACACTTTTGGAGATGAAACATTTTTGTAAACATTTAAGTGATTTGAAAGATTTGCACTTTTTTATCCTTTTTTGGTAAAATGTTAAATTCTATCATCTATAGGTGAATGAAATGAGACAATAAATTATTTTTTGCTTGTGTTTTGATAATTGACATGCCTTCGGTTTGAAGAAGGTGGTACACCTGTGTGTGTGGCATATTGCAGAGTACTCTGCTAGCAAACCTCACCTTATGGGACTGGTTTTCCTGCTTTTTCTAGCTTCTTTTTTCTAACCTCTACATATGAAGAGAGTACACCCTTTTAAACACTTTAATTGCAGGAAATTAAATCCTAAATTTGAAGTGATGTAACCATTATGCAGGTGGGTTTTACCCTATGTGGTTAAACAGAGAGCCAAATGGAAGGAACTGAGTAAATCTGCAATGCATAACTATAATAAAAACATTATTTTATGCTGCAGGTCAGATTAAAAAAAAAGTTTATCTGTAATAATTTCTATTGATGCAGACCAAAAATTTTATGGAAACCCCATAAATACTCTTCTGATCTTAGTGCCCTTTTCCTGAATTTGGTCTGCCATAACTGATGAATATACCAGTTCAGCCAAGTTGATAACACAGTAACAAACTCTCTATGGCAAATGAGTTTGATTTTAAAAAATATGGAACTAAACTTTTCTATCTCTACTACATATACAAAAAACCTCTAATATGTTACTTAATATTACTTTTTCCTAAACTCATTTGAAAAGAGTAAATGTGAATTTGGCTTTTAAGATTGGATTGCAATGGCTGTCTTTTTGGAAAATTGCTCCTCTCACTGCTACTTCTCACAAATGGACTGCCCCCCTCCCTTTCACTTTGGGCGTCAAGAGAACCATCCTGAAAGCCTTCTGTTGTTCTCTACATTCTTTTACATAAAACATAACAGGACTGAGAAGTAATGCAGAAACTAAAAATAATAGCAGATATTACAAAATATGTAATGCTCAGCTTGTGTTGTCTGAGAACAAAACTAAATACAGACAAGTTACTTTCTAGTATAGTCATTCTTTAAGTGCAGGCTCTCTGATACCATACTAATAGTATCAAGACCCACTTGTTGTACTTCCAAAAATGGAATTCAGGAGTTAAATAGGAGCTCCCTATTCTTTGCCCATATTTTTTTGAACTTCATTTTTGCTGTGTTTTTTACTGAATAATGCTCTCCCTCAATCAGGAGAGCTGAAAGACTTCTTTTTATCAAAAGAGCTTGAAAGGGAAGCAGTAAACACTGTGTTGAAATGGAAGGAAAGCATCTCACTATGTTTTGATTTCCAAATTCATATTGGAAGGCTCTGCTGGACCATCCTGTAAGTTCTTGGTGTGGGAAAAGGATGAGGATGTGCCAAGTTTTCCATGCATCTAGGTTGTGCCTTGTCAAGGGTACCCGAAATCCATGTGGTAGATTTCCAAGAGACACTTAAAACCCACAGTGTGTTGGCCTAGCATGCCACCCAGGACCACTTTGTCTTTTGGAAATGCCATCTGAAGATGGGTAGCCTAGGAAAGTGGTTTTGGTTAACACAGATTTTTGAGCACTGTTCCAGACTGTTCTCTGGGTGTCACTGAATTCTGCAATTGTAGGCAAGCCATTTCTCTTTTCTTTTTTCTTTTTTTTAACCTCTGTTTTGCAATTGAGAAAATGTTTGCCATCTTTGGAAATTAACCTTGGTAGTTGACCTCCATGTTGCAAAATAAGCTATAATATAGCTGTCAACATTGGGCAGCTTATTGACAGGGATATCTTTCCTCCTGCTGTTGGATTGCATCACGTCGCTTGGTCTTTGACCCATGTTGAGTGCACAAGCTTTGTATGCTGCCTGAAGTGTCAGCAAACTGCCAGCCATTTTCTTCCTATGGTTATACATAGATTTTCCTCTCTCTGGTGAAAGGTATTGCTGTAGTTTGCTTAACTGTGAACTGAAGCAGTATAATCTTCTCTAGCTGGATGCTGTTTTCTGGTTTGAATTTAAGTTGTTGACTTTAATCCATAAAGGACTCAATAGACTGAGTCCTTGCTGCTTGAAATAGCCCTGTATTCTTCATGGCTCTGTTGCAGTTATGATTGCTGAGAACAATGAAAGCGCTCGTGATTATATATTTAAGGAAAGGGCCTCACAGTAAAGTCATTCATAACAAGGCCTGTGTAATCTACTCTGGAAGTTTTAGCATTAAACCTGGACTAGCTTTAAATGAGAAACAGAGGTTTAAAAAGAAAAAAGAGGCTTGCTGAGAATCATGGAAAGGTTGGTAAATTAATTTAGTCACAATCACTTTCATAAACTAGAATTCTTCTGATACACCTGAGCTAATTTTAAATTAGCTAGATGATTGTGTATCTGTGCTTTGGCCACAGTTGCATTTATGCATCCTCTAATTATGCTAACCTTCCAAGCCATGGGCAGGAAACATCCATGTACGATGCTGGAGAGATGCCTTTGAGATAAGTTAGAAGTAGAGTCACAGGTGAGTTTGGTGTTCTACAGCTCATGTAACTTTGTTTTTTTGATTTGTAGAAGGGATCCGTGGAGCGTTGGGTAGGTATCCTTTTTTTTTTTTTTAATCTAATGCTATGCATTTCCATTAATATGGCCTTAAAGGGTGAAACTTACTGGGTTACATTATGTATAACTGGGAACATTTTCAGTTTCACTTCTTGATTTCAGTTGTGTTTCACCGAGGCCATGACAGTAATCCTGTGGAATGATTTCCTTCTAGAAAACTCCTAGCTTCCAGTTAAAAATTTATCTGGACATTCAAGATAATGGCTGTCAACTTCTGAAGCTTCAAAGCATATCTCATTTTTTAAAATTATAAATTTAGGTAATACATTAGTGAATATTCAGTATTCATACACTTCACAACTGGTTTTCTTGGAAGTGAAAGTTCCAGTTATAAATCTTTGGAATTTCTTGGATTTTTTTTTCTGTTCATTATGCATGTGATGCATTTTGAGCAAGACAATGTAACAAGATGCTTAAAGGCAACAGAGCTTTTATCTTGATGCACAACTTTTACTTTCAGCGATACGTCCTTTGCATAGTTACTCTTGTGAGGTTGTTCATATTAGCTTTGTGGATTCCCCCATGCTGCTGGTAATTTTAAGAATTGTGAATAAATTTGTAATGCATCACAAAGGAAGAAATCACTTATAGCTTGTTATACGTAAGCGGGGAATTTGCTTAGGAACTAAAATATCAGTGACTTCTTTTTTTACAATTTAGTTTCTGTACATAATGTAATGTTGTGTTTCACACTAATAATTCTGAAACTAATCTCAAATTTTGTCAAAGAATGGAACAATGAATAATGTGAATCTCTTTGTGTTCTTGCCTCTCTGATCAGAAGCAAACCTTACAAACTCCAAGATAAAGAAAATCTTGAGTTCTCATCTAGCTTTGTCATCCAAGCTTCTGAATAATGAGGCCAGGTTATCTGAGGTTCCCATGAATATACTCCCTTTGATTTTAAAATAATCTTCAATTTGGATCATATTGTAGCACGAAACTTATTTTCTATGCAAGCAATCAAATCTTAAATCCTTTTGAACGTCATCTGTGTTTTCTTTAATGCACAATTTTGTGTAAAGGAAACTGTCAGATAGCTGCAAACTTCATTTGTCTTAATCTCCTGTTAGCCCATTCTTGAGAAACAGGTATTCGTGTCTGGCTATCTTTCCTTCCAAGAGCCTCTGTCCACCAACACGTAGGCAATCTGTGATGTGTGCATGTCTGCTAAAACAAGTTACCTAGTGGTAAAACCTTCAAGTTCTTCCTTCTGGGAAGGCAGCCTGCAAGGCCAGCAACTGAAAGAAGTACCAACTGGTAACGTATACACTAGTATTTGATGCAGGAAAGTATTTTGGGGTTTTTTTTGTGATGGTGATACTCATGATATTGATACATGAGACAAGCAAAGCGGTGTTCACATTAAACAGAAATGGAAAAAAATAAAAGCAAAATTCAGTATGTCGGATGAAGTGGCAATTGCAAACTGTGTTCTGGGAAGAATGTAATTTGCCTTTAGCAGCTAGCCTGAACTAGTTACTTGTTTCTACCAGAGGGGGTGGTCTTGGTTTGCTATCCTCTTTTCCCTTCTCCTACATTTCGCTGCTTCCATTTTGTGCCAGCAAAAATCAGTGTCTGACAGTGAGATGGAATCTCTGAATTGCATTTCTGCCTTCATGCTAATGTTTTTGACAGCTATTACCCTTATTTAAAGACTGACAAAAAGAAAACAGGAGGTTTTGTTTAGTATTTCTGTTAGAGAAAGCTGTCTAGGGCAACATAGCTCTTTTCAGAGCTTAAAACAATCTGAAAAAAGCTTTGGCATTGCTCAACATACCCTCCAGTCATGATTTTCCATCTTCTTTTTTTATGTCACTGTTTGTTCTGCATCCTTGTCAGTTTTAAAAAGCTCTTGACATTGGCATTAACTTTTCTAATTAGATTTTTGCTCTTCTTTTGTTCTTTTCACTTCTGTTTTTTTTTTTGGTCCCCCCTGTCCCTTTTGGGAATTCTAGACTCCTAATTGCATCCAACAATTAAGCCTGAATTAGAATAGATATTAGAATAGATATTAGAATAAATAATAGGCCAGGGTAGAAGACACTGCCAACATGGATCTGTTACAAGCTTTACTGTATCATGAAGAAATGCTTGATACTAACTTTGTTTTAAAGCAGTGTTTTCAAAAGTTGGGTTCACTCTCCCTTCAGTCTTTGTTTTTGGTAATGGTTTTTTAGAACAGGATAGTTGCTTGAGTGTTGGATGTTAATGTAGGGTAGTGGCTTAGAGAAATGGAGATTGAAAAGCTAACAAAGTTTTAAATAGAAAAACTGGAAAATTATATCCTTAATTTTATCTGCTTGTTAGTCTAATTACAACAAAGTATTATTAGGCAGACTGTGCAAACTGATTTAGATATTCCTAAATCTTTTGCTGAGTTTCAAAACCCTAATAGCAAGATTAGCTGTTGGCAGGCTAGTCTGACTGAAGTTCTGGAGCTCTTCATATCTACATTCCAAATATTCTAAAGGAAAAATCAAGAGAAGTAGCTAATTTTCTGACTCCTTGCATCTAGTCGAAATCTTTTTAAAATTAAAACCTTTGTGCTTGGTTCCTCAGAGTCGTGCTCCAATCTCTGCAAAACTTGTTGCCAACATGCTGTCAGTTGCAGGGGCTGACCACATCATCACCATGGACTTACATGCTTCTCAGATCCAGGTAACTATTGGTTCTTACTAACTGTGACTAGGGGCTCTACTGAATTAATGTGAAAGGCTAATATGAATTCTCTGTTCTTTTCTCATTGTTTTGAAAGGCTATGTACAGAAGTGTAATTCTCAGGGTTCAGAGAAAGTCTCACTACCTGTTTCTGATTAAATCCCCTTTTTTGAAAGAGACCAGCCTTGATTTTTATGGGGTGATTTTTGCAGGAACTTTGAATACTTGTGCATTGGAGTCTTCTGTGGAATTTGCCAAGTCTAGTGCAAAGAGCTCCCAGAACATAAAATATACTGCTTTGGGCAAGTTCTTGTAATCTCTGACCAGGCCGAGATTAAAGTATTGCACTAGGTAGAGCTTTGTTGTTACAGTCAAGGGGACAATATTCTCTTAAGAGAAGTGGAAGTGGAGGCTGGGAACCTTTAGTTGGCTTACTGCTGAATCCAGCAAATCGCAAAACTCTTTCCCCAGACAGAGCAGACATAATTTGTCATTCTCATGTGTACCTCTTTTCAAGATCCCTTGTTTTTTTCTAGAAAATGTGTTTTCCTGTTCGGGTATTCTATTTAATCAGAATTTCCTATTATGCTAGATGGCTGTCGTGCAAACAAAAAGCAGCTTCATTTGTGTTCTAACACATTTCTTGTTACAACTTGCACAAAAGGAAAGATTCTGTTTCTACTGCTCAAGTAAACTAACTTGAATCTTCCCCATATTGAAATACTGCTGTTCATGTCAAGCGGTTCAAATTTATGGAAGTTAAGTATTACTCACTGGATTTTGTGGGAGCTTTTCAGAAGCATGAGTTTACTTGAGTGCCTGAAGGTGATCTCTTCTGATTTTTAGATCATTTGAGAACAGCTGTTGTTTATTTCACTAATCTTGCGTGAGATTTTGAAAGACCCTAATATTTGTCTAACTTCTGCTGCATTTGATAGTAATACCAGAGGACAGAATGAGGGCAGTGTAAAATACTAATTAAAGTTCTACCATATATGAAAGGTAAAGGCTTGATTCTTTCCCTGTGTCTTTGTTCCAGGTAAGACGTAAACATACATTCATGAAGCTCTTTTTCTCTTTTGGACTAGGGTTTCTTTGACATTCCAGTAGATAACCTGTATGCAGAACCTGCAGTGCTGCAGTGGATTAAAGAGAACATTTTGGAGTGGAGAAACTGTATCATAGTCTCACCTGATGCAGGTGGTGCAAAAAGGTACTATGCAAGCCTAAAACTGTCAATTTTTCATATAGTTAAGTGCTTAGTGAACTAATTTGTCTAGTCTTCTCTTTTCCTCTATAAATTGTGCAAGATAGAGGGTACATCACTGGTGAATCCAACTGCATTGTAAAAACAGAATAGTTCTTTCAATGTTGTTCATGCTTAAAAACATCCAGGAGCTTTCTATACTCTAAAGAATATCTTTTTCTCTCTCCCTGGATATGGCCTCATTAGCTGAATCCCTCCGCAGGAGGGAAGAGATTTTTCCTGCTGCTTGCCTCTTTACTCCAGTTGCTGCACCTCTTCCTGCTTCGCTCTGGAATTGCCTAAGTTTTCCTTCTCTGTCAAAGCATATGGCCTATCCTCGCTGTACCTGCTGGCATTTAGGTAAGAGCTTGCTTGAGTTGTGTTTCTTTTCTCTTTATGTTATTGCATTCCATCTGTAAACCTATTGGCCTCAAATTGTGCACTGTGAATACTAAAAAAAAGGGAGTGAAGTTTGTTTTTAGTGGCAAAAAGTGAAAATAGAAAAGTTAGTTCATTGGAGTGTTTCTTCATTCACAGCATGCGATACTAATTTTGCAGACTATCTTTTATTTGCTATCTATTGAGTATAAACTAATATAAAAGCTCGGAAGCATGCCAGCTGGTGAGGTGATAAAGCATGCCATTGAGGTAAAACGCTTATTTTCAAGTGTTATTGATCATGCTGCTGCTACAAAACTGAATGGGAACAAAGACAACCGAAGTAAGAATCCTGTAAGCCCATAGTGATTTAAATGTTTGGAATGTAGTATGGGGAAAAATGTGAAAGACTCATAATTTGATTTTAATTGAAGTCCTTTGGTCTGTTGTGAGTGTTCATGTTCTAGTAATTAATAGGGAAATAAGACTGATTAGAACTCCATAGTTGTTCTGTGTGGATTAATCAAGTTAAAGATCTGAAGAATACAAACTATAGAAAACATTCTAAAATTCAGATGACTCAGTCAATTAAATTTGTTTGTTCTTATCTGAATACTGTTTTCACAGTTGTTTTTTGTTTGGTTTTTTAACAAGATACAGGCTTTGTTTAGAATTCAAGTCAGAAGACAGCATTTTTTTCCCCCCTAGCAAATATTTGTATATTATCAAGTTGATTAAGAGTTTACTTTTTGAGGACTGCTCTCACTGTATTTAACACAGGTAGATACAGTCTATTTTTGATACCTTTCTGTTGTAGTGCAACCAAGCAGTTGCTTTTGCAGTAGGAAAGATGTTGCTTTCAATAAATTCACAGCTTCTCCTACACCTCCAGTGATGTAATGTAAAGAAAATGGTTTGGCCTTTCCGTTTAAACCATGTAGACCTTTAAAATAATTCTTGGGTTAATGAAAAGCAAATAGACTGTGAAGAAAGTTGGGCTTTAAAATTTAAATCTGTAAACATCAAAGAAATTTTTAAAAACCCACGTGTTCTTGCACTCATTTAAAATATCTAAATTCTTTTGTTTCTTACCCCTTGCTTGTTTTTTTTTCCCAGCTGATTAAGTTTTGTGACTGAAATAAGGCATGCAAATTCTATTGATATCCTCATGCCTCTGAGGTAGTGAGACTTGCTATAAAATTATACAGTTACTCACAAAAAATGCCAAAACATTTGGGGGTTTTGTTTATCACTCAGTTGTTGAAATGCAGTAACGAGCAAATCCTTCATATTTAAGTGGTAAAGAAACAAAACTGTATTCTCTAATTGTGCAGTTACTAACCTTATTAACAACATTCTAAATGTATTTTAAAAGACAGACTACAAGGTTGAACAAGCATAGAAAAGCATAGTATTATTTATTCCTATGTCTTTATACCTACCAACTCTGGTATATTAAGAAAAAAGTGAAAAAAGCAATCAGAAGTCTGTAACAAATTAAGTTTGTTATTGGAGGTTTTTCTGGCCACCAGAGGTCACCCTGTATAGTTTTAAAATACGTTGTTTAAGCAGATGTATTGCTAAGGGAATTGCTAATGAAGTAAGCTGCTTGATTACTAGTCAAGTACTGCTAAAAGAATTATTAATCACAATTAACTTACTTGTTTGGTTTTTCCCATTGGTTTTCATGTTCCTGTAGTGGTATTTTCACTTAGGATGTTAAAGCGCATGCTGCTGTAAGCTTAGAATTGAGATTACCTCTACTTTAAATTATCTAGTGTGACTAGGTATTGCAGCAGCCTAATAAAAGCTGTGAATAGCTGAAATGTTTTCAAAGCCAGGCACTTAATGACAGAAAACCAAAGTCAATTCAATAAAAAAATCTGTTTCTGTAGTGTAGCTTAAGACTCTCTGGTTGTATTTATTAGCAGTGAATTAAGATTGTTTCTAACCTATCTCATTACTAGCAAAAGTTTGTGCTGCAGTAATTTGAAAGCAAGGAAACATAAAAATTGTGTTTTATGAGAAATACATGTGCATGCCTCTGTTTCTTTCAAAATAGTTTTCTAAATGTGTTGTATTTCTTCCTGTAACTTAGGGTTACTTCAATTGCTGACAGACTGAATGTGGAATTTGCTCTCATTCATAAGGAAAGAAAGAAGGCAAATGAAGTGGACAGAATGGTCTTGGTTGGGGACGTGAAAGACAGAGTAGCAATTCTGGTTGATGATATGGCTGACACATGTGGCACAATATGTCATGCAGCAGACAAGTAAGTATTATGAACTGGTCCACTGTCTCACTGTACTGTAACCTGCAGATAGCTGATGAACGCAGTTGCCGTGTCCTGCATGCTTATAACCCAACCTGACCTCTGTAGAATAAAGTCAGTCTGATCCTCGGGTCTATAGGTCACGGTCCTATGATCAAGCTGTGTCTTTCTTAAGAACATGGAATTGAGAAAATATCTACAGAAATTTATTATCTGTATTTAGAAAAAAGAAAGGATACATAAAAAGTCATATAAGTTGGAAGAGACTTGGGCCATCTAGTGCATTTTTCAGTTCCAAGGCAGGAACAACAGATAGAAAAATCATTCTCCTCTTAAATCTCATCATGTAGCCTTTCCACTCTCCTTAGACAATCTTTCACAAAGCTTTCCTAGGTTAAACACTGGAAAGTATTTTCTTCCCAGTGTTCAATGCGTGTTTAATATTGATGTTTAATGTGCATCTTAAGTATAAAACTACTTGTCCTTTTCATCTGGGGAGGTGAGAATAGGTTTTCCTGTCTTTTGTCTGGAAGTTAGTTGAAGTGTTCTCATTCCCCTCTAGACTAAGTAACTTCAGTTTGGTCAGTCTTTTCACACGGTTTCTAGACTTCTGATCCATTGTTGATGCTCTCTGGGTTCTTTCCGGTTGGTCCACTTCTTAAAGTGGAGCATGTGAATGTAGACCCACTATCTTAACTGAGGCCCTAGCAGTGCTAAATAGAAAGTTTACGGTTTTCCAGCTGGCTTTACGCTGGTACATTTCACGGTAGCAGTAGGGTTTTTTTCAGTTGTCATTGTTGACTGCACTGAACTTTGGTAATGTCTGTAGCCTTTTAAAAAACCTGCTGATTCCTGAAATGATTAATTCTTCCTATTGCTGTAGCTTCACAACTCAGTATGTATGGCAGTAGCTCTAGCTTCAAGATCATTTTGACAAATTGGAGAAATGGACTGAAATTCATTAAGAACAGATGTGAGGTATTACAGTTAAGCAATACTAAAATGCTCTTCTGCCTGTCCACTCATATCCAAACATGTGCTACCAACTTTGGATTGGGAGGTCAAGGGCTGCAATCTAAACTTGGATTTAAAACTTGAGGTTTTAAATCTTCCATTCAAAGACCTTGTATTTTGATATTGTTTATGGCAAAGCCAACCCCCATATGATTGTAAATAGCACACATTCAAAGTGGGAAGGAACTGCTGAGGAGCAAGACATGGGAACGTTTTAAATGGATGTTGCTGAACTTTACTGTAGCATTGCTACTCTTGGGTGTAATACTTTCTAAAGCTGATATGTCTCAGTTGAGAGCATTTTGAATTTATATTCCTGTCCAGTATATTTGTAGATACTGTGGGAGTGTCAAGTAGTCTTGCATCCAAAACAGGCCCACGTGGTACTTCCTGCCTGACTCTATTTTGAATAAGAGAATTGTTTAGGTTGGAAAAGACCTTTAAGATTGTTGAGTCCAACTATTAACCTAACACAGCCAAAACCACCACTAAGCCATTTCCTGAAGCACCACTTCTACATCTTTTAGATACTTCCAGGAAGTATCCAGCCACTTTCCTGGACAGCCTGTTCCAACACTTGACAGTCCTTTCAGTGAAGAAATTTTTTTGTAATATCCAACCTAAACCTCCCCTGGTACAACTTGAGGCCGTTTCCTCTTGTCTTATCACTTTTTACTTGGGAAAAGAGACAGGCTCCCCACCTTGCTACACCCTGCTTTCAGGTAGCTGTAGAGAGCGATAAGGTCTCCCCGTAGCCTCTGGGCTGAACAACCCCAGTTCCCTCAGCCACTTCTCATTAGTCTTATTTCTAGACCCCTCCCAGCTTTGCCCTTCTCTGGACATGCTCCAGCACCTCAATGTCTGTCTTGTAGTGAGGCACCAAAAACTGAACACAGTATTCAAGTTTCAGTCTCACCAGTGCTGAGTACAGGGAAACGATCACTTCCCTAGTCCTGCTGGCCACACTATTACTGATACAGGCCAGGATGCTAATGGCCTTCTTGGCCACCTGGGCACACTGCTGGCTCATATTCAGGTGGCTGTCAAACAACACCCCCAGGTCCTTTTCTGCCAGGCAGCTCTCCAGCTACTCTTCCCCAAGCCTGCAGCACTGCATGGGGTTGTTGTGAACCAAGTGCAGGACCCGGCACTTGGCCTGGTTGAACCTCATACCATTGGCCTTCGCCCATCGATCCAGCCTGCCCTGATCCCTCTGTAGAGCCTTCCTACCTTCAAGCAGATCAACACTCCTGCTCAACTTGGTGTCACCTGCAAACTTACTGAGGGTGCACTGGATCCCCTCATCCAGGTCATTGATAAAGATATTAAACAGAACTGACCCCAATACTGAGCCCTGGGGAACACCACTTGTGACAGGCCGCCAACTGGATTTAACTCCCTTTCACCACAACTGTCTGGGCTCAGCCATCCAGCCAGTTTTTTACCCAGCAAAGTGTACAGCCATCCAAGCCATGAGCAGCCAGTTTCTCCAGGAGAATGCTGTGGGGAACTGTGTCAAAACAACAGGGTAAAGTTTAAGTGAGCTAGACATTACTGTTGGTGTTTTGAAGTAAAGATCATCCTGAGTTTAGTCTTCAGTTGCAGGCTTGCTGTTTCCATCTAGATAAAAAGGATGTCAAAAACATATGGTAGAGGCGTTCATATAGTCTTGTGTTTCTTTTCACTTTGATGGAAATTTCATGGAATTTTGGAAAATGGTATTGTGCAGTTGTTTGCTATCCGCATGCTAATCCTCATCAGACCCTAAAGCATGCTTCTGGGCTGTACCCTTGGCAGATCAAAATCACAAATTCCCTAGCCAGTGATTTTTTTTTTTTAATAATCCTTTGCAGAGAGATAGTTAATTTCTGTCCAAAAGGATGCCTTTATTTCTCTCCTGTTATGAAAGAAGCATTTCTTTATTTACCTACAGTAGATTTCTATAAAGCAAAGTCTAAAACCATCAGAAACCTTCAATGTATCTGCAGTGTTTACTAAGAAAGATGCTTTTGCTTGGGTGATGCTGCCCTATATCATGTTCTTGGTACGAAGTAGTGCTTTTCATTAATGCCAAATCCAGGTGAGATGTACTTTGCTTAATTAGACTTGCTCACTAAAATACTTTTTAGGCCTCTCTTTATCTCGGCAACCTAGATGACTATCAAGCAGATGAACTAATAAATGTATTTTAGATACAGCGGATCAAGTTGCTTAAGTACAAACTTAAGCACACACTCACCCGGTTGTAGTGCATCCTCCTTGTAGGTTGCAGCTGCTAAATGTAACACTGAGAATGACCAGAAAACTTTGATTCTGTTGAGTCATTTCAAAATGAGATGATGGGTTTTGTCTTTTTTCCTATCTTACTGTGCTTATGCTATGATTTGATAAAATACTACTCTTCAGGGCCTCCCTTTGTAAGACTAGTCAAAACCAAATTAAGAGGTTCTGACTTATTCATAAGGTGTTCTAGTTCTTTGTATACTTTTTTTTCTCCTGTGCTGCATCATTTCACTGCATGCTTGGATCAGCAGCATGTCTTCCCACAACCTTGTAGTAAGCTAGGCTTTAAATCATTAACATTTCTTCTTCCACAGCAACTCTTTCCAAGCAGAAGTGTTTGAATTGCAAATGAAAATAAAGGTGGACAATAATGGACGCACAAGAGTTGTGAATACTGCCACCCAACCTACTTCATTTTTGCCTGATTAAGATAGGTAGAAAACTTGTACCTGAATTCAGTTGTGTGTTTTGTTGATATGGTCAAAAAGTGCAGCATTCTAGATTAGTATCACTGCTACCGATAAGAACTTTTTTATTTAATTAGTAGTTATTTATTTTTTGTGATACTTACTCATATAACTTGGAAAAGTTCTGAATAATTCTGTAGATATTTGCATCTTCCTGTAGCTTACAGGAGGAATTTGTGTAAAATGTATTTTATGGAGATTTGTATCTGGCTTCATCTATAGCCATGTATGTAAACATGCATCACAGCATACTTCTCCTTTGTGTTCTACAGGTTAGTATCTGCTGGAGCTACTAAAGTTTATGCCATTCTCACTCATGGCATCTTTTCTGGTCCTGCTATTTCTCGGATTAATAATGCATCATTTGAGGCCGTTGTGGTAACTAATACAATCCCCCAAGAAGAGAAGATGAAACACTGCCCAAAAATCCAGGTACAATGGTGGTTTTCTGTCATCTTTTTAAACTCTGGATTTGTATTTTACTGTTCACTGATGCTAGGATTTGTGCCTTGAGAAGAAAATACTATTCTAAAATACCTTGTGCAGCTCTGTTATGTTTCAGCAAGTTGTTCTGCAAACATTAAAGAACTATTTTTAGGGGATTCAGGTAGTACAGTAGAGTGGTGCAAAATACTTGGTATTTGCAACAGATTTGAGTAAGCCTGACTGAAAGAGTGACAAACATAAAAATTGGCTGGGTTTTGAGGGGGGCAGGGGGGGGGTGGTGTTGATCAGTATTAATCATACTATATTTGTGTGTAGGAACTTAAATTAGTTATGTTATTGTGGATGCCACAGAAACCTTAGGGAATGACTCTTCTAAAATACACTAATGAAAATGCTCAAGATAACAATGACATGTTTCTTTTCAAAAACCAAACTGAAAATACAAAAGCTAAATTATGTCAGTAGCTTTTATGTGAGATTGTTCTGGGAAGTCATGTGTCCCTTTTGGAGTTTTTTCTTAGTACAGTGTGGAGGAAATAGTACAAGATTTTTTTTTTTAAATTCAACATTGAATTTGAAAAAGATTAAAATATATTTGGTGTTTATTGAAACAATGCAAGCACTTAAAAGGTATGCTTCCTTTAAACTGTATTTATGTCAAGTAGACACTGCCATCTGATGGCTAGAATAATTTCTTTTTGACAACATGCCCTGTACCAGCAGTCTTCAGCAGTATGCCTGTGCAGCAATCTTATTCAATGCTTTCTTACTTGTTTTTTTTTAATTTCTATTTCGTATTAATGCAGTTCTTATATGTTACCTAATGCTTTAATGTTTTACTTCCCAGAAGAGGTAAGAGAGCACAATGGTAAATTGAATGTTTGCTTATATGTTTGTGAACTGTATAGTTGATTGTTCCTGACATCCCATAAAAATTATCATCTTGATTATTTTTTTTCTTTCAGTTTATTGACATTTCCATGATTCTGGCTGAGGCAATTCGAAGAACACACAATGGTGAATCTGTGTCTTACCTCTTCAGTCATGTCCCCTTGTAACTGCAGGAGGTTACATTGCATCTTTGCAAAGGTCCCTTCAGCTAGCACTGTTTGTTTTTAACTATGCATCTCAACCACAAGAAATGAGTATCTTTGTACAATTCCAGAGCTTGTATGTTTAATTATTATATTTGTCTTGTAATTAGCATTTGTTCTTTGTAAATGGGCAATAAATCTGTCTTACAGAAATTTTATGAATTCCCTTGCGAGTCTGGAAGTCTTGTGTGTAGTGTAAGTTCTCTTTTCTGTACCCATCTTCACTTTCTGCTAAACTGCTGCTTTGGATCCATTTTTCCTTACAGAACTACTAACTGTCTGTTCATAGAACTTAATGGGATGTATGCATATAAGATCACTTTCTGTGTTAAGCTAAATGCTGCAGGCTTGGGTATCTTGTATCTATTCATCTGTCAGGCAAGCAGCTGCTCTTTTTTGTTTTGTTATGTTTAACTACCATGAACAGTAATTTGTGTGCCCTAACAGAATGTAAACCTCATGTTAATTTTGAGGAACTGTTGACACATCCATAGTATTAATTGTGCTCTACACACTTCATGTTCTCTATCTCCACAAGATGTGGCTGCTGTTTTCTTTTGTAAAGCTATCTTTATATTAGGTCGTTTGCTTAACATCTATTCTGTGCAGTTACTGCCTTCAGTTGTAAACTTAATGTTTCAGTATTCCTGGGATGATTCATTTCATGTGTTTCAATAGTAAGGACCAATCTTTAATCACAACCAGTTTGGTTTAAATTTAATTTTCACTTTTGCCATTGCTTGATTGCGATCATACGAATCTTTTCATAACAGTTCTCCTGTTAACATTGTAATGCTTCACTACGCAAATTCCAAACAGCAAATTTAAACACACGTATTTATACAAGTTGGTCTCTACCCAGTTACTTGATTAAAAAGTACGTGAAAACAGTTTTCGGTGTGGGTTGCGGGATTTTTGTTTCCAAACTGTACAGTCAATAGAGCTTCACATTTCTATTACAAAGTACCTGAGTACTTTACTGTACAGCCAGAGAACTATGGTAGACTAACTAGTCTTGAATACTTGAACATTAGAGAATTAAAATCACTATGAAAACAGTTTTGCCTCTGTATGCTGAGAAAGCTTATGGTTAAGAACTGGTAATGTAGTCAGTAATGGATTCTGGGTGGGTGGAAAAGAAAATCTAACATTGTAATTTTAGGTCTTTGAGTCCTTCTATGGAGTGTTTTCAGTCTTCCTGCTAGAAAGGAAGACTTTGTGTATTAAGATAATATTCCTGCACCTAGATCATGGGAAGACTCAGTTTTCTACCAGAAATTGCAGTTGTTAATTAAAAAAGCATTTGCCATGCTTCTTTACTGTGGAGCTACATAAAAATAGCCTCATTTCATCCTACCTTGCTTATTCATTCTATAATGAAACAATGTTGTATTATAAAATGGATTTTTCCATTCCATTTAAGACAGTCCTCAGACTATTATTTTGGTTTCTTTGGGAATAAATATATTTTGTCTTTATATTTTTCCAGTAATTTCCTATTTATTCTGTTTCTTTTTCCTATATTGAGTAATACAGAATTCAACTTATACTATTTTCAGTGATGAATACAAAAATGGAGTATATAAGATACTGTGGTGAGAATTCAATTCAGCCACAAGTTCTCACAGGAATTCTTCAATACAGGTTAATTTTCAAAAATACTTTATAACACAGTGAAAACTAATCTACAATATTGTTTTCTTTGGTAAAGCAATTTTTTAAATGTAAGATCATGTAACCTATTGTCTTCAAAATATTACTTCACAGTTAAGTTGTTAACCCCAAGTCTGTGGCCAGGTAATTACACCAAAGTGTAGACCTTACTACTATGCAAAAGGTATACAATACTCTTAATGCCTGGTACCAATTCAGTTGCTCTATAGATCAGATCTTTGTTACAAGAAAGCACTGAATTGTTTGCCTTTACTGTGCACAAGTATTCTAAATAAAAGTTGAAAATTACTTGTGCCAAGAGATTGCATGTGTGTTTATTATTTTTTGATACTTTTTTTGAAGACCGTGTCTTGCACAGGTCAAATAGGGAAGAATGTAAGCACTGATTCTCATGCAAACCTTGCTCATAAATCATGCTCCAGCTGTCTTGGACATAAGGATGAACTGTTAATCACACCAGACTGGTACACTTCTTTATAATAAGATCATCCTTCTCCTTGTTTTTACGGTCTGACAGAAGGGACACAATGTTTAAATTTCATTGGGAGTTTGAGTTAACGCTTTATGAGCAGCTGAAGTTTTTATTTCTCAGATGGTTGTACGCAAACCCCCTCGACTGTATTCAACAGGATGAGATGGGGGGGGGGCAAAAAGCAGAAGGAAAATACAGAATTAAGCTCACTGTGTCTGCTGCAGTTTGCACCCTTGAAATGCTTATGAAGAGTTGTATGTGAATTCCAACAGCACTGTGAAAACCCCATCCATTTTGGCAGAATTAAAAGGCGTGGGAACAGAAAACAGTGAGATGTTTGGTGTTTAATGCTCTACACTCCCTGGCCTGCGCTGGGATTTCGGTCTGAGGATCAGATGACAGTTCAGCCTGCTGGGAAACTTTGTTCTCTCAGCAGCATTATTTTGAAATAAAGGAAAAAGTATCACATTGCCTAGCAGAAGTCAGAAGTTTTAGTTCATATTTGTCTGCAAACCTTATTCTACTGCCCTAGCAGAAGTGCATATTTTTGCCTTTGTCAGTAAGAATACTTGAAGTTTGCAGCCTTTCTGGAAGTTCTTGCCATGGATGCCAGGGTTTTTAAATGTGACAAGCTCAGCGCCTGCTGCTGAGGCAGTGAGTGGACTATCAGGAGTGAATCCTGAGCATGTTTTCACGGCACGAGTCCCTCTCTGAGTTGCTCATCAGGCACCTCTTGCCAATGCTGGTGTTCTGTGGTCTGTCACCTGTTGCGTGGTGGCTGACCCTGGCTGGCAGCCAACCCCCACCCAGTCAGGCTGGGGAGAGAATTGGGAGGGCAAGAGTAAGAGCAGCTCGTGGGTGGAGATAAGGACAGGTTAACAAATGAAGGGGGAAAAAATAAAGAACTCAAATGGGGCAAAAGCAATCACTCACCACCTCCCACCAGCAGACGGGTGCCTAGCCAGCCTCCAAGTGACGGCTGCTTTTGTGGAAGTCTTCCCCAAAGTTTTATAGCTGGGCACGGCACCATGTGCCGTTGGTTATCCCTTCAGTCAGTTGGGCTGTGCTGTCCTGGCTGTGTCCCCTCCCAGGCTCTTGTCCACCCCCAGCCTTCTCCTCAGGAGGAGCAGTGAGAGAAGTGGAGAAGACCTTGAGGCTGTGCAAGTTGCCCAGTAGCCATGCCACTGGTGTGCTATCAACACTGTTTTGGTCACCAGTCTAAAACACAGCACCGCAGGGTCTGCTATGGAGAATATGAACTCCATCCCAGCCAGACCCAGGACATTTGTCATGAGTGAGAAATGAGGTGTGATTGTAAACACTCATTCTTCTCTGGGCCTGTGTTGTGCTGTACTTCTATGAAAAGGTAAATGGGGGGGAGAACAAAAGGCACTGCAGAGGACAAGGAACTGAGCTCTGGAGCTAGCTTCCTATCACCTGTTCCTTGGGAAAAGAGACCAACCCCTACCTTGCTACAACCTCCTTTCAGGTAGCTGTAGAGAGTGATAAGGTCTCCCCTCAGCTGCCTTTTCTCCAGGCTAAACAAACCCTGTTGCCTCAGCTGCTCCTTGTAAGACTTCTACTCTAGACCCCTCACCAGATTTGTTGCCCTTCTTTGGACACACTCCAGCACCTCAATGTCTTTATTGCAGTGAGGGGCCCAAAACTGAACAGAGTATTCAAGGTGCAGCCTCACCAGTGCCGAGTAGACGGGGACAATCACATCCCTAGTCCTGCTGGCCACACTATTCCTGATACAGGCCAGGATGCCGTTGGCCTTCTTGGCCACCTGGGCACACTGCTGGCTCATATTCAGGTGGCTGTCAGCCAACACCCCCAGGTCCTTTTCTGCCAGGCAGCTTTCCAGCCACTCTCCCCAAAGCCTGCAGCTTTGCTTGGGGTTGTTGTGACCCGAGTGCAGGACCCGGCACCTGGCCTGGTTGAACCTTGTACCATTGGCCTTCACCCATTGATCCAGCCTGCCCTGATCCCTCTGTAGAGTCCTTCTACCTTCGGGAGATCAACATGCCTACCCAACTTGGTGTCATCTGCAAACTCACTGAGAGTGCATTTGATCTCCTTGTCCAGACCGTTGATAAAGGTGTTAAACAGAACTGGCCCCAATACTGAGCCCTGGGGAACACCACTTGTGACCTGCTGCCAACTGGATTTAACTCCCTTTCACCACAACTCTTCATTGCTGGCCATCCAGCCAGTTTTTTTACCCAGTGAAGAGTACACATGTCCACACCATGAACAGCCAGTTTCTCCAGGCGAATGCTGTGGGAAATGGTGTCAAAGGCTTTACTAAAGTCCAGACAGACAACATCCACAGCCTTTCCCTGATCCACTAAGCGGGTCATCTTGTTGTAGAAGGAGATCGGGTCAGTCAAGCTAATTCATAAACCCATGTTGACTGGGCCTGATCACCTGGCTGTCCTGGACGTGCCATGTGATGGCGCTCAAGAGTATCTGCTCTATGACCTTCCCTAGCACCAAGGTCAGACTGACAGGCCTGTAGTTCCTTGGATGCTCTTTCCAGCCCTTCTTGTAGATGGGCGTCCCATTTGCTACCCTCCAGTCAACTGTGACCTCCCGAGATAGCCAGGGCCACTGATAAATGGTTGAAAGTGGCTTGGTGAGCACTTCTACCAGTTCTCTGAGTACCCTTGGGTGGATCCCATCCAGTCCCATAGACTTATGTGTGTCTAAGTGGTGTAGCAGGTCGCCAACAATTTCCCTTTGGATTATGGGGGCTTCATTCTGCTCCCCATCTCTGTCTTCCAGCTCAGTGGTGTGAGTATCCCAAGAACAATTGGTCTTACTATTAAAGACTGAGGCAAAGGAGGCATTAAGTACCACATCCTTTTCCTTGGCCTTTTTCACTGCTTCCCCCCCCCCCCGTCCAATAATGGATGCCGATTGTTCTTAGCCCTCCTTTTGTTGTTAGTGTATTTATAGAGAAATTTTTTACTGTTTTTTTGCTGCAGTAGCCAAATAAATTCTAATTGGGCTTTGGCCCTTCTAATTTTCTCCCTGCATAGCCTCACGACATCTTGGTAGATCTCCTGAGTTGCCTGCCCCTTTTTCCAAAGGTCATCATAAACTCTCTTTTTTCTCCTGAGTTCCAGCCAAAGCACTCTGTTCAGCCAGGCCACTCTTCTTCCCTGGCTGCTCATCTTTCGGCACATGGGGACGGCCTGCTTGTGTGCCTTGAAGATTTCCTTCTTGAAGAATGTCCAGCTTTCCTGGACTCCTTTGCCCTTCAGGGCTGCCTCCCAAGGGACTCTGTCAACCAGGCCCCTAAACAGGCCAAAGTCTGCCCTCTGGAAGTCCAAGGTAGCATTTCTGCTAAACCCCCTACTTCTCCGAGAATCAAAAACTCTCTCATTTCATGATTGCTATGCCCAAGAGGGCCTCCAACCATCACATCACCCACAAGTCCTAATCTGTTCGAAAACAACAAGTCCAGCAGGGTACCTTCACTAGTTGGCTCACTCACCAGCTGTGTCAGGAAGTTATCTTTCACACACTCCAAGAACCTCCTAGACTGTTTCCTCTCTGCTCTATTGTATTTCCAGCAGACATCTGGCAAGTTGAAGTCCCCCTTGAGAACAAGGGGTAGTGGTCATGAGACTTCTCCCAGCTGCTTATAGAATCTTTCACCTGTCTCTTCATCCTGGTTGGGTGGTCTATAACAGACTCCACCATGACAGCTGCCTTGTTGGCCTTCGCCCTGATTCTTATCCATAAACACTCAACCCTTTCATCACCAGCTCTAGACAGTCAAAACACTCCCTAACACACAGGGCTACCTCACCGTCTCTCATTCCTTGCCCATCCCTTCTGAAGGCTTTAAAGCCATCCATTGCAGCGCTTCAGTCGTGTAAGTTATCCCACCACGTTTCCGTGATTGCAACTATATTACAGTTTTCCAGTTGCACAGTGGCTTCCAAGTCTTCCTCTTTGTTGCCTTTGCTGCATGCATTGGTATAGATGCACTCCAGTTGGGCTATTGATTCTGCTACCTTTTCTTGGGAAGAAGCCCTAATGCCTATGTGACTGTTCTCAGGTTCTTCTGTGGTTTCTAATGGAAATATCTATATCATATAGTTGTTGTGCACTTCTGAAAATATACATAAAGGAAGTCAATCGATATCAATTGAAGTCCATGAAATTAGGATCAAAATGACCTCTGTAGAGTAGCAGACCTCTCCCATAAGAATGCCATGCATTTTTTAAAAGGAAATACCAAGTCCTATAATAAAAGAGAATATCATGTTTCATGGTCTCTAGAAGCCCATAAATCAACACACTTGCATGTTTAATATGAACCTTATCACAGTTTCTTGCTTGCCCTCATCTTAAGCCTTTATTTTGCATGGTCTCTTTGCTCAGGTCCATCAGTCTCTGAGTACCACATTGTTCTGCAGAGGCTGTTCCAGTGCTCCCTCCATGCTCTTGCCTGAGAATGACTTCAGAAACCATGGCAGGATTACCTACATGAAACTTTTCAAATCAGCGTAGTGCGGCAGGCTAGTCATTTCATCACTAAGAAATAGGACTTGAGGCTATCCAACACACAAGTGCACAGACTCCGCTGAACCTGCCAGTTGCATGACTTGCCGGCAGCTCTTGCACTAGCCTGCATCGCCGCTTCTAGCATTGCTGCCTTAGCACTTCTCCTTCTCCTCACCCTTCAGAAGATGGCAGCAATGCCCTCTCTGGCTACCCTATCTTCTTGACCCCTTAGGAAGGGGCATAGGGGAGAGGTGCAGTTGCTCTGCTGACCCTGGAGAGCTTGGAAACTAACTGCATCTTATTTCAGGTGTTTCTGGATGCCTACTGCCTCCCTGGAAGGTAACTCGCTTTCAGTAACAGAAATGCCAGGCGCTGCTTTTGCTTTCAGCAAACAGTTTTAATCTGTTGTAAAGACCAAATGGTCAGTCTTGGCACTGGGGTAGCCTGGGGTAGACTCAGCTTTCAGAAGTGGGAAAGTATTTCTGTGGTGCTAGGGGCTCCCTTGGTCGTATGGGTAAACTCTTTGCACAGATTTGTGATGGTCTCCTCCCTCATCAGAGCTCTGAGAACTTCCTCTGCCCTTGTTGTAGGCCAGTCTTGTCTACTGTTGTCTCCTGTTTATAGTTTTGGTTATTTTTAGTGCCTGCAAACACATTTCTGCAACTGCTATCAGCAGGAATCCTACATTTTTACATCCCTTAAGGTTTCTGGCAGTAATTTTGTTATCATTTCCTCAATTTTGCTATCCATTTCCCTTTGTGGTTCTTTTCGCACATCTGTCTACATCAGTTTGCAGAGTCAACTTATGTATTTCAAATATTGAGGAACCTAACTTATGTCTTTGATAATTTCCTTGGTAAATTATGCAATGTTACACTAAATTTTGCATTAAGGATGAATACTTGGGGTTGTGCCATAGTTATTGTTATGAGGCTTAGCACGATAGAGAAAAGACATTACTGCAAGGCTTTAAGACTTTAGGCAAACTGCCCAGCTTTAAGATAAGCATGGCAGAATCCTGATTTTGATAAATATAGGAATACAATTTGCTCTAAAATTTGATTTCATAGAATTATAGAATCATAGAATGTTTTAGGTTGGAAAGGACCTTAAGGATCATCTAGTTCCAACCCCACTGTCATGGGGAGGGACACCTTGAGGTTGCTCAAAGTCCCATCCAACCTGGGCTTGCACGCTTCCCTGGGCAACCTGTTCCAGTGCCTCACCACCCTCAGAACGAAAAATTTCTTGCTAATATCTAATCTAAATCTACCCTCTTCTGGTTTGAAGCCATTTCCCCTCGTCCTATCACTACATGTCCTTGTAAAAAGTCCCTCTCCAGCTTTCTTGTAGACGCCCTTCAGATACTGGAAAGCCACTATAAGTTCTCCCTGGAGTCTTCTCTTCTCCAGGCTGAACAACCCCAACTCTCTCAGCTTGTCTTCATAGTAGAGGTGCTCCAGCCCTCTGATCATCTTCGTGGCTCTCCTCTGGACACGCTCCAACAGGTCCATGTCCTTCTTATGTTGGGGCTCCAGAGCTGGATGCAATATTCCAGGTGGGGTCTTACAAGAGAAGAGCAGAGGGGCAAAATCACCTCCCTTGCCCTGCTGGCCACAATTCTTTTCATTCAGCCGAGGATGCAGATATAGAAGAGGAAAAAAGAAAACATAATGTACACCAGTCTGATCTCGATCTGGTTGAAAACCAAACCTGTAGATGAAGGATTAAAGCAATTGAAGACTCCTGCTTTATTCTAAATTATATTCTTCACTCACAGAAGTATGGCAAAATACATGCTTTGTTAGCAATGGGTCCTCCCCTAGCACGTGGCACAGTAGGAAGTACTTTTCTACTTTCAGTTACTCTGTGTTTCACAGGAGTCAAAAGCGATTTTGTACAATGTCTGAGGGAAACCCGAACTTTTAAAATCAGTAAATCAGTGACTCCCTGTTCCTCTAAAAATCAAATTATAGCTTTGAAGTTCTGGACTGATGAGGTCCCCTACCTTTACCATTCACCTTCTGAAGGGAAATATTGCTGTATTCTCATTCCCACATTTCTTAGGGTAAAAAAAAGCGCTCTCCATTTCTATTAGAGTTCAGCTACAGTTGCAGTTTCACTCTGCACGGAATTGAAACTTGTTTGTGCTTGGTTGGGTGACAGTGAGATCCTAATATGAAAAAAAAAAATTAAATCAGCCTTAGTCCAAAAGAAAAGACAAAGCATTGATACAGCTATTAAAATTTCTGACGTTTGTAGGTATGGACTGCAAGGAAGATCTCCAAAGATACTGAAGACCTGTCAAAAATTACAGGGCTGGGTGATTGGACACTGTCCTTTAGAAAACCTACTTACAACCAAGCGAGTGGGATGTGCTGGTTTTGGTTGGGATAGAGTTAATTGTCTTCAAGGTTGCTAGTATGGGGCTATGTTTTGGATTTGTGCTGATAACAGTGTTGATAATGCAGAGACGTTTTCATTATTGCTGAGTAGTGCTTACACAGATTCAAGGCCTTTTCTGCTCCTCACCCCACCCCACCAGTGAGTACACTGGGGGTGAGCAAGAAGTTCTGAGGGGACACATCTGGGACAGCTGACCCCAGTTGACCAAAGGGCTAGTCCAATACCATGTGATGTCATGCTCAACATACAAAGCTGGGGGAAGAAGAAGGGGGGAAACGGGGACTGGGACGTTCAGAGTGATGGCATTTATCTTCCCAAGTAACCATTAGGTGTGATGGAGCCCTCCTTTCCTGGAGATGGCTGAACACCTGCCTGCCGATGGGAAGTAGTGAAGGAATTCCTTGTTTTGCTTTGCTTGCACGCACAGCTTTTCCTTTACGTATTAAACTGTCTTTACCTCAATCCACAAGTTTTCTCACTTTTACCCTTTTGATTCTCTCTGCCATCCCACTGGGGGGGTATGAGCGAGTGGCTGTGTGAGGCTTAGTTGCCAGATGGGGTTAAACCATGACATGGGCATTAAGCATCTCATGTTTAAACGATGTTACAGTGTCCAGGGACGTGGTTAGGTGCCTGAAGAAATCACCTTTCACAATCCAGCTTGTGCCAAGTCATTCCTCTTATTTCACAAGTAACTAAGCACATTTGCTTTACAATAAGGTGAGCAACTATAAACGAGTGGAAGCTAACTTTCTCTTCTGGTGACATACAGTCTGTGAAATATTCGGAGTGGAATAGCTAGCGTAGGGTGTGAAGGTTTTCCTCCTACCAGAAATGCGGAGAATGGCCTTGCAGAATACAGAAGGATTTCAGTGAGATGTCTGCAGTAGTTATAATAACCCCCAAAGAAAACCTCAGTGCACACTGCTTGAAAAGAAAAATCCAGTTACCAGTAAATAGCAGAGAAATTGTACTTCATTATAGTACTTTTAGTAATCAGGGACAAAGGTGAGCAATATAGTCCTAAACCTATAGTGAATTAATGAGCCCTTTCCTAGGCCTTGATTGAAACAGTAATGATGATGTACAATTTTTGGTTTTGTTTATGTCTATAGAACTCAGCCACAAAACCCAGGGAATTTTAGTACGATTGCAAAGTCTTTCCCTGTTCATTCTTCAGATTTCAGTCTTTCAAAATGAGTTCCTCAGCTCCACCACAGTCAGAGAAATTATGAACTACTATTTAAAATTTAAAGAAAAATACGTAGGGAAACAAGATATGACACCATTCCTCCCCCCAGTAAATATCCTAACCATTGAACTAGCCTGTCCTGCTAAGAATAGAACCTTCTAAGTAAGAAACTCTGAAACAGACACCATGTTCCATGAAATGCTGGATTGTCACCAGCTTAAATCTATCCATGTCATCTTTAACTCAGTCCCTTCTACACTCTCCCATGCAGTTTTTACTTTTTTGTATGCTGTTTCCTATGCCCTTACCACCATCCTTTTTTTCTTGGTTTTGGTTCCCTTCCCTGAAATCCCATTCACTTAATAGATGTTTCTTCCACAAAGTACTCAGCTTAAGAGATTTGTCTGCTTATATTAGCACAGAAGTGATTCTTAGTAAGATTCAACTCCTTGAAGGTATTAGCAGCAGAAATGAACCCCAAATAATGATAATAATAATAATAATAACAACAATTAAACTTTGAAATACAAAATATTGTTAGTGTCAATTAAAATTTTCTGTCTCTGTTCCCGCAGCTTGCAATAGAAAAGGCGGGGGGGGGAGGAAGAAGGAACTTGAGCTTCTGCAAATCTTAGTTGCCTCATGTGAATGTTACCCTTATGTAACACATTTCTCTCCGAGCTGATTGATCTCATGCTTTCTTAACAAGTATTTTGCAGTTGCCACCCTTTGGAGTTTAGCTGAAGAGAAAGAAGATAGAGTAGTGATTGCTGCTGTTGTCTTGAGTGAGTTATGTCATGTTATACTCTCCTCTGCACCTGAGCTGAACCAGTGGGGACCTCTTTTATGCTGTTGTCTTCCGCTTGGATTTACAGTCTCCTCCAGCGACAAATTTGCCAGACCTGGAAGCACGCACAAAAAGGTATGTTAAACTTTCATTTTAAATTTGCTTTTAGGTCTCTTTGACTGGAACCGTTGTGGAAGACTTTCAAGAACATACTCTCCTTTTCCGCTTTCTAAATATTCCAATTTACTTTTGTGGCTAGAAGCTGCAATACATAATGGCAGGAAAGGAAAGCAATTATTTGTGCTAATACTAGCTGGCTAGCATTTAATTGTACTACTGTGCTACAGAACGAGTATAATAATGTCTTTTCTAATTCCTATAACTTCTGAGATGACCTTTTTTCTCTAAACTTTCCCCCTTTCACCTCTAAAAATACATATGGAACACCTTGGGAAAAGCTTCCTTCAAAAAAAAGGAGGAAAAACTTCCTCTGGCTGTATAGTTGCTGAATCCTTACGGGGTTGTGCACGTGCTAGGTAATGTCAGCAGATTAGTTCTTTTTGAACTTCTTACAAAGCCAAGCGTAGATCACAGAGAAAAGGACAATGCACATGCGTACTCTGGCTGTACATTTAAACTAGCTTCTCATTGCAAATATCCTGCACAAGGCAGCATTGCTTGTTTCTTCAAATTAAAACAATAATCTTTTTTATTTGTTCTGGTACTATAACAAGCACAAGGAGTTACACATGCAAATAGTTAGACACAGCACCAGCATGTAACAGTTTACAGTTAAAATAGTCAAAATACATTAAAAAGATATCAGGAAACAGAGGGTATACAAAGAAATGAAGAACTAAGATGGTAGGAGCTAGGCTGGCACTGCAATAACACTTAGGTTTCTAAAAGTACTGCAATACATGAGAGTTCAAAATGTGAACGTTGCGAACGTCTCCAAAGACATTTTTTGACTTCTTAGGAAATGTACAAATGTATTCCTTTTAAGGCCCAGATTCATTGCACCTCATTTTAGGCACCTAAACCTGCAGCGTTAGTCTCTCTTTGGTGTGTAGTGAGGCAGAGCTCCCTCCACGTTCACAGCTGAGCAGCGCCTGCAGAGGGGCCTCTCCTCTCTCCTGCTCTGTCTTGAATGTTGGTGCAGTCCAGGTTGATGGCAATGAATTGAAGAACTTGGGTAAGCACCTAAAAGTCAGTGCCTGAGTGTGGTGCCAAAGTATGAGTTCATGCAGAAAGTTTGTGGTGATCCACATTGAAACTTCACCTTGCCCAAGTCACAGTATCACAGTATCACAGTATTGTCAGGGTTGGAAGGGACCTCTGGAGATCATCTAAGTCCAACCCCCCTGCCACAGCAGGGACACCTACAGCAGGTTGCACAGGACGGCATCCAGGCGGGTTTTGAATGTCTCCAGTGTGGGAGACTCCACAACCTCTCTGGGCAGCCTGTTCCAGTGCTCCGCCACCCACAGAGTAAAGAAGTTCCTCCTCATGTTAAGATGGAACTTCCTGTGCTAGTCCTGCTCTAGTGCTTGGACTAGGGGGTTTTAATTTGGTTTAGCAAATCTTTAAAGGTTGATTCTAATTGGCTTTTCCTCAAGAGCAGCAAACCTGTGGTTTGAGCCCCAGTTAGCAGCAGAGGTTTACCTTTCTTCTTTTAAAGGAAGACAGGCTGCTGGAGTTTGATCTGTGGCAGTTGTCACTATTTCCCTTGGTGGCTGCTGGTACTGTGTCCGTGGCTGGTGAGGGTCGGCACTTCACGGTCTGCTGTGGCATGCATTGACGGGCAAAGGTAAATGGCATCCACCTGATGGTGGTGGTCAGATCCACAGATGGGCTGAGGCCAATGGTATGAGGTTCAACAAGGCCAAGTGTCGGGTCCTGCACTTGGGTCACAACAACCCCATGCAGTGCTACAGACTGGGGGCGGAGTGGCTCGAAAGCTGCCTGGCAGAGAAGGATCTGGGGGTGTTGGTGGACAGCCGGCTGAGTATGAGCCAGCAGTGTGCCCAGGCAGCCAAGAGGGCCAACAACATCCTGGCCTGCATCAGGAATAGTGTAGTGAGCTGGAGTAGGGAAGTAATCATCCCCCTGTACTCGGCACTGGTGAGGCCTCACCTCGAGTACTGTGTTCAGTTTTGGGCCCCTCACTACAAGAAGGACATTGAGGTGCTGGAGCGTGTCCAGAGAAGGGCTACCAGGCTGGTGAGGGGTCTGGAGGACAAGCCTTATGAGGAACGACTGAGGGAGCTGGGGTTGTTTAGCCTGGAGAAGAGGAGGCTGAGGGGTGACCTTATCACCCTCTACAACTACCTGAAGGGAGGTTTTAGAGAGATGGGGGCTGACCTCTTCTCCTACGTGGCAAGTGATAGGACAAGAGGAAACGGGTTCAAGTTATGTCAGGGCAGGTTTAGATTGGATATTAGGAAGCATTTTTTCACTCAAAGGGTTATTAAACATTGGAATGGGCTGCCCAGAGAGGTGGTGGATTCACCATCCCTGGAGGTGTTTAAGAAAAGGGTAGATGAGGTGCTTAGGGACATGGTTTAGAAGTGGGTGTTTTTAAATCAGGGTAGGTTAACGGTTGGACTTGATGATCTTAATGGTCCCTTCCAACCTCACTTATTCTATGATTCTATGATTCTATGATGGAGTGACATGTCCTACAGTGCAGAGAGTCTCTGTCGTTTCCCTGTGTCGTGGTTTGGGCCGAACCGGCCACTGGGTGAATGACAGATCTCCCCCCCACCTCTCTTCAAAGAGAGAGGCAGGAGAGAGTGAGAGACTTATGAGTTTAGAAGGAACTAAAACTACTTTAATGAAACATTAATAATAAAATAAAAAGAAAATAATTAAATATACACAAAACTGTATCAGGCTCCCAGGGTGATGAGCACAGTGCCGGCTGGCACTGGGGTGGTTCCAGACTGGACTCAGTGACGGATGGGAGCTGGATTCCAGATGGATTCAGGATTGGGATCAAAGGCAAACAAGCAAACAGACTCCTCCTTGGACATCGGCCATTGAAGAAAGAGGCCTGACCCTTTGATCCCTCAGCTTTTATACTGAGCAGGAGGCAGATGGGATGGAATACCCTCTTGGTCAGTCTGGGGTCATCTGTCTTGTCCGCTCCTCCCCGCTCCTCCCTTTTCCGCTTCCAATCCTCCAATGGGGCAAATAACCAAGTTAGCTGCCTTGGCTGTTATAGCAATAAGTATAAGCAAGAGCCTCTCTGAATACTGTGCCTGGGCATCAGCTATAAACATAGGTCTTATCACTCTGAGAGCAAACAGTGTCTGCACAATATGCTGCTAATTTCAGTAGTTAGAAGAGGCCTAGCTAAAAAGTAAAGTTACTGAACAAAATTCATCCTGTTTTACCTCAAACCAGGACACCCTGCCACCTCCCTGCTGTGCTCCATAGGCACCTGCCTTGGTTAATGACCCTGGCCCCTGGGGTACGTTGGTCTGGTAAAGCAAGAGATGGAGGTAGGCAGGAGCTGGGCGCCACAGGCCATTCAGTTAGCATAGGCACTCTTTTGTTTTTTTTATTGGTCTAATAAAGTCTTTTACATGCATACTATAGTGTGTCCCTTGGAAAAGATGGAAGGCAAAATATTTACAAGAGCATGTCCAGATTTTTCTTCGGCAATGTCCCTTTTCATTCAAAGAAGGACCTTCAGTTTTCCATGTAATTAATATCAATGGTAGAGCCCTTCCTTCTCCCTCCCACATCCCTGGCCAAAGTAGTGGAAGAAAAAAAGAGTAAAAAAAAAAAAAAAAGCTAGGATGGAGGGAGGAAATGAATGCATTTTATCTTCTCCAAATTGGCTCCCCACTTACTCAGCTTATTCTTATTCATCATTTTCATTGAAGTGCTTTTTTACATCAGGAAATCAGAAAAGTTACTCACCCTCTAAAGTTGATTGGTTAGACCCTATTGAAGACACTGGTGAATTCTCTTACCCAGTGGACTCTATCTGCATGAGTTTCCAAAGTGAATTGGTATAAATCAAATGAAGTTTGTTTTGATTCTTAAGAAATGACTTCACGAGAGTGGAATATAATGAAATGTGAATTCACAGGCATTGCCTAGTTAGTCCAGGTTAGCTTTCCCTAAGTGTATGAATGATAGCCATGGCTATCAGCTGGGACATTTAACTACATTGCCTTTTTTCTGAGAATCTGCTGAAAAGAAGAAAGCACCGTAGCACTTTGTGACAATGGGAAAGGAAATCGTGGTAGAGGAAAGGCTGTGGTGGAGTACAGTACCAGGTTACTCATACGAATCTCATGTGACACTACACTGAATTCAAGGTCTGCCTTGGACTTTTACATTTTTTCCTTCCCTACTGATGCTTTGTTTTCAAAAGCTGACTGAATAAATCCCCAGAGTGACTCCATTTGGCTGCTGAATCTAGATAGCAGAAGTGCGGTGCTGTGTGAGACTTGATCTGGCTTCTCTCACATCTGTGGCCCTGCTGGCCACTAGAGCACCCCTCCAGATGCATAGGTAGATTTAGCATAGTTATCTAAGGTAATGCAGAAACACAAATTTATACAGGGGACACAGTGGTCTAAGTAAACAGAGCAAACAACAGGAAGCCTCAATCTCCAAGTCTGTCACCTGCAAGGCCTGTTTTAGGCAACACTTCACAGGGTTTTCAAATACTGTTTGAGAGGGCCTTTATATGTTCTTGTGTCCCAGCTAAAGAGAAAAAATGTTTCCATGTAGCTTGAAGACTTTACCTAATCATCTAATTTTCAGCTGCCTAACTGAGTATTCACATTTAGTCAATGTTATTCCTTGCATAACTAATCCTGGTTGTTTAAGAGCTCTCTGTGTGCCATGCATCCCCAAGCCTTCAACACTGAGTTTTCCAGGGAGAAATGGTGATGTTGATTATTGTGGGGTTTATTATCTTTAAATCTCTTTACTAGCACTGGACACAGAGATTTAAGAAGCTGTGCAAGGCAGCAAAATAGTCATGGCCCCTCTGCCTGTGCTAGGCAAGCCAAGGCTGGCAGCCTGATTGCCTGGCTGGTTGCCTCTGGCCAAAGGGACAGAGTTTCTTCGACATTGACTGCTGCTGAGGAAGTAACTAGTAAGTTGTGAAATATTAAAAGCTTATTGGTCTTCCCATAATACACACAAATCTATAAGGTAAGCAAGACCACAAAGACTTGACAGACAGAGAACATGTTTTGGAAGGTTCTTTAAATGCCTGTAGGATTTTGGATCTCATTATTTACTAATTATTAGTATTTTATGGGACATGCTCAGTCTAAAATCTGTCTTTGATCTTCATTTTTATGCTTCACATTGATACAGTCCCCTCTTGGCCCTCTGTCCTTATTCGACAGTGAAAATGCAAGCTGGAAGTAAAGCCACTGACTGGCATAGGCCAACCATTCATCCACTCTAACACTGCATGGAGGAAGAATCCTTATGATAATGTGAAATGTGAATTAGGCCCTCACCTGTGATTTGGAAAATTTACACTAGCTTTTAAGTGACTGTTCATTTTCTCTATCTTTCATATGCTGCAAAAAATTAGCTTTGCTCATTTACTCTATTATACAATGGCAATCTGTTGGATATTTAAAACTGCCTGTTTCCCCCTTAAAAAAAGAATATTCCAGAGATATAGCCTTTAATCACCTGCCTTGTCATTTTTTCAGTAGATTTTCCATGATTCATTATTTAGAGAGTGATCTTTATTTTATTACTACAATAATTAGTAATAAGAAAGTAAAGCATTTGTGGAAATACCAACATATGCCTTCCCCAAACTTATAATGCTACCTGCATATCCACTTCTAGCCAGTGTGATAGACAGGACCCCAGGTCAGCTGTATATTTGGTCTGACCCAGTACATGCTTGATCTGATGTCCTATGACACGTTCTCATTGCATTAATACCTCCCTATGTCCTTCTTTTTAGGTACCTCCTGCAAAGATGTCAAATGCATTGCCGTTTGTCTTGCTCTGCCTGTATCCGATGCTGCTGTCAGCGGCTTGGTTTCCCAAAACTTTACCCTGTGATGTTACAGGCTCTGAAGGTACCGTGACAGTGGACTGCACCGATCGCCGTCTCACTGAAGTCCCCAGAGGGATCCCTGCAAACGCTACCAACCTTACCCTGAGCATTAACCATATCCCCCATATCTATCCAACATCCTTTGCTCATCTTGAAAACCTCGTGGAGATTGACTTCAGATGCAACTGTGTGCCTGTCAGAATGGGACCCAAAGATCACGTGTGCGCCAGGAGACCGAAGATTGAGAATGGCACTTTTGCTGCCCTGACAAGACTGAAGTCATTGTATTTGGATGCAAACCAGCTGTTGGAAATACCCCGGGGTCTTCCTGCTACTTTAACTCTGCTGAGCCTGGAAGCAAACAGCATCTTTTCTATCCAAAAAGCCAATTTCTCAGAGCTAGGAAACATAGAAGTACTGTATCTGGGACAGAACTGTTACTACCGTAATCCATGCAATGTCTCGTATGAAATTGAAAAAACAGCCTTTCTGGAGCTGAAAAAATTAACAGTACTATCCCTAAAGTCAAACAACTTAACTCATATTCCACCCAATTTGTCATCTACTTTAAAGGAACTGTATATTTACAATAACATGATTCAAGTGATTCAAGAACATGATTTAAGTGCCCTTCACAACCTTGAAATTCTTGATCTAAGTGGTAATTGCCCACGCTGCTATAATGCCCCGTATCCTTGTATTCCTTGCCCCAGGAGCACAATTGAGATTCATTCAAAGGCTTTTTATTCCTTGAAAAATTTAAGAATTTTAAGACTTCACAGTAACTCTCTTGAGAGCATACCAAGCAGCTGGTTTAAAAACATCGAGAATCTCAAAGTGCTTGACCTCTCCCAAAACTTACTCATAAAGGAGATAGGAGATGCTCAGTTTTTGAAGTATATCCCCAGCCTTGTTGAGCTTGATCTGTCCTTTAATTTTGAACTGAAGATGTATTCTCCATCCTTGAATCTATCTAAGACATTTTCCTCCCTCTCTAACCTGGAAACCCTGAGGCTCAGGGGTTATGTCTTTAAAGAACTGAGAGAAGGAAACCTAGCTCCATTGTTCAGTCTTAGGAATCTAACCGTGTTGGATCTCGGGACTAATTTTATTAAAATTGCTGACCTCAAAGTGTTCAACGAATTCTCATCTCTTAAACTCATAGACCTCTCAGTGAACAAAATTTCTCCTTCCTCAGGCGAAAGCAACTATTTCGGATTTTGCTCTAATCCTAACCTTTTGGCAGAGCAGTACAACAGGCAAGTATTACAAGAGATGCATTATTTCAGGTATGATGTGTATGAGCGAAGTTGCAGGTCCAAAGACAAAGAGGCTGCTTCCTACCAATCTTCAGTTAAGGAAGAGTGCCTGAAATATGGAGAAACTCTGGATTTAAGCATAAACAACATATTTTTTATTAATCCCTCAGACTTCCGGGGACTCAGTTCCCTCAAGTGTCTCAACTTGTCAGGTAATGCAATAAGTCAAACCTTAAATGGAAGTGAATTCCACCACTTGTCTGGATTGAAATATCTGGATTTTTCCAACAACAGGATTGACTTGCTATACTCAACCGCTTTCCAAGAGCTAAAACTTTTAGAAATTCTGGACTTGAGCAATAACAAATATTATTTCTTGACAGAAGGTGTTAGTCATGTGCTTAGTTTTATGAAAAACTTGGCCCATCTGAGGAAGCTGATGATGAATGAGAATGAGATTTCTACCTCTATTGACACAGGAATGGAAAGTCAATCTCTTCAAATTTTAGAATTCAGAGGAAATCGTTTAGATGTTTTATGGATGGATGGGAATGCTAGATACTTGTCATTCTTCAGGAATCTGACCAGCCTGGAACATCTGGATATTTCCTTCAACTCGCTCACTTTTTTGCCTCATGGTGTTTTTCAAGCTATGCCCCCAGAACTCAAGATCCTCAACTTAACCAATAACCGGATGAAGAGTTTCAACTGGGGTGATCTCCAGTACCTGAAGACACTAGTAACTCTGGACCTCAGCAATAACCTTCTGGCTACTGTTCCCCGAGAACTGTCCAATTGCTCTTCGACACTCCAAGAACTGATGCTCCGAAACAATCGCATTCAACGACTAACCAAACATTTTCTCAGAGGCGTTTTTCAATTGAAATACTTGGACCTCAGCGCAAACAAGATCCAAACAATTAAGAAATCTAGCTTCCCTGAAAACGTCATCAACAACCTGAGGATGCTGCTTTTGCACGGCAACCCTTTCAAGTGCAATTGTGATGCCGTGTGGTTTGTTTGGTGGATCAATCAGACGCAAGTGACTATTCCTCTCCTGGCCACAGACGTGACCTGTGCTGGCCCAGGGGCACATAAAGGAAGGAGTGTGGTTTTCTTGGACCTGTATACCTGTGAGCTGGACACCTCGTATTTGATCCTGTATGCTCTGTCAGCTTCAACTGTCCTAGGCTTCATGGTGTTCACCGTGATGAGCCATCTCTATTTCTGGGATGTGTGGTATAGTTACCATTACTGCACCGCCAAGTTGAAGGGCTATCGGCGCTTGTCTTTCCCAGATGCTTGCTATGATGCTTTCATTGCCTATGACAACAGAGATCCGGCTGTGAATGAGTGGGTGCTGAAAGAACTGGTGGAAAGGCTGGAAGATCAAAAAGCCAGACGGTTCAATTTATGCCTGGAAGAAAGGGACTGGCTCCCAGGACAGCCAGTCTTTGACAACCTTTCCCAGAGCATTCAGCTGAGCAAAAAGACCATGTTTGTGCTGACCAACAAGTATATTAAAAGCGGCCGCTTCAAGACAGCATTTTACATGGCCCACCAGCGGCTTCTAGATGAAAAAATGGACGTCATTATCTTGATATTTCTTGAGAAGGTTTTGCAGAAGTCCCGCTATGTCCGGCTGAGGAAGAGGCTGTGCAGAAGTTCTGTCCTGGAATGGCCAACTAACCCTCGATCTCAGCCCTACTTCTGGCAGTGCCTGAAAAATGCAATAGCTACAAGCAATACCCTGGCCTACAACAAGCTGCTCCAAGAAACGGTTTAGTTCTGCTGTTCCCTGTAAATACTGTTATGATGCACCGTGAGCAAAAGATCCTCAGCTTTGTTTGGAGGAACCGTCAAAGCATGCAGGATAAATGTAATTGTGCTCTTGTTCCCCAAACCAAAAGGTACAATTAGTCCCAGCGCTGATAGTTCACTTGTTTTGCTATAACAAGATTGAACGGAAACTGTTGCCAGCACAGATGTGTAGCTGACATGCACCTTGCTTGGCATTGATGGCTGCACAGCAAGAGAAGATGCACTACCCACTGGAAGTCCCTGGTTTAGAAGAGAATCACCACTTCCAGCTTTCAGTTCGCTGGAGGCCTCCAGCATCTCCTGTGGTTGGGTCAAGTGTGGGTGAGACACTTGCTCAGCTTACTCTAGTACACAGACTGCCAGGAGGAGTTTGGCCGTGCCTAAATTTGCTGCTTTTCAGATCACTCTTGGAGTAAAGGTGATTTTAATGGAAAATGTTGGTTTCTGTGTTTGGTGTACTTATGAAAAGCAAGAAAAGCATTTGCTGACACATTCGTCTCGGAAAATGCCCACAGCAAAGCCCATGCTTTGATTTTAGGAGTCGGGAAAATGTAAGAATGATTATCTTTTCATCTTGGGCTTACAGCTGCTGAGCCTACCGCTTCCATCTGTGTGGGCAACAGCCCTAATCGCTGGGGAAGGAACTTCTGGTGGGAGTGCTGTCAGGGGCTGGGGTGTGGTACGGGAGCTCTCCCGCTGCTGCATTGTCAAAAAGCTCATAAATCTCAAGAGCCTTTGAAGAGTGTGTATGGGCTAAAATAGGAAGGTATGTAAGAAACAAATCCAGAAGGTTTTGCAGGTCCCTCTCCCACAGCGGCTGCTGGGGCACCACTAAAACCTGGCCTGGGAACAGGTCTGACTTTAGAGACATCCTGAAAAAGGGAAGAAAAACTGCTCAGAAACATAAACACTTGGGCCTGTTCCACCATCTGGTTCACAGCAGTCTCATCAAACACGTGACGATATTTCAGCTGAAGCCTTTTGTCATGGCAGACTAAACCTCTGTGTGTGGCACAGGCGGGCTCTCTGCTTGCTGTGATGATTTCTGTTTCGGGAGGAGCAGCGCGCTCTCACCTTGCTGGTGCTCCTGTCCACAGTGCAGCCTGGACAACTTCTCCCCTCTCTCTCAAAGCCCTTTTGTTTTTCTGGCAAGTAGTCTCAGTGACAGCTCTTGCTGATGGGGAACAAACACTCTTAACTGCTTTGAACATGCTTATTTCAGCTGCCTCCTGTGTTTCCTCCCTTGCCTGTTCTGCCTTGCCTATTTCTTTAAATAACCCCTTTTTGATTTAATTGTAGGCAACCAGACAGACAAGAACACAAACACCAACAAGACAATCAAGCTTCATATAATTATATTACAGATAACAAGGTTTTTTTCCTCCCAATTTGTCACAACATTTTTATTGATTAAGAATAGAAGTCAGAAAAAGAGGAGGACCTAGTTGAAAAAAATGGTTTTATGGTTATATTTCAATAATGTATCTTTCTGATGGTTCTGTTTGTAAGCCTAAACAATCTGTATCTCTAAATATGATAACATGAGCTGTAATATAAGTCTCTTCATAAGGTGATGCATGAAACAGGAACCTCTGCTCCTCATTTACTCCCACACCGTCTCTCTCTGCCTCCCCACAGCATTTCTACCCAGAGCAGATCCTCTTTCTGAGCCTAGTTGATTAGGGCAGGGGCACAAGTTCACCCGCCCTTTCCCAGGTTGAGGGGAGAAGTATATTCCCCTCTTCCATTGAGAACTATCCAAAGGAAGGGTATGGCATGAGTAGCAACACATATATATACAAAAGTCCGAGCTTATAGTATGGCAAGGGGCTTATGTGTGTTGCAGCGCAAGACCACAAAGAGGCCAGGGATGCTACACCCACACTTTTGTGAGTATCCAAGAGAGGCAGTGAATGGTGTTGAGGTCTGCTGTGGGAATAAAGTAATTTGCTGGCACGGCACTGCCCACTGCCAGGGCCAGTGGTCTTGGCCAGTGCGCAAGTCACCAGGAGAAGAGCCCACAGCTGTTTTCATGTGACAAAACCCTTCCTGATACGTGCACCCTTGCCCTTCAAAAAATATGGCCAGAACAATAAGGAGGGATCAAGAAAGACTGAAACATAAAGTTTTCTTTTTTTAGCTAAAGAAGACAATTCCTGCCCCTCTCCTCACCCCATTTCTGTGTTCTGTGACACCCTTGGGTGGCTACCATGTTTCAGGGAGGAGGTACCAGCCCAATTAGTTGAAGCAGGGCTACATCCTTCTCTCTGAATGCTTCAGGGTATGCTAGAAGGGGGCCACATACTGTCCTAGACCATGTGTGCTTTGCAGACTGAAGATTACCTCCATACTCATAGAACAACTGGGTTTGGGGCTTTTTTAAGGTAGTTTAATACATAGTAGCTAAGAGCATTTCATTGGTGGGCACAAGCTCAATCTAAGTCTTTCTGGAACAGGAAAAACAATTTGAATCTACATTAGTTAGGTTTGTAGCCAAGAAATGCCTTAAAACGGTATGCTCTCCATTCCTACTGGAGTCTTTTTTTTATAATGGAGCACCACCAAAAGGTAGGAGTTATTTGACAGATTCAAACTAATAATTTATTGCTTTAACTACACGAAGATTTTAACCTTGGAGCTTACTTGCCTGGTTGGTGTAGCAGTGGCTGAATTTACAAAATACTGAAGAATCCTGAGGTTTCTATACCTCAGGGTTTCATGATGGTATAACTTGTGATCTGCTGTGAGGTCAATGAGGAGGAGGAGGTAAGGGCATTCAGTAACCTAAATGCAGACATCTACAGCTGCATTAACGGGTCTCTGCATCGTTCTTCCTTCAGATGATAGAGGCATTTTATGAATATCACTTATCTCATCATAACGCAGAGGTTTAAGATGGGTCAAAGTAATTGCAATCCAAAAGTAGGATTTCTCTCCATTAGCTGTAAAAAGTTCCTATGGTGACCATCTCAGATGTAGGTGTCTGCCCTGCAGATACTTTCAGGCAGGCAAGGTTAATGCTGCTCTGGGCTTCCATATGCAGTCAGTGGCAAGTTGGTCCTGACATGGTCATATCCATGTTGTGTGGACATCGAAATACCTGAACTACAGATAAACAGCAACTGTGATGACCAAAGCTGTTCTTCATCAGTTGCTGTTTCCCTACAGAAATTGTACCAGACAATGGCTGGACTGGGTATTTAATCTATGTGGCCTGGAAAGACCACACAGTGGAAGAGTGGAAGAAGGAGAAAGAAGAGAAAGGAAGAGGAATATTGGTAAATTTATGAAATTTTTACAGTTCTTGTGGAATTGGCAGAAAAATGTACTGTTTACATTACTATCATTAATGTGTCACAAGAAGAATAATCAGTGAAAACTGGCAAAAAACATCCTTATAACATAAGTTTACATGAATATAAAATCCTCTTTTGTCTCTTCTGTCCTTGTTTTTAAGAACTGGCATATGAGGAACTTGCAGGTGTTTCCCTGTGAGAATAATTTATGTAAGAAGGGACCTCTGGAGATCAGAGCAGGTCTAATTTCAACATAGTATTAGCTTTCTTAGGCCCTTGTTCTGCAATAAATTTGGGGTGCTATGTAGCAAACATGGTAGCCTATAAAGGAACTTCGTAACAGCATCTTTAAAAAAACTCTGTGAAGATCAGGGGCCCTGGATCTGTAGTAGACTGTATTTTGGGGCAAAAGGCCCTCCAAAACAGTAAACATATTTTTTGTCTTCTGAATAACCCCTGCCTTTTCATTTTCTCAATCTTGTTCTGAAAGTATCTCCCTGTAGAAATGAGCTCTGCGATAGGCTCTTCATCTGAAAAAAACAGGCACAGGCCAAATTTCTCCATTTACTCTGAACAAGATATTCAGGTCATTTAGGTCATAATTCTTCTCAGTTGCCTCTGGAGGAGCTCAGCTTCACTGAATAGATATGAAAATTAACCTCCTAATTTGGGACAATAAATTGTGTGTCTAAATGCAAAAGACATACACATTAATCCACCATTATCTCCAGGAGTATAAGTGTGAAAATTAAAGCACAGAGAAGTCAAATAATTTCTACTATGTCCATGTGCTGCTGCTGAAACTGAAAAGGGAATCTGGACATCCAACTTATAAAAGCAACCTGCATGCATTTCTTTGTTAGTGAGCACTTAGAGACAGGCTCTGTGCCTGGCAAGATCATGGAGCAGATCCTCCTGGAAACTCTGCTGAGGCACATAGAAAACAAGGAGGTGATTGGCGAGAGCCAACATGGCTTCACCAAGGGCAAGTCATGCCTGACAAATTTGGTGGCCTTCTACAAAGGGGTTACAGCGGCAGTGGACAAGGGAAAATCAACTGATGTCATCTACTTGGACTTGTGCAAAGCGTTTGACACTGTCCCACACAATATCCTGGTCTCTAAATTGAAGAGACATGGATTCGATAAGTGGACCACTCGGTGGATAAAGAACTGGCCGGATGGTCGCACTCAAAGAGTTGCAGTCAATGGCTCGACGTCCAAGTGGAGAGCAGTGACAAGTGGCGATCCTCAGGGGTCGGTACTGGGACCCGTACTGTTCAACATCTTTGTTAGCGACATGGACAGTGGGGTAGAGTGCACCCTCAGCAAGTTTGCTGATGATACCAAGCTGTTTGGTGAGGCAGACACGCTTGAGGGGAGGGATGCCATCCAGAGGGACCTGGACAGGCTGGAGAGGTGGGCCCAAGCCAACCTCATGCAGTTCAACAAGGCCAAGTGCAAGGTCCTACATCTGGGTCGGGGCAATCCCAAGCACAAATACAGGCTCAGCGGGGAATGGCTGGAGAGCAGCCCTGAGGAGAAGGACCTGGGGGTGCTGACTGACGAGAAGCTCAACATGAGCCAGCAATGTGCGATCGCAGCCCAGAAGGCCAACTGTATCCTGGGCTGCATGAAAAGAAGTGTGGCCAGCAGGTCAACGGAGGTGATTCTGCCCCTCTACTCCACTCTTGTGAGACCTGGAGTACTGCATCCAGCTGTGGAGTCCCCAACATAAGAAGGACATGGACCTGCTGGAAAGCGTCCAGAGGAGGGCCACGAGGATGATCCGAGGGCTGGAGCACCTCTCCTATGAGGAGAGGCTGAGAGAGTTGGGGCTGTTCAGCCTGGAGAAGAGAAGGCTCCGGGGAGATCTTATTGCAGCCTTCCAGTACCTAAAGGGGGCCTACAGGAGAGCTGGGGAAGGACTTTTTACAAGGGCATGTAGTGATAGGACAAGGGGGAATGGCTTTAAACTGGAAGAGGGCAGGTTTAGATTAATCATTAGGAAGAAGTTTTTCACTTTAAGGGTGGTAAGGCACTGGAACGGGTTGCCCAGAGAGGTTGTTGAAGCCCCGTCCCTGGAGGTGTTCAAGGCCAGGCTGGACGTGGCCTTGGGCAACCTGGTCTAGTGGGAGGTGTCCCTGCCTATGGCAGGGGGGTTGGAACTCGATGATCTTCAAGGTCCTTTCCAACCTAAACCATTCTGTGATTCTATGATTCTATGATTATTTATACATGGGACTATTTAATTAGAAAAATGGCCAAAATTGAGAATCAAATGTGTACTTGGTGAGAAATTTGGGTGTGCAAAGTATGAGACAGTACTAAGTTCTCTAAAACTGGGGTGGCTTTTTTTTTGTTTTGATGGGAGAGTATCTTTGTTCGAGGCATAAAGTCCTGAGCCAAATAAGTGGTATCAGAAGAGCCACTGATCTAAATCCATGTTATCTTGGCAACACACGCAGCTGTGGCAAGTTCTGTGGCTGGGTGCTAGATGGAGGTGTACAGGGGGGTTCCTGGAGCCAGGGAAAACCGAGGAAGAGCAGAGATCCCCACCAGGAGCCAGCAGCTCTCATGATAGAGGCTGACACGGCCTCGTCCTTGACTGGACCAACCATGGGAGATTTAAATGGCCCTAGGGAGCACTAGTGAGCCAGAGCGCTGTGAACCGGGATCGAGAGGGCACAGCAGTTTGTGGAGCACGGTGCATGAGAAGGGCCCTGCACCCTGCTTGTAGGCCCACAGCCCAGGGAAGGGCTCTTGGTCTCTGCCAGGATGGTGGGCACTTGCCTCAAAGTTAAAACCAGTGTTTCTATAGAGAAAAACCCTGAGATGTCTGGTCCTTCCACCCAGATGGAACTGGTAAGGAAGAACACTTCAGTACAGATGGAAGGTTGCAACGAGCGCCCAGACCCTTCTCCTGGAGAAAAGGTAAGTATCCACAAAAGCTGTGCACAGGTTAATGATCTGTTGCATCAGGTGGGTGAGTTGCAGAAAACAGTTAAAAGGCTGCGTGGTATTAGAGGGGCTGAGACGGAGATAAGTGGTTTCAGAACCATGCTCCTGTGGCAGACACCACAGAGAATAAGGCACCTTGGACCCTGGTGACCGGCAAAAGCAGGACTCTTCTTCAGTCCCCACCCTCCAGCATTACAACCAAAACCAGATATGAAGCTTTAACAGCTGTAGACACCCATGAGCAAGGTCTACAAGGAGAAACTGTACCAGCAGCACACAGTGGATACTGCAAAAAAAACCCGACAAATGCTCGTAGTGGGTGACTCTCCACTAAGGGACACTGAGGCACCCATCTGCTGGCCTGACAGGCAGTCACAAGAGGTATGCTGTCTTCTGGGAGCTAAGGTCCAAGATGTTGCCAAGAGGGTGCCACAACTTGTCAAGGGCACAGACTACCACCCATTGCTACTCTTTCATGTGGACATAAATGACACCACAAGCTGGAACCTAGGCAGAATCAAGGAACCCTACAAAGCTCTGGGGGTGGAAGTGAAAAGTATTGGTGCCCAAGTTATCTTTTCTTCCATTTTACCAGGTAGAGGAAAGGATGCAGCCACACATAGATGTGTAATGCAAATCAAACTCTAGCTTCGTGGCTGGTGCTGTCGTGAAGGTTTTGGCTTTTATTACAATGGGACATTCTTCAGTGACTATAGCCTGTTAGGGGGGGATGGGATCGTCCTGTCTAGAAAAGGCAAGGTAATCTTTGGCAGCAGGCTGGTGAACTTGGTGAGGTGAGCTTTAAACTGAAGGGCTCAGGGGGCAGGGTCGAAAGTGGCAACACTCACACCATTGCAACCAACGGGGGAATAAGCCAGGCCAACCTGAGCAGTCAAAAATGTTCCTTAGCTGCCTCCCAAGATGAGAACAAGAAGACCAACCACCTCAAGTGTATGTGTACCAATGCATGCTGCCCAGGGAACAAACAGGAGGAACTGGAACTCTGTGCCCAGTCAGAAAGTTATGATATCATAGGAATAACTGAAATGTAGTGGGACAACTCACATGACTGGAGGATTGTGATGGAAGGCTACAGGCTGTTTTGTAAAGACAGGCAGGGAAGAAGAGGAAGAGGAGTCACGGTCTATGTTAAGGAGAACCTTGAATGTATAGAAGTCAACTATGGTGATTGTGGAAGCCCTATTGAATCCCTCTGGGTCAAAATCAGAGGGGTCACCTCCAAGAGGGATCTTACAGTAGCATCTGCTACTGACCTCCAAACTGAGACAATAAGGCCAACGAAGCGATATTTGGTTCACTTAAGCAAGCTTCAGGTCAACAGAACCTGTTTCTTAGGGGTGACTTCAAAAAGAAATTTGTTGGAAAAACAATACAAGAAGCTCACATGTTATCCATTAAGTTCCTGGAATGCATAGAGGACTGCTCTCTCATACAAATATCACATGTGCCAACCAGGAATGAGGCACTGCTGGACTTGCTATTCACAAACCAAAAAATCCTGCTTTGTAGTATCTCGGTTAGTGATAGCCTTGGCTGCAGTGACCACAATATTGTGGAGTTTGGGATCCTGCTGAGCATGCTGAAGGTTCATACTAAGAAAAAGGTTTTAGATTTTAGAAGAACAAACTTCAGCTCACTTAGAGCTCAGATGGGAGGGATTCAGTGGGAAGCTTCCATGGAGGATAAAGGAGCTAGCTAGTGCTGGGAGTTTTTCAAGAATGCTCCCCTGGAAGCACAAAAACAGTTCATCCCCTTTAAAGGTAAGGGAAGTAGGTGGAGCAAGAGACTCCTTTGGCTTAACTGTGAGATTCTGAGTCTGCTGAAAACCAAAAGAGAAGCATACCAGAGATGGAAAAGCAGATGAATACCCATTGAGAACTACAAGGGTATTACCAGGGCATAGAGAGATGCAGTTAGAAAAGCAAAAGCTCAGCTCAAATTGAAACTGGCCAGAGATGTCAAAAACTACAAGAAAGGGTTCTTCAGGTACCTAAAAAACAAGTAGAAACAGAAGGAAAATATTTGCCTGCTGTTAAGCAGAAGAGGTAAATTAGTCCCCAGCAATGCAGAAAAGGTAGAGGTTCTCAACACTTCCTTCACCTCTGTCTTTACCAGCACTGTTGGGCCTCAGGCCTTGGGAACAAAAATCCAGGTTGACGCAAACACAGACCCACCATCAGCGAAGGAAGAGTTGGTATGTGAACTATTGCAGGAGCTTGACCCCTACAAATCAATGGGCCCTGATGTTATCAATCCAAAGGTGTTAAGAGAACTGGCTGACGTCGTTGCGAGGCCACTCTCCATAATATTTGAGAAGCTGTGGAGATTGGAGCACATCCCAGAAGACTGGAAGGCAGCTAATGTCACCCCCATCTACAAGAACGGCTTAAAGGAGGATCCAGGATATTATAGAATCACAGAATCACGGAATGATAGGGGTTGGAAGGGACCCTCAGAGATCATCTAGTCCAAACCCCCTGCCAAAGCAGGTTCACCTAGTGCAGGTTGTACAGGAATGCATCCAAGGCGGGTTTTGAACATCTCCAGGGAAGGAGAATCCACAACCTCTCTGGGCAGCCTGTTCCAGTACTTTGTCACCCTCAAAGTAAAGAAGTTTTTCCTTATGTTCAGATGGAATTTCCTGTGTTCCAGCTTGTCCCTGTTGCCCCTTGTCCTGTTGGCAGGCACCACTGAAAAGAGTCTGGCCCCATCCTCTTGACATCCACCCTTTAGACATTTATAAGCATTGATGAGGTCCCGTCTTGGACTTCTCTTCTCCAGGCTAAACAGACCCAGGTCTCTCAGCCTTTCCTCATAAGAGAGGTACTCCATTCCCAGCCACAGCTGGACTCTCTCCAGTAGTTCCCTGTCCTTCTTGAACTGGGGAGCCTGGAACTGGACACAGTACTCCAGATGCAGCCTCACCAGGGCAGACTAGGGGAGGATGACCTCCCTAGACCTGCTGACCATGCTCTTTTTAATGCACCCCAGGATGCCATCGGTCTTCTTGGCCACAAGGGCACATTGCTGGCTCATGCTTGACTTCTTGTCCACCAGGACTCCCAGGTCCCTCTCTGCAGAGCTGCTTTCCAGCCCGTCAACCCCTAACCTCTATCAGTGTAAGGGGTTATACTTCCCTAGGTGCAGGACTTGCCCTGGTTCAATTTCATTACATTCCTCTCCTCCCAACTCTCCAGCCTGTCCTGGTCTCACTGTATGGCGGCACAGCCTTCTGTTGTGTCAGCCACTCCTCCCAGTTTTGTATCATCAGTAAACTTGCTGACGGTACACTCTGTCCCCTCATCCAGGTCGTTGCTGCATATGTTGAACAAGACTGGATCCAGTACTGACCCCAGGGGAACTGTGCTAGTTACAGGCCTCCGACTAGACTCTGCGCTGCTGATCACAACTCTCTGAGCTCTGCCATTCAACCAGTTCTCAATCCACCTCACTGTCCGCTCATCTAACTCACACTTCCTAAGCTTACCTATGAGGATGTTATGGGAGACAGTGTCAAAAGCCTTGCTGAAATCAAGGTAGACAACGTCCACTGCTCTCTTCTCATCCACCCAGCAAGTCATTCCATCATAGAAGGCTATCAGATTGGTCAAACGTGTCTTCCCCTTTGTGAATCCATGCTGACCACTCCAAATTTCTTTTCCTCCGGATGCTTAGAGATGACATCCAGGATGAGCTGTTCCATCATCTTTCCAGGGATGGAGTTGAGGCTGACCAGCCTGTATTTTCCCGAGTCCTCCTTGTTGCCCTTTTTGAAGACTGGCATGACATTAGCTTTCCTCCAGTCCTCAGGCACCTCTCCTGTTCTCCATGACCTTTCAAAGATGATGGACAGCAGCTTCGCAATAACACCTGCCCTTGCGGTGCATCCCATCAGGGCCCATGGATTTGTGGGTGTCAGGTTTGCCTACATGATCTCTAACCCAATCCTCCTTGATCAAGGGAGAGTCTTCCTTACTCCAGGCTCTCTCTCTTACCTCCAGGGTCTGGGGTTCCTGAGGGCCTGCCTTAGCAGTAAGGACTGAAGCAAAGAAGGCATTCAGTAACACCGCCTTCTCTGAATCCTCACCAGGGCACCGACCTCATTCAGCAGTGGGCCCACATTTTCACTAGTCTTCCTTTTTCTACTGATGTGCTTGAAGAAGCCCTTCTTATTGTCCTTGACATCCCTTGCCAGGTTTAGTTCCAAGTGGCCCCTAGCCTTCCTCGTTACATCCCTGCATACTCTGACAATGCTCCTGTACTTCTCCCAAGTGGCCAGTCCCTTTTTCCACATTCTGTAAACTTCCTTCTTCCATGTGATTTTTTTCAGAAGCTCCTTGTTCATCCATGCAGGTTTCCTGACTCCTTTGCCTGATTTCTCGCTCCTAGGGATGCACCAATCTTGAGCTTGGGTGAAGTGGTGCTTAAATATTAACCAGCTCTCTTGCACCCCCCTTCCTTCTAAAGCCTTACCTCATGGGATTCCTCCAAGCAAGTCTTTGAAGAGGCCAAAATTAGCTCTCCTGAAGTCCAGGGCTGTAATTCTACTTTTTGCCCTGATTAATCCACGCAGGATCCTGAACTCCACCATCTCATGGTCACTGCAGCCAAGGCTACTCCCAACCTTCACATCCCCAACTAGTCCTTCTTTGTTTGTCAGCACAAGGTCCAGCAGAGCACCTCTCCTTGTTTGTTCCTCCACCACCTGTGTCAAGAAGTTATCATCAATGCTCTACAGAAACCTGCAGGACTGTGCGGGCCTAGCTGTGTTGTCTTTCCAGCAAATGTCAGGGTAGTCGAAGTCCCCGATGAGAACCAGGGCCTGTGATCCTGACACTATTTCCAGTTGTCTGCAGAAGGCCTCACTGACTTCCTCTTCCTGATCTGTAGTAAACACTCACAACAGTGTATCCCATATTAGCCTGCCCTTTAATTCTTACCCATAAGCTCTCAACACATTCTTCCTCCACCCCTAGGCAGAGCTTGATACATTCCAGTTGCTCTCTCACATAGAGAGTAACTACACCACCACACCCTGCTGGCCTGTCTTTCCTAAAAAGTACATAGCCATCCATAACAGAATTCCTGTCATGTGAGCTATGCTGGTCATGTGAGCTATAGGCGCATCAGTCTACTTCATTCCCTGGGAAAGTTATGGAACGAATCCTCCTGGGGGCTATCACAATTCAAATAAAGCATGTGACAGAGAAAAGTCAGCACGGATTCATCAAGGGCAAATAGTGTTTGACAAACCTGATTGCCTTCTACAACAAAGTAACATGCTCCGTTGATTTGGTGGGAGCGGTGGACATTGTCTACCTGGATTTCTCCAAGGCTTTCGATATGGTTTCCCACAGCCTCCTCCTAGAGAAACTGATGCGTTACAGTCTAGACAAGTGGTCTGTGCTGTGGGTGGGGAACTGGCTGACATGCTGCACCCAGAAGGTGGTGGTAAATAGCTCCTTTTCAAACTGGCAACCTGTCACAAGTGGAGTCCCCCAGGGATCAACACTGGGCCCAATGCTGTTTAATATCTTCATAAGTGATCTGGATGATGGGATCAAGTGTACCTTGATGAGGGTTGCCAATGATACCAAACTGAGTGGGGAAGTGGACACTTTGGAAGGGAGAGTCACCCTGCAGGAAGACCTGGATAGGCTGGAAGAGTGGGCTAACAAGAACCTTATGAAGTTCAACCAAGACAAATGTTAAGGTCTAGCCCCTGGGAAAACAATCCAGGAGCGCAGGACAGGCTGGGATCTACCTGGCTGGGGAGCAGCCCTGTGGAAATGGACCTGGGGGTCCTGCTGGACAAGCAGCTCAGTATGAGTGAACAGTGTGCTGCTGCGGCAAAGATGCTGGGATGCATCAACAAGGGCACCACCAGCAGAGATAAAGAAGTCATTATCCCACTCTACTCAGCCCTTGTCAGGCCACACCTGGAATACTATGTTCAGTTTTGGTCCCTGCTGTGCAAAAAAGATGTGGACAGGCTGGAGAGGGTGCAGAGAAGGGCCACCAAGATGATCAAAGGATTGGGAAGCCTGTCATATGAGGAAAGGCTGAGAGAACTAGGTGTGTTCAGCCTTGAGAAAAGAAGACTTAGGGGAGACCTTATAACCATGTGCCAGTATTTAACGGGTGTCTACGAAGAAGATGGAAACTCCCTTTTTACAAGGAGTCGCATGGAAAAGACACAAGGTAACGGGTACAAGTTACTGCTGGGGAGATTCCAATTGGACACAAGAGGAAAATTGTTCACAATGAGAACAATCAGCCATTGGAATAATCTCCCCAGGGAAGTGGTGGATTCCCCAACATTGGACACTTCTAAGATTCAGCTGGACAGGGTGCTGGGCCAACTTGTTTAGACCGTGCTTTTGCCAAGAAAGATTGAACCGGATGATCCTTGAGGTCCCTTCCAACCTGGTATTCTATGATTCTATGACTCCATGATCTCTCTGCACTTTGATTTCCTTATATTGTTACTGAGACATATTGCTAATGGCAATATTCTGAGCAAAAACAGACCCAGGTAACTTTGCTTTTTTTTTAAGAGAAACACCCACAAAATCAAAACCATCTTTGTCAGTGCAAATTCAGAAACATTTGACCAAATAAAATTTCAGGCTTTTTCTAGCAATGGCATTATTGAAGGACTGACAACAGATTTATATAATTATGGAAAAGCTGGCAAGCTTGCAAAATGAAAGGTTTCCACTTTTGGTTTCTAAATCTTTTTCTGAATATTTTCTTTCATTTTACAAGCTAAGTTCCAGTCTCACTGTCTTAGCTGTTGGGTTTATCTATGTCATACTCCACATAGTAATACCTGCAACTCTGGCATCATATATTTTATCAATATTTTATTAAGATTTCACAAGAATGAGAGGTTCTGGAAACATGTGTTGCTTAAAAACACATATGCCCAGTCTTGTATTTTCCTACAGATGTAGTACTTTTCAATTAAAGAGAGAAACTGTCAATGAGAACTTCTTTATGAATATGTCTTCTTTTCCTGCCCTATTTTTTTTATGCTTTTGCTTTGCTAAATGAAGAACTCAATTGAAATCTGATTTTTAACTGACATCCCTCAGTGGCAAATTACTCTCAGTATACAAGAACAAAGGAAAAATTCCTGAAACAAAACAAGAGAGTTTTTACCTTGTATTCTTGTTTTCTTGTTTGCAGATGGTGATTCTTCATCATTTACCCACAATATTTGAGATCCACAAGTCTATATGGAAGAATTATATTCATACAAGTGCATGCTCTTGGACATTGCAGCTGAATGCTGCATTCTGTTCATAATAAAATCTCTTAACCTAATTAATTAGTTACCTTGGACTATGACTTATCTTATTTTCAGTTCCAGTATCAACCTAGGAGAAACTCAGTCACTTAGCTGTGCTCTTGTTTATCTATCCTGAACTCCCAGTCATGATGCAAAAGCAAGAACTTCCAAAAAAGAATTGTATTGACCTTTGTTCCTTTGGAAAAACAAATCTCAAAGCCCTTCCACAATTCCCTGCCATTTCTTACCTCACGTGTTCCTTTCAGATGTTCCATTGCATCACTGTGACAGAAGCTATCATGTCCTAAAACCCACCTCATGCAGCGGTGGCATCAGCTCATCAAAATCCCAGAGCGGGACTATTCTTCTTTGAAAGCCAACCAGCAATTCGGGCTGCTGCAACAAGAGGAAGGAGAAGTGATGTATAGCCTATACTTAACTTCAGGAACTTAGACACCACTGTGATGAAAAAGGAAGTAGTGGCTAATGGCTTTAGCTTCCAGCCTTGTGATATCACTGGAACCACACTTTCTGTTGTTTCACCCTGGATATCTCTGTAATTCTGTGAAGCCCATTCTAGCATCTGGCGTGACAAAAGATGAAGCCCCTCATGTGGTTGACCATCTTGGGTCTTGGTTTTGATGTGCACCTCAGCTGGGTCTGGGAAGGGTGAGGGTGCTGCCAGTGGGCATGTCAGCTCAGTGGTGGTGGGGAAAGGGACATGCTGCACTTTGAAGGGTAACTCTATGTTTTGTAAACATTGTGAAACGTGTCCCAGGGTAAGTGATACACATAAAGAATAAGTTATGACATGACTTTAGTTGTATAATACTTATTCTCTACCCTACACATCCTACTTTCTCACTTGTTCCGATTAAGAAAAGCAACATTACACTCTTGGGCAATGATTCCTAAACACTTTCTTAAGGACCAGGAATGATGTCTGTAAGATACTTCTCAGTCACAGTTGCCACATGCATTTAAGGAGTAATTCAAAGACAATAGATTCCCTCTTAGTACTGCTCCTTCCCAAACTCTGCTTCAGCTTCCCATGGCTGGCTGTGAATGAAACCCTGCATTGAAGTGAGATCCAGTTATAGAAAGTACCTGGAAGAAAAGCTAATCTTGTGGAGTACAGACTTTTTTGGTTTTGAATTTCCTTGAGATTGATGTGGCTGTATGTGTGTGTATGCGTGGGCTCAGAGGGGTGATGTGCACCCTCTCTGGCTCTAACCCTGGTCCCAGAGCACCTGCCAGCAGGGGGGCAGCTCTGCAGGTGACAGAGAAAGAGGAGCAACCACCTCTGCAAAGAATAGCTGTGGTGGAGCTCAGCTTTGCAGCAGCTAAGACCTTCTGAGGCTCTGCCCTTTGATTAAAGATGCTAATCCCAGAGCAGTTTATATGCATATGTGTGTGTGTATGTATGTATGTATGTATATATACACAGATAAAAAAAAACAAACCCTTCAGCTTTTTTAAAAAAAAAAGTAATTTTTTATGTCATGGACCACAGCAAGGATTCTTCAAACAACCCCAGTTTCATTTATTTTTGTTAACAGCATACCAAAACCAGTTAATAAAACTCACAGAAAGAAAGAACGTGGCTCAAGTATTGAAAGGAGAAAAAAAAACCAAACCTCAAGAAACAGAACATTTGAGGCATGCTAAATATATGACTAGCTCTAAAGAAAAAGGAACCTAAGAGCACAAAAGAAATGTATTTTCTCAAAGTGGTGTTCTATTCTCAGGAACAAACAAATTGACTTAACATTAATCTCAAATGTCTATATTCTCTCTAGGCATTATGTTTTGTCTTCATTTTAGATGACAAAATAGCTCATGCTAACTATTTAGTATGAGATATTTTATATGCATCCGTATGCATATGCATTAAATGAAAGTATATTCAGGAAACAGCTTCATGTAATTTTGCAATGATGCAGAAGACACACGCCTATATTGCATATCCAGACACATTCCTTCATCTCACTGCCGTAAAGCCACTGCATTAGTTGCCAGCATCTGTTTGTCGTTTCTACAAGTAAACAGTTATCTCCTTTAGTATAAATCCATAGTTGATCTTTATTTGTTGATTATGAAAGTGGTTTGGGTTATTTTTAATTTGTGTGATTTTGTGTGACAGTGTTGTGTAGGAATGGCTATACTGGAGAATTGCATTACGTTTCAGATTTGTTGCTGCATGTGATCCAGCTGTTAATGTAAATAATTTTTGAATTATCAGTGTAGAGGACTTCGTAACATTTTTCATCACTAAAGCTTTTCCTTCAGGCTAATTCTTAACTTACTGGAGAAGCTTTGAAGGCTTGCAATACCTAAAGCCAATGTTGCCTGCATGTTTTATTCATGAGAAGGTGTTTGCTTGCCCTCAAGTTAATGACCAGAGTGCAATCTAACTTCACCTTGGTCACTTTAATACAGACTATGAGCACACTGCTTGGTCTGTAATACAGGATTCATACCTTATTTTAGTATGTGAAAAGTAGCATCAGCAAGCTTGGAGTATAAGTGAGGCCTGGGAGGCTTTGAGAGCGTTGAAGAGATTTCTCAAGAGGATTTTAGCAATTTTGAGAAAATTAAAATTTTGATACTGAACTGGAATCGGCATGTTAAGTCCAAAGAATCTAACAAGGAGAGGTCTCCAGCCTTTGTATACATTAAATGCAATTTTCTCAACTTTAAAAAAAGTTAAAGGAACTACATCTTAATGGCAATCATTACTGAAGACAGTACCCAGAGGCCTTCCACCTACTGTTACCAAGCCAAGGCTCATGTCCAGCAGCATCTTCTCCATTACAACGTTCTCTCAGCACCACAATCTTGAAGGAAATCAGTGGGGATTAGAATTGGCGCTTTAGTGACCTTACGGAAAATCTATTACCACAGAATTTAAAGCTGTCCCATGCTCACCAACCTGACTGTGTTGTCGCTGTCCCACAGTAACCTGACCTGGGAGCCATCCTGCTTACCCATACCTCTATAGCACCGTTACCTGTGTCACGGTGCCTCAATGAGACTTTTCCATTTGAAGCTTGCTTTGGAACACCTCCTGTTCAAATGCATCCTTAACAAAGCAGACTAAATTTAATTCTGACTCCCCCAAAATACCTGCTGCCTACTTTCAGAAACTGCTAGAGCTGTGAGCACATCCCTTTTGCGTCTGATTTCTTCACACAGGTGATAGCCTCCAGAGAGCTTGTACAGAGTTCATCTGCTCTGGAGAAGCAGGATTTATCTTTCAATTACCAGAAGCAAATCTACTTGCCGTATCGAAACCTTTCTCAACACTTATCGTCTCTAAAATCATTGTAGTTAGAGGAAGTTGTCATTGAAGTCATTATACATTAAAAGGTGTTTTCAAAGAGCAAAACAAAGCACACATAAACTTCTATTTACCCTTAAAAAGTTAAATGTCCTTGATCTTGGTCCAAAGTTTATTAGGAAATCTGACATGCCTGTCTTCAAGGAATTCAATAACCTCACAGATCTATCCCAAAGAAAATAAAATGTTCCTGCAAAAAAAGGAAACTGTATTTTTCTTAATTATATGAGAAAAAAGGCAACTTGGCGGATAACCTTTACAGCTATAAGTAGAAAACCAAGTCACACGCATCACTAACATGTTCTGATAGTGAAAAAGGGCAAATGTACTATTCAGAAAAATCAGCATTGTAAATCATATCGTAAAGTCTTGAATTTGGGCTTTAAAATATTTTCTTCATTTGTGCAAATCAGTTTCAAGATCTTAAGGGTACGGCTTGTTTGAACTTGTCTTCAAACGTCCTTGGTGAGACTTTCAATGACACTGAATGAATCTTTTCACTTAATCTGTAATATTTACATATCTCTTAACAAATTAGACTTCACCAGTTATTTTGCATTTAAAGCATTACATAACTTTGAGGCATTAGGCCTCAGCTATAAAAAACAATACTTTTTGATGGCATGTTTGGAACAGAACCTCCTGTTTATCAAAAACATTCCTGAAGTAAAGGTTTTAAATATAAACTTGAATGAGATTTCTCCGTCAGTAACATTTAAACTTAGAAGTTCTTCCCTTCAAAAATTAGGCTTCAGGGAGAACTATCTTGTTATTGTATGTGGAAATGGAGACATGTATTATATAAGATTGTTTAAGCACCTCAAATATCTGACACATTTTAACTTTTCTTATAATGGACTTTTATATATCCCTCTGACAGCATTTGAAAATCTGCGAAGGAGCTTAAGTGAACTGTATCTCAATAACAACTGACTACACACTCTCATCTGGGAAAAACTTAGCTACTTTAAATCCACGAAGCTGCTTGGTTTAAGTCAGAACCGATTACAGATGGCTATACAGTTAAAGACTACTATACAATTACACACAGCTGCTTCAGGCACTGATTTTGAGCAAAATTGCTAAAATGTCTATTGAGTTAATGAATGGGGTTGCACTCCACTATATCTAGAGTTGATTTGTAACCAACTGCAAGTCTTAGACAAGACACCGTTCCTATTGGAAACTATACACATTCCTCTAAATCAAAAGGGGGACAAGTGGGTCTGTCTTTGCTCAGAGGGAAGAGACTGGGAGCTGACTATGGCCACAGCGAGCAGCTGGGCACAGCATGTCTGGGTGGCAGAAAGGCAGTGTTTGCACCCACAAGAAACGTATGAAAGGTGGTGTGGTTGTGGCCCTGTGGCAGCTGCCAGAGGTGCCCCTGGTCAGGAGGGAGTTATTAAAACATTTTTAATTGGCCCCTCTCAATCCTACAGACTGTTATTAAAAAAATCCCAACCCAGAAATCTCATAAATTTCCATTTTGTTGAAGTTTTATGCTGCCATTTTCGGACACATGCCTGTTGGGCTGCTGTATGCAGCATAGCCACCATAGTCATCTTGCCTCGTTCCAGCACCTACTTTAGAAGAAGAAGACATGCCTTTTGGAAGTGCTGTTTTGTCTCCACCAGTTGCAGAGGGACTCGTGAAAAGGTCAAATGTAGGCATCTGTGTTTTACCAAATGAATCAGCGGTATACTTTATCTCTTACATGGGCACCTCAGGCTAACTGCTAAGCTTGTTCACAGCCCACAGCTGGCAAACATCTGTAATGTAAATCTTCAGCCAAGCCGACTATGTAGAGCCTTCTGGTGAGTGTCCCAAACACAGAGAGTGCATGTGCCATCCAAGTAATACTTCTGGGGTGGGTCAGGCTTACTGCTCATGGGCTGATCGGCTATTGAGGTTTTCTGCGGGAAATCTGGTGTTTCCCAGTGATGGAGCTGTTGCACAGTTGTGACATGCATGTTGTACACGTGTGCCATAGGTTTGGCTGGCTGCCCTGCACCACTTCATATGTGTATCCGAGACTGGCTGGCTAGGGATAGTGTACACCCAGAACATCCACACAGCTATCGAAAATTTTTGGGGTCCATATATTTAAAACTGAGGAGGAAGACCAAAGAAAGCAAGCCTACTTGACTGATAACCTTACTTCTTTCCAGCAGTGAGATCCCTCCCCCACTTATGGCCAGCCTCTGCCTTCCCCACACTGTGCTGGGACATGCCCACAAAGAGCAGTTCTCCATTCCTGAGATCAGCCTTTCTGCAGCCAGTTCCTCTCCGCTGGCTGCAAGTGGAGATGGAAATAGCTCTTCAGTCAGGGTAGTTACCCTGTGGGTAAGAGCCTGTAGCAATGAGCTTGGGACAGACATTGGGACTGATGCAGAGCAGTTCTGCATGCAGTATTCCTCTTTAACAATCACAGGTTTAAGCTCTTTAAAATTCAAAATTATCTCTTCACCATTGCAGACCAGTCATGTGCCACTACACTTGTTTTCAATTTATCTTCTTTCTCCTCTCTCCAACACTACAAAATTGTAAAATAACTGGTTCCTGTTTCTTAGTTTTTGATTCCATCTTCCCTTTAATCTTTCTTTCACTTCCCAATTCAGACAGCATCCAATGACATAATCTTAAAAAACCTTGTCCCCTTATTTATTCTGCAGGTAGCTTGATACTGTGCATGTTTTAATTAATGTATTTGGTTTGGTGTCTAGGACAGCTAAAGAAGGAGATTTTTACATTAACTGCTTGTCATCAGACATTTTGATACATTGGAAAAGATTTAATGAAAGCAGATTTTATATATTTTACAGTGACATAGAAATCAAATTCTTGCACATGGTTTCCACGAACATGATGTTTACTGCAGGGACATGGGATAGTTTTTCAGTCAGCCTGCTCCAGTTAGTGAGGTTTCCCCGTTTTTGTGAGTAAGTGGCATTCCTTTTCAAGCAAGTTGGAATATTTCACTTTTGGTTTAGGTAATTTTTTAAAGATGTAGTGTTCTTTTAAAGATACGAACAGAACAATTCTATTAAAGTTTAAAAATAATATTTTTTCTTTTTGTATTGGACAGACACTATCAAAATCAGGAGGACTAGTATTCAATTTCCCATTCATTGCTGCTAACGCTTCCACCCTTTTTTTTCAATGCCATGAGGGAACAATTCAAGTTGCAGGAACAGAGATAGCAAAGGGCAGCAAAGGAGTGTGCAACATTAATCTAAACTGAATCCTAATGAAGTTAATGGTAATTTCTCCATGACTACAGTGGCTTTGAATCTTGTCCTGAGGGGCAGCTTTATAAAGTAATGTAGGTGCCAGCATTTTTGTAAATCCCACTTGATACCTATCTGCATGTTTAGACAGATGAATAGTAGTGAATTTCTGCACTATCAGATATCCTTATGTCTCAGACAAGGTCAGATGCGTCCACTACTGCAGTCTGTGTTACGCCTTGTTGAAGCTGCTGGGCATCACCACTTTATTTAAAGAGATTATGAGAAGTCATTAAGCTCTTCCCTGAAAGTCAGCAGGTAAACGGTACTCTCCAACCACCCATCACTGATTTCTACAAGAAAGGCAAAGGCAGCTTAGGAATTTCAAACTACTTGGAAATAGGTGCTTTGCTGAGTATAGTCCTAAGCAGGTAGGTGTCTCTGCATGTGTGAGTGCATGATGGGGAGGGGGAGAGCTGAGCGATGTGAGACAGCTCATAGGAGAAAGCTGCAAAGGCAGCAAGGGCAGTATTGTGGGATGAGGAAGGAGCCAGCAAGAGTCTTTGCAGGTCCTGGCCAAGAGGACGCTTATGCTGAGAAAAGGAAAACATCTATAGTGGCTGGGACCATCTTTGTTGCAGCCAAGAACACAAGACCTTGTCCATTCTTATGAATAAAAGCTTGCAGAACAATCAGAATAAGAAAATGCCTGACTCAAACATTATCTCGTTATCTGTAGTAATCTACAAAAATTGAATTTCTGGCTAGTTGTTTGGATTAAGAGGAATTACATGCATTTGACCAATGTAGTGTCTGGTAAAGGGTTTATTTGTCCAGTCAGTTCCTTTTCGAGCAGCTGGTGTGGCTTCAACTGCAATACAGTTACAGTACACTTCCTTCCTTTTTCTTTTCTGAATAACTTTGGAGATCAGTTGTTGCTATCTTCTTTGAGTCTTCATGTTCCTTATACAGTTAGTCTGTCTAATTTCCAGACCTTTTCTGAAGCATTTGCTTTCAAGGTCATTTAGACACTTGCTTCTGTCTTTGGTGTGTTTTCAACATGTGCATTTGAACAGGAGACATGTAAGCAGTCCCTATTCTGACAACCACTCTTTGATCTGCAGCATGGTCTTCGTGAAAGCTCCATGGCTGTATCCTGACTGCACTGGGGGAAAAAAGGTTTGGCTATACACAACATCTGCAAACCACTGGGTTCCCACTGTGAGGAAATCCAGAACTGCAGCCAGACATGGAGGATCGGTGCCCTCCACTGGGCATGCCTGCCCCTGGCTATAGGTAGGGACAACCTGGGACACATACGGTCTGGGTTATTGGTGATGAAAATTTGTTTGAGCTGCTAAAGGCCAGGCACCACTTTGATACTCGATGACAGTCTTTTCTTCAGGCGGCCGCCCTGGGTTGGTATCCTCCTGTGAGTTAAAGTTGACTCACTCCTTGCATGACATTGCCTCCTACTGCAATACTTACAGTGTGAGCGGCTCAGTAGGTCCATTTTTGGAGGACGTTTTCCCTCGCTGATCAGTATCTTTGTCTATTTTTGTGGGGAGGGACTGTTAAGGCTTTTGTCTGTACTGTATTTAGAAGGCTTGAGCTAACAGTATAATTTTAATATTCTGGTACAGTGCTTTTCTGTTTTGCTATGCCTGCTTCATATCATTTTAACCTTTTTTTTTTGTAATAAAGTCAATGTCTGACAAAGGGATTTTGAATGAATAAGTCTGTGTTTGACAGGCAAGTTTGATTAACCTATTTGTGCAAGTTCCCATTTACCTTAACTGTTCAAGCAGAACCTTGGCATAAAACTTTGATGAGGTTCATGATTTTTGTTGGCATGCAATAGACCTTCAAGATGTTCCAGAGTGAATTGCGCTGGCAGCTGTCAAATGCTTCCATAAGCCCAGATAAATCTAAGTCTGTAAATAATTTTCAAAATCTCTAATTGAACTAGGCTCCACAATTTCTGGATTTAAAACCTGCTGTCAGTTTTTTCTACATTTAAAACCTGCCCTATTTAAGGGCATGTGATGACTGCACTGGTGGGAGCACCTGTTCAAGTTTCATCCCATAGTTCATGTCCATGAAACCCAGAGTCATCTATAAATTGCAGATGCGTGGATCACATGGAATTACAGGCATTTCCTGCGTTACACTGGCACATACCTTTCCCAAGCCAAATGATGAGTACTTATCAGTATAGGAAACAGAAGACAAGCTCAGAAATCTTATTTAATGACATCCTATGTTGTAGCAGGATTTGCAATACTAACCCAAACCAGAAAAAAATACAAAAATAAGCTCAAGATAAAAATCTCCTACATTCCTTTTTATCTTCTGCTTGGCTAGAGCACTGCTGCTGAGACACTCCTGTTGCCATAAACCTACCCCTCACACCCTGAGCAAACACTGAAAAGCAGTTCCTTACCCCATTTTCATCAAACTGGAGCTCATCTTCAAACCTGTGTGACGACATCAATAAAGCAGAATATTTTTTAATAGTATGAAAATCCTATCCTATGCCCACAGAAGGCAGATAAGCGCTAACATTCCTCCCATCAGAACGCAAATTTGGCAGAGCTGCTTTGAGTGCCTGCTTCAGTTTACAGTCAGAAGAGTGACTTCCCTTGCGTTGTCTGAACTGAAAAGGTACAGGAGTGAGCCTGGTTACTACAGCAGCTGAGTATTTGGTTAAGTGTTCAAAATACTTGTCTGCACATCAGGTTTCTGAACCCTGTTCAATAAGCTAGGAGATGTTGAAGATAAAAATTGAAATGAGTGAAAACATGTTGTTGTGACAATTTTGAAATGAAACTTCCTAATTTTTCATTGCCATCCACACGGAGGCTGGAGTTGCCAAGTGCCGCTTACAAACCACCCCAGGAGGTACTTGCGCAGAACAACACTTCCTCCTTAAGCGAGGTCTGTAGCTGTCAGATGGGAAGGATGCTGCTGCTAGAAATAATGTGAAATAATGTGAAATATGCAACTACTTAACTACTCACCTAAAATGCAGTCAAAGTGCACCGAGTGAATAGAAGCAAAGAGACCAAAACGTGACACTGCTGAAATTCTGGCTCTCCAGTAGCCTGAGAGGAGTCCGACACAGAAATGATCTGTCCAGCTGAGACAAAGTGTCTCAGTGCACAAGGTTTCCTTCATTCAAAATCTGAGGTGCTAGAGATGCGTTTGGGAGTGGGAAGAGATTATTTTGGATCTCTCTTCTGAATTTGGTGCTTACATCACAGCTGCAGTTTAAGTGCCCAAGACCTAGCTCTTGGATTTTACTCAGTATGCTGCTCCCTCTGAAATGTAAATTTACGCGCGTCAGTACTTTTAAGGATTGAGCCCAAAGAGTGCTCCTCTAAATCACCTCTGAGATTCCTCTGCTTTAGAACGGAGCCAGTAAAGTCATGTATGTGTGCAACAGAGTCTTACGTCTGTGGTTAATTGAATAATAACCACAGTGAGTTGCAGTCTGTAAGCTTATGCAGCCTTTTTATGCTATGGGCACCCAATGCATCAAAAGACGCACTAAGGAGTAGGAGCATGCAGTGAGTGACAAAATTGTCTGACTTTGTCATGGTTTTACACTGTATTTTCTGAGCAGTTTACCATAATATTCATCCCTGACAGGACTTCCCCCAGTTTAAAGCCAAACTGTCTCTTCTTGCAACGAGTCAATAAAGGCTGATACCAGAGCCAGCGTGGCCACTGGGTCACCCTGGGCAGGTGGCACTAAACCATGGCCTGATGCTACTGGTACTGCCTGGCCCAGGTGGGGAGCTGTGCCAGCTGCCCCTCTTATCCCCCTGGGCTGCCTGTGGGCAGGCTGCCTGCGCCTCTGCCCCTCCTATCGAAACACCACCCAGGGAAGGACACCACCGTCAGCAGCAGCTCAAGGGATCTATGTCTATGTTCCAACAGCGCTCAAGGGATCTATGTCTATGTTCCAACAGTGTGCTCAGTGACGCCAGGAATTCAAGACATTACAAAGCCCAGTGGTGACCACACCTACTGTGAATTTTACTGCTGGGTGAGTGTCATCAGCATCAGCCCTGGGGATATATTTAGAAAAGCCTTCATCTTAACGAGAAAACGGGTGAGGACAACTTCTGCTACTGAGTCCTGTGCAAGACTAGGTTAAGAAGTCACCCCGTAAATTTGGTGGTAGTGAAAAGAATAAGAACTGTGTGTGGTTTTCAGTGGTTCAATGAGACAGCTTTGTACTTAGAATGAATGTTGATCTTCTGTTTTTCTGAGTTTTATACATATATGTCACCTATCCTAGAGACCATCCTGGCAACAGAACACTTCTACTCATCTCTTTTGACACATTAAATGCATTTTTTTGCTGGGTCTTGCAGGATTCTGAGTGGAAATTATATTCTTCCACTAGTTCATTCTTGCTGCTTAAGTATCTAGAACAACATTTTTATTAAAGCTTTTATTTAGTGCTCCTTTGGCTTTCTTTCTCTTTCCCTCTCTCCCCTCTGCCATTCATCCATATTAATTTATTTCCCAACTTTTACTATCAGCATTTGAAGAGTTTTAGGAGTCTAGGAGTTTATGTGCTCCCATCCTTTTTCCTATGCTTTTTGACATCACCTAGAGGAATTGCTTTCTATGTCTTTTCTGATAATTTTCTCTTTAAAATTTGGTCCTTAGAAGTTGTTTTAATAAACATATCTTATTCATTAATACTGAACCACCTCTCTTTTCAGAGTAAATCTTAAAAAAAAACCAGGTAACTGAAAAGTATATTATGATTCTAAAAACATGTAAGAATACAATTTTTTTTACATGAAGATATTTTAGCTGTGCTTACAAAGACTAATATTGTTTGAAACACTACTCAATTCACATATCTGTTAATGCAAAGAGCTGCAGTTTACGTTCCAAAAAAGTTCTAAACAAAGCTCAGTTCTCTATCTCTTTTACAAGATTAAAATATTTGAATTTTGGTGTTTTTGCTGGGTGTTATCCATTTTCAGTTAAATCCATCACTAAGACTTTTTAAACTTCTGACATCTGTGTGGACAAACCCAAGGACTCAGAATGTATCCTAGTACTTCAGAGGTTTCTAACCATGGTGTGAACAACTATCACAGAATCATTTCCCTCTGTTTCTGCTGAAGCACGTAACATGATGTAGAAGTCCCTTGGTGCACACAGTTCCAGGGGGCTTTGCACTTTCTTAAACGGGCTTTGCAGAAAATCCTAACAAGCTATTTCTGGCTAGTGTCCAGTGCAGCTAACTGCTCTACGATGTCCTTGAAAATAAAGGAATAAGGTCAAGCTGAATATATTCCTCTGGAGAGGATACCTACGTTACTTTCCTGCTTCAACAATTCATGTCCAGCAGATAGACGTCTTTCCTCAGATTAGACATGCTACATGCAGCTGAACATTTTTAGGGCAAGAAACCACAAATATGCCCATTTCTTGTCACAGGCTGTATCTACGGCAGCATATTTGTTTACACATGGAGTGAATGCAATTGGAAGCAACTCTCCCACTTGCTTGTCCTTGCTGTGCTTCAGTTCAACATATGGAATGGTCTTGAAAGACATCTAGTTTCCTCTCAGCTGAAACAAAGCTGGAAAACATTGTGCAGAAACATGGTTAATGGGCATTCAGTCTAAGGACTAGACTACAGCATCTCTCTAAAATAAACTTCTCTAAAATGCATATAATGTGGACAGTGGGTCCTCACCACCCACTGTTTTGCTCTCCAAATTATTCCTGTTGTGCCAGACTACATACCGATGTGACCTATCAGTCAGTATAAGCAATGTTAAATACTTCCCACAAAACCAGCCCAAGATAATATTCATTCCTTTAATGCAATCTTTTTAACCTTGGGAGGGAAAAACTTATTAAACTGGTAAACAATGAGAATCCCTGATATTTATAAAATAGCTAACAGTTTTTCTTGTGACCTTTTTATAAATGCATGCTTTGTGTAATTAAAAATGATCTAGAATGTGATTATTAGAACTATAGGACAGAATTATCATATTACTGCTGTTATTAATGGGCCATTCATCCAGCTGTTCTCTCTTGAGAAAACTTGTTCAGACTGTTTTTCCCTTGAAATAAAATGGCTGCATCCAATACTGTCTGTTTTGCTTGCCCTTCATGATCCTCATGGACATCATTCTATTACCCCAGAAAACTACCATGTACTGTAGAAGTAGAAATCATCAGTTCCTTCACAGTCTTTCACTGAAGCTTGAAGGTTTTAACAATAAATGGAAGTACATAATGCTGTCACTTTGATACTTGCCTATATTCATATCAAAGCAGTTTCTGATGACATCTTTCAGAAGTTCACAGATCTTAAAGAATAACCTTAACCATAGTATGTCAGGTCAATCCTATGCTATTCCTTTTTTTTTTTAACTTAACAGAATTAGGAAAATTATGTCTCAGTAGCAATCTGCACAAAGTACCCAAGGATTTTTCATCTCCTATTGCTGCACTAGAACTAAATGTCAGCAGTGCTGTTTGCACTATCCAGAGTTTGCTCTGGGAATTATATTTACAGGAGCTCTATATGAGCAAGAACCACTACTACAGCAATCCCCATGGAAAAAAATTTTGGTTCAGGAGATGGGGCTTCTGCAGGTCTCACCAATTCAACCAGTCTTTCCTCTTCAGCAGCTTTACCAGAGCATGTGTTCATCCGCTCTCCTCAGGAACAGAACTTTACCTTTGCTTAACTAAATAAAGAGCATTCATCGATGGGATTTAAATATACTGTTTAGTATGGAAGTTCTTGATCTAAGCAGGCATTATTTGAGGTGCTGTAATGCTCATTTTATATGTGAATCCTGCATGGGTAACACTTCCATCCAAACACTTGCTGGCTTTGCGAAAACCTTTAACAAATTAAGCATTTGAATTCTTACTAGCCTTTCTCTAACTGCTGTACCTGCCATCTGGCTTCACAGCATGCCCCAGTGAACTGGTTTATGCTTTACATTTAATTATTTAAGGAATGAAATATCTTTTGAAAAATTCTTGCAGAGTTTGACCTTTCCGTATCCAGTTATCTTTAAATTTTGAGAAAAAATATACTGACAGTATCTAAACCTCACACAATCTTTTTCTTCTCTAGTATCTTCAGAATGGTTAAATCTTCCATGTTATATTTTTGAAGACCTATCTGAACATCACTCAAAAGCTCTGTTTCCCTAAAAAAGTCAGGCATTTTTATTCTGGGATCAACTTTATGAAACAACCCAACTTCATTATCTTTTAAAGTGTTGATTATCTCACAGAAATTAATGTGCAAGATGTCACCTTTGTGACAAGATAAGACTAGCCTGTTAGAATTTCTTGGGGAAAATATCCATTTAAATTGTGGAAAGATGACTAGTTGAGCCTTTCATGCACTTGCTAGGACAAAACCATAGAGTATTATTTTATCTGCTCTCAGACCAAAGCATGCCTGAACTTGCAAAGCACTGGATCTCAGCTTCAAAAGCCTCACATTCATTAACTCAGATCAGTTTAAACTCAAATCAGTTAATAAGCTTTGGGGAAATTACCTGATTGAATTTGTCTACAAATTACGTTAGTCAGGCTTTGAATGGCACTGAATTCAATCTATGTGATTTCAAATATTTAAAACTGTCTATCAAACCGTATATTGGATTTTACTTGTAGTTTTGCATTACAAGAAATTAGAAATCTGGAAGTATTAGACTTGAGCCACAACAGGCAGGACTCACATCTCAGCTGGCATTTATGGAAAACCTCCCTCTCCTGAAGGTTCTCAGCTTGTGTTGGAACGCATTTTCTACGTGTGGAGACAACCATCCAAGCAGCAATCCTCCTGAGGAATCAGCGTTCAAAGGAAACCACTTGAAAGTTTTGTGGGGCAACAGATAGATAAGGGAAAAACATACATTTTTAAAGCATCTCAATAACTTAATACGTCTTGGTATAGCCCACATTAAACAGGTAACAATCCCCACTGATGCGTACTTACTGTGCTAGCTGTGAAAAGCAACAAAGTGAAAGGCTTTGACTTAACACCCTTCAGTGCATTTACTTGTGTGAAGCTGAATGAACAGAGTTTTGGCCTTATCGTGACTGCTGATGCTTCACCCGGAGACTCCTGGCTCACCGGATTAACAGGATTTCAGAGATTTTTGTTGGATGTGCTGTTGAAAAAGGCTGTCCTCAGTACCTTGATCATGCCAAGACAGTCAGTCAATCTGCAAGGCTTGAAAAGACATAGAGTGAAAAGGCAAACTGAGAAAATAATGAATTCATCAAATGGACACAGTCTGCTAACACCTTTGTACCACAGGCAGCAACCACAGACCACTATTCAGCTCCATATAACCATATAAAAAATAACCCTGTGGGGGTCCTACCTGGCAGACCATTGCACATGGAAGAGATGGCAATCCACGTGGCAGTTAACCTGAGCAGTGCAGGCTTGTGCTGTGCCATGCTGTACTATGTATATGACTGGGCCTTGAGGACTGTGCTGTGCCACCCACGCCCCTTGCTGTAGGATAAATGCAGCTGGCTAGTTGTAACTGAAAAGCCTGTAGGCAGCACCCACTTGTCACCAGCAATGATGCCACCAGCACGTCCTTGATTTTGTCTTGAAGCAAAGCAGCGTATTTTCATACAAACATCCTTTTGCACCACAGTAAAAATGATGAATAGAGCTGCTTTGCTTCTGAGAAAATCCTATAAAAAGTCTAAAGACAACAAGCTGGTGGACCTCACCACAGATGGGGAGTGCGGGCAGTGTGCCGTGCCATGGCCAGAGGTCTGTCTGATGCTGTATCATTTTGGGCTTCCCAGCATCAGAAGGAGCATAAGATGTTATAACTTGTTATCACTTTTTGTGGGTTATTAATAACATGGTTAACTTTCTTGAGAATGCTTGTGCCTTTCTTCCCGTGATCCAAAAAGAACCAACACCTCCTGGGGTGAAACAGACACTATGCTGGTCTGCAGAGATTCACATGATATCCTATGTACTGTTATTAGCATCATTGTAACAGCAATCACAAAACATTTATTTTACTGGGATGCTCGCTACACCTACCGCTCCTGTCCAGCGAAGTGCCTGGCTGCACGTCCATGGCCACACACAACACTCCCTACAGCACACACATTGCACAGGACACCCAAGAGGCAGCGGTGACCGAGCTTCACCACTCTTTGATCTGGCCTGGAGAAAAGGGGAAGAAGCCAGTTCTGCTGTGCCCAGAGGGAAGGTCCTGGGAGCTGGGCACAGCTTGTCCAGGCAGCAGAAAGGCAACGCTTGTCCCCGTGTTTGGGACAATGCAGCCAGCTGCTGCTTAAGAGAGATACAGGGAAAGGCATTACCTTAAGGTTCAAAGAAATTTCTACTTTTAGGAGTGTTTATTGCCTATGTGTAGGGTGTTTGTTTGCTCATTCTGAGTGACCCAGGAGTATTCTCTGTAAGCCTTTCTACCCTTTGCCTAAGTCATCTGTGCAATACAGATAACGAAAATTGCTTTGCAAATCATTTTGTATCTGTAAAGTGCTTTGAAATAATGAGATGAAAGATGCAGGGAGCCTCATCTTGCCAAGGGGCGATCTGTTGGGATCTCCCAGAACAGTACCCAGTCGATATTCAAGCTATTAAAATTATTGATGAGATATTGCTATTGATCATTTCAGGTGATTCTGCCCGTCTCGCATTGGCCGCAAGCAATGATTAGGACCATTTTCCCAGGTTTGCTCTCCCTGTGGGCCTTGGTATTCAGCCATGTCGGTTATGGCTTTGTCTGACTCTCTTCCTTGTGTGAAAATATCGTAGAAGTTGGCTGATCAGATACCCAGGCACAATAAAGTTAATTACTTCCAGCCCAGCTGAGGAGAATCCTCAAAGGTGCCTGGGTGCATAAGCCCCGAAAGACAATGATCTTTAAGGCAACAGCCAACTACGGGAGCTGAATTCACAGTCTTCAGCCAGGCTTCTCCAACAGGGCATGGGACAGAGAAAGGCACCTTATGCTAAGCAGTAGGAGATGTGCCTCGGGAGAGAGACATGTTTGCAGTTCTGCCCACCTCCTGTGATTTGTGCATCTAAACACCAGTCTTAGCAGGTGTTGCTGTGTTTATGTCTGTTGAGCTGAATACAACAGGGCCAGGATAGATGCCTGTCCTCATGCCAGTGGCAAAAACAATGAAAAAATATTTTCTTTTCTGATTAGAGGGTGGGATTACACATGGTTAGTGAATTGCACTTCAGAGTGATTTTTTTTTTCCTCCTTAGTTCTTGGTCTTTTTTCCCCTACTCAGGATCTGTTGCAAATCCTATGACTTGTGAATTTGTCCTTAAGTTAACAGTTGTATCTAGCAGAGTGGAAGAGACACTCAGAGGTTTCATTCAAATTCATTCTGAAATCTGGGTGTAGTGGGAACAGCTTGCCTCACGGAGGAGCAAATTGTTGCCCTGCTTATCGGGCAGGGAAGGAAACAAATATTCACTTTCCTTTGGTAGCAGAAAAACCTTGCACACACCCTACTGTCAGGGTGGTCCTGGAATATTGCATCCAGCCTTTGGATGCAGGGTATTTAAACCTCCGGAGGTTGGCCAGTATTCAAAGACTTGCAATTTTTTGAGTGATCTAAATACATTTCCTTCTGAAGCTTTCTTCTGAAGGCCAGAGTCTGCTTTCTTCTTACTGCTCTCCTGGGTCGCGTGTTGCTTAAGCATCTCCGTTCCTCGAATCCCACTGAAGCTATGACCTTCCCAGCTCTGCAGGTAACATGCCACAATCCCAGCAATGATGGGAACATCCCACTCTTTTCACTAAAAAAGCAAATATTATATGTCAGCAGAAATCATCCAGCTCCCAGAAGGTGAGATCCCTTTTTCTTGTTCATCCTTCCTTAGGTGTCTGTTAGTCTGCTGTTGCTCAGGTAAGCAGACAGAAAGCCCACAGATTGCCCTGTCTGACACTTCAGAGCTAAGCAGTCAACTTCTCATGCTCTAAAAGCCTGTCTGCTTCTTGTGCTCTCCCAGCTTATGTGTCTCTGTCCCTTTTATGAGGCTTTTATAAACATCTTAGTGAGCTGCATCCTCAGTGATGGACTCACTAATGTTACAGCTATTTTCAGAGTAAATGCTGTGAAAACAACTTCATAACATCAAACATAAGCATAAGCAATATAATTTCCCAAATGCCACCAACACTGAAACTGGAACAGGTTTCAGCCATTTAAGCATCTGGGCACTTTCTTTCTCTAAATAGCTTGTCCAAGGGAAGGAAAAGAAAGGAGCTGTTAAAGCTCTCGGAGGCTGGTGGGAATAAATTATAAAGCTGTAATTATGTACAAAGCGACAGGCTTTGTACATAAAAGAAATAAAATTTATTTATACTTTTATTTATATTTGTATTTATTTAATATTTAGTATGGGCATTTCAAAGTCATGCTTATCTTATTTGCTAGCTCTTCACTAGAAAATTGTCAGCATTGCATTGGAGAACAATATTTTAAATGATCAGTAAAGTTTCTAGAGGTGCCCATTTTTAAGACCTATGAGAACAATAGACGTAAATGTACATGTATGTAAGGAAAGCTTGGAGTTGGAGTTCATTGGACCTTACATATATGTACATAAATACTTTAGGTACTAAGCAGAGAAGCGTGGAGTTGTGTGGGCCCAAAGCTCAGATGGCTTCCTCTCCTTCGTGCTTTACCTCCTGAATGGGTCACCAGCTTTGTGATCTTCCCTGGTGTAACAGCTCATGGTGCTGCTATGTCCCACTTGGCCATATTTTCTCATTAGAACTAATATTCCTACACCAGGTAAGTACAGAAATGACTCTCAGTGTGGCTTCCAGTTACTCCAGGACAAACACTAGAAAAACACAGATCACTTCTGTCTACATGTTGGCCCCTCTGGGTCAGTTGATCAGTAGATGACAACTTCCAGTTTTGCCGCTATAATGCATATATCTTTTGCTAACTTTTATTGGAATGACATCTTTTATGGCAGAGAGATAAAGACGATGAATATTTTCATTTTTTAAAGAACATGCAATGCTGCCAAGAATTTGAGAAATCAGAGACTAAGTCTACTCTACCTTAACACTGATTTCTATTAACACATAGCTTTGTGTATGTGATGTTGGAATCCATCTCACAGCTCCTGACTGGAAAATCATTACTCTTCTGGAAAAAAAAATTTTATAAAAATGTATTCTTTTCAGTATTACACATGATGGGATTGCCTTATGAAGTCTCCCAGGTAACCCTCTCATGGTGAAAAACATAAGAACTTTCCAATATTTCTTAAAAGTATATTTGTTTAGACAACATTGTATTTTAATGAAATAGAGTGCTGCCGTTGAATATAGTAATCTCGCTTTACGAACATTTTTCATCTTTGTTTCAGACTATTTTAAAATTCAAATGCTTTTATTAAATATTGTGATATGTTTGTTACTGATGTTTCAAATGCAGTTTTATTACATTCTAGTTGCAGAGCACAATCTTCTCTGTGGTCACACCAGTTGAATATCATATCACTGCTTAATCACAATTTTAATGACTATCTTTTGATGTTAGTCCTTTCATCTCTTTCATCTCACATTCTTCCCCTTTTTTCTTCTTTGTATGTTTCGCTATCTGAATCTTGTCTGCAATATTTTAATAGCTTCTTTCTAACCATATGCATGTATTATTTTTTATAATAATGTTCTTAAACATTCCCTGTTTTTGGCTTTGTCTTTCCTTGTGAATATTATTGTGCTTCAAAATACTATTGTAGTTTGGAGACTGGTACATCTCTCTTTCCATGATACTTAATCTTCCATCCAGAAAACGGAAATGAAACAAAGCTGACCAGGGAAATAAAGAAGCTTGAATGCTGGTGCTACAAACCTTATCCGGCACATTCAATGAGAGCCTTTTTACTGTCTTCAGCTGGTTTTGGAACATTGTAATAGCAATACAAACACATTCCCATATGCAAACATATAGACATAACAAAAGTCTGATCAGTCTTTCAGAGAGATGAGAGATTTCTAGCATTTTCATCTTATTTAGCAATAAATCTTATTTCTATTTAGTAGTTTCCATTGTCTGTGCTGTTGGTATTTATTTAGAGAGGCATCTCATTTTTGTACAGTAGCAATGAAAACTCAGATCAACTCTGCAATCCTTGTGCTTCAAAGACCTTCCATGCATTCAAATTCAATTGCTAGCCTCTCTGTTTTAAATTGTTTGTATGGAATAGCAAAACCGAGGTACACAAATTTCTTAGAAAAATCTCAGTCCATGACTGCGTGTATTTATGATATGACTTTTTTAAAGCTAGTGCTAAGCACCAGTTAACAGCAAAATCAAATTCTCTTTTTTAAAGGAAATTTGAATGCCTCAGTCACAAGTCTGTTATGCATTGTACTTTGATATTTCCAAAATTCTGGCAGAGCCAAAGTATCCAAAATGCCATCCCTTAATGTTGTAATGAACAATCCCTCTGTCATTCTTGGTTGTAGTATGCATCACCTGAAAGGAGAGCTTGGAGATGCACCTAAACTGAAACTCTCAGACAACCATAAGAAAGTTTTAGAAGATTCTTTTCAGGGCCTGAATAAGCTGATGAAAATAAAGCTAGACAGGAACCACTATCCAAAGGCAATTGAAATGTCTCATGATTTATGCAAGAAAATCGTGGAAAGTGAAGATGAATCTTTTGCTAACTTAGCAAATCCTAGGGAATTGCTGGCTGATGAAAAACGTTTATGTAAAATACCAGCTGGGTTTCCATTTCCTTTAACCACTCTGAATTTGAGAAATAATTGCACATTTTCCGTCAGCAACATTTCTTTCAGCACTTGCACGGTGGCAGAACTCTACTTGGGCGAGAATCAGCTTGAGAATAATCCCTGCAAAAAAAACCCACCAAACCCTTCAAACACAAAACAACAACAACAAAAAAATCCCTACCCTTTGTCACACAGTGCTGCTTCTCCCACACCTCGCAACCATACCTCTCCACGAGGAGCCTCCTCGGAGGCTGAAGCAAAGAGTCCCCCCCTTGGGTCCCTGTGCCCGGGGACCAGGACCGGCCGCGCCGGGCAGGGCGGGGGCGGCCCGGGCGGCGGGAGCTGTCCGAGGTACCGCCCGGGAGCCGCCACCCAAAGCCCGCTCGCCGGTACCCGGGAAAGGGGTGGCATCGAAGCCTCCCTCCGGCTACTCCTCCCAGCTGGCTTTATGGCTAAAACCTGCTCCTCTTGAATTCAGCAACACGGCCTGGGGTGAGTTTTCACTCTGCTGTGCCATCGCTAGCTTCTTGACTTATCTTTTCATCACGGAAGAAAAGCGCAATCCCAGGTATATAAACACGTCTAACAACTCCTGTAACCTGCTTCCCTCCAGTAGCTGTATTTAAGAGGTCTGATGTTCAAGGACTTTATAATGAACAGCTAAAGCCCTTCAGATATCTTAAAAATCTTCCCACCTGCAGTTTTGGAGTCCTATTTATCAAGCAAGTTGATCTCAGTCTTTCACTAAGCTAAGTATAATTTCTTTGTCTGGCAGCAGAATATCACCTTTATCACAGGGTAGCAACAACAGCACTATTAGGAGGAAATCAGTCAAAACCAGATACAGACCTGGAGTAAATAATATGCCCTTGCCAGAAGATAAGCCCAGCAATGATACATCTTTGCTGAAAACTCAGTGCAATATTTTTGATAAATCCTTCAAAGTTCAAACAGTGCTTTTCTTCACTGACAAACAGAAATTTGAAGGTGTTTAGAGAACATCGTGTTTGAATTTGTCTTTTAATAGCATTACCCAAGCTCTGAATGGTACCAATTTTATCTTCCAACCTAATTTGAAATATTTAGATTTCTCCAATCATAAACTGGACTTAGTTTCTCATTATGCTTTTCATGAACCACCTACTTTAGAGGCATTGGATCGCAGTGAAAATAAGCAGTATTTTACTGTGGCAGGGATAATACATAAGCTGAGTTTTATCTATCCCTTTTTTTAGGACCTTGAAAGCAACAAAACAGGATTTAAGGAGGTCTGCCTCAAGTAGACCCATGAATAAGGCACATGAATAAGGAAGTACCAAGAGGACAGAATGATGGTGGAAGCTCTCACACTTTTTTGGAAATCACATGCGGATGTCTCTCTGAAGTGCTGTACACTAATGCCCACAGCATGGGGAGCAAAAGGAGGTCTGTGTGTAGTTGAAGGGCTACAACATCATCAGGATGATAGAGATGTGGGGTGACAGCTTATACAACTGGAATGCTGTGATCTTGGATATAGGCTTTTTGGGAAGGATAGGCCAGGATGGTGAGGTGGTGGAGTTACTCTGTATGTGAGAAATCATGATGAGGCAGCTGAAAGCAGGCAGGTCAACATGAGTGACAGTGTTTTGGGTATCTGCTACAGATCACTTGATCAGGAAGCAGCAACAGATGAGGACTTCTTCAGACAACTGGAAGGTGTCTCATGTTTGCATATCCTGGTCCTCATCAGGGACTTCAACCACCCTGATACCTGCTGAAGGCACAACACAGTAGGGCACAAGCAATCCAGATTGCTTCTGGACTACATTGATGACAACTTCCTGACACAGGTGATTGAGGAGCTGACAAGGGGAGGCACTCTTCTGGACCTTGTATTTACAAAAAAAGGAAGAACTAGTCAAGAATTTGAAGGCCAGGGGCAATGTTGCCTGCAGTCACCATGAGATGGTGGAGATCAGGATCCTTAATGGAATGAACAAAGCAAAAAGCAGGACCACAACCCTTGTCTTCAGAAGAAAAAAACTGAGGGTGAAACAGGTTGCCCAGAGAGGTTGTGGAGTCTCCATCCTTGGAGACATTCAAAACTCAACTGGACACAATCCTGAGCAACCTGCCTTAGCTGATCCTTTTCTGAGCAAAAGGGACTGGACTAGATGATCCCAGTGGTTCCTTCCAACCTCACCTACTCATCAAGTTTCCTGGCATTTCACACACACAACTTTCTAGGAAAGCTAGTGTTTGATGGCAACCATCTCAGATATTTATGGAAAGATGGAGATAACAGTTATGTAGACCAATTTTAAAACTTTTGTAGACTGGTGTATCTTGAAATACCCAACAAACAAACTTCATAATATTCCCTGACAGAAATTCCTTGATGGTCCACAGCATTTATCCAAACTACTTATAAACAACAATGAGCTACAATGCTTTTTGAAGGGAGAGCGCAGTCTTAAACCCTCAAATAAAGCATCTAAGCTGAAAAGTAAAATTATAGGTATAATAAATAATAAATGTCATAGAATGATAGTAATAATAATTCATATTATTAAAACATATGTATAATAATCTTGCCAACAGCATTCCCACCTTTCAGGTACTTTTGTTTCAACATAACAAGTTACCCCAGCTTGCTGATGGACTTTTTTGTGAGGCCAGCGGTGTAACTTATGTCTGTTTTTACAGCCACCTCCATCACATAAAGCAAAACCTTCCTGTCTGATAAGTTAAATTATTTACTGCAACTGAGCTTCAGAGGGAATCTTTCTGAATGTGCCTGTGCAATTCCTGATTTCTCAAAATGGCTGCATGTAAATATTAATGTGAGCATCCCATGACTGGTAACTGATCTATTCTATGCAATACCAGAACATTAGGCAGGTTAAAGTATAGTGAACACAGACCTATGTGCTTGGATGAGGTTTCAGCAATATGTTGCTTTTCCTCTTATTATTTTGACTGTTATAATAGCCCTGCCTGACACAGTCCTTGGCTTTGCATCCATGGCCACACAAAACACTCCCTACAACACATATATTGCATAGGACACCCAAGAGGCAGCAGGTACCAACAGGGTAAGCACCAAGCTTCAATTTGGCCTGGAGGAAAGGCGTTCCTGCCATGCCTGGAGGAAGGGGCCTGGGAGGAGGACAATGCTGAGGGCCTTTTCTGGCAGAGTCTAGAAACAGCAGGGCTCACAGAAAATAGCAGCTAATACAGCAGATTTTATACAGACTTCATTGAGTGATGGGACAGAAAAACCAGCCTTTGCCTTAGAAACTGCTTTATCAGCATGGAGAAATTACCTGAATTGTGAAGGTAGCTGTTATTCCATTGGAAAGTAGCATTTGTATTGAAAAGACTGCAGAAGTTCGGAAGAGTCAGAAACTATAAAGCTTTGACCTGATTTTATGACAAGCGTCATAATAGTGTGATAATAGATCGTATCCATAAATGTTATAATATACTGGTGATTTGGGGAAAAGTTTTCTGGACACTCTTCAGCAAAAAATAAATGTTATGGATTTACAAAGCTTAAATAGTTATGATATCACTTTCCAGTGGAATTCCTAAATGCCTTTTGTCTTTGTCTGTCATTCAATTAATTTGTTCTTCCTCTTTCATGATTCATTTTGAAATAATATTTTGCAGTTCAAATAGTTCCTTGTCCACCAAAGCACTCAGCCACCTCCTTGTCTTTCAGTACACTTTCCTGGCTAATGGAAACTGGATTTATATTTTTTCTTGTTTAATTCCCTGAAGGCACAAAAGCAGTGGTTGAAGTCCAGACTTTTCATGGCTCATATCACCAGCTAAGTATCATTTATTTGAAGTGATTGAAATAGAACTACTTAATAATAGACAAGAAACACAGAGGAAGCACACAAGGAGGCACTTAGGGGCTTCATCAACAGACGTGGGTTTGCTCCTTAGAATATTAATTGTGTTAGAGAAATACAACATTTCTCTCATAAGGGAGATGCTTCTGTCTTCCCCAAAGAAGATATTAATATTCCTAAAAATGATAACTTACAGAGTTCAAAGCTGAGTTTAAGAAAAGAAAAAAATAATTTCCATATAAAATCAACTTTTGTGCTTGCCTTCTTTGAACTTAGTGGAAAATCTGCCTGCAATTGCAAAGGCACAAGTAGATTAGCTGGGACAGTTATGGGTATGTGCTTTTGGAGACTATTTGAATTAAATAATACATATATCATAGGCTGCTGCTAAACTATTACACTTCCAGGGGGGGCTTTAGTTATGTACTAATTAGAATAATTAGCCCATTAATCTCTTTTTCACAAGTAGAAAATGCTCTCATGTGGCATTGTAAATGCTTACATTGGCTATGCTGGCTCCTCTACAGTCATAGAGAGACAAGCTTTTCCAAAATGGCCAGACCCTAATATTTGGGAGCATGACCATCTCCATTGACTATAAGGGGAGCCTGAGAATTTGAGCAGCTACCCTTGATCTTAAAACCAGTGAGTGTGAATATTCCTGTAGCCACCTCACTGCCTGCTTCAGCTCCTTACATTATATAAGGTGTTGTCCTTCCATCTCCATCATCTGTGGTTCATTCCCAAACTATTGATAAGGCAAGAGATTTTCAAAGTTTCCTACTTCTCAAAGGCTCCCTGGAAAATCTGAACCAGACTGCACAGAGAAAATTAAATTAAGATTAGAAAAGAAACAATGATAATTTTGAAAGTGATATAAAAGAAATTAAATATGGCACTAAGTCCACACTTCTCTCAGCTACATGGAATTAAAGCCATGCAATTGGGACTTGAATTTATGCAACGCTTGAAAAATTTGTTAGAAGAGGCAATTGAGTGGTTTTCCTGCTCTTTTGCTCCTTATAGTTGGAGCAGTGCAGAAACAGGCTTCTACCTTGCAAAAAAAAAAAAAAAAAAAAAGCATTATTCCCCCCAAAATATAGGGAATTTGTCAAATCTTGAAACTTTTTATAAACTGAAAAATCTGGAATGAAGTATCACAAGTTTTAATAAAATAATTTATCATTCAACTGCTTAATTTCAAATCCAGTCTTTACAAAACTTTTAGCAACCAAATGGATGAAAGATTTAAAAAAAAAAAAATCAGTTTGATGCCAGAATGTGAAATAATTTATTTTTGAAAATTTCAGACATGTCATGTCCACATCAAGGCTTTTTTCTAAACATTTTCAGTAAAAGGGTTTGTCAAAACTACAGCATTTTCACTACCTATTTTCACCATCCATTTAAATTTAACAAAAAGCCTGTTTCAACAAAGAAATCAACTCTTTGAGATTCAGGGAGTTTCCACAAGTAGTTTCATATTTATTTTCATTTCCTTGCTATTAAAGAGGTGGTAAAAATAGAGCAAGTATCGTTATTTACATACTTTTTCTATCTTTTGTTCTGGTGGTATTTAATGAAAGCTTGAGAAATCAGAAACTTTCTGACTAATGTTTGCTGTGAGGTGTCACTACTGGTAGCTGGTAGAAAGAGAACATTCCCCCGCAGTTATTGGTGCATTTGCAATCTGCAGAGAGATTGTTGAAGTTTACAGCCGAACGAGTTAAAACTAACGTGATTGCATACCTTTGGTTAACTATTGGCTAGAATGGAGCATTGAATTTGGGGTCCTTGAGCAGGATTTTCCCTGTGATGCCATTAGTTACAGTAGCCCACGCATCAGTAGTATGTTTACCTCAAAGTAGTTCATTCCCTTTTCAGCACGGACATCTTTCCTTTGGTAGACTTTCTGGAACAAGATGTTTCCACAGGCTTCTGTCACAAAATCCATGCTCCTGTGACTGGCAGAAAGTTCTTTCTGTGATTGATTCTTTTCATGTCTTATTTTTAATTACGGTTATAGGGCAGTTCAATAATGTATGCTACTTAATGTCTGCCTGTGACGCTTAAAAAACGTAAAATCTATTTCTATAAGCATCGCTAACAGCAACAAGGTAATGAAACAGGTAATGGAAAGTTCTACGCAGAGATAGGCATTTTCTGAACACGCCAGTACTGTCATTTTAGCCCTAAAAAAATGGAACTCTACTGCATATTCTTCAGTACCATCTGCTGGTTCAGTGCCATAACGTGCAGTTTTCTTATATATATTTCTGTTAAAAAGCCAAACAGACTTTCAGCTTTGCTTCTTAACAGCCTTTTTATGAACAGCAACTTGGGAAAAATTATGATTTTGAAACATGCAGAAGGAGTTTTCATGTACAAAACTGTGTGTTCATGATTTGTGGTCCTTAATGATAATATATTACTATTGATCTGTTCCTATTTTGTATTTACTGTCTTACCATGCTTTTAAAGACAGTGAGATTTACAAGGACGTTATTCTTGGTCCAGGCAACTTAAAAAATCATCTTCACGTCAGAGAAAAGTAAGTAAAATACAGATTTAGCAAATATCACTATGTCTGACTTGCCTTCCTCGTATTTTACTTGCCCTAGAAGCAGAGCTTCTCCCTCTTTGAGACGGTGTTTTGACTATCTATCTGCTTTGTGACTTCCACATCACTCCCTCAACTGCTCAGCAGAAGAAAAGGATTTCATATTAAAGGCCATCAAAAACCAGAAATACTCCACAACTATGTAGACTGCCAGGTTTACATTTTCAACATAAATCCTTTATCATCCTTTATCAGTGGCAAAAGCAAAACTGTGTAAAATACACCAATATGTTAAAAAAAATCCCTCAAATATACTAGCAACTGGTCAATTAACATTATTTTTACTTACATTTTACTTATGTTTTTAATGAAACAAACTCCCATCAGAACAAATTATAAAGTCAGTTAGGGGAAATTCCGTCTAGAAATGGCATAAAAGCTGACTAATTTCCTCACAGTATGGGCCAGAAATGCTACAAAGAAACCAAATTAGAAAGTGGTGGTTAAGCCTTCAAGTTTCTGAAAACGCCAAAATTAGAAATGGCTTTACAGTTTCAGCTTTGCTCATTGCCCCAGACGACATTCCTTCTAAGCCACAAGGTGCCATTACTTTTCCACACCTCCCAGTATCCTAGTTTCAGCTGGGATAGGGTTGATTTTCTTTCTAGTAACTGCTGTGTTTTGAATTTAGTATGAGAATAATGTTGATAACACATATGGGTTTAGTTGATGCTAAGTAATGATTACATCAGTCAAAGACTTTTCAGCTTCCCATGGAAGCTGAGAGGGAGCATAGACAGGACAAGTTGGCCAAAGAAATATTCCGTACCACAGATGTCATGCTCAGTGTATAAATGGAGGTTGGCCGGAGGGCAGGAATATGGTCGCTGCTTGGGAATGGGCTGGGCAACCGATCATCAGATGATGAGAACAACTTGTGTTGTGTCGCTTTATTTTATATATTCCTTTACTACTGCTACTACTACTACTACTACTATTATTATCTTCTGTTATTGTTCTATTTAACTGTCTTTATCTCAACCCATCATGTTTTTCCCTCTCCTTTCCTCCCTCTTCTCCCTACCCTATCATGGGGGAGGGGGTGGGGCGTGAGCAAGCGGCTGCATGGTCCTAATTGCTGGCTGGGATTAAATCACGACACCCAGGTTCAACCACCCCATTTCACCAAACACCATTACACCCCCTGGAAGCAGGTTCCTTTCCCATCCCCATCCTCAGGCTCACCCAAATTTTGTAACTCGCCCTTTTGGTGGGCAGGTTACACCCTGCGGCTCTGGCCTTCTTTCATGAGAAAGAGAAAAGGCACATATTCAAACGACATCAGTATTGTAAGCCAGGCAGCAAAGCTAGGGGACAGTGGAAAGCTATCACTATTTCTCAACTCAGGCAAAACAACAGAGCAAAATGCTTTTTGGAGATCAGTGGCCCTGCATTATGGACAGCTTGTCATGCCATGTTGGGACCACAAAAGGAAGACACTCTGTGTAGGACATGCAGCTGTTTTGGCTAAGCACACTCATAAGCTTTGCATGTACCTGCCAGACCATGGAGGTACCATGACCAGACCACCTGTTGGAAGACCTCTTCTGGATGATGGAAGAGTTTAAGGCAAGATTGTCATTCAGAGGGAAAAAAAGAAAGAAAAGGGAGGATTTTCAGGGAAATGTGCCTGAATTTTTGATTTGGAGGGTATTAGACAGAGCCATTTCATACTGGGAAGACAAAGTGATTTTTGCCCCACCTGCACGCGTAGCGGACTATGGAGCTGGGGAACTGGCCCAGCCTGGCAGAATCCCACATTTTGACAGCAGGTTGCTACCAGGGACTGCAGAACTGCCAGGAGAAGAAGGAGATGTTTATGGAAGTGTCTCAGCGCAGTACCCAATACCACAACATGTAAAAATTACGGAGCTCCTGCCTATGTAGCTGTGGGTTAGTAATGCTAGCTAGAAATGTCCTTATTTGAGATGTTACAAATCCTGAGCTAGCCAGCAGCCATTGTTGTCAACAAGAAGCTTGAGAGCAGAGGTAATAGATATTTGTGATGGGGTTATACAAGTGCTTTTCAACTTGTTGCCATAAGGAACATTCATAACAAAACCTCTTCTCATCAGAGCACAGGGCACAGCCTGCTTTGGGGCCCCTTAAGGAGAACATGCACCCAGACTTAACCCTCTGGAGCCGCTGGTGTTTCTGCCAGGGCATGGATGATGCCCTAAAAATGCAAGTGTGCCCGTCTCCCTGATGATGAGACGTGTTCCTGGAAAGGGCTATGAGCTAATCTCTGGTAGGTTTTAACAGTGGCAAATGCCATCTACAGGGGAGGCCACAGAATTCAAAGGCAGTGGCTCTGATTTGTACTGAAGGGTATGCCCATGACTGGTGGGTTACCTGTTCCCCTTCCAGTTAAAGAGCACCAGGGGTTATCCTGCCTTCCCACTACCACCTGTATATTGGCAGAACAGGGATGTGCTGGAAGTCCAGGGCCACTTGAAGGGAAAATTGAGGATTAAACACTGAATGGGGACTTACAAAGTACCGCCCAGCTTCACCACGGTGAGAGAGGAGGGAGGGAGGATCTGCCAATAAGGGGAATGGCTGCAGGATGGCTGCAGAGGGTGGCTTCTCTGTAGCCAATCTGAAAATCTGCTCGTGGCCCAGGGCAGGTAACAACAGCTGACTCCAGCGTGGATCCAGAAGCTGCCCAAAGCCTGCAGCTTTGCACCACAGTTACTGATCCTGAGGAGGATGCGTGTGAGCATGGGCTTGCATGGCCAACCAGGTGTGTGGGCACGTGGAGATGCTGGTGGGCACCTCCCACGGAGGGAGCATCTGTGGCCTCGCGGCAGCTCTGAAGTCAGGGAGAGGGCAGAAAATGCTGAGGCCAAACACGAACCAGTCTCTATGGGCATTGCAGACTTCTTTAGGGGCTGTAATATGGACAAAGTCAGTGATAGGCTTCAGGGTGATTCATCTGGCAAGCTTCAAATCCCTGCCAAAAGGGCGAGTGACAACAGAGATTCTTAACTAAAAGACTTTGCCTCATATATCTGCTTTAACCCTTTTCTTGGGAATGAATAGGTTTACCTGAAACTTTTTAAGTTCACAGCCACAAAGCTACTGTGTGTCTAGAAAATGCCAGCTGTGGGGTGCCACTTAGCGCAATTCAGGGTAACTGGAAAGAAAACCATACAGAGGATTGTTCCCGGCAGCCTTAACGTGCAGTGCTGCCCTTTCCAGCTGCAGTGCACATTTCTTGTGCCACGACAGCACCGTCCCTCTGAGCGCAAGCGGTTCCTTTCTCCCAGGTTATCCACCACCGGCTGTATCAACCAGTGTCTGCATAACTACTGCTGCTAGCCAGGGGACAGGCAGAGAAGGATGAGAAGAGCTTTTCTCATGAATGTGGGTACACAGGCATGTTGGCCAGCAGAGGACAGGAACGCGGGAAGCAGATGATGGTCACGATTGCCATCTAATGGCCAGAAATCAGAAAACAGAGACTAGGGAGAGATGATAAGGGCCGGCAAGGCAGTGATGAGGAAGGGTAAAGAGGTAAGGGACCCACTTCAGGAGTGCAGGCTTGGGGATGAGCCTCACTGACTGCTCCTGTTTCCAACTGGAAATTCGGGTTGTGGGATTAGCGTCGGGAAAATGGCAAAGAGCATTTAGATTTGACATGGAACTTTCTATTGAGCCCTGTGAATTACGTGAACAGCCAATCTGCGCTTATTGTATGGTTCCATATTCTTTACTGCAGTAATCGTTACAGAATATCTACATACTTTAGGGTATTCTTTAGAAAGTGAGAAGTGGAGAAGGGAAGAAGGCTTGTTCCCGTTTGTAAGGATGCTGCAGACAGTGAGCTTCCGAGGTTAAGTGTGAGCAACTCACCACAATTTGTGGTTCTTTCCCAAGACTCCCACCGTGTCACAAGCTGGGGAAGAGTTTTCACCTGCAGAGTGCAGTGTTTCCCTAAAAATATAGTAGTGTAAATCCAACTTCATCATAAAAGGCACTTTCCCATTCTGTGCAAAAGCTGTTTTTTACTAGAGACAGCCTGTAAAAACCAATTATATGATCTGAAAGAAGGTGCCCTTAATAATGATCATGCTAATCAGGGAAATTATGCTGTAAGGTTCATATATGCATGGCTGTAACAATCTAATTACAGTGACACTTTCTGGCAGCATATCTGTGTTTGACAAAGTGCATAAGTATTACATTTAGCATGTGAAAAGACAGTGAGACTAATCGTGTGCTTAAAGTCAAGCAAATTATTAAATACCTTTGTAGATCCCTGCCATAATTAATATCCAAATTACTGCTAGGATTATTTCCTTTTTTAAAAAAAAACCCTATTCTTTGTTAAAAAAAAAAAAAATCCTAATTATTTTGAAACATCTACTTCACTGGAGGAGTTTATTTTCACTGGTTTACCTGGATCACCAGCAGTTTGCCTCTATACATGTCTCAGATGTGTTATGTTAAGATTAATCTTTTTCTTTTTTTTTCTTTTTTAAATTTTTTTTTATTTAAGTTAAAATTAAAAAAAAGTTACATTTAAAGAATTTTGTTTTGGAAATAAATATTACCCACGAATTATGGCGTCTGTTCAAGAAACCCAGCATATAGTTCAAACATGCAGCCTAAAAACCTTGGGAGCAATCCTTCAGGCAAATGGAATGAGTAAATACTATCAAGCAAATGGAAGAACAACACGATTGGCCTCCACTATGGCAATGAATTCAACATCCACTTAACCTGTCATGATGTAATTTAGTAAGAATTCTGCTTGGAATAGATCTGTACTTTTGCACCTTGCAAATGCATGTACAACTGCCCCGCTTAAGAAATTAAGGTACAAAGAACATGGGCCACACTCACCAAACGATAAACCATTTTATTTTTGCTAACCCTCCATCCAAAGCAGAGCGGGGCTACATTTCTCAACGGTGTATCAAGCAGGGGATGTGCCTCCCTTAATTTTAGTGAGTAGATTGGGCTCCGGTTATAGTCAACAGTAAGAAACAGATACTTCCATAGAGGATTTATCTGATCAGCTGGAGCCACTTACCTTAGTCTTAGGGTCTTCGGCCTTTTCCCTTTATGGTGCATATTTCCCTTTATGGCTACATAGAGGGAGCTTGAAGTGACTAACTTTAGATGACTAACTATTTAAACAACTGGCAAAAAGAAAATAAATCCCAACATTATTTTTAAGAGCTTTTATTTCAGGAACTATTTGGCTTAATATGCATGACATCTCTAAGTTGAAAAAAAAAATAATAATTTAAACCCCTCCACTTCTGCACCTTGTATTTCCCTTTTGGTTTCTTTCCCAAAACAGTTTGGGGGAGCTGTAAATGGCAGCACAGCCACCCTCACTCAGCGCCTCAGCGTGACAAGGTCATGCAGAGGTGGTGAATGAATGTACGGCCAATCCAGCAGAGCGCTGCTGGCTGCTGCGATTCTGAAGGGGCCACGCAAACAGAGAAAATGAAAAGAAGTGAGACTTTTTGCTTAGAAATGGAAAGAAATAAAAGTATTTGTGTTTGGTATTTCATACCTTGGTATTTTTAAGTTTGTCACTATTTTTAAGCATCACTGTACTTTCAGATCCAGTCTGGTATTATTGTCAGAAAACTGAGAAGCGAGTGAGAACAGTTGTGCTGGCAACTATGTAAACAGAGTGACAGACATGCCAGAAATTTTTCTGTGGGCAGAGAAAGAATCTGGCAGGTATGCAAAAAAAAAAAGAAAATGGGACAGTTAGGAATGTGTGAGAGGGCTTGGAGAAGAAGGGGGATCAGGCAAAGTGGCATCCGTGAGAAAAGATAAACTGTTTTATTTTATTTTGCACTAAAATACACGCGTATATGCACATGAACACGCACACATACACTCACAAAACTGCATTGCATGGCGATAGTTTGTTATATTGAAACTTTTGGCTTTTGATGGGCTAAAGAACGTATATTGTGACCTCTAAAGTAAACTCAGGATTCACTTTTTTTCTCACGGAACTACAAGATGTAAAGAAGTTCCTTTCAGGAGAAGTAGATGTCCATTGATGCTGCAATAATTGTACAACCTGGGAATAAACACAACAATATCCTTTTTTTAAAAAAAATGCAGTTCTAAAGTTCACAGTGCCTTACAAAGCATCACCTAATATTGAAACAGGTGTGAGTGGACTGGGGTAAGATGGTGCCGTGGGAATCACTTACTGCCTTCACAAGATGGAATTTTCCCTGTAAGAATTAAACACCGTTGTCCAACACATTAATCTGGTGGGTTTTTTTGCTGCAGCAGGAACTGCCTGGATGACACCGCGGGGCAGGTGTGCTAATTTTAACTGCGACTTCCATCAGGATGTGGAGCCTTTCAAGGATCTCACCAGCAGCAGGCTCTTTGCCTGAGAGAGCAATTTCTCTCTACAGATGGACAGAGGATATGTTTAGGCATTTGCCTTCGTATTCTACCAGCACAGAGGGTTTAAGTATTTTGTAACGGAACAACTCATTTCCTCTTTCTTTCAAACACCTCATTCCCCGCGCTGCCAGATACACAGGAGAAAATGTATTGTCCTGTGAGAGGCTGTGAGTAAGCTTTAAAATATGGATTAGGGAAGAAAATTTGTAACCAAATATCTGTTGCGTCATCTGCCTTACTTATTGTCATCTGTTAACAAGACCCTTACTCAGACTGTGTACATTTCTGATCATTCCCTTATCCATACAATCATTATAATACGGAGTAAACAGGTTTGCGTGCTGGAGCATTTCGGGCCAGTCTTCCTCAGCAGCGGCTGCTCCTGCAGTTACTCAGCGCCCCGTGGTTGCTGCATGGCGGTGGCAGCCTCCGCGCTGCCTCGGCCAGGGGGACTCCGTGCCTCGGCTGAGCAGCAGAGCCACGACAGGCACCACAGAGAGCCTCCCCTCACAAAAAGAAGGCTGAAATTTGTTGCCACCTTTGGACCTCAGCGGTGCAATCTCCTTCCTGGTCTCAGTGATCCTTGACACACACTGTGAGTTCAGTCTCCATCCAAGCAGAGAGGCAAAGCCAATCCAGGTGATAGGACAAGAGGAAGTGGCTTCAATTTGCACCAGGGGAGGTTTAGATTGGATCTAAGGAAAAATTTCTTCACTGCAAGGGTTGTCAAGCATTGGAACAGGCTGCCCAGGGAAGTGGTTGAGTGCCCACCCCTGGAGGTATTTAAAAGATGGGTAGATGTGGTGCTGAGGGACATGGTTTAGTGTTAACTTGGCAGTGCTAGGTTAATAGTTGGACTTGATGATATTAAAGGTCTCTTCCAACCAATACAATTCTATGATTCTATGATTCTTTGACCCAACTCAGAGTGCTCCTTGTGCCTAAAAGTCACGGTCATTGCATCAACCCTAAGACTCATCCTTTGTCTTTGCTGAAAGACCCGCCTGGTGTCAGGGTGTTGGTGCGGTGGGACACAAGCCCCTCGCTGTGGCCAGCTGCCATGAGCAGAGTGAGTGAGGGGTGTTAGGAGTGACCAGCGGCTGCAGTCATGGAGGTGCGAGGGCTCGCGGAGGGGAGGGCAGGCAGGAGGTGTGGGGTTTGGCTGTGCGGCGGGCTCGGCTGTGCTGCCAACCAGCAGGAAAATACTTTGTTTATTCCAGACCTTAGCAACCGAGCCATAGAAAATGAACACACGATCCTGCTCCACTTCTGTGAGTGCTGCGGGTTTAGGCTAGATTGAGCTCAGAGATGAGATGTGACAGAAAAAGTATTTTTTAAAACCTTAAAAAATGGAACAGAACTTGCGTGGAAAGGCTCCATGGAAAATCCTGTGGGATAGCAGAGCTCTTAATGCAGAAAGGTCTGCTGTTCTTCCCTCTTTTTTTCATGCTAAAAGGAGAATTATCCTTATAATTCTTCAGTAGCAGAATTGTCAATATTCGTGGAGCCACTACTCCTCCTGAATGTCTGCAAAGGACCAGGTATAAGGCATAAAGAAGTATGTCCATTCAAGGATCGTTTCTGTTCAGAAACAATTTGTGGCTCATTTCACAAGAAAGGCTTCCATTAACATCACTGTGGCCTACACGGGAAGAGGATGTTTGGGGCAGGGGATCAACATTAGCTCCATTGATTTATTTGTGCAAATTGTACTCCTTTCCACTCAGTAATACAGCACAGACTGTGAGTCAGGCTTCCACCCGCTTCCTTCTGAGCGGCTGATAACTAAAACTATCAGATGATAACATGATCCTGCCTCCCTACTCTATCCAGAGCCCTTAGTGAGCCCAGTGATTTTCCTGGAAAATGCAGGAACAGGCAAGAGTCTTAAGATCCCTGTATAACCTGTTTCATGTGGGACCCTCCTCACTTAGCATATCCCAGGTCAAGTTATCATTTCTGTTAGTGTCTGCTTTAAAGGAAATGAAGTTCTCAAATATCTCTGAGAATCTGGGTAATTAAGTGGCTACTAAAGATGGGATTCATCTCACCTAGCATTAGCCATTTAAAAGTTAAGTGGCTACTGTAAGGTAGTCCTTTTATACTCTCCTATGGTCAATGGAATGGCAGGGAGAGGAAACTGGGGAGTGATTCATTTCCCTTATCCTAAACCTCTGTCCTTAGATGGGATGAATCACCCAAGAGATGCCGGTTGCGCTGATTGTGGGAAGAGCCTGGGCTACAGCTGCAGATTGACTTTAGGTAGGATGACTCACACCCTCTGTGATGCTTTCAACAGCAGTTAGGGCAATCAGAGAGGGTCCATTATTCCTGCAAGCGAGACTAAGGTTTCCAAGACACTTCTGCTTTTTTTGAAGACTGCATCCTCCAAGCTGCTAATAAAAATCCCCCTCTCAAAACACCTCTTACCTTGGTAGAGAATGATTGGTGATTCTTCCTTTTCGTGGATGAGTTTCATATGGGCTTCCCATCCTGGCTGTATTTCCTCAGTTTGCTTAGGAGAACATGACACAAGAGCGGTCTCAGGGGCCCTAGTGGAGTCAGGATATTTTACACCTATTGCTTTCCCCTTATCCAAAGAAAGAAATTGGATTGGCTTGAATCCCTGTTGGCGGTTCTTCATCATGACATTACCTTCTGGGTATTTAATTTTTTTTCTGAGGTTTGAGGTTAGGCTGTCAAGTCTATAATCCGGTGGTTTTCTGTATTCCACTATTTAAAAATGGTTATGGTCTTTGAACTTCACTGCTTTTCAGAAACCTCTCCTGTCTTTTCCACATTCTTTGAAGAACCCCCTATGCCTAAGTTATTACTTTGATTTGCTCCATAAATATTTTAAGTTAAATTTCATCAGAATGACTCAGCTTGAATACATTTATCTCAACCACACTGTCTAACCCAATCTTCCCTTAGCTTGAACTCCACTCCTGTCTTCATCTGCCTAAATTAATGTGATTAAGTCCTTGGCACTGTTGACCTTTTGGCACCCAAAGGCATAAAGTGTTTTCTGATTTATCTTAAAATTTCTTCGGGGGAGCTTAAGTTTTAGACACTCATATTTGCTCAGCAGTTTTTGTTTCGTTAACGTGGGTACTTATTGCTCTCACTCCCCATATTAAGGCAGATGGGCCTCACCAGCTGAACGAGGGAGTGGAGGGAATAAGACCAACAACCTTGTGAGAAAAATCCTAGAAGGTACAGCAATTATCTGGGAAATGGGAGATCCTGAGGTTTCAAGCCAGGCCCATTCTTGCCCCTTGTCCTAACCCTTGCATTCATGCTTGTGTGATGCTTCCATTCCGCCATGGCCTGGATGAGGGGTGCACATCAGGTTTAAGGTGTTCTCCTGGGATGTTAAAGTTTTAACCCCACAGGGGCTTAGTAGCTCCACCTACCCGGAGGTTGCCACATCTTTGGAAACCTCTGTGCAAAGAGGAGGCACCAGCACATGCTGCACCTCTGCTCTGCAAAGGGCCAGGGGACATCGTGAGTGGGGGACAGGGGTGCTCAGCATCCCCCTGAGCACCAGCAGAAGGGGTGGGGGAATGGACCACCTGTGGGAAACGCCTCTGGTCCCTCCATAGTCAAAACTAAGAAACATGAATACAAGCAGACTGCATCTTCCCCTGCAGGCTTCCCAAGCAGCCCATCGTCGGCTTCAGGACAAGTACGGCAGTGACACTGAGGCAGACTTATTTTTTTCCCCTGCTCTCTAGGCTGCGTACTCAAATGTTCAGTGAAGCATTGCCTATGTTGGGCATCTGAATTATGGCAGACTGGATTTCATCCATCTAATGCTGCTGATGTATTTGTAAAATCTCAGAGGAATATTGATATTAAGCAACCACAAGAGTACTTTAATACATCATTTGAAAAGTGGCAGATTTATATAAACTATTTAAGATGCTGAGAGAAAAATTATCCCAAATTCCCATTTATACCAAGTAATTTTACAGTGTCTCTTGAATTCTTGCCCAAAAAAAGGCTTGGGCCAAAAATTTGTGTCAGAAAATAATTAATCGATTCTCTGAGGGAGGCTGATCAGTCTCACTTTATACTTCATTCTTTCTCCATTACCAGCAACTCCTTTATCTTTCATTTCTTTCCTTTGCCCATTAATTGAAAACATACAGTAACTTTCTCTCCCCAAGGCAGTTTTGACTAGAAGTATCAAAAGTAGCCTCTGATCCCCTCATCTCAGCAGATATTGAATGCCCTCAGCACTCCTTATAGTCTGGTGATAATAGGGGGATGGCCACAAAACTGACCTATTCTGACACCAAACTGCAGGACAAAGGTGAATGCTAATGGAATACTAATTTAGATATTACCCGTAGCATATTTTCGCTTGTGCAAAAGAAATAATGGATGCTTTTAAGGTTTTAAATTCAAGGTGAGTTACTATGGACTCTGGGTGCAGATGGGCAACTACTCAGCATAATAAGCATAAATGACTTCTTATGCTGGCTGACTTTTCATGTTATCTTTCCCTGATTTCAAAAGGGGCTTTGGCTGTCAGAGAGAAGACTCACAGATTCAATGGCTGAAATAAAAAGAGCAGTCCCATATGTGACTTCTTTGTCTGTGGTTAGTTCCAGATATAAAAGGAAAAGGCTGAGCTCCAAAAAAATTGCCCAAAGCATTTCATGATGGCATAGGATAGCTCATTTTGAGCACTCCATTCATAAATGCATTAATACAACTCATGCGCAACTCCACGTGGCCTTGCCTCAGCAAAATAGCATCCCCTGCAAATACCCACTTCCCCAGTCTATATTTCATGGTGTTATTGCTTTTGTTTCTAATGGTGTTTTGTTTGTTAGTCATTATCATTAAAAGCATGATTTTAGTCCAGGTAAAAAGCAAATGCAGATGCATGCAAGGAGGGAGGACTGCTTCTTGAACTGCTCCTCGAGAGGAGAGGAGAGGAGAGGAGAGGAGAGGAGAGGAGAGGAGAGGAGAGGAGAGGAGAGGAGAGGAGAGGAGAGGAGAGGAGGCGAGACTTGCAGGTTTTGATAGTCTGCAGCAAGGAAGACCACTTGCTGCCTTGTCCCATCTCATTCAGGAGCTCTGTTCTGTTACACTCAGAAAAGGGAAACAATACACGGGAGTGTATGAGCAATACAATAGCAAACAATAAATCAGAAAACCTCAGCATGCAATTAAATGAATGACCAGTTTGCTCTCACCTGGGACAACTGCCTAAGCATTCAACAGCAATAATATCACTCTGACTAGACGAGTAAGTCCTGGGTGACACCGGAGCAGTGACTGAAGGGTGGTCACTGTGCTTCCCTCCGTTCTCTGCCTAGCAAACACAGGCACCACACAGAAAGAGAGCCAGTCTCGAAAGCCATAACAAATGTCTACCTGAAGGGAACCTGATTGGGCTGCACATGGTTACTCTCAAAAGAGGATAGGAAAAAGCATCCTGGTGAAGATTTCATAAAGCAAATGAATGACACAGAGAGAAAAAAAGAATAACTGGGGATATCTGTTTCTCACTTTGCCCTCTTGTAACAAAAGCGGATCTCCAGTGAGGCTGAAACTCCGTGCATCTGCAGTTGGTAAAAAGATTTCTTACAGAAGTGAAAATTAACTTTGGGAGCTCTTGTCACACGATATTGACTTGAAGTGCTTAGTAAGACTCACAAAAAAGGTTACGAAGCAAATGTGCAGTTATGTTCTTCTGTTCTCCTGAAGGAATATGAAGTCTCATGCTTCACTCCAAAGGACAGTGGGGTTCCCACATCAGTATGGATGTGGAAACATCCCTACAGTGGTCTTTGTATGGATCCTTGCAATTTTCCCATGTTGATCACTTACCATACTTCGACCTGAATATTTACCTCCAACCTGTTTCGCCCGCTGTTTCTAATCTATGGCACTATTTTTGCCTCACTACCCAAGTTCAGAGTCCCCATAAGAGTTCTCTCCCACAAGCTTTTTCTAAACATAAAGTAGTTACTGATTCTCTTTTATCCTCTGCTCTACTAGTTCTCATATTCTAATGTGTTAGGAAGCAACATCTTAATCTTTTCCAGAAGCAATGCTAACACATCACTGTTTTCTAAGCATATGTTAAAGCTCCAACTGTAATTACAGCTAATGAACCCATATAAACCTTCAACTAAATAAAATGTACACAGTGCTGTCTACCCACCAGAGTACTTGCCCAGCAGTTTGACTGTAATGAGATTGTGTGGATTCCTAGCAGACCTGCTTCTTCAGAGCTTTTGGGGTGACTTACTGACTTAGAATATTGCAAATTAAATTGATAATGAGTACCCCTCTCCCTAACTGCAGGCTCCCTGTCACTGGGTCCCTGATTCTCATCAAGAACAGGAAACCAAAAAGCCTCAGCATTTCCTTTTGGCTGATTCCCTTCACACTCCTTGATCTTCTTTCTCCCATTAGCAAAAAAAAAATCCACAAATGGTAGGGTTTCATCTTTGGCTTTGTTGTTTTTCATTTTTTTAAAAACTGAAAAAAATTGTCTTCAAAATCTTTGTTTCACCTTCAAAAAAATTAATTATTTCCCAAGTACTGTGTAAACAGCAACTAGCAACTATCTGCAAAGGCAGCAAATCCAAAGAAAGTTACTTATCGAGCACATAACCACGGAGTTGAAAGCCCGTATACCGTAGATGGTTAGAGCATGCTGAAGCATTTGTGCCCAGTAACACGGGCTGAAGAAAGATGTTTGATCAAACACCAACAAAATCTTTTGTTTCTTGTTGAAGCAGGATTCATTCAGATGGCCAGCAGAATATCCTCCTGCTGCTAGTAATAAAGGTTATTTTTCTGATGTATTATATATAAGGTTATTTTTCTGATAACCTTATATTATTCTGGGAGAGGATATATAATTTTTGTTTCCTCATATTAGGGAATTTTAGCAAAGGAACATACTACCTAATTGTTAGCAGTATTCCCTTAACGCTTCTTCATGGCAGTGTGTTGGAGTTGCAAACTCGAAACAGAACAAAGTGATGGGTTTACCCTCAGCTGTTTTGCTCACCAACTGATAAATGAAGGTCTTGCTAGGACTCTGCCCAAACATCAGCAGGAGAGAGTCTCTTTAGACCAATGTAAAGCATTACTCACTCAACAAGAAAACCATCCCACATTTACAGCATTTTAGTTCCTTATTGTCTTGAAGAATTTGAAGCAAATTTAAGATTTTTTAACCGTGTAGAAAAGGTGGTGATAGTTGTAAACTGCATTTGAACATTAAGTTTGCGCATGAACCCGCTGTCTGGTCTATGTTTCAATTCAGTATCATCTTTTAATGGGTGAGAATTTGTGGCAGGGTGCATGCTCCTGGGATGCAGATGGGGGAGTTGAGCAGACACTGGGCTGTGCCTCTGCCCTGCAAACGGCAGCACATACTGCGGCCCTCAGTGCTCAGGAGGGACGGGATGCTACAGGATGATGAATCTTTTCAAGAAATTCATTTTGGCAGAGGAGCCTGAATTTGTCCTCTGAAATAATTTTGCCTCTCTCGGTAATCCATCCAAATCGGCATGACTCTTCACTGCCCTGCTGCTTTATTTTCATTTTAGTGGAGTGTAACCTGGACATGCTACATGAACCATTACTGCCCGGGAAGGGCATTTTTCAGCAAGGTAAAAGATGTTAATCTGAATCACCCTCGAGCTAAGAAATATAACTAAAACCATGGAACCAATATACCATAATGTAGTAGAATATCATACATATACTATAACACTGTATTGCATTATTTAATGCAATGTCATATTACACTGCATGTTACATGTATATATGTCATGTACCATATATCAAATACATATTACATGTTATATATTATATACATATGTGTGTGTTGTAGGTACATATACATGTATGTAAGGATTCTCATCACCGCAATCTCTGGCCACACTTTCAGAGAAATGGTGGAAACAGTCACATTTTTGGGGAGTCAGGCTTCCCAGTGTGCAATTCCTAGCACTTAGGGATTCTCAAGCGATTTTGTTTCTAGATATTTGATAAACTTAGTGAAGAATGAGACACTGGGTACTTGAAGGTGCTGTGGCTCGTGTCTGTTTCAGGACACGTATGTATCTTTTCTCCTGACGCTGCCCTTCAATATCTAAATCTTGTGTTTCCTTGAAGACTGATGTCTGATCTGTGTAAAACCACGGCAAACACCAGTAAAAATATGATCCCTACAATTTATACATATACAATCATATTTCTGCCAAGTGTGCCATTGGCAGTGTGGGACGACTATCACTAGCAGATGTGGTGTCAAGTTTATCAGGAGAAAATTACCCTTTATGGAATTTGCGAGCGTGTCTAAACCAAGAGAGTAACATCCATGCTCCGTGTGTATTGCAGAGACAGACATGAAATTTTTGATCTAGTCCATGGTTCCCTACAACTGTCTAGTGCAGGTGTGGCTTCATTTTGGACCTGGAGTCTTGGAATGTTTTGGCTGTTATTACAGGTACCGCAGATGCGTAGCATTACAAGTGTGTGTCAATACAAACCGCAGCCCACTGGTGGCAGCAGTTCGTTACTAGTGGACAAAACTCTGCTTGAACAGCACAGGGTCTGCACACCTACGTGATTTATGGGGAGACACAACCAACTTTCACATCTAATTCAATCTATAGAGCCACTCCTCTTTCTCATCCCATAACTCTCATTTTAGCAAGACTGCAGCTGTGAAATAAAAGTTATATTACAAGTGTAGGAGACTAAGCAGCAGAAGATAAAGAGGCTACACGTATAAGTTGAGATGTGTTCCCTTTGGGAAGTTTGATACCATCCCCGGTTTCACATCCATCCTGTTTAGGGCATGTTGAATAACTGCAATAAATGGCAGTTGAACTCAAACCCATCCTTATTAATATCAGTAGCAAAACACCCATGGACCGGAAAATTTGAACCTAGGTATTTTTGCTCTTTCTGCTCCTGTGTGATTGTTTGCATTCAGGTGCAAAGTCGCTCTACACCTTTCTGCAGAAACGAGCTCTGCCTGCCTGCCTGCAGTGACATGTTTTGGCAATAATCCCACTGCATCAATACTATTAGTGTTACCATTGTTGTTTTTCCTGTGCATGTGTGCTGTAACTTCCTACCAACCTTAAAACATGCCCGGGAATGCTTTTGTTTCTGTTGGACATAAACAAACTTGTACCTAGTGATAATGAGCAACAGAGGTGACGCTCCAGCGAGCAGATGCCACAGACCCTGCTACGACCAGCAACCGTGAGTAACTCTGAGGGCTCCTCTTCCCGCAAGGAAAAATGGACTCTGCTCCATCTGTCCCCGCCACTACTTTTTCCTGCCAGCGACCGCGTCCTTGGGTCTGTTTCTCTAAGCCAGATAGTTTAAACACAAAAATCACAAGCTTTATCAATCTTTAACCTCTAGGACCTGTCCATACCCTTCTGTGTGGAACAACCTGGACACTGCTATGGGCAAAGTGGTGCTTTCCTGAGCCCCCTGCCCGCCTGCCTTAATTGCCCCAACAGTAATACTAGCCCAGGTGAGATTGTTTGAAGAAGTGACACATAGACCAGCCTGGGAAAATCCTAAATGCCTACCAAGTACAGGCTCCTTCTCAACCCCACACATCCCATGCGTGTGGCTTTGCTTCAACAGATGTCCCTCCTGGTCCCACCTCTGTTTGCACTCAGACATTGTAACTCTCCTCCACCTTGAAAGAGAAATGTGAGGGCAAGAGGCTTGAAAGTTCTAGGAGTTGTGTGGGTGCCAGGACAACCTTTTCTGCCACATATTGGTGAGAGCTGTGAGAGCTGTGCCTGTCATCCTCAAGAAGGTAACCCCCCCAACACACACACTACTAGCCCCTGCCAGCTGCAGAGCACACCAGAGGCAACTAAATCCACGGCTGTGGCATGCACAAGAAGCACTTCTTCTCCCTCGCTTTTTACAAACTGGCACTGTGAAGAAAGCATCACGTCAACAGAGTTTAAATGACTGGATGTGCTTTAGCCCAACAGCTCCATCCTTCACTCGTTACCCTGGTGAAAGCTCAAATGTTAAGGAGGTGAGTCAGGTTTTGAACAGACCTCCTAGCCATTTCTACATCTGGTTGGGTGGCAAACTTAGTTTCTTCTTCTTTTTTACCTTTTTTTTCCTAAAAATAAATTAAATTAAGAAGTGAGTAGTGAAGAAAAAGAAATAAATTAGATTGATAAACCCACACATACTCTTTGAAAAATCTTGCCTGCCTACAATTTTACAAGAGACAAAAATTGTTGCACTTGTATGGGTTTGGGGAGCCGAAAACGCAAAGGAGCTTGATAGCTGAATATGCTTAAGATGGTGTTAAAGCGAATGCCTCAGATATGGCTAGCAGCATTCAGCACAAGTGGTAAAATCCACCCAAGAGAATCAACACAAAGCAATAAACCTGGGGTGAGTTCCAAGTTGCCACTAATTTAAAGCCGGGTCAGAGATAGCTACGTATGGAGTACAGAGCACAGGTGTGGTCTCAAGGGTAGTGCCGTTTTCCGAGCTAAATAAATTAATCCTGCTGTACGTTCATGCATAGTGACTTATGCTACTCTTCTGTGTCACGTCAAGTTATCTCATGAGAATAGCAGCTTTGGAGGGAGGGAACCCCACTGTTGGAATGACATAATTCACCTAATTAATGACGTCAGGTACATTTTGTTGCTCTGCAACTCATCCAGGAGCACAGTATGCAGTATGGGCATCCTGGGGTTGTTCACTGATGGGTATTTTCCTATCTCTGTGCTCTTTCTTAGGAGCAAGTGGACTGGCAATCCCCGAAGGGACTGCCAAAGCCCACACAATAGCCTAGACGGGTTTTACGCTATTAGTCATTGTTTCATTCTGTGTGTTTACTTTGGTCATCCCCTTTTCAATGGAATTCCGATAAGAATGGCCGCCTTGTCTTTTGTACATATGGACCTGTTTGTGTGTTGAATGGAGACCACAGTAATTTGAATGTATATCTAGCTTTGTCTTTGCATTGAAAGAAACTCATGTTCAACGGTAACATAAAAAGCCAGTCTCTCCATTTACCCGAGATTTCTGTTTGCAATCTCTGTTGACGCCCATACACGGGCCGTATAATTAACAGTTTTACTTAGGAGAAGCCTAATGTTGGATGATCAAGGGGCTGCTGAGTTGCACTAGGATAAATGATTCATCATGCTTTTGTGATGCATTATGCTGATGTTGTCACTAACACACTTTCAAAATTATTGTTTTTACTCATATAAACGAGAGGGAAGAAAAGTTGCTGCAAAATTCAGAAAGTGATGACAAGCACCTGTGAAAATTTAGCACAGAGATGCCTTCTTCAGGCAGGGGATGTGCTAGGGTATTTTTTTCAGTTCTCTCACTTACTTTGCAAATCAACCACTGTTTCTAGACAGAGCTTTTAAACCTAGTGTTTGCACATGCATCTGGCAGCAAGGAACTCCAGCTAAAAGAGGTAGTTTGGACACTTTTAGTTCACAGACCTTTGCAAAATATCCTCTGTGTGAAACACGTAAGATGAATAACTAAAAGCTTGCTGCCTCCTTGCAAACTTAAAGAAATCTTTCTCAAAGTTGGAAACGTGCTTCCCTTGCTTCCTCTCCATTTATTAAAATTTCAGACCATGATGACAATAAATTCTTAGCATCCCTCAAAAGCTGGAGACCACAGCTGAAGGCCTCCTCATCTTGTTTGCTTTGGTATTGACTGTACGCAGGCAGAGTGTCAAATAGCCTATCTTCCAAACTGTTGTTTTGCCACAGCTTTCTGCATGCATTAAAAAGAAAGGCTCAGCGCTCTTCCTTTATTGTTTATGGGTATAAGGAAGGCAGGGAAAGCAGAGGCAGGCAGATTGGTGCGGGAACAGAGCATCTGCTACTCGAGGGTATTTAGCTTCCCGTGCAGCAATCTGAGCTTCCCAACCTGGCTTCTCCTCTCCCACAAGCACTACTTTCTTAAAGTCATGACCTGTTGCAAAGTTCCCTTTGTCAAGCACAGTAAAAAAGGAAATGCCGCGACTTGTAAAGCCAATTAGTTCCAGCATCCGTCCAGCTAGGACAGGCATTTTGCAATTCCTCTTCTGAAATTAAGCTGAGGGGGAACGGGAAGGCTCTCATTTTAAACAGGTTGCTCCATGAATTGATTACCCTGTTTTCTTTAGTTGTCGATAGTGTTTGGTGGCATGTGACACACCACAAATATCATGCTGTGACGTTTGAACAACCGAACAGCTGAACCCTGATGTCACCGCCAACACTCTTCTGCCGCTGGCAGGGAGGTAGCGCAGCAAGAAACTACCCAAAGGGATTGTCTCTTCATTTAAGCTCTCGGGATCCCTGCCAGCCCCTGTTTCCTCTAGCGGTATATGGAGCGAGAGAAAGCATTCTCTCTCAGAGAGTCAAGCATGTGAAAAGAAGATTTCACATGTGAAACTGAGACCTGGAAAACAATCGCTTGGCTTCTCTTCCTTTAATTTATTTTCCATATGATCGAGAAATTTACATACAGAGTTTATTTTTATCTTCCTAGTCGTCTGATGTGCCTGGGATCCCATTATGAATAATAAGCTGAAATGGGAAGTAATCTTGGGTGCGTTATCACACAGACATTTCATGTTCCCCTAATTACTTTTCTTTTTTCTTTTTTTTTTTTTTTTAAATAAATGCATAGACTCCATGACAGAATTAGCATAAGGTTAGAAGGTCTGTGCTCCTCATCGAGTTTCAAAACATTCTTCAAACAGAACTTACGGAGAAGCCCACTGAAGTCAGTTTGAGATACAGACACTTTCACCGATATCTGCTAATATCTGATTAAGCCCCCGCTGCGTGGCCTGCAGCAAGTTCTTTATCATCACATTTTCCCGAACAGGAGCCATACATGCTTACCTGGAAAAGGAGCGCTCATGTTATTTACAAGGCTTCAAACATGGACATACAAATGAGATGCAAGAACCACGGTTTACCACTTACTACCTTTCCTACTACGTGAATTTCCTAGAAGGCAAGAAAGAACTTGCAGCCTTGCTCTACTTCAAACCCTCAGAGGTGTTAGCTAAAAACTATGTTAGCGAGGGTCCAATTTCCTTCTTGCAAATGGGATCAGCAAAGTGCTGAAAAGTGCTCTCCTTTAACATGCGAATGACCGAGAGAGCTCATGTTTGGCGGGGTACTACACCACTAAATAGTTGTTGACCGAAATCTTTTTAAATAATCATGATAAGAAACTGCTGACACAAAAACCAATAAAGCAATTAAAAAAAAAAAAAAATCGAGCAGCTCATCAATATCCAAAATAAGAATTCCTAAGCTAGCTATCCTTTACATCATGTGGCCTAGGACATTTATTGAGGATTTAGCTCTGACCCATCCAAGTGCGCTTCGGAGTTTGTTGTCCCCAGAAGTTATGTGACATGGAGTGGTCTTGTATGAACACGTACCTTCCTTGCATTCTCCAAACAGCAACAAAAAAAAATCAAACATAAAAAAAGATGGAGATAGGCAATTTCTGTAGCTATACCACTAATACAAAATGCTATAAAGAGAATTTACCTTTAGGGAAATTAGCCTATGTCCTGCCACCTAAAAGCAACACCCTCGTTTCGCTTCAGTGGAACAATACTGGCTTCATATAGGTGGTAAAGTATGTATGACATTTCTAAGGTACTGTGACTATCTCAGTATTAATCCACCAGACAGGAGATACAGGAAGGCAGAGAAGCAGCAAAAGTGTGAACCTTTTATTTGTCTCCGTCTCTCAGAACTATAATTGAATCTAAACTCAGCGGAGGGGCCTGGTTTGCAGATAGCGGCAAAGCCCCATCTGAGGCTGTGGGTTAACACTGATTTAAGGGATCTGGGGCTCTGTCCCAAAATGAGCAGAAACAAAAGAAGGCAGTGCTGCTACTGAACAAGCAGCTTCTGAAAAGTCAGACCCAAGTCCCACAAACATTACCTGTTCTTTAATTTCAGGAGTGCATTTCCCGCACTCAGGGCAGGGGAATACGGATTTGCTCAGACACGTGGGTGAGCGACTGCAGTAGCCACAGAGGAGAAAAATTCTAAAGAAATATTCATATTAAATGTAACCTCACTTAAGAGGCCAAAAAAATCTTCAGTGAAACTGAAAAGTCTGAGGCTGTAACATCATTGGGGACGGTGATGAACTCATCGTCAGAGAAATTTCACAATTCCTAGTCATGAGGTTTGATGCTCAAAAGGGTTGAAGCAGTAAAAGGCCATAAACTCATTTTACAGAACTTGCTCAAAAGCTTGTAGAGTTAGCCGGTATCCAACACAGAAGATCCCTCGGGAATGCTTTTAATGCTGTTATGAAAATCTGTAAATATTCCCAACTGGTATAACATATTCCTTGCCATTTCTTTCTTATGTGATTCCTTTGGCCTTCAGTCTCGCACAGTCCCTGGCTCATGGGGAATACTTTCAGTTCGCGCCATCGTTCCCAGTGATATACTCCGTCCATCTCAATTTTGGAGGTGCTCATGGACTAGAGGAGTCAAGCAGACTTTATACACTACCCCTCCAAACGCGAAGGAGCTCGGCTTTAGGAAGACCCTGGGCCGACTGGAAATCCTAGTTCACCATAGCAAGTATTATTGGGATTGTCGTGGGGGACGAGATTTTACCCCCTTGAAATTACAGCTCTGGAAATGTTATGAAAGATGGCCAGCCAAGGGCGGGGGGGTAGGGGGAGAGGACAGCCACGAAACAGAGGAAGCGCCATCCCCAGGGAATGTACTGAAATGTATTTACAGTTCTCCTTGCATGTATTAATACTGCTTGTGACTCCGGGCTTTTAATTCATCGGCAATCACCGCCCCCCCCCCCGTCAGATACCCTGCTGGAGGGCAAGGGAGCAAGGAGCAATACGCTCCGTGGTCTCCACGCAGATGCCCCAGAAGCAGCAGAAATGGAAGTTGATTCCCACACGCCGGCTCCGGGCCCACCTCCCGCCCTGAAAGCAAGCGTGCCCCCCCCGCTCCCTCGCACAGCCGCTGCCAGACAAAGGCGCAGAGATTTCCCCGACTCCTTGTCACTCAGCCACACAGATATACACACACACACACACACACACACCCCCTTCATCTTTCAGGCCTTTCGCGTGAATAATTCAGTTTATTACCCAACGCTGTAAATGCAGCAAGACAAGAGTCACCCGTGCCATACGCCCCTTTCTGCCCCCCCCCCACCCCCCCTAGCTAGCCCGGCTAGCTGATGCCGGTTTTAGGGCCGATTGCTGGATGGGGTCTGTTTTGAATTCCCCGAGCCGGCCGGTGGGGACATCGGGAGCCCCGGAGCGCGGGGGGTGGCGGCTCCGGTGGCGGTCCCGGTCCCGGTCGCGGGGGGGGGGGGGGATGCCTGGCCGGGGGCGACCCGCCGGCGGGGAGCGGGGCTGGGAGCCAGGGCCGGGCGGCTGCTGGCCGGAGCCATTGTGTCTGCCGGAGCGGCACCGAAGCATGGCATGAGGGTGCGCGGGTTCGTTCTTTCCTTGCTGCAGGGTTGCAAGGACAGCAATGGGATTTTTTTCCCTCCCTGCAGCAGGGTGGCAAGGACAGGGGGAAGCGGGGGGGGGGGAGGAAGGGGTACGGGGAGGGGGGAAGGGTGGTGTTGGGGCAGCTCCCGGAGCTCCGAAGGGACGAGGGTTTCGTCTTTTCCTTCTAAATGCGGCAATTTGAGTAACATCACCGCCCCGCCGGGAGAGGGGCACACAGAGAGGCTGAAGCAAAACCACCCGGCGGCTCAAGCCCGGCGCAGCGCTCCGCCGCTGCGGAAGGTCGCCAGCGGCCACCCCTGTCCCCCTACCCCCCTCCCTCCCCGGCCCCCTCTTGCCCTCCTGTGTCCCCCCCTTCCCCTTGCCACCTCTCCTGCCCCTGCCTGCCCCCTCCCCAGACGCTCCCCGGCCCCGGGGCGGCGGGGCAGGGCGGGGGTTGGGGAGCCAGGGGCAGCGGCTGCCCCCCTCCCCGCCTCCCCCGGACCGTCCTGGGGGTACCTCCCGCCGACCGGCACCGGCACCGGCACCAGGGCGATTTTCGGTTTTAAGGGTGTGCGTGTGTGCCCGTGTGTGTATGTAGCTGTGTGTGCGTGTGCGCGGGGGGGGGGGGGGGGGGGGAAGAGGGCTGGGCGGCGGAGGGAGGGGAAGGAAGCAAGGGGGGGGGGGGGGAGGAGAAAAAAAAAAAGAGAGAGAAAAAGGCGGAAAGCGGCAAAATGGTTAGCGGGTGACATCACCGCCATTTGCATAGGCGCGGGGATAAAACCGCCCCGCCAGCGAGCGCCCTTTATACTGGTGTGCGGAGCGGCGGCAGCAGCGAGCGGCGGGGGCTGAGCATCACCGCGCGGCGACACCGGTGGGTCCCGCTGCCCCCCCCCCCCCCCTACACACCCCCCCCCCCCCTCCCTTCGGGTCCCCCAGCGCGGGCAGCGCGAACCCTGCCCGGCACCCCCGGCGGGGAGGGACGGCGGGCAGGGCAGGGCAGGGCGCGGGGGCTATTGTCCGGGGGGGGGGGGGGGGGGGGGGGGGGCTATTGTTTGGGGGGGGGGAGTATTGTCTGGGGGCCGCAGTGCTGCAGGGCGGTGGCGTGCCCGCCGCCAGCCGGCTTTGTTGCCGTCCCAGGGCTTTTTTTTTTTTTTTTTTTTTTTTTTTTTAATTAATTTTCCCCTAACGAGTTAAAAACGCGGTCGGTCAGCGCCGGGCGCTTCCCCTCTATTGTACTCCGCAGCGCGCAAATCCTGGGAGTTGCCCCCGGCGGCGGCTGGCGGCGAGCTGCCCTGCCTTTGATGCTGGATTAAATTAACACTTTTTTTTTTAATTGCTATTATTATTATTATCATCATCACTGTTTTTAAACACGCCGGGGATTAAACGTCTTATTTTGGGCGTGCGTTGGGTGTTGGGCTCCAGCGGCGGCGCGGCTCCCCGCCTTGGGGGGGGGGGGGCGACGGTCGCGGCCCCGGGGCTGGCGGTAACGGGGGAGACGGGGGTTCGGGGGGGGGGTGAGCCGGGGGTAACGGGGAGCCCCTCGCCTCGCCGGGGGTAACGGGCTCTTCCCTTGTGTGCGCAGAGTCACCTGCCAACATGTCCGACAAACCAGACATGGCTGAGATCGAGAAATTTGACAAGTCCAAATTGAAGAAGACAGAGACGCAAGAGAAAAACCCGCTGCCTTCAAAAGAAAGTGAGTTGCGGGCAGGCGGCGGGGAGGGGCAGGCAGGGATGCAGGCAGGCAGGCAGGGAGGGAGGGAGGGAGGGAGGGAGGCGGGAGGAGACAAAGAGGGGCGGCAGGCGGGGAGCCGGGGGTGCGGGGTGGAGGGGAGGGTAGAGGCGGCTGTGGCTGTGCCAGACAGCCAAAGCCTGAACCCACCGCCTGGTAGCGCTTAATTTACGATTATTTACGTTTTGAGACATATATTATTTTTTTAATATATATTATCTATATAATATATTATTTTTCATACATATATTTTTACAAATTATAGGAATTGCCATGTGAATGCATTTCAGGTTCTCGATCTTTATTTTTTTTCTCTTTTTCTGTTTTTTTTTTTTTTCTCCCCTTTTTTAGCAATTGAACAGGAGAAGCAAGCGGGTGAATCGTAATGAAATCTGCCCTTCCAAATTATGCACTGTACATTCCACAAGCATTGCCTTCTTATTTTACTTCTTTTAGCTGTTTAACTTTGTAAGATGCAAAGAGGTTGGATAAAGTTTAAAATGACTGTACTGCCCCTTTCACATCAAAAGAATAGAGAGAACTACTGACACTGAATGAAGGCGCTGCCTTTCCCTCTGCCTGTCTGGCTTTGGTCCTGGTGGCATGAAAGAGCTTGCATGTTGATGAAAGAAGAACTTGGGTGGGACTACAGTAAACTAAAGTAACACACGAATAAATGCAAAGCTGTACCAAGGTCCTGCGAGCTGTAAAATGCAGTTAATCGAGTGCCATTTTTTTTTTTTTTTGTTCAAATGATTTTAATTATTGGAATGCACAATTTTTTTAATATGCAAATAAAATGTTTTAAAACCTGGATGGTATTTATGTCCTCTATTTGGAGAACTGTATCAAAGGATATGAAGCATAAAAGCCGGTACTGGGACACGGGATACTATAAAACCTTTGGAGATGACTCAATCCTCAATCAGCGTTCTCATTTTTTTCGAGACGTGCTCTCAACAATAGATAAATTTGCATTCTTCGAAGCTAGGTTTTAGACAATTGCAGTAAAAAATTGCATGTCTTATAATTTGGTACCATGTGAGTATATCACTCAATATTTCTTTAATGTAGAGATTGATAAAGGCAAAAAAATTGGCTATGTTTACTGCTCTGCCCCGCCCATAGCATAGCTCTTCTAATAAGAACCATTCTGTACTGTTGCAGAGATTCAGCCTTGGTTGTATAAATCTAATTCATTTAATTAATAATTAAGGCTTATTCTGCTGATAGAGTATTTAAAGGAAGAAGTAATTCTAATTTGCAGTCCATGATGGAACATAAGCTTTTTAGTATCCTAAAGCTATTTTAGTGGATTGTGTCCCGTGCAATTAAAAATCATTTTGCTAAAATGTTAGTCATGTTTTGAACACTGTTTTATAATCTCTTAATGGCTACTATATCCTAAGAATTGGTATCAAAGAATAAAAAGCTGAAGTTTCTTTAGTAATTCAAAATAACCATTCAGGGGCAAAAACCTCATGGTAACTTATAAAATGAAGATTAAATACGCTATATGCAAATAGTACGCAACTCTATGTTGCTGGTTTATAGCAGTTCCTTCAGGCCTGGGATACTTTGGTTATTTTTACTCAAATGACAGCGGGTAAAATCTGTGATCTAGGGAGGTCAGTAGGAGCTGACTTTAGTAGTCATGGATTTCATGCATTTCTAGCTTCACTTTGAATTGAGTTCACTTCATTTTGAAGTGAGTAATTAACATTCTGGCAAAAAATGCCCTCAGATAGCCTGTAGGAGGGTGGTGAACATGGTTCTTCAGTGCCTTAGATGTATCTTCAGGGGTTGAGCCTGTGTTAATAATTTCAGTCAGTTCCAATAAAGCAAAATTAGGCGCTGTGGGGAAGCCTGGGTTTTGCTGAGGCTGCTGACTTGGGGCAGGTCACATAGATTTGGGGTTTCATCCTACCACCTCTCCCTAGCAGCATCCCACAGCATCGACAAACTCTATCCATGAGTTTACACCAGTGAGGGCAGTGGGGCTCCTCTCTTCGAAGGTTTGGTGGATGTCCCTGCTGCTGGAGAAGGAGGAGCCCTGAGGTGCCATGTATTTGTGGACGCAGTCCCCAGCCCCTCCGGCAGTGGAAAACTTGCAGAACCAAGTGTTTGATGGGAATCTAGGATTCAGGCCCGAGATGTTTTGTTGCAGTCCATGAGGAGACTTGGGAAGTCCTAGTGGCATAAGGACCTCCAAAGTAATTTAAGCTGATGAGTTCAGGAATTAAGTGAACCATTTCTTGCGCTTGCAAATGTTTCAAGCTTACATTTTATTCCCCATATATAATGGGAAAGGGATAGGAAACTTTTAGCTGAGTTTCTGAAAAGTCAATTAAACAATCAACTCCCAGCTACTGATCTTAATCAGGTAGCACAGGATGTAACATGACTAAATTCAGAAGTGTACAGTCTGAACTGTACGTGCGCAAATGTGTAGAAGCGAGTGCTGGCTTACTGTGGATTCGTCTATGGGAAGAAAAACAAAGCAATGTATTTCTGAGAGAGGCAAAGCATGAGATATACATAGCTCGGTGTGAGTCAGTGAGTGTGTGTGCTGTAAGCCAGCATAGTTCAGCAAAACCGTAATGAGATACGAGGCCTCTGACTTCAGAATCACAAGTCCAAAGTGATTAGAAGACAGTGTTGGCCAAAGGCTGCAACGTGCCTGGTGGCCCCAGGCACAATGGTAAGAGGTGGAAAGGCTCAGGTCTGTTTTCAGGAGTTATGGCAATAAGCTACTACTACTCTTAGGAGCTCTGTTTCTGGGATAACGACTGAATAAAACATAAAATCAACTGGGAAGTAAACCTTCCAAGTCAAATTCGGGAATTGCTGGAGCCTATCATTCCCTGCTTGGCTCCTTGTTCGGCTCTTTGTGTATATTCAAAGAAAATCGTCGCAGACATTCACCATGCTTTGCATAGGTAATATTGAGGTGGTCACTTCTGACACCTACTTTACAGCAGTGCAATTGATGGCATGAAAAATGAAGGCTCAGATGGATCGATTGTAATACTCGGGGCTGTGTCTGCTCTGGTTGTCGGCTGTGGCTAATAAAGGAGACCGTTCTCTTCGCCTGTCAGTCTAGAAACTTTCACCAGCAACAAATTGACTAGAAAAAAATAAAAAAATACAATACAGCCCAAAACCTGGCTATGAAAAAGGGTCATCAGAAACAGAAAGGCACAGATGGTTTTTGATCTCACAGGCCGTGCAGTCACGTTATCCCAGCCAGCCCTACCAGATGAAGGGTGGCTGGTGTGGTGCCTCCCCGCCCCCAGCGGAGAGGCAGCTCCCTCCGGGCTACGCAGCGAGTAGCTCTGCCCTCACCCGTACCGCACCAAATTCTTCCTTTCTCAATATTTGAGAAGAGATTTTCTCTCTCTTTCATGCGCCTCCCCAGATATCCTTAACTATGCCTACATGGGACAGAAAGCATATGCTGACGATACCCAAAAATAGATCATTGTGGTATTAAAATTAATTACAGAAACGTGGAGACTTTAATGCAAGCATTTTGGTCTTCTAGGCTATTTTTGTGCAATGCTGAACGTGTGATAAAACACCACTTCCCCTAGTAACCCTTTACTTCCCTAGAAACAGTGTAGAAATGAGCGGTTCCTATTGTGTATTGTAATCATATATGTCTGCCACATACAGCTGCTGCACAACACAGTTTTATTAATAAGGAGCTACGCGCTGATCCGGGCATCATACAAAATACAATGAGCACATAACACGGCGTTCGGTGCTACAGTTGCATGGGGCTGATACTAAAGGGGGTGTGAAGAAACGAAAAATACAGCTCATGCTTATTCGTTGATATACAGTAGGATGACTATGCAAAGCATCCTATGGCAGCCTTGGCAGAGCTGCCTGCCGTGAGATCATCTGATGTGCCTGCTTTGTGCATTTTCAATTCAACAGGCGAGGCAACCGAATGGTAAATAAAATGGGCTATTTTGTTAATTTGGAGAAAGGCAATTCCAGACAACGTTTATCCATTGTTTGTACACTGTCTGACAGATTAATTTACTATTGTCCCTGTGATATGGTGATTTTTTTTAAAAAAGGTCTTTTCTTTACCATACACCTATTTCGAAATTCTGTGACTTATGACAAGAGCAAGCCCATTCTTCTCTCTGTTTTCAGCTGAAGTTAATGACGTGATTTCCAGTATTGCTCTTACCAGGTTTTAAAAATGTCAGACCCCTCTCTGACTTTCTCTCCTTCCTGCTTAGGGGGGGAAAAAAAAAAAAGAAATTTCAAACGTAGTGGGTTCTGAGATGTTTAATTTTGCCTCTGGGTTAATGAGCCTTCAGCATATTGGGAGCACAGCAAAGATACATTTTTTTCTCTTGTTTCTGCAATCATGAGGACTACAACATTCCTTTTTTTTCCTTGTAATCAAAAGCTGAGGTTCTCAGGAGATTTTTTAGTCTCCTGGAGCTTGGGCTTTATGAAAACTGTCAGGCACGATGAGATTCATGCAATGTGATGAAAATTGGCAACTGGGAGATTCTCTAACCACTGCTCCCTCACAATAAAAGGATGCTGATGGCAAAGCACAGTCAAATCTATAGCATTAGTTTCAGGCCATGATATGCAAAGAATGGCAGAGTGAGGCTGTAAAGACTAAATCTCCTTTTTTTCTTTTTTTTAATTTCAGAAGTCCTATGGTCTCTGGTTTTATTGTTTACCTAAGATAGATTTTTCTTTCACCAAAATTTTGCAAATGAATTGGTGGATTTACTCTAATTTAAATGTATTTCCAGCATTTGTATAGTCCCCAAATATTCACAACATGTCCAATCAAAACATTGCCTTGAAAAGAAAATTCATAATTCCATTGACCAAAGGCTTCTTGGTGACGAAGAAACTTTTTCCCACTATTGTCATTCTAATCATTTTATCTTTGGCATGTGGTCCAGGGCTTGAAATTTGGGTCTGGAAACAATCTCATGTGACTTTGTAGACATTGCGTATTCCATGAAGAGACATCTGCAGTGCCCTTTGTTTGCATAATATGGATGACTATTGAGTGCACTTACAAATTGACTAGAGATGTGTTTGAAAATGAAAAAACAACAACAACAAAAAAAACCCAAACCCAAGCCATTCCAAGAGGAATGCATTTGCATGTTCTATAATATTTGCCATGAATAATTTAGTTATCCCTAGTATCTTCTGGCAGTTTGAAGCTATAGCAGCAACATTCAGGTCTCTAAAATAAGACAGATGAACTAGCTGTAATCTACTTATTTCTAGACCAAAAGGATGAAATTCAGGCTCTCATATGGTTCAAATCACACCTAAAGTATTTTACAAATTTTCATAGATATTATTTTATGTTTTATTTCCTGTAACGGTGCTCCCTTTCCATCTGAGATATAACTATATATGACATGGTTTATATTACTCAGGTAAAGCATTTTAAAATGTTTTGAAATGGAGAAATATTTCTTCAAACCGTCACTTGCAGCTTTGGAATTTATCTTTAAGGCCCTCTGCACAGCTAGATTTTGATGCAAGATAGTGTAGAGAATTTTTGAGCTACATAATAATCTGAAAAAGCACTTGCTGGATTAATTTTTCATGCATCTCAGTTCACCTCACCTGCTCTATATCATCTGGCCCGTGGAAGAAAATTGAGCCAACAGAGGGATATTCTTCATCCTTTCCCCCAAACGGGACACTGCCTTTCAGAAATGCCACTGACCCACTGTGCAGTGGGAATAGCAGTCAGTATTAATACGTGACAAGGTCTGATGTAGTATGATATTTCCTGAAGGATGGAAATGTCAGCTTTTTGGCAAAGGGCTCATAACACTTGCTTACCACTCCAAAGGGTCCTAATTTGGTATTGGATAACATTACAGATGAAAACTAATTTTAGGTCAGCTTTAGAGGCTTTTATAATCTCTCTGAGACTATATAGTTATAGTTATCAAAACCAAGGTGTGAACCAGCTAGAAAAATACAAAGAAACATTGTCTAACTCATTTACAGGATGTCACGTGTGTGAATTCATCACTTACAAAGGATGTGGCCACATCAAAATCAGACAATAAAAAGAAGATGCTAGTTCACACCCAGATGTCCAGTGAAGCTGGGAAAAGGGATACATGCTTGGACTTTATCGCTATTATTTTTTCAAGGTATTACAGTAGCACCTTGGTACCGGTCATAAAACGAGGGATATGAAGACACGTGTAGTGAAGAAACTGTTCCTGCAAGAACAGAGCTGACCCGGGGGCACAGATTTGGTGAAATCAGAAGTCTGAATGGGGACTGCCCCCAGCAAGTGTGGCCGAGTTGTACATGAAGTAGACTCAAGGCTGCAACAGACTGGAGTCAGCCTTGAAAATTATTGAAACAAGGACAGCAATGGAAAGGGAACCTTGTAAGGACAGAGGGGACTGGTTAGTGAAATTGAAAGTAGCTCACGAAAAAGCCTTTTCTTGTTATTTGTGCTTGCAAGTTTCAATCTTTTCTTGGAACCTCTTTGGAAAAATATATTTCAAAATATATAGGAACCTCCTAGAAAAAAAAATGTATTCCATATTATAAGCACTGGCAACATGGCTTTTTTTTTTTGAGGGAAATGTTAGACAGTGAAGCTCCCATGCATCAGTACAGGTTAGGGGTTGACCTGCTGGAAAGCACCTCTGCGGAGAGGGACCTGGGAGTCCTGGTGGACAACAAGTTGACCATGAGCCAGCAATGTGCCCTTGTGGCCAAGAATGCCAAGGGCCGCTTGGGGTGCATTAAAAAAAGCGTGGCCAGCAGGTTGAGGGAGGTCATCCTCCCCCTCTACTCTGCTCTGGTGAGGCCACATCTGGTGGACTGTGGCCAGCTCTGGGCTCCCCAGCTCACAAAAGACAAGGAACTACTGGAGGGAGTCCAGTGGAGGGCTATAAAGATGATCAAGGGAATGGAGCACCTGGGTCTGTTTAGCCTGGAGAAGAGAAGGGGGATCTCATCAATGCTTATAAAAGTCTGAAGGGCGGCTATCAAGAGGATGGGGCCAGACTCTTCTCAGTGGTGCCTGCCAACAGGACAAGGGGCAACAGGCACAAACTGAAACACAGGAAAATCCATCTGAACATAAGGAAAAACTTTACTCTGAGGGTGACAGAGCACTGGAACAGGCTGCCCAGAGAGGTTGTGGAGTCTCCTTCCCTGGAGATATTCAAAACCCACCTGGATGTGTTCTTGTCCAACCTGCTCCAGGTGAACCTGCTTTGTCAGAGGGAGTTGGACTAGATGATCTCTGAAGGTCCCTTCCAAACCCTACCATTCTGTGTTAAAAATAAAAATAAAAATTGTGGAGTTTCAGCCATACAGAGAAGTACTTTAAAATGATCGAGCCCTACCAGTACTATGGAGGAATATAGACCAGCCATAACCTTACCAACGCAGAGTCAGTGTTGGGTTTAGGGCTGCTTTGCATCCTAGGAATGGGGCAAACCAGCTCATATGTAAATCCATTACTTAAAGAATCTAATTACCAGATTAAGGGTACTACACTGTGCATGAAGGCTTTTCTTGATAGGGAGCCTGATGCATAGGTCTTCAGAAAATCTTGTCCTTAGATTAGGTGAAAGGCTAGAAGGTCCCATGAGAAGTTATCATGGAGGGCATATTAAAATGACTTCCTTGAGAAGGTGATACACTTTGTACAATACAATACAGCTTTATACAAATATTCATATTCTCTAGCAGTAGCAAACAAAGCATTACAAGGGATGAAGTGAGTTGATGAAGACATCAGTGATTTTAGTCCCACTGTATTGTTTCAGCATGAATTAGGAATAAGAATACTCCAAGCAGCTGAGCTATACCCCACCGTTCTGACATGTTAGGGCAGGATAGATGGATCCCAGACAGTCTCGTCTCCATAGCTCGCGACTACAAAAGAAGCTCATGCTTGCTTGGATCATGCAGAGAACATCGCTCCCAGGAAGAACTTCACGTTTCTTTAATTTTATTTTTTTTTTAGTAAGTTTAATTACCACTCTGGGAGACACACAAAAATCTGCTGCCTGCTTTGCTTTTGGTAGTTGCCTTGCCAGCATTAAGTGGAGGGGGGAAGGGGAAGCTCTGAAAATGAGTGAGGCTATTATAGATGATACCACTTCTCAGCATGAGGAGTTAGCATAATGCCAAGAGGAATACAGGTGAAAAACCTTCCTGGGAGACATGCAGCCTTTTACCGGGGTCCATACATAGGCTGTACGTACCCATATACGGCTGCTTCCCCAATGCTTTGCTTGTTAAAGTCATCTCTGCTGTGTGTGGGAGGTGTGGGTTACACTGAGAAATGCCAAAGTAACTCTCAAGTCCTTGCTGCATTTTAAAGGTTAAAACTAGGAACATTCTGTCATTCTCCGAAAGGCCTTTAAATGGAACAGAGCTGTCTAATCACATGCATTGCAGCATGAGCACCGTCTCTTCTATATCCTTTTCTGCTGGACTTTGTGAGCTGATAGGCGCAGAGTTTGTTTTCAGCAAAGGCCGCGCTGTGGCTATCTATCCACCGTTTGTGCTCTCCGAGATCAAAACCAACAGCAGATAGTGTTTTGAGACCAGGAATGGTTTCACACGATTTTCAATTTGGTAGCCTGAAAGAATCCTAAATGCATATTTAGGGATAATGCTAACGGAGCAGCTGGATGCTCACAGCTTCCCGCGAAATTTCACTCCTTGCTGAAGTAAAGGCCCTATGAAATGCCAAGGTGCTGAGCAGGTGTGCTTGCCTTCATTTCAGTGAGCCTTCTAGATGTTTAGGACACTTGCACATCAGGCCATTTTTTATTTGAATGCCTAATTAAGGGTAATAATGTAGTTTTAGTCCCTTGCAATTCCCTCAGTTTATGACCGTAGCTTGTATGGGGCCTCTTAGGCAGGACTCCATCGCAACGAGCACCTCTCAGAAGGAATGGGAGTATCCCCTCTCTTTGCATGACATATGAAGTGCAATTGCGTATCTCAAGGTTTTCTCTTCTCACTATCTCCTTTCACATATTCTTATTTTTCACCAACTCCTGTCTCCTTCCCTGCATTTGTTCCCCTCCCTCTGGATAGGTACCCTAATAATACCACTGTTACGTACCCAGGAAGCTTGTCTTCTCTTTAGTCCTCACTTGTCACACCCAAACTGTGGGTGTACCACCCTTGCTAGCAACTACTCCCCACTTCAGATTATATGTCTGACTCCATTATACAGTCTAATAGTCTGTCAGAATGCTTGGTGTCTACGAATCTCTCACTCTCAGCAGGAGGCTGCTGCCAACTTTTTGACAGTGGGACTCCATCAAATATCTTCTGCTTGAGACGTCTGTGCCTTTACTATTCTCCCTGTAAAAGCTTCCCTCATTCCTTTCCCCGCTTTCTGGAATGGCCAAACCGGGTCCCTCAGAGCTGACGCAGCAGAGGAAGCAGCGGCATGTCAGCAAACTGGAAGGGTTAGGTGCTGCGTAGGCTGCCCATCAGGAAGAAAGAACTTTTATCTAACCTTTATGCAGTCCTTCCCCTTGTTCCTCTCAGCGTCACAACAATAAGTTTTAGGGGGTTTTAATGAGCTTGTTTATTTCTAGTGCCAAGTCCCTAGACTTATGCTCTTCCACGCTGCTAGCCAGCAGTGGGAAGGTTAAAAATGCAGTCAGTTACCAGTGGCAACATACTAGTGTTGTAAATCCTGCCCACACATCTTCAGATCTACTGACATTTGAAACATCTAGGCCTTTTCTGTTAGCTATACCAGTGTAATTATGTCTCAGATTATCTTTTTTTCCTACATGTCATCCTCCAGGAGTGCTCAGACAAGTATACGTGAGGGATATGTATGGAAGGAGAAAGAAAGAAGGAGGCTGAAGTTATACAGAGAGAAAGGAAGCCATTGCAAATTGTTCACTGGGGGTTTTCAAAGAGCAATATCACGTATTAATAGTTGCAATCTAATAGCAGATTATTGATCCCTTTACATTATTTTAGTACGTCACCTGTGAGCTGCAGGTCAGGCTGTGCAGGTGTAATCAATTACATTTTGTATCAGTACCGTACACTTATCTTGCACAGCAGGGATGTGGAGGTGCTGTATGTCTTTCTTGTCAGCAGTGCCATAAGCTAACAGACTGTCTGTAGCAGGACTGGCATATATGCTAAGGCAAACACATATGACACCTCCATGCGGAGTCCAGTGAATCATCACACACACACACACACAAGATGAGATTTCCAAATGGAGCGTGCTTCTAACTGCTGAGAAAATGAGGCTTGTACTATTTGGTCAAGGTTTTTCTGCCCTGACCACTGCCTTGCTCGTAGGCTAAGACCACTGTTATTTCTGCAGGACTTTGTGGGAGCCCACCCCAGCACAGGCGACAAAACGGAGCTACAGGTGATGGGAAGGGCGACCATGACTTCAGCTGAATGTGGCCAGGGAAGCGGCAAGTCCAGCTAGAGTCGCCTTTGGCAATTTTCCTCTGCGTGGCCCCACAGAGGAGGGGAGGGGGAAAGGACCATCCCTTCATGCCCAGCTCTGGCAAGTGATCTAGATGGTTTTTGTTACTTGCTGTTGCAGAGACAGCAAGGAGGGGACTACCTGGAGCACAGGCTGTCCTGGGACAGGTTGCCCAGAGAAGTTGTGGCTGCCTCATCCCTGGAGGTGCTTAAGGCCAGGCTGGATGGGGCTCTGAGCAACCTGGTCTAGTGGGAGGTGTCCCTGCCCATGGCAGGGGGGTTGGAACTAGACGATCTTCAGGGTCCCTTCAACCTTAACCATTCTATGATTCTATGATCTTGCCCATCATCCTTCAAACAGAGCTGTATCCAAAGATGCACGTGGCATTAAAAGACAGATTGGAAACTAGAGTACCATGCAGTACTTAACATCTGTTTTAAAGTTCCCTTTTATTGATTTTTATACAGAAGCAATACAGCTTACATCAACGCTGTATTATGGGCATCTTAATCACACATACCTTCAGGCATGGTATCTTTGTAAAATGTTATCAGTGTTAAAAGAAAATGCACCACTAGAGAAAACAAACTAATAAAAACTTATGATTATGAAGAAATCACTAGCAGTTTGCACCCTTGTCCACTCCTGTGTGGAGGGACACGCATTCTCCAGGCTGAGTAAAGGTGGCAGTAACCAGTGTAACTGGTAACATGGCAGTCACGTGAGTAAACGCCACGCTGATGGACAAAGATTTGGTAGGATAAAGTACCCAGTTCTTCTCTGCTGAGAAAAATCAATTTATTATGTGATCAAGGCCTGTGCTTTGGTCTTTGCAAATGTGAATTATTTATAACACCATGCTGAATTTCAGCCACATACACTGAATTCTTTCAACAGATTTAACGAAGTCTGAGCATTTATCCTTTGTGATATGTCTTCACGTTAGTGGGCCTGTATAGATTGCTTCTTCCATAGATGCAGAGTATAGATTTTTAATCCGGTAATGAACTGTCCACTGCTTTCAGCCACTATTCTTGCTTTTGACAGTAATAAGGCCATTATTACAAATTCAGCATAATTTGTCCACAGTTTACTGCTTATATAGAAGAGGTATATCACAGGCAGACGTTCCTTCCTCATATGCAAACCAGTATTTCCAGTGAGGTAGACAAACATACTCAAACCCTTATAAACACTCAAACATTACGGTACTTGACACATGAAGAAATATCTCCAGTGCAATTTTGCCGTATCTGATTTATTAGAGTGTATACTGTGCTGCTTAAGGCAAATGATATACACAGAAGATTAAAACTGGCTGTTAATTTGCATATACCATTCTTGGTAATATTTTAAGAACTACTATGTAATTGACCAAGCTGACAAATATTTTTGATGTTAAACCATGCTTCGGTTTTATCTCAACAAGCAAGGAGATGTTCAGCTAGCTACTGCAGACATCTCTATTGACTTTAAAAGGGAACTTGTCTGCTAATGCTGGTCTTTGGAATTGCACAGAAGTTAGATCACCAAATGAGCCTAAAATAGATGGTGCAGATACTCTTATACCAAGAACCTTCTTTTGCACTCTTTATTTTACGGGTTATGTTTCAAATACTCAGCTGGACTAGCAGGGGGTGGACAGTTCCATGAAAGGAGCTCGGAGGAACTGTGGAGATTTATATCCACCCCGACTCTTGACACATCATTTACTGCCTGATGTTACTAGGCTTGGGTAGGAAAAGAAAAGTGCCAACATGGATAGCCTTTTTTACAAGCAGGAGAAAAAGGACGTTCCTTCTGTGGGACTAATCGCCATCCCTGCTCCTCATCGCCATCCCTGTCTCTTGCAGGTGAGGCGGCTGGTCCCTGTTGAAGAGCAGTCCTCTTCATCTCTTTCCTCATCCCTCAGCAACCGGCAACACGCTCGCCAAAATAAGAAGGCAGCCTGAGGCTGTGCTATCACTGCTTAGAGAAACGTTTCATTTCTAGCCCAAGGTTTGTCTGGAGCTAGACAAAAGTTACAAACTCAACACTTTTAGACACTTAAGGTGCCACCTTTTATTTCCTTTAGGTCCTACTGTGTTCGTGCTTTGCTTTTCAGACATTCAGTCATACCTGCATTATCCCTTAAGGCAATGATGATTTTTGAAAAACCCACACTTTTAACTCAGTCAGTAGTTTAATTGACAAGAATATACATACTTTACCACCTTCAGAAAGCAGGCATGAATATATGAGGATTAAATGAAGTTTCAAATAGGCAGTGGTTTTATTAGTCTCATCTTTTTAATACTTTTCTCAGTTGTGACCAGTGATTTTGTTTCACAGCAGGAAGTCATTTATCAGCAGCAAAATAAAAGAATGGGAAGTGAATAGCTGCCTTTTCCCTGTGATATCTTACAAGCCTCTAATTTCACCTCTCTTTTATCACCTGTCGTCTACTGGGTCTTCTGGTTAGTTTATCTTAATGGTAAACATTCAGTCATTTTAGAGCAGCAGTGGAGATTGTACCATACAACTGTACACCTTTGTTATGCAGTATGCTCCTTTGATTTATATTCTTGATATAATTTCATATCAGAAATATATATCTTGATATCATTTCATATTAGATAGAATGTCTATCATTTAGAAATTTGGGGCAGGGCAACACCTTGTTGTTTGCTCCTATGAAAACTGAAATTTATGGGTGTTATTACAATTTTTGATTTCAGGGTGAAAGCGTAAAAACTTAGTCCACTTTAGACAAGGCAATCTTAGTAAAAACATTATAAAATATGTATTTAATAAATCCCCCATGGAATGAACCAAATATCAAGGGTTGTTACTGTCATTAACTTCTTGCTGTCTTTATTTCCTCCCAGTAACTTAAAAGAACATGAAAACATGTGTGTGGCTGGTCTCCCATATAGAAAGATCTAACTGATTGTCTTATATTATTTTTTCTAGATCCTGTGCAATTGTTTTAGTAGGGGTATTTCATATAGGTCCACATGTTGGGTGAATGCTGCATTTAGGAGCACGTGTACGTAAGCCCTGCAGACTATTAGATTTAAAAGTTCTAAGTATAGACCTTCACAGTTATGTGAAGCATGTATAGGGAAATATATACTCTTATATACCCTATTTAGCATCTGCCTAGCCTTACTACCTTTGTAAATATGGTTTTTCTCCTTTGTCTTTCACTTCTTGAGTTTATTCCCGTATGTTTCCTGATTTACAGTGTTTCATTCTCTGCTCCTTCGTGTTGGTCTGTAAGGACAGACCCAAGCGCTCCTGTGAGAGAGTCCACACAAACCAACTGAAGGAGGGTACTGTAGTGCATATCTTGTAATTAAAAAGTGTGCTTAGGGGGTTAACACTATCAACAAATGGTATTTCTTTCTGGGGAAAAAAAAAAATTAATTATATTGCCACTTCTCTTGTTTAGACTGTAAACTGCCTTGAGTGCCTGGACTATCTTTTATGTTATGTTTATTTAGGATCTCAGAAATCAGTTAACTTGCACAGATAGGGACAGATTTGCAAAAGTACCCAGTTAATTCGGACACATGTATGCGCTGAAACCCTGACTTTCAGTAGGAGTTCTAGTTGTTTTGTAAAGTCATCCCTACAGAACTGGGCATTTAAAAATTGGGCTCAGGACAAATTTGAAAAAGCCAACACTGTGGATTCTGACATGCTGTTCCAGGTGCAGTGGGATCTGTAGATATTACGGTGGCTTGGGGAATAAGTATCACCTCACTTCCTCCAATAGGTAATTCAACATAGGCTTAATTCGGTGTCTACCTAGGTCAATTTTTGTCTCTTTGTATTAAAGGCACAGCTCATTTCTACATTACAGGGCATTCTCAGATCCCTTCCACTTTGTCCTTTCCTTCACAGTTAGCAAAACTCCCAGTTACTCTATGACATTATTGTGTTACCTCTGACAAAAGCTGGCTCCTGTAGTCCCATTTTGGGTGAGTTTTTACCTGAAACTTCCCTATTGGTTCTGTTCTCATTAGCTGAACCTACAGATAGATAAAAGTAGTTAGAAATCGGTTCTGTTTGATCAGGTAGTTGTGGTGGATATTTTGCCCTTTGTTTGATAAGGCACAGACAGCCTTATCACACATTTTTATGACTCATTAGCCATCAGGCTTTCATAATACTTTGAGTTAGCATACTGGGAACTATTTGTGCACAAATTTAATGAAGCAAAAGAGGAAATGCAGCCCAAGACCTTCAAGCTGACAGAGCTCTCCTGAACAAGAACTTATTTTTGTGCTTGGTGTCCCAGACCCACAATTTTTCACCTGGAATCCTGGCCAAAAAGGTACTTTAGAAAACCAAGTATTGAAATCTGCTATGTAGGCTTCTGCGACTCCACTACAAAGGTTTAGAGGTGATCAAATCGAAAAGGATTAAAAAGTCCCTGCCTTCTTTCAAAAGTCTCCCCCAGCAGCAAATATCCCCAGCAGAGTGTCGACATGTAAACAGCACACCGATACCCAGACAGGAGCACGTAGGAGGCCACATGCTGGCAGATGCTGGTGCGACACCAGAGGAAGACGAGTCGCAGCTCTGGTCCCTGGGAGCAGCCTGGCAAGCGGGTTTCACCTGTTTCAAGCCACGCTTATGCGTTTAGCGACAAGCTAAGTTTAAGTAGTCCTGCCTTCTCCTCCCTCGCACTCACAAGCCCTGCTGAATTCTGTCCACGCTAGCGCCATTTCCTCCCCTGAGCTGGCAGAGCTGTTGGTACGGGCACATAGCGACCTCGATCAGGGTGAAAAAATGCCACTCAAAACCATTTTCTTTTCTGGCAAGAGTGTTTCCCTGCTCAAGCTCTCTGGGCAGTTGCATGAAGACTTGTGCTAGCTCAACAGAGAGGAAGCAGGGGGAGAAGGACTGGGACCCTCCAGCAGTTACCAGGGATGGAAACCGGGGGAAGCCAATGTGCCCACAGAGCTACTGCAGCTTTCCACCCTAGTTGAATGGGAGTTTCCACTTTCCTCCTTATTTTGTTCTCTGAAGGTGCTAAACAGTCAGCAAGTGCTCTGTCATTTTGGCTGTTATAATGCTGAAGAACCTGGGGAATCTAGTCTTTGATAGATAATGAGTATACTTATGTAAGTATACTTATTATAAGTGACAGAGAAGAGAGAGTTGCTGCTACTTCGGCCCATATTGTTCCTATATGCTACCTGCTGGGTTCACCGTTAGATCTAATGTTCTTCTCTGAAATAGCTGAAAGAGAAGCTAAGTATGACAGATTTATTCTGAACCTCCCACCAAGACACTAATTCCAGTTTCAGCAGCTATTTGTTCCCTCGCCTTTAGCCTGTTCCCTCCTGGATTTGCCCTTCCCCTCCCTTCCCGCGACACAGGGCTCCGCTCTGCAGGGAAGGAGAGGCGCCACAGCCTTCAGGAAGGAGTTCAGCTGACTCCAGAACAGCACAGTTGGGTGTGCTTTGCACCTTCTCTGGCCCGCTAAGCATGTAATTTGCACCCTCTGAGAAGTGGATTCTCCTCGACTCCTACTCCCGCGTACTCAGCGAGACTTGCTGACACGTAATGTATGGCTGCTCGAGTGAGGACCACAGGACTCGGCTGACTCAGAGCTGTCAGCTCCCTGCCAAGGGGCAAAAGGAGAGGTGCGAGTTACAGAAGGTAGAATTCAAAACTACGCCACTCACGATAAATAGCAAGCTGAGCCTGCCATAAGGCGAGCAGATGGATGTGGTGCCCTTTGGTTCTCTCCAGCTACAAAAGTAATTCTTTTTTCTTGAGTCATGCCTAGCAATGGTACAATTATTTTTGGACCACCACCAGGACATCGCTGATATAACGATCGTGTCTGTGGTACAACCGCTGGCAATTACTTGTGGCAGCAGTATGTAGCAGTGTGTTTAGAGCCATTACTTTTTATTTTTAGAAGTTTTCGCAGCTCAACTTAAATTTTCTGATTGTCTAGTAAGACAGAGCATAACTGTGTTTGAGCGTCCAACTTGAGATACACTAAAGAACCCTGAATTTCAATAAGCACTGAAAAGTTTCTCTGTCAAAGATAACCACATGAGAAGTCAGCAGGACGTGCCAAATGCACATTTTTTCAGTACTTTTGTTTAGACACCTGGGTATATTTCATAGACATTGCAGCCCACAGTTGTATGCTTTGCAAACATTTACTTTTAACTGCAGTAACTGTGTTATTCAGGGAGTAAGCTGGTATGAAACTCATCAATATTTATGTGATGATGATAGTGCATTATTGTTGTGTATTGATTGTATTAATATGTGTTGGCTGTGTAGCGTTATTAGAAATGGGACCCTGAGATGCATCTTGAGACACACTATTGGAAGGGCTAAGGGCGAGATCCCAGCACTTAATTTAGCTGAGGTCAGGGGCCTAATTCTTAGGCAGAGCAGTGCATGGAAGCAGTGCTGATGCTCTCCGTAAAGCCAACAGAGAGAAGGATTTCCCTCTGAAAGACAGGGACCAGTCTAAGGTTTTCCATTATTCTAGGCAGGTGTACAGCTGCTGCCATCCCTCCCATCCTCCTGTACTCACCTCCGTGTGGGCTACTGCTTACATCCTTACCTCCCCATGAACTTTGCTGTCTTACAAGTGGCTGGTGCCACTTCTCTGTTTCTGCGCTCTCCCATGAAGGTGATTTTACTCTAGAACAAGCCATTAGGAGTATTGTGGTGACTTTTATCCTTTGCTGGAATTTATTTACCTGACAGATGACCACAGAAAAGTCCTGTCCTGTTAAGATCTACAGCATGTAGGAAACACTACAAAAGGCTCTGGTGCTGATTTCCAGGACACTTGGGCAGGATTATAAAGCTCTATTTTCCCCTCTTCCCTTGACACCAGCAGTTGTGACATATGCTCAGCATTTGACATGGCCGCAGCTGAGCAGCTCCCCATTTAGATCTGAGCTGCATCTGCCTCCAGAGACACAGGTGGAATCTGAGCCATCTGTCTAATGCTAAATGCAGAGACAGCCAGGGATTGTGCCCTTACATGACTTTTTCTTCTATTTCCTTTAAATAAATAGATTAACCATTCTTGATCTTCTTGCAAGTTTGAAAACAATGGAAGGTTGGAAACTGCAGCTGGGAAAATGTTTTGGGGGGCTCCTAAGTACAATAAGGTCATTGACACACTGGAGCAAGTCCAGTGGAGAACAACTAGGGACTGGAGCACATGATATTAAAAGGAAAGGCTGAGAGAGCAGCTGGGTTTGCTCAGCCTGAAGCAAACTCAGCCTTAATGGGATGTTATAGAAAAGATGGAGCTACTCTTTCCACCTACAATTTGCAACAGGTTAGATACTAGAAAAAAAGCTTATGACAATCAGGATAGACAAACACTGGAAACAGGTTGGGCAACCTCCATCACTGGAGATCTTCAAAGCTCCAAGGGCCCTGAGCATTCTGATCCAACTGTGAGCTTGGCCCTGCTTTTGAGTGGGCTATTGGAGCGGATGACCAGCGTATGACCTTTTTTGCAAGCTAAATTATTCTATGATTCCAAGATAATTTAGCTCATGGCATGAAGGCAGGAAACTAGCAGCTGCATGCTAGGGGATAGCATGAGCACTGGGCAGCAGAAGCCATATACAGTTTATCTCGTATGGTCATTATGGCATGAACTATTTCTCTGCTCTTTCACCAGGTGTGTTACTAGACTAGAGCTACCACACCAGATCAGTGCTGCAGTGTTTCCTGCAATGCGTTGCTCGGTTATGGCTTGCAGTCATTCCTTTTCTCCAAGGAGCGAGATGAATATGGGCAATGTGGTGTCTCCTCTGCCATTACTTACACCAGGCAGGCAATACCCAGTCACATACCAAAGTCAGTGGTGTTCATAAGTTGTTATGTGTGACTATACCCTCCTGCAGTGAGTACGGGTACACCAGCCTCAAGGACAAGTGGGCTTCAACTTTCAGTTTCTAAAGCTTGTGAAAGTATTAAGGTGAACAAATTTGTGACTTGCATTTCAACATTCTTACCCGATGCATTAGTATAATTTTTCATCTGTGCAGTCCCATGATGACCACCAATTCACTGCCAGTGGCAGAGACATCCTTCTGACTCAGACATTTAGAACAGAGAGTATCCACAAAAGACCTCACACACTTGAGGAGCTAATGGCACCTTCTCCCACCTAAGGCTGCAAACCCAAGCCAGTACCCATATCAACCAGTCTTTGACCTATATTCTTTCTGCAGAGATCCTTGCCCCAAGATGCTGTGAGCTTGTAGAGTCAGTAATCATTTGCTATAAATTTAAGAGATATTTGGCTGGAGTTGAGTCTATCTACCTCACGACCTCTCAAAGCTCCTTCTGGCCTTGTTTTCCACAGTTATGCAGTGTAAAACATAAACCCAAAATACTAGCTCAGCCAGGCTAATGTTTAAGGGTTCACAAAAGAGGAGGCCATGAAATGATGGAGTCAGACAGAGGTCATGACTGGACATGCTTGGAGGGCAAGGTGTATAATCTGTTTGTTATAAATGCAGGAAATCTTTACTGACTCAATAAGCGTTCAGACACCTGGACAACTACATTTGATGCAGGGAATATTGAAATACACACTGGAAATGAAAATTTTGTGCTGTCAAGCTGGCATTTTATTGCGCAACAAGACAATGACAAACCAGTTCAAAATCCTTGACCTGGAAGTCTAATAAAACACAAGAACCGGTACAGTATCAGACAGTATAAAAACGATAAAAAAGGTAAACACAAAAGGGGCATGGCTTCATAGAGGAATGAGTCACAGGTAATTTAAGGGATGCTGGAGAAGTTTCTGCCAGTTCTGTCAGGCACCTCAGTGAGAAACACCTTAAATCTTGCCACCACTTCTGGCCAACTGGTTCAAGGGCTCTTCTGCTGGACAGGAGATAAGCAGATGAGGAAGAAACCCACCCCGTCGGCTGCATTTAGCGATGTGAGTCAGGCTGTGCTTCTTTGGAAGCACCTCTGTTTCACCACATTCGTTGCGAGGGGGTAGGAAGGTGGCTTTGGTCCGTGGCCACACCACGAGGGTAGTGACGTCTGGATGGGCAAATGGCTGTGCGAGCATGGCGGGGTCCACGGCGCTGCTTTCAAGATGACTCAGAGGCTACAGGGTAGGTGTGCAGTGGATGTCACAGCTTCCACCCAGCAGAGTTTTCCCTCCCACGGTCCTCTCACATTTTGGTCCTTGAGCCTATGCATGCAGCCTCCAGCTGTGGAGGCGGGGGAGCCTCCATGGCACTGTCCCCAGGTAGGGTGTTGCCACCGAGTCACCACCCGCCATGCAGAGCGACCATCAATACACCAGGCAATAAACTGAGTAATATTTGATATGATACACTGAAGGCAAAAGCCAACACAAATAACACACAGCTGTACCTGGTGTTCCCGGATACTCCTTACCCTTTAAATCCACTAGAAAACCTCTATGGGTGTGGTGGTCTGGAACAGGCTTTGAGCCACCCCTTAGGTGATCATGGGACTGGGTGGTGCCACCACTGGCACTGCAAAGCATTTGCTTTTAATCTTGTGTCCTTGAAAACGCCGCTGCTCATCTTTTAGGTGCTTATGGGATGCAAACAAAGGTCGATGGTTAACCTCAGCTGTCTTCTGCTCATGGTAGCAACCACCAGTAACTTTTATCAAGAGTTTTGCTCTCAAGCATGGGGAGCACTGAAGTGTGACAGGAAGCGAGGAGAAAATGTGTGCAAAAACAGGAAAAGGAGGGGAAACTGGGCGTGAATTTAAGAGGCGGGGGCTGCATTGAATGGGGCTGAAGTCCAGACTGAGCCTCAGGGTGGAAAAGGTGAGGTGGCACATGATCTCAGACGAGATGCAAAGCATAAATACAGGCAGCAGTCAGGCCGTTCTGTCCCTTACGTCGGCATGTCCCTTGCACCCTTACATGTATCATGAGGGTGCCACACAGGTTTGCGATGGGCTGGGGCTGGGAATCTTTATTTTCATCCTGTGAAAATGTTTGAGGTTTCAGGGCAGGAAAGCAGCCAGCTGGAAAATGGAGGAAAGAGCCAGCTCTGAAGTGACTGGAAACTCCTATCTTGGCTATGGGAGTAACCCTTCTCTGTAGACTGGTACTTCAAAAAGATATTTGGAGGATTCAACATTTTCTCAGGCAAAAGAGTTTGCTGGAAACATGTTGTCCTTGCATAGGATCACCTGTAGTTGGAGAAAGGCCTTTCCTCTGCTCCTTCTCATTGCAGGGACTTCCAGAGGACAATCCTTACACTCATACCTTCTTCCCAGGGTGCGCGTTCAATCTCTAGCTATGGCTTGGGCAGGACGCTGGGGCTCTGCATGACTGCACGTGGCCTCCAAGCATCTGCGGAGGTGAGGAATCGCCAACCTTGCCCCATGAAGCAGCTGCGGTCACAGAGCAATGATCCTCCTAAACCTGGGTTGAATCCCAGGGAACAGGATGAATCCCAGGGAAATCAATAAGCTCTAATTTCCCGGAAGCCGTTCATGTAAAAACTAAGGCAGATGACGCTAAAAGCTTTTCAGTGCAGAGAATGATGAATGCAATCCGTTGTTGCCGCTGACGCCACCGTTACTATTATTACTATTAATAAAGAATCGCTCTTTCTTCCCAGTAATTGCCTTTGAAACGTTCCTCTGGTAGAAGCTGGATCAACTTCTTTCCCAGAGAGCAGGATTTTTCTGACCCCCTGTGCTGTGAAAGGCATGGAGCCCCTGCCCTGCTGACCGACAGCTGAGGGGGAATGGCTCTCCAGGCATCCCGCTCCCTGGGGCTGCTCTCACCAGCACTGCTCCCGCGCACGGGAGGGACCACCGGCAGCCTGCGGCAGAGGACGAGAGTGTGGCCGGTCCTATCGACGGGGCTTTATTTGGTCCAGCATTCTGAAATGAATGACACAGCAGGCACACACCCTCCCAAGCCTCACGCACTGCGGGAGGAATAAAACAGAGTGCCCCAACACATGTGGGGCTGTCCTTGGGACAGGGATGGATTTCCGCTTGCTGCAGGCTTCCTGCGGCAGTTGTGGGGCTGCGCAAAGGGAGGCACCGTGCGGCCCAGCACGACTCGGGGCGGGCATCTGGGGCACCCACAGCTGCACGTTGCTGCTGGGTCAATCTGACCTCCCCTTTGTCTTTCTGCTAGGAAAAGGTGCGTTGAGGGCAAACCCAATGATTTCCCACAAATGCAGTCGTCCTGGCATCCTGCTTTGCCGGCAGCATTTCTTGTGGAGCAGGAGGTATGCATGGGGGACAGGAGGCACGCAGGCACCCAGCTGGGACAAGAGGGACATCTCCTCCCAAACAGCCTGCAGGAGATGCCCTAGCAGCCCCGCATGGCACCCTTCAGCCTTACTTAGATCCCTACGGTTCAGCCTGAGGCCTGCTCTGGCTTACACCATTTGGTCGTGGTTGCCATCAAAACTCAGAGCTCCGGGGTTTAAGCCCCGATTGTGCTCCCTGAGCCCTCACTGAGCCCTTTTGCAGCGGGAATCCTGAAGTCAGAGCTGCAGCTTCCCATGCCAAATGGGCACTCAGCAGCGAGTGCTGGGACTCAGACCCCAGCGTGTTTGTACCCGTCCCTGGGCGCTGCTTACACCAAGAAAGACACTAATAGGCACTCTGCTCCCAAGGTGCAAGGCTAATTTGAATTCTTCGAGACACTGACCTTTTATGAGACAGAAAAAGAAAAAAAAAAGCCATAAATAACAGCTTTGGTAGCATTTAAAACTGTTGTCCAGCTAGCAGGACACACCCCAGCAGAGCTTGCTTGAAAATGAAAAATGCCTGCATTTTAATTTCATTTTCATGTAGAGAATGCTAAAATGATGGGTTTTTTTAAGCAGTCCTTCACTCAGTGTTTAGTGCTTTCATGTTTAATCCTTAATTTCTTCCACATCCTAGTTGGTTTTGTATCAATTGTAGTATAGGCTCACTTAGGCAGGGACACACGAGGTGCTTTGGTCCTTCCACCACTTTTCTCAGTAAGTGCCCTGAGAGCGTTTGCTGAAGCTTGCACTGCGTTTCAGCCAGTTTCAGCTCAACCGCAGAATCCTACTTAGTGAAATAAAACTGTTGCAACAAGTCTGACATGGCTCAGCCTTTTGTTTTCAAGCAATACAACGCAGAAATACATGCATCTTCACTTACCTAAAAGAAAAAGAAAAGGGGTGGGGAGAAGCAGGAAGGCAAAAGAGATGTTTAAAATATTTTCCCGAATGGCACAATGATGAGCGCTTCCGGGTTTAGTGCGATCTCGTTCTCTGGCCAAACATGGTAAGGAAGTGACTCTGTTCCCCACAGCACACGCTTGCAAATAGCTCCTTTCAGCAGCCGGAGGAAGCGAGAGACGTCTGCTCGCCTTTGCTGCTGCTAGCTTGAGTTCAAAGACAGCCAGAGACGTGGTATTTGTGTCAAACGAAGGAGGAAGTGATTAAAAATTACTGGTTCCAAATGGCTGAATTGTTCTTCATTTACCCCAAATGTGAAAATAAAAATGCAGTGAAGTTTAGGATTTCCATAAAAAGGAGCCCAGAGCAACAAAAGGGGCCTTGCCAGCCCGCCCTAGCCCAGAGCGGGCATCGGATTGCCTGGGGCCAGTGGCAGCCCCTCATATCTCCTAGGCTTTGCCCCCACCAGTCTCGTCTTGCGGCTCCTGGTCACAGGAACAGGGAACCTTAAATTTGCAGAGAGCCACATCCGCCTCAGTTTCTCACCTGGGGCTCAGCAGCTGCTCTGACCCTTTATACCAAGGCTGCACCACCTGCCCGAAAACAGCATTTCACCAGGGGAACTGAACCAGAGCACTCTATCATTCCTTTGAGTGCTGGGTGGTGGGGGGCTCACATGGAGATCTGGGGAGCATCAGGGGGGTTTCGCATGGAGATCTGGGAGGGGTGCAGGGAGGAGGAGGAGGATGGCTTTTCCCCTTCTCCTACCTGCAGCTCCTGCTGCCCTGCCATGTGCCTGGTGGTGTGGCTGTGGCCACCTGCCCCATGCTCACCCGCATGCCTCTGAATTTGGCCACCTGAACTTTGAGGGTGTTAGTCTGCGAACTGGATCCCCCCCACCCACCCCGTGTGAAATAAATGAAAGGTGTATATTTTTACCTCATGGTGTGAAAGGCTTTGCAATCACTCGTTTTCACTGCGCTTGCTCGATTTCTGGTGGAACCGGCTCTAAGCAGAGGGAGGGCTTTGGAGCCGTGGCGCTTCACAACCACAGTGGGGAGGATCGGGCCGGTTCCTGGCACGGGTGCAAGCACACCCAGGGACCCAGCGAGGGGATGCTGAGCTGGCGAAGGGGAGTCCTACACCTACCACTGAGCTACATTAAAATCTCAACTTGTTTAAACAAATGCCATCTGCCTCTGAAGGCGGGAGGCAAAGCTTCAGCTCTGGGGCAGGAGGTTTCCTTGGCTGGAAGTGTGTTGAAGTCCTCTCTGCATCAAGTCATCAAAGGCATCATCTTTTACCAGTAGCAGAGGAGATGTCTGTAAAGGCAGGGGAGGATAGAAAATATTAGGAGCAGTAGTCTTTGTTTTGCTTGACAAAGCACTGCCTGAAGCAGTGCAAGATGCAAGTAGTAATGAACTTAAAGAGAAAGGCTGGCGGGGGAGAGCTGTGACCCCATGACAGGAGGAAGGCTGAGCTCCGCTGATTCGGAGCCTGTATTTCAGCTGGGCCCGTCAGGAAAAAGCGCTAAGCAATGTTTCTGAAAGATAGGGAGCGATAGCTTTAGGGACAACAGAAGGAATATCCACAAAAGTCAGCTCCCTATTTCTGTCCCATATCCAGCGCTGACAAACTTCATATGCATCTATAAATCTATTGCTTTCTAACCATAAAACTGCCTTTTTGTGTTTTAATAGGAAATGATCTGAGAATTCCACTGAATGGTATTTTTAGATAATTTAAGAAAAGGCTGTTGATTGTAGACCTTTGTAAGTGGTTTAGTAAATAAATAGAAAACTGAACAAAAGGATGACTTGATGTTTTCAGTGGCAATTTGGCAGCAATTTTCGCAGATACAATACTGCTGCATGCAAAATGTATTTCTTTTCATATCATGGCTGGCACGAATCAGATATCCTGCTGTATTTTTTTTTTTCTGCAAATTCATCTCAGAAAATTTGCAATTTGAGGATTAATAATGCAATGTCAGAAGAACTCATTGACTAGTGCTCTTTGCTCCCATTAATAACAGCTTCTGGAGGTAGTCCCTCATAACTGAATAATGTATTGATTCCTATACCAGATTCCTGCCCCAAGTTTTTTAAAGGTAATTTATGACTGTAATATCCTGTGAAGATTAGCTGTTTCAGAATTCTCACACTTACAGTTTACAAAACTAATTTATTTCCAAGTCTTACAAAGAGAGTGGGAAATAGAGGAAGGTGGAAGAAATTTCAGTAATTATTTGCTATACAACAATTTCTAAGGTGTTATTAAAGGACATGACTTTCCTTTTAAGTCATGCTCAGTAGCTCCACAGTTGCAGAACAACAGTTTTACCAAAGTTAAACTTTTTAAAGATATTTACTCCATTCAATACTTTTTCTCTATTTTTTTTTATTCTCATTATTTGCACATTATTTACTGTTGTCACTAATGCATTTGGGAATGCATTATTCTGATTATTTTTAAAACTATTGAGTAGAGATAGCTCAGCTTCAGTCATTTTAGAGTTCACCAGAAAATAAGCAAAAATTATATTTATACCCCGTAAGTTCTCATTTCAGTCTTCTGACTTTTAATTTAAAAGAATTAAAACAATAAAGCTTCCTGCATTAGTCTTGCCCTAGATTACAAGAGGAGGTCTTGCCGCTGTTATTACTTCTACCAAAAGCAACTATGTTTTTAAACCCTGCAGAATATTTTACTGAACACTTGTTTTCTATGCTTTCTGTGAATAAGTTCATAGGCCTTGAGCACTGATGAAATTATAATTGCAAGCATTTATGTAATGAGGTGGGTGGGTTTTGCACAGGAATTAGAGTGAGGAGCAGATGAGTGTGTCAAGGGGAGCCAGGATGAGCGAGGTTACTAGTGGCATTCTTCAAGGACGCATTTGGAAACCAACGCGATCCAATTCTGTCATTATTGACCTTGGTACAAGAACTTGGTCAGAGCTTAAGATATTTGGCAGTAATATGAAGTGGCACAGGGTCGCTAATGCTGAAGAGGATGGGAGCATCATTCAGGGAGGACTGGAGTACACTGTGAATCAGAGCAACAGGAACAGGGTGAATTATAGAAGCACAAAGTGCAAAGCCATGGGCATGGCCTCACAAGAAGCAGGGTCCCTGTGTCAGCGGCAGCAGGGAAGACAGGGGGAATGTGGATCAGTGGGTGAAGGTCTGCAAACCACCAGCGTGATACTGCTGGGATTCAGTCTCCAGGGACTGCGAGGAGCAGGACTGAATGGCTGATGTAGTCCCAGACTGTCCTTTTGCAATCCTACATTGCTGTACTTCTATGATTCATCATTCCAAGCATGTTCAGCAGAAAAAAGGAAGCTTTAGTATAACTATACAAGGCATATGTGTGAATACCTGGAGAAAATTAGGGCTGCTCTATATAACAAAAAAAAAAAAAAAAAAAAGAATTTAAACTGAAACGGGAGTGGAGAAAAGCTACCAAGGTGATACGGGAGCTGAGAGTAACTAATGAGATGAGATTACTGGATCTTGGCTTATTTAGCTTAGCAAAAAGAAAGTTAGGAAAGAATAGGATTACTTCTCCTAAATACATTATTCAGAGACTGCATACTAAAGAGAAAGAAGCATGATTAAAATTAGAGGATAAGGATAGTGATATAGGCAGTCCTGGATTTAGAAATTAAACTTGTGGAACATCACCTGCCAGCTTCCTCCTTAATGAGTAACCAGTTTGGGGAAGATGTGTGAGGGGATTTCTCCATGTGCCTTTAGCCTGAGAGGCTGGCCACAGCTAGAGATGAGAAGTTGGGTGGGCACTGCTGACAGCTTCTTTGGTATGCCTTGCTGATTTGCTCAAGGTTAAATTAATTACCTGGATTAGGGCCATAGGCAGATTTTCCCCATTGGATTAGGAGGGACTACTGGGGGAGGGAAAATGCAAACTTCGCACAAATAGAGGGGAGAAATCTCTATTGGCACTTGATAAACTCACTGCTAACACAGGCACCCAGGGTGGTGATGCTTACACTTGATTTTTCATTTTCTCTGTAAATCTGTAAGATGGCCCTTGCATTTGAATTAGGATGCTGAAAAGACTTTTCTGGCTTGTGGGGAAGGCAATGACGCATGGATCGGGCTGGATTACACCTCTGCTGCCCATTACCTGTGACTAGGGGGTGGCGGTGGACTCAGCCTCGGACAACACCGAGCTCCAGCTGCCTGGTCCTCCAGAAGAGTCACTGAGGTTGGGACACCTTGTGCTTGGGTTTTGTGGCAGCAGCAGCTGAGGAGACGTGGGGTGAGCTGGGTGAGGGTGCACTCGGCTAGGTGCAGCCTTGGTGATCCAGCCTGCCTGCTTGTCTGTACGTAATTAAATTATTCAAATAGAGGGCAGTCCCATAACAAACAATGACTTATACTTTCTAGTGCTCTTGGGGTTTTCTCAAAGATATCACACAAGAACTGAACTGGCCCGGTCCTGCGTAGCTTATGAGATAAGATGATCTCACACGTGGTGATTGCCAACTTACGTGCAATGAAGCACATTAGAAGGAGAAGCACTCGAGTTGTAAGTCCTTTTCAGGGCATCTACACTTCAGACACAGCCTGGAGAGAGAGGTTTGATATTAACAAACTGGGAAAGAACTAAATTTTTTTTTTGCTGTAAACACAAAGGAATGGGGAGAGTCATTGCCAATTTGAAGAGCTAGTGATTATAGTAATGAACTGCAAATCAGCGTACCTTAGGAGATGAGACCTGCACTGTTGCTCTGGATCGCCATGTGAACCGGCTCATTCACCATGTTGATTGCTCTTTCTTTACCTCCCTCTTCTTTCAGGAGTTCAGAATCAGTTCAGTGTGTCTCTAGGCAGAAGGACATTTCATAAAGAAAAAAAAAACACCTTAAAACATTGTTCATTCCTTGGTGAGGTGTGTCCTATCTTACATATGTCTAGCTGAACAGCTAGGTGGCTGAAAGATATTATTAGGAATAATTACTGGTGATGAACAATTGCAGACTACCTTTTAGAGTGTATCCTTGTATGGAAACAATATTTGCTACAAAAATTGTGGAAAAAATAATGCTTTGTAGGTATTTTTAATGAATGCACTCAGCACTACGGTATAATACATACCTATGTAATAAAAATGGTATTTTGCAATAAAAATTTAATCTTTTTGGAACCTGCAAAATAATTATGCTGTATTGCAACAACCATTTACAATAAGCATCACACTGACTCCATGAGCATCATTTACATGCTAATATCAGTGAGTCTTGGGCTTAATTCATTCTATTTCAGCTTAGATTGAAAAGATTATTTTTTCATCAGAATCACAAACAGACAAAGTCATAAGAATATTAAAGGATATTCATGAGTGCCAAGAGAAAAAAAAAAAAGGTAAATGTAGAAGAAAGGGTATTTTGGAGTGGCTTGCTGGAAACAGTGTCTGAATGTCTGTGTATAAGTGTATACATCTTCTGGATGTGCAAATTGTGCCTGTTATTCTTTAAAGTTTTCCTATTTCACATGCTTATATCTGCTTAAAAAAATAACTTATCCACTAAGATTACCATTCATTTGACATTTCACAGGCAAGCACCTGTCTCAAGAAAGATCCATTATTTTTTAATCCAGCTGCATTTTTTAGTGCTACTATTTTGTGTGAAGTTTGCTACCCTTGTTTTATGTAGCACATTCAAAGAAGGTGCATATTAACAAGAAACACTGTAAGAATCTCAATGACCTGATGTTTTTCAGTGCTGTACTTAAATTTAGTCACTGGACTCTTCATGTCAGGTATTGTTCCTTCAAATTTGCTGGGAGAGAGAAGTCTTGCTAAGTTTCATAACTGTAGACACAAGCAGTGATACTGTGCAAAACTGGAGTCAAGGCTGAGAGTGGATTTGAAAAAAATGTGGGCGTCTGCGCACAGCACCATTTTACTTCACTGTGAGATTTTAATAAGATGTTCTGAATCATTTAGTGGTAGTACAGAGAATTCCTGATTGATAAATTTCAAAGGTCAAGTTTGTAACAGGGTCTGGAGACTCTGGATGTTTAATCTGCAATATTTTCAAATAGCCTAATGTTCACTGCATTACCTGTGCTGTAAATCAGCATCCTCCTGGGCAGGGTGAACGAACTCAGTGCATTTTTCTGAAGAGGATGAGGGGGAGCTCACACTAACCTTCTTTCTATGTATGCTGTGGAGTGCAGGGAGCAATCTTCACTTTGGGGTAGGAACAGGCAGCCAAGGCATTTTCAAGCAGAACAGCTGTTTGCGAAGTGAACATCTGTTCTGAGATTAGTGTGCGGGGGTGTATATAGTGTCTGCAACATGTAATATATAAAGGCTACAAAATCTGAGGCAATGGGCTAACTGAGGGAGGAATGTATGCAATGTTACGGGTTTGATTTTGTCGATTGAATCCTCAGGCTTTGGGCATTATTGTACTGGGAGATGTGAAAAGCACAACTTAAAATTTCTATTGTGACCTTCCTTTGCCGAGCACTTCCTAGCAAACTGGCACCACTGCCTATTTGCCCAGGATGGAGGGAGGCTGAAGGAGGCTGAAGGAGTGTTGTGGTTTAACCCAGCTGACAACTAAGCGCCACGCAGCCACTTGCTCACTCCCCCCCAGTGGATGGGGGAGTCAGAAGAGTAAAACAGAGAAAACTCGTGGATTGAGATAAAGAGAGATTAATAGGTAAAGCAAAAGCTGTGCGCACAAGCAAAGCAAAGCAAGGCATTCATTCACAGCTTCCCATGGGCAGGCAGGTGCTCAGCCATCTCCAGGAAAGCAGGGCTCCATCACACGTAATGGTTACTTGGGAAGACGAATGCCATCGCTCTGAACATCTTCCCCTTCCTTCTTCTTCCCCCAGCTTTATATGCTGAGCATGATGTCACGTGGTATGGACTATCCCTTTGGTCAGTTGGGGTCAGCTGTCCCAGCTGTGTCTCCTCCCACCTCCTTCTCGCTGGTGGGGTGGTGTGAGAAGCAGAAAAGGCCTTGGCACTGTGTAAGCACTGCTCTGCAATAGCAAAAACATCCCTATATTATCAACACTGTTTTCAGCAGAAATCCAAAACGTAGCCCCGTACTAGCTACTATGAAGAAAATTAACTATCCCAGCCAAAAACAGCACAAGGAGGCTGACCCTTCTGGGTCACAGTTTTCTCGCGTCCTCTGAAGGAGAGACGTGAGTTTGTCCTACACCTCTCACTCTTTTGGGAGCTTTTTTGCAGTCTTTACCTGACTTATGGAGATAAAGAAACAGCCGCTGAATCAACAGCTCAGGGCTAATAATAGCTGCCAGGTAACCTTGAGAGGTTGTGGTACTCGCTTACCCTATATCCTGCTGCCCTCCCCCTTGTGTCAATTTGCATCCTGCCTGCAGAGCCTGGGAAAGCGAAAACAAACAGGCCCTGGGCCCCAGCAGATGGATAATCCTGGAGCTGCAGAGGTTGCTTTGCAATGGGAGGCCCTGAGGGCTGTTCCCGCTGGAGCAGCTACGGGACCCTGAAACAAAAGCTGAGCACTATGGAAGTACATGGTGGGGACAGGGAGGCTGCCTGCAGCCTGCCAGCTGTCTGTGGCATGGGCTCAAGTATTAATTTCCTCAGACTGCTAAGGATAGAGCAAAAAGGGCATCTGCTTCAGCCTGTGTCAGACATGGTTTTTCCATCTTTTTTCTCCAAATGAGCACAGAAATGCATATGGCCAAGATGACTGAGCAATGCTGTATGTGCCTGCTGCAACAGGTTACTGAGCATACAGCGTGGGAGTCAAGGTGGGCATGCTGCTCTGGCACCAGACACAAATGCTGCCTGCGCTGCCGAGCTCCCTCTCCTGCCCACAGCCCTGGCCAGGAGCTGCAGCCATCGCTTTTTGCTGCCAACAGCAGTGGTACTTGGCTGGGTACCCAGGAACCCACTTTTTCATCCATCCCCCTGGGATTTATGCAATAGCCCTTTTACATCTCTGCTCATGCAGACAGTCAGCCTTAAAGGAGAGAAAAGAAATCCAGCTAGTGGGGGTCACTGTTTTTTGTTCTGTTTGTGCAGCCTGGGAAGTTCCCACACACAGTAATCTCCCCAGCTGACAAAAAAAAAATAATTGTGGACTGTACTGTATTAATCTGTGTGAAAGCTAGAAGCAGCCATGTCTTCACAAAGACTTTCCTCTGTGTCCACAAATGACAGCAGGGAAGACCAAACCCCATGAGATGCTCTGAACTTTAACTCAGCGAGTGTTTAAGCATGTGCCTAACTTTAACTGCTCAGCTAATCCTGTGCTTAAACTTGCTGCTTGTGTTGTCTGACTGTGGTCAAAAGGTCCTTGGGACTCTTGATGAATGAGGACTAGGGGTATTCAGGGAGCTGCAAATAATAGGTTGGATCCTGCTTACCTAGCTCAGTCGTGTTGTTCCATTCATGGTTTGACTGCTCATATAAATAAAATGAATAGGATCTGACCCAGGCTTTGCACCTAGTTGGAAATAATCCCTCTTCTGAGTTTTGAGAGCAGTTTCTCAGATCGCTTTTATTTGTTTGGCCTCTAGACCGATGGGTTGCCTCCAAACCCGATCAAATTCTGATTAAATTGCTGTGTGGAGTCAACAGGTACATATTAAATAGGCTGTGAGATTACTTTCTGTCCTGAATGGCAGCACCATGCCTAATTAGAAAAAAAAAATGAGGCTGGAGGAACGAGACACAGAGCTGGGGCAGGAGCTCAGATGGAGCCAAGGGAGTGAGTACCTAATGCAGCCTGCAGACCTTTGACCACAGGCTTCAAGGTCTCCTCTGAGGATTGATTAAGCTGCATCTTTTATTTTCCTTCTGCCTGTTCATGCAAATTGAGTATGCCATAGGGGGAAGCAGGTGGTGGGTCCTTAACATGGCCCAGGCAGAAATAAGAAAAAGAAAAAAACCCACCCTTAAGTAAATGCAACAGCCGTAAGAGGATTTTAAGTTGGAGGATAAGGAAGTTCTGAAATCTTAGAATAGGAAGGAAAGCCTTTATTTTACTTGCTGCGGATGGTTGTACTTCCTGTTGTGACCCCTCTGCAGTGTTTCATAACAGCTTGGGGACTGCTAAGTCTAACACTGTAATGAGGAACAAGGATTCCTAGTTCCCCCACACTGTCTGCCAGAATTAAAGGTCTCTTTTGTCTGGCAATGACAGACATTGCAATAGGAACCGAACATAAAAAAGACGGGGGGCAAAATTCCCCATTAGCTGAAGAAAATTACCCTCTCTGTATTCCCAGAGCTAGGTCTTATGTACCTTGGTGTATGTCCTGAGTAATGCTCACGTGGTCCCTTGATGGAAATGGCCATGCTAGTTTTCAGAGAGCTTTGTTAAACGTTGGCTGCACAGCCAGGCTCTAAGGTGCTCTCGCTGTCAGAGCAGAAAAGCAAGGACAGGACAGGAGGCTGCCGATGGGAAGGCAGCTCTGAACCATTCCTGGGACTGGTGCCACCTCATACCAGCTTCTCGTGGGCTGCTCTGCCAGAGCAAAACACGTAGACTCCCATATCCTGTAGCCCTGTCTCCTACTCCTCTAATGTACTATACCTGACCTTTACTGTACTCTTGAGCTGTGGCCAGTGGCGGGGGGGAGGGTGCTGGAAAGGAGAAAGAACATTTTTTTGATAAAGAACCTCTGTGCTGATATACACCATGGTTATGCGTGCACACACATGCACAGGCAGAGGCCCAAACTCAGAAAATTGGTTAAAAACCTTTTGGACCCTTTGATTCGTCTTCCCAAACATATACGGATGTCTACTTTTCTGCTTAGGCTTTTGTACTAACAGAGCAGGAGAAAGGGACTACAGCCTCAAGCACTGCCAAAGCCCATCTCCAGACCTGCAGCTCTGCAAGAGGCATGTGGGTAGGAACATAGTATTTGCACATTGATAAGGCATAATAACTTTCTGAGTGGTTACTGCAGTTTAAGCTCACAGCATTTGTAAAGTAAATCTAGTTAGGCTTTGTTCACTAGCAATACACCCACACAACAAATACTGTGGTAAGTGGCAAGAAGATAAAATCTGGAAATGCAGCCATGGAAAGAAATAAAATATCTGGGGGGACAGGCAGCACAGAAGTCATATAAGTAGTTTTTCATCATCGTATTGGTGAATTCCACTAAAGAGGTAATAGGAGATCCCCAAAGAAATTAAGAATTTGGCAGAATAAAAGACTTTTAGAGCACAGCTTGTGATCTTTACCAACATATTTGCTCCATTGAAAAGCTGTATTTCAACAGAGTAATGCTGTTTGTCTTATGAACCTAAATTCCTAAGCAGAACAGAACGAACTTTTAATTTCACAGCACAATAATTTCACACGTAATAGGCCATCGTCTCCAACATTGAAGAGATCTTTGCCCTTCCCTTCTCTCCTTTTACTCTTCTCCCCTTTCCTCTTTTTTTTTTTTTTTTTTTGTATTAGGAAACATGAATTGCATTCCATCACTAAAACAAAATCATTCTTATATGAGTTTTTCCCCTCTGTACCTAACAAACCTTTCCTGATCAAAGTTATAGTAAAATTGGTCTTCTTCGGTAACTGTTCAATTTGCAAGGAAACTACATTTCTCCACAGATTACCAATCTCATTTCATCAGAAGAAATCCTGACCTTCTCCAGCTTAAGTGCTGTGAAAAGTCATTATCGAACTGCCTGGAAGATGGAAACCATCTACTGAGTGGGTTATTAACAACGTGTTATAGAGGCTTCTCAGGGCTACTCCACCCATCTACCTTTTCCTGACCTGGATGGACAAGCTGTTATCAGCAAGACTTCCAGCAAAACTGCCAGCCCCTGCCAGGGGCTTGGGTAGTTGGGGGATTTGGCGCAGTAGGGAATCTTTCCAGCCTGTGACTGAAGTAGTGTTTTATCCCTTCTTGGAGACTGTGGATGGATCACAGCTAGTCAGAAGGGCAGAGCCCTGTGGCACAAGAACAACAGACAGATATGTCTCGTGACTAAGCTCAGGTGCAGAAGACCTTGCCGCCTTCTGCTGCAGTGCAGCCAGAGTGTTTGGGGCAGCTCCCTTGAGTGTTTGGGGCAGCATGAGTAATGTTTATAATGCAGATGTAGATAGCGCGCTTCAATGGTATCTACTGCCTTTAAAGCCACAGTACGTTAAGAAGAAAAAACAATGAGATTATAAAGTCTACTGCTTTGCATGGACAAAGCAAAACACCCAAAGCAGGCTTTTTATCTCATCCATACTTTCCATGTAAAGTTATTAGATGAATTAGAAATTTTAAAAGAAAAGGTGTTCAAGGCCAGGCTGGACGTGGCCTTGGGCAACCTGGTCTAGTGAGAGGTGTCCCTGCCTATGGCAGGGGGGTTGGAACTCGATGATCTTCAAGGTCCCTTCCAACCCAAACCATTCTATGATTCTATGATTCTATGAAAGTCTAAACATGGGTGAGAAACCAAGATGGAAACTCACTTTCATTTCAGGTGAAGGTTTGAAAGCAGACAGCATGATCACTTGATATGTCTCAAGAGCAGAGCCAAAGGTGGGTTTTTACCTCATTGGGCCAGAAGAAACTCAAAAATATGCCTTTTTCTGGCAAAATTTTGGGCACGTTAACTGCATCTATTTTAAGTCTGAAGGGAAAGCTTTAACGGAAGAATTTTAAGACTGAGAACTAGGGACTGACTGGAAAAATACAACTACATTGTTGGGGTAAACTCTCATTCACCTCATTTAGCCCTTATACCTTTCTAGTAGTGGAAAGAGTAGAGAAAGAGAAATTTAAACAAGATGAAAATTCAGAGAGCTAAGTTTGGAAATGCCATAAGAATATGAAGAAGAAAATTATTAGAGACTTTCTGTGATGAGAAAAGAAAACCAATGCGGAGCTAGAAAGGAAGGACAGAGATGGTGGGATGTGAAAACAGTCCTACTGTACCTACTAACTCTTGGAGAGTAAAATCCTTTCAATGAGGAAATGTGATTTCCTGGTTTATCTCAGCCTCTTTTTCAAATTCAGTATGAATGATTTTACAGCAATCCAGTTCCTGGCACAGACTGAAGAAGGTTAAAAAATTAATGACTTATGGGAAGTGTGCTGCTTATGGAAGAGAGTGGAGCCAAGGTCAGCACTGCTGCTGCACCAAAGGACCAAGCATCACCACCTGGGTTTGTCCCAGCACTGGCTCACAGCAGCAGGAGGTCTGGGAAGCCCTACAAGCCTTGCCCCACTGGGAAGCCCTACAAGCCTTGCCCTGCACAGACAGATCCGTTCCACCTCCACCGGGAGCAGTGCTCTGAGAGAAAGGGACATTGTCCAGCTGAACTGTGGTGCTTTGATTTAATGCCTCTCTTGCAAATTCTGCCATCAGGGCTTCTGTGATGGCTTAGCTGTGACTGAAGCTGCATGAGGTGATCTGCTGGGGTGAATGAGAGCGCAAGCGACATCTGTGTTTCCCCAAAGTGAATGTTACCAGGTAAACGGCATCTTAAATTGCCATGGGCTTGTCGAAAGCTGGCTTAGGTGATACTATCCTGCACTGCAGTCTGCAATCAACCCACCACTTAATGCTGAATCGGTCCATAAAATGTTTCCAAATGCTTCCCGGCTGGGCAGTGTGTAAAAGGTAGTGTCCCCAGAACAGATATATCAACAGGCCTGTACAGCTTCTTGATAGGCTGGGGCTGCTCTGCAGTTTTCTGCTAGCTCAGGTGGTTTTCTTAAAGGGATTACCTTCAATGCCTGCAACAAAGGATCAGTCAGCGCCTTTTATAATATGTATAGAAAAGTCTCAGTCAAAACTACTGAAGCTGAAAACCCACTTGTCAAAGTAGCTTTGAAACGTTATAGGTTCACCATTTTCTTCTCCAGGTACTTAAAACGGGTGTGATATAATTCTAATTTTTAGAAAACCTGAGAGTGGGGGGTTGGACATATACAGTATATAAAAAAAAAGGGAAACAATGAAGTGAATGCTTCCTGGCAAAGACCAACAGAAGGATGTAGCTGCCAAAAGAAGAAGCTGCCTTTGATTAACCTTTACATTCAGTATGCACTCGTGACTCTCTTCATTTGTGTTTCGTTGCAGCAGATGCATAAAAAAGCCCTGATTAATGTGATTGCTTTAAAAGAATTTTATTTGTAACAGCCTCCAAATATAAATCTGCATATTCAGGACATCTGAGTGCCGGTTATCTTCCTGCCCTTCCCGTAAGAGCTTTGTGGAGGCCGTTCTCTCGAGGATGGGGAGCAGCGTGTGCTGGGCTGCAGATGGGCAGCAATGCCTCTCCTCCCTCCGACAGCTTTGCTTCCTTCGGCAGCCCTACTTCTGACATGCCCAGCCACGGTAACGAATGAGCGTGTACGAGGATGGAAGCGTGAGAGCTGTGTGGTGGGAGGTGATTTACGGCACCTGGCTGTGAATGTGATTGATTGAGTAAGCCTCTCGGAGCAGGGCAGGGTGCGAGGAGAGCCGGGCAGTGCCAGGCAGAGGAGAGGAGAGCGCCTGCCCCGTGCTGGGGGATGGCTCTGCTTGGTCATGCAGCCATCCATCTTCCTGCCAAGCACCAGCCTTAAATGAGGGCTGCAAGTGGCGTATGGGCTTTTTTACTGCTCCCAAACCACCTTTTCTTCCTTCCTTTCCTTCTCTCCTTACTGCTGTCTTTCCTGCAGGGGATTTCCATTTCTTGAATTTTTTCTTTCTTCTTCTCATTCTCCATCCCTTCTCTTCTCTCTCCTGCACCCCACCTCCATCGTCTTTCCCAAATCCTTAATCTCCTGCTATCACTCCGCCTGCGTGCTGCCTCTGCTGAGTGCTCGTGGCTCTGGAGCGAGTCTGGCAGCAGGAGCAGGAACGGGCAGGGTGCCCTGCCTGCAACCAGCCCTGGCCCAGCACGGGGCAGCAGCAGGCTCACTGGTGCACCCATACCAGGGTCTAATTGCATACCCAGGGTGGGCCCTGCACAGGTTTAGCATTTGAAGGTGGCTTTCTAGTCTGAGCTAGGCATCTCAATTCCTTCTCTCATCAATGTGGAGCGTCTAAGGTAGGAGGGGTGACTCTTCCTCTGGAGTTGCTCATATTTCCACTATTGAGTGACCTTCGACAATCAACTTTGACTAGTTATCCAACTTTTAGATGACTAGAGCTGCATAATGGAAATCTCTCTCTAGGGCGTAGAAATTAATGGAGGATAAATAATTCAAATAGGTGGATCATAAATAATTTACCCTCTGAGAACTCAGGTTCTATAAGCTCCTTCCACTATAAAGGTCTTGGGGCATTTTATTATTTTTGCACAATAACCACATATTATGATACCCTTCTCCTATAGGTGTCTGAATAAAGTACAATCACTTCCTGATATTATCATCTAATGGAGCTATTCCTGTGCGAAATTGGTGGAGGCTTGTAGTTTGGAGCTAGATGCTTTGTAGACAAGTTCATTGTATGCGTCATTGCACAAACCCTGAATGAAGTTTCTCAGCATCCGATGAGTTCATAGCATACCTGTCCCACTGCTCAGCAACCCGGGGCATGGGGAGGTTAAAAGTGATTTACCAAGTCACTACAGAGCGGAGTGCTGGAGCTACTGGCTGGAGTGGGCTGGGGTTTTTTTTTTGAGCACAAGTGACACTGCCTTCCAGAAGCAGAATTGCAATTCAGTATTTATTATCTTACAGAAAGAGCGGTGGCTGCGCCTGGCTCCTGCAATGAAAAGCTGGCCATTTTCAGAAATACTGTAACTAGCTGTCTTAAGCCAAGGAGGAGCTGAAGAATTTGTCTGGCTGGTTGCTAGCAGATAGAATGGAGAATTTGTATTCCAATCTGTGCACCCTGATCAGGCTCAGATGGCAACCTGTTCAACCAGGTTAGCAGCAAGGTGCTTCTAGGCATGACCAGAGAGGCATCTCTAGGGGTGGAGGAATTTAAAACAGTATTAGGAAAAAAATTCCCTAAGAGTCAGGGCCAGTGGGTTTTTTTGCAGTGTAATGTTGGATGTAGGTACCCCCCCCCCCCCCAAATCCTAGATATATTTCTTCAGAAGTGCTCATTGGCCAGCCAAGTATTTTGTCCTGACAGTTGTGTCAAAAATTGTATTAAATATGTATCAGATTTGGGATCTGAAACTCACTTACATGAGTTTCTCCTCTTCGCTCAGACCAACTGAACTGAGATGCACCATCTCTCTAACCACAGTATTTCCCAGCAAAATGAAATAATCATGACATCAAGCCAGAACTGAGACAGTATGAGATTGGGGCCTGATGTCCTACTTTTGTCTGCCAAGCAGCATCCTTCCATTTACACCTCCTCTTCTGCTGGTGGATAGGAGGCTCTTTTTTCATAGTAACTGTTGCCACAGACATGGGGCAACTTCTGATTGAGGCCCAAAGCTACAGTGAAGAGCTAATGTTAGTGCTAGTGTGCATCATACAGCCAAAGGACAGATAGAAAAGCCATTTTTATCATAAGATTTAGTGTAACAGAGGAATGCCTGCAGGGACTAAGAAAAACATGCAATGTAAATGCACAGGGACAGTATATACGGTGTGGAGGATGGAAAGGCAGGAACAGGATGATTAATAACAGAAGATGCTGTCTTTTCAGAACAGATCGCCGATATGAAAGACCTTAGTTGCATCATCTGTGAGACTGAAGCACCAGCACAAGTCTTTTAGTGTGAGCTCTTGAGACCTCTTTTTGAACAGTTACATTTTCATTGCATCATCATGCCTGAGATGCATTCAGGTATATCAAAGGTACAGGATGACGGCACAGTGTGATGACAGTGGCCAGAAGAGCAGGGCATTAAGTGACTGCTGATGGAGCTCCAAAACAAGGGACAGAGAAGTGGCAGAGAACTGGGCATTACTGTCCTGGGGTTGAAGGAGATACAAGAGAGAGGATGTTCTTCTGATGAGTATGACAACTCAGTGAAATGAAAACCAAAGAACGGTTTGTCAGCTCTAATTTTAACCAAACTAGTTCTTTCTGCCTTGCTTTCAGAGCATGATACCCAGCATATTTAATTGTGTGGTTACATGCAAAGAGTAAGCGTGCTCTCCAGTTGGTTTCAGTAGAGCCCATGAGAAGTCAGATCTCCACGATGCAAAGCCCTCTGTGTGTGTGTTTGTATTCCACAAGTGAGGAAAGATCCCCATTAATTGCTGTGGGCAGGCTTGTGGGCAGGGACCTGCAGGCAATGGGGAGATTAGCTCACAGGCAGCTCCTCACTTTGACAATGGAGTTCAGCCTGGAACAACTTCTTGAACATAATCTGTTTAAAAAGACAAAAGACAGATGCCTCATTTATGTCAAGAAATTTTGTATTTAAACTATGCTTCCAAGTGAAATGTGCCCTCGAGGAATCTCTCTAGTGATGTCAGACACTCATATGCTTCGCCTCTACAGAGGTGGTGAAAATGGAGTAGAGAAAGCCAAAGCAATCAGAAGCCTTCCCCCTCGCGCCGCTGTAATTACCGCACAGAAAGCATTACACGTTTGCCTCCTTTCCCTAAAGCGCTGCTTCATGGCACTCTTCACATGAGCAGTGAATTTCCATAAGTGAGCGGTGACCTACATTCAAGGCAGAAGCCTCACTGCCTGCTGTCGGAGTGCACCCTGGCTGCCTTCCAGCTCAAGCCTGAGATTCTCAGCATTTCATTTCCTGGCTCGTCCCCATTGGGTTTGTCGGGGACCAGCTTCGCTGCGGAGCATCTGCATGGAAAGGTCACTGCAAAAAGAAGGGTTGGAACAAATTTTTGTGGTAGGCTTAGACACTAGTCTGGCATAAGTTATAAAAATATAGCCTACAACGAACACAAATGAATAGGTAGTGAAGAAATTAGCAGCTTGGTTAAAATCCGTGCTTGTAAGAATCAAGACTGCGATTCAGTCATAGAGTGTTTTTTTCGGACTTTGGCAAACTCTTGTCATTAAATGAGCTATTGAATTAAAAGTTTAATGTTTGCCATTGATGCTTCATCCCGCTCTGTACCTTCACTGACAGATGAAGCTACCAACCTGCAAAGCAGTGTAAGAGTATTGAATAGCCAAGCAAAAGTGCCATCGCAAAACCTTTTGCGAGGACAAAATCAGAGTGTGTAAGATGACTGCATGATTAATTGTTAATGTATTACTTCAGTTCTACAACACCAGCAACCTGGCTATGAACTTCCTATTTCTGGTTTGGGTTTTGCTCTGCAAGTGAAGCAGGGCTGCAGAGAGTCATGGTAGGAGTGTATGAATCACCAACATCTTCCAAAAGGAAGCTCTCCTCTAAGTGGTGTGGTGGCATGCAGAGCAAAACCAAAGCAGAAATTGCAGCAAAGAAATGAGCAGAATCTGCTCAGAGAGAACCATTTCTAGAGCAATTCAGACCAGCTGTTCCTTTGGATTCACACAGCACAACTTGACAAATACTTCAGAATAAGCAGCATTGCCCTCACTAACAACTTCCACAGCTGTGAGAGCAACTGAATATTAGGACGCGTTGCCTGGGCTCCAGAAGAGAGTTCATGCTTTCAAGTTACCTCTGCCCAATGTGAAAAGGTGCATGGGCCAGGGGAGCGCTTTCCTGTCCACTCTGCTCTGCCACACTACGTAACCGCATAGAGACAAAGGGGAGCAAAACAAAAAGACCAAGTCAAACCATCCACAAAAGATTCCCCCCAAACTTACAGCCCAAGGGCTGAAATTATGAAAATTTGGCAAAGCAAGGGGAACTTTTCTTGACTAGTGAACAAATAGGGAAGATGTGGGAATGAGACATTAGGGATTTGGTAGGGCTAGTTCAGACTTCAGAACAACTGGAGCTTGTTTCAGGCAACTGACTTTTTTCTTTGACACAGACACCAGAAATGCTGACACAGAAGAATGAAAATAACTTCCCAAAGATCCTCTTTCCCAGTAAGCTGGCTGCTTAGTGGGAGGCTACTGACTGTGGGGAAGTGCTAGCCTTTGTTTGTTTCAGTTTTTTCTTAGCTTCAGCCAACTGGGGCAGCCCTACATGAAGCTACTTCAACATAAAAATAGATCAGGAGTGATACGAATAACAGTGGTGATGGGAAACTGAGATTTTGCATGTTCTGGCTCACAGCTATTTCCCTGAGCCAGGAGGGATTTCCCACCTTATTTTGCGGTAATCTCCCTTTCCAGAGGGCCTCATTTAGTACTCCTGTGCCTTACCGAGGAGAGCAGGCTGGGACTGTTTTGGTGGCCGGTCGGCGCAGTGGTGTCCCTACGCAGCAGTCAGGAGAGACTGGCCTTGTGCCGGGGAATCACACAGGGCCCGAGTGCGGTACGACCGAGCAGCCCTGACCCAGCATGGCTGGGCTGGTTCTGAGTGTCCCTCTGAAACAGCCCCTCTTTCACTTCCATTTCTGCTTTCATGGCTCCAGCTCACCACTTTGTTTTACTTATTTCTCTGTCTTGCTGTCTCTGCTTCTCCTTTTCTTTCCTCTCCCTCACCTCTTTCCTCCACTAGTTTTCTCTTCTTCTTCTCGTTCAGTATGTGCTTCCCCTCTGCTCTTCTTCAAAAATTGCTGCTACCACCCTCCACTACCAGCACCCAGTGATCCTCACCCTTCTTGAACACTGACCAATGTTATGAGGTCAACCACCGCAACAAACCTGATGGATGAACTTAATCCCTGAAGGTTTTTCTGATTGCTGTGCAATAGAAAAGGCTGTTTTGGGCATGAAGATCTAAGACTTGCCAGTTGTGTTTTACCTGGAGAAATGTAGCAGCCAAACCTACACCATGCTAACACTAGCTGGTAGGTCCAAAGCTAACACTGTGCTAAACCAGGATTTTAATCTGCGAAAACAAACACAATTGCAGAACTGCGTTGTCCAGCGAAGAATTCAGTGTTCTCATTTTTCATGAAAAACCATGGGAAACTGAAGAACAACACTCTGCCACCAAGCACAGCATGAAGCAAGATAAAGACAAATGAATAGTACTGGGCTGCTTTCTTTACATAATTGCCTGGGGAAACCACCTAAAGCAAATTTGGATGCTCAAAAATGTTTGGAGAGATAAAAATATCAAGCAATTTTTACTTCAAAAAAAGATGCCAATACTCTGAAATTTGACTATATCCTCAGTGCTTAGGGTCCATCTCTCCTTTTGATAATATGAGAGTAAAAGCTCTTCTGAAAGAAACAACATACACTTGTGTCCTCTCTCACCATTAAAAACAAGAAATGCTTCTCCTTCTAAAGCAGAAGCACGTCTTTCACCTATTGCTGTAAATGGAGAGGTCACGTGTTAGTATCAGCAACCCATGGCTTGATGTCGTTAAACCTTTCTATTTCTTTCCTATCCAGTCTGCCAGAAACCTTTCCAGGATAACCGATATGACTGTAATGCAACTCTAACACTAGCATCCCTTCATCGTGCTTGTATAAATTAAAAAAAAAATAAAATCACTAAACTGAGAGCAGGCATTAAATATCATTAATAAATATAGACTTCAGTAGGATATCAAAACAAAACTGATATGGGAAAATTCCTGACATTAACTCTTCCTTTCATCTATTTTGGCTGCTTAAAGGGAAAAAGAGAAAAAATTAGTAGCCATCTTAATTTCTTTTAGATTGTGATTATTTTTAATGAAAACAAAAGCCGACTCAGAGTGCTGAGGGGATATGAGATAGACCAGTTTTTCTCAAAGTGAAGAGTGTAGAATAAATTTGAGAGGGACCAGGGAAAATCCATCTCACTTTGTTTCCATTCTTTCTGCCCCTGTCTTTGGGATCCCTTTCCTCTTTGGTGGCCATAGGATGAACGGGCAGAAAGAGAGCATGGAGAAAGCTCAGCCTTTGGGTAGCACCTTCCCTGCGTGATGCCATGGTAAGCTGAGTTTGGGGTCACAAGGGTTGCATCACCCCCCACTGCAGAAGCACCTCCACGAGGACTGTGCCCAGAGGAGGAGGGGGCTGGTGGGGTTGGGTGGGAGAGCAGAGAGCTCCTGCCAGCAGTATGGATGCACGGCACAGGGAGCCAGGGCACCAGGCTGTGCTGGAGTCAAGCTTGCTTTGCCAAAGCTGGTGATAGGAGGAGTTTAAAATGCTTTCCTTTAGTACAGGCTTGATTGTTACATGGGTACATTGTGAATTCGTATCCCATTAGTTAATCAGTTTAAATGGATTGTACAATCTGCAGGAAACAAAGAGGCAGGCGTGGGCAAGTCTGCAGGGTGCAAATCCATGTTACAACCAGCCGATGCTGAAAGGGGGATTCACTCTTCCTCCTTTTCTCCCTTCCCTTGTGCCAGCACTCTGACTGCAGGCTGCTAAGCTAACCCTTTCCTTTGGTACAGTGAATCATTTACTTGTTTTGTTCCATGGCAAGGCACCCAGAGGATGCAGGGAGACCACTGTTCTCAGCAGCAGCACCATGTGTGGACCAGGTCAGCCTGGGTGCCAAACTCTACTCCATGTCAAGAAAGGCAATCCCATCATGAACAGCTTCTCTTCTTGCGTCCACAGGGGCTATGTTGCACGCAGAATTTGGAAGTGTTAACTTAGTTTTGTGTGTCTTCATAAAGTCAGTTACTACTGAGTTTGCTTAAAGAGCTTGGAATACAGTTCTAGGCTTGTTCAGAAAATGAAAGGAACAATATCTTTCCTACCTCTTCCTGCTGACTGCCTTTATGCAACTCACTAGCGCAGCTTAAGCGCTGTGGTAATGATTTAATTGCCTACACACTACCTGTTAACGCTGATTTTTAAAAAAAAACAAATCCTTTTTGGCTTTCCTGGATTGAAGTCTGCGTAGCCCAATTTTTGGCCTCAGAAAAAGAGAGAGAATGTTGGTTTTTTCTTTTATAAAAGAAAAATATGGTATCCAGAGCAGGACAATTTCCAGGGACTTGAGCAGCCAAGGATATGTGAGCAGCGCAGGAGATTGCCACTAATGCTGTTAGCAGAATTTCAATTTTGCACGTGCCTGACTGACACACGTACAACAACTCATGTTGCAAAGCCAGGATTTGTGCATGCACATCCCTGTTGCATGAGGAAACGGAAAACTTTGCTGAGTTATAGGATCCATGCCACATGCAAAGCTTGAATTTTTGCATTAGCTACAATAAAGCCAGCTTTACATATGACTTTCCTGAGTGCTTTTCAGGCTAGAAAGATAGAATAATATTGTCAAGAGTGGTTTGGGAGATTTCAGAGCAAGAAATTCAGTGCCCAAGGATTTAAGAATCGCTATTGTACACAAAAAGCCTGACAAGTGCGTGTGGGTGGGAAGGAAAGTCAGCCTGTTCCTTATGCAAAATCATGATCAATAAGAGCAGAGTGATGGCTAGGGTGCGAGAAGGGGGTTACAGTGCGAGGAACTGAGATAAGTGAGACAGTAAAGCTTCAGTCAATAGAAATCAGTTCAGATCTTAATCATCACTGTATACCGCAAGGGCTGAGGAGGAAAGAGGCTGTTTATCCCTTGTTGTTTCTCCCTCCCAAACTGTCACCGGCTGCCCTACCCTGCTGCTTTAGAGGCACAGCCCTTGCAGCCCCTTCTTCCTCCTCCTTTATCAGACTTCACCATGGGTTGCCTTTTTCCTGGCACACCATTTTGTCTACGTCCCACCACTTGCACCCTGGCGTGACTACACAAGCAAGTCCCACACATCTTCGCTACCAGAGCCCCGTCTGGTCTATCCCAGACTCCCCCCTGCCCAGCCCTCCTGTCCAAGTTGGGGTGCATTCACTACAGAGCCCACTGCTCTCTGGTAACAGGCCACTGTGCAGCTCTTTGAATGCACCCTTAAAAATGTCCTTTGCTGTGTTGCCTGCAAAAATCTGAACTGCAACAAGAAAATGATACCTTCAGCTTGCTGTGCTGATCAGCGTTGCCTCATTTCCTCTCTTATTTGATCATCCATGCCCACTTTCTGCACAGGTGCTGCTTAATGGGACCAGGAAAAGCCTTTTGTAAGCTCTCTGGTTGGAGCCGTGTGCAGCAGAAACCACAGGTGAGGCTGCTGGGCAATACATCCATTAAACTGATAATAAGCAGAAATATAAAAACCAATATGAAGCAACATTTGAGTTGGTCTGTCTTGATTGATTAAGCAGTGTCTCAGCTGTTCTGGCTCTTCACAGTTGTCTCAGTACGTGGTAGCAGAGTGCTAAGGCCCCATATGCCCCAGTAAAAATGTGAAGTATGCAAGTCCAGCCCATGTTACAGGTTAGCATTTATTCAGGAATCAGTGAGTACACTCTTTAGATTTCTCTTGTGATAATCAAATCATGAGAGGTCACAGATTGGGAAGGCATTCAGGGGAGAGTTCAGACTACTGACCCAGCTTGCTTGTTCTCATATTTCCTTCCCAACCTGTAGAGTCATTTTCTTCCCTTTCGCTCTGAAACGCTTTCTGCCCTGTGTCATGGTTACACCCGTCTTCCTGCGATGTGACATGGACATGTTCAAAACCGCCTGGCGACAGTAAAGCAGAAACAAAGCTCGAGAGAGCATGTTGCTGTCAGCTGGCTGGGCATCATCATGTGGGTACCGTGGGTGCAAAGCCCGGTGTGTTTTCCCTGGTGAGCCTCTGCTGCCCTGCTTGCAGAGCAGTCGCAAAAATCTCCTCTGCCGGAAGCAGAGCATTGTGTTTGCAAATGAGAAATCCTCCTCCCCGCTTTTCTCATCTGTTATCAGTGATCTCCGGTGTGTCCAAAGCAAAACAAACCCCAGAGACTAAAAAGCACTGAAAATGCTGCTTTAGACCACAGAAGCCTTTTGCAGTTGCTGACTGTCAAGTTCACAGCTGGGACACAAGCTATATTTGCGGCCAGCCCTCGTCACTTCCTCAGCAGCTCCCCAGACACTTCTGGGCATGCCGGGGTGCGCGGGGGACCTGAGACAGCCCATGCCATGCCAGGAAGGCACCAGGAGCAGCCTGGCCGGTTGGCACCCCCGTGCCCCTTTGCTGGAGTTCCCCATGGGTGCTAGCAAAGGGCAGGGGTCCCGGGGACACCGGCAGCAGGAGGGGAAGGAGGGGCTGAGCGCTGGAGGCAGTGCAGGCAGCTGCCCCCAGGAGACAGCAGCAGCGATGCCAGTGAGTGGAGCTTGCTGGAGGATGTCTTATCAGTTGTTTCAGAAACTGGCTGTGATTTTAATAGCAGTTTTTACTGAGGTAGACCAGTTACTTCCAGCACAGCCTTGGCTTCTGGCTCTGCAGCTAATTCGGCTGATGTCTGCATAGAGCAGACATGCCACAAAGACACAATGACACAGAGCAGACAATGCCATAAAGAGGGTGCCACCAGCGCTGGAATGGGAAACCAGGGCTCCTCGTCTTTAGGGACATTGGCCTTGATGTAACTCAGTCAATGCATGTACCCTGCATGGAGCTGGTGCACTTGGAGCCTTGTGTCCCTGCATGATGCTCCTCTGCACAGCCACTGTGCTGGGGGTGGGAGACACAGAGTGGAAAGATCCCAGGATAAACAAAAGGTTTAGAGTTGTACCAAATGGTACAAGGCAACACGGAAACTAAGTTCCCAGACCACCTCCCTTTACCTGTCTCCAGTCAGCTTGAGGAAATCAATAAAACCCCTGTGAGAAGTAGTGTCAGAAATGTTGCTCTCCACTGGAGCTGGAGCCACAATGACCTGGTTCACTGTCCTTTCCAGCATAGTTCTTGTTGGCTCTTCTTGTTAACCATTTAACAGCCTGCTCCCTGGATTGGTTTAGAGAGGCATTCAGTGAGCCCTCCTGGGGATAAAGCGGTCTTAGCAGTGTTTTGCAACCGAGCCAATGTCCCTTCCTCTACCATCGTCACCCCAGGATTACTTCACAGCCAGCAAAAGCCAAAAGCCTAAGACAAAAGCAATGACAGCAGCCTCCCAGGCTAACATGGCCCAGGGCCTCAGTGGCTGGGCACCGGCTCGCCTGTGGAGCGGGGAGTGGAGGGGTTTTCTCCTGTAGGGTGGCCCAGTGCCTGGGGCATCTCAGAGGATGTTTCTGCTGCAGAAACACAGAGTGGGGCTGGGGGTTTCGGTGGCTCTCCCCAGCGAGCTCAGGCCTGCCACACTGCAGGTTGTTGCTGGGTGAGCAGTGGTCTTGGCCAGCAACTCCTCTCCTGGGAGGCAAACAGCCGACACTACCAAGCACGTGTGTGTCCAACCCTGTATGTGCTGTCAAGGGTCCATTTGAGAAGGGATTAAATCTATCTGAAAACATCACTGCAGTGCTGAGTCTGCTACACTTCTATGTAGAGAGGCCCTTTTGCTAAGTACAGCCAGAAGAGGCATTTACTTGTTGCTTATATGTCAAAAAAACATCATCTGTGCTGTGGTCCCTGCAAATTCATCCTCAGCACTTTCCTGCTGCTTTCCTCTCAGATAATGTTTTCCCAGCTCAAGAAATCTCGCTTCATTGCCTCTATTCCACAGAAATAAAACATAAACAAAACCACGATATAAACACGTGGGTCTCCTGTGTAAAGCTCTATCAAGCAGTGCTTCTGCTCAGGGCTGGGTGAGTCACCCTGAGCGGGGCTGTTTCTAAGCACATGCCGTATGTGCTTTAAAGCAAAATAGGAAATACCTGCACTTCAGTCTTATAATAGTCGCGCTTGAGTCAAAGCAGACGATCCATAGCCAGGGTCGGGTTCACAAGAAAGGGCGAGGTTGCTAGAAAATCATAATGATAAAGCTTCCTGTTTTTAAAGATGGATTTCAACAATGATTATTGCTGCCTCAGAGAAGGAAATGGATGCTTGCTAGCTGAAAAGTACCCTACTAGTTCTCCCTGCACTTGTGTGCCAAAAAGTCACACAAACAAGTGATTTGTGCTGGAAATGAGGGGAGGCTTCCTTTTGGAGTTTTCAGCTACGGCAAAATTACTAGACGCTTGCAATATTAAGGCTGCTCCGTTTTTTGCTGTTATGCAAACTTTAGGCTTTCTCCTTGGCAACGCGGAGTGCCCTTAAGAGCTAGAAGTGCTCAATGTCTTATGACTTTATTTTCTTTATATACACAATGATTAAAACAAAATACAGCTGTTAATTTCAGGAAAAAAGCCACCACGTAATAAATCTTTTGTGACACACCAAAATAACTCTCCTCAGGCAGACACAATTTAGCATAAGGGTTGTCTGCATTTGGTACCACTTACCATAAGAAGATATTCTTTTATTTCTAAATATATGGGAAAACAGGCTGCACATTACAGAGCTGCCACTTATGTTACAGACAGAGAGAGATCTCACTTATTTTTTTCTTCTTAAATGACACTTCACCGAAGGCACGATGTGCTTTCTGTGGCCTGAAATAAATACCCTTCTATTGTTTTCAACAATGTCATCATGTGCTTTTGCAATACAGGTGACAGTGTTTGTTCCTATTTTGCTGTGAATTGCCTTGAGTCAGTCAACCAGAAGAGTCTGAATCACCTTTTTGCTGCCAAGGCTCACCTTTGCAGTGCTGGGAGGAGCAAGGCAGGAGGAGACGATGCACTGGGTGTTTTCCTGGTTATCCAGCCCAGAAACCATCGTACTTTACTCCAGATTGGAAGGGTTGAGAGCAAGCTGGCACATCATCAGCACCTCCTCCACCTCTGCACGAGCTTTCCCTGTGGCAAGCATCTGGTTTGCTTCAGTGCCCCAAGGAACACCAGAGATGGGGTCCTTCCCACAGCTGGGCTGTCATGTAAAACCCAAGCTTGTCCTTCCCAGGGAATTAATCTGCACTACACGTTTGAATTTGAAGAGTAGTCATAGGACTGAGCAGACACCTGGAATAATGGTGACTTTCATTCACTCTGCCCTGGTTCTGACCGGAGCAGAATAACTCTTTGTAATTGATAAGAACAGTTTTAATAAAATCATCTTGTTTCAAAGGAAGGCATCCACCATGGGACTTGTTCTTCAGCAGCTGCTGTAGGTGTTTCTTCAGTCAATACTTCCCCATATGGAGAGCATCCTTTGCTCATATTCTTGAGGCTCAGGGTGACTTGAACACCTGAAGCACCACCAACACCATCAAGTGTACTCTCCAGTTGCATGAGAGCGCACACCCTCACAGTGCCATAGCACCACAGAAACCGATCCATAAGACAAGCTGATGTACCACCACCAAATGACGTGGCATTTACTGGGACAAACACATTGTGGCAGAAGCATGCAGAATTTCATTGCAATGCTTTGACACCGACTCTAAAATGCTCAGATGCGAAAGAGATCCTGCCTGGATGCGTTAGCTCCTTGACAAAGCAAGCTTTGCTTTTGTTTTGAACCACTGCTGTGGAGAACAACGCAGCAGCAGAGAATTCAGGTAGCTAGAAAACACTGAGTCAGCCTGCTCGGTTTAATCATTTCTCAGGCTCTGCGGGTAACCTCTATGAAAATCGCTGTGGATTTTGAGGGAGGTAAGATTTTATATGCCAGGTGTTGTAGAGGATTTCGTGATCCTTCCTCTTGATTTCAACTATGTTACAGGAGGCGGTACGTACAGTTCTTTGTTGGGTACCTCCTACACGTCTCTGTTCTTGGAAGATGAAGATAAATTTGGAGTCACCTTGAATCTCTTTTTTTTCAGGGTATTTGTTGTACAAGTAAGTAGGTAATTTGATACAAAGAAGGTAATTTACATAGATTTTGTGTTTTAGAAATGGGGATACTTGTGAAATAGTGTGTGAATTTGGAGTCTTGGTTTGTCTTTAGAAAAGTCAAGTTTAAAGTTTGGACGGAGCTAGGTGCACTCTTCAGACCACTTGCTGGGTTCAGCAGATGAGAAGTATGAGAATGGATAAACCATTTAAGAAAAAATAAAAATAAATCCCAAGCGGTCTTTTTCAGGTTTTGTTTGCTTTTGAAAAATGCCTTCAAACTGGTAGAATTCAGGTCGGCTTCTGAGAAGTTTCTGTGCATTTAGAACCTATTCCAAATACAGGCTTGCATATTTTCATGCTAAGACTTTGCAAAACCCACTGTAGGATGCCTGCACGTTCTTCTGGTTTTATATCTCTGTAGCTTATCTCCTGACTGTGGAGTTACCACTGATTCATATTTTGAGAACTGGATAAGGGTCATTCATGAAGTTCTTGCTCAACTTGTACCATTTTTTTAATGCCTGTGTTCAGTCAGAAAATGCTCCCTTCCACACTGGGAGCACTTTGAAGTTGTGCTCCCCTTGCTTCAGCAAAGAACAGGGAAAAGTACAGAAGAAAAAGGTATGGCTGGAACACCTGCAGCTATTGGAGCAGTTCAGGGATTATGAAATAGATCATTTCAAGATGCTGTGTTTTATGCTGGGAATGGATGTGCGGCCAAATGTCCTAAGGACTGTGGGAACTATGAAGGCAGTTTAAAGCAACATTTGCCTGTTTATATCCCAATATAGTCCACAAGAATGAAGGAATTCAGCAACTGTGAGCATACCGCTAAGTAAGGGGGAAGGGGGGAAGACACACAAGAGTAGACCCTGACCACCTGCCCTGCCCCATTGCTAGCTCACTGCCTAGCCCTGGTTTGGGCCACTCCAACAAGAGAAATCTGCTCTGGAAAGGACCGTGACACTTGGCTTGGAGGTGGGAGATGAGTCCCTGGACGCTTTTTATGCAGTAGTACAGACACAGCATCTCGACCATCTTGCCAGGTTCTCCCATGGCCTTGTAAACTAAGCATATTTAAAACAAATGAAAAAGATTAATTCAGAACACCTGAAATGAACAGTAAGACTATAGTTCAGTTGTGCAGGCAGTTGGTCTCTTTTGTTGAGTACCACATAAAAAATCCAGCTGGTCCATGATGGAGAGAACTGATCTGGTAGAAATGCACTCTGTTGATTTGGACAAGATGACCTACAGAAGGACTGGATGACTTTGAGACATTCCCTCCAACCTCAACCATTCTGTGATTCAAATGTCTGTGAAAATTTCTGGAGGGTTAACTTTGTCCCAGAAAACATAATGCCTCGTCTGGTATATGCTTGTCCATGCGCTCTAACTTTGCCCTGAGAATTTCTGTTCTCACAGGTGGCATGGCATGAACATAAAACCAAAAGAATGAGATAAAGACCTTGCTGGGAACTATGTCTTCTTCAACAGAAATGGCATTGTTTGCCTAGGCTATGTCCAAATCACACCTGATTGCTCGTGTATGTTTCTGATACTGATCATCACATGATTGTGCTCAAGAGTCAAAGGGGAGTTGCAACTCTTCCTACCAAAGTTAGTCAAGGCCCCAAAGCAAAGTAGCCAGCTTGCTTATTCTTATAAAACACATTTGTATTTCAGGTATGAACCAGTACACTGGATTTTCTGCTGTGCTCAGCACTGAACTAGACTAAAGCTGACAGTCCTCCCATTGCTGCCACTTGTCTTTCTAGCCGGTGGACTTCAATACCCTATAGCCATGTTCTGGGGGGATGCACCGAGGGCTGGGACTTTGAAGCCACAAGTTTATTCTAAAATAACCTGTCCCAAACTCGTGGCCATGAACAGACACATGTGCACACACCAGGAGGCCAAGCCTCACTGGAGAGAGAATGACACCAAAAGACATTCACATAGCAATTAGTCTGGCTGAGTTTTTAACAGACCAAGACCCTGGTTTAGAAAAAGAAAAGAATCCTTTCTGCAGGCCAAGCACATCTCTAAATACATGCCTGGAACTAAAGAAGTTTGGGGTGGGAACAGAGCAGTTTTGATTCACAAAGGATCCTGGAAGGCCTTGGGGGAAGGTGAAGTGAGATTATATTTCTTAATAGTCTTATCTAATATAGTTGAAGGGAGATATTTTGACTCTGTAATATAAACACTTCAGAAAAAAACAACATAAGGCTAGAGTGTGCAATGCAAGGTGGGGCTAAAAACAACTTAAACTTTGGGATTCACTTCTCTCCTACCCTAAGCAGTAATAATACCAAGGTACTTCTGATCATGTGTCTCAGCTCACTAATTCTGTGTTTCCATTGGTTAATGCTTTGAAACCACCAGCAAAATTTGTAATTACTGCCTAGTTGTTACCCGGATGCTGGTTCACTACAACTGGACGGGACCAAATAACTCTGTCCCAGCTGAACTAGCACCATTGTGAAGAACGTAAGAGCAGCAGGAGAAACTTGTACGCTGTTATTTTAAAAGAGTTACACTGAAGGCAATTGCACACCACTGGTATAAATCATGTTTAACGTACGTTAGCTGGAATGAGCCTGCAGTTTGCCATGCAAGCTTTGAGATGTGAGAAGGACGGCAGCCCGTTAACATTGACTGCATCCCCCCCTTTTCATATTCTTTTTATCATGAGACTCTTATTTACTTTTACACATAAAAGTAATTTTGTGGTTTTCTTGGTTAGTTTGGTTTATATGTAAGTGATCTTTTACAAAAGACATGGGTTTGTTTTTCAAGCATTTAGAGCTAGATATTTAAGCTAACAATTCAGTTATACTCGTGAGTGATGGTTAGTTCAGCATATTAGTAAAACTCATTGCATATGAAGTAGAGAACAAGCAGAGAGATTTCTCAGTCATTACAAAGAGTGTGTTACGTGTAAGGTGTAGCCCAGACTTAATAACCAAGGGATGGTCAAAACTTTAACTAGGAGGAAGATAGTTCAGACTCCTAAGAAATGGGAATGAAATGACCACTTAGCCAGCCCAAGCTATTTTTGGGTCTAAGAAAAAAAAAAAAAAAGTAAAAGAAAGGAAAAAGGAATCCTGGTGGATTCCTGACACACTGTTCCTTTGTGGGCAATATGGAAACCAGGCTTATTTCAAATTGAGGCCAAAATGATGAGAAGTGGAGCCCTGTGCCAAGGGTAGCCTGAAGTCCCAGAAGGGAACCGCCTTCAGCTGTCACAGATGACAAGTTAGTTTTGCAATGGGAAGTTTACTTGAGAGGCCAGTAAGTAAAAGACTCCTCCAAGTAATTTGCTAATTTGGATTAAGGAGGGAAATACTTTAAACTCTTGTCATAGACACCAGCTGCAGCCCTCTGCTAGGAGAAATTCAGCAAACTGTCTTGTTCCAAGCAGTAGCGCTGCTGCATGAATTCTAACCTTTGGACTGTGAATTAAGCAAAGGTTGCTCATTTGACATATGGCAAACAGAACATCATTTATGATCTTAACTTTAAAGTGCCCAGCAATAGATTCTCATCCAAAGTTTATGCAAATCCCGAAGCTGCTGGAGCTGCATAATTATTTATTTCACAGGGAATTTGTGGCAATGGGCACTGATTTTCTACCAATGAGAATTTGTGTTTTCTCCTTAGCTTTGATATTGTTGCAGATATTTGTCGTTTAAAAATATTTCATATGCAGATTATTTGCAGCAAAAGCAAAACTCTCAAGCACTAACCAGATTCTGAACCGATGTGCAAAGAGCAGTTTGATTTGTCTTCTGCTTTTAGCAGCCTCTGGGATTACTTTTGCTTTCAGAGAGGCAAAGTTGAGCAACTGTTGCAGGGTATTAATTCCCAGCAAGCAACCTGTTTTTAAAATTCAAGCAAACATGATTCCCCCCCAGTGTCTGTGAATTCCAGACATCCAGCTGGGTGCTGCTGATAATGAAAAGGAACTGACAGCTTCGTCCCGGCTGTCCCGACGCAGAGTCAACTTCTCTGTTTTGTAAAGAGAAAACCAGCCCCAAATCTTGCCGGTATCCCAAGGGGGAACGAGGCAATTGGGCACCAGAAATGGTATCTGGCATGGGTGAAAGCAGAACACTGGGTGGTAAAGTAAGAGATCTTATGCTTTCATGGCTGAAAAAAAGCAATCAGCCTTTTAACGTTGAGTAAAGTATGAAGCAATCCATCAACTTCACATGCAATGTATTTCCTTTGCATTCACATCTTTGCCTGGTATACTCTTCCGAACCAAAATATTAACATTGAGGCGGGATGCAGCACAGAGCATGATGAGAGGATTATTTCTGTGGAGGTAGAGTGATACCCCAGCGGCAGGCTCTGGCAGCAATGCATATTCACGGGTGCCACTCTGAGCATGTACAAACGTGGTGCTTTGTTCCATCAGCTGCTCTGCGTGTGACAGGGGGCTGTTTCGGAAAAAGGAGTTCCTTGTTTATGGTGCCCTGAGGGTAAATTAATATATACTTACTAAGATATCTTCATATTAAAAGTCCAGCCTTTCAGCAATGAAGAGTTAAAATTGCCACAGCCTTTTTAAAAGAGCTATCAATTTTGTGATTGCGTTCTTGTCCCCTCCCTCCAGTTTTAGTGAGTAGTACCTGCCAGCCCTGATATCCCTCAGTCCTTTGCATTTACAGTTGTATGGAAACAGCAGCGGTTACTTATGTATGCTCCTGCCTGCTTTCTTCCCTGTCAACTGATTGCTGTTCTTACGGCACACGGTGCAAACGTGCTAATCGTAACCTTCACTGGATGCACTATCCTTATGAGCGAAGGAGGTTACTGTTGGGGCTGCAGCATCCCTCAAAGATATTTGCAGCCTCAGTTTGCTGTGTTGAAGCATTTTTCTGTGTGAATTAACTCTTTTTTTCTTTTTTTAAAGCTTCTAAAAAGGTGATTTTCTGCATCTCCTCTCTCCAGTCTGTGATCGCAGTGGAGGAATTTTCGCAGGGCCTGATTGCTTCTATTTCCTAATAATTACTTGCTAATTACCTTTTGCGAGTGAACATTTGCTAATAATTACCACAGCGGTATCTAAGAGAACACTTCCTCCCTGTAAGAAGCATGTAAGATATCTATAGTAACCGTGGAGTAACATCTGGTATGTAGAAACTTTTTGAATGGAATACCAATGTGAGTTAGCAGTGGATTTAAATGATCAGCACTTGAATTTTTAAGAAGCAACTCAGCATACCTGCAATCAGAAAAAATATTTTAGGCCAAAAAAAAAAGTTTTCCATGACCAATTTCATAGATGTTGCCTTTCCTTGACAAAGGACATTGTTTCCAGTGTAGTCTCGACTGCTAAAAGTATTTTAACATCATTCTACTTTGATACCTGCCATTAGCACATCCAGATGAATTAAGGCAAACCACAGTATGTTCTAGAGGGGACAGGTGACGCTGTGAGATGTTCCCACAGAACAACCGCACTGCTTGACAGGCATAGAGAAATCTGGGGAAAGCTGGCCAGGAGCCAGGGAATACAGCTATATGGCCAGCCCTCCTTCCTACACAGGTTGTTGGCAGCATCATAACCTGGGATTGATCAATGTTACCAAACCTGTGTGAGCTGCTCCTGCAAGGTGTGTCGCACAGCACTGTTGCCTCTTGTCTCCTGAAGCATGGAGGTTCAGGGGGCACTCAGAGCAGGAGAGCCACCATCCGAGCATCTGTTTAACCTACATATGTGCTTTCCTATACAGAAATCCTCTTTTGCAATTCCTCATCACCATTGCAGATGCCTGGTTCCTGTGGGGCAGAGGGAGGAAGTCAGATTTAGTGACTGTGTCTAAAAAGCATGTTTGGCTTTTGCAGCATTTTGTCTTTACTACCCAATGGTGCCCTTTAAGGACAGAGCACTGCATTCACTTTTGCTGTATGCACACTAACACAGACTGAGGAAAGCATATCTCTGTTGCAGGCCAGTTTTTTTTTTCTCCTCCCCATAGTCATTTTAAGCACAGTGTAATCTGTGGTACAGGAGTACATCTACTTAGGTGCAGGACAGCAGAGCTCTGAACACGTAGTGCACAGAACACCCAAAATAAGATGCTGCCACTTCTGAAATATTCCTTTCAGATCTTTGAGCCTATATTAAGCTTGCAGCTTTCATGTCATTTGCTGAAGTTTATTAACCATAATCTCATTTCTCTTCTCTTTTGTTCTATTGGCGCTTTACCTGTGCAGCAGAGCTGATGCATTTATATCAGCACGAGGAATGCTAAGGAACAGAGATTTATGCCACAAAACATTTCCCAGGCAGCAATGGCACAGTGACTAAGGGAGTACAGATGAGTGAAAGACAAGCTATGCTAGAGTACAAAGATCTGAGCCTACCATCCTGAAGTCAAACTAATACCTTTGTTCATTGAAGTTATCCTGCATCTGTCAACCGGTCATCGTTATCCTACAGCACATCAGGAGCCGTGTGGACACAATGTGGGTGAGGGGAAAAGAAACAAAACAACAAGTGAGGGGCCCGGGTTTGGCAGCATGAGGCCCCATTAAACACCTAAGCTGTCTGGTACAGCCAGGACCAACATGGGGCTATTTGAACATGGGTCACCAAGTTGTTCCCCCAAAAGATGGCGTGGGGCACTGCTCGGGCCTGAGGTTGAGTGTGGTGTGAGGACTAGTGTGGAAAGCCTGAAAGCAGTGGGGCTGCCAGGGCTTACTACAAGCAAGCGTTAGAGGAGGCTCTCTTTCTCCGCAACTTGCTATCTCCTATTCCCCATCTCTAGTATTGTGGCTTTGCACTAAAGTACAATATGTGTTGGCATTTCAACATGGGTAGAGGGGCAAGGATCCCCCTCACCCTTTCTAATGAATCCACCTCCATAACCCATGGGAGGAAAGGAAAAGTGAGGGTGTAGGTGATGATCATGGTCTGCTTGAGGATGCTTCACACAAATAGGGTCAAGGTCACACTTTACATGTGAAAGAAGAATCCAGGGAGACAGTAGTGTCAAACATCAAACAGTGGGGTTACATTTTAGTAGGGAGTTGCAGTACACAATTATGAATGCATATTCAGTCTCACCTACTGAGACAAAACATTCCCACGTAGGGAAGGGACAGATTTTTTTCTATGTCTGTGCAAACAAGAAGTCACTCTTTTACAGAGAAGAACTGAAAAACAAGTTAATAAAATTAGTAATGTGACCTTTGTATCTAAAGCACTAGTGACCTTGTTTGCATTTTTTAATTATGATTTTTGTGAATTTATGCTTCACTTGAAATTATTGCAAAAAGAATTTGGATACACAAATTTTACCTTACTTGCTTGGAAAAATAGTTCTTACATATAGCCTCTGTTTAAACAGCAAGGAGGAGAATATTTAATGTATTCCTTGAATAGACGAAATAGCCACAAAACTACATAGTGATCAGACAAATCTTTCGTACAAATATGACCTCCTGTTCGGAATGTTATTTTGAATATGATTATTTATGTATGCAAATATTTACAATACTGCTGAATTCTGCAAAGATTCTTGTGAACTAAAACCTACTTGTGGAGTTGTTAATGAATAGCAAAATAAAAGTGGTTTTAGACACTGCTTCAATTAATGAGCTGCCTTATTTCCAGAAGTACTCAAATGCTATATTGCTACATTCACCAAATGCATTGAGAGAGTAATAACAATGATTAATGAGCTATAGCAAGTGACTTATTAGAAGGAACTAAATATATCGTTCTTGCTGACTCTGAAGTAGCACCTGCAAATATTTATATGGGAAACTGTGAGGTCTTAAATGTGATATACTGCTGAACAAAGGCTGTACCCACCAAAAGGCATCACTGAGGTTGACAAGCTGTCTTCTGGATCACCACATCGGTACAGGTGAATGACAATAGTGGTGCCAGGCTTGAATAGAAATATAGGAATTATTAGCCCAGTACCAGTTTTGGGATAAGATGGTAAGGAAGAGAAAAAAAATCCAGAAGTTTAATGACAGAAAAGAAATTCTTAAAGGCACAATCTATGAAGAGTGCCCTGGCGAAGAGGAATTCCCGTCTTTGAGGTAAATAAAACAACCAGAAGGTCTGTTGGTGTGAGCTGGCCTGTGCTGGCAAGAAGATGATGAATACCACCAAATATTTGGTGATATCCTCTAACTGTAACACTTTTATGATTCCGCAACTTTGCTGTGACATCCAAAAGTCAAAGTTACCTCCTATAGGCATGCAGCACCTCAGCTTCAACATGAAGCAAAATTTCCCAGAAGAGAATACACATTTTTTTTGTGGCTACTCTCTGTGTTTTTTCACTCTTCCCTGGACTACCAACACCCTGCAAAGTGAAGGCTGACTCAAGCCTCTGAAAAACATCTAGGTCACCACCCAGCAAATGCACCAAGGAGCTTCTGAAGAGAAGCTTAGTAACCCTTCTGCGTCAAGAGTTTAGCTGCAATAACGTGGAGAAATGTAGACATGCTTGGGGATGGGAGGGTGGAGAAGAAAGAACTCAAACTCCTTCACTCTCTCTTACTCTCTCCATTCTGAATTTTATATTTTTTGTGGGTCCAGGTTTTCTAAATGCAAAGGAGCTTCCTCCCCCATTCTTCCAAGTCATGCTATTGCCTATGCCAGAGCTACAGTCAGTGACGTCTTCTTCCCTCCCGCTCGTTTTCAGCTGAAATAGAAGAGCAGGCAGCAGTATGTGGCTGGCACACAGAGGAGCGAAGGAAAATGCTTTTATTTTGTGCCCATAGTTTTTAATTAAGGCTCCAGCAGGATCTTTCCGCACAGGGACCAAGATTACCTAGTACAAAACTGAGAGGGTGGGACGTGGGGAATAATGAATCCTAAAACACACAAAACTATTCATCGAATCAATTTGGGCTACTGGGAGGCCAGGGAGCATTATGGAAATGAGGCGACCGAGTAAAGAAACGTCTAAAGACCCAGGAACAATGGGCTCCACTTTCCCAATCTCGTCTGGGAAGCAAAAACGCAGTGCAGAGCCTTGGTGGCTGTGGCTCCCGCATCTCCCTTGTGCTGGTGCAGCAGCTGTCCCTGCGCGACGGGAGACCTCCCCTCCGAGCTGTTGACCCAGAGAGGCGATTTCTGCGTGACTGAGCGTGTACACGCTGCGGGGGGCTCTGGCAGTCCTTTTTTTTTTGTGGCACCGCAACCCCAACTCGCTGTTGACTGTCAGGCTAAATAATTTCTCCCTCTCTCTCTCTCTCCTTTGCCTGTTTACACTCTCAGATTGTTGTGGACAATTACCAGGGTTCGCCTTGGTCATTGTTTCGCCAGCTGTTATATTAGCACATATTTTGTGCTCTCAAGTTTTCTACACATGCCATTCACTCCACTTCTTGGGTTTTCTTTCAGAATTTCCTCTGTTTTGTTTGAGTACTTTTCATATGGAAGCATTTAAAGCTGTGAGCAAGGATACGTCACCTACCATACCATTCATTATTTGAATTGCGAGAGCAAGGCAACTGTTAAATGCTTCAATTCAACATTAAATTCATTGCAGTGTCTTAAAATATAGTCTTGACAACATTTTGGGCTTGAAGCAGTAAACCTCAAGTGTGCTTCCCAGTTGCCAGGTAGAGATGAACGTATCTAGCAGGTCCCAACTGAATTTTAGGTTGGGACCCTGATAAACATGATTCTGGTTCTACTCATGCCCTGTGTATCTTGCTTCCCACGGAAAGCAGCCGGGCAGCGGCACAACGTTTTCCCGCAGACCTCCCATTGGGGACCAGCACGGGGGCAGGACCGCAGGGCAGAGGGGCTAGCGGGGAGCCCCTCTCACGGAGGGCTCTCAGTGTATACTGAGAGAAAAGGGTAAGGAAAATAAAGGGAAGAAGACAAGGTTATAGCAACACATCTGTGGGTGGTACCGTGTCTGTGGGTGGTAGGACTTTAGAGCCCAAGCTAATTTTTTCTCATTAACATGGTGTGACTGGGTATTGTCAAAAAAGCTTAACTTTGCAGTGACTGCTGGCAAAATATTTGGGAGTGGGGTGAAGAAGAGGAAAATGCTTAGCTTACACCCAGCACTGTGCAGCAGTGTGTGATCTGAAGCATTGTATAACGAACAGACAAAGCACAACATGAGACAGCACCTCAAAAAAAATGAAAAGAGTCTTAGAAAAAGAGATGTAAAATACAGCAGAGTTAACTGACTTAGTCCCAGCTTATTCAGTCATGACCAGGCCCAGATATGTTTAAACATCTGAAAAGCAAGCCTTATTTAAGGAAAGGCAACAAGTGCAATTTTGGTTGTGCAACCACAAAGTTGTACATTGAGGCTATCCTCAGCGTCCTCTCCTGGCTCGATGGGAGGCATAAAAGCAGAAACAGGAGCTGAATGTAGCAATTTCTAGCTTCCCGTCTAGCAATGAATTCAAACTTTTGACTGGACAAAAGTGTAGAGGAGTCCAGGGCAAATGTACCTGCTGGTAACCCTTGACTCCAAGTACTGCATTTCCTTCACAGATTTTTTCATCAGTTACGCATGTACTAAACTCCAATCTTATCCCATGTCCTTCTCCATCCTGCATGCATTGTATACAGAAAACTGAATGTTGCTTGAAGAAAGGGTGAGAGTGGTGAAGTGATCCTTCAGCTCTTCCCCCAGGTCCTCAGGTGCTTTCAGCTTCCTGCTAACAATATGGAAACGTCATTTTTACTCTCTTTATTAGAAAATCCAGCAGGAAATACTGCCAAGTTCCTCTAGTACTGGAAATCAGAATTTTGGTTCAAATCCAAAACTGAAAACAGTTTTGTGAAGTCAGCCTAGGTCCCCAGAGAGTTGGTTTCTCCTGTTACAAACACAAGAAAAAAGGCACAAACAGCTGCTGTAACCAAGATCTCATGCATGTTTCTACATAATCTAAATGAACACAGCTTGTCATAGGTTATGTTAATGCCTAACCTCTTTGCAAACAAACAGCTTGGATAAAATCTTGAACTGAATAAAACCCAAGCCATAGCCAATGCCTGGTTACCCAATACGTCAGCCTTGTATTATTTGGGTAGTTTCATGAAAATCTGTTTCCTGTAGACTTTTGTCCTGTGGCTGATTTACGTCTAGCAAGGTTCAAGCTCTGATTAAAGCATTGACTTTGAGTGGGGTTTTCACAGCTTCCTCTCCTGTGTATTCACTCTGGTGTGGTGGTAGTGCCTGACTTTGCAAGCTTAGACTGCAGCCTTCCCCTCTGGTACACCGCTGTTAGAGCCTTTCCCCTCCACTGATGTAGAACCTTCTCCTCCCAGCCACTGGTTTTCATGAAACATATTTTGTTGATGCCTTTGCCCCTCTCTCAGATATTGTTGGTGCCTGTGAATGGGCTCAGACCTTAAAGAGATGGGCAGAGAGGCAGACAGAGAGATACACAGAGACAATGTGGTTGCACAAGTGTTATTTCCTTTGGAAACCAGACAAAAGAAGAAATTGTCTCAAAGTGCATTTTACAAGCCCGTCTATTTTTACTCTTTGGATATTTGAATCCTCTGTGTCCAATCTGAATAAAATGCATTTAGCGTGATGCTGTTCTAATGGAAAATCAAACAGCTCACGGCCAATGTCTATGATGGAAACAAATATTGTTTCACACGTTCAACTCACCAGAGGCCTACAAACAAAACAGAAGTAGATACATAGATGATATTAATAATTAAATTCTCTTTTGGGGGCCTTCCAACATTTTGAGCTCTCTTTTTCCCTCCTGCACTCACATGCATTCTTTCACTTCCCTTGTGCTTATGGGAGCCTCTGTGCAGGGCACGTCTACCCTCCGGCCACAAGCTGCTGGGACATGACCCTCCCCGACCACCTGGTAATGTCACACGACGAAGGCGCTCCACTTCGGAGCCACTCTTGCCCTCACCCGTCTGGAAGAGAGCCATCACTGCATCTTTTTGGTTTCACTTACAGATGGCAAGCACATTCACCCGTTTCAGACTCCCAAAGCTTAGTCAGACTGTTTGGAGCATTTGGACCAAATTCAATGCACCTCTGCAGCTGTGGATACCTTGGTACACTGTATTTTCAATGCTCATCATGTGTGGACACCACATATAATGGCATACACGCTGTACTAGCAAGACAGCTTATACTGCACTGTTTTGCTAGTGGAGACATTGTGCAAAACTACCATTTAGAAAAAAGTACCATAACTGTATCTTTATCTGTGGGAACCAAATATCAGTAGGTGATAATCCATGCTTTACTAGCGAAGCTTTGTTCAGTAACAGCGATAAACACAGATTGGAGACAGACTCCATGCTATTTTTATGAGACATATTATTATTTTGATACCTTCTTCACTTAACAGTCACAGAGGAACGATAGGATGAGTGTTGATATATCCATAGTAATATTATGTCACATATTAAATCCCTGCCAACCAAACTGTGAAGACAGGCATTACTATTTCAGATGTACCCTGACTACTATAAAAGTTAGTAATTCTATCTTGGGGATTAATGCCCCTTCTCCCAGAGAAGTTAAACCTACTTATGCCTACTTTTTCCTTTAAAAAAATATAATTTTCCCCACTAATACTGTAACCAGTTCCTTTACTTGACTGTCTTGCGTTTTTGCCAGATGAACTTCTTTGACATAAGTGTTCCTGTGAAGCTAATAGAAAACACCCCTTCTCCATCTCTTAAATATTTCCATCCCTAAATCATGCATACTTTTATCGCATATTTTTGGTAATATCTGAGAATTAGGCAGCCGGGTGTCTGTTAGCAGACCTCCAAAAGCATGCCCTTCAGTTATGAAAAGAGCTGGGGAACACGCTGTGTCAGCCACCCCGTGTTAACAATCTCAATTATTTTATGCAGCATCTTTTTCTGCTCTGGTAATAACAATCTATGTTTTGTTTGTGACTTTGACAGGATTTTGCTTGTTTGTGGGGTTTTTTTAAGTCACAGCACTTCATAACAATCTCCAACTCTGCATTTTGCTCCCCAGCACTTTCATCAAAACCTCCAGAGAGTGTGCTGGAAGCACAACATTTTCCCACCAGCCTTCCTTTTTTATTAGAAATTCATACTTTCAAACTGAAAATTACCTCTCGGTTCACCAGAGGCAAGAAATTATTTATGGCCAGGTTCATTTAACAGTGCCTGCTCATCAGCAAAGATAAAACACTCTGTGCACGAGGCACTAGGGCTGAAGCTGCCCTCTCTGGCATTGCTGGTCAATGCCTAAGCTTTGCTAGAGCTGTGATGCACAAACTGCCACTATTTCCAAAGATGCTGGGGACCTGGGGACATGCTCTGCTGTAGAGCATAGTTCCCTTCAAACTCTTATTTTCCCATGAAAAACCTTTGGTTATGAGAGGAAGCTGAAAGGGTTCCCAGGGCAGAGCTGCACGGCCCCAACGCTGTGTAATGCTTATCCAAGAGCCCCTGGCAGAGCCCAGCTGATGCCTCAAGCACTGAGATATATTTAGCACATCGTCTCTGCAGAAATGGCTCCTATTTTGACTGGTGCAAGACATTTGCTTTTTAACTTCCTTTATTCTTTGGGGTCTATTTAGTGAAAGGACCTGTTTTTCTTCCTGGGGTAGCCAGTCCCGGCTCTTCTGTTGCAGATAGCGAAGCAATGAGACTGCCCAGCTTCTCTCTCGGCCCCTGTGTGAGGGGCATATGTTCTGGCACTGAGGTCCTTGAGTTCAAACACTTCAAACGCTTCCCCTTCTGTTTTCGCCCCACGTGTATCAAATGAACGTAAACTCCTAAAAAAGATCGACGGACCAATACATTCCAAATACAGCAACTGTTGCTTCCTCCTCCCCTGTGTATTGTCACTGCTTCAGCAGTGCTGAGTTCACATAACACCTCAGTGAGGACAGAAAGCAACATGGTCCGTCCCGAATTTCAGTTGTTTACACCCTGCTGTCTGTGGCTTTTCCTTCGATGTGACTGTCATGGGAATGACATTATCGTAGACTAACATCCAGTTCAAAAGGAGGAAGAATTTGAATTGTTTTTGCACTGATAACCCAGGCATCTTCTGCTGCAATGTAATCCACTGGTCCCAGGCAGAACGCCTTAGTAGGGGTGACATCGCCATCGTTGGTCCCACAAACATACTCTGTGGGGATACACTTACACTTGTGGGTAAACACTTGCAAAACTTTATCAGCAAATTCACTTTCTGCAGCTTTTCCCCAGCTGTTGGGCTTGGCTGGTGTCTCCTACAGTGTATTCAGCTTTTCTGGGTGGAATACAACTTGGAGATCCTCAGGCCTTTCTTCTTTACATCCCTTTGCTTGTGGTGTTTCGGGCTCTCTGCCTGCAGGGCAAGCACACTGTCCATCCTCCGCAGGGTGATATCCCTTGCTTGGCATGCCCTCACTGCCTGCCCAGGAGCAAACACGAGGTCTTCCAGGGGGCTTGGTATTCTGATGCAACCCTTGGTGTCAACTGGGTGTCCTGCCAGGGACTGCCCCAGTTCCTCCAGTTTACCAGCTCAGCTCTCCTGCTTTCAGTCATTCATGAGCATCTCTCCCCGCTCTCTGGCTAATGATGAACTGCTTGTGGGTGTGCAGCATGCCACCAGTGTCCATGGCACAGCCTCACATAGTCACAGAATCACACAGAATCACAGAATCTCCTAGACTGGAAAATGCCTGTAAGATCATCTAGTCCAATCATTAACCTAACACTGACAAGCCCACCACTAAACCATGTCCCTAAGCACAATATCTACATGACCCTTAACTACCTCCAGGGATGAGGACTCCACCACTGCCGTGGGTAATGCGTTCCAAAGCCCGATGACCCTTTCAGTGAAAAAATTCTTCCTTATATCCAGTCTAAACTTCCCTTGGCGCAACTTGAAGCCATTTCCTCTTGTTCTATCACCTATTACTTGACAGAACAGGTCAACTCCCACCTCTCTGCAACCTCCTTTCAGATAGTTGTAGAGAGCAATAAGGTCTCCCCTGAGCCTCCTTTGGCTCCTGATGGAGTTTTTCACCAACAGATCCAGACGGCTGTCAGAGTCACCACTACAGATGAGGAAATGGAGGAAAAGCAAAGGGACTTGGCTGGTCCAAATGCAAATCCTCTGTTCACCCCACAGTGCTGCCTCCCCCGCAGGCATATCTAGGATAGGAATGAACCACAAGTTTCTGATTCACCACAAAATCTCCCAATTAACTGATATTGAGGGATTTGCCTTCAACCCAGGGCTATGTTAACCTGTGGGTAAAGGAGGCTGCGATCCAAATTTTTGTTTGTTCAGCTCACACCATATTTTTTTCTGTTAGCCAAACAGCTAAGTGAGGCAAACAGGCTCATTAGTGAGAATGCTGTCTACGTTTTCTGCAGAAGTTGGTATTACCTGCCTCAGCCTGTTGTGTGTAGGAGGGACCTGCTGGTCCTGCTGTGAATAACCACCACTGTTTTTGTGTAGCTGAGCAGAGGGCTGAAAAACTAAAGATAATGAGAAACGTGCCTCCTACCCGAAAGAGAAGGCGCAATCTCTGGCATCATTTATACAGCTACCTTCAGAGGTGATCTTGACTGCAACTGTGTTCAGTTTTTTTAGTAGCAGCACCAGAAAGACACTTACATAAGCCGAGCATCCAGACACAAGAGTAGCCATATCTGACAGACCATTAAATGGAGTTTTTTATGGGAAAGTGTATGTATATGCAGTTCATTAGAGTTTGGGGGGCAATTTACTTCAGAAGTCCCATAAAGACACAAAGCAGAGCTCTCTACCATGAACTTTATGTATGATTATATTATTGAACCATCTTGTTGCACAAAAATTCAATTCATGTTTTCCACATAATTTATTTTTCATTTAAATCGCTTTTTAATTACTCTCTAGGCGGTAAGCAAAATAAAATATAATTTATGGCACTTCTAGTTACAAATCCATTCTTCATTTTCCTATGGAGCTGAACACACTAGCAAGGCAATTTTGAAGTAGGTTTTATTCAGATAGCCCTGATGTTTTCCAAAGAAAATGTGTGCCAGCTCCACAGCCTGAGAGTGAGAATGCATCTTTCCTTTAGCAACAACTCACACGCACGCAAACAAAGGAAATGCCCTCCCAGATAAAAGGAAAGGTGCTTGCAAGGCTTTTGAAGAGACTGCACAGCACAGGAACGCAGCAATTGGTAAATTTGTCTTTTCAGGTCATTGGGATTTTCACATGGCAGTGATATGCTTCTGCTTCAAAAATGAACTACCACTGTACACCAGACATGAATAAAAATCAGCATGAATAAATAGCAGACTATTTATTTGGAGGTCATACTTCCCTACCATCACAGCACAGCAAAGTTACATGTAAGTTAAATAAATTAAATGCATTTCTCATATTTGTATGCCTAACTGCTCCACAGTCCCAGATACCATGCAATCATGTAATGAAAGACAGATGCTGCTATAAAGAACGTGCAGCTGAAACAAACTATGCACAGAAATGGGAGATATAATAGAGATGCTGAATTATCAGATCTTATTAATTTAATGTTTGGGTCCAGAGCCATCCCAGCAAAATTTTATCTGAAGTGCTGCAATTAGGAGGAGAATCACCAGGGACCCCCTGTAGAGTCGATGGAGGAGGATAGTCCTTGCAGAGGGGGATCTGGAGCTCAGCTTAGCGCGGAACAAGGGAGGGGAGAATGCAGCCCTGGGTGCCTGGCCTGGCTGCTGAGCACAGCGGCAGGCCTGCCACCCAGCGAGGCTGGCAGGGGAAGGAGTGAGACCGTGACCCCTGCCTGGCAGCCGCGCTGCATCATGCCCTTTCTGCTCTCCTCGAGATGTCCGGATGAGGGAGGTCTCCAGCTGTGCGCTCGGCAAAGCTTGGTGTCACTCCCCTCCTGGGGGTCCTGTGTCCCAGGGAGGCAGTGGCCTTTCTTCCTTGTTTGGAGGGTGCTGCTCTGGGCATCCTGGCTGGAGTGGGGCTCTGCAGCCGGTCCTTCTCCATCACAGCTGCATGGGAGCTTGGACAAGGAAGGACACCCTCACCACCATCCACCGCTGGGCACGTGTCAACTCCACCAAAGCTCCTGCTGGGCACTGCTCCCCCCATGCCCCTGAGTGCAGCAAAGCCCAACACACATCAACTTTTCAAGTGACTTTACTGTTTTTTTCCGCTCAGCACTGAACAATTGCTGCATGCCTTTGATGCTATATTTGGTTGATATTCTCTATCTTTATATTTTCCATTTCTTTTTTATTGTTTTTGGTTGATGCTATGGAATGTTTTCTGAATCATAAATCCACTGCTCAATGCTATTGCTTTGTCCCCTATGGAATGATTTTTATCCATTATTCTGTATTTAGTAACAAGAGAATTTTGTACCCATCATAAGACCATAGGTAGCCCGTAAGGCTTTTGTCTTGAATAATGTCCAGAGTTACCATTTTTTGGGTGACCCTTTTGATTAAACCCAGAAGCAACAGCTTTGCAGACAAAAAGCACTCGACACTTTCTGTAAGCCAGGTAACATTCAGATATTCTGGTGAAAGGTGTGCTATTCATTAAAATTCTGGTTTATGGGAAGACAGAAATTATTCCTGGAATTTAACAGATCTAGTGATTTCTTCAGGTAGAAAATATATATTCAGAAAAAGTACGTTACCCTTATTGCTTTTCAAAACAACATTTGGAGCAATAGTTAATAAAGGGGTTTAACTCCTGAAAACAAAGTTCAGCATTTCCTTTTAGGCCAAATAAAATATTCAGTTTCTACCAAGCAAAACTTTTTAAAACATCTCACTTTTTAAAAAAAAGTCATGTGACTGGAAAAATGTCTTCTAAGTGTGATGTGATTCAGCCAGCAGACAAAAATGCACAGCTCTGGTCTTAATTTGGGCATCAATAACTGATTTAGCCTCAAGAGTGATCTCTGGAAATCTTGGCTTCTAGGCCCTGATGTTATAGAAGTGCTATTGGTAATATAATATCAGAAGAAGCATTTCGGTGCAGACTACTCTGTACCCGGTACTGCAGGAATCCTTCACAGAAGACGTACAACAGTTGGTAAAACCATAGAAAGCTGCCACCTATTCTAACCCAAGCCTCAGAAGAAGACTTTGCAGCAGATGTCTCAGACGGGCATGAGCTTACCTGCCTTGCCTTAACTTTTCCTGTCTTATTAACTCCCTTTCTTTAACAGATCAGGTATTAGTAATTTGGTGTCTCCTTTAGATCTGAGGAGCTTGACTGCAATTGGAAATGGAACCAAACAGAAAAACATCAACAACAAAAACTGGAGGAGGGGAAAAAAAATAAAACTGCTCCACAGACATGATAGTGCCAACTATAGAGATTTTACACCTTTGTTGGGGCAGCTGGTACTGACTGCCGTGGGAGACTGGGTACCATTAGTAATGGGTGAGTGGTGTATTGCACCCTGCAATTCTCTCCAGCCTGTGGAGCTCAGACTTCTGGCCTGAGGACTGTCCTGTTTGTCAGCCAGGCTTTCCCCCAAAGAACAAGCAGTATTAGTGACATCTGTGACTCCCCAGTGACAAAAGGACAAGTCAAAGCCTGGTGTACCCTGAATTCCACAAATTGTCTTTTATTTTCTGCCTGGGAAGGCTGCAAAAAATGGGGGAAAATTGATTCTGGAAGAAGTCCTACGGACCAGCAGCCTGAGAGCCACCAGCAGACTGGGATCCAGCTGGTGAACTGAACCTCGCGGAAACTAAATCCACAGAGGATCCACAGGGAAACGAATTCCTGAAGCTGAACACAAGCTGGTGTTGGGAATATGTTGCACACTAAAGTCAATATGACACTGCTGTAGGGTGCAGATAACCAAGGTTCAAATCCCTGCACCATCTTTGATTCACATGAGGGGTTGTACCTAAATCTGCTAGGTCCCAAAGTTCTCTATCTGAAATGAGTGCATGCAGCTTTCTCAGTTTCTTCTTCTGGAGATGTTCTCTTGTGAGTAAATAATTGGATATGAAGAAAGAAAAAACAAGTTTCCAGCCCTAGGAGTTGAAATCTTACTGCAATTAGGAGCCAGCTCTGGAGGCGTGCTGAGTCTCCAGCATCTTGACTGTGCGCTGTTGACCATCTCATGTAGGTAGGTCCAATCCTTCTTGTTTGACAAAGAATTGGTGGACCCGACAAGCTACTTAAAGTCTTGTCAGAGTGGTTGTAAGTCTCTGAGTGAGCATAGTGGCATTTTCTGATGGAAAACATTTGCAATTCAAAAAAAACCCCAAAACTGACAAACTCCAGGTATGCTCCATGTGTGTATTTGATTATATGAAGATTATGCACGGGGATTTTTATTTTAAAAAGAACAGATCAAAAGTGTGTAGTGTATCTCATGAAGACTTCACTTCCAATGAATTCAACTGGAATTTCCCAATGAATTTAATTGAAAGCAACACTGAACCTCCAGTTCTTCTTTTCACTTATTCTGCCACTTGTACATTGCTTATTTCTTACAATCAAAGCTAGTTATTCCTACTGTAGAAAGAGAAGAATGGAGAGATTCATTGAGACTGAGCTTTGTATTAGCAGCTCAAAAAAAATCAACTTTATGAACATGTCAATCATCTGTTAAAATTCTGTTAGCTTGGTTGCTTTGGCTCTTTTCTCTGTTTGGGGTAACCAAGGCGAAGTGCTCATTTTAAAAGCACCTCCATGAGTTAAGAGGTAATTTGTAAAAAGGGTTTAAGCTCTCAGGGTTTCCCTCCTTTAAAAACATAAAACAAACCAAAAAAAACAGTCTCACAGATTGCCTCAATGTGAGCCATGCAATCTCACCAGACAGTCTTCCAATGCACCTAAATACTGCACTGATGGACTGGAAATACTGGGAGCAAATCCTCCTGGAGGTCCACCTCAACTGGTCACCCCACCTTGACCCCCGCCTGGGGCCAGTGCCTTCTTTGGATTGGTTTTGGACCAAGGTCTCAGAATACATGAGGAACTGAGATCAGTCACAAGATTGGTTTTCATTTCTGTTTTTGGGGTTGTTAGAGCTTTTACTACTTTTGAAATCTTTCCTGAGAGTGAATAAGGCCTAGCTATGGATAAGATAAAAGTACACAGAGGGAAACAGTAAAATGAACTTTTTCTGCAGAATTAACTCAGTTTTAAGCAGCAGACACATTTGTTTTTGTTCTTGCAGTTAATTTGCTGTGAGTGTGCAGGAACCTGGGATTTGACATGTACAGGAATGATCCTATCCTGACAGACCTGATATAATAAACCACCACATTCCTGTGGTTTTGCAAAATATGTAAATCATTTTTAGAGTCTGTTTTAATTACAATCTTTCTTTCTGGTGAAACGTCGATGAGTTATTATTCATAACGTAAACTGTCTTGGCAGTCCAAACATCTACACATAAAATTCAACAGTCTTCACATATTTTAGAGACCACGAAGGCCAAGGCTGAGAAAGCATGGGAAAATATTGCCATCGGCACTTGTGGGTCCTGTTGCCCCCCACTAGTCAAGAGACTGCTGACTGAAAAGCCATTTCGCTTTTTTTCCTTCGACCAGTGATGAAAAGCCTGGCAGCATGTTGGACGGGTCTTGCAAACTGCAGGCCAAGGAAGAGCCTGATACAGCAAGTAACGTGAAGTGTGCTCAAAGTTTTAAGTTCTCACTTGGCTGACTTAGGAACCAATTTATTCTTTGGATGCACCAATGCATCCAAATCTTATCTGCTTTGACATTCATCAGTTGTGCTCTACGTAAAGGCTAGTTGCTGTTATCTGCGACCAAGAACTGGCAGGCATATGAAAACATCCTCAGCATTAGGGAAGGCTGATGTGACCCAGACCGAAGCTGGCTGAGAAAAGGGTGGTGATACCCTGACCAGGGAAACAGGCGTTCTCCCAGGCCATACCTGAACCTGTGCTCAGCACTGGGTCTCGCAGTCCCGACTCCCCAAGAAGCCAGATGGGGGGTCCTGTTGAAGATCACCGCTGTTCCTGGCCTCCCAGGCTTCCCCTGGACGCTGGCAGAAAAAGAGAGAAATCCATGCATCCCAGCAGGCAGTTGGGATGCAAAGGCATCATTGGGAGTTGCAGCCAGGCACTGAAGTTTCCATGTAGCCCTGCAGTGAAGATATCAGCCATTATGTATGCCATCTGGTGCTCTGCTATCTCCACCTCATCCCGGCTTTGAAGAACATCTTACGCCTTTCTATTCCAATGGTTACTTTCAGTTTGTTTATGTTGGCAACACTTTATTAGCTCCTCAGCTTTTCCATACTTTTTCCATTCTTTCTGTCTTTTTTTTTGGCCTCTGGTTCCTATTAATTATGCTTTTAGAGCTACTGCTTACCTCCTGTGAATGTATTTGAAATTATGTTGTGTATTTGACAAAAATCTGCCTGACTGCCCCTACGGTGTGGGCTCTGTGCCTTGGCTTTACTGTAGTGAAAACTAAAGAAAGGGAAAAAAAAAGCTAAAAGGAGAAAGAGCTTTGGTGTCCAAATCATCCTTGCAACCGGGCAGGAAGTCCCCCTCAGTGGCACGCCGCAGGCTGTTACCCAGAGCTTGCACAAGTCATTTAGAAATCAGAAAGGAGCATCATGTGCTTCCTGTGCAGATCTGAAACTGGAAAGGCACTTAGCCGCCCTTGGCTCCTGCGCCGACCTGTGATAGGGGCTCAGCTAGCACAGCCTCCGGGAGGGGTCAGCTGCAAATTCCCCCCGCTCCCCTCTGCCGTTCTTCAGTACATAAATAAATTTAGGGCACCTGCTGGCCCTTCTGCCTGTACAGATTTTTATGCTGTTTGAACAATTAAACATTTAGACTATCGGACTGTTCCTTCTGGAAAACTGGACCTGATTTGTTGCATCTTAGCATCAGTTACAGACCTGGAGGTCTTCCCGTACTAGGCATTTTTTTTCTTCCAGTACTTCCAAGACAAAATAAAAACCAGTGCAATTAGATAAAAAGACTTCTCTTCTGTTATTTCTGCTTTGGGTTCATCATTTTTCAACTTCAGTTCCAGTATCTGTCATGGTGGAAGCAAAGATGTCTTTGCAACATCTGAAGACTGATGAGTGGCTAGGTTTGGTTGGGAAGAATGAAATTAGTGATTCTACAGACAATACAACCAAGTGGCAGACAAGTGAGCCCCTGCACACAGCTTACTGGCTATTTAGCTCCTAGTTTTGCTATTCAGAAGCTGAAGGAGCTGAAGCTTAGATGTAAAATTACTTTCCAAAAGCCACAAGCCTTTGAGACAAGAGGCCAAATTTTCAGGTGTTCTGCACTTTCAAGTGGAGCGACAGTAGTAGCCCGATGTCAAAAATTGCCAAATCCTCAGTGCCCTCAGCTACATTACATTCATGGACACTTGCTTCTGGTGTGGCAACGAAAGATGAGCCTATTTGAAAATCTGTCCCCATAGATGGAACTTGGCACTGTAAGGAAAAAAGCTCTAAGAGAGAAAGAGTTTAAAATACTAATTTGGAAAATATTTGAAAGTCCCTTTTTGACAAAAATATATTACTTTTTCATCAAAATGTTGTTTTCCAGGATGAACACCAGCTTTTCATAATTTTCTTATATTTGTCAGAATACGTCTTTGCTAAAAGCATAGATAGCAACAGGTAAAAAATATTTTATGCTGTTCCAATCTGATTCATTACTTTTCTTCCCCTGATACTGTTCCCACATGTTAAAAAAAAAAAAAAAAGAACGAAAGCAAAACTGTGGACTCCCCAAACCATCTCTGCATGGCCACTGTAATCTCTGCTATCAAGACTCATTTTTAACCCTCAGCAAGCAGCCAAGCATGACAATTAGAATATAATGCATTAAGAAAGGCCCTTTTGAAAGCGCCCGTCCCCAGCCAGAGCTTCCCCAGTTTAGAGGGATTACGGCAATTATGATACGGACTATTGGTTGGCAGCAGAGGGCAAGAGGCAAGAGGGAGTATTCATAATCCTTAGTCCTTTCTTTGGCCTGCGTCGAGTGGGAGGAAAGGTGGATTTTGTTTCTTTGGGATCCCATTGGCCAACAGTGAGGAAGGAACTGGCAAGTCATGAATGTGTGGACTGGGAGGCGCAGGTCCCTGGCACACCTAAAGAGGTTTCCTGCTGCTCCCTGGAGCTGACTCCAAATTTGGAGTCTGCAGGGTTGATCCCGGTTTGCCTAGCACCCTGGTGGAGATGAAAACAGACAAACCACTGGGAAGAAAAGCAGGTAAACAAAGGACCATTTGCAAATCGAAATGGCTCTCTTTCAAATGCATACCAAAGCTGGACAGGAGCCTCTCTGATAAATTTTCCCCTTTGAGAGCCGTGGTGCATGGCTGCATAATCTCACTAGCTGTTGCTCTGAAAGCAACTATAAATGTTGGGTTGTTGCAAGAAAACCCACATAGGTTTCCTGTTTCTTATGGTTCAAGATAAAGGTTGCACACAGCATGAGCTCAGTTCTTTATAGCAGTTGTTTTCTAGCACGGCTAGAGTGAAGGATCTACAATTAACTCAATTTCAAGCAGCTTATAGCTTCTCAGAACAATTAAAGTCATTTGGCACAAAGAGCCATGCCACCAGAAGCTGAAATGCACACGTCTGTGGGAGGTTTTGATAGAAAGCATCGTCCCAGCTCCTTAAAAAAAAAAAAAAGAAAAAAAAAATGCACAAGATACGGGTATCTGTTAGCGGTGCTCATAAACCAACACAAGTTGGTTTGCAGCATCAGTGAAATTATGAACATGGCCACGCTTCAGGTCAGAGCAAAGGCTGGTAGCTAGCTCCTAGAATCTGGGGGAAAATATTGCTCATGCTGTCAACCCAGTGTGTATTATAAAAAAAAAAAAAAAAGAAGGGATCTGGAGGAAAAGAGAATGACATTGCAGCATCTCTGCCATGGATTGCACCCCCTGCACAATCCTCTTCTAATGGCTTCTCTTTAGCTTGTTCCCCCTGGAAACAAGAGGCGCCTCAGGGATGCGAGGGAGAAGCAGGCGTGAGTCAGTGTGTGCCAGCACCGCGGTGGCTGCCGCGGTGGCCGCCTTGCCTGCCGTGTGCGTGGAGGCACCGGGGAAGCCACCGAGCACCCTGCCGTGAGGAGCAGCTGTGGCAGCGTGGGGACTGTGTGGGCTGGGAGAGCTGAGACGTGGCCTGCACAGGCGGGGACCCACACACACACGCTCACCTGCACGAGGACCGGCATTGCAGCTAGCTCTGGTGTTCACCGATGACATAAGCTTGTACCCTGAGCTGAAGTCAAGGAAGTTGCACTCATGTAAATCGACCTGGAGATAAGAATCACCTCGTCTCCCTTGTATGAAGACCCACTGGGGATGCTGCTACTGTGGCTTTGAGGTTTGTTCTTGTCAGTGCACACAGAAATGCAAGGAACGTGTACCGGCACCTACCATTTCAGTATCTCCCTTCAACCGACAGACAGGCAGGCAGGAGCTGGCACTGCTTCGAAGAACTGCTGTTCGGAGGAGCTGAAGGAGACGGCTGTTGCTTGATGAGGCTACAGCACCCCTGGCACCTTTCCCAGGCAGAAAGCAGCAAGCAAGGCTGGGACTGGATCACTCAAAACTTGTGTCACCGCAAGCTTCTCTGCTATTTTCCACCGTGAGACAGAAAGGCAGTAATGCACTGGGCAAAAAAATATCAGTTTCCAGAGGCTGGTAGTTGAACATACCCTGAACTGCTGGTGTAATGGAAGTTAGAGTGAGCCTCTGTGTGAAGCATTCCTTACCTCAGCTAACAGGAGAACAGCACTTACCCAATTTTTCTAACCGTGATCCCAGAGCCTCCAAACCTGGGAGAAGAAGCGTCACTCGGACCCGTTACCAAAGGAAGCCAGCATTACTCATAGAAGCATGAAATGTTCACCTCTGCTTGGGTGGAGGGCAACCACATTTACTAAGACACCACTGAGCAGAAGTGGTATGTAGTACGTCTGCTGGTTGTTTAACCTCTATGGCATAAAATCCTCGGGTAAGACCTAGAGTTTGCTTTGGGCTTTTGCCGCTAAATTTCAACCACAGCATCCTTCATGGGATAGTGAAAGCATGCATACACTTCACTGTGTCTTTCTTTTACATGTTTAAATCTTTAAAAAAAAGTCTAGAAACTCTTGCTCAGCTGCCCCCTAGCTTAGAGGCTTTACACAGATACCTTGCTTTATCACTATGAAATTCTCCAAGTGCTTCAAATTGTAGTTCCACCTCTGTCTAGAAGTATCCTAGTCCTGATCAGACTGAGCAACAGGGCACCTACCTGATCCCTAGGCCCATTTTAGAGTCAAATCTGAAGTGTTCCTCCTCTTTTCTCCGCTGAGAAAGCCAGGCCAGGCAGGTTTGCCTTGGACATGCGTTATGCTCACCATCAGGGTCCTTGCAGAATTCAAATGCTTTATTCATTTAAAACACTTATGCAGCGGCTCCAGCTTCCTTCTGTAATAATTTCATGTGCTCTCCCTGTGCTCAGGGCTAACTTCTGCCTGCTTTTCCCAGACATTTCCCTCTCTCCTCACCCTGGCAGATTTTGAGGGATATCTGGTTTTATCCCGAATTCCTTTATTCTTGGTGAAAGGCTACATCTGCCCCAAGTGCCTGTGCACCTGCAGGGTAAGTTTGGCCTTTCAATAAGGACTGCCAGAGGGTGTCCATGATCTGATAAGCTGCAGCCTCACTCTACCCCGCACCTGAGACATCTGTGGCAGCCTTTTCTCATATCCAGTTTGCTCCTTAGCCTGAGGGAATTCCCACTCACATTTTCCAGACTCCAGGTTATTCAGGATGGGACTACTCTTCTTCACTCCTTCTGACAAAGCAAGATCACTTAGAGACTGAAATGCAGAGGACATGGCCACAGAGAGAAAGTGGAGGAACTCAGTGGGTCTACCTTATACAACACAACGCAACACTATACAACACAACACAACACAACACAACACAACACAAATAGCCAAATCTTTAGTTATTTAAAATACAAGGGGGGTGGGGCATCACCACACTCTAATTTGCTGGCAAGGCTTAATGTTTGGTGTGAAAGCAGCAGCTTCTTGGGCAACTCATGCAGTCTGGTCCTTTTGACTCACTGTATGTCTCTCCCGAAGCCAGCACACAGATAACTCCTGTCACAGGACGTGGGTGGCTGTGCCAGCACGGCAGGTGACCTCTGCTAAACCTGTCACCAAGGCACAGCAGCACTCCTACCATGTGAAAGGACATGTCACCATCAAGTAAATGGAGGATACCTGCATACCAGTCATGGGATGGGTTCCCATCACATCCTGGTACCAGGCCAAAGGATGCAGCCCAGGGACGGGACTAACCACAGAGAGTAGGCGGCAGGACTGACCCCACTTCACCTGGCTCATGTCCTGCTCCGTGATCACTTTTGAGAACCCCCTGGCAAAGAGGGCAGCTGTCAGCAGGACAGGCGAAAGGGGGATCTTGGCAGATTGAGCCTGACCCAAGGTGAGCTGGGTGTTAATATTTTTTTTAAAAAAAAAAACAGTTCACCTCCGGATGTAGTCGTTTAGATGGGTGATAAAAGTGTCTTTGAAGTAAGTTTTTGGTTTCAGGTTACACCTAATGTGCTAGGAGAGAGAGCTACTGTGGAAAGCAGCTATCCTGCTCCTCCCTGGTCCCTCCTGCCAGTTCTGGTGTGGGCTCCAGCAGTCGCAGGGTGAGTCAGTTCAGCTGGCTGAGCTGGCAAAAACCAGCCCAGCAAAACAGGGGGCAGGGGGAAAGAAAAGCATAATTTTCATTAGCTCAGCTGCTACATCCTCTCATCCTCTAGCCAGACAATTACCAGGTCAAATGAGGTTCAAGGCAGAGGGAAAGACCAAGAAGCAGAACCATTTGGAAAGGTCTCCTACTAGCTGAGGTGTAATGTAAAACCGCATCCTCAGGGGCCCAGCTAAGGCAATGCAGCAGCTGAGGCTCAGGTACACTGGTCCTTCTGCCAACCCTGCTTGAGAAAGTCATCTGTGCTGGCAGGGCAGCCACATTTTAGATGCCCACCCCTGTCTGCTTGGTAATCTCCTATCATAATCTTCAGCTTCCCATGTGAGCTCCTTTCAAGAGGTCTTGGTTCAGCTGACATCTCAGGGCACTCAAGTCACTGCAGCAGGAGACATTTCTCAGTAGGCAGATTGTGGATTTTTGGAGAGACAGAGCGGTTGATGTACACCTACTTCCACGTACTAATCACTACATGATGCTCTGCAGAGGCGAATGATCAGCTTGGAGTTTTTTAAACAGACACAAAAGTATGTGCCTGGCACATCTCTTACAGGGTCAGTACACAAGAGCTGGAGGTATAGCCAGGGCTGGGGTCCCTGTTCCCCCACAGTGCTGCACAGGGGTGCAGGAGACGCAGGCCTAAACCCTAGAGCTGCACCTTAAGTGGAGAAGACAGAAAAATAGTGCATCCAGAAGGAAATGAGGAGCAAAATAGAGGTTCTGTCAACAGGCTTTGGCTGGGGTGGCTTGCCTGCTGGGGTGTCCTTGCTAAACCCAATCAAATACAGAGATACAGAAGAAAGCACATGTTCCCAGCTGCGCTGTTCTGCTCTCTGCAGACAAGTCCAGGTTGTGGGTTTTTTTTCAAATGCCATTTTAGGAGTTGAAATTTATTTTGTACCACACCACAATTTTGTTCGCTAAGAGTGGATTCAGCTCTATAATGCATATAAATTGGCTTCTTAACACTGATAGGCGCACTTTGTGCATGCGTGTTTTATTTACATATATTTCAAACTTAACTGTGCCTGACATGAGCTTTGACACAAAGAGATTTCCCAAATGCTAAGGGTAATCCAAAGTCACTAATCACTTCGGCAAATCCTGGATATAATGGTGCCTGATTTAAAGCCCATTAAAGTCAATGGAAAGAATTCCCTCTGACATCGGTGTCCTTCAGTCACGCCCATAAAACTCCCATTCACGTCTGTACAAGCACGGGGATGGTAGGACAGGGCGCAGATGGATGTCAGACTACTCCTATAAAAAGTTGCCAAATAACTGCTGCTTTTGCTTTCAAATCACAGGCCCATCGTGCTCTCTGGGTTTGTATGCCTCTGCATTCATCTTTACTCTCAAGGATGGAGACCTGCTATTTGTTTGGCACAGCTCCCTCCCCATACACAATGCTCTGCACATCTTCATAAAGCCAAATAACTATGGGTAACGAAAGCCTCCAGCTGCATGAGGTTGTCGGGCTTCTGAGGAAAACTATGGGAAGGCAGGAACAAAATGACGAAAGCCTGAGGAGCCCCTTCTTGCCCTGCCCTATCCTCACATGTCCTAATCACTAAAGCAGAATTTGGTTTAAAATGGAATTTTCTGTTTGGTGGGAAAACCCGCTTCGTTGCTATACCCAAGCAGAAACCAATCTTCAGCCTGGTAGTGTTCCCCTAGACAGGCGTCTGCTCCCTTGCCCCCGGCTTCCCCCCTTCTGCAAGACCTAATTCCATCAGGGTTAATCTCCAGTAGCAGAAAGGTAGAGGGGCAAACTCTTAAATGAGAAAATATTGCCAAAGCTTGCTTTTAAATGCATGCAAGAACATGATGTCAATTGACATGTCTTTGACACGTTCATTCACATTACACCAGCACATTCAAGCCTTACTCATCTTCTCCGAGTCTGTTTTCAAGCAATACTTCTCCACCAGTACCATTGAACCCTTCTGATATTTTCCTCAGATGGCACTTTTTCATTTGTATAATTACCAGGAAGCTGGGTCCCAAGAGAAAAATGGAAAAATATAACCTAGATAATCATGCAGAGTGAGTGAATGTGTCCCATGTGTCACCCACGCTCCTCCATGCATCAGAATCCACAAGGGAATCTATGCATCAGTCAGTTCATAGGCAGTGCTACACATCTTCCTTCTTGGGCTACCAGACTTCAACTCAAAGGCAGCAAAAGGTCAAACCTCCCTGCCTAAAGCTGACAAAGCTCAGCCTTTGTAATTTAAGATGCTCTGGTGTTACCACCTAACTCTTTTATTTTAACTGCAAATAACCTCTCTGAGCAACTATGATGCAACTTAGGAAGGAACTCCCCATATTTGGCATCAAACTTGCTTCATTCCAGAAACCTTAAATCACATTGACTAATCACAGGCATACTTTTCATCTGAACATTAACTCTCTTTTTTCTTTGAAGGAAATAGCATCATCTTTGCGGATTCCCATGCTTGAAAAGAGAAAGGGAGAGCCAGCTGGGAATTTCAGCTTTTTGTCTGATTCATTCCTTCACCTAACTTGTCTTCCTAAACAAACAACTTTCATACTAGATGTGAAAAGCAATGCATGTCTTTCTGCTCTACAGAAATTGTACTCATTGCATTAAAATAAGTCCCAGCTATGAAAACAGGCAAGGTAACTGGCAAGTAAGTGCCTGTATATAAATTGTTGAAGAGAATTGATAGGAAACCCATATAACCATGGCTCTGGTTTTACTGTTTATCTTTATCAGCATTGTTAAGCCATTGTCCTGCAAGCTATCTGTCTATATTTACACAGACAGATACGTCTACATTTTAATGTAAATTATTCTGAAGAAAGGAAGAAGCTGCCAGAAAGAAAGAAAGAAAGACAAATGATTATTCAGTTCTGATATCTAGTAAGTAAACAAAGCTGGGAATAAATCCTGTCTTGCTCATTTTCTTCTTTCTAGATACAGAACTTCAAAGAATTACCCAATTTCCAGAGATAAGTCTGTCTTTAAAAGCAAGTGAGAGCCTGTAATCAAGAATATGCAAGTTGATTAGTCAGGTTGCTACTAAGCTTGGGGAATTAATTAGTTCTGCTGCCAAATATGGGCAGACTTTTTTCCCCAGTCTGATTTAACTGGTTGGAAATGTTATATTAAATACACCCTTCCTATTTCAAGACAAGCTTGAAATTCATAATGTGCCCTGAGTCTGGCCACAGGAGCAAAGAAAGATCTTGAGGACAATATGTTAGTGCCTATTACTGGGCTCAAAGTTTTGTTGTGATACTGAATTCTCCTGGGCAGCTTTCTAAACAGATCTCCTACAAAAGACGACCCTCATTTTCCCAGGAGGAATTGATGGCGTAGGTCAAATACCAGAGGATTTAGGCAGCTTTTTTCCTTCACCACTTCCTGATGTCGACCCGAGTAGCATGCCACTGTAGCATGCCATACAGTTTTGGGTGGTTTTCTGCACCCGAAGGGTGGGGTCTGACCCTCCGCTCCCCTCCTCTGGTCTCACACGAGTCATTTGCCCTTCAGCGACAGAGCCTACCTGCCAGGAGACTGCCACATGCCTGCATCTGATGTTTTCAGGGAAGCCACTGCAGTGCACCTTTCCCTTTTCCCCTTCCCCCAACCCCATCCTCCTTTCTATGTCCTCCTGATCCCGGAACTTTCAAAAAAAAAACCCCTCCATTTCCCACAGCCTCCATTTGTTTTCAGCCAGCAAATAACGAACAGGAAACTAATGAGCAATAGCTATTTATTGTTTCAACTACTTCAGTGCCTTATTACTTGGCTTCCCAAACAGGGAGCCTGCTTTTCTTCAGTTCTCATTTCCTTTCCAAAATGGTTCTTACAGTCCCTCCCCCCCCTGCTCAAGTCCCCCCCTCTCCTTCTGCTCCCAGAGCAGCAGCAAGACCAGCAGCCCCACACCACCACCCATTCCGTAAAACGCACCCTGCCAGCTCGGGTTCTGGTCTCACTGCTGCCTCCGCCAACGTTTCCTATCGTTCCTGCACATCCCACGTTGCTCTGCGTTCCCCTTTTCGCTTTGGCGTTAGATCTGCGTGGCGAGAGCACCTGCCTGCTAACAGCAATTTGCTCTCTCTGTTGACAACTCTCATTTATTTGCTCATTTGCTCTCTGTGTTAAAAACTCTCGTTTATTGAACTCTCTCAGCTCAATAAACGCTGGCTGGATGTATTCCTGATGTTTCTCCTAACAGGCTGTCCGCAGGCACATGGGCTAGAAACACGCGCCAGCGGAGACGCCGGCTGCACGAGCAGGGGAGGGCTGCAGCCAGCTCCTTCCTGCCATTGTGGAGGAGCTCGGCCAGGCCACGGCGGCGGGAGGTGCAGGGATAGATTTTTGGGTTCCAGGCCAAGGGTGTTGAGCCTGCAAACTGCCCTCCTTTCCAGGAAGAGAGCACGAGCGCCATCGAAACGCCTCAGCATGGCCAAGCCTTGCTGTGGAGAGCAGTGCTGCTCCAGGAGGCAAGCTGCCGTGCTTCCACGCGCGCGCAGCCAGCAGTGAGGGATGGGGCAGGGGACAGGATGACATATGACAGGAAAGCAAGGTTAAAAACAAAAGGAAGGGGAAGCGTTGGAGCAAAACGTCTAATTCTTGTAAGGATTTAACTGTTTAGTCCCTCTGATGCTGTATCACAGTTTCAAAACAGTGACATACTCTTTCTTGGTGGGCGATGGCATGACAGGACCTGATGTCTGTATTTCACAGTGTGTAACTATTTGTATAGTGTGGCTAGCCCTGCTCCAAAGAGGTTACGCGGCAGCTATAGGAGAGGGGAAAGGAAACAACACATACCCACAAGGGCAAGTTACTGGCAGAGCGTGGGTTCCTCACTGAAAATCACAGTGCCTAGTTTTGTCGATGGCATCAGCTGTGCTTCAGGGAACCGAAAGGATCATAGGTTTATGTATGGTGTTGTGCTCTGCTGCAAGGTCAGCAGTGCAATGAAAAGATCTCGAGTCCTCCATAAATTTTGATAGCGGTGACCCCCATCATCATAAAGCTGTTCTGCTCAGATTGGGAGAGGCGGCAGGACAGACTGTCTCTTTCCTCTCTCTAGCGATGGCAAGTGATCCTGCTCAGCTGAACAAAGGATTTCCCACCAGGAAGACTGTGCAGTAACGTGTGGCTATGTGGGACTTACTTTTACAAGACAGATGGAGCCTTCAGTTCCCATATATGTTTTAATATCTCATCATTGTTTATATGAGAAACTAAGTGGTTCTTTAAATTGAGGTCCTTTTATTTCAGGGACAGACACTGCCAGAAGCAATAATACTTGATAAGTTGTGGGCAATAACATGATCTTGGAATGGGGACAGTTCACTCACTCTTGAATTTTACTTAGGTCAGATTTAACTGTCACCAATTAATACCTCTTTTATTTTTTAAGGCAGGGGTTATTCCGTGGTAGGAAAAGAGGTTTTTAATAGCGAAGGAAATCAGCCAGTGGAACAAATGAAAAAGGAGAATGGTGGATTCTGCCTCTGGTCTTCAAACTAGAAAAGATACACTCTGGCCAGAAGTGCCCTGAGGTCCAAAGCAGTGGAAACTGGGAATATTACAGTGGCCTGTTATACAAGGAAAGCCAAAGAAGATTCAGCTTCTGTTACTTCCTCCTCTGTAGCTCCTCCGTACCTGCTCTGTATATATTATATGTCTCTTTACCTTGGTGTAGGTATCCATCTCAGAGCTGCAGGATGGCGGAAGCCAAGTGATGAAGCTGTGCAGCCCCATCACAAGCAACTGTGAATCACCACAGTGCATGGGGCTATGGGGAAGGGGTTCCAGCATCCTTTTAGCTCCCTCTAATCTGCCCCTCTGATACAAATCCTACAGTTGTAATATCTGAGGTCCTCACAGTGTGCAATAGACCCATTTCCTTGGTCATTCGGGGAGCAGGAAACTCCTGTGAGAGGGCTATTAAGCAAGAGGCAGATGCTTCTGCCTATGCAAGCGGCTGCAGACACAAGCTCACTCATCCCAGTCTTCATACTCCTAAGGTATGAGACACCCATGAGCCCCAAAACCACGTCCAACTCAAGCCACGAGCAAAGGAGCATGCTGGAAGCAGGGTCTGTTAGTTCAGACACAGCAGTGCACTAACGTAGCTGCATGGCTTCCAGCCCAGACATGGCTCCTATCCAGCCATCTCAGGGACTGAGTCAGCTACCCCACTTCGTGTCCTGCCTGGAGTGGCACAGAAAGCTATGGGAGGCCTGTGAATCAAACCCAGCTTTATTTCAAACCCAAGGGGTATGCCGTGCTCCTTGTTCTGTGGGACAAGTACTGCAGCCCTGCAGGCAGCTGGTCGGCACTCCCCAAAACTCTGCATTTCTCTTGTTCTGGTGACATCTCAGCTCTTCAGGAGCTGAAAAGCAAACCTGTGTCCCCGCCGGGAGCACAGGGGTATGTTGGCCACCTCTTCCTGCCACACCATCTGTATACAGCCACAACAGCACAATATAACTATGCCATAGCAACCCACCAATAAAATAACTGGAATGACAAAGAAAAATTGTTCATGGAAAGCTGATAAAGATGTGTCCTAGTGTCCTAGGAAACGGAACTAGATTGGAAAACAAACCCAGTCTTCAGGGCCTGAGATCAGAGTTTTCAAACACACTTACTAGCCTGTATAATCAATAAATCATAGAATCATCATAGAATGGTTTAGGTTGGAAGGGACCTTAAAGATCATCAAGTTCCAACCCCCCTGCCATGGGCATGGACACCTCCCACTAGACCAGGTTGCTCAAAGGCCCATCCAGCCTGGCCTTGAACACCTCCAGGGATGGGGCATCCACAACTTCTCTGGGGAACCTGTTCCAGTGCCTCACCACCCTCAGAGTGAAAATTTTCTTTCTGATATCTATTCTAAATCTACTTTCTTTCAGTATGAAGCCATTACCCCTCATCCTATCACAACATGCCCTTGTAAAAAGTCCCTCTCCAGGTTTCTTGTAGATGCTCTTCAGATACTGGAAGGCCACTATAAGGTCTCCCCAGCATCTTCTCTTCTCCAGGCTGAACAACTCCAACTCTCTCAGCCTGTCCTCATAGGAGAGGTGCTCCATCCCTCTGATCATCTTGGTGGCCCTCCTGTGGACCCGCTCCGACAGGTCCATGTCCTTCTTATGTTGGGGACTCCAGAGCTGGACGCAATATTCCAGGTGGGGTCTCACGAGAGCAGAGTAGAGGGGCAGAATCACCTCCCTCGACCTGCTGGCCACACTGCTTTTGATGCAGCCCAGGATACAGTTGGCCTTCTGGGCTTCAAGCACACATTGTCGGCTCATATTGAATTTCTCATCAACCAACAACCCCAAGTCCTTCTCCTCAGGGCTGCTCTCAGTCTGTTCTCCGCCCAGCCTGTATTTGTGCACGGGATTGCCCCAGCCCACATGCAGGACCTTGCACTTGGCCTGGTTGAACTTCAATGAGGTTCGCACAGGCCCACCTCAAGCTTGTCCAGGTCCCTCTGGGACCACTGTGTGGTTTGCTCAAGGTAGTTTGGGACCTCTTTGTCCAGGTATGGGCAGTAACTTCACCCAAAGCGAAGTGATTGTGAGCTATTCTAGCCCTAGCCCCTGTCCAGGAAAGGCACTTGATGCCTCACTAAGGGGAAGTCTCCAAAAATCCTCAGCTCCTCAGTCGGGTGTGGATGATTCCAGTTGTCTTCCAGGCAGTAACCCCTCCTTATCCTCCAGAAACAGCAGGGCCTGCTCTCCACACCAGGACAGGGGGAGTGGAGCAGGAAAGTCCCTGCCAGAAGTGCATTTGGTTGGAAAGAGAGATAAAATTCAACTTGAAATGGGTGTTTCTGGGAGTAGCATTCACTTGCCACAGCAATAGCCCAACCCAGTAAAATGACTTGGACAATCTGGATGCATGCCTTATGGCATTTTCCTCCTCCCTGCCTTCAGGGATTTTTGTAGGGAGAGATGATACAGTCCTATATGGGCTGCCATTAGGCTGCTCTGTGATTTTCAGGAGTTTCCTTGTCAAACAGGAAACCTATACGTACCAATTTTCAGCACATTTTCATGTAACATACGTGCAGTCATAAACATAAGTCAGAAGACATGTTTAAATCTGCATTCCTCTGTGTACTAGGTACTGTTTGTCAGGCTAATGTTGTGCTTTCAGTAGATAAAATATCCACTGTACTAAGTGGCATGGCCACTTTGGTTGGCAGATATTTTAGAGAATATAAAGAGGGGAGAGCAGAAGAAGAAAGGCGAATTCTGTCTTTCTACTAGCGCCAAGGACATTTCTCCTGTAGATATTTGTCCTCTGTGGAGCCAATCTGCCCTGGACAGAGGTCCACAAGACTCCTGAGGAATCAATGAGGCATCCAGCATATGCCTCCACATCAACTCCAAAAAACACAACAAACCCGCTGGCATCATACTGCCAAGGTCCTGTGGAGTCCCTGAGCCAACAGAATCAAGTTTGGTGTTGGAGAGAATGATGCTAAATAATAGTATTATCATGTCTTTTCCCTGCTCCTTGACAAATTAGTGTCTATGTAGCTGTGTCTGTACGGCTTTCATGCCCAAATCACTATGCTAGTTAGGAGGATAATTTTTAGATTTAATTTAATGTAGTACAAATGAGAATTTGGAAGCACAAAACGCGTGCACTACAGAAGCAAAGCTTATTCCCTTCTCATATAGAAGTATCTTAGACTACCATATACAATTCTGTGCCACTTTAACTAGACTGAGTAGCTTTCTAAGGTCAAGAGAAAATCTAGAATAAAATGCCAGTCTAGTCAGTAAAGTGTCAGATTTAAAGAAAAACAAAACCCTAAACTTTTTTGGGTTTGGTTTGTTGTTTTTTTTTTGTTTAACCTTCTTTCTCTGGCAAAGGTTTCCTGAAACCCACCTTTATTTCTAGGCATCCTCGCCATTGTATGGCATCTTCAAGAGCTTAGAGTTAGAAGACCCACTAATACTTGGAGGTGGAAAATCGAAAGATTTGACGTGCAGTACTTTCTGAATATGTATTTATGAGATGTATCCACCGAGAAAAAGCTGAAAGAAGAGCTATTAACAACAGGTGTCTAGGAAAGACTAGCCAATAAATAACATTATCTGTAATATGATTCTGTAATTATGCCATCATTTAAAGAGACAGCCATGAGTGACAGTTTACAAAGTGATAATTACCATTAATGTGTCTACTCAGGGCTTTGGGAGAGCTAAATTGGGTGCTCGTTGCTCAGGGGAAAAACTGTGGGTGGCAAATGTGGGTGCCATTGTTTCTGGGCAGGCATTAATATTTCTTTATGCACTCATATTAATCAGTTATCTGACATTTTCAATACTTCAGAAACTTTATACTTCTGACCTTTTTCATCTGGTCACTTAATGAAAATATTGGCTTAAGAAATATTCACATAAGAAAAAGCAGAATAAACTAAAATCAGTTTAATAAACTTCAATAGATTATTTCAAGTCTACGAGTATGTTGCTATGTATTGTACTGCCATCAAGGATATATTTAAGTTTTTATTAAAATGTAGTTTGACTTTGCTTGCTAGTGCATATAAACAGTTGACATATGACATCTATAAAGGGCTGGAAATCAGCCTCTGTTTCCTCAGCACTAAATTGGGCTTTATGTTTGGTGCATGACTTATGTCTTCTAGACTCACCTGTGGTGCCACAGCTGACAATAGTTACTTACACCAGTAAGTAATAAGTGATAGTCAGCAGGAAGCTTTATTTTATTTTTTCATTTTTCAACTTTTTTTTCAGAAAAGTTTGGCTTAATTCAGAAGACTGTGATCAATATGATTAATTTCAAGTCCGATCAATTTTATCCTTTTTTATGGTGTCACTTAGATAGATGGGAACGAGCTCTTATATTTTGCTTTGGGCTGGAATTCCTGGAGGCCAACACTTTCTAAATAACACCTATGAGAAGGTTTTATCATTAGGGGAAACAGTGTGGTCAAACAGTTTTCCAGGGAAAAATAAGAGCATCAGGCTCCAAAACCACAACATCACAAGGCAGGGGACCACAACAGAGAAATCCAGCTCAAGCCTCAGGTGACCTGAACAGGAGCTCATGCGAATTAAGCAGACCAAATAAAATACACGGGTATCTCGGAATTTAAATATTTCTGAATATTTCTTCCTGTGGACATTTTTGTGTTCTTCTTAAAGACAGAAAATAGCAAATTCAACACTTGTATTCACTGGGGTAAGAATTTGGGAATGAAAGTCCTACTGCTCTCAAGAAACTTAGTTGCTCAGGGGGGCGTTAGTTGGCAAATATTTTTTGGATGTCAGTCTGAGTTCTTCAAGGACTCTTCTGAGGCAGTTTGAAAATTAAAAAGACCATTATATTATAATATAATATAAAATTATAGCCAGGGATAATTTAAGAGATAACACTGCTCATCAAATAAAGCTCCAAAGTGTCAAACCTCGCAGACAGAAAGAATGTGCTAGAAAAACAAATTATGGTAATGAACACCGCTCTACAAACTGCTGTGAAAGAGACAGAACCCATCATAATCCCTAAACACTAAGGAAAATAGATGTTTCATATTTACATTTGATAACATTAAATAATAATCATCTGGTCAAACTTCTAAAAGGGAAAGAAGGGAAAAAATACCTAATTCCTTGGGTATGTCTGCTTGGCATTTGCAGGCATTCCTGAGCTGGTTCTGCTCAGGCAGAGCCAGAAGCCCTGTAGCTATGGTTATGGCAGTGTCAAGCCTAAACTAACACCACCTGCAGGGGGTCGGTGTGTGTATTGCTATGGGCTGAGCACCTCCCTCACCTGCCTATCCAGCTGTAGCCAGCTAAGCGTGCGAGCAGCGCACACACAAGCACAGACCTACCCTTAGATGGCTTGGGAGAGGCTCAGGTGCCTACAAGCATGCTACGTGCCCATGTTCCTGCTGTAGTCTTGGAGGTTCAGCCAGACCCCTTGAGCTTCACCCTCAGGTGAGCACCTATGCTTGTGCCCTGAATCCCTCTTTAGGCTCCGCTGGCTGAACTGATCAGGGCTCAAGTCTGTCGCCTGAATTTAAGTGTTTGGTGCCATTAGGTAATCAAGGGTAATCAAAGATGTCTTTGGCCCTGCCAGATGCTGGTAGGATGGCAACTAATCAAGCCCCAGCTCTCCACTGCCTACGGCAGGAGCCTGCACATCGGGCTCACAGCACCTATTCTGTAGTCAAGTGAATGCAGGTGCCTGAACCTGGTGCTGAGCCTGCCAGCCTAGAAGAAAAATCTGGAGCTATTCATGCGAGTAACGTGTTCTAGATGTGTTCATGTGAATAAAAATTGCCTGGTCAAGTGAATAAAGCAGCAGTGGGAGCTCCAGTGGAACTACTGTGGGGTTGCACCCACTTGCATAGGAACAGGGTCCTGTTTAATAAGTGAATTAGGCTTAGTGACACTGTTGTGGGGCTCAAGTGGTAATAAACTAATGAGAGAAAAATCTGAGCTGAATTACCAAATGAGTTCTTTCTTTCATCTCCCCTCTACCTGTAGCCACTGAAGGCTCAGGTTCTTTCTCACTTATCCTTGCTGAGGCATACCTTCACTCACCGTTAGTCCCACTGAAATGGAGGGAGATACTAACTAAAATGATTAATGGTCCTGCAGACCAAAGTCCTGCAGCAGGAAATCAAGAGGCAGAATTGTCTCAGTCAAAATGCTGCTTTGGAGTGGGTGGAACATCAGGGTTTTCTTTCTGGGTTTGTGTTTTTTCTGATTACAGGGTCAAAATTTAGTTATCTCTAAAATCTATCTGGTTTTAGGACTAGATTAAACAGTTAAGTGTCCGAATTAAGGGCTGGAACAGCTAATCATAGTGAAACATAAATAGTTTTAAGACATGAAGATCAAAACTAACAAATAGCTCCAAAACAAAGGAAATTCCTTCATAGCAATTATTTGCTTTTTGAGGCAAGAACATTGCTTTTCTTGAGTTATTGTTGAGACACAGGGGCACCAGTCAGACAAGAGGTACGTTCAGTACTTCAAGCAAATTTTGTGTGACCTCCCTGTACAGTTTTGCAATGGCCCCTTCTCACACAACTGACTTTTCAGCTCTTCCCCAGTCCTGGTTCCCTCCTCGCCTCTTCAGTGTTGTGAGAGTGTGTGCATTACACACTTCAGTTTATCAAGGTCACATTACTACAGGGAACAACCTTGAGGTAAAGAGGGGAGACAGAGGTCGCCAGGCAGAAGAAGGGGTGGGCAGAGTACCTCAAAGAGCACTTGCTTCTCAGGATTAATACTTCCTGCAAAAACTGTGTGAAATTAAATGGTTTCCCCTTCCTCTTCTCTATTCCTCCCCCAGCCATGACCTTGACAAATAACATGTGTTAATCTCAACTTACATCTTCTCAAATTGTTGCATTTAGTCTATGTCACGTATGATGCTTAGACTCCCATCCTAAAACTGTACTATGAACCCCTTATGAGAACTAATCCAGCCAAAAGCTAACCTAGAATAAAAAAGGAGAGGAGAGGAGAGGAGAGGAGAGGAGAGGAGAGGAGAGGAGAGGAGAGGAGAGGAGAGGAGAGGAGAGGAGAGGAGAGGAGAGGAGAGGAGAGGAGAGGAGAGGAGAGGAGAGGAGAGGAGAGGAGAGGAGAGGAGAGGAGAGGAAGAGGAGAGGAGAGGAGAGGAGAGGAGAGGAGAGGAGAGGAGAGGAGAGGAGAGGAGAGGAGAGGAGAGGAGAGGAGAGGAGAGGAGAGGAGAGGAGAGGAGAGGAGAGGAGAGGAGAGGAGAGGAGAGGAGAGGAGAGGAGAGGAGAGGAGAGGAGAAGGAAACACATTTTTGGTGAACCAGCTCCCTTGAGCATGCATTTAGTCAAGGACCTAAGAGAGAATGCGAGGGTTTGGATGTGCAACCAAGTATGGGAAGAGAGCTGCAGAAATCGTACATCAGATGATGATATAGGAGATGAGCGAAACAAATTGTTCATGGAAATGCCTATATCTCTCCATTAACTACAGAAAGAACCTGCACAACTAACTTGGGCTGTGCGCCTACCTGCCAAATGACTTCAATTAGATGAAATGAATCCTTCCCCTTGAAGCTACATGTGTTATTGCGGTTAGTGCCGAGGTCTGGATCCTGCCCAGACTCCTTACAGGCACACAAGTGGGAGCAGAGGGAGCTCTGCATCCTAATGGGTCTCTGTCTCTCTTCACTGTGCTAGTTAAAAATCCTGTGCACAAACTAGTCATGGAGCAACACCTGGCCCATTGCACAGTTAATTAACTTAGAAGGTACTGGGACTATTTACAGTTCTTTAGAGAGTCAGATCCTTCTTGGCAGAAAACTATACAGACCCAGGAAAATGCTTCCTGCTCTGCTTTATTTGCAAGCATTGGCATGAGGGCTTTTTGCTAGCAGAAGCAAGTCCATGTTTGAACATCACTGTGCAGGTCTACTATTAGAGCTCCAGCTAATTACTACTAGGCCCCAGCTCATGTTCCTCAATAGAAACAAAACAAAACAAAAACAAACAAACAAAAATACCCAAACAAACAACAACAACAAGAAAAACCAAAACCCAAACCCCAAACATTAATGCTCTGGGCTATAAAGATCTGCAACTGAAATCACAGCTCAGCTGATGGCAGAGGTTCCTAATACCCACAGAGTCCCATAAAACCATGAGGATACCTACTGTCCCCAGTCTTAGACCTGCTTCTGGTGCACTCAACAACTCTGTCCTTGGTTTGTCTCTCGACTGGACTACTTCATGCTGGCTTGTGCACAGACACTCTTAAAAATGAAACTGTTTCAACTTCCAAGAAAACCAATTTAGATGTCATGATCTTCCATTAATACAAGGTTTAGCCATGTCTAAATAGGTCATACCTGTTTGGCTATCAGGTGCTCCTGTGAGGCTCTGGTTTTAATCACCAGGAAGGCTTCCTGTTATAGTTTCATGTTTAGCTTTGAACAAAGGAATTAGGATTCCTTGCGCATATGGTCACTTCCCACTGTGTTCTTGAAACACAGATGTTCTGTCCAGCTGCATGCTTATATGGCTGCTGGCATTCATTTTCTGGAATGAGTTTTGTTCGAGTATAACAATAATACATCAAAGTGGGCCCACCTTTCCTTATCCATTTCATAGAACTGACCACTTTTGAAGGCTGTATTTCCCACCAGTCAGGGGAAATGCAGGTGCCTAAAGAAAAGCTTGCTTCTGCTCCACCACCAAGATGGGATGAGGGCATATGGATTTCATCCTTTAGAATTCCAAGCTTCACAGAACTCCTCCTCACGTCCAGGGCCTATTTCTACTGCAAAAACTGTTGGGAAGTTTTGCTATTTGAGGTTATATGCTCTGTCATTTTGCCTTTTTTTTTTTTCATTCACCAAAATAACATTAATAACAGTAAACAAAAAATAGGTGGACTGTATTCTTGTGTTGGACCCAGATAGGAATGGAAAGGCAATGTGAGCAGTTGCTAATGGTGTAGACATGGTTAAGGCTTCCTTGCACTGGCAAAGTAAATCAGGCAACTGAATTCTGCACTTGTGCTTATCTGGAGGGCTGGGGCATGAGCAGCCCATAGCAGAGGGAGTTACAATAGTTGAGGCATGAAAAATACACTGCTACTTCTTGCGGTGTCCCTTGCCTCCCAGCTTTGCTAGGTAAAGTCCTGCATCCAAGTGGTCTGTGAAAGAAGCGTGTGTGGAAGGGCAGCTAAATCCTAAATCATTTGCTTTCTATTGCAATATCTTCTATGCATACTACAAAGGGCTGTATTAACTAGGACGAGCAAGCAGAGAGGAAGGTGTGTATCTAAGTGTTTTGTGGCTTCTTGATGTTTTAGCAGAACTGCGGGGCCAGAATCTGCTTGAATATCCAGGGCAAATAGTGCCTGCCCTGATCAGCTGGTGGCTGACGCAGTGTGGGGTGTTTTGTTACACAAGATGTAAAAGCAGTCAGCAGCAGTGGGTGCTGGGATCATTTGAATGAGTCTCAGAACAGGATGATGGAGGAAAAGGCATCCCCACAAGTTTATATGACAAGTAACATTTTACCAGGGACATTTCTACAATCGGAGTCCCTCCACTCCTGTATTGCTCCCCAGTTATTTGCCAGATCCAGCTGCAGTCTGCAGTTGTGTGTTATGGGGATAAGCTGGCTGCTGCATGCCAGCAGCAACTGATGGCTGACCCTTGCACAAGCTGCTGAAAGAGGTCTCAAATGGGCTAACAGCTCCTCCAGCATTTGTATGGCAGGGGTGGTGTGACAAGGCAAGGCCCAAATCTTGTTCCTTTTACATCCAGATATTGCTGAGGGAAATGCCAAAGCAAAGTCTGTTTTGCTCTGTGTTCACAGATACGTCTTGTCGTAAAAAGACTGAAGGTTTCCAGGTCCTGGTCTTTGGCCACGTGACATCCCAAAGCTAGCACGTACTTTGCCAGTGCAATGTCTCCTTCATCCATTTACAAGGCAGGAGACATGAGCTTTTCAAAAGTATTTTGCTTACAATGAAAATGTACTTTCTGCTAGTTTTTCCATTCCTTGTGTTGAAAAACCCTTACAGCTATAATGGGCACTCTGTTTAGTATGAGGCGCCCTTTAAACAAACCTGCAGTAAATGATGTTCATTTCAGTTCCTCTCACTATGTAGATAAAGTATATATTATTCAAAAAGCAAGTCAGCTTTCATTATGGTGACATGAATAAAAACACAAGGGAACATATTACTCTACCAAACCCCAGAACCTAGGCAGCCAGCTCTGCGGAAGGTTTTTGTTTCAGATTTTAAAGGACCAAATATTTCAACTAAACCTCCGGCTGGAGTTTGTGTATTTACATAAATTCCTTTTCTTTTCCCTGGAGCCTGACCCTGTTTCCTGAGGCTTGGGTGAGGGACAGGCTTGCTTTTTCTAGCTTTTGATAGGCTTGTCTTTGCGCTCCTGCTTTCTTATTAAATATAAATCAGAGACCCTTAAAGTCAGTCTACACCACTTCCTCTTGATAGAAGATTCCTACTTAAAGACCCTTTTCTCCATCCTTAGAAATGAGCGTTCCTTGAATTACACATTTTCATTAACAAGTCACTTGCATAATACTAACCCTCAAATCCCTGTATAACATGTGGCTTTGAGACTGCAGCATACTGGGCTCTTCTGGCTCTATTATTTATGTCTCTCGCATATGAATAGTAACTCCACTGATACAAATTCATCTAAGGCAACTTTATGCTCAATAAATATTATGAATACTTGCTGAGTATCATATGCAGGAAGAATCTCCCCATGTATTTCCCACCAAAGGAGAGGAGCTCTCTTGTGCGTGGAAATCACTTTAAGCCCAGCTCGGGTTTCAACCTGTCACCCTGCGCACTCAAGTGAGTGCAAGCCCTGTCCTGATACAGATTGGAAATGAAAGACGTTGACAAAAATTTCAGCTATGTGAGTAATGATTTATGACTGGTTTTGCCCAGGCACCTCAACAATGTTCATGAATAAAGCATTGGGGTTTGTGGTTGCAAATAACTCATTAGAAAGACAATTCCAACTTGATTAGGTATTACTAAGAAAAGAAAAAGGAAAGGCCAGTACATTTTACGAATCAACATGCGCTTCAGTTTCCTTTCTTTAAGTATCTGTAGCAATATGTAAAATTTGGGTCGTGTCTTTAACCACAGTCACCTGCCAGTGGCATGTTGCCAATGCACAGTACTGCTGTCAGCAGATTGTTTCTGCAGGGTTTTGGAGCACATCTTACGTATTTAAGTAGTCTGCTATGTGTGACTGGCAGATGTAGTTTCACTATGTAGCTATTACAGAAGAGCAAAATTTTCTTGTTTATTGTTTAGCTGTCAACCTGAAGCTTCTTTTGTCATTAACAGTACATTTAATAGTTTGTACTTAGACCACATCTAAAAGTACCATTTTTGGGTTGGAACCCATCGTGTTGTCCGAATATGAAACACATTCACATGATTCTGTAAGCTTTGTGAATTTTTCCCTGTTCCGGATTGTCTTTATTATATAGAAAATCTTTTATTAAATAATAATATGATAGAGAAAAGACAGCTTGTTGTAGGCAAATGCTATATGATACTGAAAAGGTCTTGTACAGAACTCCTAAAATATCACTCTACCTCTGAAAAGAAAAACGAAATTTCCCTTGCATTCAGAAAATAAAATTAAGACCATTGAAACTATCGATGTATCCATGCACACCCTTGAAAATATGGCCTGTCTGGCCACGTAAAGCCAAGCGTGTGCTGTTAAATCCTCCCATTTCTGTAGGCAGCATCTACAGAGCCAAACACCAAAAGACCCACCCTGCAAGAAAACGGTCCCCCCAGACGCCCTTTCATTCCAGACATACCCATTCAGCCGCTGCTTTCACAGCCTTTTAATCAAATCAGCCCTTACAATCTTCCTTTCACATCACCATCCAGTCTGTCGCGCACATGCAAGCCAATTTTACACTGCAATTGTCCTCTCATTTCTGAGCATCGCATCAGCCCCATTTTCACTCTAAAAAGCTAAATCCCTTTTTCAGACTGCCATGAAGCTGAGAGAACTTTATATAACCTGCATGTTGAGGAGGGAGCAGAAGAGGCAATTACAGCAAAGCACAGAAGCTCCTAGAAGAAAAATTTCCTTCTGCTTTGACCTCCATTTCCACCTTGCTTCAGCCCCAGTTTGCAGGTGCAAAAAGGCCTAAGTAGCTCTAAAGACCAGTGGCAGATGTAACGAAACCTAATTACTTTGCACATGATCCTGCACCCCACCTTTTGGAGATGCAGACCAGAATTTGAAGGGAGACCTTAAAGTTTTTGGCGCCTAGAGCCATTTTTGCTCGCTTTGAGTCGTGTTTACAAGAACAGTGCTCAGAAAGTTTTCGTGTTTCTGCTTTCTGCTATTAAAATCGATGAGTACTAGTGTCCCTTTACAACCTTCTGACCCTTTTATATAGTGAATGGGGTCCAAACTGGGACAGTGACCCTCGTCCCCAGCTTTGCCATTTTCTCCTTTGGGAAACAACCCTGAACGGCCTGTTTGTCTAATGTGAGCATAAAATACGGCATGATGTAGGTTTGCACACTGATGAGGCTAGTGAGTTAATCAGAAAACTGGAACACTAATACTGCCCTGTGGTGTATTCCTGCCAAGATGTAGTCTGAAAAACACAGATACGGGAAATTATATGTGATGGATATGCAAAGAAGTTTTCTTAGCAATAACAAGCACATAAAAGCTCTCCAACTGATGCTCTAACAAGGAAATAGTTGATGAGAAGTGCTAATAGCACTGAAGGAGTGAAATGGGAGAGAGCCTAGTAGGCAAAATAAATTACATGAGCAAAGTGTCTGTTTTAAGCAGTTTCCAGATTATCTGGGGGTTTGAAAACCTTGACATAAATGGCTTTCCTGACATCAGCAGTGTACCTTCTGCTTAACAACACCAACACTAGTCCTTTGTATTTCAGCAACATTTTAGTGCAGTTCATAACATAAAAGAGCAGCCACTACGTGCGATTCTGCATCGCAGTCCATCTGAAGCTCTAGTCACACCTGAAGATGCAAGCATTCCTCTTGACCCTGGAGGGAAATGAAGGTCTCGAGAACCTGGAGTCTGCACGGTCCTGATGGCGACGGCAATGTCAATGTACTGGCTTCAGACAGCTGCTGTATGAGATCAGCTGTGGGGTGCAGTGGGGCTATGCAACTGTAGGGAAACGGAGCAGGGCAGATGTGAAGGACACAGCTGTACCCTCCTGTCTCGGGATGCTCCCTGGCCAGCCAGGCCCCTTGGCTGCCCAGTAACCTCAGCGGGAGTGTGCACAGCGATAAATAAGTGTGAATCTTATACTCCAAGCCTACTGCAAAACGTTGGTTTGAGTGAGCTGTGCTGCTCCAAAAATATTCTCAAAAATTACTGATTCATACCTCTTGGTTTAGTGAGCAGCTCAAGTTGTCTGACCATGTATGGGATCCTAGGCTCTTCGTGTTCTCAACGCTTTTTCAGTCACCACAGCCCAGACTTCACCACACTTGGCTACTGCGGGTTAATACAGCTATGTCATGTTCAACCAAATCAGCTGTCACATCAGCTCTCCATTTTCATGCAAACAGCCAACAATAGTTATTTCCACTTGCAGCACTCACCAGCTAAATCAAATTTTCCACTAATATTTTAACACCAAGGTCATTTCGTTGACAGTAGCTTAAGGAAGCAAATTCTGAACTCTAAGTAAACATTTTCTGTCACATGAATGAGATCCTTTTGTTTATGCAGTCCACATTTAAAGCATCTCTAACAAATAAGCAAATTTATGGTATGGATGACCTATCTCACATTGTAAGCTGCCTCTTTTACTGCATCCCACATGAGACAACATTAATTTCAAATTTCATCTTTCTGCAACAGCACTCAATCATTCCTAGGTATCTGTATAATTTTTACTAATTCAGTGCCTATGACTGGAAAGTCAGATGATTTCTTACTAGGGAAATACTAATGCTCTGTTATAACAATGCTGATTCCATTACTGATGTTAGAACTGTGCACAAAGCAAGCATTGTGCATTTTTTTGTCAACTTAGGAATGGTAAACAAAAGACCAGATTCTGCTTAAGCAGATATATACTAGTTGTCATTTTAATGTTCTGCCCAACCGTTGCTAAACTTAATGATAAGCGGACTACTAAATTAGGTGGGTGTCTCTTAATCTCTTCTGGCAAAAATGTTCTGCTTGGTATAAATAATTAAATGCCCAAACAGGGATTTCAGTCTAACTATTCTGTCTCCCAAGTGAGTGCCTTCCCAAGCTAACTTCACTTTCTTCTTGTGTGACCCAACAGCATTTAATTATTTATGCCAAGCAGAACAGTTTAGCGAGGAGACACTGCAGTAGCATGGCTGTCTACCAGCGCTCTACAGCTCACAAGTTCCCATGCACCCCTTGGGGTGGAAAGACTCAGTCCCTGCTTCTGTGTGGGGAAGGTATGGGAAGAGTGGTCACACCGCATGTATGGGTTTCCCATCCGCTGCTTTCTTTAAGGTGGCATCACATTCCTTTTATCCTACCGTAATTTTCTGCACTGGGGCTCAGAAGTGAAGCAGCCAAGATTTGTGATTCCCACCTATGCTCAAGCACAAGCTGTTGGCAAGGGTGGGTATGTGCACGTGTAGAGGCGGCAGCGTAGGTACCTTAGTGATTTCACAGACGGAAACACGGACTCAGAGAGAACTGAGTTGCTTCCGTAGTTATGTGCAGCCAAGCAGCAATGAGGGGATGTAAAACATCCATCAGACATCTGAATCCCCCTGGGGATCTGGCCCATGACTCATAACACTGCTCAGATGCTGACTCCAGTGTATGTTTTCAGCATGGGCCCTATACCAAGAGTAGCCACCCAAGCTCATTAGGGGTGTTGAATGAATTAGGTTTTGCTTGACAGGTGAAGAAAGATGAATGTGGCCCCTTCTCAAATATCACTAATCTTATTTATGTAACCTGTCATATACAAATATTATCAATAACATTATACTACATCAGTCTTGGTGCAACAGAACAAAAGTGAATAGAGCTGAACTGGAGAAGGACAGCAGCTGGCTATGTAGAGCCATGCAGTAGCAGCATTTTCTGCTTCCATTTATGTTACATGAACAGTTAGTTTATTTTCTAATTTTGTTTGTTCCCTTGTAGAGGAAGAGATCAAAAGACAGCAGATAAAATGACCCCAGTGCTTTAATAAATTGGTGCCTTTTTTAACATGAACATTTTCATGGCAGTTTACAAAAGGTCTTAGTACTGGGCTCTTTGGCACTCTGGTGTTAAAAGAGAGAGAAAAAGAAAAGGCATTTTGTTGTGTTTTTTTTTTTTCTCCTTTCCTTTTCTCTTTATATTTTCTTCCCTTTACCCCGTTCTTGCTATCTAGCCACCATTTCAGGTCTGTTGAATGCATCTGATGAAAATGTTACTAATACATAATGTCTCAATGTGCCCTCTCATAAAAACACTGAAGTTACCAAGCAGAAGTCTATAGGGCCAGGTTGCAATCCACCCTGTAAGCTCATTATACGGTGAGGGAGGGAGGGAATTTTCTCAGGCGATGGCTCCTTCCCTTCCTGCAAAGGGGGCAGGGGAAGGAGCGGCTGCTCGGCATGGAGCTGGCACAGCCGCATGGATGCAGCCCATGCCAGGGGCTGGCTGGCATGGCTCCCTGCCTCACGAGCGTGATAAGGGATGGGGCAGCCATCATGCCATTGAGCTTTGCAGGCTGTTTTTCATAAACAGACCTGACAGACCTGCCAAATCCTGGCAGGGCCTTTTGGTGCCGGGCCAGGGGCTGAGGCTCGCTGTGCTCCTTGCCCCAGGGACACGCTGATCACCAGAGGAGGCCACAAGCTGCGCGTAGCACATCTCCCATGTTGCATGGGCAGGACGTTGCTACAACTGCCGAAAAGTTCCCATCTGCCCTTGTGACGCGTGGCCTGGCACCTTGCCTTGGATGTCCCTCCTACCAGTGGCTGGTGTGACAGAAGCACATGTGGTACGTGGGAGCAGACCAGGGAGGGAATAGCAAGGTTCTCCTGCCCCGTGCTGTGAGCAAGGGGCCTGTGCTAAAGACAGTCTGAGCTCAGCCACCACATCTCAAACCGTGTTCAAAGGCTGCACCCAAACACGGCTACGTCGTGTAGACGAGGGGCAGGTTCAAATCTGTGCACCTACTCACCGTACAATATAGATGCAGTCAAGGTAGCTCTGTGTAAATAACATTTAAATAAAACAAAGCCCAAGACCCTGAGCTTGCAGTTTTCTTGCACGTCCTCCTTTCAGGCAGCAAAGCAAAGAGGTGGCAGCCTTTGCATGTCACTGTGAATAAGGCTCTGTAGAAGCAACCCCCACTTCCTCCATACCACAAACAAGAATGAATCTAACACTGGTGTTATTTTCTCTTTCCCACCTCTCTTTACAAATTTTCAGCTATGGGCAGAGACCTGAAAATCAGTGGCGTGTCTGCCTTCTTGCTTGTGCTGCCCTACTACAGCACACATGAGAAGACATGTTGCTAGTTACTTGCGAGGCGATACACCCGTTGCGAGCCTGATCCCCGCTCCCTGGAATACCTATAAGGAGGGAAATGCAATTAATTCTGGAAGGAATCCTTCCCGCTGGCAGGCAGCCAGAGATAGCAGAGCCGTAATAGCTTCTGGGCAGCCACAGCACAGAAATTACAGCCGTTCACCAAGGACACTCCCTCTGAGCTTCTGCTTTCTCAAAGTAATTGCAAATAATATCACTTGGATTCAGATAGCCGGAGGGGAAACTCGGGCACCCGACGAAGCATGAAACAGCCTGGCCTGAGACCTAAAATAATCCTGCGTAAAAATTCACAGCTGCCAGTTGTTAAAAATAAAAACAAGACCATAACCCCCCCTGCTTTCCATCAATGAATCTCCTTTTGTTCCCCTGCCCCCGTCCAGCCTGCCTTCCCCTTCCTGCGCGGCTGCCTGCGCCCTGCCAGACGCCCTCCCTCCGCCTGCAGCACCCCCAGGGACAGGGGACAGGGTGACGCCGGCGTGAAGGCAAAGCGTGGCTGCCTCCCTGCTGAGCCACCACCGCCACTGCCTCCTCAGGGATGGACCGTGGTGCCCCACTGGTGGCAGGGATGGTGGCCCCCCATACGGGCAGCACCTGCAGCTGCTGCTCTCATCACCTGTGTTTTCAGCTCCTCTGAGCACAGGGGGTTTGGGTGCAGGGCATCCCTTCCCTGGGGATGTCGTCTGCTCAGGTGCGAGGTGTCTGGCTGCAGAGAGGTGGTGTGGAAACAGCCTGCGCCTCTGGCCAGGCGCTGCGTGGTCTCTTCTCAACAGGTTGGCTGGGGTGTGGTTTCACAGACAACATGGGGTTTGGCAGGAGAAAAACTCAAAAATTTGTATTGAACTCCTGTCTTCCATTGCTTGAAAGCTCTCAGCAGAAGAAAGAGATTCAAAACATTCATATACTTGTTTCAGTATTCTGAACTAAACATTGTGGCTAAAATACATGATGGGAAGCAACCAGGAAGCAGGCAATGAAACAAAATCCAGCAAGAATTATGGTGAATAATGCCAATTCATTGATAGACTAGATTCTGACCCTTTTTTTCTATAGAAATACATCACTACACTCTGCACTTCTGGAGCCTACTCTATGCAAAGATCACAAAATAACTCCCAAAGGCAGGGAATCACCTCACTGAACACGGCCAACTGCAGTGCAGACATCTGAGCCTGAGCTAGGTCACAACCAGCAGAAAACCAGTTAATACCATCACTGGACCTCTGGAACACCGCCTACCAGCTATGCAGTGGGATCTACCTCACCCCGCAACAACTCACAAGGCACTGGAAGAAAAATATACATCTGCCGAATATCCCCTGCAGCCACAGGTAGCCCTGCTCACAGCAGCCCTGGTGCAGACCTGCTGGGCAAGGTCAGGAGAAGGTAAGGTGGCCACAGGGAAAGGCTTTGCCCCCTGCTGCCCTGGGACTGCCCTGGAGCAGAAAGCAAGGGGGGAGAGGCTTATTTCAGAATGACAGGTTTGGTCAAACTCCCTCTTTGGCTTCTCAGGAGACCACTGTGTTACACCTCCCGTCCTCATGTCCTCACGACTTCTGGGAGCCACCAGGCACTGCACACGTTCCCTGCTGCCACCTCTGCTCTTGGGGTGCAATGATGGTGCAAAGGTAAAGAAAAGAAGTGGCTAAAAGAGCTTATTTGGCATAAGCAATAAGTCAGGGAGACTGTACGTTACCCAAATTAGAGTGGGTAACCTCTCCATGAATTTTTGTCTGTACTGTTGTGGTGCAAATTCCTTATCTAGCGGGCTGTCTGAGAGATGGTGGTCTGTCTCCCTACCCACAAGACTGGGTGCTGGCCTCCTGCTCCCCCATACTTTGAGCACCTCCCTTACCACAGAAAGCAAAGCCTTCCTTTTCACTACTTAACTCTTCCGTGGCAGATGACATACATGAGATGATGTATGTGCACATGCAATGCACACGCTGCGCGTGTAGCATTGCATACACACGCCCCACACAGAAAACCAAGACCTAAGGCTTACGTAGTGGCATGAAAAGTAAATAGCTCTCAGTACAAATAATATATGCTGTGCACATTTCTCTGCCTTGGTTTCTTCACTACACTCAGGCAGGGCAAAGTGACTTACAGTGAGCTCAGATTTGCCTTTACAACTCCTGTTTCGCATTCTCTGATTTCAGGGACCCTGTCATAACTCCCCCCTCTAAATGCAAGCTTGTCTCTCCCATCCTTCTGGCTAAGGCTTCCCAGTTGTTTCTGCGATCCTTCCTTCCGATTATCTGCCAGCACCTGGCTTTGTGCTGCTTCTGGTAACTTTCCACTCTTTTAAACCACACTCCTCACACACAACCTGGAAAAACTGGTTTGTCTAAGCTTTAGGTAACCCTTTGTGCCAAGCCTATTTCCAACTCAATAGTTGAACATTATGGCTTAATGGCCAAGGATTGCTCCCAGCAGAGGAGTTAAAGAACATTTGGGAAGGAGAGGAGAGAGGGAAATTCAGACTCGCAGTTACATTTGGCTGAAAACTTCCTGTAAAGTTTGTATTGAGATTCATATCATATATTTACAGGGAGCCATTTGCAAGGTAGTGCACCGGGTGTACTAGCGTGTCATTCCTAGCTATAAAGCTTTTATTTCGTTTGGGATTGAGTTGTTCCAAAAACGGGTGACCGGTGGGTGATCACAGGCTTGAGCAGCGAATCACTATTAATACTACTGTCAGGGACAAGTTCTGCACTTGCAGGATAGAGGCTGGAATAAGTCTGCGTAAACTATGTGTGGAACAGTGCCAGCAGAGCTGGAGAGTCTCGCTGTGGTTTTACGCTCCTGAGCCACTTGCCTTTACTACCTCTACTTAAACACAAAGTCTGAGTCAACACTAAAAATCAAACAGAAATGTTACCGTATTTACAGGCAATATATTTGCCTTGGTCAAACAGAGACCGTTCATTTAGCACGGTTCGCATCATTGTACAGGCGAGCTGAGCTCCCTGCGGGCTTGGCTATGGTGAAGCAGCCTCACACAAACCCGTCCTCCTGCCGAAGGAAGCTGAGCGCTCACAAGGAAACACAGCTAGAGGTTCGCAGGATGTTGGTAAAGGGATGTCTGCGTGGGATGCAAGAAACCTACAAAAGGCTACAAACACGCTGAAATCAAGGCAGGAAGCATCTGTGGGGGTCACTGAGGAGCCATGGAGGACCCAATCCATTTGACATCCTCTCAGTCATGAAATTTTAAAATGAAGTATAGGGTTAGCTTTTCACTAAAAATATTTCTACCTCTCTTTCATTTTATTTTTCTGTCATTTGTACTGCAACGGGTCAAATTAGATCTTACATCAAGCAAACTGTCTTCAAAATGAAGGAAAAAAAGAAAAAGCGATTTTAATATGAAACACAGGAGAGATCTAGACCTGTACCCTATTAGATACTTGAAGTTTTGAGTGCTTTCAGTCTAGAAAGCCCAATGGCCTGGCGTGGAGAAAGTGGACTTCAGATTCATGGAGTGAGTGTGATTTGGAGGAAGTCTAATAGCTGTGCAAATAAACCTCTGTGAATTCTCCAAGGTGTTTCAAATTGGACATAAAAATAAGTGAAACCTTCCATTCCTTCAGCTATTCAGTTTTTTACCTTTAGACCCTTAACCTTTCTAATTTAGTCCTTTTCAACAGGTGGCACCTTTATAGGCTCGCTTTTCTTCCCCATTCTGTCCTGTTTTAATCAAGCTGTAAGAACAGTCATGGCTAAACACCAGCACAGCCTGCCGTCCACTCACGACTCTTTTGTGCAAGTTGTCCCATCAATGACCAGGCTGTATCCATCAGTATTTGACTCTCATTTTTAATTCAAAAAACATGCCTTGGCATTTTTATTTCTTTATAGTGGTGATTTCTGCATTGAGTAGTACTGTCATTGCTCAGGGATAAGCTGTTCATCCTTCCAGTGCAATTAATGCCAGAAGCCAAGCAGCCTTTATCTGGGAGAAATGTGAGATTTGACCTGAAATTAAGACAAAGAAAATCCAGGTTCCCCACTCAGCTCAGTGTAAACCATTCTCTAGAAATGAACAAAGATTGCAACAAACAGTAAATCCCTGGTCACCTTTAAAAGAAATCTGGACAAGGCACCAGAAAAAAGTATTGCACAGAACAAGCCTAGGCTGAGGTCAAGATGATCAAATATATTTTTTCCATTTCTCACTTCCGTGATTCTGTAGCACATGAGATCACCTTCCTTTTTATAAATGATATAAACTTCTGCATTGACTATTGTTTCCCCAAGGTCCAAAGACTACACATTTCTCAGTACTGATCTTACGTTAACGCTGTACTGCGAATGTGTCCTAGATTTGTTCAAGTTCTCCCGTTTGTGATTCGCTGATTAGAACTATGTCAGAAATGGATTTTTCACCTTGAGTATAGTGATTTTGCTTTGGGTATATAGCAAAACTGGCAGTACCTGTGACCTGGCTTGTTTCCATAGTATTGAGAGTTTTATACCCCAACTAGATAAGTGGGAGGAAGGTGATCGACTACATTCATTAGCTGGTATTTGGCCAGGACACCTGTGCCTAGGAAGTATTAGGTAGCATAGACACAAAGATCAGACACGGAGATTGGGGCGTAGCAGAAGAACAACAACTCAGATCCAGCTAAAGCTCAACTTGATCAAAACCTTGGAAACTAAAGGTGGTCATATTCAAAATCCGGAAAATAGATTGAAATCAGTTCAATAAAACTGGTGCTGAGTAACACGCTGTTCCTGTAAGCTCATAATTTTGGCTTTGTTGTTGTTTTGGTTTTGGCTGCTTTGACAATAGGACTCACACTGATATCGGTAAATGCAGTTTCAGTATCTGACCTATGTTAGCTACTAAGCCAGCGTGGTGACACAAAGGATGGGCTGCACTGCAAGAAGCGTCTTGCAACACGGTGCTCAGGATGCTTTCGGACCAAGATCAAAGGTAAAGCTTTAGCTTCAAATCACAGACTTCCCATTCACATAAAAGATGTATTGCAGAGAAGTCCTTACTTATTCAGTGCTTCATTCATTATACAGTCTGTTATCGTCCTTAGAAGTATGGGTTCTCATGATAAGCCTTTACCAATATATCTGATTATTAAGATGCAATCATTACTGTATTTAAAATACTTCTTCAAACAGGAGAATAGGAATAATTCACAAATCGGTATTGCTTGGCCTATTTCAGAGTCCAGCCTTGGTGAAGCATGGCACTTGCACCTGGCAGACTTTCAGCTCCATTGCCAAACATACCACAACTGCTAAGGGCTCTATTGACAAGAGAATGAAGCACCCACCTATTCCTTTCCACTGACTGCACACTAGCTGCTAACCAGGTGACCCCAGATGGAGGACAGGCCAGATATAGTTTGGCAACCATAGATGCTAGTCTGATGTCAGCCACAAATGTCCTTAGCGCCCCTTCATAGCATATTTGACTTCTGTCAGAAGAACATACCCCTTTTTGCTCACAATCTGTGCAGTGCTACTGCAGGTGGGTAGTGGAAGAACACTTACAAACAGAAGGATATACATGGAATATCTGAAAAGATGAGCTTGGACCAGTATAAAAATAATAGCCACATCCTTTCCATGCGTGACATCAAACCCCAAATGGAATGTGCCTTTCAGAAATGGTTGACTGCCTTTATAGAAGTGCATTTTGAGTCTCCCAAAACGCTACAGCCAGACTGAAATTCCAGAAATCAGATGCAGTATCTGCTGTGTCAGTTCTCTGCCCCATTCATGGGTATACTTAAACATCTTAAAAACGCGTGTATCGAACCTAATATTTGTGATACAGGGCTCTGGCTTAAAATGAAAGGCTTGCCATTCACAGAGCTGCGACTTGCAGAGCGCTCTTTATTCAGTGCTTCATTCATTATGTTGCACGCGGTAGTCATTACAGGCAATTGTCTGCTAGTGCTACCCACACCTCGCCTGTTTGTGCAATATGAGTCACTCCCTGCGAGCTGCAATTCCAAGCAGAATTTCTTCATCCTGCAGTAACCACATACTTTGTTCCAGATTACCTCCTTTCCTTGTGAGTAGGCAGAATTAGTAAAGTGCAATTAGTGATAATGCCATTTGTCCCCAGGCTGATAATTTTTCTTGAAGCATTTATTCTTTCCAGTACCTCACATACTACATCAATAAAGCTGCAGGAGTACTGAATGTAGCGTATAATAGGCACAGATCCCTGAAGAAAGATGCATCTCTCCAGCTGAAAGGAAGAATATTGGCCCACCAGAGTTTGATTCAACATGTAAAAATATTTCTATGCAGATATCATGCAATTTAGTCTAATTCCACTGCTCTCATGTGAAAATAACTTCCTACTCTATATCAGGAGGGAACAGATGATTCTGCACCTTTCTCTTTCCCTCCCAGTGCTGCAGGAAAACAGACAATGCCTTGTCCTTTCCCGAAAGCTATCCATTTGCAAGCATTCATTCTAAAAATCTAGGGGTTGGAGGGAACAGACTACCAGGCAATTCATCTTCAGTGCCTGCTCTTTTCTTTTCTACCTTTTTTTCCTGCTCCAGTTTCTGGTTAGATGCCACCTCTCTCCCTTTCCATTTACTCTAAATATAAACAAAGTGAATGGGTGTTTTTACAGAGCAAATCATTCCTAACACCGCAAATAAATGGGAGGGTGCCTGTTCCTACTTTCCTCATGAGTAGAGCAGGGTAAAGTACCTTTACATCCTTCTTGAGAAGCCACATTTCAGCTCTTTTATGATACTCTGACTCAGACTCAAACAGTATATAGATTTATGTGGAGTTAATACACATCATGCCTCTTAATCCTGGCATCTGTCCTCACACGGATGCTTTTGGATAGCATCCTTTTAACCCTGTGGGGAAATTGCAGAAAATTAGCAATGGCTTTATATGACAAGCCAGATACAAATAGTTCACAGTGCTCAGTTGTTCTATGTGTTTCCTTGGGCTTTTTTTTTTTTCCTATTCTCTTTGCTACAAAAGCGGTATTTGAAAGACGGATTTGCTCATGTGAAAAACTGAACCTGAAGAACAGCAACCTGCTCCCAGGTGGCAAAACACTCCCGCCCTTCTGAGGCAGTTGGGACTGGCCCATCAATGGAACTGCACTTACCAGCAGATAAGGCTGAAACCCAACCTGGAGATTTGCTCAAAACAAGGCAAACTGAGAGCACAGCTCTCATAATCTCTACCAAAGTGTCATCGTGATGGGAGGGGCAGTGCTTTATCTGCTGTTGATCTTGAAAACTGTGTTGGCTGCAGAATTGCCACAACTTCGTCAATTCATTCACTTTTTTCCCTCTGTCAAATCACCCACGGTTTTGATGCAGAGCAAGCACGTTCAGCAAGGACGGGTGGCTTTTACCAGTTTATCTCATGTTCCAAGGGTGCACACTGTTCTTTTCTTTAATCCTCTAGGGGAGGGTGGCAGTGCCTTACAGTCAGAAGTAGATTTGGAGAAACAGAAGAATGAAGGAGGTTTTCTTTTCAAAAGTCACATCCAAAAGGAGAATTACACCTGTGCAGCATACAGCTACACCAAGTTCTCTGCTGCCATGGAAAAAACTTCTGTTGCTGCTGCCGCCTACATGGCACCAGGGTGGCAGAGCCACCTTCTCCATGTAGAGCCTGTCCAGCACACTCATTACAGCCAACATCCCCTTCTGCAGACCCCAAAAGCAGAGGCCCCTAGCCCAGGGGACAGGTCCTGCTTGCCACCAGATCTTTGTGGCTCCCCAGAGGACCACTCCCTCCGGGAAGCCCTGAGGTGCTGGTGAGTATCAGCAGCATGGGGTTGAGCACCTGCGGGAAATAGCCTGCTCCCAAATGCAGACGAGGTCATCCATCCGCAGCCCAGCATGTCATTACACCAAGATTCATTCTTCTTTGTAGCTAAGGTGCTTTTGCTTGTGTAATGAAACAAAGCACAAGTTAGCTCTTCTGTTGAGAGCTCCCAAGGGGTACCAGTGCCCACCTCACACAAGGTTCGTCACGTTAATCAGAACCATAAGCCCTGCCTGTGGCTCCTTTTGCCTTTCTTACCTTGCAGTCATATTACAGTGCCCTGGCACCGCTGGGCTTTGACAGCAGGATTGCCAGGGGCAGCTACTGCATGGCAAAACCAGACTTTGTTATTTTGGCATGGAGGAGAAAGCAGACTGAAACTTGGAAAGATTTTTAATCTGCAGAGATTAAATCCACCAGTGTAATTAAAACTGGTGAGTCCTGGCTTGGTCGCAGATAGATGGGAGGGACTGTAGGAAGTTCTGTGGGTTGAAGTTGTGTACTGCAGGCAGATGTGTGCCAGCTGCCTCTGCCTACTGGTCCAGGTGGTCCCCACCAGGTCGCTTCTGTGAGGAAGTAGAATTGTTAGAGAAATCAGACACCCTCTGATGCAATCATGCCTATTTACAAAGAAGATGGTTTCAAACCTCCTCCAACCAGGCCTCGGCCATAACAAGTGCTCCCAGTTTTACTTTCCCAAGCCCATACCATCTGTCCTGGTCCAGGCAATGTTGGTGCTTATTTTTTGCCTCTTTGCTTCTCAAGCATTTATTTACTCTGCCTGTGGACAGGGGAAAAACCAGACCCACGCCGCTTTCTCCCTTTCTGCCTCCCAGCATCGGTGACAACACTTTACCCACAATACAAATTCAGGACTAACCTCAAATACACTTTTAAGCTTAGGCAGAAATTTAAGCGTATTTTGGCTACGGGCCAAGCTGGCCGGGGAGGGCAGGATTCCTCTGCCTCACTGCACGCATTTACAAAGCAGGCGCTGGTATCTGCATTAGTCTCGCTGACTCCTCTTTATAGCAAACGGAGAGGAACAAATGTTTCCAGGGAAGGATTCCTTTGACCTACTATTACAGTGACCTATTATAGGTGAGATAAATCGCACCCTTGAGATGTACTTCTCTCCCTGGTTGCAGGGGGAGCCCAGGGCAGCTAGGTCCGCTGCTTTACAGACACCTAAGATCATCTGAAATGAACTTCTGCTAGGGAAGCAGGCCTCAGATGCAGTGGACCTCAGATATTCCTTACCTACCCTAACACTGCTGAGGTGTCGCCTTTTTGTATTTTATTTGTGGTCCCATTATTTGCTGTGTCTGTTCAGCCCAGTCTGAATACTACTGAGTCTCTGCTGCTTCCATACTGCGATTTTTTTGTCCCCCCACAGAGAAGGCTGCATTTATCAATAGGGTGAAATGTTCTGATCTTTACCTACACAGACTTGTGATGCTCTGGTGGCACATGAATGTCCCTGGAAATCAATAACAAAAGGTGACAAGAAAGTGCAAAGCTAGCATGGTGATTACTAATGTATCAGGTAACACAGCACAGCTGGTAGCAAGGGAGAGATGTCCTCTGTGTAACTAATGACTGTCGCTGTAAATAATCCCTCAGGGAAAGGCCCTCTGCACCTAAAGGCTTCTTGTTTCTGCCATTTACATTGGTTGGCTCAAGAAAACATATTGCCATTCCTGACATACCTTTCACTGCGTGTACCCTTAGGCCATCGCAGCTGTAATGATGCTATTTTACTGCTAAATCTTTTGGATGTGACCACACCCCCAGTGCAGGATCTTTTTCTCACAAGCAGAGAAGATGGAGGAAGACAACAACACTCCCTACACAACCTTTGCAAGGAAAAGCATGTGTGGAGGTGATACCAGGAGAACAGCTATGGCTCCGGAGCAGTAATGATTGCAGGTAAAGGCCTCTCTTTGTCAGTTATTTCACTCAGCAAAAGAAAAATGAAGAAACAATCAGAGGAAGAAAAAAGTAGTATCAAAGGCTGGAACAGATGACATGAGGGTATCGACAAGTGAAATAATCAACAAGAAATACACTTTTCCATAAACTCAAGACCAGGAAGCCGGAAAAGTTCTTCTTGGGGCATCCTTTGCTACAGTTATTGTGCTGTGCAAGGCATTGACAAGCCCAGCACCACCAGTGCCCACTGCTCCTTCTTTGGGGGAGCATTTCTGATTGTGCTTATTCACAGCAACGTCAAGACATCACATCAGGGTAGATCAGTAGTGCTCCATCATGCACCGCACACAGGAATATAGCAACTCCTGCCCTGGAACAGTTGTATTCATACTGCAAGGGAGGGTAATGGGGGCAGGAGAAAGTCCTGATTCATCCTCCCACAGCAGTTCCTTTACCAATGCTGTGTCCCAGCTTCAGACATCCTCTCCTGTCCCCTCTGCAAGTCCGTCCTTGCTCGTTGCTGCAAAGCCTCCCTAGGGCTTGAGGGATGGGAGTGCTGCAAGACCAACATGGCCCGTTGTAAAAGGGTGGCCACAGCAGCTGAGATCATGCTCCTCAGGCACCCCTGCAAGGATTTCTCTTCAAGAACAAGACTTTAAAGCCATCTTGCAATAAGCTGCATTGGAAAATATCTGATATTTCCTAACAGCTTTTTCTCAGCACGCAGCTTGTTGGGTTTTGACACTTTTGATCTTGCTTGATTATTTGTTTCCATTCTACCAGCAATTTTATTCTAGCACTTCTGGTTTTGAAGTGCTTCCTTCTGACAAAACTTCTCCCTTGATTTCACATACATCTTTCCAACTCTAAATGAGTTTGATGCAAGTTGTTTTTATCTGCTGGTGTTTATAAGAGTCAAAGAAGTCAACGTGTTAAGCTTTTTTTTCTTTCCTGAAAAATGCCAATTCAATACAACTAGATTTGGTTTCCTGTTTGAATGGAAATCCTAATGCTTTGAGGAGCTGTACAAGATTAGAAGATGTAATCAGTAGCCACTGAGAATAAATGTTTCTTGTAAATAACATCATCCCAGGCAGTTTTCCTCCTCCCAGGAATTAAAGAGACAGTAAGATGCAGTCCTGTCTCCATAAATACTGCTTTATTTCAGCTTATTTAGAATACCTTGTGTAAGTTCCAGCATCTATATTTCTTCACCTCTATGGAGATTACAACAAAGCAGCTGTTAGCAGAGCTTGCCACATGTTTCCAGATGGAGTAAAATGTCTCCCTACGTGATTGCTCAGCTTTTCATCACTGGATTTTAATTTGGTTTGGTTTGATTTGGTTTGGTTCGTTGTTTTGGGTTGGGTTTTTTTTTGTAGAATGCATTTGCCTGTGAAGGGAGAGGGAAAATTCTGTGCCTTGATAAACTCAGTTGCACTCCAAAATGCAGTCAGCCACAGAGTATTGCAGAACAATGGCCACGGTGAGGGTCATGGTCTTATTCTCACTCTACATACCCACAGTTTCATGCATCAACAAGTAAGGAGACTGCGTAGAGTAGACTGGATATCTGACAAGCAGGTTATACTTGGACGAAGAAGACAGGAAAAGGAAATAGCATTCAACATTTATTTTATTAAACTCTCCTGTCTCTTACTTGCTGATTCACCAGAAATGCTTGCAAGGGCATTTTGATGTCATCATTGTCCTCGTAACCTGAAAAATATGGTTATCCAGGAACTCAGTTAGACATGGGGAGGCAATAAGTAAATCCCTCATCAGTGCAGTGTATGTCTATATTCAGCCAATGATGAAATTATACGCAGTATGACCTCCAGCGCAGTAAGACACAGACACTAGATGTGCAGTTAAAAACAGATGCTAGCGGTGAATTAATAAAAACCATGTCTGACAAGAATCTTGCCAATCACTGAGTAAGAAATGTGGCCTCCAGCAAATTAAAGGTTATACAGCATGACATGGATCTTATAAGGCTGTCTGCCCCCATGTTGAGGGGTGCACACCCCACTGCTTCTGAGCTGGGGAGTGGAGGAGGTGCAGACAGTGCAGCCGCCCCACATTGCTTTGGTATCCTCAGCCCACCCACACACATGGCAGCACTATTGCAATGTGGAAGCTGTCAGCATTTGGAAGGGGCGCCACGCAACTTGAAGGGAAAGGAAGTCAGGCTGAATAGCTACATCTATTTCTGACCTGCCTGAACAAATATTTTATGGTCCCCCCGTCCCAGCTATATCAGCTGGCCTAAAAAAAAGCTTTAAGATTTCCTCGCAGGGCTTTCTTCTAAGTCATTAGGCCATCAAAGCCCCATCAACACTATTGTTGTAATGGCAGAGTCATTGTACATATTTTTTTAATTAATGGGGATTGCAGGAAAAAGTGTCAAATGCGAGGTTAGAAATCATAGAATGCCACTATCACCAGAAATTCCTGAACAGACCATTGGTGTGGAAGAAGACAATTAATTCAAGACAGCAGGAAGCTGGTGGTAAGAGCTTATGGAAGACTTTCAAGTGTCTAGTAGTTTCTGGTGCTTCCATTTTTAAAAGCTCCTTATTTTAAGAATATGCAATTCCTCCAACTCCAAATTTCATGAAATTTTAAAAACTCTAGATGAAATACTGTAAAACTGAAACATTGAGAGATCATAGCCTTTTAAAAAAAAATCCAGTTCAATATTCCTGCAGGTGTGTATCTGTTCTTACTACAGAACAAACACAGCTTTACCCACCTGCGTAACTCATGCACAATACTGCCCTGTGCCAGAAAGACATATTTTTTTTCTCCCCGAAACTCTCTCTGAACTAAAAGATGAAGTACGTGATATACCATTGGGGACAGATGTTATATTCATTTTAGAGCTGAGATAAGTGAGGTTGCCAAGTATGTCAGTAATGGAATTGGGAGCATTCATCCTGACTCCACACTTACTTTCTAATCACCTCTTTCCAGTTCAAAAGGCAGCATCCAATTTATAACCCTTTTTGAAGAGGTATGGCATGCTCTTTACATCTTCCACCACTGTCACAGCAGCACATAAACTGTAACAGCAACATAGCTGCTCTACTGCAAGTGTCTACCATTGCTGTAGGGGGCCTAGTGGACATCTATCATCTGACTCCTAAAATACTGATAAACACATTGTGGTCATTCAGTAACTAGCCTGAGAGAGTGTTCTGTAAATGACCATACTTGTCAGTGTGGATCCTTTAATCAGTGTTCCCTTCTCTGTTCAGCCAGATGCTGTGGCTGTGTATGTACCCAATAGAGAGGGTATGAGAGGTGCAGGGACCTCTGTGCTGAAAGGCCAGGAGGTGCCACCTTCCAGCTGCATCGCTTCTCTGTAGAAGCACTTTGTGGACAGTCTGTGGAGGTCTGCCTGTGCTGTGCTAGTCTGCATAAAGCCCCAGGTGTCCCAGGACACATGCACTGGTCATACCAGCAGACAGGTTTTAAATATGCTACTTATATGCAGGGCAGTCTATTCTTGAGGGCAGTACCAGAACCATTGTTGGTACAAAGGGCAAAGAGAATTAGAGGAATATTTCCCACCCTCCCATTCATCTTCTTAGGTCCAATTAGTTGGAAACTTCAGTGCAGTTACAATAGTTTGTACCAGAGGGAAGTCAGATGCCTGCTTATACCTATCATGCATGCGATAGTAGTCAGGGGAACAAAGTGTATTCTGCACTTGACAGCTGTAGGGAAGGAAAATGTCCAAAGCCCTTGGCTGACCACTTGGGGAATGAACATCAGAACAGATCTCCAATGAAATGATTGTATCTGCCTTGAGTTGATGGAGCCCTTTGGTCATTATTCCACTGCAGCAAGAGTATTTTGTGAAAGGGAGGAAGGAAATATCTGTTCTCATCCCTTTGAGGTTGAAGGCAATGGGAAAACTTGACGAGGACGTGAAGACACATGAAACAGAAGCATGGTTAAGACTTTCCAGTTGAACTGTTCTGAGGAGTGTCTTATCTAAGTAGTTTGCTGAATGTTCTAAGACATGGAAACAGTTTTCCCTAGTCTTACTAAAGTTTTGGCAAAAGAAGGCATCTCACTCACTTTTCCTAGAAAGGAAACAACTAGCTCAAGATGAAGTACAAATAAAAGCAGCATCCAAAAGGAAGGGTCATGCGTATGAATGCGCTTACTTATACCCTTTGAAATAGTTACAGAACAGAAAACCTTTTTTTTTTTTTTTATGGTAGCAAATAACTTATATGAAGCTGTACTCTTCTGGGTTTGGGGAACAGTTGAAGATCTAGAAGGAGTTCTGGACAAGTGAGGGATGCTGTACTGGCATTGCCTGGATTTACAGCAGGGACCTTACCTTCACTACAGGTTTCTCTCACACTTAATCTTTCTGTAGAGTCTTCCCACAGACGTTCACCCACCTTCACAACTGTGTCAAAGCTACAGAACGAAAGCTCCACCATTTTATTTTGAAATGAAGGTTAGGCCATGAAACTCCTTAGTTGTATGTTGTTGACATAAGACAGATGCAGTGAGGTTTCGCAGCAAGTAGCACCCATACCACTTTGAACATCCGAGTCCTCCAATCCCTTTCCATATCCGTACATTAACCAGCCTGCCCTTCCCATGTTTTGACTTCTGTTCAGACATGCCATGTCCTCATGTCCTTAAATGAAATGAATTCACGTCTTCATCCACATCCCATCCTGCCAGCTTTTTCAGGCTTGGCAGAGCCATGAAGAAAATCCATCTGTGGACCAGATTTTCCCCATTCTGAAACTCTCCAGTTACTGCACTGTTAATAGCAATGGTAATTATTTAGTATATCCAGAAACCAGTAGTGGGGCTTTTATTTAATAATTCTACCTTACCATCTGATTAGTCTACTCTTAAAGTATTTCCTTACTAACCAGATTACAAAGAAGTTACTTGATTTTTCCAGCTGACAGTTAGCATGTTGACACTCTCCCTGCTTAGTAACAGAAGTCACATGAGATTATCGGGAGCAGGAAGCAAACGCATTTCTGTGGAGGGTGAGAGCAGGGCATTGTTAGCAGTCCCGGAGCAGAGTCTCACCCCTGTTGACTGCTCTCCTCTGAGGTTTCTTGCATCAGCATCAGCCCGCTCAAATTTCCCCATCTCTTTTCAGATCTGATCTGAAAACCTCTTTGCGGCACAGCTAGCCAGTCACCATCTTAATCTTCTCATCCTTTCTTTGCACACTCTCAAAGATACTAATTAAATCAGTAAAGCTTTTGGAGATATAATTTGAAAGCACAATACTAAATAAAACGGCACTGCCCTTGGTCTCATGCTAAATTAGGAAATTGTGTAAAACTGGCAGACAAACAGAAGGGTATTTGAACTGCTCTTATCTCAAACCTAGAATAAGGACATCATTAAGGACAGTTGTTGCTGGGAAGTCAGTGCTTGTCCTCATTTTAACTAACAATACACTACAATACCAAATTTGAATATGCTGAGAGCATGAATGATCTAACAGTAAGAAGGGCACCAACTATTCTCAGTGGCTTGAATGGAAATAGCAGGTGTCTGGTACTTTTCTGGCCCAAAGACAATAATCAGTCACAGATAATTGATTACTTTCAGATCCAGAAAGTGATTTGCAAGGGATTATATTTTCAGTGTACTGTACTAGCTTAACATTAGCTGCACAGGAGGAACCACATTTCTGAAGCACCATCCAGACAACCAGTCATTTTAGATCATTTAAGCCATCCCTGTACCCAGCACAGTTATATGTTCAAACTTCTGGGCAAACACTAATTACGCCTTCTAATTGCAACACAGCTGCTTCCATTCCATCTATTAAACTCTATTCATCCCTTATTATTAAATAAAATGTAGGGCAGGAAAATAGAAAGAGATTTTCCTATGCATCTGTCTCTTTCAGGACAAATTCCTTTCCTGAACAAGTACAGCCACGTCTATAATCATATATAATATAGAGTATCACAAGACGACTCACATTCATTTTGAAGACCTATCTAGCAGTGAATTATCTCCTGTTTTGTAAAAACGAGCATGACTGCACATTAAGCACAGCATGACTCACAGGCAGAGCAATATGGAAAACTGCCCTCTTGAAGGCTTATCCATCTCCACAGAAGTGCCTGGAAAGAACCTCACCAACTTTAGCAATGGCTTAAGAGCCGGAATCAGTTACCAAGAGATAAGCACTAATGCAACATAGCAAAATACAACCAGTGACTGAGTTTGGAGAGCAAACAGGAATCCTGCCACAGCAGCAACAGCACAGAGCAGCCCCAGCCCTTCTCCTGCCAACCGGGCACTGGGAGAGGTGCTTGTCCGGGCTACTCAAGGAGTTGTTTCACTGCTTAACCCAGCTGAATCATAGAATGGTTTAGGTTGGAAGGGACCTTGAAGATCATCGAGTTCCAACCCCCCTGCCATGGGCAGGGACACCTTCCACCAGACCAGGTTGCCCAAGGCCCCATCCAGCCTGGCCTTAAACACCTCCAGGGATGGGGCTTCAACAACCTCTCTGGGCAACCTGTTCCAGTCCCTTATCACCCTTAAAGTGAAAAGTTTCTTCCTAATGTTTAATCTAAACCTACCCTCTTCCAGTTTAAAGCCATTCCCCCTCGTCCTATCACTACATGCCCTAGCAAGAAGTCCTTCCCCAGCTCTCCTGTAGGCCCCCTTTAGGTACTGGAAGGCCGCAACAAGATCTCCCCAGAGCCTTCTCTTCTCCAGGCTGAACAGCCCCAACTCTCTCAGCCTCTCCTCACAGGAGAGGTGCTCCATCCCTCTGATCATCCTCGTGGCCCTCCTCTGGACCTGCTTCAACAGGTCCATGTCCTGAAAATCATCTCAGTAGAAAAGGTGGCCATTTTTCTGCAGGTGAACAAGTTAAATCAGCTCATGTAAGCTCACCTGTCAGCTCACATACCTTGATCAGCCCAAGAGATGGCTAGATTGCGTGGATGAAGAAGATAGGGGTGTGAAGGATGGGAAGTGAGACTTCCCCCTCCCCGGTAGCAATCAGCTTTTAAATTGGCTCAGCTACGTCTACGTATGTCACGGCAGCCTCGGTTCTCAATACAATTAAACAGAGATAACCAAGACAGTTCTCAATTTTATCAGGAGAAAAAAACCCCAAACACTCAGAACCTGTGAGAAATTGTTTACAAGCACTGATCTGATGCTACCTCTGTCCCTTCTCATTGATTTACCTACAGAAATGTATACAAGGTTGTTCACATTAATGCCTGTGGAAAAGCATCTGTCCTAGCAAAGGGCTATTATAAATACATTCACGTACAAAAACCAGCTAGGAGGTGGCCTTTCACGGAGTTGATGGTCTCTTTGTGAAAAATGCCATTTTGTCTTTCTCAAAATTGTTCTAATCAAATTTAGGGAATAATTTGTGCTGAAATCAAATGCCAAGGCATAATCCTGCGAAGCCTAGGTTAACCTCCAGAGCCAGTCCCTGAAAGAAGAGCCATCTGCCACCCTGGAAAAAGTGCTTCCTACCAGGCAAGGCAGCTTCTTTTGCCAATTAGGTTTGAAGATGAGTCGGGGCAGATGCTACACCCCTATGTATCCTCTCTGGAGGGTCCATCACTTGCTTCTTCAGCGCAGGGTGGATGAGGAACATTTTGCTGCAGAGGTGGGTCCCTGTGGGCAGAGGAGGGCTCTACAGCCTGGTGTCCTGGAGGAGTGCCCTTCCTGGCAGGCCCTTTTGTACCAGGTGCCTTTGCATTTCCTCGTCCACTCTGGTGATGATTAAATCTGGCCTGCCTGTTCCAACACCCAGCTTTTCATTAGAAACAACCTGGTTGAGAAATGAATGGCTTTGTCTGAAGTTGAATGAAATATTTTGCTCAGCCCACAGACCAAAAAAAAAAAAAAAAAGAATAAAAAAAAAACCCAACAAATTGAGCTGAGATGGACTAAATTATTTTTTCCCCTCAATTTTTTGGTTCAGCCGCCACACTGAAAAATCAATTATTTTCATAGCTCTACATCAGTCACTCCTATTTATAGAAATTCTAGTCACACAACCTGAGAACAGATTTCCCCTGCTGTTACATTGGCTTTAACTTCCAGGGAAGCCAATGTAGATGAACTCTTTGGGAAAAATAAGTCCCTGGAGTAGAGACCCTGACACTCCCCTACCATGAATAACAAACAGCAAGTGTTAGAACGATTAGTCACAGTGAACAGTTTATGGGAAATAACCACTGATTGAAATTTCCTTGCTTAAAAGAATTCAGAAATGTAACCAGCTCCAACTGCTATGACCTGTTGAAAGGACTTCTTGGGCTTTGACAGTAAACAGAAGTGTGTGCTGCTCTAATTTTACTACGAGGTTTTATATGGTGCAACCCCCACACTGGAGGTAGGGTTATCTGGTTATACTGGTATAGTTCATTCACTTATGGAAAAATGCATTAATCTATACAGGTTAGGTAACTTAAAACTGATATGTGATTGGATTTTGTTTCCTGTACAGCCTCAAAATCAAACAAAGTCAACAAAAAACACTTTGCCTGTCTGTAGCAGCACCCTTCAGGCCAGTACCACATAAGCCCTGGTATCTCCAGTGAAAAATTGTTGTATCCTTGGGGTTTAGAGCATTCCTGGAAGTGCATTTACCCATCTGCAGCACTGGCAAATCTTAATGTTTTGTAGAGCCTCCCATTAGCCTGGCTTGCCTTGCAATGATGGCAGCAGGCAGAATAGATAGCTACAGCCCCTCTGGGCTCTCCGGCCTCTGAGGCAGCTGGGACTGGTGGTCAGGATGGATCAGACCAAGGGCTGGTGCCTACCAGAGACAATTTGAAGGCCAAGTACGAAGTCCTGGGGTCATCACTGAAGCTGCTTCCAGGATGCCAGCAGGTCCGTGGCCAGCAGGTCGAGGGAGGTCATCCTCCCCCTCTACTCTGCCCTGGTGAGATCGCATCTGGAGTACTGTGTCCAGTTCTAGGCTCCCCAGTTCAAGAACGACAGGGAACTGCTGGAGAGGGTCCAGCAAAGGACTACTAAGATGATTAGGGGATTGGAGCATCTGTCATACGAGGAAAGGGTGAGGGACTTGGGTCTTTTTAGTCTAGAGAAAAGAAGACTGAGGGGGGATCTTATTAATGCTTATAAATACTTAAAGGAAGGGTTCCAGGGAGATGAGACCAGTCTTTTTTCAATGGTGCCCAGTGATAGGACAAGAGGTAACGGGCACAAACTTGAACATAGGAAGTTCCATCTTAACATGAGGAGGGACTTCTTTACTTTGAGGGTGGCAGAGCGCTGGCACAGGCTGCCCAGAGAGGTTGTGGAGTCTCCCACACTGGAGACATTCAAAACCTGCCTGGATGCTGTCCTGTGCAATGTGCTGTAGGTGTCCCTGCTGTGGCAGGGGGGTTGGACTAGATGATCTCCAGAGGTCCCTTCCAACCCTGACCATTCTGTGATTTGGTAGCAGTCATTGCATGTGCAGCTGTGCTCAGGGTTGTATCACTGCAAGCCGAATCCTCTCATAAAACCCAGCATTCCCCCAGGACCACATTTATGCCAGTTTATAGGCATAGCTAAAAGCTTATGTAGGTGATGTGTTGTGCTTGTGTCAGCTTACTATTTGTACTAGTCCATGAGAAGAGGCTTAGACCCCAGTATAAGACTGGGTTATTTTCTATTATTTTCTGTTTAAAATTAAGCAACTTCCCCCCAAAACTCCAAACCACGAAACTCTCCATTAAGTCAAAGAAGGGTTGATTGATGTGGCCTTTTGGAGCCGTTCACATCTTTAGAAGTCACCTGCTCAGTTTACACTGGTTTACCTTCCTCAGAAGGCAGTCCCACTCTTCTGAAATACATTTGAACTGAGATCTTCATCATGGGCAGCTCTGCATAGTGGGCAGAAAACAAGCTTCATCCATCAAATGATTTATTTCATTACAAGTAGCACACCCAGAAAGCATTGCACTGATTGTGCCTCTGTCAGTCATTGCCCAGAGGGCTCAATTAGCGCTAGGGAGGTTACCTGCTGACCTTTCATTTTTTTCTGTGCGTGGATTTTCATTCTCACTGATGAAGCTACATGTCAGTATAATTTCACTGGCATCTCTAAGAGGGTGCCTGCTGCAACCTCCACCTTACATTAGTCTCCTGTGCTTCTCCTTTGATCTTTGACTGAAGCATGCCACACCACCAAGCCAGAAAAAACATCCATTTCCTTCTTTGATCTGCATCCTCATGACCTGATGAGGAGAGTAAGTCTGAATTTTATAACATTATGGCCAAATCCCTTGTGTGTGTAAGTCATTCCCATGGGGCTGTCATTCAGTAGCGCCTGAATCATGGGAATTACACCAGTCCAGCCCTCCCCTCCACGTCTGGAGTTGGACAAATAACTGACCAAGCCTGCAGCTATAATAATGCAGTCTATCTTACACAAAATGATCAAATGAATTGACAAAATTCAACTCGGTAGGCTAAAGATCAGTCTCATATATGAAATTATTTGACAATATGTTAAAATGTAGTCATAAAATACTTCAACGTAAGCCTACTGAGAGGGAAGGCAAGTTTATTTCGTCTTTCTAGCAGAAAATAAAGTAGGAATATTGTTAGAAAATATGTCCTTAAAAGCTTACACCTGTTGCCCTAAGAATGGAACAGCTGAACTGAATATATAGGGTCAAAGGGCTTATGGAACAAAACGATAGATCCTGTGATGCAAGTTAAATTTAATGTTTTGTGCTATCTGTCTTAAATTCTCCCTACAGGTTCACTTGGACAATGTTGGTCAGCAGTGAAAGAGGTTGTTGGGGTCTCCTTAGAGATAGTTTCTATGTTTTATTCTTTATAATTTATTAACCACCCCTGCCTTATTCTGGTGGGGTTTTTTCCTAAGATGTCAGTTTTGATGTCAGGTGACCTCAGATGGCAAGGCTCAGATTTTTAAGGCCACTGTTTTCCATTTAGCTTTGCAAGACTAAGTAGCTTTCAATGGGATATAGGAGATGAAATGTCTAAGAAATGATGTAAATGGGACTCAGTTGTCAAAATCACTCAGGCCATGCATTTTTTTTATGATATGTGGCTTTAAGAGCCTTTGGAAATGAGACCTTGATTTTGCTTTGTGTTAATATAGCACCCATCAAAAAGGGACCCTAGTTTATGATTGCTGCTGCTATGATACAATTGAAAAAACTGCTAGCCTGTATGAGGAAAGTTTTAAAATGTAAACATTAAAGGTTCAAGTTTGTAAATAAATAAAGACTAAAACCCAATGCAGTAATATTTTTAAATCTTGAGGTCTTAAAATTTATTTCTCATACTTTGGATGTCTGACATGAACTCTGAATGCTTAGGGTTAGCAATCCTGCTTTGCAATGATCGAGCTGAGGTTCACAATGTGACTGAGGGGGGTCAAGAGGAGAGCTACACCTAATTGTGAGTTCTGATCACACCCAGACAGAAATAACCAATTCTGCTTTTCTTGGGTTTTCATCTTTGTAAAAGTTTTCCTGACACATCTTTCTGAGGTGGTCTCAGACCAGCTTCAAAATAACCAGAGCAAATGCACAACCTGAAAATTCAGTGATATTCTGCCTCATCCTTCCAGTTAAAAACACCCTTCCAAGGGTGCCTTACAGTGTGGTTTGCAGGACACCAAATGCATTGTTTCAGCTAAGCCAGTCCCAGTTTATTCAGTCTAGCCAGTTTGCAAATCAATTCTCTGGCCACCACTGACAGTACTGCATCCAAAAGTTGGTGTAAAAATCTCTTTGAAATGGTAACCCTAAGCTGGGGTCTTTCCATAGCTTCAAAGGCATAATGTCGCAATCTGAATTCCTTTGAAATATTTAATTTGAATAATAAACTAGCCAAGCACCAGCATATTCAGGTTGTTATCAGTTAGCTCTGACCAGTAGAAACTTTGAAGTGTTAACTGTTTAGCTGGACAAAGCTTCAGACTTTACTGGTTTTGAAGGAAGCAAAAATTAACCCTTTTACACCTTACTGAAGAGAGAAAATTTTAATAGAGGACTCAGAAAAATCCTAGGCATTATAGCCAAGACCCAAAGTGTTCACAGAGATGTAACAGGAAAAGAATTAAAATCCACCCATTTTCATTCTTTATTTCCATAGAAACCGTAGTTAGAGTCCCTGACTACATTTGAGACAATAAACTTTGCTTGAGCAGTGACCTGCACATTGAAATTCTTGTTCAGTCTGTACAGCACAAGCAGCAGAATGAGCTGATATTTATATGATGCATGCACTGAAATATGTTTGAGTCTGTTCTTGGCTGCGCCATTGGCTTGATGGTGACCTTGTGCCTCTTGGATGCTCTTCTCTTTGCCGCAGGTTCCCTCTCTGTAAAACTGAGATGATATCATCCTTCCCTGTGAGGCGTAAGGATGAAAAAGCTCAAAAGAGAGCTTGATACTATTGTTCATGATGATTTGAAATAAAGATTTACAGAGGCACAGCATACCTGTCCATGTAGCAAAGGGCTGCTTTCCTGGACTGTTTCCGTGGGACTTGTTCTTTAAGACGTTCCCACGTGCAGGGCATCCATTCCCCTTTCGTAGCCAGCCTTCGTGGTTTCCCCCATTACAGGCTTCAAGCTGCTCTAGCTGAGAGTAGGAAGCACTGACTGAGACCTTCCCATAGGGAAAAGTAACAAACAAAATCCACTCACGTGCTGCTCCGTAGCACAGCCCTTGCTGTCTCCCCTCAGCACACAGCTACTGGGGCTGGGGTGGGAGGCATGCATGGGGCATCCATGGCTGCCCGTGCCCAGGGACAAGGAAATGTGTATCAGTGCCCTTGCCATTACGAGCTGAGCCAGCCATACTGCTGAGGCAGAGCCATTGCTAGCTGTATCACAGTCTGGCTGTTGCTCTTGCTTTGTTTTCCCTCTTTTCCACTGACCTGCCCGAGATGGCCGTGTATGCAATTGCCTACTCTTCCTGGAGGTCACCTTTCACAGCTGCCTTTCACCCCCTTGAACCAGCAGAGCCCCACCACCAACCACCCAAAATGTCACCATGCTGAAGTTTTATCCCATTTGGCGACACTGCACAACACCTGATCTCATCGGGAAGCAATAAACCCTGGCAGGAGAATGGCTCAGACAAAAGTTTGGCCTTCCTCTTCTCTTCCTCAAAGCAGTATCATTTGGCTTCAGTGACCTGATGGCATCTTTGTCCGCACCAGCCTTTTTCAGGACAATTTGGAGGGTTGCGCCTCATTTTAAGTAAACCTACTAGTGTGAGTAACAAGGAGTGCTACACGGAGAGAACACCAACATTTTTGATACCAGGCGATCTGGACTCAAACAGTGTGAACAGTGGAGCAACTAGAAGTCAGGCCCAGCCTGCTGACGGCTCTCACAACACAATTACCTTTTTTCTTGTTAAGTGACAGATTTTTTGCATTCAGGAATTAACTCAGTTTAGTCCCAAGTGATCTGGGCTTGGATTTCTTAGCATGTCCTGTCACAACACAGTTGCCAGTTTAACATGGTCATCTTGCTGAACTGGGAAAAAAATCTTGCTTCTTGCAGGGAACAGCATAGTTTCCCCATTCTCGCAGTGTTTTTTCAAGGGAATGAAAAAAACATTTTTTTCCTTTCTCCTCCCTCCGTAATACCATCTGACAGGATGCAGAGTTCACAATTCATGACTCAAGTGGCCTCTATATTCCCATTACCCATAGCTCCATCTTAGGGGATTTGCAGAACTGTGCTTGTGTCTAAAAGCAGTTTCTAAATCCTTGAATTGTACTAGTGAGGATTAATGGCAATGTCACTTTCCAGCAATTATCAGAAATCAAAATGTCCCCTTCTGCAAAGGGCTATTACAAGGCCTAGACATTTTTAAAAATGCAAGAGTAAACTCTCAGTTTCTAATGAGGAGTTAAAAACAGAAGAGATTTTGCGGCCCAGTAAATGACCTTGGATGATCGCATATGTGGGGCCCTAAGTTTTTTAAGTTTTTCTTTGGAAAAATGCATGCTGTGTTTACTCAGGAAACCCAGAAGAGACCACTTTTGCTGTACTCCACAGATGATTTAAAATGTTCACAGCTTGTGAGGGCATACATTATAGTGCAAGTAGCGAGAGAGATATATATCTGAAAATTGCCCTGTGTGACAACAAAGGATGAGTGAAGAAAACTCCCAAGTGGGCTGCTGGGGGAGGGAATGGAAGTTGGGAATGGGTCAGCTTGAGCCTGTCTGTGGGCAGGCAGGGGCAGAGGTGGGGAGAACTGCCAGCACGAGTCAGTTCCCATTTCCAAAAGCTGGGAGCTAGGGAAAGGCAAACGGGCTGGCCCAGCACCAGAGCTGCAAAAATCCTTTCCTTCCTGCTTGAATTCAAAGGAATAAACACAGCTTCACAATTCACAGTGGTGCACTATTATATCCAGTGCCTTTTTGTATTCGTATTGATGTTTGTTGTATCTATCGGAATCTAGTGAACTAACTTTTTCCTCACTTGTATGACCTTTTGTTACTCCTGTTCTCAAAACATGTTCAGTGTCCACTATGGCCTGGCCTCAATCACCCCTCTGGGCAACGGAGAGAGTTCAATCAACTGCAACAAGATTTGGACGCCATCGTACAGCATACAGAGAAGAATACCTGGCAAATGGTGTATGTGACCCCAGAGCCAAAGGGAGACTCCTGCAGCCAGGGGAGTCAGTGGCACACCTCCCTTGGACTTCAGGGGTGCAGACTCACAACCGGGGCTCCGCTGGGAGTGAGCCGTTGGTTCCCTGCTGCAATGAAATGCCATTGTGAAAGCAGAGACCTGTGTAGTTGCTCCGGTGAAAGTGAGTTACTCTCTGAAGCAGGGTGTCTCCATACTGCTGCTCCTAAGCATGTGAAGTGCAGGTCACTAATACGTCTACCTCTCTCCCAACTTCTTTACCTGACAGACCTCTGGGAGAGGGATTAAATCAGGTCATCTGGTGGGGAAGGAGCATGTGCTACATGGTGGGTGAAGGACTTCAGCATCCAGGTCTACATCTTCTAATAGGCCTTTCAATGTGCTGGCACCCACCAGTAGCTGAGCGGTGGCTTGCTCCTGTTTGTAGCACTTCACTGCAAACTGCAGAATCACCACCAAAGGGAAGAATGCTGTGTCAATTCACTAAAGTGAATTTCCAGGGCTTTGAAACCAGATGTGCAATAGATTTACAAAGCCCCAGCAGCAAAGCTACTCCAGCAACCCAAGAGGTGCATCCCATCCGACCTCAATAGAAACTTTTGTTACCTGAGCTCAAATCAACTCATGTAATGACATTGCAGCTTCGTTGTAGCACTGTTCCTGGGAGACAGACCTCTTGTATTTTATTACTCATCTCATGTTGTCACAAATGTTTTTGTAACAGCTTGCTTGTGCTCTAATTAGGGAAAAAAATCTAAGCCTTCAGAGCGGGCTGGTCTCAAAGTGCAGACTACAATGTGTGGAGATTCACAAGCCCTGCAGGCCTAACACAGCCAATAAATCAGAGCTCACAAACCAGCTTTGTGCTGACATGATTTATCTTCCAGGGCTGACCTGCTTCGATATGATTTTATAATGATGGCAGCCAGAGATGTGAACAGCAACCTAAGAGAAGCCATTCACACTGGTGAATTTGGGACTGACTATTTTACTGTAACCCCAGCACCAGTCTGTGAGTTGATCTAGAATGCATGAAGGTAGGTGATCAGTTCAGGTGAATCAAAGGCCCAAGATTTGTCAGAAGGGACTTCTCCCCCTCATCCCCCCAAACATTAGCTCTAGTAGTTAAATATTCTTAGAAGAAGTCTGACAGAGCCATCAGATGCTGCAATGACTGGTGGATACTCAGACTGAAAGAAGTACCACGTAAATGCCCTGAAGTAGCTCAACATGGGGTTCATGTCAATACTGACCATAAGCAACACTAAGGAATAGTGTCCATGTAATTTTTAGCACAAGTGTGTGCACAGTATTCAGAGGCTGTCTGGCTTTTTCTACAACACAGGAGTCAGTGACAACTCAATTTTGCATTTTACAGAAAATAGTAAACTACCTCTATTAGTATTGCACATTGTCTTTTTTGAGGGAAATGAAAATAAAGGTGGTGTTCTTCAGAAAGGTGTGCTTTCTCAATAACAAAGTGTTTGTTGTTTGGCGTTGTTCTGCTTCAAATTCATTCCACAAAATTTTACTTATGTTGTAGGAATTTCATCTGATACTGACAGGAACGTGAGCACCTTGAAAAGCTTAAAATAAAGGATGGTTTTAACAGTGGGGCATATAGAAGGGGATTATTTTTTTTCATTAGTGAAGGCAGATCTAAACCACCAGAACCCCAGCAGCCTGAGACCCTGGTGGATTTTCAGATCCTTGCTTTCTCTTTTCAGAAACAGAAAGAGAAAAAGAGAGAAATGAGCACAGAGCTGCATTCAGAAAAAACATAACTTACAACCAAATATGCATTACTTTGTATTTGTGGGCATATGAAGGAATTTAATCTTAAAAAGAAAGAGGCAGCAACTCTAAATGCATAGGTTCTAAAAACTGTGATCATTTTCTTTGCACTGAGATGCAGATGTTTTTGCTATGGCATTATGTGGGAATTCTATAGTCCACAGAGAGATGAAAGATTACCCATGTCACACAAAAATGCGTTTCACTGGCATCCTAGAAGCCCTGTGCTACTTATAGAAATGAATGTCATAAATAGGTTTTGAGCATCAGATAAGCACTGACAGTCAAAGCATTCAGACACATTTCAGTAGTCTTTGCTCAAGTGTATTCAGAGACCAAATTATTCATACAAGGAAATGCCTGTTTACTGCAATGTTCCTTATCATTTCACATTGAAGTCTAGCTAGTATAGAGCATAGTTATTACAGTCTAGCTAGTATATATAAGGACATGCTTTTTAAACAGTTGTACAAATGCTTAAAGTGATAAATGTAATCAATTAAGAAGGTTATCCTTCATCTCCACTTCTGCATCTACTTTAGCCTCTAAGATTCAGAAAGTCAACATAGAACAAGCAGTCATGTTAAAGAGCTCTCTTTAAACACATTTAAAATATTGCTGTGATTAGTGCTTTGGGAATAATTAAGAATGAAAAGAAAACTTTAAAACACATTTAACTTGTTTGCTTTCAACACAGTGTTTACAGAAAACTTGCATCCTCAAAAAATTTGTTTTTTCAGATGTGCTTGGTTAATGTCTATGTAACCATTTACTTGTAATTGGTCACAGAAGTCTAGTAATACAATTTCTCTGCACCATCTGAATGAAAGTACTAACCCTTACAGAGCAAATAGCCACATGGGTAAGCTTGAAATCCAGCATCTGTGAATATTTATGGAGACAAATTTGAATGTTACCATATTCACTCTGCCTGTAAAATATGCAAGCCTAGTTGTCGGAGATACCTTTACAAATTCAAAAAAATATTTGAAAGATTTTTCCTTTCTTTGGCTGTAGTTGGGGCAAAACTGGACTGTTAGGCAGATGCCATTACATATGCCAGCTCTGAGATCCTCTCCAGACTGCAGTCAGTCTCTCTGACCTTGGGCCCTGTGGCTGGAGAATTTGTAATTGGGCTCCAGTCTAAGAGATCTGTTACAGCAAAGAATCAAACTACTTATGCTGCCATCATGGCTGGCTTAAAGAACATTTCAATGTCAAACTAGTAAGGCTGTTACCCTGCTGAGAAGAGAACAGCGTTTTACCAAAAAGATAATCAGAGACACATTCTGCTGAAAAGTGATCTTTACTTGGGAAAAATCTCCCTATCTTTCTTTGACACCTGGTTTGGAATTGGGAAATTCCAAAGTATTTTACTTTCCAGTGAACAGAGACCATGCTCTATGGTATCCTAGGAGTCTACTGGTGAAATGGCTTGAAGGGCAGGATTATCAGACTGAGAGAATTGTCTCAAGAAGCGGACCATAGGAGACAAGAGGGAAAGGGGATGAAAATGAATATTTGTCAAAATGTGTTTAGAGGGTGATAGAAGTTCAACAAATCTGAGAGTCCTACTGTCAATGTGAGCAGATCAGCCCAAGTACATTGGGTCCAACTACCCCAAGTTTTCTGTTTACGCACAGATGAGTTCTGCATCACATCAGTGGTCACTCCGGTGTCACCCAGGTGTAATGGGCTCAATGTGCCTGCTTGGGTATGTGCAACAGTTGCAATATGTTCCAGATGCACTGGACATGGTGAACGCAGACAGGCTCAATGTCTCTTACACAGTGAGTCCCATATGCCTGGGATAAATTGGTCTTATTGTGCATGAGATGTGGGATGCCAGGGATGCTAGGCATGCAAAAATATGGTGGGTTACTATTCAAAGCAATATCCAGAGTGTCAGAGTTCATTGGCAGGAAACTGCTGCAGAAATACTAACTAAAGAAAGTTCCAAAACAAAAAATACTACATAAGACTCCACAGCTAATCAATGAAATTTTCATTTTCCTCTCCTCAGGACCATTACCACTTTGTCTCCTGGGGAGTGTGCACTGTAGCTAGAAAGCCTGGAAGATGATTGCAAGTCAAAGACCATTTTCACAAAGACAATTTGCAGAAAACAAAGAACAATAACTATAACAAGTGATTGTGATAGAAAACCCTATTTTATTTTCAAAGCCAGTACTCATATCTTGTTCCATAATGCAGTTGCTATCAATTGCATATGGATGAGGAGATGGAGGAAACCAGAAGTAAGGCAATCAAGTACAAAAATTTTTATGATCTTTTATTAGAATTTCTATCAGTTTTTCAGTTTTTTTTATAAAAGGCTGTGGAATAATTTCAAGTGACAAAAGGCTGTATCCTAAGTTAGGATTGATACTGTACAGCAAACATATACAAGAGAAAGTAGATAACTGGAACAGAAAAAATATTCTCTCTGTCTCTGAAGTGCTTGTGCCATAGTCATTGCTGCAAACATTGAGTAAACAGTAGCCAAGAATAGCCTGATCACATGACAGAGCATCCCTCTGTCTGTAACGATCCTTCATTGACACTGTGTTTTCTGAATTAGACAATATTTTATGGATAAGAGACATGCACTTGGAAAAGTCGACTGAAGAATAGTTGGAAGAAGCGAATAATTTATCATAATTTTGTGTGTTATTTTAAATAAATACAATTTTGCAATAACTAGATGTCCATATTTACATGTTCTTCTTTCTCCCAGTGGTTGTCTCGTGCTTACTGCTGAGGCTTGGGTCCTTCGCTGAGCTCTATGCATGGAGATCGTTGTGCCTTCCTGAGCACCCAGTGATTAACATGTTCTGATTAAAATATTTGTGACTTACAAAACCAACCACAGCCAATGATCTGCCCAAGCATGTCTCAGTGCAAAATTGGAAGATTAACCTTGCTTTCAGGTAAGAAACATGGAGAAATTTTTAAATTATAAAAATAGATTCCCACTGGTATTTAAAAAAGGCAACAACTGAATCCAATCAGTAAAGCAGCTTAGCTGCCTAACTTCCATGGAAATAACCTATGGAAATATCTTAGCAACTCTCTGTCTTCCCTCTCTCACACCCTCCAACTTCCAGGGAATTTGGTATTCAAAAGCCTTAGAAAATCCCAGTTGGCTTCTATCTTGACTTTGAGCTTAAAAATGTCTCCAAAAGTTTCAGCCATGCCTATTCCCATTTGTACAGGGAACAGCAGAATGAGACCTCAGTCTTCTGCTTACAGTCCTTCATTGTTGTGGTGGAAACAGAAGAGGGAGTGAAAGAAATGCCACTTTAAGGGAATGTGGCTTGGACGGGCTCACAGCTGCCTAATCAACAGCTGCAATTGCAGTGCAGCTCCATATGGGCTGGCACGCAAGGCTCAAGTAGCCAGAGCGGATCTTGCTCGAGCTATATTATACCACCAAATGTTTTGATATGGGTTCCTCATTAACAAGCGGCTGATTAATGGAACCTAATTAAAGCAGGGGACAGCAAGAAGAATGGAGTGGTGGAGGAATTAGACACCGGACAGCATCCTGTCGCACTGCTTGCCTTGAATGTGCGTTGGTTGGAGTGACTAATAACACAAACCCAGGAATTAACTCTCCCAGCTAATGCTATTGTTTCTGGCAGAAAGCTCGCCTGTCACAAGGATTAATTCAATCTATACTGTTATTTAGTCAGCAGCAACAGATGCTCATTGAGATATCTCGGCAGAAGAAGATGGCTCCACTCAACACCAGTGCTTGCATGACTCCCCAGGAGGGTCATTTCCCTATCAGCTAGCTTCTGGTCCTCTGCACCCCTTCACGTCTAGTGTTCTGTTTATACGCATTTTATTCTGTGTGTGTGACATTTAAGATAGATATTTGGCAATAACATCTCGAAGAAAGCAGTACCCATTCTGGGAAAATGCGGAAGATCACTATTCAGATGAGGAAAATGGAAACTCGAGGAGAAACAAGCGATGTGTTCTCCTCCTGCCACATCTCCCCCGCAAAAGCTGCCTGCCCAGCCATCCTGTCCCTTCAGCGACGGAAGCAGGACTGCCAGCAGCCAGTTTTTCCGCCATGGTAAATGTCACTGCCGTCTTTTGACCAGGTCCTCGGCTCCCTTCAATAGCTGGCTGCCTGCCCACCATGCACAAAGGGCCCGCTCCATCCCTCGCCTCCTCTGCCAGCCGCAGCAAGGTTTGACTCAGCTGAAATCCACGGAGTAAACCCGACGGGAATGAGCAGGGAAGGAGGTCTGATATTATCAAATGACTTCAGGTGACTCTAGGCCTGGCATTTGGGGCTGTTGCGTTTGGTGCCTCAGCTTCAAATTCCTCTGTACGTCTGAGACAGCTGTGTACACCCGTGGACAACAGATGGGATTTTTGTGGGTGATCGTCTGCCTGGCAAGACCCAACTCATGAAGGAAATTGCTTGAGGTCACATACCAATTCTTTGCTTTTACTAAAAATATTTCCTGGCCCAGGTGCTGGGCTGAAGCCAGGGCACCAGGGATCTGCCATGGATGCTGAGCAGCTCCCAGCAGCCCTCACGTGTCCTCCTTAGCTGGGATGCTTTTTCTGATGGGAGGAAGCTTTGGGGACCAAGACTGTCCTGCTGAGAAGCCATTGGGATAGGAAGGGATAAAACCTCCCACGGGTTTTGCTTGGAGAGGCCCTTGCAGTCTGTGCTATTTAAGGAGCAGGGCTCAGTTCCCCTGGGGGACTTGTCGGTCCCTCCAACAGCCCTGCACTGTCCCTGGGAAACCTCCTGGGTCCGTGTCCTGTGGATTACTGCCTGCTGGGTGGGGACAGGGTGGAACAATATTGCAAAAAGCAAAACTGGATTTTTCCTTCTCTCGCAGCAGGACGTGGTTGAGCACAGGAGAACTAGAAAAGGTGCAGAGAGCAAGATGTGCGATTAGGTGTATGGGAAGGTGACGGTACTAGAAAAGACTAAACAGACTGGGATTGCTGATGCTGGAAGAGAGTCAAGGGGGGGATGACTGAGGTGTATAAATCCTAAATGATCTGCAGAAGGTAGGTAGGAAATAGCCTGCCTCAGAACTAAGGGCACCCTTTGAAATTAGCAGGCTGTAAGCTTAAAACAAATACAGGAAGTCCTCTTTCACACAGTGGAAATTAAACTGTGGAACTTATTGTTACAGGATGCTGCCAAGGCCAAAGCCCAACTGGATCTGAGCAGGGTTATATGAGGGCTATGCCAGGGGTGGCTATTGAACCTCGCAGCCTGCCTCAGCTCAGCAAGTCCCCGAGGCACTGGCAGCCAGACACAGCACCGGGAGAGGGGAAGGATCACGCGAGAATGACCTGCATTTCTACTCCCTTTCCTAAGCATTTCTGGGAACATTAGGGAACTCCTCGTACTGGGCCAAGGTACAGGCTTCACTGTACTGGAGACAGAGCACAGGGTCACCTGTGCTATTGTTCTGACCTGGTCTTTTGTATTCATAGAACAAATTAGGGGCATTGTCTTCTGAAGTGAACAGAGGCAGGTAAAGGCGTTTGAGAAACCATTAGACTTGCCAAAAATATCTTTCAGGGGACTAAAATTGCTGTGAGTTATTTAGCCTGAATTCAGAAAATAATGTTGTTACCAAAGAAAATACATGAAGAGAAGAACAGTGCAGTACCAGAACCACTCATGTCAGCTTTCCTGAATGAAATTAAATTTTTTTCCAGGAACACCAGCATGAGCTAAAATTCTGACCTCCTTAAAATTAATTGTAACAAAACAAGCATTCCATTAGATTGAACACAGTTTGGGAGATAGGCTTGAGATCTTTCTTTTCCAGGTTGCTAAAACGAAAAGAGAAACCATAGTAAGAACTCAAATGAGCGTGAAGCCCAGTGATTGCTCTGGGGAAAAAGTGTATTTGCACAGCTCTTTTGTATTTGTATTTGTGAGCTCCCTTTTTGTGCTGGGAATTACAGTCATGTGCTGCCTAACCTTGTCCTATGTTTAACCTTGCCCCACATTTCTGGGACATCTTTCATGGGAATGATGCCTGACACCAAAAGTGCTGTCGCTGGGAGATTGTCCTAGTACAACCTGGAGGAGCTGCTGTGGGTGCTCCATCAGCAGACCCTTCCCTAGGCACGGCCATGGGTACAGGGACACAGGGCAGGAGGAGGCTGGGCTAGCGGGGCTGCACATTTCTGGGCAGCAGCATGCAGGAACAGGGAAACAAGAAACCCAGCAACCTGGCAAGTGTTGAAGTGGAGCCGTCTTCACTCCCAGAAGTAGGGGATTGCAGGGATTTCCTGAGTGAGGTGAGGCTGCAGACTCCTCATCAGCCTCCTCCCTCCAGGGTTGAAACTGAGGGGAGGCTGCACAGAGCCATGAAGAGGATTTCACAAGCTTCCTCGGCTCAGCTGCCAGCAGAGCCTTTAATGAGGACATTGCTCTTTGCAACGCCTGTGCTGCTGCCCATAGCAAACACCAGCCATACACATTTCGCAGGGGAGAGGCCAAGGGAACAAAACTTATTTTTAGGGAGTGATGAACACTGCCAGATGGGCTGCCAACCCACCTGGGAGCCAGCAGCAGCATCTGGGGGCCAGCAAGTGTCTTCTGGGGGCCTGCAGGCGTACATTGCAGATATAAGCATCTGGGGAGTAATTCCCACCTTTGCTTTGAAACCACAGAGAGGTAACTGACCCCTTACCCTTTGGTGTGAAAGAAGAAAGGTGATAATTTAATCCTCCAGGGAAAAGACGAGTGGAAGACAACATGCATCCATACCAGAAGAACTCCTGAAGATATTCCATTCCCATCACCAGAATTATCAGCCAAGGCAGAGCTGTAAGAGCTGGAAGAATCACCAGAGTTTCCAGCCCTAATTACCAGCCGGCTGACACAATGACATAATCAATGTGAAGTGAATCGCATTAGTGGTCATATCCTGAGAAGAAGAACCGGATGCAAGAAGTATTCTGCTGAACTATAAACTACTCATAACAGCACTCTGAAAGAGTATTTACAAACACACTGCTGTTAAAGCTGGACACATTGTTTCAGAGGAACTGAGGAAACCAAAACAAGAAAAGAAATTACGTTGATGAGCGTTTTTTTACAATAATGATGCCTTTTTTAAGCCTCTAATGAGGGCATCCGCTGTTACCATCCATTATCCATTGGAAAGCAGGGGGATGTGGTAAACTAGTGAAATGGTGGAATGATCCAGATTTACATCAGCTAGCAATGTCACTTCACTGGAAAAGCCAGAAAAGTCACAGGTTTAGCTAGCTAATCATGTGGAGCCTTGTTTAATCACATTAAGGCCAAAGGGATCCTTCCATTGACTGCAGGAGGCAATAAATCAGGCCAGCAATTAAGAAAAAGAGCTGCAGCGTCTTCAGTGTTTGTTAGTCACCAGCAAGTAGATGAACTTTCTCCGTACTCTTCCCCCTTGAAACCAGAGCACGGTGCTGAGTGCTCTGGCTGTCATCCAGCAGAGCGCTCTGACACGGGTAATCCAGCCAAAGCCCACAGGGCAGCTCAGGTGTTTGATGGTAAGCACATGCTTAAATGTGTTGCTGGATTAAGGCCAAAGGGGTTAGAACCTTACAGCCCGCAGGTCTTTGGATACCAAGGACAGTATTGCTATATACTGCGTGGATGGCAGTCACTGGTGGTCCCTGAGACGTGGGGAGGTCATCTGCAAAATGTCATCTGCTGGGGTTTTGTTTTGAGCCATGCTCAGGGTTTCCTGTGCACACAGAATGGGAAAGCAAACACAAGAAAACCAGAGAAGTTTAACCTGGTTTGGTTGGTTTGTTTGTAAATAAGAAGCATGTGGCAATACTGTGTTAAATGATCTGAATTTTCTCAGTGAGGGGGAGGTTTGTCCTTGGATTACAATTTTTCAGGCATTTGAGTTATTACACGTAATTAAAAATCAAACTGTAAATAATTTCCTGTTGACTGACTAGTCACATGCCGGTGAAATCTTTGGAGGATGTAGCTGTTCCTGTAAAGAAAGAAGAAGGAAGCCTCACCGTATTGTGAAAGCAGGTGAAAAAAACTCGAAATTATTCCTTCTGCTCCCAGAATAGTAACCAGAATTAGACTATGACCTTTCCAGAGTGATGGGTGTAATTAAGGAAATCAAAGCTACTGCTATATCTCCGAGGCAAAAAAAAAAAAAAAAGAAAAGATAAAAATAATGTTTTGATCACATTTACTTCTTTTTATAAACCATGAAAGCCAGGATGTTCAGTGTTTAGACTCATGCTCCCTCTGCAAAAGAGGAAATGCACTGCCTCACATAAAAAGGAATATGGGGCAGAATAAAACCCTGAATGAAATATCAGCTCCAATATACTTTTGTGATGTCTTGGCTTTCGTAGTATTCAAATGTAGAGGTTATTTTCACCTCCTCCGCTGCCTCATGAATTCCCTCAGGGATTGTGATTTGAGCTTCAAACAGGGAAGCAGAAAAAATTCTTTTTTATCATGGAAGCTGATAAAATGGGCAGAGACAAGAAAAGCTCCTTTTGTTTTGATCTTTCAGGCCTCAAACCATATTTCGATTCATGCAAATATGTGCTTAAACCTCTTACAAAGCAATGGTATACATTCTATTTACCCTTTTAAAAAAATGAATTTTGATTTTAATATCACATGTATTATTTTCCTTTCTGATACAGAAAAATATTATTTTTATTTAGAGAATTCATGTTATTTCTGTCCTCTGTTACATGTTATTTATTGAACCTTAAGCTGTTACAGTCTCTTATATAAATCCTTCTTAGCACGTGGATTATTGATCCTATAATCCATAATAATATTGTCTATTCTGTCATCCAGCTGCCAGCCATAAACACTAAAAATACACATGCTAAAATTTGTTGTGCAGTTATACCCAGAAAAAAGCAAAACAATTAACATGGTCAATGAATGGCATTTCTAAATAAATATTGTGATTTCTCTCCAAAAAGGCCTAAAGACAGTACACCATATTATTGGATTTATGGTCTCTTAAATTTCGGTTTAAAAAACAAAACAATTCTTCCGTTATGCAGACACCCTTAAATATTAAGCTTGTTTTCACTTTGTACTTGCAATATCATTTCAAATTATTTCCTTTTTACTCTTTTGAGGAAAGCACTTCTTTGGCTCAGGTTACTTTGAAGGCCTTAACCAGAACCATAATGGAAAGTTTTGAACAGGAAACCAGGAAAGTTTTAACAAGCGCTCAGATTCTGCTCGTGGCACTTCATCTCTGCCATGGGCAAGGAACACAAGCCTGGATCTATAGTGTGCCCTGATTTTGGGGCTAGCTTGTGATCCCACCAACTGGCCAATTTCAGGTTGCTCCAGAGCAGGTCTGGAAGACAGCCTTAATCTGTCCTATGGGCAAATTTTGCCGTTGGAGGCGATATTGCTATCGGAGGGCTGACGCTGTCCCTGCAGGGTCACCTGTGGGAGGTTAAGCATCTCTCTGTTCAAACCCGGTGTCCCTGTGGGTTAATGGGGTGTTGCAACCTGCACATCCAATTTTCATTTTGGTCCCCAATCTGGATTTTTTTGCAAATGTGGGCTAAACATAAAGTCATCATAAAACTGAGTAGAATTTAGGTTTTGACAGGAAGTTTGTGCAAGATTTCAGCTTCACAGACATGTGGAGGGTGTGCTAAGCCATCTCCTACCTTTGGATACAGCTGTGATGCTGAGAACATATGTCCAAGCAGGAGTCAGGAAACCATCCAGCACCACGCTCCCTGATTCTGGTGCTCTTAGAGTTAAAAAAACAACCCATGAGGTCAGGAAAAAAAATCAAGCCATCCCAGTGATGGTGGGGTAGCAGAGAGACTCTTCTTTACTTACATCTAATCTGGGAACAGGGTCATTTTTGAAAGCCTGAAAGCCTGAGGCTGTACCTCTCTTGTGCCTGGGCTTTGCAGCTTCCCTGCTCACCCTGGTAACTGGGAGGACCTCAGGGGAACTGCTGCAGGACCGTGATGACCCCTGTGCTGGTGGGTTTGGTTTGTGCCAGCCTGGGAGCTCCCGCAGGTCACTGGCTCCTCAGCTCAGCAAAGCAGAGCCTTGTGCCAGGGGAAGAGCAGGTGAGGGTTTCTGAGAGTACCAGTTTCTCCTGGGTTTCCTTCTGGGGAAGTAAGGATAGCAAATTTGAAAGGTGCTGTCAAGGCTTTAGTAAACACCCAACTGAAGTTCCAGTGGTAAGTAAAACTGAAGAGACTACACAAATATGCATGAAATACATTCAAGTTTAGAAAATTTACATACAGTCTTATCTGTACCAACATGTGGCTGTTGATAATGCCTGATTTACTCACATTATTTTTTATTGGCATAGTTGTTCCAGTAAGTGCCTCATAAATCATTAGTGGTTGAGGAAAGTCCCTAAAATCACTTCTACCCTGGAAAACATCCAAACAAGGGACCCATTTTTTCTCTGCAGGTACAGACATAATTTCTTCTGGCAAACCTGAATAGTTGGTTCGGTGAGTCCTGCCCCTGGCCATCAGTTTCCCTCTTCAGAGGTGGTTTCACCTCACCTGCACAGCACCTCCATCCCTCAGCGGTTTCCAAGCCAGTGGCCATCGTCCCCACCATCCCTGCACTCTCACAGTGCATGTTGGATCAGGCACGGGGCAGCACAGGACTGGTGAAGGACCTTACAGATAAGACAATTAATCTACAACAGGTTCAGATTCTCATTTTTCAGATATGCTGGGGGGTTCATTCATCTTTTTTTCATAGGGAAGAAGGATATATCTTCACAGCAAATGTACATGCCTGCCCACTCACACTTTGTAACTTCTTAGCTCATCAATTTCAGCCATATTTGATGGGATGGAACTTGATAGGATAATGATGTTAAATATATTAATTTTCTAAAAGTTTCAAAAAAGTCATGGAAGATGGTCCCTGCCAGTTCTTATACTGGGAGGTGAATGAGCCTAACATATTACATGTCATGGAATTCATCCAGGAGAGCTATCATAGAATGGTTTAGGTTGGAAAGAACCTTGAAGATCATCGAGTTCCAACCCCCCTGCCATAGGCAGGGACACCTCTCACTAGACCAGGTTGCCCAAGGCCACGTCCAGCCTGGCCTTGAACACCTCCAGGGATGGGGCTTCAACAACTTCTCTGGGCAACCTGTTCCAGTGCCTTACCACCCTTAAAGTGAAAAACTTCTTCCTAATGTTTAATCTAAACCTGCCCTCTTCCAGTTTGAAGCCATTCCCCCTCGTCCTATCACTACATGCCCTTGTAAAAAGTCCTTCCCCAGCTCTCCTGTAGGCCCCCTTTAGGTACTGGAAGGCTGCAATAAGATCTCCCCGGAGCCTTCTCTTCTCCAGGCTGAACAGCCCCAACTCTTTCAGCCTCTCCTCATAGGAGAGGTGCTCCAGCCCTCTGATCATCTTTGTGGCCCTCCTCTGGACACTTTCCAGCAGGTCCATGTCCTTCTCATGTTGGGGACTCCAGAGCTGGATGCAGTACTCCAGGTGGGGTCTCACGAGAGCAGAGAAGAGGGGCAGAATCACCTCCCTTGACCTGCTGGCCACACTTCTTTTGATGCAGCCCAGAATACGGTTGGCCTTCTGGGCTGCGATCACACATTGCTGGCTCATGTTGAGCTTCTCGTCAATCAGCACACCCAGGTCCTTCTCCTCAGGGCTGCTCTCCAGTCATTCCCCACCGAGCCTGTATTTGTGCTTGGGATTGCCCCGACCCAGATGTAGGACCTTGCACTTGGCCTTGTTGAACTGCATGAGGTTGGCTATCATGACTGCCATAAATGTCAAAAATGCTTCAGTTAGAAATTGCACTGCATTAGATACCTGAGACACAAAGCCTTAGGAAACCAGGCATCATTAGTCCTGCTGCTCATGGACTTGGGCATTTGGGAAAGGGACACTGGGGAACAGGGTTGTTCACTGACTTGGGTTGATTGCATCAGGAGATTGGCTCTGCTTGTGACAGATGAGGTAGAGGCAGTTGATTTAGCACTTTAATATACTATTCGGGTTAGTGAGAAAATTAATACTTGTAAAGTGGGTTTGGTGGAGACTTTAATACATCTATATAGATACTGCCAAGGTCTTTTAGTCTAAAATGCATGTATACTGGAGAGGCAGACCACAGTCCCACTTTTCATTCATAACATGCCTATATATTCCCCTTAGACATGTAAACACACTTTTTCTACCAAATCATTCCCTGTACTTGTGGATCAATTAGTATTATTTCTATACTGTACCTGTCCATGCTCTTTCATTTTACAAAATCACAGAAAAGGAAATAAATCACAAAAAACCTCCATTCACCGTGGTTGTATCATGATGGTTATGTTGCTATGGAAACATCTGTGTGAAGAGACTATGATGCTCTTGGAGATTAGCACTTTATCCCAGATTTCCAATTATGTCATCAGACTGGATTTGCAGTGGTGTAAACTGACATAACTACCAGAAAATTAAGTAATTTGTAACAGGTAAAGATCTGAACTGGCAATTATTTGTGAAAAAAAAGTAATAATTTACATGATGAGGAAGGAGAGGAACCTAATGAAATTCAACAAGGGCAAGTGTAGGGTACTGCATCTGGGGAGGAATAACCCCATGCATCAGTATAGGTTGGGGGCTGACGTCCTGGAGAGCAGCGGTGTGGAAAGGGACCTGGGAGTCCTGGTGGGCAACAGGATGACCATGAGCCAGTAATGTGCCCTGGTGGCCAAGAAGGCCAATGGCATCCTGGGGTGCATCAAGAAGAGTGTGGCCAGCAGGCCGAGGGAGGTCATCCTCCCCCTCTACTCTGCCCCAGTAAGGCTGCATCTGGAGTATTGTGTCCAGTTCTGGGCTCCCCGGTTCAAGAAGGACAGGGAACTGCTGGAGAGGGTCCAGCAAAGGGCTGCAAAGATAATTAGGGGATTGGAGCATCTCTCTTATGAGGAAAGGCTGAGGGACTTGGGTCTTTTTAGTCTAGAGAAAAGAAGACTGTGGGGGGATCTTATCAATACTTATAAATACTTAAAGGGAGGGTGCCAGGGAGATGAGACCAGTCTTTTTTCAATGGTGCCCAGTGATAGGACAAGAGGTAATGGGCACAAACTTGAACATAAGAAGTTCCATCTTAACATGAGGAGGAACTTTCCTTTGAGGGTGGCAGAGCACTGGCACAGGCTGCCCAGAGAGGTTGTGGAGTCTCCCACACTGGAGACATTCAAAACCCACCTGGATGCTGTCCTGTGCAACCTGCTGTAGGTGTCCCTGCTGTGGCAGGGGGGTTGGACTAGGTGATCTCCAGAGGTCCCTTCCAACCCTGACCATTCTGTGATTCTGTGATTCTGTGAAGCTGAATCTAAAGCTGCTGCTGCCCCATGCATATTTGAAAGGGTGGGTTAAGTTCTGCTTGAATTACCCTGGAATAATTTTTGTTTCCTAGGATTCAAGAGAGCAGCTAGGAAACACAATCTCTGATTTAGGCTGAGTTTAACTGGATAGGGTACTAAATGTGGTGCTGTGGTAGGGGTACATCTGTCAGCACAGTTTACACTGGGGCATGGATACCTGCACAGGTTGTCCTCACCAATGTCTGCATTTGCTTAGACTTCACCATGCTCGGTCAGCCCCTCTAGGTCCATGCTGTGTGCCCAGGCATGCTTCCACATCCAGCAGACGTTCTTCAACTTGTAGGATGGGCCCCCAAATTAGTACAGCCTCCGTGCTTTGCAGAGGAGCATTTCCCATGCCATTGTTCACCATGTTTAGTGTCCCCTCAACCTTCTCAAAAGCAGTCCAGGTATTACTGGATTGTTTTCATCCCCCTGTCTCTGCTGGCGTCACAGCCATTGAAGGCATAGAGCAGTAACGTATCTGCAAAATACACTACAATGTTTTGTGTAGCAGGTTTTTTTTTTGTACTGGCAAAACATTGCATTTGATATACGGCACAATGTCTCTAGAAAAGATGGCCTCCACTTGCTTTATTTTGGTAAACTGCATGACCTTTATGGAAGCAAAGTTCCTTCAACACCACAAAGAAAAAAGAATTCATACATAGAAAACCACCAGGGATATAAATTAAGTTGAGAAACATGGTAGAACTATTTAAGAGGTTTAAAGTGAAATGTAAACAGTAAGAGATGAGACACAAGACTTAGTTTTGATCACATATATGAGTGTTCTGGGGTTGGTAATAAAGCAGCATATTAATGACATCATCAGGTACAAAGCCCTTCAAAACAGACAAAAATATAGCAATTCATATATGAAGCACAATATCAGTTCCTCTTCAGGAAAGATTCAGCTATGTTATTAAAAATTATCATAAAAAATCATTCTGTACATTCTAAGGGCATAGCTCAGTATTTTCAAAGCTGAGATCCCAAAGTGAGGAACCTGAAGCAGAAGTGCTCCATCAGAAGTGCCCCAACAGGGCCTGTTTCAATAGGACAAAGGGTAATGGCTTCAAACTAAATGAGGGTAGATTTAGACCAGATACAAGGAAGACATTTTTTACGCTGAGGGTGGTGAAACACTGGCACAGGTTGCTCGGAGAGGTGGTAGATGCCCCATCCCTGGAAACATTCCAGGTCAGGTCGGACAGGGCTCTGAGCAACCTGGTCTAGTTGAAGACATCCCTACTCATTGCAGGGGGGTTGGACCAGATGACTTTTAAAGGTCCCTTTCAACCCAAACTCTTCTATGATTCTATGATTTTATGATCTTTGGTCTCCTGGCCCCATCTGCCCTCTCACCCGTGTCTCCCAGAGTCCAGGCTGTGGGTCAGCTAGGGAGCAGGCTGTGAGCTGGACCAAGGATCAGGCTGGAGGACCAGTCTATCTGAGTATACTTAGCATCTCAGCCCATCCTTGCTGTGTGGGCACAGGATTGCTCTAGGGAGGACTGGTTGGCCTGGCAGGTCTAGCAAAATAAGGTGCTTTGTGCAAAATAGATATGCTTTCACCTCTTTTGAAATATCATCCAATATTATGTATATGCTTGAATATAGTTGTAGGTATATAGTACAATGATCTGAGTTTGGATACACTGATGTCATTGTGTGATCCGATACTTTACAGCACCTTACCTTGTCTGTGCCCACCGAGTCCTGCTAAAACGGGTGACTCAGTCAGGCAGACCCTGAGGATTAACTCAAATCCAATAACTTCAGGGTGCCCCATGTACAACTATGAGTAAAATAGTCAGTCCTGAAAAACTTAATATGCTCCTTCAGAAGCCAATGGTAGTTGGCAACGGTGTCACTTGCAAGAAATAGACTTTTTACCAATTAAAGTTGAAATATTGAAAGTTTTAAATCAAAGGAACTAGTTTTCTTATTCTGCTCTCTCAACAAAACATGCTTCTGCCACACCTCACTGTAAATTATGCCCAAGTTAAATGCATGCCATTATTTTGAACATGTTAATTTAAAAAAAAAACAGAACAAGGAATGGGAGAGTAGGGAAGGATAAGCAGAAATTGAAAATAAGGAGAGAAACTGTGGCTTTTCATTCTTCTTCTGCATTGGGCAAAAAAAAAAGCGACACAGGAGTTTCTTGTGAACTCTGTTGCATATCATTCTCTACTGTGTCAGATAAGGCAGGCGATCACAACAATATGCCCTTTGTGTCAGCTGGACTGTACAGGGACTGGTAGGAACAGAGAGGAGACCAATTATTTGTTTGCAAGTCAAAGTGAACGTGTTACCAGTGCTACGAATTTGTAATCCAAGTCACACAAATGAGGAAAGCTCCTGTCAGATTCTATAGACCCCTTTGCTTTGCTTTCTATATGGATTTCTTGTGTGCCTGACCACCAAATGTTTTCTTTCAGCGCTGACGTTGTGGCGACTCCCACTGCAGACATGCAATCTCTCCATCAGACTGGTGTTCTTGTACTGACAGGGGATACGAGCAGTAGACTCCAAAAGGTTATGGGAAGAGTGTTTCACATTCTGCTTGCTTGATTTATTTCCAGCAGTAGCAGTAGCGTTCATTCTCTTCTCTGTTATAATCCTGTAAATTCAATTGCAATTGCTTATATTAATAATGTAAATAAGGTAACTACTTTTCCTTATGGCCTTTTATTTACATAAATGGATCCTTATATTCAGGGAGGGTACCCTTCAGTGAGTATATGAAAAATCATCTGTTTTTTCTTGTGAGGAACTGACTAGGACTGGCTTTGTATTTTGGATATCATCAGTCCTATTCAGCCTGAGATTCAGATACTAAGTGAATTCTTTTGCAGATTCTTAAGATGCCTGATGAATTAAATAGACATTCATAAAATGTCCAAAATTTAAATTTAATGAAATATATAATGTGTCCACATATGATATTTTCATTACTCAAGGGCAATTAAGATAATGGAAGCTGGATAGTCTGTTAGTTTTACTAGGCTTACTTCAGTTTTGAATCAATGCTATTCTTACCAAATATGGCATCTTAGTCCCAACATTCCAACTACGTATTTGAAGGAAACAAGTCACTCCCGTTAATCTTTGGAAGGCACAAAGAAGACATGAGAAAAATGTTAGAAGGGCTAGGAAATGTTATTTTCATCCTGTCTTTTCTGTGTTGTTGACTGCACTAGAATGATCCCTCCTTCTCACTGACACTGTTGGATGAACTCTTTGCAAAAGGGCATTTCTGTTTCAATAGCGACTGAGTGATATGGCCAATCATGACAGTTTACTCCCTGCCAAGTTTGTATTTTCAGCTCAGTGGAGCACAAGAAAATCCTTTCTTTTCAGCGAAAGGTTCTCAAAATATTTGTTGTTTCCAAAATTCAGCCAGCGCGATCCGTGCTAAAGCCATACACAAACTAAAAGATAAGTGAAATCACCCACCTGCAAAATTTTCACCAAAACGGCAAATGCGGAAAACACTTGCCTGATATGTGCTGGCATGAAACAGCTGCTAGAGTGCTTCCTTCTTTCTGATGCTAGCACATTTTAGTATTCCTGCCAACCACAGAGTAATCTCAAGGGCACCTTGAAAAAACAACAAAAACTGTTTAAAAATTAGTGGTAAAAGTACCCCTCTGCCAAAAAAAAAAATTGTTACTATTGCTGGAAAGGGTTGGTTTGTTTGCCTTTTTTAATTAATTTTTAAAAAGGAATTAATAGTCTAGGGATTTAAAGGGAAACAAAAATAGGGTTACATGTGCTCACAGTATGGTGTATCTTGCCATCTCAAAGGTTCCCGAACAGTGGGTCCACAGAGACTTGACAGGTCACATAGTTTTAACGCTTCCCTCTGTCTCCTACTGCTAAATCTTATTTGTAATAGCTAAAAATACACATCTCGCTTTCCCGGTATAGCTTTCCCATGTAAATGGACTTGCTGCTGTTATCCCAGGACTTGATGATGTTCTGCAGGGTTTTGAATGGGTGGGAGGACAGGAGATGTAATTGCCGACTGGAAGAGAAACAGTTTCTGCATGGAAGGGGAAGATTTCCCTGAGCTAATGTTTTTATTCAGCTGGAAAATGATCAAGGACCCTGTGACAAAACAGTATTCAATGTGGTTTGAGGCACCTCTGGGAAAGTAAATCAGGCTAGCTGGCCATGGAGTTGGGCTAGGCAGTGTTCCTGAGAGGCAAGAAAGGGCTGAGGTGTCTGCACCTGGTGCATTTCATGCTTATGTTAGGCAACCACTGGTTAAAAAATTGAAGCAAGCCATAGAATTCAGAGCCCTTACAGAGCACCTCAGGGAACACCATTCCCTGGAAGGGATATTTAAAGTGTCTGCTCTACTCAGCCCATTCTTGTTTTTAAATATTTTGAGGACATAAGTAACTTGTTCCAATAAAACACACCAGTGACTTTAAAAGATGCTTCCAGTGACACACTATTTTTAGCACACAATTTTGCTTTAACTTGTTATTGTTTATGATGACCTTAGACTTTCCAAAGCACACCCCAGGCCTTTGGCAAAACTGTTTGTATGCACAGAAATTTCTATAAGAATTATGTCTGTTTCTCTCCACAAAGATTTAGTGCTGTCCTTTGCAAGAGTGTTGCTGGGGAAACAGTGACTCTTAGTCATATTTCACATGATGCCTAGAATTAATCTGTTAGCAGTTCAAACTGGATGGGTCTTTCACTTGGTGCATCTGTTAACAAAGTTCTTCAGATATATAATTTATTTACACATGTATTTTGAACAAAACAAAATCACATATTAGACCTCGCTGACAATTATTTTCCTTGAAAGTGATTTTTTCATTTAACATGCCCAAAAAGAATTACATTTGGTCAGTCCCCTAGAGACAGAGGTTGAAATAGATTTATTAATATCTCTTAACCTCAGCTGATTTATACAAAAATATCTAGATTTCTAAAGAATGTTCTCTGTCAGGAACTAGGTTGATTGCACTTTAAAGCATTCCTTATTTTATTACCTAAGCATTACATGTGGAGGGAAAGAACATTTAATAGCTTACTGCTAAGGACGGTGTTGATAGAGGTGGTGTGAACATGAAAATGAAGTTGTATCCATGCATTCAGTGAAGAAAAGCAACCAGCATTCAAGTGAACTAGAAAATGGCAATTATGGAAAAGCTGATCTGTGTGAACTCATCAGCGTCACACTGAAACTGGTTGTTGATTGTTTTGCTTCAGACCTGGACTGTACAGATTCATGACTGAAGACACTCCCAGTATTTTAATCTCACCATGAATCTCACAGCAAGATTCATTGGGTTCAAGTTCATCTATGAAAACTACATACCAGTTAATTGGGTCTCTGAATCTAACCTGCCATTTCAGTCAAAACATTAGAAACTCCAGTGTCAGGGAACACTATCTTCCCCTGAGAAAGCCAGCTACCATTACCCTGTGAGTCAAAATAGGAAGTTGCAATGGGAGAGTTTCCAGTAAACAGGGGAAACAGCCCTAATTTTTTAAGATAGTGATGTATGAGCAGTCTGTGTCTTTGTGTGTGGATGTAAGGGCTAGCAAGAGAGGAGAAAAAGCAATTCTGAAAAACAAATCTGTTGAACTGGAGAACTGCATAAAAATGCAGTTTCTCTTTCAGAGAACCAAATGAAGACGGCCTCTTGTGGACCTGAATTTTCTGATCACAGGGACACAGGTGGAATCACCTGTTCTTTCCACCGCACAACCTCACTTACTAAACCACCTTCAAGCTTTCTATAGACATCCCACTTCATAGCCCACCGAGGTTGTTCCTGTGAAGTAAGGCTAGAAAACTTTTGCAAAGGTTTACAGACTACAGCTGCTTAAAGACATCATTCACAATCAAAGGGAGGCATCTGCTCTTCCACTCAGGACTTCACAAAAAATTAAGTACTCTTCCCAATAAGGACAGTTAGCAGAATGAAATGCATTAGTCTTTCATCTCATCTAGATAGTTTTCATTATTAAGCAAAGACTCATTAGCCTCTTACTACAAGCACGGCATCAATCACTTGTGCCAAGGAATTGGATTAAGGACACTTATGAACTCCTTGGCTTGCACCCAATGGTTTTCAGTGCCCTCCAAGAAGGTGCAGTCAGGAGCGGGGAAAGTTTACAGCTCATCCAAAGACTTCTCAGGGTTTCAGACCTCTGAAAACAGCACTTTCTCTACAAGACAATGTTATCATTTTTGTAAATGTTATTTTTAAAAGTAGTATCCTAAAAATAGCACAGTACAGCCTGGTATCAGACTACTCATTTTAGTTCCTTTATAAATGTCAAACACTTTTCCAAATTAGAGAAATTTTTGTCAGTCCAGAATAAATCAAAATGTAGTTTGAGCTGGTTTGGAGACAGCTAAATGAAAATGCATCTGACTTTACAGTTAAAAGCTAGAAGTCCAGAATTTTACCAGATACAGTCCAGCACTTCAAGTGTTAGAATCTTTTTATACTGACTCTTTGCAGCTAAATATGCAGATTTAAGCCTTAATGAAGCCTACAGAAACCAGTGGAAGCTTTTCCACTGGACAAGTTCTTCAGGCTTTGAAGAATTTAGAGTGTAAGTAACTAGAATCATATAAAAGGATATGGATGCTGGATCAGGCAAGCAGTAGATTACAAAGCAGCATTAGCATTTGCCCTTTGCAAAGGTTAAATTGTGTTCCTATCTTAAATATTGCATTGCCTATTCATGCTCCTATGGGGACTATCCATTTACAGATTTTGGCTGAAAATGGCAACAAGACAAGAATAATGTCAGAAAGATATTTTTTTTTTCCTCATGGTATGCTAAAACTTCAGGGCAGACATTATTAGAAATAAATAACACAGAAAGCTGTTGAAGAGTCATATGTCATAAGCAGACTTGGAACAAAGCAGAATGCTCCATCCAATAATGAACTAATTTAAAACTAAATGGAAGTGATATATTTGTATTAATCTCTCCAAATTTCATGAAACTTGCACCTTGTTCCATCCCATTACAAAGACAATGCTCAGAGCAGCTTCGAGTGGCCAGTTTTCTAGAGTGCACAAATCTTTTAAGAGCAACTGATCTCTTCATGCATTTTCTTTCTTAAGGCACTGCAAAAGCAGATGAAGCAAAATATTCCTGATCTTGTTTGTTTCAATTTGAAACTCAGAGGAAGTTTTGGGATATCTGGAGAGGGAGTCCTCCTATCTCATATCCGACATTTGCCATGTGGATGTATGAATTAGTCATCCTAGACTCTGTAGTCAGAGACAAAAAAATGAGTTTTTCATCTAACCTTTCTTGAAAAAGTACTATATGATACGTTGACTATCACTACAGAAGTATCTGATTCTTTCTATTGATCTGTGAAGAAAGTAGAGGCACCTGGCTCCTCTGTAGACACCTAGACTGCAAGACAGTCACTTTGTGTCAGACGAATCCTAAGCCAGGCTGTTCTACTCTCCCATTAACAGCTTTGAGACATCAGTTCTTTCTTGACCTCACACAAGAATCACTTTGCTGGTGATTGAAAACAAATTAATTTCCTATAAAGTCCAACGTGTCAGCTAGTGTGGATTAGCAAGCTTTTACAGATTCAAAAGAATCCCATCCACCTGTTTTTAAGGGCCACTGGTCCTTTTTTACAGCTTCAACTCTGCTCAGAATTTCTTGTGCAAAATATGAGTAAATATAAAGGAAGGGAATGTGTGGACACAGCTAAGCACGGGCTTGTAACCTCTGGAGAACCAAGGAGAAAGAGATACAGCCAGGTGTAGTACCACAAGTATGAATTACCCGCCAGAAATATCTTCAACTCTCATTCACCATGAATACCCTTACATATCATGAATGTGTGGTGAATTCCATGAACTTGATATACTATGCTATCACTGAAAATAAATTATATTGAATGATTCTAGATGACTCCCCTAATCCCTTTGCAGGGATTCAGAGTAGGAATCTCACAGCATACAGTGGACATCGAAAAAGAGGAACCAGAGCATAGATTTCTGGAAATGGCCATTTATGTCCTTACAAGAAACAAGACTGGAACAAGCATAACTGAATGCAAGAAATCACATGCAGGTAGCAGCCTGGAAACATCTGAGAAAAAAAAGCATAAGGGAAAATAAACCCATATTTTGGCACTCAACCATTGCATTCCAGAGACATTAAGTTTGCATGCAAAAGGAAAAAAGCAAATAGTATCATACAGTCAAAGTAATATGTTCAAATATCCAGTTTTACCTGTTATTTGATCCAGCTACAAACTTCTTTTCATGCTTGGTTTATGCTCTTAGAGCAGACCACTACACCTATTCTCACTATAGAGGTGTGGTAAGTAATCATTATAAAAAATTATTCTATGTTGCCATTATAAAACTGTGTTTTAAGAGGCAGAGTAACACTTTTTTATGATAAATAAGTACCTCATAGATACATGAGAGAAGAATATCTGTAATTAACATTGTCCCTGCAAAATAATATAGATAGTGGAATTACAAAGCAAATCAAATTGTTCTGGCATAATGGAATAGCTACTGAATTGTAAGGCCAAATTAGAGTAGAGAATTAAAAACCAAGGAGAAGATAAAAATAAAATTAGCAGCGTGCTTATTAAGGAATACATTTGGTAATAAAACAACTGTGTGTAAGATGGCTGTCAGGTGCCCCCAAAGCCATCTGTCCTTCAGGCTGACGCAGCCCCAGCTCCCCCAGCCTGTCCTCTTGGGGCAAGTGCTCCAGCCCACACCACTTTGGGGGCCTTTCCCTGGGCTCCCTCCAGTTTTTCCATGTCTTTCCTACACCAGGGGCCTAAATCTGGATGCAATACTCTGGGGGTGGTCTTGCAACTGTTGCACAGAGGAAATAAATTGCTTCCTTGATCCACTGAATATACTTCTGTTGATGCAGCCGGGGACGCTGTTAGCCTTCATCACTGCCAGGGCTCCCTGCTGGATCATGTCTGGCCTAAAAGCCACCAGAACACCTGGATCCTATCCAGAAGAGCTGCTCGGTGGCCTAGCCCATACCAATGCAGGGGGTTTGTCCATGCCAAGTGCAGGACTTTCTATTTGTACGGGCTGAACATCATAATGCTCCTGTTGGCCCATTCTTAGTGCTGCTCTGGGTCCCTGTGGATGGCCACCCTGTCCTCAAGCCTTTTGACTGGTCCCACCAGTCTGGCTTCATCACCAGATGCACTGAGGATGCACTCCGTCACATCCTCCAGGTCACTGGTAATTGTATTAAACATCATCAATAGGTCCCAGCACAGATCCCTGAGAACTCCACTTGTAACCAGCCTCCAGGTGGAGTGTGAACCATTAACCACCACACTCTGGGCCCAACCACGCAACCAGATTTTCAAATGTCTAGTAGTCTGCTCAGTTACTGCTAATCACTATTCTCTTCAACAAACCACCTCCCTTTGTGATTTCAGGACCACCACTGCAGATCTGAATAACAAAATGTAAGCTTTGCCACTACTTTTTACTAGTGGTGACACCCCATAAAAAGCACAGCAGTACCATCAGAGACTGAATGGTAACGTATCCTCCCTTCAGCAGAAGACCCATTCACCAACATTTCTTTGCTGAATTCTCATGGATATGGCTCACATGCATTTTTGCCATAAGTAAAGCCAGTTTAAGGCATTCTTGCCTCCTTTCCTACTGCCTCAATGTCACTATAAGGACTTGTTGCCCCCTTGGCTGTGCTTGTACTGCTCTTGATAGGACCGACTGAGGGGGCAGTAACAGTAGTGTGGAGATGGGACCTAGTGTGAAGGTTGGACAAATAGGTGGAAATGTATGAAACTGGCATTCCACAAGAGAATAACATACCACTAAATACTACATACTAGCCTTACTCCTGGCTTACCTGAGACAAAACCAGACAAATAAACACGGTGCCTATAGGGTGATTTTCAGCTTCCAGGATTGTTTTCCAAATCTCACCTGGTGACAGTAACAGTAAATATGAAACTCCATCCTGAATGCTTCTGTTCCTTGTAGCATCCCTCCAGTAGCATGCAGGTCAAAATGAAATACAAGTGCTGGAAAGTCCTCCAAGTTTGAGCTAATTTTCATGGAAAACTCCCCAAACCAAACGTTATTCAAGCTCCCGAACAGGACGCTGAATAGTGAAGCTGGTGGATGCACAAAAAAAAGCATGACATCATCCCCAACACTTGTATTTGTTCAACTCTCTCTGAGGGAACATTTGTGATTTTTCAATAGTAAGGGTGCCATGGCTTTCAGGAGGGACAGAAGCTGTTTTCTCAGGAACTGGCAACTGAGGTTCATTTCTACTCTTCAGAACTGCTCTTTCAATTCCTGATGGCACTTATGTGCCAAAGGGGCCCAGCAGGCCTTTTTGGAGACTGTCACTGGTGTTCAAGGAATTTTGTAGTATTTCCTTTCCCTGAAATGCCTCTTTCCATTTCTTGAAATTGCTAAATCATTCCTGCCAATGATGATTTATACGTAGAGCTCATAAAATTATTCTGAGTCACAAATCATTTTCCATCCCATTGGACCAAATTGGACCCAGGAGGAATGATCATATACTGTGGTTATGCTTTCTGGAGAGAAGTCTAAGACAGAGAGATAATATTACACTCTTTTCTCAAGCAATCTGTTCCCCTATATCCCTACATTTTCAGCTGTAGGCCTCTTGGTGTTGAAGTTTTAAGAAGCAAGGGTTGAAGTTTAAGCAGCAATGGCTCTTTCAGATGACTCAGGGGGACACTCTCAAGTCTATATATTTTGTTGTAATTCTATACACTTTTTCATCAAAATGTAACTTTCATTAATGGCTGTTGGTGAAATAATGATAACCTTTCTTAAGGATAAAGAGAGTTAGGGGAGACATTGTTCATTTGAGAAATTAAGAGCCCTCAACACTTGTTCCTCTGTCATAAGCACATGCATTTGTGGCCAGAAGGATTTATTCGTGGCCTGAATCTAAAGTTTGTTGTAAGAGAGACCTGTTACAATGTTAAAATGTGGCAATGAAAGGACTCCCATATAGTGGAAAAATCAGCATCAGAAACCAATGAAGATAGATTAAGCTGGATGTGGATACACTTTCTTGCTATACAAAAACATGCATCATTTTCCTTACAATAATTCATAGGATACAGTGGGAAATTCAACCATTTTCTAGTGATGTGGAAATGTACTGCTTTATGCATACAAAGGGAATACAGCTTTGTGTGTCCAAGGAGTTGCCAAATACCATTTTTGTACTACACCAAATACTAGAGGTGGAAACAGAAATTTCACACCAAAAATGTGTGCAAAGGGAACTTTGCTCGGTCACAACCACTGGGTTACACACAATATGCTTACACAGTCAAATGGCTTCGCAGCAGTTGAGCATCACTACTGTAGATGAGACATTAACTTCCTTAACACTTAAATCCATGATCCCATCCATCTTAGGAGAGGAGAGGAGAGGAGAGGAGAGGAGAGGAGAGGAAAGGAGAGGAGAGGAGAGGAGAGGAGAGGAGAGGAGAGGAGAGGAGAGGAGAGGAGAGGAGAGGAGAGGAGAGGAGAGGAGAGGAGAGGAGAGGAGAGGAGAGGAGAGGAGAGGAGAGGAGAGGAGAGGAGAGGAGAGGAGAGGAGAGGAGAGGAGAGGAGAGGAGAGGAGAGGAGAGGATGCAGAAGCTGGTTTCATGCCACCAATCTGCCAAATCAGAGAATGCAGATTAGCATTAGCATCCTACCTACCCTTTGTTGCACAGCCATAGTAAGGACCAGAACATGGGGCTTGGTACATATTTTAGGGTGAACAGAGAAAAGAGTGAGTTGGAAAGAAACAAGAGAATATCTCAGATAATTCAGATTCCTTTTAAAAAAAAAAAAAAGGAAGCAACAATACACTGCTCAATTATAGCTATAAGTATGGCTGTGGAGGCTGACATCTCTGCATCACACATGTAAGTACTACAAGAAGCAATTATGAAGAGCTACGAAAGTGCTTCCAGATATAACAATAGTTTATTAAAGTCCATCTGGTGGTAAGCCAGCAAGAGGGAGTGTCAGTATGTGCCTAGAGAAAGTGATTAAAACATAAGCAGGATGTGATAGAGAAGGTGAATAATCTAAAAGAATCATATTAATGCAGGGTTAGCTTTTCTGGTACAGCAGCTATATTTTGCTTGCTGCCAGCTGCCGTATCCCTCTCCAGCCCAAACATACCCCTGATATTTAACGATAAGGCTTATAAGGCATAATTAGTGTTTATTAACTGATCAAGACAAACGGGCAAAATTAGAAATCTAACGTCTCAGTGGACATCCCAGTGAGGACAGGAGGCCACTAACACTTGGCAGCATGACCTGTGCTCCCACATCAGGTGATGCCTGCGTGGATATATAGCTCTATAGATCCTCTCCCCTGCTTCCCTCATACAGACTGAGGCGACATATGCCAGGTCTTGTTGAAGAAGGCCTAAATACCCAACCACACCTGCAATAGCACGTAACTTTTCCAAATTCTCAAACAAGATAACACAGCACAGAAACTGCTACCTGTCATGACTGGGTAAGCTATACCATAATTGCCCATTGAAGACAAAGGAGAATCTTCATTTTTCACACAAACAGCCTTCAGAAATTCACATTATAGGATAGTTTGGTTTGGAAGGGACATTTAAAGGTCATCTAGTTCAACCCCCCTGCAATGAGCAGGGACAACTTCAACCAGATCAAGTTGCTCAGAGCCCCGTCCAACCTGACCTGGAATGTTTCCAGGGATGGGGTATCTACCACCTCTCCGAGCAACCTGTGCTGGTGTTTCACCACCCTCATTGTAAACAATGTCTTCCTTGTATCTAGTCTAAATCTACGCTTTTTTAGTTTAAAGCCATTACCCTTTGTCCTATTGCATCAGGCCTCACTAAAATGTTAATCCCTATCTTTCCTGTAGGCCCCCTTTAAGTACTGAAAGGCTGCAACAAGGTATCCCCAGACCCTCTTCTCTTCTCTGGGCTGAACAGCCCCAACTCTCTCAGCCTGTCCTCATAGGAGAGGTGCTCCAGCCCTCTGATCATTTTCATGACTTTCCTCTGCTGAGGGCTCCAGAGCTGGACACAGTACTCCAGGTTGGGTCTCACCAGAGCAGAGTAGAGGGGCAGAATCACCTCCCTTGACCTGCTGGCCACGCTTCTTTTGATGCAGCCCAGGATACAGTTGGCCTTCTGGGCCGTGAGCACACGTTGTCGGCTCATGCCCAGCTTTCCATCACACCATTAGTGTTCATGATCACCATTTTTGCAGCTTTTGTTATCCAACATCTCCACAGATCTCATTTCTTTCCCCACTAGTCTTGGCTGTCTGTCTTATGACACCATTAAAAGAATAATTATCACCCATGCTCATGTGCCCAGAACTGACTTTTTATGCCTTTAAGCCCTGTCTTAGATGCCTATTCAGTTCTCAGACACCATCTGCATGGAAAAAATGTTTCATTTTCCTCTCTTTTCCTTTCACAGGTAATATTATTCTAAAAGTTTTCAGAAGAATGTCAGCTATCTTCAATTAAACTAAAACCTATCATCATGGCAACATCTTATCGCTGAAGGAAATATCCTTGTTGCTTAATGGAGACGGATGCTCTCATCTCTTCCCTTCTCCTGTGTTCTGCTATTGTACATTTTATCAAAATCCATCTCTCTTTTGGCTTTGTGGTGTCCCAGTGATGCTACTTTGGCATGTTGATCATCTTGGCTGGGATCTGCACCTGCATCCTTTCTTTTTTTAGAGTGACAGACGCAAGGAAAACAGTTTTCATAAAGCAGTGCTTACATCTGTGTCTAGGCTGCTTACAACAGCAGAAGCAAACATCTATCACCAGCACTTTAAAGTGAGTGTGCTGCTTCAGATGAAATGTTGAAAGATTGTCTAGAACTCAATAAACCCACTACATTAACAGTAAACTATTCCAGTAATTAAAAGCATTTCCAGAGATGAAAGACTATAGAAAATGTCTTCTACCAAGTTAATTTTCATTCTTTTCCACTTTGATTCAGCTGAGTGTAGCCAAAATAAAGATATAAAGGGTGGACATAGAGGGGAAGATAAGTCAAGAAAGAAGTCACCGGTAACTGATCAATTCTGCACTGACCATTCACAACTAATCGGTATTTATTACTCATTTTGCAAAACCAATCTTCCAGTTTCAATTCCAAAGGTATAAATCTGATTTTCACTTTAAAGATTATTGAAAACCACAATGTAAAACTTTATCTCCACCATTAAAAGGGTAACTAACACATCCATCCTGAGAGAGAAATGTTATGAAGCCAAGGTAATTGTCGTTTTAACATAAGGCAAACTTTCCGAGGTAGGCCTCAGGCAGGAGCATAGAGCTGATCTTCTCATAAGTGTCTTCACTGTGTTTTTATAGCATGGTAGTTCACACATGTTAGTTATCGTTTTGACTAAAAAAAAAAAATTAAAAGGGAGGAGGGGGGAAGAAAGAATCATTTATAGCAGAGGATCCCTAAGGAGCAGCATCGCAAATGTATTCTCACTTAACTTGGTGGTGGTTTTCCGCTGCTCCTTGCCTCTGTTAATTTATTTTCCATTCATGGGCTATCAGAATGTACCCAGGGAGCTGCACGTACCTAGATCTACCCCAGGAGTCCAGTAGCAGTAAAACAGTTAATAATGTGTTCCTTTTTTTCCATGTTTATGAGTGACCTATGATGTTTGGCAACTCTGTATTCATGATTCACAAAAAGATATCTGTCCAAGGAAAATCTATTCCCCTTCTTCTTGCTTCATAGCACCTCTTAGATTTTCTTTTATCGGGATTCTTCTCCAAACAGTTTTCTGTGGGGGTGGGGAGGGTGGGAAAGTCTGTCTGAACGCCTTATGTTCGCTGAGAGATAGTTATGGCATGCCAAGATTTTACAGGGGTGAAAATATTCCAGGAAGTTGTTATTTATCAATTCCCAAGGAAATTAGCTCACAGAATACAAAAATAAGTCTTAAGTAAATGAAAGTAAACAAAGTAATAAATGCCAAGGGGCATGCCATTTTGCTTTTATTTTCTATTTCTGCTACACCAACACAAAAAAACATCACCAGGTCTCATCCTCTGCCCCGCATGAACCCAGAACTGTGCAGTGTACTCTGAAAAACCTCAAATCCAAGCTGTAAACATGGAGTCTAACAGCTCCCACAACTGTTTCTTAAACAGTTGGAAGTCATCACTTCTTTTCATCCTAGTGTTACGGCAGTTCCACATGAACTTGGTGTTCCCTCATATTTTACTATCTAAAATTGTACTCACAGTTCCATTATGATACTGAAGCAGGGAGTTTCTTATAGTGTTTTACTTAAAGCTCCTCTGAGGACTATTTTAGGTTCGTCAAGGGGACGTTCCTCTTTTTATCTTAAGGTTCTGTGTCAAGTTTATGGAACAAACATTTGAGGCACTTAAAAAGTCCGACACTTCACACTTCTTGCTATTGCCTACCAAGTCAAAGCAACATCTTCACAAAAGAGTGAACAGTACCGGACGCATACCCTCACTGCAAGTGCAGCTCAGATATTCCATTTCATGGTCTGGTCTGCTTTCATCAGCAGTTTAAACTAATCCACCTGAATGTGAATTGCTGCACCTGCTGGGTGGTCTCCGCTGCGTCTGCAGGTATGCGCTGGGAAACTGGGAGCTACAACACTGGAAAACACCCTGGGAAAAGTTAATAGAAATCATCCTTCATGTTGGTAGCACACCTGGAACATCCAGAGCAGAGGGTTTCACCTTGTCCCACAGCACGTCCCAACCTGGCCATCATGGTCTTACACTGATATAACTGCCTCCCTGGCTGACACTTTATGTATTTTACAGCCTCCTTTTGCCATGGACTTGGTTATTTTAGGGCAAAAACTCAATGTAGTTGCCTTCCAAGAAAGTAAAGGTCCTAGAAACTGTGGGTTGGTTTTTAACATTTTCTCATGGCAATTCCCATGTGGGAATTCAGCTGGCCGGAGATGTCCATGTAGCCTCTTGCCAAGCTGCAGGCTGTGAGACGAGTGGGCAGGGCTGTCTTGCCTCTGTGTGCAGAGAGCCTCAGCGGGGACAGCAGTCACGGCACAGGGGATCAGTTCACCGCTTCCTGCAGTGCAGCACCTTCCAGGATGCTGCTGCCCCTGGCAGGAGTTGCACATCCAAACCGAGATGCAGTGGGAGGCGGGACTGGCACCAGCATGTGAGGTGCTGCTGGATTAGAGACTGAAATTTGCTGCTGCAGTACAGGAGACTGCTGCAGACAACGCCTTGCTTTCCTCCTTTTCCCAAGAGATTAAAACATCATCCGATGCCTGTTCCCTGCGATTCACTTGTTGAAACACCTTTGTCAATTCTCAGGAAAGAGAAACAAGATCACTAGAGCATGGATTGCTCAGTGGGAAAAAAATTGCACCCAGGGGAAGTGGAGCTGGAAAAGAGGATGAAACCCTGTCACTGCTCTATCCTTCCTGCAAAGCTTTGTCCTGTCAAATTTTAAAGACTATAAAAGAGAAATGCCTGCTTTGGGAAAAGGGATCTAAGACAGTTACACTTCTCCATCTTGATCACCTACCACACACGGGCAGACAGGTGCTTCAAAACAATAGTGATAACGTCTTGTTAATAAGACTCATATCTCCTAAATATCCCTCAAGGGGGTAATTTATGAAGGTATAGACACAGGGAGCCAAAGAACTTTTTATGTGCTGTACTATATTGAGGTACCTGGGCTATGCGATTAGCTATATGATAGCAGCACCATCCAAAAGATAGCTTAAAGGTATTCAATGGCTTAGCAGAGCAACAGTTAGACATAGGTTGCCAGATGATCTGCAAAACTCAACAACAATTTAAATGAAACAGTTTTGGGAGGAAGATACAGATGCAGTAACACAAAGCAATGTTGTGACTACATTTTCGGAGTATTGACAAATATCAAACTCTCTCCAAATCACACTGGAGCCTTTTGTTTCAGACATTGTTTTGCTCAGCCTGAAATTTTTCCCAATTTGTCCAATAGATGTTCATAGAAGTTATTTCAGTTCCTCCAGAATGTTTCTTACTTATTTTTTTAGGCAGTGTCAGTAAACTAGAAGAATTAATTTCTTGCACAGTTTGAGCCATAATCATCCTGTGAGGTGCCAAGTGAGAGCTATGGGTATTCAGCATCTCATAGCGCAAAGCCTTGCAAATGTCACGTTTTTGAGTGGTTCGTTGTGGAAGCTTGAGAGTTTCTCCTTGTGGTCACTGCTGGAAACATGATAAAAGGCAAACAAATGTCTACAAATAAAAACTTACCAAGTCAGCATGAGTCCTTTCAAGGCTTTGGGTTGGCTCAGCTGCAGAGTTGAGTAGAATTGGAGGAGCTGGGCAGAGCTGTTAGTCAGAAGTGAGAGACAGGGAGGAGGCTGTGAGGTACATGCAAAAGCTCTGGGGAGAAGAGGGATGTCAGATAAGGGGAAAAAATAACTCCTCTGGTTAGTAGAGGAACTCGGACCACTGCAGGTTAGTCATTAAACTCAGAACAATCTTTTATCCTGTATCAGTCTTGTGAGCTTAGTTTTGCCTTGCACTCTCCTTCTCCTCTTCTTATGATGCAATTTGATCAGTTAGTGAGGAAGCGGTTTCTCTGGCTGACAAGAGGCCAAAAGTTCTAATTACCTCCATGTCCTGTGTTAACTAACTTGGACATTAACGTTGATAAAATTCTGGTATGAACATCACTCGAGACGATTGTTCTCCCAAGCAATCAAACGCTCCCAAATTAACCACAGAGCAATGGTGTCTCAGTAAGGGGCATATTCTTTACCATAATTGCCTCTTGCTTTGTCTCTCACCAGTTTTGAATAGAAAAGTCATTTCTGCTATGGAGCATGAAACCACCAGAACTTACACGGCACCATCGCTCAGCACAGGGATGCTGTACTGTGCCATGTGGCAGATGAAAGCAAGTCGTGGTGAGTACCGCAGGGGGGCCAGGCAGCAGCGTGGGCAGCTCCACCTGAGAGAAGAGCCCTGGAGAGTAGGAGGGCAGCCTCGGGCCAACATGGTGAGGGAGAGAGAGAATATTTTAAATCAACCAGCAAAATGAAGACTCTGTAGAGCTGTGAAGAGATGTGTGCCCTGCACCCTTTAAATGGATGTTGATATTTCTTTCCTATTACATCCTCCTGAAAGCCAAAGCAGACTTTTTTTTTTTCTCTGGTGAGCAGATGCATCCAGGGATTCATAGGGTGGTTTGGGCTCTGCGCTTTCATGGGTACATGCACACAGGCACACATCTTTCGTTTTCTACATTATTACTGTATATAACTCACAATGCAGGCTGCTGCTGAAAAGCCACCGTGTATCCTCCAGCGCATACAGCATATTCAGCCATCTTTAAATGCTTCTACTCCTGTTACCTTAGTAACAGCCCAAGGGAAATCCCTAAGTAATTAATCAAGCTGCTTAGCTGTTTAAGATTTCTTACGAGGGAAGCTGCTGTTTAGCTTCTTTCTCATTGCTGGCAAAAATTCTGTATATAGAAAATAAATGGCATGGAGGCTGATTTAGGGAGCCTCCTTTGTCTGTTATATGGGGGAAGGAGAGTGAGTGCCCATGTGTACCTTGTTAAGCCATTTATTTGGCATGTGTGTGCATGCTTGGTAACTGATACTGCAAGTAATAGCTGAACCATGAACCTCAAAGGATTTAGAGGTGCAGCTGGCAGGCTGGATTTCTTCAAAGATTTCAATGTCCTTTCTAAAATACCATGCTGGTTTCTTCCTTCAGTGCCACATGCAGAAATCACTTCCAGGTTCACAGATGCATAAACAAGTCAGACTGCAAGAAACCACTATGATCATTTAGTCTGAATTTCCATACAAGCCATCCTATAGAAATTCACAGTTTTGTTTTTGTATTCCTGTTTGGGGTTTTTTTTCTGCAGAAAGCATTATTCTTCCTTTGTACACTAAAAAGCATAACTGAGCCTGCCAGATTGTGAAGACCGTAAAGCCTGCCTTACAGAAAGACATACCTGATGATCCTTTCCTCTAAACATTTAATTCAGAGACAACTGGAGAAAACTCGATGGCATATATACTGTCCTTTCTGCTTTTAGGACAGCAGCTGACATAGTAATGTCAACTGTCTTTCATGGTGTGAATCCCTAAGGATTTTCCCATGGAGCTGTGGTTCTGTGCAGAATGAGTGAAATTTGCTTTCCTGAGTTACCTCCCAAGCTCACGTAGAGGAGCGGACCGTGGCCATCACAACAAAAGTGTGATTAGGTCAGGTCACTAACTTTTCAGTACAACACTTTTCCTTCAAGAGGTACAGATCCAACAACAAACACCCCAAAATCTTCATAGGAACTTGTGTCTCGGATGATTTTCCCTTAGTAAGTCTTTGCAGACTCTGCCGGGACAGAGACAGATCCCACCGGAGGAAAGCCAGCACCTGGAGCTCAGGACACTGACCAGGGAAGAGAACAATGGTGAGTCAAGCCCTTGCTCATCCTGAGCAAGCTCAATGCTTGGAGCTTCACCACTCAATATCTTCTCTCAGTGCTCTCAATACAGTGATACCAGCTAAAGAGTCTCTCCCATGTGTCATGACAGCTTTTGAAAGCCTTGTGTTGTCTTTGTATGGGATGGGAAAATTTTTCAAGTCTCAGAAATACTCAGAGGAGGAGATAACAGCAACAGCTGCCTTTCTGTGGCCTGTGCCATGCCAGAAGGATGCTGTTTATTCTCATTTTCTTGCTTTGCGTGCTGAGCCTTGACAGTACCAGCCCCCAGGCTAACCCATGTGTTCTGTTCTTTAAGGCTCAGAGATTCACATCTGTTTCACAAGCAACATTTTATTTTTGAAACAGTCAATCCTGAAGTAGTAAAGTACTTAGAGATACCTGTTACAGGTGATTTTTCACATCAATGAAGAAGCTTACCCTAATAAAGCAACATCCATCTGAAAAATGAGAGGCAGAAGCTACAAAGTATGAAATATATATATGTATAAAATGGAGTTATCAATTGTACTTAAGCATTATTGTAGGTTTCTCCTAAGTGCTCAGGGTCTCAACTGACCTGGTGGATGGGCCAGCTGCCTTCTCTCCCCTGTCTGTGTAGCATTTTGAGCTCCCCACAGGCCCCTCTCAAAACTCTCATGGCTTTCCTCTAACAAAAATACAGCTCCTTATACTAAATACAGCTGTGGTGACTCAGTTTTCTCCTCCTGTTTTCTCAGGGATTCATTTCTGAAATACTAGTGGTGAAAGCAAAACATGGCATATTTTACTCTCCCCTAGAACTTTCTTTGCATTTACACTGCTATGCTGTGCCTGAGCTAGCACATCTCTTCTGCTCTAGCCAGTTTTCTTGCTGGTTATGACTTTTGCAGCATGGCTACAACCCTGTGGAAACGTTATGAGATGGGTTCATTTTATAAGCAAGTTACTAATCTCTCAGGATAGGATTCACCCCACTTAATTTCATCTGTTTCTGAGTTAGGTAGCTAGTCTCAGTCATCAAAATGGAACAGGGACTTAGATGAACATGGATGATGAACTCTTTCACCCTTTGCCTGTTTCTCTTCTCTGACTAGGGAGGAAACCTTAGTGACTGAAACATAAGGGGCACCTACATTTCAGGTCATTCAGGTTAGTCGAGATGAACCTTACCAGGACCTTCTGGAGCTTTCCCTGTTGCACTTGAATAATTCAGATAATGGACATGACTGAAGATTTAGCCCATTCTATTCCACATCAGTGGAAAAGGTGTTACAGTAGCATGAAAATATACAATTAGTATTAATAACAATAGCAATAGTTTTGATGTTTATGTTTCATGGTCCAGCCTAAGGATAGTTTTCTCACTGTGGGAGTCATTCTTAGAGTAGACTCTTCCTCCATGAGTCTAATACAAAGGTCAAACATTCATGAGTGTTCAGAAGACCTGTGGTCATTTGCTGTCATCTGAAACTGGAGAAATATATATTCTTAATTGGATTGTGTATTCCCACTGGCCTCCCATATATACAAGGATGTATATACACATTCAGAGGGCTAACGATAGGGCAATGCAGAAAACTACCTATGGTTAGCAGTGTCTGCTGCTGTCTGCTAAGGGCAGTTCATCTATGCCTGGATTGGGCTACAAGTTGTCTTGGAAATGAGTCTCCTTTGCCTTGTCCTTTCCCTGTTTCTTTTGTTTAGATCTGTATCTCACAGAAAGTGAAAGTGCTTGCTTTTGCACTCTGCAAAGAGTACTAATAAGGTCATTAAACTTTGACAACCATCCATTTGCATGGCACACCTTTGGACAAAGCTAGGGTTGCGGTCTGAGGGGAAGGCAGTTTTTCAGCTCCTAATGCCAGACAGATTGTAGCCAGGCAACACATTGCTGGGCAAAAGGATCACTTGATGAGATGAGGCTGATTAGGAATTCACCTGAGGAGAGCTTAGAAGGGAAATTAAGCATTTTGGAATGAGAGAGAGAGGAAAAAATAAATTGAAAAAGAAAAAAAAAGCCAAAACCAAAGACCTCTCTTGCAGGAGTAACCAAGGTACAAAGGAGAAGTCGACAGTAAAAGGAGGGAGAAATAGGGCACTGCATAGGGCTTTGATGTCAGCATGAGAAAAGCCTTGGCCCACTGAGGAAACTGAAACAAGGAAATCTGTTTAGGTTTTGTCAATATATCCACACCTCCTATGTTAACTACATAAAGAACGATCAGGGCCTGGGCAGTTTTTCAGAGCTGGTGTGTCTATCTGCTTTGGCTAGCACGCTGTCCGAGAGGGGTGGCTTGTACCCCAGCACTCCAGAAATCACGAGGTCTTGCAAGAGAAACCGGGATGCTAGCAGACAGGAGGCAGATGCACCCTAACGTCCTATTTCTGTGAAGGGGTCGCAGGTGGACAGACAGACAGACAGTGTCCAGCAGTCGGGCAGGGCAAGAAACAATGCTGCACAGGCTGCAGTGGTAAGGGAGCTAAGAAGTTACCTAATTAAGCACTCTGGATTTTCATTTAAAGCTCATTGGAAACAAATGATCTTTGTTCTTTTTCCTGTAGGGATCAGAGGATTAGTTCCCATACATAAACTGTGCCTTTGACAAACAAAAGAAAAATCAATACACAGCATGACAGGTGTCTCACCAGTGGAATATGAAAACACAGTGCATCCCAGCAGAGGCTCCTTTTGCGGAAGGGGCTGGTCATCGATCTTTGCCATCCTGCTCTCAGAAATGTGATGTAGGCTGTGCCGCTTATAACGGAGGATCACTAAATCTCTTGATTAAAGTAAGAATGTTTATTTCTTTTCCAAGGCTGAGTTCGGGGGAAAAGAGACTCTGAGCATCTCAAAATGGCTGCAGCTTTCCTCCAGCCTCCCTCCCGCAGACTTCGCCCGCATGCAGCTCACCCTGCAGTCGTTCCACTCCTCATCGATTTTCCTTTTCTCTTCCAAGTGTAAATCAATATGTCTGCAACTGGAGGTAAAATCACAGCATCTCTAATGAGGAATGTGGGAGAGGCTGAGTTCCTAAATCCTAATTCAGAAACCCCCTTGAAAATAGCCTTAATATTAAGTGTGCGCTAAAATGTGTTGCTGTCGGTGATCTCAGTGAACTGTGCGCCCTTACGGAAACCGCGGGACTTTGGGGAACAGGCCCAGAAGGGACGTCCTGGGGAAGGGTCACTGCCAGTGCTGCTCAGGCAGCACCGCTCCGCATGCCTTTGCCTGGCATGAGACACAGTGCATGTATTGCAGCTGTGCAACAATGATTCACTGGGACAGGCTCTGAGTTAAAGATTTTTCCCCTAACTATAGACAGACATCCAAATGGGAGTCCTGGGCAAGTCAGGCTTTTTGGTACCCCTTGAGCTTGCAAAGCCACTGAAAAAGCATTTGCGTGAGAGAAACATTTAGTATAAGTAAATGGCTTTCCATCACTGTTAACTGGGTGGAGTTCAGAGCTGGTCTTCTAGGTGGCAGAGGAGAAGCATAACATCCCAACCCCAAAGAGCTTCTAGCTAGTTTCACTAGACTATCCACAACCAGGAACAAATTGTAGCAAAATAACAGGCCTATTCAAATAATATCCATCCCTACATCCACATTTAAGGCACATAGTTAAATAACACTCCAGTCGTCTTTTTCATCTTACAGCATCCTGACCTACAGGCTTGGAAAAGCAGTACCTTAGAGTACGACAAAGAGCAGAGCCAGGATTGCAGTGGTCGGCACATGCGATTGCATCCAGGAATTGCGAGTGTGACCCCCAAGTTCACGAAGAACTGCTACACAACAAGGCGGAAAGACCACTCCAGAGGAAGAAGCTAGAGGCCACTACAGAGGAAAGGGAAGAGCTGTTATTGTGAGATGCAAAAAAAAAAATATCAAAGGAGGCCCCCAGAGGTGCCTTAATAGTAGTTGAAGACAATGGTAGTGAGCAAAAGAAAGAAGGATGTGAAGACGCAGAATATCCAGGTGAGACTCATGTTTATGAAATCAGTCACCACTTTTGTATTTGATGTTTTCCATATTCTTCAAAGAAAATGACACATTTGACTAGAGTACTCATCAGATCTACAACCACGCCTACGTTTGTTTACTTGCGCATTCACTGTTTTATGACTCCAGATGCTTTTGTCTCACAGACCCATACTTGGGCGTCACTGCTGAAGCTGCCAGTACCAATTCCCTACCCCATACCCTCGCCTGCCCCACTAGGCATCTGGGCCAGCAGCAGCCTGTTATGTCAGGCAGTGACACTGAAGATGCTATTTTTGGTCTGAGACATTCAAACGGCAGACACAATAAGGAATCTACAGAAGATCTTGGCCCTTTTGGAGCCAGAGAAGATATGTTATGGCATCTAAAATAGCACTAGATGCCTACATTAGGCCCCTTCTTATTGTCATGAAACTTCACCATTGCCTCTCTCTCAGAATTAGTTTTTTGTGAATTTATCTGACAGGATCTTGTATGTCTTCTGCAGAAAAAGCCTAGATTTAGGAAAGATGACACAGAATTTCTGTGCTATAGTCACTGAAAATGCTGATTAAAGAAAAAACAGAGTAGTGAGAGACAACTCCCTTGGGAAAATCAAAGTTTTTCATCAGCCTGTATGTTGTTTATTCTGATATTAACTGCAATGTCTTTAATACTACCCACATTCTAAGTTTGCAGAGTGCCACTGATTTTCTTCTTGATGAGACACAATTACATCTAAATTGTCTGGTGGAATGATATTAGTTTGTGCAGCTGGGCTTGAGAGCGCATGCAGACACAAGAGACAGTTCAATACCATGGAATAAGATGGATGCATCTTCTAAGCGATCAAAAGTAAAATAGCTCATTATAGTTCTACTTAAATTGCTAGCTCTAAACTCAGGAGGCAATAATCCCATTGAGATGCAGGAGATTGTTCTCTTCCCAAAGCTGCAGCTTCATCCCTCCTGCAAATTTGGTAAGAAATAACTATGTTGGTTTTGCTCAAATCCCATGTAATCCGCAGGGAGGGAGGTGGAGCACAGTTCCGTGGCAAGGAGAAGGCCATCAGAAGCTCCTCCACGTGAAACAAGGACTTAATAGATACCTGCCAGTCTATCCTGGCTGTCACAAGATGTATCGTGCCATGGCTGCCCCTGACCCACAGAGGCCCAGCAGTCGTTCTCCACCTCAACGTGTAAAACCTGCCCTTGAGATGCAGCAGGCACAGACTCTCATAGCATCGCGTTGGGGCATAGCAAGGGCTTCCCCAGGGGCAGGGCCTTTCAGCTCCCTGTAGCCACAAGGGGTTGAGGGTCTAGGAAAAGCCATTTTCTGAAGCTGGAAAGCTTTTTTGCCTCAGTCAGGTTTCCTGGCTCTGAGCCCTCACAAGGGCATTTCCTGGGTCCCCATAGGCAGCCGAGGGACAAAATCTCATCGAACAGCAACAACATGTGTATTAACTCCACCCCAAATCCTTGAAAGGACCTGCTGGGTGTAGCTCCTGTGGCAGCACTGCTGCCTCACTTCACCAACACCCTCCACCAATTGAAAACACAGCTGCAGCTAGATCCCAGGTATGGTTGTCACTGCTGTGGCCTTCCGGATGGGCCCGTTGAGACTCTTTGTTGTTGCTGCGGCTGTTGGCAATTCATTTCCTCCACTAAAGGTGACTGCAAGACATACATTTCCTGTGCCTGTTAATTCATTGCCACTACAAGGGCAAAACGTCCTTCTTCCTCCTCCATGCCCACACGTCCCAGTTATGGTCCATCTGTGTGGCTGATCCTCTTCTGCCACAGCCCTAGTATCTGCTCTTCCCACTATACCCTTTCTTACTTTTTTCTACAAACTAAAAAGTGTCTTCCTAACATGTTCAGGAAGATAACTTTCTCGTGTCTGCCACCTCCCCAGCTTTTACTCTCCCCACAAAGTAAATATGCTTCACACTCCCCCAGAAGGGCACAATAGCTGTGAAGAAATGAGTTCTTCTTCCTTAGATTTGGCAGTCAGCTACTATAAGTACTCATGTCTGTTTTTCCTCCAGTGAGAAAACAACTACAAAGTGGCTGAAGCTGCCGTGCTGGCTGGCTGCAGCTCATGGCTTACCTGCATCTCCATTTCTCATTGGACAGGTTTTTCCCAAGAAGTTACCCCCCCAAAAAAAAATCTGCAGAAAGAAGAGGAGGTGTTCACAGTTTGAGGTTGGTTTTATCTTGGTCTCTTTATTTGTGCCAGTTTACCTGCTTTTGGTGACAGGTTGGGGCAGTCACAGCAATGGAGAGGGTGGCACATGGCATCACCACCGCGCTCCTGGTACGTAAGCACACGCAGTGGTTGAGCAGGGTGGAGGCTGCAGAAGGAGCTTCAGCTGCCTTCTCCCCAGGTGCACCTGCCCCTGCAAGTGGAAATGCAGGCATGCAACAGGGCAGGTTGTTTTTTAAGGCTTCCCTAGGGAAATCCTAAAGTAAACACAAAAGTTGCACTCTGGTCTCACCTTTGCTTCGGTCCTACCAAATAACCTCAGTTATGCTCATCATTTCTCTCCTCACACCTGTCTGTCTGTTTGGCGTGCGAGATCGGCAGAAAAGAGCTGTGTTACAGCCCGTGTCACCACTGTGGTGCAAATCATTAATAATTGCGGAAGCAAGAAATCTCCAGGAGATTTCCATGTCTTTGCTGGTGTCCCTGACATCTGTAAAATGCAAAGGAGGTGCAGGTTCCTGCCAGGGCGTTTGGGAGCTCAGAGATGCTGAAACATCACATCCTCCGCTCCTCTCTGAAAGGCTGTGGCTGATGGATTTAACTTTAAATGACAGAGAATCGCATTTAAAACAGGAAAGAGGGGACAGTAGGGTTGTTTTCCCCTGCTGCATTGGGAGTTGCTGTTGGGCTCGTCCTAACACTTTGCAGCCTGGTTCATCAGCTGCGCCGCAGTCTGCGAGCGAGGGAGCCATCCCACGCTGTGCCCGCGGGGCTGGGACATGGAACATGACCTTTACAGACCAGCTGATTTTGCCTCCTCAAAAGCGAACCCACAGGCCTGCTGTAACACTTTTAATTAACTTTTTGTGCTCATAAATTCTCAGCTGACTTTGAGAGAAATAGGCCAGTTTACACAAGTGATGAATTTGGCCCTAAGAACATAAACAGTTATCTCAAAAATGTCAGTCTTCAGTAATTTCTCTGGACACGTCCTCGCAGTGAACCAGACAACACCAGAAGCAATCTCAGCCTTTTGAAAGTCAGTGTGGGTGATGAATTAATTATCAGGAATTGTATGAGCTTTTGTTAAGCATAAAAGATTATTTACAGCAAGCTATTTTAAGTTTGAGCCGTAATGGGAACAGTCTGACTCACCTGCACTGCCTCTTATAAAATCAATCCAAGTAACTAACATGGTCATCACCTTTGTAGATGTTTTATGTGGAGGAGGAGTACTTCTTAAAACTTGGCAACAGCAGTTATTAGCTGCGAATATGATCCTTCCAGGAGTGTTTGTGTACTGAATTTATTAAGGTTATTTTAAACTTGGATAACATCTTCAGCATCCTCCTTTGTATATTATGCCTGCCTTTATCCAGGAGCGCTGCTGGACTTCTCATCCTCGGTGTCAAGTCACGGTAACTCTGCACAACCAAATCAATAAATGTAAGTGGAGTTATGATAAAGCAGTATGTGTGTGATGATTCACAATTTAGGGTATCAGCTCATTTACTTTGACAGTGCCGTTTTCAAAGATCTTAGCCAAATGAAAGCCATTGCCTCAGAAGAACAAGAGAGCTGCTTTTGCAATGTGATTTGATGGTTTTGAGATTCACATTTCAGGAAAACAACAGAGGCCATTTGGTCAAGGTGTAGCTTTGGCTGGTCCTTGCCTCCTGTAGATGCTGAGCATTGAAACCAGCCCGTTGTGGTCACAGGCCAGGCAGCAGCATGTAGCGAAGCTCACCACAGCGCAGGTTTCTGCATTTCCTACTTTAACTATGCTCAGTCGTACACATCTGGTCTGTCCTCTGAGCAAATCCATATGAGTCATCACAGCAATGAGTCTCAATGAAAAGAGACTGGCCTTTATTGTAGACGGCGATTCTACTGACTTAGAGCAGAGAGATACAACAGCCCTTCATGGTCCCATATTTCAAAGGGAATCTCTAAACACGGGAAGAAGGCATTTTACAGACACACTGGGCAACCATAAAGTCAATTTTTCTAAATTACCTAGAAGCATAAGTATTGGCAGCCAGAAATACATTTAACCCCCCATGTTCTTCCCCAATTCTTTCTGTTATTAATCTCATACAAATGAAACACATGTACATAATCCTGCAAACATCTCATTTAATTCAAAACAGTATCTGTTTCCTTTTAAGGCAAAGTGAAATATGTGCTAAAGATGCAGGACTAATTTCTTCTGTTGGAAAATGTCCTTTTCCCCAGGCATGCAAGCATTTTAGTTGATAAATTTCTTTTCTTTTTTTCTGCTTTAGTATGGCATGCTTGCTCAAGTTTAACCTTCCTCCTCTGTGTGAAAAGCATTATACGCAATACAAACAGATGACAATTCTGTCTCTGCTAGTTTTCCTGTCAAGCATTTAAAAACACAGTTTCCTTTAATGACCCTCTCAGTCACCCAACAGCATGGTTTACCAGAAAAGTGCTAGGTAATCATTTCCTGAGAGTCATTTCTTTCTGTATGAGAGTGCCCAAACCCAGTCTGACATGCAGCCAGATAAACCAAGACACATATGAACATTTTTTTACTATCATGTCCATCTGAATAACATTGCAAGGCACCAGGAGCATTGCAGTCATGAGAAAGGATGACATCCCCAGTCCTAAGCGGGATTCAGCTGCAGGGCCTCTGCATTATAGAAAAGGGAAATGTAGCCACAGCAGTGTTTCTCATTAAAGCCGTGGCCTTGAGAACAGCTGTTTAATGTAATTTATTTTGGAAAGCAAAGAGATCAATAACTCAGAAACGTCTATTTGCTGTCTTTCATGTCTCCCATTCAGTTTGGGAATGTACTTATTAACCTGAAGCTATTTAAACAAACAAAAAGAACAAAACAAACCCACAAAATTTTACCGAACTTTGTTTTCAGGAATCCATAGAGGGATCTGTCAAGGGAAACGACATCTGTTTTGAGCTAAGGAAAGGCATGTGCTATGCCTGAGTGCAGCTTGTCAGCGCCACGTGACTGAAATGCTCTGGTTTGGTTACGTGACATTTAACAGTCCTTGAACACAGCACACACGTTGGTGCATGCACACACAGAGCAAGCAATTGGTGTGCTTGTAATGGAGAGGGGACTATATAAATATTCTTTCTTTATATTTCATAAACCCCTCACACAAAAGAAAAATAAAGGGGCTTGATAAGAGAAAAGGAAGCAGAGTAAGATAGGAAGAAATTGCCAATAGAGCAGAGTTAATAACACAAGTTGTCCTTTCTCCTCTGGCAGTGCCGTCTTCCATTATTCACAGACAAGAATCAGAGCAGGCATAAAACATCATCAAGTAAGATTACTATATGCTGTGCCTGATGGTGCGAATTACACCTAAACCTCTGGGCTCTCTCAGCTTTCCCAGTACAAGCCAGACCTTTCCTCTTCCTGTTTTAAAGATACCACTGGGCCATTTACCAAAACACAAGCACTGCGTGTTCTCATCTGCTACAGCCCCTCTTCTGTTACCTATAATAAAGTTTATATATCCAGGCCATCTGCTCTTTTTGCAGTTGATATTTGTAGGGATAAACGCAGCAAAAAGGTGTTTGAGAGAGAGATTGCACATCATGCCTAGGTGTGCAATTTCTTCTTTGAATGCTGGAAACTGCACATAGGCAGCTACTGCTGGAAAAGCCACAAGCACAACAGGAAAAGAGAGGGCAGAGCAGAGGCAAGTAAAGTTGATTCCTTGTTGATTCGCAATGACAATGAGAAATCAAAGCAGATACCACTGGAAATGAGTTACTGTGGACAAAGTAGATTCCTCATAGGTGCTGTGCCTGGGATGGACAGCATCTCTCCAGAAATGGGGAGGTGAACCTTGATGTAGTAGTTGAAGATGATTTTGGTCCTCAGCCTTCTGGTGATTCATCACCCACTACCCATTTGCTCCTCCCATGGCAGGGCTGGCAGAGGTCCACACACACTAGTGTCTCAGGTAAAATCCAGTATGAGGCTGAAGCAGCTTCATCAGCGATTTGAGCTCAGGCACTGGATCCCATGGAAGGAGACTTCCTTTCGCTGACTCCGGGACAGTGATGATGTCTGGCAGAGGAGCAGAGCAGGCAGCGACAGCGATTTCCCACAGATGATGGACCAACACCCAAACATACTCTCCCCCAGCTCAGGTCCCGGTCTACCTACCCCAGTTTGAAGGGAAGGGCTTCTTACCCCCAGCGTCTGAAGTCCATAGGCCATTCCTGAATAAACACTGTTGCTCCAGTATAAATGTATTCTGAAAAGCCGTACTGCAATTCTGCCATGTTGAGCTGAGGTCTCAAAAACATCAAGTCCAGTCCAAAGCCTGTGAAATAAAAATAATAATAACAAAGAGAGTCTTATAGGCCTTCAATGGGTCTAGAATGAATTACGTGTTATATATGGGATCAAGCTATTGAAAAAGGAAGGATAACTGCCCTGCAAGAACAGGTTTGTCCTGGTCACCTGATTTCCTGGAAATTTTACACCAGTTTGGATCAAAAAGCTCACAAAAGATGTGAGGCAAAAGGCTTCCTCCACACGGCTCTGACCATCCGATGCCCGCAGACAAACCCTGCTAGAACCTCCAGGCACCCCACGCAGATCCCCAGCTCCGACAGATGTCTGGCCGATGGTGAACTGGTGGCTGAGGAGCCTTCTCGGAGCCTCTGTGTTTTGAGTAAAAATTATTTTGATTTGCCCAGTTGCTAAAATAAACATTTCCTCTCACCTCCCCAATAACCACTAAAATGGAAATTGGACTGAAGCCTGGTATTATGTATAATCCACAAAAGGAAAAGCAGGCTTCTGAAATTATTACGCATCCTCCTTTTGAAGTGTTATGCCTTATTGCACACCACAATCAAATGTATGCTGCTGCTTCAAATTTCAAGAGTAAGTTGAACAATTTAAATACACTTCCAATCTGTATTAAGTAGGAGAAAAAAAGAGACAATTGTATATTTATTTGTTTCTTTTGTTCTCAGCTTATTGCTGGTGCAGTGTGACTGACTTCAGCAACTAACGGGATACTGTGCCAATAGGTCTATTATTTTATTTCAGCTGTTCTCCGTATTGGGGCTATATTTATGATATATATGATGGAAAAAGATATGTGTGTGTATACGTATGCGTACATACATGTTTCTATGCATCCTGTTCCCCACCTATTAGGTTTTTAAACTTACAGAAAGGAAGAAAAATTGTTTGGGTTGGTTTGTGAGGCTGCAATAATTAAAGCTATGGCAATTACAAACAAAATAGAGGATACGGGCCTTTCATGGGTCAGACACATCTCTGTGGCTGTCATACGAGCACAAAAATAGCAGCCTCTGAAAAACAATAGGCTTCTCAGCTATGTACAAGACTATTTTGTGCCTGGCAAGTGCTTAGTGCTCTCTGCACTTTGGGCAACAAACAGCTTCTTCCCAAAGGTTTGGCCTTTGTCTAATAACCTGATTGGCACCTTCAGGCATTTTCCTATTAAATAATGTTGTTGATGAGCGCCGGCTGTCTGCAAGACTAGCACTGTTAGGGATATTATTCAAGGATGAGAGGAGAGGCACAGTCGTGCAGTGGCTCAGCCCTCTCTGCCACTCATTTCTACTCCTTCCCTCCTTCCCCGGTGCCAGCCTGAACTCCAGTGGGACCTGGTTATCCCAAGATTGTGTTCCACACCCCAAGGGCTAATTAAAAAAAAAGGCAGATTCACAAGATGTAAGGGATCTGCTGCACCTTTTGGTACAATAAAGCATGCTTTTATCACCACTGTTCCTTGGGGTGCAAATGCAAGGGGGCAGAAATGCACCTTTTCTTACAAGCAGGTCATAAAAACCCACCTGGGGAGCCTGAGCCTGTGGGGGCTGTGAGTGCGGGTGGGTTTGTAAAGGCAGGGAAGCCCCACGTGAATGCCTGCCCAGGTCTCCTCGCAGCAGCCGCTGCAGGGCTGTCACACAGCGGTCCAGATCCCTGCTGACAGACCAAAGCCACCAGCGGGTTCCTGCAGCCCCACCCAACCTCAGCAGAAGAAGAGTGAAAGGATGCTAAGGGAGAGAGGCTCACTGCACACCAGTGTCTGACTGATAAAGAGTCCGGTACCACACTTGCTCAGGTAGATCTAATTCCCCACTGTGGAGTGTAGGCAGACAGATGTGTACGAAGCAGTGTGAAATACACCTGGGAAGAAAGACTTTGCGCCCGCTCTCACCACCATGCATGCAGCACGGATGTATGAGCGGCACAGAAGTGACCATCAGATGCATCACTTTCTCGGTGCCTGCGAGGAGGTACCACACATGTAAACTACAACATGCATGGCTACACCCACCCCGGGGGCGTAACTCTCCCAGTGGCCAATTCATGTGAAGCGGTTGGGGTTTTTTTTCTGAAAGTCCAGCTCTGGTAGTGTATGATGTAGATGAGTTTCTGGTTTTACTTTAAAAAGAAGTTTTCAAAGTACAATCCCTGTTTTGGCTGGGAGGTAGCTCTAACTGCAGTGTGAATGATGGGGAGGGGAAAAAAGGCAGCCAGGTAAAGCTAGTGTGGGATGTAACCAGGAGCAGGACCTCCCTCTCAGGTGGTGCTTCTGGAGCAGATTGGGTCACAGTTCAGCTGCTTTCCCCAGGGCTGCCCCTCATGACATAAGTAAGTCCAACATCTATTCTGGGAAGCAGTCTGGGGACACTGTTATTTGCCAGTTACCAGCTCCCAGAGGGGATGTCTTCTCAATGCAGAGTCTATTCCAACCTAAGCAGAGCAGGTGTGCAGGGTGAAGTGGCTGAGAGAACCTGCCTGCAAGTGAAAGGGCAGGGTGAATTTCTGGAGAAGTACAAGGTCCAAAAAAAGAGGAGGGGCTGTGCTCCGGCTGGGGAAGCCAGACCCACAGCCCTTGCAGCATCACAAAAGCGCTGAGTTCTGCACACGCACACACACACACTCCCTCACTTCCATTTCTTTTAGGGAAGCGAAGGCTAAGAAAGCTTATAGGTTTGAAGGTATTGCGATAATAATCTATTAATAGAGATAAGCCATTTGAGTGTTGATTTACTCCAAATCTCTTTATCCACCACTGACATTCAATAAAGAGAAATGCTCATAGTATTTAAAATGGACAGCTGTTATTTTATTGTATTGGAGGGAAAGTTCATTATATGTCTTTAACTGCTTATCTTGGTTATGTGCTTTGAGGTAGTATATGGTGTGTGAGGCAACATGCCTCAATTGTTGGGAGATCAGCAAAGACTAAAGACTTTGCAACACTCTAAAAAACCCCTCAGTTTTAGGACGTCAGAGTAATCAAGCAAGCCAGCAAAAACCATTAATATTAAATATGAAATTTGAGCTTAATTTGAGCTTAATTTGAACATGGTTTTCCACCTTTCTTTACCACAAACATACAGCATCTGTCCCAATCCAGTGCCTGGGCTTTACAAAGGCTGCTGGCAAATCAAAGAAGTTTCAGGAAAGAGCTACAAAAGTGATTCCTAGAAGTGTGCCCAAAAGATTAAATAAACTCAGTCTGTTTAGTTTATCAAAGAAAAGCTTTGCAGATGATTTGAGCAGGTGCAGACTTAGAGGGAATGGGAGAGGACTAAGGAGGATGGAGCCCACTTTCCCAGGCGCTGCCTGCCCCACGGGAGCTCAAGCATGCTCAGAAGGGCACTGGGCCATCCCACACATCCCTGGCCACCGGCAGATGCTTTGTGACCTTGGGGACCAGGAGAGAAGCTGTGGGGGCCGGGAAGCAGCAGGGACTGCAAACCCAGGCACTAATGTAGCAAAAGCCAGCAGCTAGAGTCTGGAGGAAGAAAATGTCAGACCACGGATAAAGCAAGTTTTCCAAAACAAACAAGAAGCCACTGGGGCAGCATACTTACTTACAGTTACGTTGGATTTTCTGTCCTTTTATTACCATAAATCAGGCTTGGGTTTCTTTCACCAAAGGTACAAGCACAATCAGAAATTATGGTTCGGACAAAAAAGTGATTGAATGAAAATCTTCAGCCTCTGTCGTGCAGAAAGTCAGCACAGAGGGTTGTTCTGATCTGTACAGCCTGTGCCTCTAAAGCGTTCCTTCATAACAGCACAGGCGGATGCAGCCAGGACAACACGCAGCATATGACCAAAAAGAAATAATTTATTCTCTGTGATACAGGATGAATAGATTTTCACACCATTCAGATCCATTTTTTTAACCGTCCACCATATGCCGGGAACTGGAGAGGAGTGTGCAGAGCGAGCCTGCATCTGCTTCCTCCTTCACGCTGTGCATGCTTTTTATAAAAGTCCTTCCCTGGAAAGCGGCAGAAGGCACCTCCGATAGCACTTCCCAGGGCCTGGGCGAACACTCCTGCAGAGGAGGCACAGTGCTGGGAGTCAGTGCAAACCATGGCATAGGTGGTGCGTCGGTGCCGCCCAGCACAGCCGGATCAGGGAAAGCTGACAAAGCTGAACATCTTCAAAAACGAGGAGAAAGAAAATGTTCAGCTTGCTAATTCTCCTGTGTGGGGATAAATAAGTACAAGTCTTCACGGTGAATTGGTTCTGGATCCAGGCAATCCACCTTTCTCTCACTGCTCACGAGCAGCTTTTAAGAAGAGGAGAATAAAGCAAGTTGTGGCAAAGGTCAGATTTTATTACAGCACTGTTTACTGTGCAGGCTATATTAAAATTGTAGTCTCATAAAAAACACACACAACTATCGCTTTTTTCTTGTCTGGAGTATTCACCCAGCTTTACCCAGACCTCTGCTCAGGGTCAACTGGAAGCCATCGAACTATTAAGCTGCTTTGTTTATTCAGCTTTTAAATTTCTTCAGCTTTTATCTCATGTCATTGGGCCTTGTGTCCAGCAGTTTTTATAGGGTGCTTGCAGTCGATGCACTTGTATGTGTCATAGTTGTTTTGAGTAATGATGGCATATTACCCTGCTTATAAACATTAGCTTGCTTGCAAAACTGCTTCAAATTTTACTGTCAAAGAACTTGCCAACTCACTGGGTTTTTTATAAAGCAATGATGGTATTAGTACAGCATCAGCAAAAGGAGTGGCGTATCATTCATAATGTTCACACTTAGTTCAGGTGACTAATTATAAACGACAAATACTTCAAGATCAATTTGTCACAGACTTACGAGCACCTTGTCTTGGGAGCTATAGCCCATTTCCCCTGGCACTGTCACAGCATCGGTGAATGGGAAACTCGTCACCCAATAAACTCTGCAATTATTCTTCAACCAGATCTAGAATTACTACTTAAGTGCATTACTATTACTACACAATAGATAGGATTAGGTCATCAAGTTTGCTTTCTGTGCCTGGCGTTGCATGTATGACAGGGTTTATTTTCTAAACAAAAGACTGTTTGTCAGTGTTACTTTTGCTCTAATGCACGCAAAGCTGACTGTATAAACACAGAAGTATTTCTGTACCACCTAGCTGCTCTGTGGTGCTCTGAAGCGGAGAGGAGACGGTCCTCTCTCAGCTCCCAAATTGCATCGAGCGCGGCAGTGACTCGCGCTGGAGAGCCCAGCCCAATCCAGAAAGCACTCGAGGGGAGTATATCATGTCATAATTTGTTCAACTAAGTTTTGGGCACCAAGACAGCCAGATGGTTAATTCCGCTATTTTTTATTTTTTTTTAAAAAAAAAGGAGGAGTGCGGGGGAGGGAGGGAAGTCCCTTGGCACCGGGCTTCTGGCGCAGCAGGCTGAGCCCCAGCGCAGCAGTTGGGATTGTTGACCCGGTGAATGTGCCCAAAGATCCTTTTCAGCCGCACAAAACCGTTCAGTTTTGCCATTAGCATATCAGAGGTGGAGCGGTGGTGGGAAATGGCGCAGGCAACAAAGCCGGGAGCTGGGCGGCTTTGTCTGACTGCAGCTTAGGGAGGCAGAAAAAAAAATGATAATTGGCCATTTGCTGTTCAGTGACGGACAGATGTTGACATTTTTCTCCCTTGGCTGATCAAACCCCACCCTCGTCCCCGGGTCCGGAGGAATGCCGCTGGCTGCCCCATTCAGGCAGGCGGCTTTCCGCCCGCTCTCCCGAGCGACAGGGCCGGCATTTGCATACAAACAGGTATAGCCCGCGCAGAGAAAATGGAGACGGTGAGAGAGATTGCCTCTGACTTGTTTTTTCTCCTTTTCGTCACACTCTAAATCGGATCTCAAATAAGGTTTTAGTTCCAATTCAAAAGGGCAGGCCATGTACATCAGTGAAATCACCTTTGCCCCATGGAAAATCTATGGGAAGAGGCTGACCTGCCTCGGCCAGCCTTCCTTCGCTTCCTCGCCAGAAAGAGAGGTTTGGGGGCCCCACAAACTGCACAGAGAGTTCTCACTCCCACACACTGCAGAAATCCCAGAGGAAGAAGTTCCTGAGCTCTGTCAGGCTGGGGTCTGTAAAGGAGTCCTGCTGCTTTCGGCTCTGCTCTCCTTCCCTCCTCCTGGCAGCAGCCGTCAGAGGGGCACTGGTGCTGCTCCCTCCTGACCTGGCTGCACGCAATGCTGGGCAAGGGGGAGGTGGGATCTGGAGAGACGACATACTTCTTGGTGCAGCGTTAAAGTCAGCCAGCATGCTCAAAGGACAACTCAACATCATTTCCGTTTGCCACCCAAATCACAGATCGATCTCTGGAGGCAGAGCAACTGCCCATTCACAGAATCACAGAATCAGAGAATGGTCAGGGTTGGAAGGGACCTCTGGAGATCATCTAGTCCCACCCCCCTGCCACAGCAGGGACACCTACAGCAGTCGCACAGGACGGCGTCCAGGCAGGTTTTGAATGTCTCCAGTGTGGGAGACTCCACAACCTCTCTGGGCAGCCTGTGCCAGCACTCTGCCACCCTCAAAGGAAAGAAGTTCCTCCTCATGTTAAGATGGAACTTCCTATGTTCAAGTTTGTGCCCATTGCCTCTTGTCCTATCACTGGACACCACTGAAAAAAGACTGGTCTCATCTACCTGGCACCCTCCCTTTAAGTATTTATAAGTATTGATAAGATCCCCCCTCAGTCGTCTTTTCTCTAGACTAAAAAGACCAAAGTTCATTGCATGTTAGACTTTCCCCAGATCCAAGCAATATTATTTTTTCTGACTTCAAGCTCAGTTGCACTGAATATCTTATCTGTCGCTTTTCTGTATGAAGAAATGCTGCCCACCTCCACGGCTGTTATTCTGCAAACTTTTCTCTCTCCAATAGCCCTCGCTTCGGTAGCGGCACTGGGACAAAGCAGGAGGACAGCCTGCTCAGTCGTGAACGCTGCCTAGGAAATCTCAGTGAATGCCTGGCAGTGTTGCAGAGACAAGCCCGGCTGGTCAGAGGTAAGGCTGAGCCTTGCCTGGCTCCAAATTGTGTGCAGTGTCCAAATGTCCCCCAGCACGGGAGAGCGCAGTGCAGCGCAGTGCAGACGCCAACGGCAACAGCAAAGCGTGACCAAGCAGTGCGTGCCACTGACATGGAGCTACTTCCCATGCAGCCATCACCCTTCTGCTCTCATTCATCAAACAAACTTCCCACAAGCTGGGCTTTCACCCAGCTTTTGGCTATTTCCAGTGACAAATCATGATTTCATAAGGTTTTGGTTCTGCTTTAAAAGGCCATCATGAAGCTTGTACCTGATGCATCTGTTTAGAAAATGCTTATGAGGGCAATGAGCCTATTAAATGCTGTCTAGATGCAGACCGGAGCAGAGAAAGTCAAATCAGCATTTGAAGTCCCCAGCTGAGCTTGGAGTTTAATGTTGTCAAGTTTGGCTTCTTATGAGACCAAGGGCCCCATCCTCAACCTGACGGGCACAGATGAGAGGCAGTCTCGCTCCCATTGGCCGTTATTTCCTTAGGAGTGGAGAAAACCTCAGCTTGCAGAAAGGGCCTTTACACCGTTCTGTATTTCAGAGACAATTGGCTCACCCAGTCTGGACAAAGCGACCACAGAGAGCAGATGCTGAGCCCTGCAAACCCCCGCCTCAGGCCAGGCTGAGCCACTTTCAGAAGTGAGAAGGCTTAAGTGGCCCCATATATCCAGGGGTAGGGGGAATCAGACCTGTCAGCACACAGCTCAGCTCCTACCTTAGCAGGTACTGGGGCCTTGGGAGGGTCTTGAGATTCAGGGTTGGGGGTCCAAACTCACATTTAACTTCAAAGATTTGTGCATGGTTGTTAAGTCCTTCGTTTGTTTACAGATATAATGCACTAAGTGAACATAAAACGAGACTTCAATACGTTGGATAAATTATTTATTGCAAATTCCTGTAGTTCCTAGTAATTAGCCTAACCAAAGTGTAGTGGAAATGAAGAGTCATCATTCTTCTGCCATGTCCCAAAGGAAAGACACAACCACAGCTGCCATTCATCATGGAGCACAGATCTTACATGCACAGTATCTCTTTGCACACACACCTGCAATCACAGCTTGGAAATGAGCTTTTATTTGCACAGAGTCCTGAGAGAAGTTTATTCTGCTTTATGCTTAGTTCTTGCACTTCTTATAGGGACCTGTAATGCAAACATTTCCTCATGAAGGCATTACTGCATGATAATTATTCTACACCAGGATACATGCTCTGCAGTCGAAAGAGCCGCTTCACAGCTGATCCAAACCCTTCTTATCTCATATAAATAGCAAAAATATGTCTTGTTCTGCCCTGCAGAGCCAGGGCTATTAGATTCTCAGCCAGAGTTACCTGTTTGAAGAGACTTCATAGCCATTACAGGGGTCCAAATTTGGCCTTGCACAATTTTGACTGTAGGAGGAAGGGTTGGGAAAGAAAGAGCAGTCTGACTTGAATGCCTCAGTGAGATAGGAAGGTTCAGAAAGGAGTGGGGAGCTTGAGAGTTAACCTGATATTCATTGGTCACTGTATCTAAATCAGAACTACTTTTCAGCTGTTATGGAGTCTATTATAAACAGGAAACACAATCCCCTTCCCCATTGCCATCCCAGTAGGGGTATTTGAAGAGAACACTCATATTTTCCATTTAAACTCATAATCTCAGGGTTTAGTCTAGGTTATGTTCTGTGTTGGGATGGGAATATTTGTACTTACACAGTTTATTAATCTGGTCTTAAGTTATTGCACTTAGAAAAGTAATGAAAACAGGCTTTAAAAAAATATACCAAGCCTTTAATAATCATTAATTTTAAAGCAATATCATACAATTTAAATTAGCAACAATATTGGTCTGACACCTAAATATAAATTTAGCTAGAGATTTACAGCTGCCTTCTGTTCACATCAATAAGCCAAATTTACACTCAAGAAAACCAAATTCCCTTATACAGACTCAGATAACACAGCATCTACTTGTTTTTTTCTGAAAATAGCTGTAAACAAGTATGAGAATCTGGACAAAAAGATGAGCCAGAAAATCTTATTTTAAAAAGTTCTTGCAGCTGTTGAAATTAATGCACCTTCCTTTTAGACATGTAGCAATGCAGTGCAAGAATCCCTTGCTTGATATGTGCAATGAAGAAATGCTGTGCTCTTCACATTTCAGTGTCAAGGTTGTGTTATGATCCTATATTCTTTGCATATGTCACCTTGCTACAAATGAATTAAAAATAAGACTTTCTAATGAGTGTAACAGAAACATTAATAGCTGGCTTGATCTGAATTCAGATTAAGGAAGGACAATGGCTGATTTTTAAATAAGCAGCTGCAAAAGAAATCCCCAGATCATCTCCCGTGCTTGTAGGAAATCTCTGAATACTTGCTAAGAGTGAGCCTTGGAAGATCATTTAAAATATGGCTACTTTTCTAGGGCTCACCTCCATCATGCAAGGCTCCCCCGCTGCTGCTGTGTGCATACCCAGACCTGCCCTCTGGCAGTCTCTCCCTCCTCACTCCTGGCATTACGCAGTCCCCTGTTTATGGGGGGACGGCCTGGGGAGAGTGTTTCTCTGGCACTTTTGATAGGACCGGTCTTCATTTGGCAACTCCTCCAGCAACTGCTCGATTTTGTAAGGGAGCCGGCTTGACAGTCCATCTGTCCATCATCTCCCCCCCTCCCCCCTTCAATTTGGTATTTCAAGTACATTCAGCAGTAACCAGGATGAAAAACGTACAGCACTGTTCCTTTTTAAGGTGACCACCTCAATATGCATTTTTCAGGCACAAAAGCCCATCTTTAACACAGGCTGTAATTTGTGGCTTAAAAGCCCTTGTTTGACCAAAACCCTACGTTTTCCTGGAGATGCGGCATGAGGAGCTGAAATCCCTTAACAAATTCAGTGCTGGAGGGTGGAAAGGCAACGAGCTCACTAGCATGGGAGAGGGCACTTGATAATCAATGCCCAAGGGCTGGTGGAAGGCAGCTAAATTATCACACATGAAATTCCCGTCTCCCTGGAGATGAGCTTTTCTGCTGAGGAGGTAGGAAGGAGCAGTCGCACTTTGAAGCATTTCTGCTACCTACATGGATGAGACTGAAATCTGCAGAGGGAGGACTCCTGCAGCAGAGGGATGAGTGATTTCCAGTGCAGGGCACCAGGCACAGGCAGGCTTGGGTGGTCAGGCCCTCGGTAAGGAAGGTTCCTCGTGGATGGGACAATGAGAGACTTTCTATTTTCTCTTTTCTTCCTGCTGTGCTCCATGAGAGACCATGGGCACAAGAAAGATATGATGGCTGAAGAGGAGTTCTTCTCAGCCCCATGCTCCTACGACCTTCAGCAGAAAGCTCTCCAGAATTGAGCTGCTGAAACAGTGTGGTGATGGGAGGAGAGAGGTCTCACGCTGCATCTGATCCGCTTGTCAGCCTTTCTCTAAGAGGTTCCTCCTTTACAAACATCAGCCCTCGTCCGAACCACAATGACGAGTAATGGCTTTCTTATTGTGTCTGAGCAGCACTTTTCCCTTCCCGTTTTCCATCATATTTACACATACCTGTGACGTGGGAGATTTTAAAGTCCATAAAGCTGAACTGTGAAAACCACAGTCTGCTGGAAATCCCTCCCAGCATAACTGTATTATTCCCCTTTTGGCCAAATGGTTGAGGAAGTGAGAGCCGCGCTTGTTTTGATGGCAGAGATCCCGCAGGTGCCTCGGTGAGGACGGGAGGACACACAAGCCCTGCCCAGGCTCCTTTCGGAGATCCCAGCCAAGAAGAAAGCTGCCTCATACAACTGCAGAAGCAAAGAGCACATCCAGATTCACTTGTCTTCATGGCAGCGCCTGCTAGAAAACACATGCAGAACTAAACCTTAGCTGGGAAAAAATATTTTTAAAAGTTTGTGAACAAATGCCATCCGTTCCTTAATGACATTTGCCTATTAGTAACTTCTGGAATAAGAAATGTTTTCATTCTCAGTCTCTGCATTTTCTTCCTCCCTTTTGAGTCAACAGGAATTGAACCTGTAAGTCAAAATAGCTTTCTGTCTCCAAACAGACTGAGTCAGTAGCATGGTTTTAAAGAGATAGGGGAATGCTATTGACAGTTATGAGGCAAGAAATAGGGAGAATTTCCTGAAAAAATGGGTTAAGATGCCATAAAACAGATACTGGAGCTTCAGAGCTAATCTTCACTTGAAGAAAATGTTACTGCCGTATGAATCAACCGGGCTGCTTCCACAGCCGATACTGCTGTGAGAATGTTTGCCTTTCAAGATGTAAAATGCTTTCTCACTTCGCAGCTCTTGCACACCACTATTGCGGGAGCAAAATGAAAGGCTACTGTTCTGTCTCAGTATTTTGTACTATTAGCTCTCCCCCTTCTTAAAAAGATAGATGCTTTCAAACAAACCAGCCTACTGCCACATGTATATCTATGTTTGAATCTGCCGTGGGTATGGGAAATGCATTTACACACATGTATTGCAATGGCATCTGCGCTGTGCAGAGCAGCACTCATGACATACGTAACGGGAGAGAGATTGCCAACACCCAAAGCATCGCTGCTAATTTGCCTACCTTCAGAGAGAAGGTTAATTTTGACACTGATCCAACAGATTGTTGAGTCAGTCAGTGTCTTGTTCATTCCACTACACAAAATAGCCCAGAGGAGCTGTGGCAGAGACGGTAACCCATGCCGGGATTATGCTTATGGGACTGCTGTCCAGATCACTCAGCAGCCAACGCAGCCGTGCCTGGGGTTGGTCTCACAGAGATGACATTTCCACAGCCTCAGCTGGCTGAGGAAACCAGGCTGGTTAGGTCAGCCTTAAAAATGAAGGGGAATTTAGCAGTGAAGGCAACATCTGTTACGCAATGAAAATATTCAAAGAAGCAGTTTGGAATTTGGCATAAAACAATTTTTTTTTTTCCCCACTTTACATTTTTTCTTTTATTTGCTCCCTGCCATCTATAAAGACAGACTGCTCTGGAAAGTCAGTCACCCTTAACAAAATTAACTTATGGAATGGTGTGAGAGATCAGGAGATTTGGGGTCAGAAGAAATCAGGGCAACAAACGACAGTGAGTAACCTTGGGGCAGGCACTGCCAGCTGGGATTACCTGGAGGCTGACTCCTTGCGCCTTGCTCTGCTCACTAAGCAGATCAGAGAAACAGCATAAGCCCACCCAAAACACTCCAGCTGAACTCAAAGAGCGAGAGAGGAAAACCAGCAAGGAGGCTGAGCCCTCTGGCCTCTGCCCAGACAGGGGTCTGTGTGGCAGCACGCCGGTACTCCAGACCAAAGTGGATGGGAAGGTCAGACAATCCCATTTCAGCCAGGTGGGAAGAACTCCAGAGGAGCACCCCATTGCTTTCCTGTGCATGACCGTACTCCAGAGCTGTCTTCTCCTTTCCCCAGGAGCATGGCCCTGGCTCCACTCAATCTTATTTTATCAGTGCTGAATGAAATCACAGCTGGTTTAGATCTAAGGACCTCACGATGTGTTTGGAAGGCAGACAAGATACTCAGCAAAAAAACCTGGTGGGGAGAAGAGGAATCCAGAAGCAGCAGCAATGTTTAGGATGCCTTATTTGGTGAACACACTGCAACCTGGGGAGGCTTCAAAGAAGCCAAGGCTATGGCAATCCCTTGGTCTGCATAGATAATGTCACCTTACACTGAACAAAGAAACCTCACTGGTTTTGATATTATTCAAAAAAAGGTCCAGACACCTCTTCAAAAGGAAATTTCCAGGATGGAAATATTTTAGGTGCTCCACATTGATTATCAAACTGCACTTTGGGTGATTAAATGCATTGGAAATTTAAAATTCGACATTTTTTCACTATTTATTGTATCTGCTTTTCTCTACTGCCATGAGGTTAGGCAATTAAACAAAACAGTTTATCATGGGGTTTCAATCAATTTTCCTCTCAGGTTCTCATGCATGGAGATTATGCTGAAGTGCTTAGCTTGTAAATACTGCAGGGTAATGTTTATTTGTTTAAAAGTGCTTTCATAAAACCCTGGAATGCTTTGTTAACCCTAGATCACTTATGAACAAACAACCATCCTCAGACTATGTCTTCTTCCATATATATACTATGGTTTAATCCTGTACTTAAAAGTGATTTTATAAAAAGTCCTATGATCCTTCAAATGCTTCCACTAATTTTTTTCTCACTAACCAACACACAGAGGTCACTTCTCTTCCTCTGCAGCCACTTTTCCATAGAATCCACTTCCCTCTTCCCATTTATTTTTAATACTAGCAGTTTCATCCACAGGAGTATATTTGTTATAGAAACAAACCCCTATACTGTTGGAAACCAGAAACAGCTCTGAAAGGCAGTTGTGCCGGAAGAGCTTCCTGTCAGAAAATAGGTACAGCTTTAGCAGCAACCACTACTGCGCGCTTGCTTTGATGTTGTTCAGATTTATTTGCTTATTTTATTTTGTCTTCATATTTATTTATCCCATCATAGATCTCAGCTGTCTGAGACAGCAGCAGGGTTTGTCCATGAGGACTGCCACCATGTCTGGGTCTGTGGGTGCTTTTATCTTGCTCTGTGGTCAATCATCCATGAGTTTGTCACTGTGTAGGTTGGTAGGTATCTTCTGGACACTTTCCTTGTGTCCTAACCTATCCTTGTCCACTGGTGCTGGCTTCACTTAATGCCAGGAAGTTTTGTGAGCAACAGAATTAAGAGATTTGGCTCCCTTAACATGTATTTTAATGAATGTGTTAGAAAATTAATAGCCCTGAGATATTTCTGCCAGCTGAAATTGGCTAGTGGCTAGTATGAAGCATACCTGTGCATAAAAAGCACATCTGCATCTGGCTGATTCTCGGTGGGAAACCAAACTGAAGGTATATGCCTTGCTTCCAAGCCCCTCGGCAGCTGGTCCCCTCACACAGTCAGCCCTGCCCCTCTCCTTGGCAGAGTCCTCAGCCCTTTTTGTGTGTCCATGGAACAACAGCCAAGGATTATCCCCTTCTCAGCCACTCTCCCGGGGCTTCCTGCAGAAGTGCCATGTGGGAAGGAAGATGCTCCAGTTGCCCAGTGACACAGCCTGTGCTCTGGTACCATGACAGTCCAAGGGCTGCCAACAGGCTTGCCTAAAGAGACCGATACTACCTCCCACTGATGTCTTCCTTTCAGAAGGAGGATCTGAGGAGAGGTGAGGCTGGCCCACCCTTACCTTCTGCCATTACCCTGCAGTGCTGCCATTAGCCACTGTCAGGGAATGAGGCACAGGGAGCTTGGCTGGGAGCAAGAGCTGGCCCCTTTGTAAGCCCAGCAAGGACCCAAATGTTCTCTCAGAGGGAGCCCTCAACCACTTGCCTCGCTCTTAGACGGCCACTGCTGGGGCTGGATGGCCACCAGCGTTAAACTGCAAAACACTGTTGAGAGGGGAGCACCAAGTGGACATGAAATCATACATTCAGGTGACAGATAAAACTACCACTGTGTGGATCCACTGCCCATTGCTTGGTGAAAGTCTTTCCTGAAATGCAGTTAATTGCAAACAGAGATGGGAAGTGACTTGCTTCAGTCTTGGATTTCAGCATCTTCCTCGGTTGGCGCTGCTCAGAAAGCAGGCCCTACTGTGGCCCACCTCCTTGTACAAGCCTGAGACAATGCAGAGGAGGCATCCCGAGTGCAAATGAAAAAATGCTACAGTGAATGTGCTGCTGCTGTGCAAGCATGAAGGACAAAGGCTGCAGCATTGTCAAATACGTGGGTGTTTCGGTGTCACCACTGATGTTTTGGCAAAGGAAGTGCATGCTCTCTGCCTGACGGCTTTCTATTGGAAAGATGATTGATTTCCTCCTGAAACTGTTCTGATACCAAGTGGTGGTTACCTGAGAAAGCCTCATTCATAAACTGTGGGTGGGTAATCGGGAAGGGGGGGAAGATGTGTTTTTCCCCCCGTAGAGAGAAGGCTCTTACAGTTCAGCTTTGTTCTGGACTAAACAAGAGGAACAGCGCACATGTGGTCTTCATTAGTGACGCTCCTTTGAAATGTCTCCAAGTCCTTGGGTTGTAACTTTAGCACACAAAGGGGTGGGGGACTGAGGAAGGGAGGAAGGGAAGGAGGGAAGAATGAGGCTGCTGGAGCCATCCCTCTGAAATCCAGACATGGACAGACTTTTTCTTTTTTTCCTCTTCTTCCTCCCCCTTTCTTTCTTGTTCTTTTCTTCCCCCCCCCCCCCCCCGCCCCGCAGGCACAGAATTGTTCTTAACCTCCTGAACTGGGAAAATATATTTAAAAAAAAAATCCACTGCTCTTCTGTTGAAGCAAAACCAAGATGAATAATCTCTTCTAAATTACAAGCATTAAATGACAGAGTGGAACAGTTATCATTTCGTTGCTCTTTATGCATATGTGCTTGCATATATGCTTTTGTGGTTGCATGAAGCCTGTGAGCCTCCAGCAGCCTGGAGTTTAAATAACACTTTTGAAGGAGTGGTTAGAGAGCAAGCGGGAGAGTGGGGACTGATCTGGCAAGCTGAAGTAATGGATGTTGATTCCTGCTCATTAGGAACCATGTCACAGAACTGCAGCCTGATCAACATGCCTTCCCTCCAACTGCCTGATGCTTCCTCATTCTTTAAAACTGTACACCTCTTCTCCTTCCCGGGAACACTAATGAAGAAGGAAGTCATTTGGAAAAAGCCAAACTAACTCTGCATATATTATTTTTCTGTGATTGTGCCCTTCAATTAATAGCATGTGGATTTCAGCCTCCTTAAATTCACAGCTGCACACACATGGTTTTCCATACCAGAAATCAATTAGAAACTGATGAAAGCTAAAGAATATTAGCAGAAAAATAACCAACAGCACATACAAAGTGTGTCAATTAAACCCAGGGGCAATTTGGATTCCCCCCTGCAGCCTGCAGGAAACAAGAATATTTCATGGCACTGAGAAAATGACATCCACATTTCTGGTAGTGGACGGCTGCTGAAGCATTCCTTTCACTCCTGAGTGGGTTTGGGAACATCAGTGTGTTCAGCTGGCCAGACATAAAGCGTGAAACTCTCTCAACCACCCACACCTCCCCTTTCCTATTTGTGCTGCCTACCCAGGGAGCCTGAATTTGCCAGGTAATGGATATTCACGTGAGAAGGACAACAGCCCTGTTGCGTGGGCTGGAATAAAAAGGTGCTGACATACGAGAGGCTCAATCGCATAAGTGCAGGAAGGCAACAGCTCAGACCTGCATCAGAAACAGCCGTCCTTTCCTGGCAGGGGCAGAGGAGACCATCAGATCAGTCTACAGGAAAAGCTTCTCTCTGTGCAGTCCTCACCATAAACTGCTGAAACAGAGATGTTTCTGCCCAACCAGAAGCCACTGTTGATGTTTGCAGGATAGTGTACTCAGAGCTGTGGTTAGCAGTTGTAAGCAGGGGGCTTGATGCCTGGGCTTCTCCCCAGTCGCTCAGTCCCCAGAAGGTGTTTTGCCTTTGTAGCCCTTTTTGTCCATCCTTTCCTTTCTGCCAATGCTATAATATACAGCAATATACCAAGGGTGTATCATGCTGTAATAGCACTATTGCCAAAAGCACAGTCCAGACACTGTTTAACAAATGAGTCTTGTACAACATAACGAACGCTATACATAGCATTATGTACTATATAGTTACTGAGAGAGTTACTAAGAGTTACTATACTTAACTGGGCAACGCTTTTTGCCTTGCCTACATAACGATTTGCCATTTAACATCAATATGAGGCTGCATAACATCACTTAGTTTAGCATATAAGAATGTCAGGGTCTTGGGTTAAATCACGTGCGTCAAAGTGGATCTTTGGCAAATGCTGCTTTGGTCCATCAGCATCTGCCCAGCACTGTGTATAGAGTGTGACATGGCCAGTCCTCCACTATTCCTTGAGCACAGGCAGAGGGGTTCCAGCACTTGGGCAGAAATGGGCTCTCCATTGTCCTCCACAGGGCTTCTTGCTGACTGTGAAGAAATCCTGTGAAACGTCAGAATGTGCCAAGGGTGCACGAGTGAATGGTACAGGCTATTTCATGCTCACAATATACTAATCCAGAAAAAAACCAAACCACTTTGCACAAGGGCTCACAGGCTAGGTATTAAGATGTGGGAGTCACCTCCTCTTGTTCCTTTTTCTGTACTTGATAATAAAATGCAGAAAGATATTATTCTCCCTGTGACCCACAAACTGTTATCTATAGAATGGAACCCTGAAAACTCCCTAACTTTCAGGTGGGCAGATAACTTTCTTTAAGTCATTAAAAAAATGCTTAGAAGAATGGGTGTAGTGTTTTGAAGCATGATTATGACTAATCACATATTTTAGGAAATCAGTGCACAAAACAGCCTCACTCTAATCTCCCAGCAGGTTCACAGCCAGGCAGCTCTCCCAGTTGATAACCAGGGAGATCAGAATCAGGCCCAAGACAGTCATTTTTATACTACTTGGTATCCTAGTAATGGCTACAAAAAGGGAATATAAACCTTTTGTCTCTGTACTTCTACAGACACATTTCCTGTGTATTTATTGCACTCCATTCACAGGTATTTCTAAAAGCCTGGGATCACTCCTGCTCCTGTAGCTCTTTAAATACTCGTTCGTGGCAGAAAAATAGCTCTGAACAACGCAGGGCTGCCATTGCCTGCTTCTTATCTCACCTTTCCCAGCCTAATCCTCTTATAATGCCATTGGCTTCAATAGGCACATCCCTGATTAATGCCACTGTAAATAAGATCAAATCAGATTATAGCCCATGTTGCTCTATAAGAAGACATACAAAATAGCTGAAGATAGCCAACTAAAATCTTCCATTCAATAACAGAACTAGAAATCTTTTTATCCTAAGTAGTCAAAAAGGTTGTCTTAGGGAAATGCTAATTACCAAATAGGTAAAATGGATTAGTATTAGTACGCACCCGAAAGTCAGTAAACAGATTAATACAAGCTCAACATGTATGACCCTGTTTTGTTTCAGACCAGGTCACTAATGGCCACAGATAAAATTGCATGGTCACTTTGGAGATGTGGTCACAGACCACGTGGGCAGTCCTTATTCATTTTCAGTGCCAGGTAAAATGTGCCATATAAAATAGTGCCGTAGTCCAGCTGTGCTGTTAGAGCTCTTGCTGCCCTGGTAGTCCAAGTGGCCCAATTCCTAATGCGCATGGGCTCCTATAAAAAACCTCTGTGTTTGCCAGGGCCTCCTGATACAAAGGCACGGAGCTTTAGTGAGCAAGGGGTGAGAAAAAATTAAAATTCAGATCATGAGAAGTAATAAAATAGTTCAACATTTCAGTCTCTCTTTGACAGCAAAGTCGCGAACCATTCTTTTGATTCCTTTCCTGTCGCATGTGAAATAATCCAAGCAAAATGGAAAACGTGCTCTAAAAAAGGCTCTGGTAGCATGACCTTGAGAGCTAAAGCTCATATATTCAACACAAAAGTTCACAAAGTAAATCTGTCAGTGTTGTTGGAAACTGTGCTGGCCACCAGACAGCTTTTTTTTCACTTTTACTGAGGATTATGTCTGTAGCGTGCAGAGGTACACTTTAGATTAGCATGCACTGAGTGATGAATCACATTAGATTTCAGAAGAGCACATATTTTTTGAGATATGTGCATGGTTCTGTTTGTATCAGAATATCGATGATGTAATTTCTTCCCTGTGTTATTTTGAATATTTCTGTTGCCTATAGGGACTAGAAATTACAGATGCAGGCAGAGATTTTTTCCTGAGTTAAATAAACATTTTCAACCAGTTTGAAGTTTGGTTTCAGGTTTCAAGTTCAAACTGGTTCTTATGTTATCCATATGTTTGCCCACTCCTAACAATAGAGACTTTCTATAAGCTATATAAATTTCCTCTAATAAAATGCTCTGATCTAAATTTTTGTAATTTGACCAGTTTTCACATATCAAATTGAAGGTAGGTTATTTTCAGAAAGTAAAGGCTTAGTATGTCCTAAAACTTCAGCAACTGATTGTGTGTCAAGTGGGAAATCTGAATATTAAGCGCTTTACAAAAATTACTTCTTCCTTCTGTAATGGCGCTGTTCATAGTAGAAACACAAAACTATTACTTTCTCCAGGCATTTCAGAGGCACTTATTTTTACTATATGGTTTTTGATATGCCCAACATATATTTAGTGTTTATTAACCTGAAAAAAATTCATTCTTTATTAAGCATTTTGAGACTCACTGATAGAAAAGCTGCTACAAAAGAGCCTGGAATTAATAACAATAACAATAAGCTGGAAGTACCAAATAATCATTCAGATTTTGCCATCCTATCCTTGAAAATTAGAATAATACATCTAACCCATTCATTGCTTTCTATACTTTCATCATATTACTTATGCTGACTTTTTCTCTGTGATAAAACCACCTCAGCATTTCTAGTGTCTCTTCGTGGGGATGGTGAAGGGTCTTGTGCCCCAGGATTGAGTATGGTGTCACAGCCACTGCCGTCTCTAAAGGCTCTACAATATTGTCCATCGTGATTTCAGTTTCCCGAGTAGCTCTATTGAATTTATACAGCTTTAAAGGTCTAGCTTTTTAACATGCCACTGCACTAATGGTGATAAATTGAAGCAAGCCCCTTGAGAAGGAAATGTCAATGTGCAAAGGCTTGATCAGAGGTGTGGAAAGGCTGGGCATGTGAAGGCACCTCTCCTCCTCCTCTCTACATCTCTGAGGGAGAAGCCAGCTGAGCATACATACAGCAGAGCCCCCATAGCTGCTCCCAGAGCTGCTTCCCAGGAAGAGACACCAAACATACAGGGTGATGGATTGGGAAGCTGATGCTGAAGGGGGCCCCGTGAGGTGAGGAGAGACGTTTTGCTATTGTCTTGGGCTTGATTCTCACTCACACTAAAAGAGACCTTTTATACCCCAGGCCTGGACCTTGGAGAGGGTCAGAAGAACGCAGAGAGTTATTGCATGCATGGCAGAGCGGAAGGGATGGCATCCCATGGATGGGAGAGGGACCAAACATGAACATGAGGCACTGCACTATTTGCCTTTACAATGTACTGTCAACGATGACTGATCGTAGGCAGACGCCAAAATGTTGTCTTCTAATAGTACTCAGAAATGAACCTGCATTTTTCTGGTTTAAATTGTCTTTAAACGTGGGAAAGAATAGTTGGCTCCTGGCTGCAAGTTTGTTAACTCAGAGAGTAATAATGTTGTTAACTTCAAGACCTGCAAGAATAGTTAAAAATAGGATCCCTGCAGGTTTCACCGGGTTAGTAGAATTTAAGGATCCTATATCTGTGATAAAATTCTACTTATTTGCAAGAATTGCATAACACTCAGTTTCCTTGAAGACAGCAGGAGTCAAAGAGCAAGAGTCCTTTTCTTTCCTCACTGCGCCATGGCTCTTCCACAGTCAGTGCTTCACCCAAAAGGTCTCTGCATCTTCCTGTAGGTGATATTCCCAGGCGGTGCTTTCAATGTGCAGTGTTGCTACCTTCTCTCTCTCCTTCTCTCTCTAACATGTCTGCTGCTTCACTTTCCTTCCTTTCTTTTCATTTACTCATGAATCATCATTAAACAACAGCCACCAAAACACCATGTGCTGTGGAGGTGTCATTGCTTTGGACTGCGTGTTCCTGTGTTGGGGTGGAGAGCAGAGCGGTTCCTGCTGCCTTGTTCCACAGCGATTTTGTTAGCTGTGCCTTGACACCATCTTACAGGATGGAGGCTGCACCTTTTCACTTGCATTTTTCACTGATGTTTGGTGCACACCAGCAACCAGAATCTTGAAAACACCTACTTCATGAGTTTTGGCATCCCTGGACAAGCAAATGGAGTGGCAGGCTGGTTTCCTATGCTACCTGAGCCCCTAGCTAAACTGCAAATACTGTTTATTCTGATAACAAGCTGCAAAGTGCAAGACTATGTTGACATAATTGGAAGATCAAAAGGTAGAGGGAACTCTGGCACGTTGGCCTTCTCAAGATGATGGTCACAGCAGTAGGCTGAATATATTGGATTATTTTTTGCCTCTCTTCTAATTACTGTTCTGTGCTGCATTGCAAAGCAACAAATAAGGCATTGCTCCCTTGCTGGTCATGTTTTACTTGACTGGTTACCACCATTTGACATCATGAAAAAATAAGTATAGCAAGCCCAGAAGCTACACCGGATAAGTTAATTATTTTTAATGAAAAAGGCTACTTCTAATGTTCCAGAACCTCCAGTTTTGTGACAGTAACTGCACATAAAGATCTTTTCCCTATGCAGCAACAGTAATTTTTATTTACAGTGTGTACCTATAAGGAAACGATTCCTTCTTTCCCCTTTCTCTCTCTCTTTCATTAAAGACCACCTGAAGACAAAAAGGCTAAAATATTTGAAAGAAACCTCTGTCAGTCTCCTTCTAATGAACTGTGCAGGCTCCTTTGTGGCAAGATAATTTCAATTATAGAGAAGTCAAGCTTCAGTGAATTCTCAGCTCTTTTAAATGGGGCAATGGTGCAACTTTCCAGGTAGTGATTTTCTGATGCCTGAGAATTGTATTTGGATAAATAACTCAAAATAAAAGCTCCCACGAGTGTTGATGGCTGGTTCTGCAGCAGTATGTTCAGTGTCCCATATGTATTACCTTTCCCCAGAATTCTAGCAAATGAGGTCACTGGCACAAATGCTTGTCAGAATACCAAACTGCAAACAAATGCTGCTTAATATTCACAGAAGGCAGATTTTACATTTGGAATTGATAGCATGCACACAAGAAACCAGATTCCAGATGTGATGCTGATGCAGTGGGAGGAAGAGAAGTGTAACATGACCTCCACACCCAGTCAAATCAGCTCTGAAGCAGACTGGACAGTTGCGACTGAGTACTTGCAAACACGGATTCTTTTTGGTGGAATTGGAATATAATTTTTGACAACAAATGACAAAATTGAAGGCAGAAGGCAAAAGTTGCAAACAGAAACAAAGAGACAGAATGCAAGTGAAGATTCATTTGATGATGTGAACTTTTAAGTGCAGCTAAGTAAATAACGTAAGACAATTCTCAATGTTCTTCCTCATGTTGTAATTAATTAAAGTTTAATACCAACCAGAAATGAAAGACAATGCTTTAATATAATTTACAGGGAGACAATGTAGAATGTGTTCAGTTTTAGACTAAAATAATGAGTATATCTTTTGGCAAAGGTTTGTTTGAGTTACAAGATGCTTCAGAGCAACAGGCTCAACTCAACTCCAGAAGCGCTGAAAGTTTCCAAGCATTTTCAGTGTGATTTTGGGCCCTGACAGCCTAAGCCTATGATGATCAGATGTTGTGGCTATCTTGTGAGGGCTTTTATGAAAATACATTAACATTGACAAGAGAACTGAAGTGGAAACCCTCTGTTTTAAAGGCCCTTTCAACCCGAATGATAAAATCCCAGAAAAAAACCTGAACTGGCCCACTAAACCTGAGTTCTTGAGACTTGTAGAGGTTTAGATTCAAGATTCTGGGATGTTTTCACATTTTAAATACCAGTTGCCCTTATGCAGTGTGCAGCAGACAGTAAATAGCCAAGACCACAGTAACCAAGGAATTTCCAACTACAAAACACAGCCCAGGCTACACTGCATCCACTCTTGAGCCCAGCAACTAGGGGCAGCAGTGACTCTGCCCACAGGACAGCCATAAATTGGCAGTAAGAGTTGGAACGTGTAACAGGAGTGACTGCCAGAGTCAGCCGTGGTTCCAGCAACTCTACAGAAAATGTGCCTGTGTCAGAGGGAGCCTACTGGGCTACAACTCTTGCACCAATATAGCAAGTCTCTGTTCCCAGAGGCCCCAGAGCCCATTCATTTATGGTGAGGGAATGGAAGACAAAGCAAATTACAAACAAACCAAAAGAAGGGGGAAAGAGCTGAAATGTGTTTTGTGTGCCTTCATAAGCAGTAACGAATGGAGGACAGAGAGCTTATGTCTATAAGAGACATGAGTACTCATGAACTCCGGGAGAAAAGCATTATGTACAATCTCCTGAAAAGGATATGTGGGAAGAGTAAAAAAGCGGTAGCCATATTGCTCCCCATTTGGAAGTAGCCCAAAGGCAATAAATGCAGCAAGTATATTCAAGCAAGCAACAGATCTCCCCCATTGTTTTCCACTTGGAGGGAAAACCACAGCAACCCGGTATACACAGAGCACCCTTAACACTTCTCTGGTCTTGTATTCAGTGGACAGACAAAGCTTCATCAGGATGAATTGGCTTCACACTGGTGAGACCTTGTTTGCTTCTGAATATGCAGTGTTCACTATTCACTTTTGAGACACTGCTTGGGCACTCTTTCTGTGGCTGATCTTTCCCTAGTGGGAGTATTTCTTCTGTGTGTATCAATACTGTTCCTTAGTTACTATCTATCTATGATAACCAGCTGAAAGAATAACCTTTTGCTCTCTAGTCAGTTTTCAGCCAAGCAGTTCCCTCCAGGTTTTTTTTGCGGCCACACGTACACTGGCAGCACAAGGGAAGGGCATTGGAGAGGCCACATTGGAAGGCAGGGGAAAGTCCATGGCTGCTTCTTTTGACTACACTACCGTTACATGCTTGCTTAAAAAGTTCATCAAGTAATGGCCTGTGCCATAGTTTATGGTTTCTTTTGCTGTGCAGTATCTAGTAGCTCTGAAACAGGTAAATATGCCCACCCACCCTCCCTCCCTCCAAATTGTCCCTCTTTTTTTTCTTCCTCTGCCATGCTCTTAACTGCATGATCTCACCTTAGTCTTCATACCAGCTTTGGGGCTCACTGGACCTTCCATAAACCAATCCAGTTTGTTGGCTCACCACAAACTTGACAGGTGGATTACATTGGGTGGAAAGAGGGAGCTAATGAGCTGTCTCCACTCACAGGTGGTCTGGCCAGATTCAAGGCAAGGGAAGTGGCAGCATTATTAAGATGAGAGCAGTTTTGACAGTGAGAATTTAAGTTCAGTTCACTGCCTGTCCTGAAAGCCTTTGATAACCCATGTAAAGTAACACTTAATTCCCAGAAGTATCTAAAATTCAACCACTGCCTCCACTTTGAACCAAGGAGGTGACTTACTTTGGGCTTCTACCCCTGCTTTCAATTCTGAAGCTAGGCAGGGATTAACCCAACTGCAGGACCGGCTTTCAGCAGCAAGTGGCCTCCTCATCAGGTTGTGGAAGCAGGTTTGCATTTTCTTGTGTAGTCTTTGACTCCTGCGCTCTTTTATTCTTGATTGCACAGTGGCAAATAGTCTACCCTTTGCCCAGGTGGCTGTAAGTCTTGTCTGGAAACCTGAGAGTCAATTGCCTCTCAGGAAGATGATGACCTAGAAAGTAAGATCTCTTAATTCCCATGTAAGTGTCATTTTTGTAAAAAGAGTCTTTCTCTTCCCCATACTACCCCCAGAAAAAGTTTGAGTGTCTTGAGTTAACTGCCCTGCAGCTTGGAGGCAGCCATCCATGCAAGGCCCTGTGGTCAGCTTTAGCCAAAGCTGGCACTGTATTGACTCATTCCATCAGATCCTAGCTTTAATGTTGCTGCACAGAAGTGCCATGCAAGATCCCTGCTCTGTATTACTCAAAAGCATTACAGATTTCATGAGGTTTTGAGCCTTGAGAAAAAATGAATGAGCCTACTTTTTAGCAGTTTGGTAAAACTGTTTCATTGTGTTTTGCTGGAATGCCTCTACTTGTTGAAAAGACAGTCATCAATGATAAATTGCAGAGGACTGCTGTTAATGGAGAGCTTTCTCCTCAGCAGCACAGCATAGATGGGCTGCACCAAGCTTGCCTCAGCTTTTGACATCAACTTCCCACAAACTATATATGCAATGGCAAAGCCTTCAAGGCACTTAGTGGCTCAAGTTGAGCAACTCCAAAAGCTCAGCTAAAACTCTGGAGTGAGAACTACAGCTAATATCACGCCTTAAGCAGAAAGGAATTTTGGAGCAGAGGGTAATGCCTCCCTCTCTGCAGGGAGAGCTCTCCTGGGAATAGCGCACCGACCACGGAATGAACTTCCTCAGGAACTTACAACCGACCACAGCAAAGCGTGCTTTTTTTGACCTTGTTCTCTCTGAGGTAAACACATATCACCATTAAAAAACAGGAAAAGCAAAACCACAGTAAAAGCCCAACTACGTTATTAAGCCAAATCACCATACAGAAACATAACACCTCCCCTGAAGAAGAATGGGCTCCACATGACAGAGTTCAGCTGCACCAAAGGCACAACTGTAAGTAGTTTGACATTAAAGAGATGAAGGAGAAGCAAGGTAAAGCTTCATGCAATACCTCTGCATTGTAATATACCTGCAGTATCAGATTTGAAGGGGTGCAGACCTGCATATATGTGAGATTCTCACACACTGTAAGAATCCAGAAGTTTTAAGAAAATAAAGTCACAAAGCACACAGTAAGTTCACGAGCCATTCTAATAATGCTTCACCTTGAAAAGGGGTGCTTTGAAATAGTCACTGTCTGCGCACAAATGGTATTTTTCTCTAGTGCACTCTGGAAAAAGTATAAACTCTTTCTCTGGATTGCTGGTATTGCCAGTATTGTCAGTATACAGGTTCTTTGAGATGCAGAACCTTATGTCTAATAGGAAGAACCTTATACCTCGTAAAGGTCCACCTGACTACACTGAAAAAAGCACCACTAGACTCCTTTGTTTGTTCATGGATGATAAAGCAACTTCTCCTTTGAAAGTTGAAAAGTATGATTTGTTTGAAAAAAAAACCACCACGAATTGCCAGATAAACAGATGAATGACAGCATGAGGAGACTGGGAATTTGGATATGAACTCTTATTCCTTGGGAAGGTCTGTGTTAGACTGGGCAAGAGCAAGTAAAAAAGAAATGCTCACTTTAACTTGTTATTGGAAAATAAGGAGGTTTTTACCTTTTAGGTTTTCTGTTTGTTTTTATTTTACTGCTGCAGTTGCATACAAGTTTCTTGCTTTCTATTGAACAGGTGTTGACTTTTGTTAATGGATTTGTATAGCCATACTCTGTCAACACATCAGTATTACTCAGTGTTTCAAGAAATGGACTGACTGAGAGTTGGAGCCACATTCAGAGACATTTTAATTCAAATCTCCAACTGCTTTTAAGAAGCCATATCTAAAAGCTCCCTTCCAAGACGTTGGAATGCGAAGTATGTGGGAAATGTTATCTTATTGGCCTCATGTCTGCCAGTGATTGTGAAACAGCTTCATTATTCTGGGAAAAAAAACAACTATGATTCTAGGCAAAGAGGGATTCATGTAAACTTGTTAAACCTTTAGGGAATGCAAATAATATAGAGCCTGCAGAAAATCTTTAATGCTCCATCATGTGAAGATAGGATTGATGTGAAAGACTGCCATTTGTAAACACTTCCCATAAAAACATGCACTTAGAAAAACCATATATCTAGCGCAGCTTGCTGGACCAAATTCATCTTCAGATCATTTGTTCTCAATATGGTCTACCTTCCCTGGAGATAACAGACTATTTCCATTGACGTGTATCACATAAGCAGGTGAGAGGAAGAACCAGATGCTGAACCATGGTGGCCCTGTCTATCTTGCACTGTAGCCCCTGGAGGCAAAGTGGGGTGGCATCTACCCTGTGTGGTAGGTGTGTAATATGGTACAACCTCATCTCTTGACTCAGCCTGGTCACAAGACATGGAAGATCTCATCCACCCTATGGGCTTTTCCAAGGAAATGAGTGTAGTCTTGCACACACTTAGAGCTAGGAATTCAATTCTGGGTGCTCCTCAGGTCTTCAGTTCAGTCACTTCTAGATGGTCACTTTTAGATATCCCCAGAGAATGGTATAGTACGTATATCCACTCTGCACCATGCAGTGCTTGTGAAGAGAGATTAGCTGTGGAGTTAGGGTTGAGGGTTACCATACTTCTGCCTGGCAACTCCCAGCATCCTTTATCACAGAAGAGGTAGATTTCCCTGACAGACACTCAAACAAATATTTCTGTACAAGTATTTCCTTTTCAGGCCAGGTGTAAAGCAAATAAGCAGTGAGATTTTTTGTTCAGAGAGATAACATGAGTCTTAAATGAAATGAACTTGTCTCTGTGCATAATTTTAAAGTTCTCTTAATATTTACACAATCAAGTAAAAGCTATGTTATGCTGTGGAGCTATTTCCATTTCAGTAGTCTGACCTTTTCAGTTGTGTTAGGACATAATTTGGGAAGCTCCCCAAGTTTGCCTTGAAAATCATGTTGAGCTCCATATCAGCTACACAATGTCAATACACAATGCATTACGTATATGCTGGTTGCTGGCCAGCTGGCATTTTAACTGAGTATTTCAGGGAAAAGCAATTTTGGTGAGGGCAGACCACAGCTGGGTTGACATTAAACTAGATTTTCAGGATTTACCATTGCCAAGCCTCCAAAGTCTTAAAGACGTACTTAACATTATTTTAAACTTTGCCTGACTCAACAGCTTCAGAAAATAAAGTGGGGGTGAGGGACCCTAGTATGTCAAATCCCTGCATATATAACTCCGTGTATTTCATTTATTTATTGAATACATTTATTTTACACTATATCTGGTTTTTGCACAATGATTTGAGTGTCATTCTTATTCTTGCCAGAAAGTACGTGTAGTAGCTGAAATGCTTCCTTGAACAGATGTGACCACCACATAATGTAAATATTGCTAAATGTTGCCCCTTGGCCTTTGGAAGACCATTAAAGGAATATAATTCTGCAGAGAATAATGTGGCAATACAGTGTAACTAAGTTTGTAGTACACTAAAAATGGTCTGGAGTTGTCAGAAAGAAGCAGTAATTGAGAAATCAGAAAGTAGGGTGTTTTAATCACTTTTTGCACATGGATATTTCACTCCCAAATACACCAAAGTATATACTAGTAAGATTTTTGGTGATTTGAAATATGGCCCTGCAGGAAATAGTAGTTGAAACAGTAGTTGAAACACTATTATAGATCACTGTTTTCCGGTAGGGATTCTAGCACCATTTCCAGCTTCAGCTTGATTTCGCTTATTTCTTTAGGAAGTAGTCCAATTTGAAACCATTTGACTGAAATATGTCAAACAAAGTACAGCGTTTATAAAGACATTAAGTTGTTCTAACTTTAAAATAATATTCCAGCATTATACAAAACTTTCTGTAAGTCATAAAATGTTGGAAGAAAATCAGAACTCTGTTTCTTATAGAGATTTGTTCAGAAACAGCTCAGTACAGGTCTGGATGCATCATCTTCTAATTACCTCTGGTGAGCAATAATATTTAAAAGACTTCCAAATAATAATACTTTTCTCTCCTACACAGTTTATATCTTCAAATGTTAATTGATCCGTTTAAACTGTGAAGGAGATTTTGGAAAAACTGTTGTCCTCGTCTACAGACTGAGTGAGAAACAGACATATCTTCGAGTAAATCAATAACCAAGCTGTGACAAGAACTCAGAAACTCTAAGCTCAGAACTTGGCAGACAGAGAAAAAAAGATCTGAACAATATATCTGAAAATATATTTCAAATACGTTCAACAAGAGATATTTGGTGACTACGAAAGCAATTACAACTAAAGCATGTCAACAGCGAATATTTAATAATTAATGATTAGTGTGGCATATCATTTACTTTCCCAACACTACATCATAAAAACTCACAAAAATCAATACATCATCATGTAGTTAACAATGCAAAGAGCCTTAAATATGACTTTTCCTAACTTTTGAATGTTTGACTCCTGAGCTTTTAATATTCTTAGTCCAAAAGCTTATCGTATAACATGAGTAAAGAAAGAGAAGGGATTGATTCAGGAAGTTACTGGTGCAAAGGAACTGTCAAGATTTTAAAAAATAAGTAGTCATTTACATTCATTAGGGTAGTCATTTATGTTCATTAGTATAGTCATGAAAATGTCACAGATGAACAAATGTTACATCAGTTCTCATGTGGATGGACATGTCAAGAGCAACTGGGTGAAGAAGAGCTCCTGTCCTGCTGCTGCATCTCCAGCCCATACTTCCTCCAGTATTTATCACTCCAGGAGGAATCTGGGTGATCACTGAGGAAGATTCTGCTTCTTCTCAAAGATGCAAAGGTGGTGCAGTCTCAGGCAGGGTAATAGAGTAGCTGGAATAATCATAATTTCAGAACTTCTCTTAGAATGGCTCACATCTTCATGCAGAGTTGGTATGGTGCACACTTCCATTTCTCATTGCAAACATTTTTCTGACTACCTCAGTAGCTTCCTTGAGAAAGTAATATTGGGAAAACAGCAAATGGGCTTTTCAGTTTTTGCAAGCTGGATTTAGCAGTGAAAAAAGAGGAGGAGAACCCAGAAGCAGTGTCAGAGTGCAATACTCTCTGACAAGGTTCTTTTGACATTCTGCACAAAGAGGGTTTAATGTTTAATACCACATTTACATATCTGAAGATATTTGATGAGACACAGGATTTTGATTTAGCAGAGTGATACAGTAATGTGCTGAAATCAGAATACAAGCACAATATAGCAATTGCAACATCCAATTGAATCACAATACACGAGTGCCATTTCCAGTCTCTTGACACTCACTTTCATGATGTTGGACATCCCCCATCACTGGGAAGGAATGCACGGGTTGAAGCCAGTCCAAGCATGTTGGTCTCTTTGAGATTCATGTTATTGATCGCTCAGTTTTTATATTCTGTGCTGAGCCATGTATACACTTTCCCCATACGGGTCTCACTAATTCAAGAAGGCATTCACACTCTTTTTATTAACTCATGGAAAGCTCAGTGTATCAGTTGATCAACTCAACTGATACAGCCACTTCTAAAAAAAACAAAGGCCACCCTCTGGTCCCCTTTGCATTGAGATGAGTTCAGCTGTATGTGCAATAGCTGTGGTCACTCCCTACATTCTTCCCTGAGCTTCATGAGCACATCGCCTGCCCCCTGACCCTTCTTCCATTGTGGAGGTTTGTCCATCAGTCCCAAGCATATGATGCCAAAGAGCTCATCAGAGACTATCAGAAATTGCTCCAGAGATTACAGTTAGCAAATACTTGAAATATAATTATTCTAGTGTCATGAAGCCAATTCTAAAAAGAAGGGTCAGGCTTCACTTGAAAGTGATTTCGTAAGTTATTCTGGGGGATGGGGAGCAGAGAGCGAGAAGTATAGGAAGTGTAGAAAGTAATCACCCTCTTCCCCTGTATAAACTTTTTTTTTTCTAAAATGAAGTAGAGAAGAAAGATAATTGCGTGGAATCCTTTTTCTTTTTTCCCCTTATTTTTCCATTTTTACCTAGCAATTGCATTTAACATAATCATGACTCAGGAAAAATATGCCTGGACTTCGTAAGTGCAGCATGCCCCATTTCCTGCAGCTAGCAGGGAATATCAGGTTTCTAGCCGTGGCTGAACAACACCCACTGCATTTGGCTTTGGAGGGCCAAAATGGAGCGCCTGGGCTCACTGTGCTGCTCACCCCATTTTCAGAAACCTGGATTTATGCGTCGCAGAGTCTCTTTATACATCACACCAAGAGCAGAATGTTACTCTGGTGTGATCTTATACAGCAGCTTGCCCAGAGAAAATCCCTTAGAAAGAGGAATAGTACAAAACCCATGATCTCACATTTGCTAAGGTTGGGGCTGTTAGAATATTTGAATTTTTAGATCTAAAGCCAGAAGAAAACATGCAAATAAAGCATTTTGGTTTGGATCAAAATGAATTAAAAGCTTCCTTTCTCTCGCCAAATAAAGCAAAAACCAGAAGGTGGATGGAACACTTGAAGGTTTTCCATGCAATCTAAAAAAAACCCAAAACCTATTGATTTTGAAAGGCAATTGTAAGAAAGGCAAAAGAGCAGAAGATTTAAGTTTAGTAAACTGTTGGACAGTGGCTGTAATCTTGCTCAGTAATTCAGTGATTTTCAGATTCTTTGTCCAGGGTTTAAGAGATCCAGGTCCATCTTATTCCCTGACTGCGGCAGTTTGAATTCACATCTCTTACCTCCCAGAAAAGGATTTTAACCACCAAGACACAGGATATATGCTGGATTGCTTCCCTTCTATTGCAGTCTTTTTAGGCTTGGTCATGCTTAGTCTTTTCAGCCAAAAGTAGGTGAGAATAACACCTTAGGCTACTGGCAGGAGTCTTGAGGTGATGTGGCTAAAGGTAGGATGAGGAAACTCCAGCCCCGAGGCTGCATGGCTCCCCAGTTCTGTTCTAGCTGAAGGAATATGCAAGGTGTGAGACACCAGACTTCTAGTTCCTGGTCAGCTGCACCTCTAACCACATATGTAAAGCAGAACTGTAATCATAGGAGAGCTAAAGTTTGTACGCACACATTTACACAGCTGAATAGTCCAGAGACACGGTATTAAAACATAAATAGGGATTTGAATCCACTTCTCACGGGTGAAGAATGAGTTGGTCCAAAGAGACATTCAACCATTTTGGTTTTTTAGACCTATTTTTAATAACCAAAAGTACTGATCCGATTCACCTTCAATTCATAAGATTTTTCAGGAAACCATTGAAAAAAGAGTAATTTCCTCCCATGTCTGGCATTGTGCTGATATGCAAAATCACATTATACAACACATTAGAGCAGAATATCTGATGGATCAAGAAATAATGATGGAGAAGAGAACCATAACGACAGTTGTTTTATAAGCTTCTCCTTGATAAATACGAATGGGTAATGTAATAACGTATATATATCCTGGTTAATAATTTTCATGTCCTATGTCTTCTATCTGGGAGAATATCAACCCAATGGTCTTCCACAAACCCCAAATATTGCTATTCTTGTGCATTGTTATCAAGTTAATTAGGGAATAGGGCAATTCTCCCACTTCAATACTTCCATCTGTTTCTGATTTACCAGTTTCACATATTATGAAAATGCGCCAGACAGCAGCTCCGTCCAATATGTTTCATGTTCACAGTATATATATGAAAGATGGTTTAGTATCAGTAATTAAGCATTTACTGGCCTTCATTTTAGCTCAATATTTCTTCTGTGGAGGGGAAAATCTCCAGCTCCTGAACAATTTGTCACAGTGACTCTGCAGCATGCATATGGCATAAGGAAAATTGCATTTCAGCCCCCCACTGGGGCGTGCCAGTGAATCGCTAAATGATAAAATCCTGATTCGTATAAAACAGTCTTGTTTACATGACTATGTTCCTAGAGGTTCCAAAAAATACCTAGATTGCATCATGCTGCATCTCGTCCAAATATTTAATCAAAGGCAGCCTCTACCTCAAAGAGCTTACACCCAGCATAGGCACGAGAAGGAGCAGCGGACGCTACAGCATGCTGGGCAGGGAGAGGCCAGGCAACAAATTTCCCCCAGTGAGTGCCAGTCTGTGGCACCGCCTCAATCCCAACTCATTGCTCTAATGACAGAAACAGCCAGCTGCCTACAAGGCTAACAACATTTCCAGCTATACAGTTTTCTGCCCACAGTAATAGTTTAGGTTTGAAGAAAAAAGAAAAAAAAAAAAAGAAAAAAAAAAAAAAGGAAATACCACAGATGAAAAATATGGTCAATTGCTACATGACACGCACAAAAGAATATGCTGTGTTTCTTAGAGCTGGAATGAAACGGCAACACAAATCATTGTAGATAAACGAAAAGACACCTCCGGAAAAGTACTTATCGATGGATTTCTGGAGTCACTGGTCCTGGGGGTAGAGAGCTGTCGCGGTTTTACTGGTAGTTTTCTGTCACAGGTATAAGGAGGCATCAGAACGAGGCAAAATATTTCACAAGATGCGGTGTACTTATAGGGTCACACGGGAAGCAGAGAAAATGCCTTCCTATATCTAACAAGGCAGCCTACACTGAAGAAGCTGGGTGACGAAACAGAGACCTGCTTGGGAACGTACACTCTTCTGAAACAAGAAGCACTATTTTAACTTACAATACTTATCCTTTTTCCATTTCTATCACCTCAGAGCACCGAGTGTTATTTAATATGTTCCAGTGGGCATCCAATATTTCTGGCTCATACAGGATACTAAAATGCCCACAGAATTAGATTGCATGATTTACTTTATCATCAGCTGATGAAATACAAAAAATAGTCTAAACCATTTGAGGTTGAATTTTATTATTTTTTTTAAGTCAAATTGAGACATGAAGGAATTCTTCTGCTTCTTCTTCCCCACCAACTACCAATTACAGTGAATACCTTGTAAGGCCCTGGACAGCCCAGTGGATCTGCAAACTAATACTCAAATGCAACTGGTATTTGTCAAAGTGAGTACTGTAGTTATTAAAAGTATACATTCCTTGTAGATGTCTTATCCATATAAGGAATATTTTTATCTGACAGTGGCACACTAATAAATATTAGGATTATGCAGTCCTCCAAATTGCAAGAGATCACCTGAATAGCTATGCTTACCAGAACCTTAGTCTCTGAAAGAGAATAACATTTATTTATATAAATGGCAGGCTTCTTCATTATGCAAGGGCCTGATTCTGAAAAAGCAGCAAATACGCATGGTTTTCAAAATTTTATTTAAAAAAAAGGTCTTTAATAAAATGTATTCAGAAAATGTAGTCAGTATCTGCAAACTGATTTGGATACAAAACGGGAAACTTCTGGTCTGAGAAGTGGCGTTTTTCACCTTCGTGTGTGAGCTGCCCATTCAGTTGATGTAGCGTAAGATTTCTGAAATTTCTCTCCTAACTGTTTGTCCACCAGAACGAACAGCCCAATTTGCAGGGGCTCTGGATACTCATGAAAGCCCACTGCACTAAGTATGCTTAGCAACTTTTAAAAATCAATTGCTATTTTGTCTCTAGTGAAAATAGTCACATTGGCATGCACAGTGGATTTACTCACATCAAAAAAAAACCCAAACCTCCAACATACCTACAGAAGGGCACCATGCGTCAACATTAACTCACTGGGTCTTTTTTTTTTTAGTGCATTTTTTTCATGCAAGTACACCTTTTGTTCAAACAATCCTATTTATTTTGGAGTACCTGCTGATAAAGTAAGCTAGAAAAGCAGAACTTTTAAAACTGTGGACCAAATCAGCAGAAACACAGCTTGAACTTCAGTGAAATATGACTACAAATGTGGGTTTTTTTTCCCAGCTGCATGTGTGTCAGTGGAAGAAGTTTCAAACCCTGCTCCTAGCTGCTTACCATTGCCTCTACATGCAATCCACCAGCCGTCCCATCTGCCAGCTCCACTGCCATCAAAGGCTCTCTCACCTACTTCATTCAAAATGAGTCAAGTTATTTAAATACCTTAAATAAGAGGACATAGAGTCATTTGGACTGACATGGGCCTCCACCATGGCAGGCAGCAGCCTCCAGCTGAGAAGCAGCAAAAAAGGAGCTCCAAAGGTGGTACAGGGAGAGGCAGAGCAGAGGAGAATGCCTGCCCAGAGCTAAAGTTCCCGCTCCTGGGTTTAAAAGTATTTCATCCATTTTCCTGTTGGAAGTCCTGGACAAAAGAAACCCTGAAAGCCTCCTCTGTCACATGACTTTTTGCATTGGATGCTTTTTAAAGAGCCCTACATTGCAGAATTTTTATTATTTAAAAAAAAAGTTCATAAAACCCAAAGTGAAATACTTCACTTTTGGGTGGTTTGATACAAATCAGAAAGTGTTTGTGGTCTGAATGACTCCAATGGCTATTTTTTTCTTTTGAGTTGGCATGAATAAGCGAACGCATAGTGACCTTTTCCTAATGTTTTATGCCTTCTGTGGTCTATAGCTGTGGACTTCCTTTCTCTTGTTCTTTTGCTGAAATTATCCGTTTCCTGTAATGCACATAACGCCTTTCTGAACAAAACTGTAGGATTTATCTTGGAAGCCCTGTGATTCTGAGTGCATTACAGAAGATGGAGTCAAGCCAGGGACCCTGCTCACAGTGTGAGAATGAATGAGATTTGGTACTACAGCTCCCTCAAGACAATGCACAGTCGTGATCTGCAGTTCAGTGTTGAAATGAATCAACACAAACCATTGTGATGCTTTGAATAAGCAAAATAAAACATTTCAATGAACTCCAGATCTATTTATTTTTTAATAATATTTTTTTCCTAAGGATTTTAGAATTTCCATTCTAAGGAAGGTCTTGAAATCTCTGGATTTTGTCCTGTTGTGAAATGAAATTAAATATTGAGATGCCAGCAATTTCTATGGTAACTCTAAAATTAACATGGCTCTAAACATGCATAGCATTTTTTTATACTATATTGAAACAGACTCATGGGTATAACTGCAGATGTGCCGGGACCCTTACGAGACTAATACCTTCAACTTTCCCTATAAGCCACATGATGGCTATGTAAGTATACTGCAATTCCTATGGGGGTTATTTTATTCAGTATCATCAGAAAGAGGTTTTTCTCATTTATATTTCTGTATCTTGGTTCCCATGTACTGTAATCCCAATTGTAAATACAATCCATCTAGCTATAACAAAATGTCTTTGTAGAGCACACATAGTCTTTGTTTCAGGGCCTGATGTTAGAGGAGTATAAAGGCTGCATTCAAGGCACTCCAGTCTGCAGCTGGAAAAATGGCTGGAAAATTACTTCCTGGCACACAGCCAGCACTAAGTTTGCTCAGGACATAATGCAATCCAGGACGTGAAAGGCTCTGATCCATATCTGGCTTTAACCTGAAATGGGGAAACCCTGCTACTTCTCTATCTACAATTAGTTCCCAGTCACTTATTGACAGCCCAGCACACACTGAGCACCTTGCTGGTCAGCATCTTGAGGGCACCCATGTGGCCATCCCAGGGCCCCAGTTCTCCTCACCAGGAGTGATCCTGACCATCATCCAATGGACCGGCAGCGCAGCCTGGCCTCAGCCTGTCCCCATCCCCATGGAGGTGCCCAATGCCTGGGGCTGGGGTTACCCTGGTGTCCCCGGCTGCCCTGCTCCCGGCTGGGGGTGGGACAGGCCCTGGCAGACTGGCCCTGCCATCACCCACCATGGGAAACCCCCAATGCTCCCAGCCCCCAAGGAGTCCCCAGCCTCGGCGAGGCCCTGGCATCACCATGCTTAGTGCTTTGTGAGACTCTTCAGATTGTAAAAAAGATGAGTGACAAAACAAGCCATTTTCACCTCTTTCTTAGAGTACCTATGAAATCACTGCCTGAAAGTTGAACCCATTTTAACTCATTGTAGCCCAAATAAATGGAAAATTATCAATTCCAAAGCAAAATATATTGCTTGATTTGTTATATTTCCAAAGAGAAATGGGCAAAACAGAACAGGAGAGGGGAGGTTTCATCCTAACATATCGTCACAGTTAGAAGCATCATCTGGTTTGTGGGAGCTTATGTTTTAATTAGACAGTGGAGATTACTATAACCCCTCTGCAAACAGCTGGGCCTAACCAATGGGCTGTAGGACACACTAAGGGGTATCTCTTATGGGCCTTTCTAGCACTCTTTACTTATTAATTGAAGCAGAGATTACGACCCAACTGGTCTATTGGCTCGTTTCCTCTGTTCACACTCTAAGGTTAATGTTCTAACCATTGGGCTAGAGAGTTGATGAAGGCCAGCATCTCCTCACCTTTGGGGAATACAGCCCTGATTTTATTAAAATATAGCTCTCTCTTGGGCCCAATGTGTCTTCATGCATCCAGAACGAAACTTATCCTGAAAAGGGACTAGCACTCAGCACGTACACAATTCGTTGGCCAAGCACAACCCCTTTTAGCAAGGGGATACAAAGTGGCCCAGAGACAACAACGCAGTGACTTTACACAGAAGAGAAATCCTGTAGAGCAGAAAAGGCCACCTCCACCTCCTGCCTCCTGCCAGCCCCCAACAGAGGAACCAATCTTGGCCTCCATCTCCTTGGTAGAGTGTGACACCAGCAGCTGGGTCAGCAGTATACAGAAGTGCCCCAAAGAGTGCAGTGGTTTGTGTTTAACATCTGCACGGGACTGTGGAGAAAGCAAGTGTGACTTCTGTTTGAGTGTCACCCTGCAAGCACTGAGCTGGAGACACAGCCTTTCCAGGCTGACCCAGCCCAGCTCCCTCAGCCTCTCCTCACGGGGCAAGTGTTCCAGCCCCTACTGCCCTGGGGGTCCTTCCCTGCGCTTGTTCTATTTTCTTTCTTGCATTCTTGAGCTTTTCCCCTTTGCAGTGCTGAAGGTCCTCTTTGGCACCATGCAATGCATTTTGGGAGCCAAAATGAAGGTGTGGTACTACAATAGAAAGGTAATGATACTCACACTGCAGTAGCAGCAGCAGTAGCAGCATGGGAATTGTGGCCTAATGGGGACTTATGCCATTGGCTTTCCCTGTTTCCCACAATATGTAGTGCAGGGTCACATCCTGAGCTCACCACCAGCATAAGCATGAGAAGGATTTCTCACTGGCCCCACCACACACTCCCCTCCCTTCAATTCACATCGGGACTGAGGCTGCAGGTTCCCAACACCATGAAAGACTTCACCCTGACATTAAATGTTAGAAAGATGGAAAGATCACAGAACAAATGTCATAAATAAATCAAAACCCACTACAAAGCATGAGATATAATTGGAAGCAGAAATCAAAGGTAGGTCAAAGGACAGGGAAGAAGAAGCCTCTTCTGCACTAAGCAAATTATATGAGAGTGAATTACCACTTAAAATGGTTTAGATAATACAGTAAAAACCCGCACTAACAAATATCCAGGTCACTAAGGCAGAGATCTGCTTTAGAATAATCTAAAATTTAACTGCATTCATGACTCCATTTAAAGGATTTCCAAGGCCATGTTGTAGCACCTACCTTTACACAAGCATTGAAAAACATCTGAAGAAAACTGCTACTTGTGTCTGTGTGTGTTTGGTGATGGGAGGGGACATCTGTGTCCCAGGAAGGAGATTCTGAGCCCTTCACATTACATCTTACGCCCAAGTAAGTATTATACTTGCAGATGAAATCAGTGTCTGAGCACTGCCCAGAAACCTACCTGTCTGGTGGACTGCTATGCCATGTAGAGATGTGTAAGCTAGCTCCAGTGACAGAAGGAACCAGACCTATCAGCCTCAGTGGAGCCCCTCAGTATCTACACACTACACATGTATAACCACGAGGGAAGAGACGTGTCCGTGTAGACAATGCATAAACAAAAGGGAAAGACCCAGTAAAAAGCTGTGCATGTGTAAGAAGTGCCTCCTTCCTGATATACTTCAACTCCTAGTTTCACAAGTAAGTAATGGTAGTGTCCTCTCTCACAGCAAGAGATGGTCAGGTAATGCTAGGCTGATGTGAACACTGCCACCTACATTTAACTCTGTAATATGAGCAGCAACATGATGATCAGCTCATCAACTGATGATCATGTGCTCCAGTGCTTGAGTGCCTAAGACAAGCATTGTCCCCTCCAATCCTTCCCTTTGATCCATGTAATGCCCGGAGGCTAAGGCAAACATTAGAAGGTTCTAGTTCAGAAAAAGATTACTAATGTGACCGAGATGCACTGACACTTGCTTTTCAAAAACTAGCTCTACATTCCCTTCCTCTATGGATGATTCCTTTTTGATGTCAATATACAAGATTTTAAACCAGCTCAGATCGCCAAGAAGGAGTACTTGATAGGGAAGCAAGGTCACAGACAAGTAGGAAAAAATCTTTGCAGGAGATGGAAACAAGCAACCTCAATGGGGTTTCTGAAAAGAATTTCCCAAACTCAGAGCTAATGCTGACTAAGAGGAACCCTTATTTCTGAACGAACTAGCTTAGAAAAAACCCTCAAAATGTGTCTATTTTCTCAACTGTTCACTCTTTGCACTCCATTAAGAGGCTTTTCTTAATTAACCAGCAGGTAAAAAAAAACAAACACTGGTATTTCAATATATTGTTTAAGTGAAAAATTTCTGGTCCGACGCCAAGCCCTTAAGAAGAATGCAATTTGCAAGCTCACTTACCACTATGAATATATATTTTTCCCATGATTCTTGTTTATCGTTTCAGTTCTGATGGGGCTAACCCTAGCTGAACACTAGCCAGGTTGCTGTGTTGGGACCTCGAGGATAGACCTGTGAGTTTCATCTTCTCTTGGTTTACTGGTCTTTGTCCCATCCTTGGCACCTCTGACACACTTCTTAGATAAAATACGGATATGTGTTATCTCTTCACAGAAATGGGGCTAAATGGCCCCTAGGCTGTCCTAGCCTGTCCTAAGCTTCCAGACACCACAGTGATTTAAACACACTGAATTCCTTAAATCTAGCCTGCAGCATGCTGGATTTACATGTTACAGGACAGATGAAAGTTAACAGATGCCCAAGATGTATATGGGTTTCTAAATACAATTATCCTCTACTTCAGTTAGCACAGGAAGGATACAGAACTAGACAAAATAATAAACACACATGCCTCTGTTTCCGTCCCCTGATTTTTTGGGATATGACAGAATCTTCTTGTCTTTTCTATCTGAACTGTGTGTGATTTAGGGTGGCAGTTGTCCTTTGGATCCTTTTTTGAATATTCTTGAATATCTATCTCTCTCTCTTCTTTACACAGCCATTTTCCTTCTTCCTTGGCTAATCCTACCTTCAGAGAAGCATTAGCTTCTCTCCTGCAAAAAGTCCTCAGGTTTGAAATCACTTTTAGTTAAAGGGTTGCAAAATGACATCTAATTCCTTTGTTCTCCCTCAGGGAGAAATTCCACTGCTCTGAGCTCCAGCTCCCTGAAAAGAAGTCAGACAAAACTTACTTACCCTGGCAAGCTTTAGCTATTGCATTGC